>JABWTJ010000187.1:0-1430079 GCA_016801875.1 Solanum sitiens | reverse complement strand
CTATACCCCATCCGTTGTAGTAGAGCATGACAGGCAACCATAAAAGCGGAAGCATCCTCAGATTCAGCACCCTTGGTAACTGAGGTTTCAATTTCAGAACTTACTGAAAATTATGCTTCATTTGTCATGATAGGCCCTGATCAGACGAGGAAACGTGCCTGTATGTTCCAATGAAGTATCCATGCGGGGAGCCATAGTGGCCGCATGTTTGTATCTCTTTCATCTCCGGAACCGAGGTGCTGGTGCAGAAACACTGGAGGTTCTGACCCCTGATCAGATAAACCCGCAAATAAGGCCAAGAAACCTGATTGATCATTCTGGGGTAAGGTTGGGGTGGCAATTCCTCATCTGTGCTTGTTCAGTCTCCCCTTCCTCCCCTCTCGGACCATTGCCTCGCTCGGTGGGAGGAAAGTCACTGCCCTAGTACCAGGTGGGCTAGGTGCTTGTCCTCTTCCTCTAGAGGACGTCCTCCCACGACCTCTTCCACGGCCTCTCGCCACTGTTCCTCTCCGAGCTACAGCCCCAGTGGCTGGCTCAGACGTTTCTTGTCTTGCCGGTGTTGGTGTTGGTGCAGTCGTTGCTCTAGTTCTAACCATCTGTGAAATAGAGTGAAGATGGTCAGATACCAATTTGTATCACCTAGATACCAATTGGATCCAAGTAATAGCACGAACGAAAGAAAGAAAGAATGGAATTTTCCTAAAGTCTTATAGCCTCTCAAAGAAAAGTAAAGGCGTCCCCCTACCGTTCTTTAAGACTCTACTAGACTCGTTCTTGTGTGATGAGACCAACGAACCTAATGCTCTGATACCAAGTTTGTCACGACCCAAAATCGAGCCGCGAGTGGCACCCACACTTATCCTACTATGTGAGCGAACCAACCAATCTAAAACCCCAACATATTGAAACAAAATACAAAGCGGAAGACTTAAAACTCATTATCCCCAAAATCTGGAAGTCATCATCACAAGAACATCTATCCTCAAGTTACAAATCTAAAAGTATCTAAGAAGCTAAAATAAATAAAAGGCTAGTCCATGCCGGAAGTTCAAGGCATCAAGACATTGAAGAGAAGATCCAGTCCAAGCTAGAAGCATTAGCTCACCCTGAAATCCGGTGTAGTGAAGACTGGCTAGAATTGCTGCTGAGTTGAAGACGACGGTACGTTTGCTGCATTCCCCAAATAACAAAGAAAGAAACAACAAGTAAGGGGGTCAGTACAAACACAAGTACTGAGTAGGTATCATCGGCCAACTCAAAATAGAAAACAGTATATATCAGTTCATATCATAAATCAACTACAATACTCAACATGTAGCAACAAGTACTATAATCATCAATAAGTACTACCAAGTTCATCCATGAGGACTCAAGCCTCAATACCACACTCATTTGGGAATTAGGTTCATTACATTGAGTATATTAACATCTCTCAAGATTCATTATCTTTCTTCCTCTTGTGTCGGTACGTGACACTCCGATCCCCTACTACTATGTGTCGGAACGTGACACTCCGATCCCCTAATTCTATGTGTCGGAACGTGACACTCCGATCCCCTACTTCTACGTGTCGGTTCGTGACACCCGATCCCCTAATACTATGTGTCGGAACGTGACACTCCGATCCCCTAATTCTACGTGTCGGTTCGTGACACCCGATCCCCTAATACTATGTGTCGGAATGTGACACTCCGATCCCCTAATTCTACGTGTCGGTTCGTGACACCCGATCCCCTAATACTATGTGTCGGAACGTGACACTCCGATCCCCTAATTCTACGTGTCGGTTCGTGACACCCGATCCCCTAATACTATGTGTCGGAACGTGACACTCCGATCCCCTAATTCTACGTGTCGGAACGTGACACTCCGATCCACTAACATCATTCTATCAATTCATCAAGCCTTCTTTTATACCAAGGCATCATCAATCTCATTACTTTAGTTCATCAAGCCTTCTTTTATACCAAGGCATCATCAATAACAAGGTGAATTAGGGTTCTTCAAGATTTTGGATTCAAAGCTTCATTATGCTTATTTTATCACAATCACATAATCACATTCATGCAAGCATACAATTAAGCATATAGAAGGGTTTACAATACTACCAATACATATCATTCACTATTAAGAGTTTACTACGAATAGTATCAAAACCATAACCTACCTTCACCAAGGATTCTTGATCAAGCAAGCAATCTCTCAAAGCTTCTTGTTCCTCTTTGGTTGTCTCTCTCTATAGATCGTTCCTCTCTTCTCCTTGTTCTCTCTATTTTTTCTTCTTCAAAACTCTCTCTCTTTTCCCTAATTAGCATATAATTAGGTATAAAAGATGAGGAATTAACCCACTACTTAACTCAAGGTTATCTCCTTCACAACCCCAAGAATTTGAGTTATTAACATTGACCCACGAAATTCATAATTATAGCAAGAATAGTCCAAAACGCCCCTTTAAAACTTACCCAGAAATCCGACCCAGACTGGGATTACGCAACCTGTGACGGCCCGTCGTGCCTAGGATGGTCCGTCCTGCACTTCCATCACGACGGACAGAGAATTGCTCTCAGTACCCAATTCTCAAGAGTTGAAGTGTTTTGAAACGGAACCTCACAACGGTCCGTCATGTCTGTGACGGTCCGTCCTGCAGGTCCGTCACAGAGTTCAGAGAATTGCTCTCAGTACCCAATTCTCAAGAGTTGAAGTGTTTTGAAACGGAAACTCACAACGGTCTGTCATGTCTGTGACGGTCCGTCCTGCAGGTCCATCACAGAGTTCAGAGAGTCGATTTCAGCACTCAAATATAAGAATTCCAAGTGTTTGGAACGAGACACCCTCGACGGTCCGTCGTGCCCATGACGGTCCGTCGTGCCCATGACGGTCCGTCGTTGGATACGTCGTCTCAAACAGTTTTTCCAGAAATAAAATCTGCTGCTCAAAACGACTAAGCAGGTCGTTACAGTCGGTTAATCTAGCCCCCACAAAAGTAATAAAAGTGCTAGGTCTTCTAAAAGAATATACCACTTAGGGTAGGTAGTGGAATGGGACGCTATTTATCCATTGCACTAGGTAGGCCTTCTGAAAGGGGAGTCTTGGTGAGCCTTATATGCATTGAATGAAATAAGTCTCCTAAACGAACGTACTACTTAGCGTAGGTAGTGGAATGGGACGCTATCTATCCATTGCACTAAGTAGACCTTCCTAAAGGGGAGTCTTGGTGATAAGCCTTCTAAAACAGTGTACTACTTTGGGTAGATGGTGGTATGGGACGCTATCTACTCATTTCACTAAGTAGGCATTCCGAAAGGGAAGTCTTGGTGTGTTGCTGAGTATTCTTCTAATGTCTTTTGATTGAGTGGTGACTTGTTCTCCCGAGGGGAGTAAGCCTATGATGGGTAGTCTTAAGGGTCTCCTTGGTGTGCATTGAAGGAGGTGCTTAGACGTTTCCTTCATGTCTTACTTTGGAGAGTCTTAGGATAACCTCGGTTAGGGAAAATCCTATGGAAATGAGTTCACTTCCTCATTGGCAATACCTTGGAAGTTCACGATGCTCGGGATGAAATGCTCACTGTAATGTTGTCATTGTTTCACTGTTTCACTATAAAGTTTCATGATGTTATTGTAAAGTTCCTTTTGGTTCTAAAATTATGAGAGTTCTATTTTATGGGATTAAAAATGATTCTTTTATTATTTTAACTCAATAATCATGAAGGTTTTACTAATTTGGCATGAAAAGTTATCCTACAAAAAGGTCCCTTTTGACATGGTTTTGCATATGCCATACTTAGTACATTATTTTGTACTAACCCCATACTTTTATATACTCTATAATTATAGGTTTTGGAAGAAAGGTTGAAGTCCAGAAGGCAAAGCTTGGGAAAGTTTCTCTCAAGACAAAGTATGTCCTCATATATCCGAGGGCATAATTCTTATCTTCTTAGTTTCTTTATGTTAAGACTTATTATGTATTTCTTTAAATGTAAAGGGTCGTGTCCCTAAGATGTTATGTTGTGTCTTTAAGTTGGCTTGTGATGATGAGATTTTCTATGTATTTATAGAAGAATTCCTTTTTATATTAAATGTCGTGAAATGTTTTAAATTCTGAACTACTTTTCATGTCTTAGATAATGAACGATAGTTAAAGGGCTTGTACAAGACACCAAAGGGTCAAGTACGCCCGGTCATGATCCAGAGGTCCTCCCTACTTCTAGGGGATACTTTCCGGTCGTGACAGACTTGGTATCAGAGCATAAGGTTTTGGGAAATAGTTTAGGGTCTAAAAGTCTCACAAGCCACGTCTAGTAGAGTCTTTGTCATTGGTGTGAGTCGCGACACATCCATGGACAAAAGGCTATAGGACGATAGAGTTTCACTTTCTTCATTACTCTTGTATCGTGCCATAGAACTTAACTCTATAAGGTCTCTCTCTTCTTCTCCTTTGTCCGGTGGTTTTCTAGGTGCGATTTCTTGGAAAGGGAGATGCTTCTAAGTTTGAGGGAGAAAAAAATGTGAGTTTTGATGTTTATGATGGTTTTGTGGCTAGAAGAGTAAATGTGAAGGTTAGTTTTGAGAATTGTGATGTGAAGCCATATATGGATATGTGTGGCTTATGAAGTTGGAAGTATTGTGATGAGAAATTGTATGGTGAGTTCTAAGAGTGGTAAGAATTATAATGATTCAATAATGTTCCTTTGAGATAAAATGAGTTATCTTGTGATTATGTTCAATGATGGTAGAAATGCTTTAAGGTGTAAATTAGAGGAATGTTGAGAGGATGTGAAGATTTTGTAGGAGTAGAGGGCAACCCTCTTGTGTGACTAATGTTTCATAGTTGTTCTTATGATTTGGTTGAGTTTCATGTGTAGATTTACTCTAAGGAGGAAATGTGGTATGAATACCTAGTAAGGGAGTGTTGCTCCATGTGATTGAGTTAAGTGGTGCATAAGAGTTGAATGAGGTGATGTTTAAGAAAGTTTGTATAGGCTTGAATCCTAAGAGGAAAGTGTTATGCTTAACTTTTAAGGTTGATGTTTAGTCTTGATGTGCATGAGTTAAGGGTAGTGTGAGTCTCTAACTTGTGAAAGGCATGATAGTACATTGAATTATGAGACCTTGAAGATGGCTTTGCCTTAAGTGGGGAGAATGAGTGAGTAGAAAGGTAGTTGGTATCTTCATATTTTCTTTTTGTTCTTATTCAAGCTTGAGACCAAATTCTTAGTAGTTTGGTAATGATTAAGAGTCTTGCATAATAGTATGAGTTATCATGTGTTGTATATGAAGCTAGATGACTTAAGGTCTAATGTAAAAGAAGCAAGTTAAATCTAGGTTTTGCATAATGAATGTTAAGTAGAATTGCATGTAGTGTACTTAGTCCAAGAGAGTCTTCAAGGGTCACCAAGAGGGAGTGGTAGTATGGGATACTACTCTCACATTGCACTTACTATAACTTACCAAGTATCTTTGGAGTAAGTTAGTATGGTCTTGTCTGTCATATTATCATGCCATCTTGTTAAAGTTGCCTGAAAGGTGCATTATGGAATTTTTAAGCATGTGTCCCAGTGAAGTTTTGGGTTCACTGTAAAGAAGTTCAAATTTTGAGAAAATTTCATTTTTCATGAACAATGGTTTCAATGTGTTTATAAATGATGTTTATGATCATTTTTAATGTTGGAGTAGGTAGTTCCTCCATAAGTGAAGGAATGAATGTGAGATTGAATTTGTGAAGTTTTGCAAAGTTGTCTGTGTACAGTGATGCTCACTGTGAAAATCTTCTTTTTTTTGAAAAAAATTGCTTTGTCTTGAATTGTAGTAACAATGTGTGTAAAAGTGTTGTATATGATCATGTTTAATGTTGGAGAAGGTAGTTCCTCCATAAGTGAAGGATAAGAGAAGATTTTGAAATGCAAAAGTTTTGCTAAAGTGCTTGGGTTGAAAAGTGTTTTAAAGTGTGAAATTGTGCTCCTTGTTAGGTGGTGCCGTGAATTTGATTTTTGAGACTTTATTGTAATGTGTTATGTGATGCTAAGTGAGTCCTTGATGGTCTTAAAGTTTTAGTGTCATTCAAGGACGAATGTTATTCCAAGTGAGGGAGAGTAACACCCTAACACGAACTAAGGTGAACTAGAGCTTCGTTAATGTTTGTTGAGTGAATTTTCTGTTAAAATGAATTATATTAGTTTCCTTAGGAAGTGTATGAAGTCTGGTTAAGTTTGGAGGTCAAATGTCCATGATGTTCGGAATGTGTGCCTTAGAAAGTGTTCATGTGTCTTGATGTGTTTGAGTGAGTTTTACTTGTTCGTTTTAATCGAAATTGATGTGGGATGTTCCTAAGACCTTAAAGAATATATTTAGGGGTTTAACGTCCGGGTAAGACCCCACCTAGGTCCCACAAGGGGCCCAAGAGAAGGACCTAAAACCTCCTTGGCAGTGTCCACCAACGAGGGCAAACGATGGCCAGTGGTCCAACCAACGGCCCGTAGACTTGTCCCGCCGATTGGACCTGCAAGGTAGGCTGTCCAGGCCCAAAATGGGCAAAGTATCAACCAATGAAACCCCACCAATGGACCGTTGATGGACAGACGGTCCGTTGGTTGCAAACCGTCGATTAAGCCTACCAAAAGCTGTCTTTTCCTGTAATGACTTGGGGTGTTTGGTAAATTCACCCCAAGTCTTTTATGAACCTAGGAAGTCATTTTTAAGGTTATTTAGTTATATTAGAGTATTCCAAACCCTAATACCTAATTTTAGACCTCCTTTCCTAAAACCCAAAACCCCTCTCCCTTAGAACTCTCTCTCAAGTCTCCTTGGAAGTTAGAAGTCAAGAAGGGATAGGAGGGCTGTTGGTGGTCGAATTCTTCATAAAAATCATTTGTGTTTTCTCTTATATAAGGTATGGTATCCATCCTTGAACTCTTTTCCATTCAAGGAGTCACTTCTAATTGATTTTCAAAAAGGGGTTTTCAACCCTAGTTTCCTCTATCTTCAACTCTAAATATGGGTCTTTCATGAAAACGTTTCTAATGATTCAAAAAATGTTGTTTCTAGTGTTAGTTGGTGACGTTAATTCTAAAACATCAATGAAATCATGTTAAAGATTTTCATCAAATATTTGGCTTAAGAAATGGGTTAAATGAGCATGAATTGGTGCTCTTTGAGCTTTGGTTTCATATGGTTGATATTGTCGCTTAGATACTACCCTAAGGGCTATATTATGATTAAGTATTGAGTAAAATGTTATAGGTGATGTAAGCTTGGATAAAAGGGTAAGTTGGTTATGTTGTTTAGCCTTAATTTCGAAATGCTCTTGAGTGGTATAGTCCACCTTCTTGGTGGCGGTGTTTACTTGACTTATATGAATGTGAAGTTACTTATTATGAATGAGGCCATGAAGGCTTGTTATATGAAATATGGATGAAAATGATGTTATTCTTTTTTAATGTGCTTATTGAAGCTATTATGTGAAGTGGGCTAGGGAGTATGCCTAAATGAAGTATATGTTTTTGTGAAGCATGTAAAGTGTTTGATTTGATTAATGAAGGTCTAAAACATGTATAGAAGTTAATATAAATGAAATGATGCTTATATGCAAGGTGTGCTCACATGTACACACACACTTAAATGAATGTGTAAAGCTAAGTTAAGTAAAATGGGGAGTTTTGGGGTGAACACTTTTCGTGAGTTGAGATGAAGTGTTTAGTAGCAACCTCATTACATCCTAAGATCTTTCTAAGATAGTTTGGAGGATAAATGCCCTTTGTGAGTTGAGATATGGTGTTCATTAGTTATCGTTAACCTCTAGTTTATAATGTTGAGAATCTGTAAGACCTCGAAAATAAGACAAGGTGTCTAGAGCCTAACATGTTCGTCTTAATGTTATAAGGTCGTAAAATGCCTAATTAGGAGTTATATAGGCAGTGTGCAAAGTTTGAAGTGATTTGGAAGTCGAACTTCAAGGGACGTCCAAGACGTTCGACGAATAGTCGCTTATGTGCCTCATGTGTGTATGCATGCCTAAATTGTATGAAATGAGTCTAATAAGTCTTGAAATGGTTTAAAATGATTCTTAATGATATTGTATGAAGTTTCGTGAAGTTTGGAGGTCAAACGCCCAAGAACGTCCAAGGCGTTCGAAAGATAGCCCCTAAGACGTTCATCGTATGTCATGTTGGGGTCAAGGTTGTTTGGACGTCTTGTAGGTGTTTGTTTTGGATGAAATTTATGTGGAAGGTCTATAACATGTTAAGGTTTTTAATCGCGTTGGAAACGTCCAGGTACTACTTCTAAAGGGCCCCGCAAGAGGCCCCAAAAGAAGGACCCCAAAGCTGCCTAGACACTGCCTGGGCAGTGTCCCTTGACGGACCCAATGACGGATCGTTGGGCCACCAATGGACCGTCAAGTAGGTCTCGTTGAAGGAGGCTTGCCTTGGGCAGGTATTGAGCCAAGAATTTCGCTAAGTCATGGGTGAAGGAGGTCATGACGCCCCGTCATGCCCATGATGCCCCATCGAGACACTCGTCGCGGGTGCCTGCAGTTTTGACTGCCTGCGTGCTGCCACTTAAAGGGGTGAATGGGAAATTCACCCCACGTCCTAAACTGATTATTAAGGGTTTATTTAAGTAATTTTGGGTGTATATAAGTCATCCAAAACGTGATCAACCCATTCAAAAATCCTCTCACAAGTTTAAAGTCTTTCCCCTCCAAAATATTCTCTCTAAAACCACCATTGTTGGTGAAGCTCAAGAGATTCTTGGAGATGGATTTTCTATGGATGAATCATGAAGTTTTACAGGTTTTCTTGTAGACAAATGTATGGTGATCTTCATCTCTAGTTATATTTTCATCTAGAGAGTCACTCTCAATGTTTTTCAAAGAAATCTCATGATCAAGTTTCTAATCTTCCAATCTAGCCATGGGTTCTTTCTCAAAACGTTTTTAATGATTAAATCATGATTAATTGAAGTTAATACAGTGATTTGAATGTGATTTAACTCCAATTGCATGATGAACCCATGTTTCTTCCAAAATTAATTTAGCTTTTGCATGGGCTTTGTGATTATGGCTTGTTCTTGATTAATTGGTGATTCTCTTACGTTGAATTGCTTGTGTTTATTGTTAATTACATTAATTGATGGTGAGTTGATGATGATCAGTCGATGATGATAAATATATGAAGTTTTGAGCATGAATAGCCTATGTTTCTACATGTTGTCTTGAAGTCGATTGTGAGATCGGTTGTGTAGACTCTTGATTAAGTATGAACTGCTGTAGCTACTGTTTTAGGGTGATATAATGGATGAACTTTTTAGGTATAAATCCTTAATGATCAAATTAAGAAGGGATTGTATGAATGGATATAGATTCCTTTAGTCTATGAAGTCAAGAGGTTAAGTGGGTGATGTATCTTGAATTGTGATTAGATGAAGCATGATTTAGTCTTGATTTCTTATCTAATTAGCTACTGCCTAATGAGTATATTATTTATGAAATATGAATGATGATCAAACCCTTAGATAGTTCATAGTATTGATAAAGTCTTCCATACTCTAGCAAATCGATAAGCCTAAATGCCTAAGTTATAGCCTAAATCTTGAGAGTATGTAATCATGATTTCAATATGGTTAAATGTAGGTTTAGATACTGCCTTAGACTTATATATGTATGAACTATGATCTAAAAATCAATGTAAGGGAAGTTAGCTAAGGATCTATGTTCTTCTACTTTTCTAGTATGTTGATATGTTGTATTATGTTATTGTATAATCTAGTAGCGACTTGAACATGGTTTCTTATGTGTTTAAAGTACATTTAGCTACTGCCATATATGTGTTTTATTGATGAATAAGGTGTATTGATCAATAATGATCAAAGGGTGAGAAATTGGTAAGAATGCTTATTTCCTCTACTCTTCTACTTCTCTACTCCTTTATAGTTATGTTGATTAAGCCTTGTGTGTCATTGTGTGGTATGGTCCACTTATGGTGACGGTGTTTACTTTATTGTCATTATATATGTGTTTACCATGGCTTTGAAGTCAAATTTATGAACTTATGAACATGTGCTTAAGATGATACTATGAGAAACTTATGCTTACTTTCCTATTCTAGTTGTGATTTAGGTTGTATGGCTATTGTTTGAGCATGTGTATAATCATGTTAGGGTATTGTATAGGTGCTGCCATTGATTTGTTAAAGTTTTTAATAGCCTTACCTATGTACCCCTTATATGAAAGTGCAAATAGCTAAAGTTAGGAGTCTTGATTATAAGGTAGATATTGTCTTATCTCCTATGCTATTATGTGTTGTGTGCTATGTGCTGGGCAGTGTAATGTGTTCTAATAGGGTGGCTGACTTGGGAAGTTATTGATAGCCATTATGTGATCATGTTGGTCAATGTACACACACTCTCACTTACATGCATATTACAAGTAGTATAAGTCATTGTGTCTAAATGAAAGGTAGTTCTCATATTCACTAGTGTCTGCTACTATGCATGTTAAGGTGATGTTCATGAATGTATGATTTGTATTCCCTTACTAGGATGACTTGATAAGTGTACTAGTATGGGCAAGGGTATGGGACCTTTTCTATGCATTGCACATGTGTATCTTGATAGGATAGTTCCTAGGTTTGGTTCTTATGCATATGAAGGATGATTATATGAACATGTTATGAATATGATATAATGAAGTATGAATGCGTATAGTGTCTTAGTAGGTTTATATGAAAGTATTGCTCATATAGTTATGCCTATAGACTTATGCATTGATATATGAACATGTGTGACCCTATGTGTTATGTGAAATGTTTGCTCACAACTATGTATACACTCACACACATGGATGATCTAGTTAGTGAGAAGAGGCCTTGTTAGGGGTGCCCAAGAATACTCCAAAACTAGATAGGTGCTTGAATATGCTATAAGCATATGAATGATGAATATCCTAAGCTTATGTTTTTTATAAACAAACGTAATAAAGGCTTTTCAATAAAGGGAACTTAGCTTAGCACCGAGTGAACTTGACGTTCAGAGGTGTTGACTTTCCTTGGAGGAATATTCACCATTTGTCCTTTATAGAGTGTTGACTTCCCTTAGAGGAATAATCACCTATGGACCTACATAAGGTGTCGACTTCCCTTAGAGGAATACTCACCTATGGACCCACATAAAGTGTTGACTTTCCTTGAGGAATATTCACTCATGTTTTCTCATGAGGTGAGGCCCCATTACCAAATGGTATATATAGGGAATACCTATCTCTTAGTTCCATAAACTATGCTTGCCACATAGGATCTAGCAAAGTGATTTCACTTAGGTTGCTAGAATGTATGTTAATGTTCTACCTTGGCTAGGTAGGAACACCTTCCATTGGTGTAAGGCTCTACAACACCAAATTCCATGTTTAGCACCCATGGTCTTAGTGTCGGTTAAGGCTATGGTTTCCCTAAAGATAAAATGGACAATGGAAGTAATTGAATATGATCCTAACTAGGAGGACTTAAGGTAAGTTACTTAGGATAGGTGGAAGTAATGAACCCATCTATACATTGCACAAGTGACTCCTTAGGAAGTCTTAGGAAGGTACCCTAATGCATATGATTATGTATGTGTCCTTTATGTATGATATTGTAGTCTTGGTTTGACTATGTTTATATTGTACTATACTTCTATTATGACTTGTGTTGTCTTGTGTAGATGCTATGTATGGCTCTTCTCTTGTGTTCCTAAGGTGATACATTGCACCAAGTATCCCTAAAGGATTACTTAGGAGGCTAATGAATTAAGAGTAATGGTTCACTGTAAAGGTGATGGAGTTCACTGTAAAGTGACCCAAAATTGTACTTAAATTCTATATGTGCTTTTCTATGATGTTTGGCTTTTGATTGTGTTTCTATGAAGTATGTGGATGATATAAAAGCTATTGATAAAGGTTTTATGATGATTTACTCAAAATGGCATGAAGTATGATTTCAAAGGAAATGTCCCTTTTAATGCATGTTTTCGCATGGTTGCCATACTTAGTACATTCTTGTGCTAATCCCATTCTTCTTTACTTTTTACACAAAGTGTAGGTTATGGAATGCTTAAAGGAGATCTATGATTGAGGATCTTGATAGGTGATTTTCCAAGCTCAAGGAAAGGAATCCTTAAGTTCAAGGATGTCCTACTAATGTCTTTAATGTAAAGTCTTTAAATACTGTATAGTTATGTAATCTGTCTTATGGTCTGTGTACCTAATGTACTCTATAGTTATTGAGTCTAAGATGTCAAAGAGACTTAGAGTCTAAATATGTATTATGACTTATGTTATATATATATATGATGGGATGTTTCTAGCATATGATGTGCTATGAAAAGTTTTAAATTTTCCGCTAAATTTACTATGCCAATGCAATGAATGATATGAGAGGCTTGTCTTAGACCTCCGAGAGGTCGACGATGCCGGTTACAATCCAAGATTGTACCCTATCTTCTAGGGTATGCTTTTGGGTTGTGACAAACTTGGTATCAGAGCATGAGGTTTATGTAGCGGTTTTAGGTTCTAAAAGTCTCATATTGCCACGTCTAGTAGAGTCTCGTAGCATTGGTGGTGAGTCACGACACATCAAATGGTACGAGAGGCTATAGGACGATAGAGCTTCCCTTCTTCATCAATCTAATATCGTGCCATAGAACTTAATTCTATAAGATCTCTCTCTTATATTTTCTTGTCCGGTAGTCTTTTAGATGTGATTGCTTTGATGAGGTTGCTCAATGCTTGAGGGAGAAAAGGTGAGTTTAAATGCTTATCTTTGTTTTATGGTTTGAATGAGTATGTGTGAAGGTGACACTTGTCCTTATTTTGATGATGTGTAAACTAACTAGGGCGACTTGAAGGGTTAACTAGACTTAGGTAGGGGTATGGGACTCTACCTATGTCTTGCACTAGTTTGCCTTGATGGAGACCTTAGGAGGTTAATACTATGTATGTGTATGATGATAAATGTGAGTGTCTTTATGTAATGATCTTTATACTTGTAAACATGTAATTAGCCTAGTGTACTAAAAATATGGAGTTATCCATGAATGAAGGTTATAGATGAGTGGAGTATGGTGCTAATTGTAGTTCTTGTTGGGTTACTTGGTTTAGTGAAGTTATGGAGCTTTGCTTGATCATTGTACATGCTTACTCTATGGGGATTATAATTGGTTATCTTACCTTACTATATACGAACTATCTCTTATTTGAAGATGTGATGCCAATTATGGCAATATATGAAGTATTTGTGAAACAGCAAGTGATGTCGAATGATGTATGTCATGATATAGTTGAAGCATGCTAGAAGTTATTTTTGTTAAAGTGAATTCTCTTAGATTGTTGTATTCCTATATGGTTTTGTATGATGGTAGACAAATATTAGGATTTGAACTTGGATTGTTTGAATAACTACCTATGGAGGTATGCTATCCTATGAGTGTATGCTGATTAAAAGTGTGCATTGTTTTCCTTTGCATATATAAGTGGTACTTGATGAGTTGCTAGTATAAATTGGAGTCTTTCGTAGACACTTGAGTTGTAAATATAGTATGCATGCTTATGAAGGATGAGTTGGTAAAGCTTTGTATTATATTTCCATGCTTGTTCCATCAAATGTCTAAATGTTGCACTTTTGGGATATTTGGAAGCATGCTCACTGTAAAGACTAGGCAACTTATTGTAACATGCTTGGAGAACCCACTAAATTGTCATTTAATTGGATGTTGTTGAAATATGTGTAGAATTTATGAATATGAACATGATAAGGAATGTGGAAAAGAATGTTTGATATTTAGATTGAAGGATGAGAATCTTATGACATGATGAGTCGTAGAGTTATTTCTAAACGTCTTGTTGTGTTATGAACTTCCTTGTTGTTTTTCACTAATGATGTATGACCTTAGTGTCTATTGCATTGTAGGAAGACCTTATGTGAATTGAATAGTATGATCAAAAATTGATGGTTGAGGATGATTTGCCTAAAATGATAAGGTTTAGAATGCCTTAGTGTTGTTAAAGTGAATTAATAAAAATTCTCTCTAAAGTAGAAATCACTTTAAGTGATGAATTTGAAGGTTGTGTAGTTAAGATCCTCAATATGTTGGGTTAAGTTGCTCTTAATTGGGTTTACCCTAGCTGGGGGATGGTGTTTGAGTAGTGAGATTGTAGAAATTGTCTACATTGTTCTTCTATTCTTACTTGAATTGGAAAATATGAATTCTTAGTATGTTTATTCATGAAGATAGTCTTGCATAAAGTAAGAATTGCAAGATGTATTATATGATTGGTATGAATTGATTGACATCATCTTGGAGACATGGTGAATTTTCCCAATGAGCATGAAAAGAAATTTTGATTAAATCCATGTTTTCTCTTGTTGACTTACATTTTAATTGTGGAGTTGACTTCATGAGGTAAGACAAGGAATTGGTAATAGTCACTTGTAGGGTAAATTGTTTAGCCTTGTAATGGGAGTTGAGTCTCTTTTACCATGAAATATGTTGACTCTCTTGAAAATTTAGTGACTTGATGATTTGTAATGCAAAATTGTAGGCTCATTCTTGAAAGGTGAAAGCATGTTTTGCTAAGAGTACATGTGTGTGCCTATGATTTGTGCTATTTTTCCAAAACGAGGCTTACTATAAGGGTGAGTATTATGTTAAGAAAAGAGATTTGTGGAATGACTTCCTATTTTGTTGTGATGTACTTGGTGTGATTTGCCATTTAGATTTCACTAGGAAGAAAAATGTATGCATGTCTTGGCTTGAAAGTTGTGATTTCTCATTTTTTTAAAATAAATTGAACTTGTGCTTTGCTAAAGGGTGTAAATTTTTGTTCCTTTTAAAGGTAGGTGAATGAACTCCTATGTGATGATGTTATATCATATATGAACTGCTCTATGATGCATTGAAGTCCTTGATGTGATTAAAGAGTCCTAAGTGTCATTCGAGGACGAATGTTCCCAAGTGGGGGATATTGTAAGACCTTGAAAATGATACAAGGTGTCTAGAGCCTAACATGTTTGTCTTAATGTTATAAGGTCGTAAAATGCCTCATTAGGTGTTATATAGGCAGTGTGCAAAGTTTGAAGTGATTTGGAAGTCGAACGTCAAGGGACGTCCAAGACGTTTGATGAATAGTCGCTTATGTGCCTCATGTGTGTATGCATGCCTAAATTGTATGAACTGAGTCAAATAAGTCTTGAAATGGTTTATAATGATGTTTAATGTTATTGTATAAAGTTTCGTGAAGTTTGGAGGTCAAACGCCCAAGAACGTCCAAGGCGTTCGAAAGATAGTTGTTTTGGATGAAATTTATGTGGAAGGTCTATAACATGTTAAGGTTTGTAATCGCATTGGAAACGTCCGGGTACGACTTCTAAAGGGCCCCGCAAGAGGCCCCAAAAGAAGGACCCCAAAGCTGCCTAGACACTGCCTGGGCAGTGTCCCTTGACGGACCCAATGACGGATCGTTGGGCCACCAACGGACCGTCAAGCAGGTCTCGTCGAAGGGGGCTTGACTTGGCCAGGTATTGAACCAAGAATTTGGCTAAGTCATGGGCGACGTAGGGCATGATGCCCCGTCATGCCCATGACGCCCCGTCAAGACCCTCGTCGCGGGTGCCTGCAGGTTTGACTGCCTGCGTGCTGCCACTTAAAGGGGTGAATGGGAAATTCACCCCACGTCCTAAACTGATTATTAAGGGTTTATTTAAGTAATTTTGGTTGTATATAAGTCATCCAAAACGTGATCAACCCATTCAAAAATCCTCTCACATGTTTAAAGCCTCTCCCCTCCAAAATGTTCTCTCTAAAACCACCATTGTTGGTGAAGCTCAAGAGCTGCTTGGAGATGGATTTTCTATGGATGAATCATGAAGTTTTAGAGGTTTTCTTGTAGACAAAGGCATGGTGATCTTCATCTCTAGTTATCTTTTCATCTAGAGAGCCGCTCTCAATGTTTTTCAAAGAAATCTCATGATCAAGTTTCTAATCTTCCAATCTAGCCATGGGTTCTTTCTCAAAACATTTTTAATGATTAAATCATGATGAATTGAAGTTAATACAGTGATTTTAATGTGATTTCACTCTAATTGCATGATGAACCCATGTTCCTTCCAAAATTGATTTAGCTTTTGCATGGGCTTTGTGATTATGGCTTGTTCTTGATTAATTGGTGATTCTCATACATTGAATTGCTTGTGTTTATTGTTAATTACATTAATTGATGGTGAATTGATGATGATCAGTCGATGATGATAAATATATGATGTTTTGAGCATGAATAGCCTATGTTTCTACATGTTGTCTTGAAGTCGATTGTGAGATCGGTAGTGTAGACTCTTGATTAAGTATGAACTGCTGTAGCTACTGTTTTAGGGTGATATAATGGATGAATTTTTTAGGTATAAATCCTTAATGATCAAATTAAGAAGGGACTGTGTGAATGGATATAGATTCCTTTAGGCTATGAAGTCAAGAGGTTAAGTGGGTGATGTATCTTGAATTGTGATTAGATGAAGCATGATTTAGTCTTGATTTCTTATCTAATTAGCTACTGCCTAATGATTATATTATTGATGAAATATGAATGATGATCAAACCCTTAGATAGTTTATAGTATTGATAAAGTCTTCCATACTCTAGCAAATTGATATGCCTAAATGCCTATGTTGTAGCCTAAATCTTGAGAGTATGTAATCATGATTTCAATATGGTTAAATGTAGATTTAGCTACTGCCTTAGACTTATATATGTATGTACTATGATCTAAAAATCAATGTAAGGGAAGTTAGCTAAGGATCTATGTTTTTCTACTTTCCTAGTATGTTGATATGTTGTATTATGTTATGGTATAATCTCGTAGCGACTTGTACATGGTTTCTTATGTGTTTAAAGTACATTTTTCTACTTCCATATATGTGTTTTATTGATTAATAAGGTGTATTGATCAATGATGATCAAAGGGTGAGAAATTGGTAAGAATGCTTATTTCCTCTACTTCTCTACTCCTTTATAGTTATGTTGATGAAGCCTTCTGTGGCATTGTGTGGTATGGTCCACTTATGGTGGCGGTGTTTACTTTATTGTCATTATATATGTGTTGACCATGACTTTGAAGGAAAATTGATGAACTTATGAACATGTGCTTAAGATGATACTATGAGAAGCTTATGCTTACTTTCCTATTCTAGTTGTGATTTAGGTTGTATGGCTATTGTTTGAGCATGTGTATAATCATGTTAGGGTATTGTATAGGTGCTGCCATTGATGTGTTAAAGTGGTTAATAGCCTTACCTATGTACCCCTTATATGAAAGTGTAAATAGCTAAAGTTAGGAGTCTTGATTATAAGGTAGATATTGTCTTATCTCCTATGCTATTATGTGTTGTGTGCTATGTGCTTGGCAGTGTAATGTGGTCTAATAGGGTGGCTGACTTGGGAAGTTATTGATAGCCATTATGTGATCATGTTGGTCAATGTACACACACTCTCACTTACATGCATATTACAAGTAGTATAAGTCATTGTGTCTAAATGAAAGGTAGTTCTCATATTCACTAGTGTCTACTACTATGCATGTTAAGGTGATGTTCATGAATGTATGATTTGTATTCCCTTACTAGGATGACTTGATAAGTGTACTAGTATGGGCAAGGGTATGGGACCTTGTCTATGCATTGCACATGTGTATCTTGATAGGATAGTTCCTAGGTTTGGTTCTTATGCATATGAAGGATGATTATATGAACATGTTATGAATATGATATAATGAAGTATGAATGCGTATAGTGTCTTAGTAGGTTTATATGAAAGTATTGCTCATATAGTTATGCCTATAGACTTATGCATTGATATATGAACATGTGTGACCCTATGTGTTATGTGAAAGGTGTGCTCACAACTATGTATACACTCACACACATGGATGATCTAGTTAGTGAGAAGAGGCCTTGTTAGGGGTGCCCAAGAATACTCCAAAACTAGATAGGTGCTTGAATATGATATAAGCATATGAATGATGAATATCCTAAGCTTATGTTTTTTATAAACAAACGTAATAAAGGCTTTTCAATAAAGGGAACTTAGCTTAGCACCGAGTGAACTTGACATTGAGAGGTGTTGACTTTCCTTGGAGGAATATTCACCATTTCTCCCTTATAGAGTGTTGACTTCCCTTAGAGGAATAACCACCTATGGACCTACATAAGGTGTCAACTTCCCTTAGAGGAATACTCACCTATGGACCCACATGAAGTGTTGACTTTCCTTGAGGAATATTCACTCATGTTTTCTCATGAGGTGAGGCCCCATTACCAAATGGTATATAGAGGGAATACCTATCACTTAGTTCCATAAACTATGCTTGCCACAAAGGATCTAGCAAAGTGATTTCACTTAGGATGCTAGAATGTATGTTAATGTTCTACCTTGGCTAGGTAGGAACACCTTCCATTGGTGTAAGGCTCTACAACACCAAATTCCATGTTTAGCACCCATGGTCTTAGTGTCGGCTAAGGCTATGGTTTCCCTAAAGATAAAATGGACAATGGAAGTAATTGAATAGGATCCTAACTAGGAGGACTTAAGGTAAGTTACATAGGATAGGTGGAAGTAATGAACCCATCTAGACATTGCATAAGTGACTCCTTAGGAAGTCTTAGGAAGGTACCCTAATGCATATGATTATGTATGTGTCCTTTATGTATGATATTGTAGTCTTGGTTTGACTATGTTTATATTGTACTATACTTCTATGATGACTTGTGTTGTCTTGTGTAGATGCTATGTATGGATCTTCTCTTGTGTTCCTAAGGTGATACAATTGCACCAAGTATCCCTAAAGGATTACTTAGGAGGCTAATGAATTAAAAGTAATGGTTCACTGTAAAGGTGATGGAGTTCACTGTAAAGTGACCCCAAATTGTACTTAAATTCTATATGTGCTTTTCTATGATGTTTGGCTTTTGATTGTGTTTCTATGAAGTATGTGGATGATATAAATGCTATTGATAAAGGTTTTATGATGATTTACTCAAAATGTCATGAAGTATGATTTCAAAGGAAATGTCCCTTTTAATGCATGTTTTCGCATGGTTGCCATACATAGTACATTCTTGTGCTAATCCCATTCTTCTTTACTTTTTACACAAAGTGTAGGTTATGGAATTCTTAAAGGAGATCTATGATTGAGGAGCTTGATATGTGATTTTCCAAGCTCAAGGAAAGGAATCCTTAAGTTCAAGGATGTCCTACTAATGTCTTTAATGTAAAGTCTTTAAATACAGTATAGTTATGTAATGTGTCTTATGGGCCGTGTCCCTAATGTACTCTATAGTTTTTGAGTCTAAGATGGCAAAGAAACTTAGAGTCTAAATATGTATTATGACTTATGTTTTATATATATATGATGGGATGTTTCTAGCATATGATGTGCTATGAAAAGTTTTAAATTTTCCGATAAATTTACTATGTCAATGCAATGAATGATATGAGAGGCTTGTCTTAGACCTCCGTGAGGTCGACGACGCCGGTTACAATCCAATGTTCCTCTTGAGATGAGTACTCCTCGTTAGTAGAGAATGAGTTACTTAGTATCAATCTCCTTATCCCTTAACTATGCGCCCGCATAGGTGTAGCTATTGGGCAAGCCATGTAAAAGCTAAAAATAAAAGTAAGACCTCACCCTAGGCAAGTGAGGGGACCCTTCTCCGATAAGGGAAGTATCGGGATTCCATGTTTAGGTCTCATGGTCTATGTCGGTTAAGCTACCCCCCACAAAAGTAATGAAAGTGCTAAGTCTTCTAAAAGAGTGTACTACTTAGGATAGGTAGTGGAATGGGATGCTATTTATCCATTGCACTAGGTAGGCATTCCAAAAGGGGAGTCTTGGTGAACCTTATATGAATTGAATGAACTAAGTTTCCTAAAAGAACGTACTACTTAGGGTAGGTAGTGTAATGGGACGCTATCTATCATTCGCACTAAGTAGACCTTTCAGAAAGGAGAGTCTTGGTGCCAAGCCTTCTAAAAGAGTGTACTACTTAGGGTAGGTGGTGGTATGGGACGCCATCTACTTATTTCACTAAGAAGGCATTTTGAAAGGGAAGTCTTTGTGTGTTGTTGAGTGTTCTTCTAATGTCTTGTGATTGAGTGGTGACTTGTTCTCCCGAGTGGAGTAAGCCTATGGTGGGTATTCTTAAGGGTCTCCTTGGTGTGCATTGAAGGAGGTGTTGAGACGTTTCCTTCATGTCTTACCTTTGAGAGTCTTAGGATAACCTTTGTTAGGGAAACTCCTACGTAAATGAGTTCACTTCCTCGTTGTGACTACCTTGGAAGTTCACTATGCTTGGAATGAAATGTTCACTCTAACGTTGTCACTGTTTCACTGTAAAGTTTCATGATGTTACTTTTAAGTGCCATTTGGTTCTAAAATTATGAGACTTCTATTTTATTGGATTAACGATGATTCTTAAACTATTTTAACTCTATAATCATGAAGGTTTTACTAATTTGGCATGAAAAGTTATCTTACAAAAATGTCCCTTTTTACATGGTTTTGCATATGTCATACTTAGAAATTATTTTGTACTAACCCCATACTTTTGTATACTCTATAAGTATAGGTTTTGGAAGCAAGGTTGAAGTCTAGAAGGCAAAGCTTGGGAAAGTTTCTCTCAAGACAAAGTATGTCCTCATATATCTGAGGGCATAATTCCTATCTTCTTAGTTTCTTTATGTTAAGACTTATTATTTATTTCTTTAAATGTAAAGGGTTGTGTACCTAAGATATTATGTCGTGTCTTTAAGTTGGCTTGTAACGATGAGATTTTCTAAGTATTTATGAAAGAATTCCCTTTTATAATAAATGTTGTGAAAAGTTTTAAATTCCGCACTACTTTTCATGTCTTATGTAATGACGATAGTTAAAGCGCTTGTACAAGACCCCAAATGGTCAAGTACGCCCGCTCATGATCTGAGCGTTCTCCCTAACTTCTAGGGGGTACTTTCGGGTTGTGACACCCGTGAGTTGGGAGATCTTCAAAAAGGTCTTCCTTGACAGATTCTTCCCAAGGGAGCAAAGAGAAAATAAGGTAGAGGAGTTCATATACCTTCATTAAGGAGGTATGAGTGTTAAGGAATACTCCTTAAAGTTCATTAAGATGACCAGATATGCTTCTTCTTTGGTTTCTAATGCTAGGGATGAAATGAGTCGTTATGTAACGGGAGTGTCCGAAGAGCTTGAAGAAGAATATCGTACAGCCATGCTTCATGACAATATAGATCTTTCTAGATTGATGGTTTATGCACAACAATTAGAGGAGAGTCATCTAAGTAAGAGGAACAGAGAAGCTAAGAAGGAAAGGTCTTTTGAAATTAGTTCCTCTAAGAGTAGGCTTGATGTTCTAGACAAGCCTAAATTCAAGAAGAGGTTTTCGAACCAAGTCCCTTCAAATTTCTCCAAGAATCGCAATGATAGAGGTTCTAATCTTAAACCTCAAAAGGGGAGAAATGTTGATCTACCAAGAGAAAGACCAACTTGTGGTAAGTGTGGTAAGAAACATGTGGGAGAATGCCTTGTTGGGACTAATAGTTTCTATGGTTGTGGCAAAGGTGGCCATATGGTGAAAGACTTTCCTAATGTGAGAAGTCAAGGTAAGGGGAATGGCCAAATTCAACCAAGCGGTCCTAGATCTGAAGCTCCAAAAAGAAATTATTTCTATACACTCAAGGCTAAGGGTGAATAATAGAACTCTCCCGACGTTGTGACGGGTATGTTAAAAGTCTTTTCTGTTAATGTTTATGCTTTGCCTTATCCCGGTGCTACCCTTTCTTTTGTTACACCTTTGGTTAATAAGAATTTTGATGTACTTCCCGATGTTTTGATTGAACCTTTTTTGGTTTGTACCCCAATGGGTGACTCTGTAGTTGCAAAAAGAGTCTATAGGAAATGCCCTGTAATGCTGCCCAATAAAGTCACTCTTGTTGATTTGGTAGAACTTGACATGTTTGACTTTGATATCATCTTGGGTATGGATTGGCTTCATGCATGTTTTGCTTCTATAGATTGTAGAACAAGGGTAGTGAAGTTTCAATTACCAAATGAACCCATTCTAGAGTGGAAGGGGGGAAATTCTATGACAAGGGGTCAAATAATTTCTTGCTTCAAGGATTGTAGGATGATAGCCAAGGGTTGTTTATACCATGTGGTGAGGGTGAAGGACCTAGAATGTGAAAGTCCTTCTATTGAGGCAGTCCCCGTAGTAAGGGAATATCCAGAGGTTTTTCCTAATGAACTTCCAGGGATTCCTCCCGAACAGGAAATTTACATTGGCATTGATTTGTTACCGGATATGAACCCCATTTCAATACCTCCATATCGGATGGCTCCGGCTGAATTGAAAGAGTTGAAGCTCCAACTCAAAGATTTACTAGACAAGGTTTTTAGTCAGCCTAGTATTTCTCCATGGGGTGCTCCGGTCTTGTTTGTTAAGAAGAAGGATGGGTCTCTTAGAATGTGCATTGATTATCGCCAACTCAATAAGGTCACCATAAAGAACAAGTATCATCTCCCTCGGATTGATGATCTCTTTAATCAACTCCAAGGTGCTATCTATTTTTCCAAGATTGACTTAAGGTCGTGATATCAAAAGTTTAGGGTGAGAGGTGAAGATGTTCCCAAAACAACCTTCCGAACTAGATATGGTCACTGTGAATTTCTAGTTATGTCGTTTGGGTTAAAAAATACCCGGTGGCGTTTATGGACCTAATGAATAGAGTTTTCCGAGATTACCTCAACTCATTTGTGATTGTGTTCATTGATGATATTTTGATATACTCTAAGAATGAAAATGAGCATGAGAGTCACTTGAGGTTGGCCTTGCAAGTCCTCAAGAACACCAGTTTTATGCTAAATTTAGTAAGTGTAAATTTTGGTTGAGGTCGGTTGCTTTTTGTGTCCATGTTATCTCTGG
This sequence comes from Solanum sitiens, assembly GCA_016801875.1. NCBI lineage: Eukaryota > Viridiplantae > Streptophyta > Magnoliopsida > Solanales > Solanaceae > Solanum > Solanum sitiens. The sequence continues at coordinate 1,407,094 of JABWTJ010000187.1, read as the reverse complement.
TGATGGTGTAGAGGTTGATCCGAAGAAGACGGATGAGGTCAGAAATTGGCCTAGACCTTTGACTCCCACCGACATAAGAAGTTTCTTTGGTCTAGCCGGGTATTATAGAAGGTTTGTTGATGCATTTTCATCAATTGATTCTCCTTTGACAGCGTTGACCCAAAAGAGGGTGAAGTTTGAGTGGTCGAAAGCTTGTGAGAAAGGTTTTCAAGAGTTGAAAGATAATCTTACCTCCGCTCCGGTGTTGACCTTACCGGAGGGTAATGAAGTCTTTGTAGTGTATTGTGATGCTTCTCAAGTGGGCTTGGGATGTGTCCTCATGCAACATGGCAAGGTGATTGCTTATTTTTCTAGGCAACTCAAAGTTCATGAGAAGAACTATCCGACTCATGACCTTGAGTTAGCAGTTGTTGTTTTTTCTTTAAAATAGAGACATTACTTGTATGGTGTGCATGTTGATATGTTTACTGACCATAAAAGTCTTCAATATGTGTGTTTACACCAAAGGAGTTGAACCTCCGACAGAGATGATGGTTAGAACTTTTGACGGATACCACCCTGCAAAGGCCAATGTGGTTGTGGATGTTGTCAGTCGTATGACTATTAGGTAGTGTGTCTCATGTGGAACAAAAGAAGAAAGAACTCGTGAAAGATGTTCATAGGTTGGCTCGTTTATGCGTGCGGTTAGAAGATTCTCCAAATGGTGGTTTTATGGTCCATCATAACTCTGACTCATCATTAGTGGTTGAGGTAAAGTATAAGAAACACTTTGATCATCTATTGATGGATTTGAAGGAATTGGTACTTGGTAAGCTCAAGGAGTCATTCTCCCAAGGGGGGATGGTGTTCTTAGGTACCAACGGAGATTATGTGTACCAGATGTTGAGGATTTGAGAAACCGAATTGTAGAAGAAGACCGTGGTTTCTATACATCCGGGTGACACCAAAATTTATCATGACCTTAGAGAGGTCTATTTGTGGTATGGTTTAAAAAGGGACATAGCAGAGTTTGTTACTAATTTTCCAAACTGTCAACAAGTTAAAGTGGAGCATCTAAAATCGATTGGTTTAACCCAAATCATGGATGTCCCTAATTGGAAGTGGGAAGCCATCAATATGGATTTTGTTATTGGGTTGCCTCAAACTCGGAGGCAAAATAATTCCATATGGGTTATTGTGGATAGGTTGACCAAATTTGCCCATTTTATTCCTGTAAAATCTACTTATACTACCGAAGATTATGCAAGAATCTACATTAATGAGATTATGAGTCTTCATAGGATTCTTTTGTCCATCATTTTGGATAGAGGTGCCCAATTCATTCTCGTTTTTGGAAAGCTTTTCAGAAGGGTTTAGGTACTCAAGTGAAACTTAGCACCGCTTTTCATCCTCAGACGGATGGCCAAGCGGAACGTACCATTCAGACCCTTGAAGATATGTTAAGAGCCTGTATTATTGATTTCAAAGGAAGTTGGGATGATCATCTACCTTGATTGAGTTCTCCTACAACAATAGTTACCATTCGAGCATCTCTATGGCACCATTTGAAGCTCTTTATGGTAGAAGATGTAGGTCTCCAGTTGGATGGTTTGAGGTTGGTGAGTCCTCACTCCTCGGTCCATATATTATCTATGAGTCTATAGAGATTGTTCGAATCATAAGAGATAGATTGAAGATAGCCTATAGTCGACAAAAGTCTTATGCCGACAATAGGAGAAGAGAACTTGAATTTGAAATAGGTGATCATGTCTTTTGAAGATTTCACCTATGAAAGGGGTGATGAGGTTTGGTAAGAAGGGGAAGTTGAGTCCCCGGTATGTTGGTCCTTATGAGGTATTACAACGTGTTGGAAAGGTTGCCTATGATTTGAAACTACCTAGTGAACTAGCTCATTTCATCCGGTGTTTCATGTCTATGCTAAAGAAATACATTGACTTGTTTTCCTAAATGGGTGCATGTCTTGGTAAAAGTTACACCAAATTGAGTTTAAGAAAATATTTTCATACTCTATTCTTGCACTTATATGAAATATGTATGCATGTTGTCTTATTGAGATTTTTTGTTTTGTTGTTGTCTTGAGAAAAATGATAACATGGTAACTCCTTGATGTATTTTGAGATCATGATAATGTTGAGAATGAAGATCCTCACTATGTGTTATGTATATGGAGCTCTTATATGTTGTGCATCATGAATTAAGTGTTGTGTGTAATGTTGTGATATGTGTTGAAAGGAGTGGTGAAGTACTCCTATGAGTTGTAACTCAATATGATATTATGTTGTTGTTTGCTGGGCTGCTAGTATTTGGTCTATCCTTAGCCTCCAAAAATATTTTAATGTCATTCGGGTACGAATGTTCCTAAGGGGGGAATAATGTAACACTCCAGAAATGCAATGACTTAGACTAGAGCTTAATCTATAAAATAATGTTAAAAATGATGTTTCCAGACCTATATTAATGTTATAAGTTCAGTTAGAAAAGGTTAGAGCTAAAACGACAAAGAAAGACCTTGACGTCCGGAAACTAGCTAAGTTGAACTAGTTGACGTCCCTATTTTTGTTGAAGGTTTTGAAGTATCAAATGAAGTCTAAAATTAATAAAAAGTATTTGGATGGGTAGTATCTAGTACAAAAGGTCCAAACGTTCGGTAACGACACCCCAAGGACAACCCGAAGGGTCTCTGGGAAGGACCCATACTTTGGCGAGCAGGCTGCTTAGCAGGCAGATCGGAGGGGCTGCTGTGCGACGCGCAGCCCACACGCAGTGTACTGCCTCATGATTAGAGAGGCATCCTCGCGACGCAAGTCTTACACAAGGATCACTGCCTCTACCCAAAATTTCAGAAAAAGAATGGGAATTGGCCCCACGACACGCAGCCACATCCCTGATTCATTAAAGTCATATTTTTGGTAATTTGACTTCAAAAAAAGACCCATTTAAGTGAAGGTTCTTTTGGGTATTTTATAGGATGACTATATTTTTAAGTTAGGTCAGTTGATCTTTTTTTACACACTTAAACCAAATCAAAAGGGTTCCTCTTATCTCTCTCAAGAACGCTCTCTTTTCCAAACTCCATTGAAGAACAAGAAGAGCTTAAGGAAGAAGACGAAGACTTCAAGATTTCCATTCAATTTTCGTGGATTATTCGTCAATAAGGTATGGGTTTTTCACTCATGGGATTCCTTTCCCTACGAGGTCCTTTAAAAGATGATTTTCAAGAATTCAAACTTCTAGGGTTTTTACTCTACAAAACGGTTTTTCTTCCTAACTCTAGATTTATGACTATCGATGAAAAATAATCATTTTCTATGGTTGATTAAGTGTATATTGTCGAATGTTTGACTTGTAACGTTAGATTTTCGTGTGAAGTATTCTCCTTAACAAATTGATGGTTTTGATTAGGTTATACCTACGAATTGATAACATGTAAATTGTTGGGATTGGGACTACGACTTCAATGAACTCCTAAATGATCTTTTTCCCTTATTCTACCTTACAAATTAGTCTTGTTTAAAAGTTGAAGAGTTAGTATTCATTATGCTATTGAGTATTTCAATATGTTGTTGGATGGTTGTTGTATATTGAATATAAGTTCTTGAATAAGGATCTTTGAAGCAAGAGGTAAGTCTTCTAAAGTCGTGATTACTCTATGATGTTTATGTTAGCCTATAAATGATGTTACAATGCCAATGAAGTATGTATGATGATGATATGCATATATGTTGGGCTATGAATATGTTAATTTGTGAGATCATTATAAGAATACGATAATGTAAGTTTATGATATTCTCTAGTATGCTTTACACAAGAGGATTTATGATATGTTAATCTCACAAATGAAAGGGTTACGATGAAAGGAAATTATCATCTAATCCTAAAAAGCTTATGATCATGTTTATACAAGGATTTAATCTCCTATGACTATGATAAGATTAATGAATAAATGATGACTTAAAAGTTAATAAAAAAGGGACTTAATCTTAGAACTGATGGACTAGATATGAGAGGTGTCCCTTCCCTAGTTGGAAGGTAGGTTCACAATGACTCTCATGAGATATAGGCTTCCATGTAATGTGGAACTATGGGTCTCTAATATATCTCCTAGTTCTTGAACGATGTTGCCACCATAGGATACTAGCTAGTGGATCCACCTAAAAAGATATGTCATGTTTAGTTCTACTTTGGCCGGTAGACCACCTTCTTTTGGTTTGGGGTTTTATGATAACCGATTCCATGTTTAGCTCACATGGTCTAATGTCGGTTAAGGTGAATGTTCCCTCAAGTAAAATGAAAGACAAGTAAATGGACGTTGACTAGGGTGACTTGAAGAGTCTACTTAGTATAGGTATGGATGTGGGACTCTACCTAGACATTGCACAAGTTGAGTCTAAGGGAAGTCCTAGGAGATTGTTCTTATGTAATATGATAACATGAAAGCTATGATGCTTATTATATATGTTGTTACTATTATATGAAGTTGGTAACGTTAATGAACATGTTATTGGTCTATATGGCTTTATGAGGTGATGACTAGTTCTGTTACAAGTTATATGAAGCAAAGCTTGACTTATGGTCTCCTATCTTATCTACTTGGTTGTGTGGGATTATAGGGATTCACATGACCATTGCACTTGTAGATTTGGGATGGGATCATTGGTAAGTGTTTTGTATGTTATGTTTATATGATATATTGTATTTGAAATGTTAACATGATTCTATTATAGTATGTCTTTGATTATGATCATGATTTAGGTTGATGGAAACTTGTATATAATCTATGGTATGCACTTTGTAGATTTTCAAATGACTTAGCATGTTTTCTAAGAAATGGTCCTTTTTCATGCATCTCCTTAATTGTTATGTGCATATACCCATACTTAGTACATGTGGCGTACTAACCCCTTACTTTATATTACTGCAAATGTAGGGTCCGGCCATTGAAGATTAAGAATGTCGCTTGAAGAATATTGAAATTCTTTCTCCAAGTGTTGGTACGTCCTCATGTTCGGGGATGTTATCTTTTTGTTATTCTAGCCTATGAAGACTTAGTTGTTTTTAAGAATACGCTTGATTTCCTTAAATGTTCTTTGGATTCTTTTGTATTAAGGCCTATATGGCGTATTGACATTTTATTAGCTAAGTTCAGATTCGTACTCTTTAGATGGTTCTTATGTGACACAGCTTTTAGACTATCGATACGTATGTTTTCATGATTGTTAAGTATGACGTCTAAGTAAACTTCACATAGTATGCAAAAGTTTTAAATTTTTCCGCAATTTTAACTGATGACATGTTATGACGAATGCTAAGGGCTTGTCTGGGTCCTCTACGAGGACGACGACGCTGGTCGCATCTGGGGTGTACTCTACGGATGTGACATTAAGATCATAAGTTCAAGAAGGGAGCTCACTAGTACATTTTGTGCCATTGTAGCGCTGCTTCTATACCAAGATGTGTGTCGTTTTAGAGGGATAGACGCGAATTAAGTTGTTAATTGTACCCTTAATGAACTTATTTGGTACTTTTTGAATTTTAGAGCTAAAGAACGACCCTTTTATGGTTTCAACTCATTTTCCACCATTCTTGAGGCTAAAGTTAAGCTTCTCACTCCCCAAACTCCCTTTTTGATTCGTAGAACATAATAGAATGGGTCCATGTTGATGTGAAACGGTTTTTTAGTAGATTTTATGGTGGAAACAACCCTAATTGGGTTATTGGGATTATGGATTTATCTTGGGCTTGTAGGATTGTTAATAATTTGGGTAATTATATATTATTTATTGATTTCCGTATGTTATTAATTATTTGTAGACCAAGAATGAGTGGAATGAGTCCTGAAAGGGAAGAATCAAGTTTCATAGGGTTTCAAACTTTTTTCGAGGTAGGTGATTGTTGTGATTTCATGATTTTGTGATGTATGCATGTTCTTTTTTCATTGTGATACTTGTATGTGTATGAATATTTCAATATTAATCAAACTTTTTGTAAATGAGATAGGTGATTGATGTAGCCATGAAATCATGATGTAAATGTATGATCTTAATGATATACTTGTGATTGTTATTGTTGTGTGTTAATGGGGATCGGATTGCCACGTTCTGGCAAGCTAACGAGGATCGGTTGCCACGTTCTGAAATTACTTTTTATCGGCTTGCCACGTTCCCGCACAATCATAGGATTGGATTGACATGTTTCAGTAAGAGTCAATTATGCCAAAACTCAACTTATCAACATGCCCAATATCATTTCATAAAGGGAACAACTAACCAAGTACATAATAAGTGCAAATCAAAACAAGGAGCATTTTTCACATAAGTTCCATTCTTAGGCATGCTTATTCACTGTAACAATGCATATATCTTCATATTTTATCAAAATCAATGCAACTTCAAATAAACTCATTATTTGCACTATTACCGGAACAACTAACCTTAGTTATCAAATAGATGAGGGTAACGGTACTTCATGTCGGCCTTGGCCTCCCATGTTGCACCATCAACTAGGTGGTTCTTTCATAACACCTTTACGGAAGCCACCTCTTTAATCCTGAACATCTTTACTTGTCGATCAAGGATTTCAAATGAAACCTCCTTATAGGAGAGGTTCTCTTCCACACCTAAACCTTCAATAGGAAGAATGAACTCGGGATCACCGATACACTTCTTAAGCATGGAGACATGGAATGCCGGATGAACCAAAGTCAATTCACTAGGTAATCTCAACTCGTATGCAACCTTGCCAACCCTTTGAAAATTTTCATAAGGACCCACATAATGAGGACTCAACTTCCTTTGTTGACAAATCTCACCACTCCTTTCATAGGTAAAATATTTAGATACACTTTATCACCTTCTTCAAATTCTAAGTCCCTCCTCCTATTGTCGACATAGGACTTTTGCCAGCTATAGGCAGTTTTCAATCTGTTCCTTATGATATGAACTTACTCCAACGTCTTATAGATTAATTCGGGACCCAAGAGTGAAGACTCGACCACTTCAAACAATCCAATTGGAGATCTACATCTCCTACCATACAAGTACTAAAAAGGAGCCATTATAGTTGAATGGTAACTATTGTTATAAGAGAACTCAACCAAAGGCAAATGTTTATCCCAATTTCCCTTGAAATCAATTATGGAAACTCTAAGCATATCCTCAAGGGTTTTAATAGTACGCTCTGCTTGACCATCCGTTTGGGGATGAAAAGAGGTACCTAGCTTCACCTTGGTACCCAACCCTTTTTGGAACGACCTCCAAAACCTAGATGTGAATTGTGCGCCCCTATCCGATATGATAGATAACGGAATACCGTGGCAACACATAATCTCATCTATGAAGATCATTGCATATGGAGTCATGTTGCTTTTGTGTCCGAGGAAAACCTACCACGAAATCCGTGTTAATATATTCCCACTTCCATATAAAATCCATAGGAAATACTAAGTCTCAATCTCATCAAAGCTTAAAATAAGAGTACTTGGCACACAGCCCATACACTACGAATATAGTACTACTAAGTGTATTACAATACTTCAATAAAAGATATAAAATACATCTATTCCCTCGAGTCAAATGAGGACATACTTCAACTTCAATTGAACGAAGCTACGATCTAAGTCTTGCTTCCCAAATGCTCCTCACCTAACAACCACTATACAGATAGATAAAAGCATGGAATTAGTACAACCACATGTACTAAGTATGACATAATGCATAAAAATAACAAAAACAGATATTTATTGGAAATATACATCCTTTTCATTTAAATATCATAATATAATCCTAAGAACAAAATTTATCAACTTAGAAACACATAAGAAATCACTTAGTGAATGATCACATGTTTAAGGTCACTTTATAGTGAATCAATTCACTGTTATAGTGAAGTTCCTTCACTTAAGACATCTTCTATCATGTAGTTATCCCACTAAAATCTATCCTAAGACTCACTTAAGAAACACAAAGAGAGACCGCCCATACACCCTCTCTCAGCATGCCTAAATGATCCCCAAGACTACTTAGAATGAGACACATACACACTTACAATACACCAATCACATAACATGCATAATATGACATTCTCTTTACCAAGGTTATCAAAAGACTTACTTAAGTACTCCTAGAGGAGAACGCCCATACCCTCTCTTCAAGGTTACTTAAATAATCCTTAAGACTGCCTAGGATTAGGTCATGCCTAAAGAATCAACAAACTTCCCTAACTAGATTGATTCTCAAGACTTCCATAGATAAGTCATGAATAGATCATCCCTTATGCCCTCTTCACACTTTAATTAAGGAATCCTTAAGTCACTCTAGATTAGGTACTTACTCATTTACATGCTTCCAACATAAGTCATTATTTCATTAGTTCATTAAAAGAAATTTATCACATAAAGGACATTCAAGTAATGGTCTTGGATAAGACCTAGGGACTCTCACTAACATTTTCAAAGCCTATTGTGCAATGTCAAGATACCGTCCCATACCACCACCTAAACTTCATAGAACTTCTCTAATGCTAATAGGTATCCCAGATGATGAGAATAGGAAATAACCGACATAGACCATGGTATCAAAACATGGAATCCGGAGTTCTATCCTACTCCGATGAGGGTGTTCTACTTTCCAATGGTAGAACATAGACACATCCCATGTAGGCACATGGCTAAGGAATATGAAGGGCTTATTTTGTATTCTAGCGTTATACTTTAACTAGAACTACTTCCATTACCATACACACTCCGTGCTAGCCTTTGTTCTCATAGATTAATTCACATTAAAGGTTCATACAAAGGGGTTCCATATAAAATTCATAACCCAATTACATTAGCCTACCAAAGAGGTCCCCTAGGGCTGCCTTACAATGACGACAAGAAGCTTATCATGACTTTCCTAAGGATTGATATGATGCCGTTCTAGCCAACAAACCTTAAGTCCATCATTCATTACAAGAAGGATACCATTACGACTTTCTACTTCAAGGTTCACAACCTTACCACTAGGTTCAAGGTTTCACATAAAGGACCTTCCTATAATCATTCAAGGTCTCACATATCATTCATTCATACAAGACTAAGAGGCTTTAGCATCCTAAGTCAAGACATCACATATTCACTTTCATACATGCATCAAGTAAGGGACACAAGTCTACTAAGACAAGACAAAACATACTTCACTTTAGCACATATTACATGTAATTTTAGAAGCACATAGGAACAACCATTATCATATTTAGTTCACCCTATACACTACTATATCATCATCAATATACCCGTCATAAACTCATATAGTCAAGTAGGAACAATCATGCATCAACTCTAAGACCACACACATGAACACATAGTCATAGTCTAACACGATCACCTAGATAGCATCAATAGAAGAAACACATTCTTTCACATTACTTTACATAGAGGTATATATGATCATACTTCACATAATCAACTACACAAATCATCATATTACTTCCAGTAGTTGCCGACAAGGCCATAATCATCATAATACTTAAAATAACGCCGACAAGGTCACATCAATCACATAACACTGCCACCATAAGTGGACCATACCAATCACAACATATGAAGAGATATACTTAAAATAAAGAGAAATAGGGCAGCGTACCACCAATCCATTCTATCCACTTCAATCCATGTTTAAATCATCCAATTCAATACCATAAGGCCCTTACCCATGGCCATGAACATCAATTCCATGCATATATCATAATACTCAACGAAACTAGGATAATTCAACATAGATTTATAAATCTAAGACCAATTATATATCAATTGAATACAATCCTTACATAATTAGATAACCCATAGAAAACTACACCATAATTCATAAGCATTAAGACGTTATTAAGTAACCCATAAAGTAGTCAAAAACTAGGGTTCATCAATTACATGGGTTCATAGGTTAATTAAGTTAAAATAATCTAATTAAAAACAATTCAATCACTATTCAATGATTAAAAACCTTTAATGCAAGAACCCATGGTTAGATCATGAAATTGGACAATTCATATCTGAAAAAATTTAGAAAACTTCTTTGAATTTGGGCTCCTTGATGAATAGAGCTTCAAGGATCAAAAACCATACCTCAACGAATCTAATCTCACAATTTGATGAAGAATCTCCACTAAAATCTCCAATGAAATCTCGTCCTTGAGTTTTGGCTTTAATGGAGTCTTAAGGAATTTCTAAGGGATTTTGGGGTTTAGATTTTGAAGAATGATTTCTTTTAAGTGTTAAAGACTTATATACATGTCTAAATACCCAAAAGACCCCTTAGGAACCGCCAATATTCTTAATTTGAAGTGGGGTGAATTTACCAATTCACCCCTTGAACTTACTGTGACTGCGCATGAGACAGACCCAATTGACGGATGGACCATTGACGGCCCGTCCCTTGACCAACAGACTATCCTGTTGTTCCGTGGTTGGGGACTGATGCTGGTCTTTGGATTCCTCTTCCCCACGCTTAGGTTTAAATCGATGAGACACCACCAACAGGGCGTTGACTGACCCACTGGGCGTCGATTGCCATCCGTTGGTGGGCTGTCTTGGACACTCTTGAAGCGTCCTTCCTCAAGGACCCTTGGATGGTCCTTGGGGATATTTTCCAGGACGTCTCCAAACCAAATATTATTGTATATTAGTTTAGTACCTCTCATATGAATTTCACCTAAAACAAACACGTAAAATTCGACGAAACATGCCAAGACACACAAGGTCAGTTCAAGGCAAATCTTTCGAACGTCATGAACGTTCTTGAACGTTTGACCTCCAAGCTTCATGAAACTTGACACACTGCCTATATACACCATAATAACTCATTTAAGTACCTTATAACCTCGTGTATCACACATAAAAAAATAAAACCACATATGAGGCACATAGGTGACTTTGTCGTCGAACGTCTTAGTCGTCCCTTGACGTTTGACTTTCAATGGACCTAAAACTCTAGACAATGCCAAAATACAACATTTTAGACCATTATAGGACCTTAGACCATCATGACAACCACTTTAGACTCTAGCTTCACCTAAGTCATTTTCGGGATCTTATACTCAAGAATTTGGTTTCTCAAATCATCAACATTGGGAACACACAACCTTCATTGGTACCTCAAGACACCATCTACCCGGAGAATAACTCATTAGGATTACCAAGAACCGACTCCTTTAACTCCATCAATGGTTGATCAAGGTTTTGCTTTGACTTAACCTCAACCACCAAAGACGATTCGGAGTTATGATGGACCATAAAACCACCATTTGGAGAATATTCCAATCTAACACCCAAACGATCCAACCTATGAACATCTTTCACTAGGTCTTTTTTGTCTTCTTCTACATGAGACACACTACCCATGGTCATATGACTTAGAGCATCCGCAACCACATTGGCCTTGCCGGGGTGGTAGAGAACAGTCATGTCATAATCTTTCAAGAATTTCAACCACCTTCTTTGTCGGAGATTTAACTCTTTTCGAGTAAACACATATTGAAGACTCTTGTGGTTGGTATAAATATCAATACGGACACCATATAAATAATGCCTCCATATTTTCAAGGAAAATACCACGGCCTCTAACTCAAGATCATGAGTTGGATAATTCTTTTCATGCACCTTAACTTGTCTAGAAGCATTAGCTACTACTTTCCCAAGTTGCATAAGGACACACCCTAAGCCCAATCAGGATGCATCACAATATACAACGAAGCCCTTGGTACCCTATGGTAAAGTCAACACCTAATTGGAGGTAAGCCTCTCTTTCAAGATTTGGAATCTTCTTTCACATGCCTCCGACCACTCAAATTTCAAACTCTTTTGGGTCAAGATAGTCATGGGAGATGAAATGGACTCAAAACCATCCTCAAACCTCCTATAATATCCCGCTAGACCTAAAAAGCATCAAATGTCAGTTGGAGTCAATGGTCTAGGCCAATTTTTGACCGCCTCAATTTTCCTTGGATCGACCTTAACTCCCTCACTAGAGATGATATGACCAAGAAACGTCACCGACCTCAACCAAAACTCACATGTACTATACTTGGCAAATAGTTGGTTTCCTTAAGTACTTGTAACACCACCCTCAAATGTTCCATGTGTTCACCTTCTTTTTTCGAATATACCAAGATGTCATCGATAAAAACAATGACAAATGAATCTAGGTAACTTCGAACACTCTATTCATGAGATCCATAAACAATGCTGGGGCATTAGTGAGACCAAAGTACATTACTAAGAATTCATAGTGACCATATCTAGTTCGGAATGCAATTTTTGGTATATCCTCACCTCTCACCCTAAGTTGGTGATACCCGATCTCAAGTCAATCTTAGAAAATTAGCTTGCCCCTTGGAGTTGATCAAACAAATCGTCAATCCAAGGGAGAGGATACTTGTTATTAATAGTGACATTATTGAGTTGGCCATAACCAATGCACATTCTAAGGGATCCATCCTTCTTCTTCACATACAATACCGGAGCACCCCATGGAGAAATACTAGGTCTAATGATGCCTTTTTATATTAAGTCCTTGAGTTGAGCCTTTAACTCTTTCGATTTGTCCGGAGCCATCCGAAAAGGAGAAATGGAAATGGAGTTGGTATCTGGTAGCAAGTCAATACCAAAATCAATTTCCCGTTCAGGAGGGATTCCGGTAAGATCATTAGGAATGACCTACGAAAATTCCCTCACTACGGGAACTAACTCAATGGGAGAATTTTTGGAGTCTAAATCTTCAACTCTTACAATATGGTATAGACATCCTTTTGAGATCATTTTACAAGCCTTACGACAAGAGATAATAAGGCCTCTAGGAATAGAGTTTCCCCCCTTCCACTTTAAGACGGGTTCATTTGGAAAATTAAACTTAACAACTCTTGTTCTATAATCAATGGAAGCAAATCAATCATGCAACCAATCCATTCCCAAAATGACATCAAAATCAAGCATATCAATATCTACTAATTCAACATGAGTAAATCTATTGGGCAACATTATAGGACAATTTTTATATACACTCTTTGCAACCACCGAATAACCTACTGGGGTAGTTACCACAAAAGGCTGATTTAAAATATCGGGCAAAATATCAAACCTTTGAGCTACCAAAGGAGTAACAAAAGATAATGTATCACTCGGATCAAGTAAAGCATAAACATCAATAGAGAAGAGTTGTAACATACCAGTCACAACATCGAGAGAACTCTCTTGTTCACCCATAGAGCGAAGAGAATAAAAGCGATTCTTCTTTGGAGCATCCACATTAGAACCATTAGATTGAGCTTTACGCTTATTTGACTTGACCCATCACATTACGGAAATCCCTAACCTTGTGGCCACTCTTGCGACACCCGAAACACTTGTCCGTCCCAACTAGGCAATCACAATAATGTTTTCTGCCACACTTTCCCCAAGTTGGCTTCTAGCTTGGGAACTAGTACCTCTTCCCTTTAAGACTTAGGGTTAGACACCTTATCATCACGAGCCTTAGGAAATTTGGAGAGAACTTGATTAGAAAACATCTTCTTGGATCTAGGCTTGTCTTGAATGTCAAGCCTACTCTTAGAAGAACCACCTTCATAACACCTTGCCTTCTTAGCCTCCCTATTCTTCCTCTTAGCCTAGTTTCTTCCACTTGTTGAGCATGAACCATGAAACGAGAAATATTCATATTATCATGTAGCATATCCAAACGACATTCTTCAACCAAGTCTATGGACATTCCCGTAAGAAAACGACTTATCTCATCCCTTCAGTTTGACACCAAGGATGGAGCATATTTAGAAAATTTAATGAACTTCAAAGAATAGTCAAGTACACTCATACCTCCTTGACGAAGGTTGATGAATTATTACACCTTAGATTCCCTCAACTCTCTAGGAAAGAATCTATCGAGAAAAGTCATCTTGAAGATCTCTTAAGTAACCGACCACCCCTTAGTGCCTTATTATCTCTCCATTGCACTTACCAAGTTTGGGCCACATGTTTGATTTGATAAGCCTCCAACTCGGCCTCCTCAATTGAGGTCACTACCATAGCATAGAGAATCATATAGACCTCATCGAGGAAATCTTGAGGGTCCTCATTGAACCTCGAAACAAAGAACATAGGTGGACTCATCCTAGTAAAGTCTCTTAAGCGAGAGGCCATCGTGTTAGCATGTTGAGGCACTCGAGGTCCAACATCCCTATTCACTTGGTCCATCATGGATTGGTCTAAATTTAGAAAGGCTTCCCTCATCTCTCCATCAGTTATCTGTGGAGGAACAACCGGAACTTGATCTCCCATAGCAACTTCTTCAAGTGAAGGCACTTGGTTGTGTTTTGGAGGAACTTGGTTGTCTTTAGCCCCCACATTATCCATATCTTCCTCGGCCCTTGTAGCAGCTGCTCTTCGAGTATTCATACATATAAGAACATACAAGGTTTAGGTGAAAGAACATAATAAGACTCTAGAGACACGACATAGGAATACAAGAAGATGAGAGTTTATAAGCATCACATAGTCTCTCATTCATAAGTGTGGCGCGCGTTATAATTATGAATAAGAATCTACATAGACATCGTTTAGTGAGACATCGTTTCTAGGGATATTCAATCTGATGCTCTGATACTAAGTTTGTCACATCCGAGAAGTACCCCTTGAAGTAACCGGCATCCTCGTCCTCGCAGAGGACTAAGACTAGCCTCTTAGCATTCATCATTAAATTCATAGGTTAAAAAGTGCAGAAAATTTAAAAGTTTTCATCTATATGTACTTCATGAGGTTTACTTAGACCTCTTGATTACACATAATATATTCATAGCGAGTATACATAGACTCCTCGTATAAGAAAATTACATAATCTTCTACTTTTATGCCACATATAGACAACATACATAATATAGTCTTAAATGGGATATCTCATATTAAATCATCTAAAAGAAATAAAACAATATGGGCACAAGCCCTTACAGGATGTGTAAATCACACTTAGGGCTTACAACAACATCTTGAAACAAGTAAAATGAAATGATCGTATTTAGACTATAACAAAGAACCATATCTAGAGTAATAAGTGGTCACGAACCCTTCCTTCAAAACTGGTCATGAACCCTTCAATGACTGGAACCTAAAATGTTGGGGAGAAAAAGGAGAAATAGGGTTAGCACATCACTTGTACTAAGTATAGGATCATATGCACACAAGATTCAATGGTTAACACAAGATTCAATGGTGTTCGTCCTGCAGCTCCCTTCAATGCTCTGGTTGAGGAACCTTCAGTGAGAGGTCGTGGTCGAGGCAAGGGTAGAGGAAGAGCTAGAGGTAGAGTTTGTGGGATAGTAGCTCCCGCAGTATATGAGGTACCTATTTAGAAGTAGTCGGTTAATGAGAACCCTCATGCGCAACATGAAGAGATGGAGGATAAATAGGAACCTGAAGATAATGAGAATATTTGTCAAGAGGGAGGGGTACTGTCTTGAAATGCAGGCGCTACTCATTTGGACCCAGTGTTAGTGTAACACTTCAAAAGTCTAAAACCTAATATAGAGCCTCACATGAGTGTATGAGGTTAGTAACACTTTTATAAGGCCTAAAATAGTGTACATAAACAATTTAGGAAGTTATAGAGTCAAAACGACAAAGAAAGACCTTGACGTCCGGAAACTAGCTAAATTGAACTAGTTGACGTCCACATGTTTGATGAAGGTTTGCGAGGTTCATATGAAGTATAAAACTTGTTAAAAGACTTTAAATAGGTAAAATATAGTATAATGGGTCCAAACGTCAATTTAGAACTCCCCAAGAACCACCCGAAGGATCCCTGAGGAGGACCCGAACATAGGCAAGCAGGCTGCCAAAGCAGCCTGCGCGCAACCAAGAAATGAAGGCTACTGCACATCCCGCAGCTAACACGAGGAGGCAGAAAAGTTTCCTCATGACGCGGGGTCTACACTAGGCTTACTGCCTCAACCCGGATTTCAAAAATAAAATGTGAAATTGACCCCGCGACGCGCAGCCATTTCCTAAATTTGTTAGTATCGTATTTTAAGAATTTTGACTTCACAAAAAGACCCAATTAAGTGAGGGGTCTTTTTGGTAATTTAGGGGGTGAATATATATTGACTAAGGTTCACTTTTAAGTCATTTTTATTCACGTAAATAAAATTCCCAAAACAAAATTCAAAAGCTCTCACTTCTCTCTACTTTCTCTCTCCCAAAATCCTCCATTGAAGAAGCAAGAAAGCTTGAGGAAGAAGAACTACGATTTCACATGAATTTCATGAATTAAGCTTCATTAAATTATGGGTTCTTTACTCTTGGGATTCCTTTCCCCAAGAAGTTCTTTGAAAGTTGATTTTTAAATCACCCAATTCCAAGGGTTTTCTTCTACTAATGGGTTTTCTTGGAAACTTGAAATTGATGATTGATTATGATTAATTGTGATTGCCTATGACTAAATAAGAATAGATTGTTGAGTAATTAATATCACTTGATGAAATTTCATGTAGATCATGTCCTTTCCCCAATTTCCCCAAATCTTCGATCTTGCTTATAAATTGATGGGAATTGAAGAATGTATTGATTGTTAGGCTTGTTTTATCAATTCTAATTAATTCATCGACTGCATAGGGTAATGTATTGTTGGGATTGGATCTATTTCTATAAGAATTCATGATGAACCGTATTCCTCTAACCCTAGGTTATTAATTGAAGTTAATTTGGATAGTATTGATGCAATTGGCTTAGTTATTGTGTTATTTCTATTGAATAGTTTTATTACGCCCATTATTGGATGAAATTTGTTTGTTGATACTAAGACCATGGATGATGACTTTGGAAGGAGATTTGGTAAGTCTTGTGATCTCAACCCTTTACTTTAATTATGATTACTTATTTTTAGTAATGAAGTACTATTGAAGTACACCTTATGATAAGATTGATCAGGGTTGGTAGGATGTTGAATTGAAATGTTGTGATGTATGGTTTGTGATTTGTTGGCTAGGATGTAATGATATAAGGCTGGTGAATTGCCTTTGTGCCTTATTATGATTGGTGATGTAAATGTGCTAACCTCACATGTGTGAATTGTATTAAATGGACAATACTCATGCAGTTCCTATTGAGCTATGACAATGACTATATAAAAGGTAGACCTCTACGACATAAACTAATTTATGATTATTAATGAAAGACATTTCAAAAGGGACTCTAGCTTAGCACCGAGTGAACTTGAAGTGAGAAGTGTCCCTTCCAACATCGGGAAGGTAGGTTTACTATTGTACTCATGAGATTGGAGACTATAATGCATGGAGCATAAAGAGGGTTCCAAATACATCATTAAGTTCTTGAACTATGTTGCCCCCATAGGAATACTAGCTAGTGGATCCATATAGATGCTATGTTCATGTTTCGGTACTACCTTGGCAAGTAGTCCATCTTTTTTCAGTGTAGGGTTCCATGACACCGGATTCCACATTAGCTCATGTGGTCTATGTCGGTTAAGGCAAGATGTTCCCGGAAGTAAAATGAAGTAATAAAGTGAACTCTAACTAGGATGACCTAAGGGGTTTAGCTTAGTCTGGGTAGGGGTATGTGACTCTACCTAAACATTGCACTAGTTAGCCTTGAGGGAATCATATAAAGATGTTCTTATGTGCTTATATGCTTATAAATGTAAATGATATGTGTATGTTGATCTTACATGTTAATGACACTATGTGATATTGGTTTCACTTATGAATATGTGGTTGGTATCTATTGCTAAACGATGATGATGTCTACTATTAATGATATAGTATGTAAAGTTGGGCATTTCTTATACTTCTTGTTTGGTTTACTTGGTTGAGTGAGTTTATGAGTCTTACTTAGTCATTGCACTAGTGGACTTGATGGGTGTGTATGAGTGATTGTCTTGCTTTGGTTATGAAGTTATGAGTTCTTATGCATTATTGTTGGTACTATAACTTGATGATAGATATGTCTTGATTATGTGCTCAATTATGTGGATATGCATATTGACTTAACTAGACTTGGTATTATTGGTCTTGTGATGTACACGGTCTTGACTTAAGGAATAAGTGCTTATTGACTTACATTGGTTCTTGAATGTGCATAAGGTATTTAAAAAGTGACTTTGCGTGCTGATACGTTCAATTTACACTTCCCTAAAGAAGTATAAGCGGTCGTATCAAGTAAAGAACCTAAATGTTAGGTTGGGGTCGATCCCACGAGGAAAATGGTTTAGACTTAACTTTAATCTACGATTACTTCTATTTAGTCAAGTCCTTTCCGAAAACAAACAATTAAAGGGGGGATTTTGTGTAACAAAAGTATTTAATTAATTCTAAGTAAACAAGTAGCAAGTTCAAATATTTGATGTTTATCAAATAATGAGAGAAACTAGGGTGTAAGTGTTCCCCATAGGTTCATAACGCAGTAACCCTAGCTATAACAACTCTTTCCTAGTATCTTGCATGCAAAGTGGTAAGTTATGTATCCCTAATTCCTTAGTCCAGCAACTAGGGAATTTCACTCCGCACCTTGGTCCGGCTACGTGTGTATACTTTACTAAACCTTACCTTTTACCTCATATTAAGCATCATATTCAATTGTGTGTCTAAGTTACTACTTCACACCAATTGAAACTAGCCTATTAGATAGTGTATACTAAATCTACGTTGATAATTCTTTTCTTATTATCTACCTCCTTGGTCCGTCAAGTAGCAACAAGGTGAGTTCTAATGTTGGCCACCTTTGAAAAGACTTCTAAACGAAAGAATTATCAATGCATGCAAGAAACTATTCTAGAATTGTTATTTAGCTAGTTTTACTTTGTTAATTACCTATTGTTCCCACAACCCTAGTTGTGGATTAAGTTACCCATGTTAAGAATTACACAATTCATATTTATTAAACAAGAATTCATGTACTTACTTTCACAAGATTGCATAAAATCTAGAAATGTCACTGGAATTGAAGAAAATATTGTAAGAACCAATTTCGGAAAAGTGACGTATTTTCCAAACCCCAAAGTTCAACTTCCAACAATACAAATCTGAAAAATAGTAAAGAATCTAACCCTAAAAATGAGGTTTTTAGTCCTATTTATAATAATAGAGTCCTAAACTAAAAGGAAACCTAAATAAGGAAAAATATGTCCAAAACGCGTCTCGAGTCAACGACCTTACTGACGGTCCGTCGATGGAACGACGGACCGTTGACGCCTCCATCAGTCCATACTTGAACTCTATTTCAGCTGTCATTTTCTTGAATCATTTTGTTACCATCGACGGATCCCATTTAGGGTCCGTCAATGGCCTTACAGTCCGTCGATGGACTCCGTTGGTCCACACTTAGAATCTTTTTCAACTCGGGTACTGGGAGTACATTCTTTTAACACCAACGGTTTGCCTGGACTGTCCGTCGATGAGTCGACGAACCGACAACCCTTCCATAGCCCCACACTTAGTGAAAATTCCACAATCTTTCTTCAGCAGCCTAAATCTTCAGTCAACGATCACCACCTACGGACCGTCGATGGCTCCGTAGGTCACCACTTCTGCACTGATTTTAGCACAGTCTTCTACATTTCCATTTTAGACGGTTTTCCTACAAATAAAGATAAAAATACATTAAAACTACTACAAAGAGGCCTTAGACACACACTAAACTTAAGGAAAAAGCATTGGAAGTACCGTAACACCACGGTACATCAACACCCTCAACTTAAATTTGTTGTTTGTCCTCAAGATGCATTATGACTCACATAACACCTTTGTACAAAAGTATCCTTATTTTAGCTTTCGCAATCATCTGGCTATCAATCCCGATTATTTTCATTATGTTCATGCATGATATCACTATTAGGCTCGCTCATGTGGATCATACCATGACACAGACTCACCACGCACCCACACCTCTTCTCTTTTATCTCTCACCAAGGTGTCAACTTTCCAGTATTGCAACTAGTGTCCTTACTTCAAAAACAATATCCTTCTTTTTCACACAGTGATTTCAGTTTGAGTATAAGGATTATTTTTCAACACTCACTCTCAGAACAACTTCTCACCTCATTGATACTTGTCGCCATAGGCTTGCCCTTATTTTCACTGCTTTAAGTTCACCATATTAGACTCTCAGGATCATGATAGGACTTTCTTAGCTTGTAACGTAGGCTCAGGGTCAGGTAGGGTACATTTGGATGCATTTTAGTGACTTGTTGCCCTCCTTGACATAATGGCTAAGCGTTCTACCTTTTCATTGTTTATTACGCCCTACTCTTCATATTCTTATATTCTTTGCCTTGCTTTTCTCCTTTCTTTCTTCTTTTGTGTAAATGACTCTTCTTTTATTTTTATTTTCAAATGTTCAAATTTTTCACTTGATTTCAACTTTGCTTGAGTCACTTTTCTTTTCTTCTTTCTCTTTTTTTTTTATTAACTCTTTCAACCCCACTTTCCGAAACATTCCTCATAATAGCCACCCTCAACTCATGGCTTTTCCATGAGTTAAGATACACAATATCCAAAGTTGGGTCAGGGCCAAGACGAGATTAGTTTCTGCATTAGCCACCCTCAACTTATGCTTTTGTCATAAGCAGAGGTGCACATGTCCAAGAAGGGACCAGGTCCAACACATTGTACCTGTAACAACCCTAAAAATGAATAAGATAAATGCTTAAGGTGTCAAGAATTCTTGTGATTAGACCAAGGTTCACACGGATTGATACGCGTAGAACCAGACCTCAGAACCCTTGCTACGGCCAAGCCAACTAACTTGGGGAGTTATTTGAGCTTGGAAAGGTTGTAACCAACCATGTAAGGCTCTCTAAAATGAAGATTTAATCGAAAGGGTCTTTACCGGACTTAAAAGAGGAAATTTTAAGTTTTGAGAGTTCAGGGGTAAAATGGTACTTTCCAGGCCAAGGGTAATATTGTAATTACCCTACAGAATTAATTAATTAATTAATTAATTTAATTAAAGCATGAATTTGGGTTGGGTCGACCCGAAGTGACCCATTTTCACGAAATGGTGTCACTCGAGTTTGAGCCCCATTGGTAGCAACAAATTGATGATTTACATATTATTAAAATCTGATTTTTTTGTAAGGGAAAATTGGTCCTTTCATGTATAATTAATTAAATCATATTATAATCATTAAAGAGAGTCCTAAATTGACTAAGTCATCATCTAATCCTAAACAACTTCACACGTTTCACTCTCTCACGTCTATCACATCTTCACGCACAAAACTCTCTTGTTTCTCTCTGCCAATTAATGTAAAGAACAGAAGCCTTGACAAAAGTTCTTCACACTTGAAGAACTCACGAAAAAGTCTAAGAAAAACAAGTTAATCAAAAACGTTAAGGCAAGGGGAGATTCCGTCGAGTTGGTGGTGAAACTTCAGGTGAGTGGACGTGGTTTTGGAGAAAGATTTGAGCAGCAACTTCACGTTTGAACAAGAAAATTAAGGTATGGGTTTCTTCTCTCTTGGTCCCTTTCCCAAGAGACCCCTTATGATTCAAGATATTCACTCCGAAAACTAGGGTTGTTCCCCCGTTGCATGTCCTTGTCACTAGCTCCCAATGATTCGTAGGTTGGGTTTTGTTTGGTGGTAGATTTAGGTATGTGTGATGTGTTTGTATTGAATGTGAATATGTTTATGTATGTGAAATCACGAAAATGACAAGCAATGTGTGATCGAAAATAATGATGTGTGTGTGTGCACGTGTGGCAGTGAAGTAGTCACTGTTTTGGAGATGTGTAAAGGCATGTTAATTCTTGTATTTTATGTACTAAAGTTGTACACAATGTGATGTTCATATGGGGTGTGAAGTTACTAATTTTGAGTGAAATCGCTTGACTAATGTAACTACTAAACTACACCTAACAATGCACTAAATGCTTGGTGAAATGCCCTAAGAAACTAACATGAAAAGGATCGATGAAAGGAAGCTAAAAATTATGAATAAATTTCCAGCTTGGTGTACATTAATTTCGTTCAAAAAGAAGGTTGGAAATCTGGAAATTAATACATTTTAAAGAGGTGAGGCCACTAGGATTAGAACCTGTGACCTCACTCTTTGGCTACTAGAATTCGCGAGAAAGGAAAAAGAAAAGGGGTCTGGGGGAATCAAAACTGGGTCTGCTGGGTTACTAAGAAGAGAACAAGAATTAAAATAAATAAATGGGAGGCGTGGGAATCGAACCCACGACCTCCAGGCAGCGAGTGAAAGAAGAGAAAAATAAAGAAAAGAAAATATGAGGCGTGGGAATCAAACCCACGACCTAAAGGATGGAAAGGAGAAGGCGAAAATAATTAAGAAAATAAGTGAGGCTGTGGGGGCTCGATCCCACAACCTCACTGCCAAAACGCTTAGCCTAGCAAAATTTAAATAAAAAAAAATATAGGAGGCTGTGGGGGTTCGAACCCACCACCTCACAGCCTCTAGCGAAATTAAAAGAAATAATGAGGCTGTGGGGGTTCGAACCTAGAACCTCCCAACTCCCCAGCGAAATAAATAAGAAAAATAAAAGAGGTTGTGGGGGTTTGATCCCACAACCTCTTGGTTTGGGCGAAAAGGGGCAATGTGATGTTAATGAAAAATGAAAAGGGGTTGTGGGGGTTCGAACCCACAACCCTTCGGCCAACATAAGAGGAAAACCAAGTAGAAAATCTATGATACAATGTTAATGTTGGGGTTCAATTTAGAGTCCCAATATCATGGAGATTAAAAATAAAATCTATGAAAAATGTAAATGTTATCCAAGTGATTCGAACTTGGGTTTCCTTGCCCAGACTTCCGTATTGATACATAAGTCATACGTGAACAAAATATCCAAGAATAATGCCACCTACTTAGATCGAAATCAAGATCTTGGCATATATATACAAGATACATAAGTCTTGTACTACATAATCTTAGGAATGTATGAATCACTTAACGAATTATGAATGAATCCTTATGGCTGGTGTGTATAGACTCATAAGTCTAGCATACGTTTTAAAAAAGTGAACCTAAGATGTATGTAATGAAATGATGTAACCCTAGAAGGGTTAAGTATGAGTGTAAAACACACTAAATGGCCTAGTGCATTGGCATACGATGAAAATGATTATTATATAATGAAATGACGAAACCCTAGAAGGGTTAAGTAAGAGTGTGAAACACACGAATGGCCAAGTATATTAGCATATGATGAAATGAATATTCACGTAAAATGGGGTGAGTAATTATGAAGAACAAATGTGCTAATGGTAATGAATCTGGTGACAACATGATATGAGGCTAATGTAAAAGAGGAGAACAATCTCAAATGAACCTAATTATATGTTACCAAAACGTACTCACCTATGAGAGTGTAAAGTTAATGAAGAGACCGGTCTCTATGAACACTCTAATGAAAGTATTGAGATTAACACACTTAATACTAATGATGAGATGAGAAATCATCTAATGAGCTATGATGTCCTCATACTAGAAGCCAGCTTCCATGACGTATGAGTTGAATGTAATGGAACTTTATACTGAGCACCGATAGACTAGCTATGAACGGTGATGCCTTCTTTAGGGAAGGGCGGAGCTTCACGTAACTCTCATGAGATGAGACTGTCCGGCTTGCCCGGTATGAGTTTCCTTATATCTCCTGGTCTTCGAAGCTATACTGCCAATATAGAGATCTGACGGGGTTAAATTCCCATGTACGCTAGCATGTTTTTGAGTCACTTTGGCCGGTGATTTCACCTCTTTTCGATGTGGGGGATACATTGGATTTCATGATGCTCACATGATCTATGTCGGTTAAAGTTAAAGTTCCCAATGAATGAATGAGGCCAGCCTCAAATGAAGCACATAATGAAATGAATGATACCAAAGGTGTTAGGATAGGATGATCAAGAGGGGAGCTAGACTCAGGTAATGACATTAGGTTATTCTTGATCATTGCACAGCAAACCCGATGAAAGTCTTAAACTACACCCTAGGTATAGCTGGTGTTCATACTGGCCTATGAGTGAAATGAAATGAAGTACGTATGAACGAATGAAGCAGACTCTGTGTTTGCTAACGAAGACTCCCTAGTTGAGGTCCCATATGTAGAGCCCTCATTTTGGGAAGTCTTAATGTCAAGTCCATGATTCCAAGGTTTCATGGCATATGAATGAATGATATGAAAGATGTTGTGTGCTATATGCAATATGATATGTGCTATGTGTAAGATGTTATGTGTTGTGTGCAGTATGATAATTATGATGATGCATGTTACTCTCATGGCATGACTTTCCTAATCCAAATTTGGAAAGCTCACTGACTTTCCTAATCCAAATTTGGAAGGTTCAATAACTTTCCTAATCTCAATTTGGCAAGTCCACTGACTTGACTTTCCATAATCATGTTGTTAGGAAAGAGCTATCTTTTCTCATGCATGTCCTTGGTGTGTGCTTGCATATACCCATACTTAGTACAAGTGTGTACTAACCCTATTCAACTCTACAATTTTAGGTGCAGGCACAGATGGACGCTAGAGCTACAGGTTGACGCTGAAGCTATTCGGACGTCGAGCATTCATCCGGACTTGGCAGGCCCTCATGCTTTCGAGGATGCTGCCATTTATATTCTAGCTTAGTTTTAGAGTTGAGCTAGTGGAGCATGTTCCACTAGCGTTTCTTTCCTGTTTTATTCAGACATTGTATTGGTGCCATTTTGGCAAGTACATCTTTATTACTATGTTAGAATATTTCTTTCATTTGATAATCTTGATATTAGATGGTTGATGGTGAACAATTATGTAATGATGAGAATGTTTAATAAGTATGTTAAGAAACAAAAAGTTTCAAATTTTTCCGCTAAAATTAACCTAGATGAAGTAAGAATGACGTAAGTAGGCTTGTCTGCTACCTCTTAGAGGTCAACAACGCCGGTCTCGTCTGGGTTCTAGATTCCGGTCTTGACAAACTTGGTATCAGAGCACTAGGTTAAATTTCGAGAAAATGAGTTCACATCAACCACATTGAGTAGTTTCTAAGTCATGGTAGTGAAGTGCACCACTATCCTGAATTAGAGACTGCATAATGGGTAGGAAAATTTCCCTTCATCTGATCTTATCGTGCTTTTTCTAATGTCTAATTTATTGGTGTTATGAGCGTGTCTAACATCAATCTTTGTTGTTTTCAGAGAATGAATACTAGGTGAACCATTGGTCAGACGAGATGAGGTGCAGCTGCTGGGGACAATCAGGTTCCACCCCAGGCTCCAGCTGAAGGAGTGGATATACCAGTGAACCCAGTTGGGTTGACTGATGCTGAGGTGAGGGCATCTCTGGCCCAGATGGCACAGGCCATTACTATGCAGGCCCAGGTTATGACTGCCCAGGTCAACCGGCAGGATGTTAAGAGGGAGAACCCACCGGTTCGTAGCATGGCTGACAGGCTGAGAGACTTCACGAGGATGAATCCTCCTATTTTCATAGGGTCCAAGACTTTAGAGGATCCCCAGGAGTTTGTGGACGAGGTGCATAAGATTTTGGTGGCTATGGGGGCCACAAATACTTAAAAGGCTGAGCTGGCTTCCTATCAGCTCAAGGATGTGGCAGGATAGCCGAGCTTTGGGCGGAGTTCCAGTCACTTGGGAGCTGTTTAAAACATCCTTTCTGGAGAGATTATTTCCTAGAGAAATAAGGGAGGCCAAGGTTGAGGAGTTCATCAACCTTAAGCAGGGATCTATGACTGTCAGGGAGTATTCCCTGAAGTTTGTTAAGATATCCAGGTATGCTACTTTCCTTAGTTTCTAACAGCAAGGATAAGGTGAGTACTGAACTTTGTTAAATTGTCCATGTATGCTACTTCCCTTGTGTCTAACAGCAGGGATGAGATGAGCAGGTTCCTCGCAGGAATCAATGGAGATCTGGAGGAGGAGTGTCGGTCTGCAATCTTCCATAATAATATGGACCTCTCCAGGTTGATGGTGCATGTCCAACAGGTAGAGGACAGCCGCAAAAAGATGGGTATTCGTGATGCTAGGAGGACTAAGCCTCAAGATCAGGCAGGTCCCAGCCATGGAGGCCACAGAAATAATTTTGGCATCCGTGAGCAGCCCAGGTTCAAGAAGGGGCAACAGAGTTCTGGGAACTCAAATTTTCAGAGGAGTACAACACTTAGAGGAGGCAGACCTAAGCCCAAGAAGGGCAATGGAGGTGATATGCAGCGTCCTAAAAAGAATTGTGCTAAGTGTGGCCGAGCTCATAGTGAAGAGTGCAGATAGGGCACTAATGCCTGCTTCGGTTGCGGTAAGAGTGGTCACATGGTTAGAGACTGCCCACAGAACAAAGGTCAGGTTGGAGGTAATGCTCAGCCTAGTCCTAATCCACAGGGTGCAGCAGCAGCCGAGCCTCCTAAGAGGAACAGGTTCTATGCCCTGAAGGGCAGGGATGAGCAGGAGAAGTCTGCTGATGTGGTCACTGGTATGCTGCAAGTATTCTCAACTTCTGTTTATGCTTTACTTGATCCAGGGTCTACGCTTTCCTTTGTAACTCCTTTGCTTTCTCTTACATTTGATATATTGCCTGAAGTTCTGCATGATCCTATAGTGGTTAGTACACCTTTAGGAGAAAATATAAGAACTGATAGAGTCTACAAGGATTGCCTAATAGTGATAAGTGGTAAGACTATGTGTGCAGACTTGGTTGAATTACCCATGCTTGATTTTGATGTTATTCTTGGCATGGAATGGCTTCACAGTTGTTATGCTTGCTTGGACTGTCATAGTAGAGTGGTGAGATTTCATTTCCCTGATGAAGATGAGCTAGTCTGGGAGGGGTACAACTCGATTCATCCTAACCTCTTGATTTCGAACCTTAAGGCCAATAAAATGATGTCCAAGGGGTTGTTGTGTCATCTTGTGAGTGTCAATGATTTAGATCATGACATTCCTTCCATAGACTCAGTGCCTGTAGTGAATGAGTTCGTAGATGTATTTCCCGATGATTTGCCTGGAGTTCCTCCCCCTCGAGATATTGATTTTGGTATCGACTTAGAACCCGATACTAAACCAATTCCAATTCCTCCTTACAGAATGGCTCCAGATGAACTCAAAGAGTTGAAGCTGCAGTTAAAAGATCTCACTGATAAGGGTTTCATTCAGCCGAGCATATCCCCTTGGGGCGCTCCAGTGTTGTTTGTGAAAAAGAAAGATGGAACCCTTAGAATGTGTATCGATTATCGCCAACTCAACAAAGTCATTATAAAGAATAAATATCCACTTCCCAGAATAGATGATTTGTTTGATCAACTCCAAGGGTCTAGTTTCTTCTCTAAGATTAATCTTCGTTCAGGGTATTATCAGCTTACGGTTAGGGATGGAGATATCCCAAAGACAGCCTTTCGTACCCGTTATGGTCACTATGAGTTCTTAGTCATGTTATTTGGTCTTACGAATGCACCTGCTGCATTTATGGACCTCATGAACCGAGTCTTCCGTGAATACCTTGACTCTTTCGTCATAGTATTCATTGATGACATTCTCATCTACTCTAGGACCAAGGAAGAGCATGAACATCATTTGAGACTAACCTTGCAGGTACTTAGACAACATCAGTTGTATGCCAAATTCAGCAAGTGTGACTTTTGGCTTAGATCAGTGACCTTCCTGGGTCATGTTGTGTTCGATCAGGGCATGGAGAGGGATCCCAGGAAGACTGAGGCTATGAAGAACTGGCCAAAGCCTCTTACTCTCACTGACATCCGTAGCTTTTTGGGATTGGCTGGTTACTACCGCAGGTTTGTGAAGGGATTTTCTTCCATTGCTGCCCCATTAACAGTTTTGACTAAGAAGAAAGCCAAGTTTGAGTGGACGGAGACTTGTGAGAGGAGTTTCCAGGAGCTCAAGGACAGACTCACTTCAGCCCCGGTGCTTACTTTGCCTAAGTGTGGTAAGAATTACACTGTTTAGTGTGATGCATCTAGGGTTGGTTTGGGTTGTGTTCTTACGCAGGTTGGTAAGGTGATAGCCTATGCGTCCAGACAGCTCAAGGTTCATGAGAAGAATTATCCCACTCATGACCTGGAGTTGGCAGCTGTGGTGTTTGCACTGAAGCTGTTGAGGCACTACTTGTATGGAGTGCACGTGGATGTATTCACAGACCACAAGAGTCTCCAGTACGTGTTCACAGAGAGGGAGTTAAATCTATGTCATCGGAGATGGTTGGAGCTGTTGAAGGACTATGACATGAATGTTCACTACCATCCAGGTAAGGCTAATGTTGTAGCTGATGCTATGAGAAGGATGAGCATGAGAAGTACAGCCCACGTTGAGGATGAGAAGAAGCAGCTGGTGAAAAATGTACACAGACTGGCCAGACTGGGTGTGCAATTGGTTGACTCTACTAGTTGGGGTGTTTCGGTTCATCCTAGTTCTGAATCATCCTTGGTAGTTGAAGTCAAGCAGGGTCAGCATCTAGATCCTGTGTTGATGGAGCTGAAGGACTCAGTGTTGATGAAGATGAATGAGTCTTTCGCTTTGGGAGGTGATGGCATACTTAGGTACCTGGACTGGCTGTGTGTACCAGATGTGGATGATTTGCGGACCAGGATTGTTGCAGAGGCCCATGGTTCCAGATATTCCATACATCCAGGTTCCACCAAGATGTATCATGATCTTAAGCAGATTTATTGGTGGGATGTCATGAAGAAGGACATTGCAGAATATGTGGCCAAGTGTCCTAATTGTCAGCAGGTTAAGGCAGAGCATCTTAAGCCTGGCGGTTTGACTCAGATTATTGAGGTTCCAAATTAGAAGTGGGAGGCCATTAATATGGACTTCATGGTTGGTATTCCGAGGACTAGGAGACAACATGACTCCATATGGGTTATTTTGGACAGATTGACTAAGTCTGCCCAGTTTATCCCTTTGAAGTCTACTTACAGAGCCGAGGATTATGCGAGACTCTATATTGATGAGATTGTGAGATGGCATGGTATTCCTTTTTGTATCATTTCAGATAGAGGAGCTCTGTTTACTTCACATTTCTGGAGATCTTTTGAGAAGAGCTTGGGCACGCAGGTAAATCTTAGTACTGCCTTTCATCCTCAGACTGATGGGCAGGCAGAGCACACCATTCAGACATTGGAGGACATGTTGAGAGCGTGTGTGATTGACTTCAGAGATAGCTGGGATGACCATCTGCCTTTGATAGAATTCTCGTATAATAATAGCTATCACTCCAGCATTAGGATGGCACCGTTTGAGGCACTATATAGTAGGAGGTGTAGATTTCCAGTTGGGTGGTTCAAGGTTGGAGAGTCAACCATGTTGGGTCCAGAGATCATTCATGAGGCCTTAGAGCAGGTCAGAGTGATTAGGGACAGGTTGGCTACTGCTTACAGTCGACAGAAGTCATATGCAGATAACAGAAAATTGCCCTTAGAGTTTGATGTTGGTGACCAGGCTTACTTGAAGATATCACCTATGAAAGGGGTGATGAGATTTTGTAGAAAAGGGAAGTTGAGTCCGACGTATGTTGGGCCATACGAGATCCTACAGCGTGTGTGTGAGGTGGCCTATGAGTTGGTACTGCCTGCGGAGCTAGCTTCTGTTCATCCAGTCTTTCATGTCTCTATGTTGAACAAGTGCCTAGGTGATCCAGCATCGATTCTACCTGTTGAAGGTTTGGGGGTTGCTGAAGACTTGTCATATGAGGAGGTACCTGTTGAGATCTTAGACAGACAGGTCAAGCGGCTGAGGAACAAGGAGATTGCCACAGTGAAGGTATTGCGGAGAAATCATCTTGTTGAGGTTGCTACGTGGGAGGCTGAGGCCGACATGAGATTTCGCTACCCTCATCTTTTCAGAACTTACTACTCTTAAGTCTATGTTTCCTTATCTCTCCGTATTTTGTTGCTATTGCTTGACTGTGCATAGTGATTTTGTTATGATCTGACTAGCATTACGATATGTAGTGATAGTGTCATTAGGGTAAGAATGTTCCTAAGGGGGGGATAATGTAACAACCCTAAAAATGACTAAGATAAATGCTTAAGGTGTCAAGAATGCTTGCGATTAGACCAAGGTTCACATGGATTGATACGCGTAGAACCAGACCTCAGAACCCTTGCTACGGCCAAGCCAACTAACTTGGGGAGTTAGTTGAGCTTGGAATGGTTTGAACCAACCATGTAAGGCTCTCGAAAATGAAGATTTAATCGAAAGGGTCTTTACCGGACTTAAAAGAGAAAATTTTAAGTTTTGAGGGTCCAGGAGTAAAATGGTATTTTCCAGGCCAAGGGTAATATTGTAATTACCCTAAGGAATTAATTAATTAATTAATTAATATAATTAAAGGTGTCACTCGAGTTCGAGCCCCATTGGTAGCAACGAATTTATGATTTACTTATGTTAAAATCTGATTTTTTGTAAGGGCATTATGGTCCTTTCATGTATAATTAATTAAATCATATTTTAAGTATTAAAGAGAGTACTAAATCTACTAAGTCATCATCTAATCCTAAACAACTTCACATGTTCCACTCTCTCACGTCTATCACATCTTCACGCTCAAAACTCTCTTGTTTCTCTCTGCCAATTAATGTAAAGAACAGAAGCCTTGACAAAAGTTCTTCACACTTGAAGAACTCACGAAAAAGTCTAAGAAAAACAAGTTAATCAAAAACGTTAAGGCAAGCGGAGATTCCGTCGAGTTGGTGGTGAAACTTTAGGTTAGTGGACGTAGTTTTGGAGAAAGATTTGGGCAGCAACTTCACGTTTGAACAAGCAAATTAAGGTATGGGTTTCTTCTATCATGGTCCCTTTCCCAAGAGACCCCTTATGATTCAAGATATTCACTCCGAAAACTAGGGTTGTTCCCCCGTTGCATGTCCTTGTCACTAGCTCTCAATGATTCGTAGGTTGGGTTTTGTTTGCTGGTAGATTTAGGTATGTGTGATGTGTTTGTATTGAATGTGAATATGTTTATGTACGTGAAATCACGAAATGACAAGCAATGTGTGATCGAAAACAATGATGTGTGTTTGTGCACGTGTGGCAGTGAAGTAGTCACTGTTTTGGAGATGTGTAAAGGCATGTTAATTCTTGTATTTTATGTACTAAAGTTGTACACAATGTGATGTTCATATGGGGTGTGAAGTTACTAATTTTGACTGAAAACGCTTGACTAATGTAACTACTAAACTACACCTAACAATGCACTAAATGCTAGGTGAAATGCCCTAAGAAACTAACATGAAAAGGATTGATGAAAGGAAGCTAAAAATTATGAATAAATTTCCAGCTTGGTGTACCTTAATTTCGTTCAAAAAGAAGGTTGGAAATCTGGAAATTAATACATTTTAAAGAGGTGAGGCCACCAGGATTCGAACCTGTGACCTCACCCTTTGGCTACTGGAATTCGCGAGAAAGGAAAAAGTAAAGGGGGTTGGGGGAATCAAAACTAGGTCTGCTGGGTTAGTAAGAAGAGAACAAGAATTAAAATAAATAAATGGGAGGCGTGGGAATCGAACCCAAGACCTCCAGGCAGCGAGTGAAAGAAGAGAAAAATAAAGAAAAGAAAATGTGAGGCGTGGGAATCTAATCCACGACCTAAAGGATGGAAAGGAGAAGGCGGAAATAATTAAGAAAATAAGTGAGGCTGTGGGGGCTCGATCCCACAACCTCACTGCCAAAATGCTTAGCCTAGCGAAATTTAAATAAAAAAAAATATAGGAGGCTGTGGGGGTTCAAACCCACCACCTCACTACCTCTAGCGAAATTAAAAGAAATAATAAGGAGGCTGTGGGGGTTAGAACCCACAACCTCCCAACTCCCCAACGAAATAAATAACAAAAATAAAAGAGGCTGTGGGGGTTTGATCCCACAACCTCTTGGTTTGGGCGAAAATGGGCAATGTGATGTTAATAAAAAATAAAAAGGGGTTGTGGGGGTTCGAACCCACAACCCTTCGGCCAACATAAGAGGAAAACCAAGTAGAAAATCTATGATACAATGTTAATGTTGGGGTTCAATTTAGAGTCCCAATATCATGGAGATTAAAAATAAAATCTATGAAAAATGTAAATGTTATCCAAGTGATTCGAACTTGGTTTTCCTTGCCCACACTTCAATATTGATACATAAGTCATACGTGAACAAAATATCCAAGAATAATGCCACCTAATTAGATCGAAATCAAGATCTTGGCATATATATACAAGATAGATAAGTCTTGTACTACATAATCTTAGGAATGTATGAATCACTTAACGAATTATGAATGAAGCCTAATGGCTTGTGTGTATAGACTCATAAGTCTAGCATACGTTTTGAAGAAGTGAACCTAAGATGTATGTAATGAAATGAGGCTCCAAGGCAGTTTATTCCTTTCTTTGGGCATCACTCTAGCTGATCCAAAATCCGCTTTTGGGCCTTTTGCAACCCCCGAGGAGAAGGACGTCCTTTCGCAAATATTCGAGCCTATTGATTCAATTCCTAGCAAGTCTTGTCTCTCTCATTCACTTAAAACACAGCCTATGATGATTGTCAATTCCTTTTTTTAAAACTTCAGTAGGCTCCCTCGCTTTCAGGGTGGATACACAAGAAATTCACTATGAAGACATGACACAATCCCTGAAGAGGCTTTTGTACTTTGGTGGGTATCCGAGATCCTTTCGATGACCTACCTTGAAGGGATATCTATCGGATTCGATCGATTGCGTAAAGCCCGCGCAAGGTAGTCAGAGCCAGCCAGTTTTTCATTAAACAGGCATGATAGTCTTCAACTGCACCGCAGATAAGATCAGACTGAATGTGTGAAGGATATGGTTCTGGTTCTCTTCTGTCCCAAATTTCTGCTTTGTTATTCCCATCATCCGGTGTAACCCTAGAAAGGTTAAGTTTGAGTGTAAAACACACTAAATGGCCTAGTGCATTGGCATACGATGAAAATGATTATTATATAATGAAATGACGAAACCCTAGAAGGGTTAAGTAAGAGTGTAAAACACACGAATGGCCAAGTATATTGACATATGATGAAATGAACATTCACGTAAAATGGGGTGAGTAATTATGAAGAACAAATGTGCTAATGGTGTGGTGACAACATGATATGAGGCTAATGTAAAAGAGGAGAACAATCTCAAATGAGCCTAAGTATATGTTACCAAACGTACTCACCTATGAGAGTCTAAAGGTAATGAAGAGACCAGTCTCTATGAACACTCTAATAAAAGTATTGAAATTAACACACTTAATACTAATGATGAGATGAGAAATCATCTAATGAGCTATGATCTTCTCATACTAGAAGCCAACTTCCATGACGTATGAGTTGAATGTAATCGAACTTTATGCTGAGCACCGATAGACTAGCTATGAGCGGTGATGCATTCTTTAGGGAAGGCGGAGGTTCACCTAACTCTCATAAGATGAGACTGTCTGGCTTGCCGGGTGTGGGTCTCCTTATATCTCTTGGTCTTCGAACCTATACTCCCAATATAGGGATCTGGCGGGGTTAAATTTCCATGTACGCTAGCATGTTTTTGGGTCACTTTGGCCGGTGATTCCACCTCTTTTCGATGTGGGGGAGACATTGGATTTCATGATGCTCACATGATCTATGTCGGTTAAAGTTAAAGTTCCCAATAAATGAATGAGGCCAGCCTCAAATGAAGCACATAATGAAATGAATGATACCAAAGGTGTTACGATAGGATGATCAAGAGGTGAGCTAGACTCAGGTAATGACATTAGGTTATTCTTGATCATTGCACAGCAAACTCGATGAAAGTCTTAAACTACACCCTAGGTATAGCTTGTGTTCACACTGGCCTATGAATGAAATGAAATGAAGTACGTATGAACGAATGAAGCAGACTCTGTGTTTGCTAACGAAGACTCCCTAGTTGAGGACCCATATGTTGACCCCTCATTTTGGGAAGTCTTAATGTCAAGTCCATGATTCCAAGATTTCATGGCATATGAATGAATGATATGAAAGATGTTATGTGCTATATGCAATATGATATGTGTTATGTGTAAGATGTTATGTGCTGTGTGCAGTATGATAATTATGATGATGCATGTTACTCTCATGGCATGACTTTCCTAATCCAAATTTGGAAAGCTCACTGACTTTCCTAATCCAAATTTGGAAATCTCACTGACTTTCCTAATCCAAATTTGGAAGGTTCACTAACTTTCCTAATCTCAATTTGGCAAATCCACTGACTTGACTTTCCATAATCATGTTGTTAGGAAAGAGCTATATTTTCTCATGCATGTCCTTGGTGTGTGCTTGCATATACCCATACTTAGTACAAGTGTGTACTAACCCTATACAACTGTACAATTTAAGGTGCAGGCATAGGTGGACGCTAGAGCTACAGGTTGACACTGAAGCTATCCGGACGTCGAGCATTCATCTGGACTTGGTAGGCCCACATGCTTTCGAGGATGCTGCCATTTATATTCTAGCTTAGTTTTAGAGTTGAGCTAGTGGAGCATGTTCCACTAGCGTTTCTTTCCTGTTTTATTCAGACATTGTATTGGTGCCATTTTGGCAAGTACATCTTTATTACTATGTTAGAATATTTCTTTCATTTGATAATCTTGATATTAGATGGTTGATGGTGAAAAATTATGTATTAATGAGAATGTTTAATAAGTAAGTTAAGAAACAAAAAGTTTCAAATTTTCCGCTAAAATTAACCTAGATGAAGTAAGAATGACGTATGTAGGCTTGTCTGCGACCTCTGAGAGGTCAACGACGCCGGTCTCGTCTGGAGTCTAGATTCCAATCGTGACAGTACCCAGAAAAGATAAGTTGGGGTAGAAAAGAAAGGTCCATTTTAAGATCAAATCATTTGGATCAAGAAGGGATTAATTTCATTTGGTTTTCTTTTATTTATGCTAAAGATTGACTATCTTGAACAACGGCCTATGATCCTTTCCTAATTTTCCAACACGTATTACTTTTAGCAGGACTAACCGGGCAAGTTCTAGCTCAGTACCAATGGTGGACTATACAACTTTCCTCACACACACTTAACACCTCATTAACCTACCAGATTATCAGACACCTAGTTCGAGCTTTAGATTGAGGGTCATGCAGTGGTGTATCTCTATGTCATGCTTAGAGCCACACATTCATCATTCACTATGCCTAATCATGCAAGCATTTTCTTTAAAATAGGATATCACTTTATTTAGCCATCATGCTTCAGATTTCATATCTATAATATGTAAAAGATACTAACATACCGGTTCAACAGTAAAATAACCAGTCTCTTGGGGAAAAAGAGCACAGGAAAGAAAACCCCAAAAGAGGATCGTGAGTTTGACTACTCAAACTTCACCTTCGCACTACTTTCCATTTACCCCACCCCCAACAAAAAAAGCATGCAATTGTCCCCAATGCATAAAAAAAATTAAAACAAGGTGGTAGATGAAGCAAACCTGAGGCGCATAGCGCCGACGATCAACAAGCTGGAGGGTCCGGTTTCCCGGAACCTGCTCCCTCTGTAGTAGGGACACCATCAGTAGTGTCCGCTGCAATATCAGCACCCTCAGTAGTGCTCCTCTCAACATCAGCAATCCTGGAGCTAGACGCCCCAACAGCCACCTCCTGAGCCTTTATCTGTCGGGCCTCCTCATCAATCAGCGAGGCTCTGCTCGCAGCCTCCAACTCAAGACGCTCTCTCTTCCTAGCTCGAGTCTCATCATCCTCTCTGGATCGGTGCCTCTTAGAATGCTCACATGTCGGAGGCGGTGGCGCAGAAGTGGTCTAGAAAAGTGCATCCAGCACCGTATCCTCAACAGGCTCAGTAGTTGGGGCCTCAGACTCGAGCACCCGAGCCTCCCGAATGGCATCCATATCTGCCCTCAGACTCGCCACAGTAGCCTAGAGAGTCGTCAAATCAATAGTAGGGGCTGGCCGGGCGAGCACCCTCAACTCGAAGGCATCAAGGCGCTGGTGGACTGCCATAATCTTCCGCTCAGTCTGCTGGGCCATCTTCCTCTCTATCCGCTCCTCCGCCTCAGCAATGGACTTCTGCATCCAAGGATGGATATGATGCAGAAGTGTGGCCATTTGGGCCTCTAACTTATGGACCCTAGCGATCGATACCAGTGCTGCAGATGGGGTGGAGCGGGAGGAGCTCGGAGCTGTGCTAGTACCCGGGATAGACTCAACCGGGGTGGTGTTGGTAGGCTATGATGTATCTTGATCAGCCTCTCGGGCTTGCTATACCGTGTCTGCCAGGTTCTCACCAAGCGACTGCACCTCTGCTCTGGGCCCTCTATTGGGAGCCAGCTCATTGGCCTCATCCCGGATGAGACCGATATCAACTGTGCCAGTCGGGGTCTTGAGAACATCAATGTACCACACGGGCACTCCAGCAGACCAGCACAACTCGAAAATCATGCATGGGAAAGGGTAAGTAGTGGTGGCCTTAAAGGCCCTCTCATGAATGAATACCAGCAGAAGCCACGCAAAATCCACCTTGAATCCCGCAACCATAGCAGCTATCAGTACTGCTCTATTCCATGTAATAATATTGTCAGCAGCAGTGGGGGATAGGTAGTGACAGACCAATAGCCAGAGGAATATGGCCGCCAATGTGAGGTTGGCCTTCTTTATTCCGCCTCTGGGCTCCAGCACCCAATCAGCACCCTCACCATCCGCGGAGACGTTATGGGCTATCCACCTCTTGGTGGTCTCTCTTACCACCATATCACGCTGGAAATGGCCGTCCTTTATCAGCTTCCACCGATAGTCAAACTCGGAGGTGAGGGGGGCCTGGTGGCATCATCATTAAAAATATATAAAAACTTGCGAATGGTGGGCAAGGAGATATCCACACGCTTGCCGCGGACACGAACATACTCAAGTGGTGCGTGTTTGGCAGGGTTAGCCCGCCTGTCCAAACGATCCCTGAGAGTCGCCACATAAGATGCGTAGAACTCTCGCACCACCTCCTCACTGTAACGGCCCACGCTCCTAGCCGTCCACTCTAGCCGATGGCATTGTGGGAAGACTCCCGGTAAGAACTCGCCGCTCGACTGTCAGAGTACGCGTCATGACCCCCTTGTCGTTGAGCAGCTTTGCATCCCTGTATATCTGGTATTGGCCCTTGACACACCACCGGTTGGGCTAATCAGCAACTGGTGTGGGGACGTCGATCAGGGGTGATGGAGCAGAATCCGCACTGTCAGCCTCATCAGACGAGGCAGTGTGGACCGATGTAGCTGGAGCAGTGGCACGATGTGAAGATGACGCTTCCTCAGACCCGGAAGCTTCCGCAGAGCAAGAGGCTCCCTCATACCCGGAAACCTCCTCGGAGCCAGACGCTCCCTCAGAAACTGCAGCAGACCCAGACGGTGTGCCGGTCAGTGTGCGCTCATCATCTGCCTAGGAGGCAGTAACTACGCCGGACGCCACCTTCGTGAGCGTGAATTGAGTGGTACAAGCAGCACATGTAGGTGTACTGGAGTCTGGTTGCATGTATTCTGGGTCACGATCATCGTATGAGCCTATCACCATCCGGCGTGACGGGGCCACGGACTTTAATCATCCTCTAGAGTAGACTACGTCAGGTTTGGGTGCCATTTGTACTTGCAAGGAGAGGTTATTAGTACCAATTTAAGCATGCAACACACTCAAAAAAATCAAACACCAAAGGGGAAATACAAAACAGAGTGGTAGTGCAGAACTGCAGTCTAATAACCCTAAAAATGATTATGCTAAGTAATGCCTAATGTGCCTTGAATGCCTACAGTTAGACCGGGTTCACACGGATTGATGCGCGTAGAACCAGACCTCGGAACCCTTGCTACAGCCAATCCAACTAACTTGGGGAGTTAGTTGAGCTTGAAACGGTTGGGTCCAACCATGTAGGGCTCTCGAATACGAAGATTTACTCGAATGAGTCTTTACCGGACTTAAAAAGGGAAAATCATAGTTTTAGAGGGTCTAGGGTAAAATAGTCTTTTTCCAGGCTAAGGGTAGTATCATAATTACCTTAAATATACAATTAATAATTTAATTAATAAGGTGGAGGGGCATTTTGGGGAGAGAGTGCCGAAAATTGGCTCTTGAAGTGAAGTCTTGCTCCACCAGGGTTCGAACCTAGGTGGAAGCAATGAATTAAAGTTGTTTTAATTTAAGTTTGTAAATTAATATGATTAATCTATATTTATTATTTATTAGCTGATTTAAAATAAAAGGAAATCAGATTTTTAATAATTTAATAAAACCTTAATTGACTAAGTCCTAAACTAGACTCCTAAGCCTAATAAAACCCTCACTCTCTCACGTTTATCTCCTCAACATCCACGACCATTCTCTCTTCTTTATGACGTGTTCTCTCTGCAAAAATAACATACAAGAACAGAAAAATAAACCAAGTTCTTCACACTTGAAGAACTCACACGAAATCACAAGAAAACAAACGTTAATCATACGTTTGGCAAACGGGGGTTGTCCGTCGAGTGGTGTTTACATTGAGGGGACTTGGACGTGATCTTGGGTGAAGTCTTTGGGCATAAAGTCTAAAGTTTAACGTCAAAAAGGTATGGGTTCTATTATCTCTTGGTCCCTTTCCCAAGAGACCCCTTAAGGTTCAGATTATTCTGTCCGAAAACTAGGGTTGTTCCCCGTTGCATGTCCCTGTCACTAGCTCCCAATGATTCGTAGGTTGGGTATAATTGCTGGTAGATTTAGGTGTATCTTGTGTTTTCGTGATGAATATGTTTATGTTTGTGTATTTGAAATCGTATGAATGACAACCTATGTGTTTTCGAAACTATGTGCATGTGTGTGCAAGATTGTGACTATGACTAGGGTCTTGGCTTGATGCTCCAAAATGTGTAACGTTATGGTTATTATTTTACGTGCATAAACCTATGTAAATCGTGATGTACATATAAGATGAAATGTGGATGATTTAAGTAACAATCTTTTGCCTAAATGAATCTATGAAAAATGCTCCCCAAAACGTGTTAAACGATCTATGAATTACTCTATGAGTTCAAGTGAATAATATTGATGAAAGTGAGCTGAAATGTGACCAAATTTCCAGCAACTTACAAGTTTGGTTTTGGGCTAAATGTCGATGAACAAATCTGGAAAATTAATTGAGTGTAAAGTTGTTGAGGTCACTAGGATTCGAACCCGCGACCTCACCCGTGAGATACACTAAGAAATGTGAATTAAATGGGGGTTAGGAGGATTCGATCTTGGGTTTCTTTGAGTGAAAAGAATAAAATAATAGAATAAAAAAATTTAAGAATGAGAGGAGTCGGATTCGAACCCACAACCTTTTGGTCAGAATTTAAAGAATAATGAAGAGAAAACAAATGTGAGGCGTGGGAATGGAACCCACGACCTCTAGGCAGTAAAGGAGAATGAAAGAAAATGAAAATAAAAGAAATATGAGGCGTGGGAATTGAACCCACGACCTCTAGGAAGTAAAGGAGAGTGAAAGCAAATGAAAATAAAAGAAATGTGACGCGTGGGAATTGAACCCACGACCTCTAGGCAGTAAAGAAGAGTGAAAGAAAATGAAAATGAAAGAAATGTGAGGCGTGGGAATTGAACCCACGACCTCTAGGCAGTAAAGGAGAACTAAAAGAAAAATAAAGAGAGGCTGTGGGAGATTGATCCCCCAACCTCATGGTCAACGCGAAATAGTCAAGGAAAATTAAATAAAAAAATAAAAGGGGTTGTGGGGGTTCGAACCCACAACCCCTCGTCCAAGGGACAGAGAGTTTAAAGAAAAGAAATTAAAAGAAAATGAGGTTGTGGGGGTTCGATCCCACATCCTCTCAATCCCATTGAGCGAAAAATGAAGAGAAAAACTAAGGGAAAAATAAAATGAAGGTGTTGGGGCTCGATCTTGGGTCCCCAAGCCGTGTGGACAAAATAAAATATATGAAAAATGTAAGTGTTTGTCCAAGAGATTCGAAATTGGGTTCCCTTGCCCAAATTCCGTATTGATACATAAGTCGTACGTGAATTAAATGTTCAAGAATAATGCAACCTACATAGATCGAAATCTAGATCTTGGCACACATACAAGATGCATAAGTCTTGTACCACATAATCTTAGGAAGATATGAATCACTTAAACGAACTATGAATGAAGCCTCATGGCTTGTATGTATAGACCAATAAGTCTAGCATTCATTTAAAAATAAGTGAACCTAAGATGTATGTAATGAAATGATATAACCCTAGAAGGGTTAGGTAAGAGTGTAAAAAACACTAAATGGCCAAGTGTATTGGCATACGATGAAATGAATATTATGTAATGAAATGATGAAACCTATAAGGGTTAAGTACGAGTGTGAAACACACAAATGGCCAAGTGCATTGGCATATGCTGAAATGAACATTCACGTAAAAAGGGGTGAGTAATTATAAAGAGCAAATGTGATAATGTTAATGAATGTGGTGACAACATGATAAGAGGAAAATGTGAAAGATGAGAGCAATCTCAAATGAGCCTAAGTAAATGTTACCAAAACGTACTCACCTATGAGAGCGTAAAGTAAATGAAGAGACCAGTCTCTATGAACACTCTAATGAAAGTATTGAGAATAATGTATACTTAATACTAGTGATGAGATGAGAAATCATCTATTGAGCAATGATGTCATCATACTAGAAGCCAGCTTCCATGACGTATGAGTTGAATGAAATGGAACTTTATACTGAGCACCGATAGACTACCTATGAGCGGTGATGCCTTCTTTCGAGAAGGGCGGAGGTTCACGTAACTCCTATGATATGAGACTGTCCGGCATGCCAGGCATGGGTCTCCTTATATCTCCTAGTCTTCGATCCTATACTGCCAATATAAGGGTCTGGCGGGGTTTAATTCCCATGTACGCTAGCATGTTTTGGGTCACTTTGGCCGGTGATTCCGCCTCTTTTCGGTGTGGGGGAGACACTGGATTTCATGATGCTCACATGATCTATGTCGGTTAAAGTTAAAGTTCCCAATGAATGAATGAGGCCAGCCTCAAATGAAGCACATAATGAAATGAATGATATCAAAGGTGTTAGAATAGGATAATCAAGAGGTGAGCTAGACTCAAGTAATGACACTATGTTATTCTTTATCATTGCACAGCAAACCCGATGAAAGTCTTAAACTACACCCTAGGTATAGCTGGTGTTCACACTGGCCTATGAACAAAATGAAATGAAGTACGTATGAATGAATGAAGCAGACTCTGTGTTTGCTAATGAAGACTCCCTAGTTGAGGTCCCATATGTTGAGCCCTCATTTTGGAAAGTCTTAATGTCAAGTCATGATTCTAAGGTCTCATGGCATATGAGTGAATGATATGAAAGAAGCTATGTGCTATATGTTATGTGCTATGGTATATGCTCTATGTATGATGCTATGTGCTGTGTGCAATATGATAACTATGATGATGCATGTTACTCTCATGGCATGACTTTCCTAATCCAAATTTGGAAAGCTCACTGACTTTCCTAATCCAAATTGGAAGGTTCACTAGCTTTCCTAATCTCAATTTGGCAAGTCCACTGACTTGACTTCCCATAATCATGTTGTTAGGAAAGAGCTATCTTTTCTCATGCATGTCCTTGGTGTGTGCTTGCATATATCCATACTTAGTACAAGTGTGTACTAACCCTATACAAATCTACTATTTTAGGTGCAGGCACAGGTGGACGATAGAGCTACAGGATCATTGTTGCAGTTATCCGGACGTCCAACATTCATCCAGAGTTGGTATGTCCTCATGCTTTTGAGGATTCTTCCGTTTATATTCTAGCTTAGTTTTAAAGTTGAGCTAGTGGAGCATGTCCCACTAGCCTTTCTTTCCTGTTTTTATTCAGACTATGTATTGGTGCCATTTTGGCAATTATACACTTAATACTTATTGAACTATTTCTTTCAGTTGCTGATCTCTTATTATTAGATGGTTGATGGTGAACAATTATGTAATGATGAGAATGTTTAGTAAGTATGTTAAGAAACAAAAAGTTTCAAATTTTCCGCAAAAATTAACCTAAGTGAAGCAAGAATAACGTAAGTAGGCTTGTCTGCGACCTCTGAGAGGTCAACGACGCCGGTCTCATTTGGGATCCAGATTCCGGTCGTGACAAAGTTGGTATCAGAGCCCTAGGTTAAATTCCAAGGATAATAAGTTCACATCAACCACATTGAGTAGTTTCTAAGTCATGGTAGTGAAGTGCACCACTATCCTGGATAAGAGACTGCATGATGCGTAGGAAAATTTCCCTTCTTCTACTCTTTATCGTGCTATCTAGAGCTTTGACACTTTGTGTCATTCTAAGTATCTAACTTCCTTCTTGTGTGTGCGCGTAGAAGAATACACATAAGAATTATGATGGCCAAGTGGTCTAAGGAGCTAAACTCAAGATCTCGCCTTCCCAAGAAGGGGCAGTGATAGAAATACCCAGCGTGAACAAAAAACGTTTGATAAGAGTGGTTGTTCGCATGGAGGTGAGTGCATGGTAGGTTCTAAAGCCTGCTATGAGTATTGATGAAGAGGAGAAGGCTAAGTTTGATGCTTACTATCTCAAGGCGATGGCTTAGGTATGGATTTCTCCATAAATGCTAGACTACCATAGACTATCAAAATAGGGTAGTAAGGTTAAGTTTCCGAATAAGTTAAAGTTAAAATGAATTCATGTTTGCATGTCATGTTGCTGTTTTTGTATAGCGTGGACATCATTTTTCTGTTGCATGAGTTGTGAGGTGCATCAAGTTAAGTGCGATTGAGAAGGAAGGTCCTCAATCTGAAATATGAAGCTTCAGATAAGCTTGAGTAATATGCATTATCTAGAGTAAGTGTGAAACAGAAATTCACAAAGAGTAAAGTCTCAAGTATGTTAAGATATCTTCAAAAATAACCCTCTTTATTTTAAAATGATGTATAGTGTCATTCGGGGACGAATGTTCCTAAGGGGGGGATAATGTAATAACCCTAAAAAATGATTATGCTAAGTGATGCCTAATGTGCCTAGAATGCCTACGATTAGACTGGGTTCACACGGATTGATGCGCGTAGAACCAGAGCTCGGAACACTTGCTACAGCCAAGACAACTAACTTGGGGAGTTAGTTGAGCTTGAAAAGGTTGGGTCCAACCATGTAGGTCTCTCGAATACGAAGATTTACTCGAATGAGTCTTTACCGGACTTAGAAAGGGAAAATCATAGTTTTGGAGGGTCTAGGGGTAAAATGGTCTTTTTCCAGGCTAAGGGTAGTATCGTAATTACCTTAAATATATAATTAATTATTTAATGAATAAGGTGTAGGGGCATTTTGGGGAGAGAGGGCCGAAAATTGGCTCTTGAAGTGAAGTCTTGCTCCACCAGGGTTCGAACCTAGGTGGAAGCAATGAATTAAAGTTGTTTTAATTTAAGTTGGTAAATTAATGTGATTAATTTATATTTATTATTTATTAGATGATTTAAAATAAAAGGAAATCAGATTTTTAATAATTAAATAAAACCTTAATTGACTAAGTTCTAAACTAGACTCCTAAGCCTAATAAAACCCTCACTCTCTCACGTTTATCTCCACAACATCCACGACCATTCTCTCTTCTTTCTCACATGTTATATCTGCCAAAATAACATACAAGAACAGAAAAATAAACCAAGTTCTTCACACTTGAAGAACTCACACGAAATCACAAGAAAACAAACGTTAATTATACGTTAGGCAAAGGGGGGTTGTCCTTCGAGTGGTGTTGACATTGAGGGGACTTGGACGTGATCTAAGGTGAAGTTTTTGTCCAGCAAGTCAAGGGTTTAACGTCAAAAATGTATGGGTTCTCTTATCTCTTGTTCCCTTTCCCAAGAGACCCCTTAAGGTTCAGATTATTCAGTCCGAAAACTAGGGTTGTTCCCCGTTGCATGTCCCTGTCTAGCTCCCAATGATTCGTAGGTTGGGTATGATTGCTGGTAGATTTAGGTGTATCTTGTGTTTTCGTGATGAATATGTTTATGTTTGTGTATTTGAAATCGTATGAATGACAACCTATGTGTTTTCGAAACTATGTGCATGTGTGTGCAAGAATGTTACTATGACTAGGGTCTCGGCTTGATGCTCCAAAATGTGTAACGTTATGGTTATTATTTTACGTGCATAAACCTATGTAAATCGTGATGTTCATATAAGATCAAATGTGGCTGATTTAAGTAACAATATTTTGCCTAAATGAATCTATGAAAAATGCTCCCCAAAACATGTTAAACGATCTATGGATTACTCTATGAGTTCAAGTGAATAATATTGATGAAAGTGAGCTGAAATGTGACCAAATTTCCAGCAACTTACAAGTTTGGTTTTGTGCTAAATGTAGATGAACAAATCTGGAAAATTAATTGAGTGTAAATTTGTTGAGGTCACTAGGATTCGAACCCGCGACCTCACCCGTGAGATACACTAAGAAATGTGAATTAAATGGGGGTTAAGAGGATTCGATCTTGGGTTTCTTTGAGTGAAAAGAATAAAATAATAGAATAAAAAATTTAACAATGAGAGGAGTCGGATTCGAACCCACAACCTTTTGGTCAGAATTTAAAGAATAATGAAGATAAAACAAATGTGAAGCGTGGGAATGGAACCCACGACCTCTAGGCAGTAAAGGAGAATGAAAGAAAATGAAAATAAAAGAAATATGAGGCGTGGGAATTGAACCCACGACCTCTAGGAAGTAAAGGAGAGTGAAAGAAAATGAAAATAAAAGAAATGTGACGCGTGGGAATTGAACCCACGACCTCTAGGCAGTAAAGAAGAGTGAAAGAAAATGAAAATAAAAAAAATGTGAGGCGTGGGAATTGAACCCACGACCTCTAGGCAGTAAAGGAGAACTAAAAGAAAAATAAAGAGAGGCTGTGGGGGTTCGATCCCCCAACCTCATGGTCAACGCGAAATAGTCAAGGAAAATTAAATAAAAAAATAAAAGGGGCTGTGGGTGTTCGAAC
Organism: Solanum sitiens; assembly: GCA_016801875.1. NCBI lineage: Eukaryota > Viridiplantae > Streptophyta > Magnoliopsida > Solanales > Solanaceae > Solanum > Solanum sitiens. Next base: position 1,362,118 of record JABWTJ010000187.1, on the reverse strand, counting down.
CCACAACCCCTCGTCCTAGGGACAGAGAGTTTAAAGAAAAGAAATTAAAAGAAAATGAGGTTGTGGGGGTTCGATCCCACATCCTCTCAATCCCATTGAGCGAAAAATGAAGAGAAAAACTAAAGGAAAAATAAAATGAAGGTGTTGGGGCTCGATCTTGGGTCTCCAAGCCGTGTGGACCAAATAAAATAAATGAAAAATGTAAGTGTTTGTCCAAGAGATTCGAAATTGGGTTCCCTTGCCCAAATTCCGTATTGATACATAAGTCGTATGTGAATTAAATGTTCAAGAATAATGCCTCCTACATAGATCGAAATCTAGATCTTGGAATACATACAAGATGCATAAGTCTTGTACCACGTAATCTTAGAAAGATATGAATCACTTAAACGAACTATGAATGAAGCCTCATGGCTTGTATGTATAAACCCATAAGTCTAGCATACATTTAAAAATAAGTGAACCTAAGATGTATGTAATGAAATGATATAACCCTAGAAGGGTTAGGTAAGAGTGTAAAAAACACTAAATGGCCAAGTGTATTGGCATACGATGAAATGAATATTATGTAATGAAATGATGAAACCTAGAAGGGTTAAGTAAGAGTGTGAAACACCCAAAATGGCCAAGTGCATTGGCATATGCTTAAATGAACATTCACGTAAAAAGGGGTGAGTAATTATAAAGAGCAAATGTGCTAATGTTAATGAATGTGGTGACAACATGATAAGAGGCAAATGTGAAAGATGAGAGCAATCTCAAATGAGCCTAAGTAAATGTTACCAAAACATACTCACCTATGAGAGTGTAAAGTAAATGAAGAGACCAGTCCCTATGAACACTCTAATGAAAGTATTGATAATAATGTATACTTAATTCTAATGATGACACGAGAAATCATCTATTGAGCTATGATGTCGTCATACTAGAAGCCAGCTTCCATGACGTATGAGTTGAATGAAATGGAAATTTATACTGAGCACCGATAGACTAGCTATGAGCGGTGATGCCTTCTTTCGGGAAGGGCGAAGGTTCTCCTTATATCTCCTAGTCTTCGAACCTATACTGCCAATATAGGGATCTAGCGGGATTTAATTCCCATGTACGCTAGCATGTTTTGGGTCACTTTGGCTGGTGATTCTACCTCTTTTCGGTGTGGGGAAGACACTGGATTTCATGATGCTCACATGATCTATGTCGGTTGAAGTTAAAGTTCCCAATGAATGAATGAGGCCAACCTCAAATGAAGGACATAATGAAATGAATGATATCAAAGGTGTTAGAATAGGATGATCATGAGGTGAGCTAGACTCAAGTAATGACACTAGGTTATTAGTGATCATTGCACAGCAATCCCGATGAAAGTCTTAAACTACACCCTAGGTAAAGCTGGTGTTCACACTGGCCTATGAACGAAATGAAATGAAGTACGTATGAATGAATGAAGCAGACTCTGTGTTTGTTAATTAAGACTCCCTAGTTGAGGTCCCATATGTTGAGCCCTCATTTTGGAAAGTCTTAATGTCAAGTCCATGATTCCAAGGTCTCATGGCATATAAGTGAATGATATGAAAGAAGCTATGTGCTATATGTTATGTGCTATGGTATATGCTATATGTATGATGTTATGTGCTGAGTGCAATATGATAACTATGATGATGCATGTTACTCTCATGGCATGACTTTCCTAATCCAAATTTAGAAAGCTCACTGACTTTCCTAATCCAAATTGGAAGGTTCACTAACTTTCCTAATCTCAATTTGGCAAGTCCACTTACTTGACTTCCTATAATCATGTTGTTAGGAAAGAGCTATCTTTTCTCATACATGTCCTTGGTGTGTGCTTGCATATACCCATACTTAGTACAAGTATGTACTAACCCTATACAAATCTACTATTTTAGGTGCAGGCACAGGTAGACGATAGAGCTACAGGATCATTGTTGCAGTTATCTGGACGTCCAACATCATCCAGAGTTGGTAGGTCCTCAGGCTTTCGAGGATGCTGCCGTTTATATTCTAGCTTAGTTTTAAAGTTGAGCTAGTGGAGCATGTTCCACTAGCGTTTCTTTCCTGTTTTTATTTAGACTATGTATTGGTGCCATTTTGGCAATTATACACTTAATACTTATTGAACTATTTCTTTCAGTTGCTTATCTCTTATTATTAGATGGTTGATGGTGAATAATTATGTAATGATGAGAATGTTTAGTAAGTATGTTAAGAAACAAAAAGTTTCAAATTTTCCGCTAAAATTAACCTAAGTGAAGCAAAAATAACGTAAGTAGGCTTGTCTGCGACCTCTGAGAGGTCAACGACGCCGGTCTCGTCTGGGATCCAGATTCCGGTCATGACATGCAGAACTGACTGACGGACACTGCCGACGGTCCGTCAGTGGTGTCCGTCGGTGGACACTTAGTAAACAAATGTTTGTAATTTTTGAAACACATGTTCTGTTAGAGACGACGGAAGTGCAGGACGGTCCGTCGACGAAAGGACGGACCGTCGACCTAGGCCGTCGTTGGACACTTTAAAAAAAATTGGATTTTGAGAAACACAGGTTCTGTTAGAGACGATGGAACTGCAGGACAGTCCGTCGACGAAACGAAGGACCGTCGACCTAGGCCGTCATTGGACACTTAGAAAAAAAATTCGGATTTTTAGAAACACAGGTTCTGTTAGAGACGACGGAAGTGCAGGCCGGTCCATCGATCAAACGATGGATCGTCGACCTAGGTCATCATTGGACACTTAGAAAAAATTTCGGATGCTAGACAAGCAAAGTTTCTATTAGAGACGACGGTCGTGCAGGACGGTCTGTCGAACAAACGATGGACCGTCGACCTAGGTTGTGGGTAGACACTTAGGCAAAATTAGAGAGACCCTCAGAAACAGGGTTCTGTTACAGACGACGGATGTGTAGGACGGTCCATCGATCAGTCGACGGATCGTCGACCACATCCTTCATTCCATAGTTGGACAAATTTAGGGAGTGGCCATCGAAGGACCCCATAGACGGTCCGTCGATCGGGGTCTTATACTGTAGGTTAGAGATAGCCATTGTTGGACCCCCCAAAGAGCAATTTGCAATCAAAACAAGACACAACAATTTCATATAGCAAGTAACACACCATTTTGTCATTCCTAGGGTTTCGATTAGTGAAATTTTACTCTTAGATTCTCAAATACTCAACAAGCCCTAAGTCGGAAAACTACTCAACTACTAGCACAGTTGATTGAGACAAAAACACTCCCGACCCAGTTACTTTCCATCATTCTAAGGAACTAAGGACCCCAATTTTATAATTTAAACATGCAATTTTGTCCCCAAGTCAAGACCCACATATCAACATTATGAGTTCCAAACAAAGAACATAAAATCGGAATCAAATGAGAGAGACATACCTGTGTACTGTAGTGGGAAGACTGTGTGGGTGAATTATTGGAAGTAAGCAACACCAAAAGAGCGACCTCGAACACCGATTGGAAAGAGGACAGAAGAAGATGGGAGTTTGGGAGAGAAAAGCTTTAGGAATTGATGCAACCCCACTCACCTCTTCCCCAACCCTCCATCAATTCCTAAAGCTTTTCTGTCCCAAACTCCCATCTTCTTTTGTCCTCTTTCCGGTCGGTGTTCGAGGTCGCTCTTTTGGTGTTGCTTACTTGCAAGAATTCACCCACACAGTCTTCCCACTACGGTACACAAGTATGTCTCTCTCATCTGGTTCCGATTTTATGTTCTTTGTTTGGAACTCATAATGTTGATATGTGGGTCTTGACTTGGGGACGAAATTGCATGTTTAAATTATAAAATTGGGGTCCTTAGTTCCTTAGAATGATGGAAAGTAACTGGGTCGGGAGTGTTTTTGTCTCAATGAACTGTGCTAGTAGTTGAGTAGTTTTCCGACTTAGGGCTTGTTGAGTATTTGAGAATCTAAGAGTAAAATTGCACTAATCGAAAGCCTAGGAATGACAAAATGGTGTGTTACATGCTATATGAAATTGTGTGTCTTGTTTTGATTGCAAATTGCTCTTTGAGGGGTCCAATAATTGTTGTCTCTAACCTACAGTATAAGACCCCGATCGACGGACCGTCGATGGGGTCCTTCGATAGCCACCCCCTAAATTTGTCAAACTCTGGAACGACGGATGTGGTCGACGGTCCGTCGACTGATCGATGGACCATCCTACACATCCGTCGTCTGTAATAGAACCCTATTTTCTGAGGGTCTCTATAATTTTGCCTAGGTGTCTACCGACGACCTAGGTTGACGGTCCATTGTTTGTTCGACGGACCGTCCTGCACGACCGTCGTCTCTAACAGAAACATTGCTTGTCTAGGATCCGAAAATTTTTCTATGTATCCAACAATGGCCTAGGTCGACGGTCCGTCATTTGATCGATGGACCGGCCTGCACTTCCATCATCTCTAAAAGAACCTGTGTTTTTGAAAATCCGAATTTTTTTTCTAAGTTTCCAACAACGACCTAGGTCGACGGTCCGTCCTTTCGTCGATGGACCGTCCTGCACTTCCGTCATCTCTAACAAAACCTGTGTTTCTGAAAATTCGAAATTTTTTTCTAAAGTGTCCAACGACGGCCTAGGTCGACGATCTGTCGTTTCGTCGACGGATCGTCCTGCACTTTCGTTGTCTCTAACAGAACCTGTGTTTCAAAAATTCCAAAACTTTTTTTTAATTAGTGTCCACCGACGGACACCACTGACGGATTGTCGTTCCATCGAAGGACCGTCGGCAGTGTCCGTCAGTCAGTTCTGCAGTTCTGCACTACAACTCTATTTTGTGTTTCCCCTTTGGTGTTTGATTTTTTTGAGTGTGTTGCATGCTTAAATTGGTACTAATAACCTCTCCTTGCAGGTACAAATGGCACCGAAACCTGACGTAGTCTACTCTAGAGGACGATCAAAGTCCGTGGCCCCATCACGCCGGATGGTGATAGGCTTAGACGATGATCGTGACCCAAAATACGTGCCACCAGTCACCCGTACACATACACGTACTGCTAGTACCACCCGAGTCACGCCCACGAAGGTGGCGTCCGGCGTAGTCACTACCTCCCAGTCTGATGAGGAGCGCACACTGATCGGCACGCCGTCTGGGTCTCCTACAGTTTCTCAGGGAGCGTCTGGCTCCGAGGAGGCTTCCGGGTCTGAGGAAGCATTATCTTCACATGGTGCCACTGCTCCAGCTACATCGGTCCACTCTACCTCGTCTGATGAGGCTGACAGTGCGGATTCTACTCCAGCACCCCTGACCGACGTCCCCACATCGATTGCTGATCAGCCCAACCGATGGTGTGTCGAGGTCCAATACTAGATATACAGGGATGCAAAGCTACTCAATGACAAGGGGGTCATGACTCGGACTCTAATAGTCGAGCAGAGAGTTCTTACCAGGAGTCTTCCCACGATGCCAACTATACATGACCTCTTCACCCGCCATCGGCTAGAGTGGACGTCTAGAAACGTGGGCCTGTTACAGCGAGGAGGTGGTGCGAGAGTTCTACGCATCTTATGTGGTGACTCTCAGGGCTCGTTTGGACAGGCGTTCTAACCCCGCCAAACACGCACCACTTGAGTATGTTCGTGTCCGCGGCAAGCGGGTGGATATCTCCTTGCCCACCATTCACAGGTTGTTATATGGTGCTGATGTTGATGCCACCAAGGCCCCCTTCACCTCCGAGTTTGACTACCTGTGGAAGATGATAAAGCTGCAGACAATATTGTTACATGGGATAGAGCAGTACTGATAGCTGCTATGTTTGCGGGATTTGAGGTGGATTTCGCGTGGCTGTTGCTGGCAGTCATTCATGAGAGGGCCTTTAAGGCCACTGCTACTTACCATTTCTCATGCATGATTTTTGAGTTGTGCAGGTCTTCTAGAGTGCCCGTGTGGCACATTGATGTTCTCAAGAGCCCGACTGGCAAAGTTTATATCGGTCTCATCTGGGATGAGGCCAATGAGTTGGCTCCCATCAGAGGGCCCAGAGAAGAGGTGCAGTCGCTTGGTGAGAACTTGGCAAACACGGTAGAGCAAGCTCGAGGGGATGAACATCCTACCTCAGAGCCTACCGACACCACCTCAGTTGAGTCTATCCCGGGTACTAGCACAGCTCTGAGCTCCTCCCGCTCTCCGATCGCTAGGGTCCAGAAGTTAGAGGCCCAAATGTCCACACTTCTACATCATATCCAGCCTTGGATGTAGAAGTCCACTGCTGAGGCGGAGGAGCGGATCGAGAGGAAGATGGCCCAACAGACTGAGCGGAAGATTTTGGCGGTCCACCAGCGCCTTGATACCTTCGAGTTGAGGGTGCTCGCCCGGCCATCCCCTATTGTAGATTTGACGACTATCCAGGCTGCTGTGGCGAGTCTGAGGGAAGATATGGATGCCATTCTAGAGGCTCGGTGCCCGAGTCTGAGGCCCCATCTTCGGAGCCTGCTGAGGATACGGTGCTGGCTGCACTTTTCCAGACCACTGCTGCGCCACCGCCTCTGCCACGTGAGCATTCCAAGAGGTACCGATCCAGAGAGGACGATGAGACTCGAGCTAGGAAGAGAGAGCGTCTTGAGTTAGAGGCTGCGAGGAGAGCCTCGCTGATTGATGAGGAGGCCCGACAGATGAGGGCTCAGGAGGTGGCTGTTGGGGCGTCTAGCTCTAGGATTGCTGATATTGAGAGGATTGTTGATGTTGAGAGGAGAACTACTGAGGGTGCTGATATTGCAGCGGACACTACTGATGGTGTCCCTACTAGAGAGGGAGCGGGTTTCGGGTAACCGGACCCGCCAGCTTGTTGATCGTCGGTGCTATGCGCCTCAGGTTTGCTTCATCTACCACCTTGTTTTACTTATCTTATGCATTGGGGACAATTGCATACTTTTTTTGTTGGGGTGGGGTAAATGTAAAGTGAGTGCTAAGGTGAAGTCTGAGTAGCCCAACTCACGATCCTCTTTTGGGGTTTTCTTTCCTGTGTTCTTTTTCCCTAAGAGACTGGTTATTTTACTGTTGAACCGGTACATTTGTATCTTGTACATAGTATAGATATGAAATCTAAAGCATGATGTCTAAATAAAATGATATCCTGTTTTAAAGAAAATGCTTGCATGATTAGGAATAGTGAATGATGAATGTGTGGCTCTAAGCATGACATAGAGATACACCACTGCATGACCCTCAATCTATAGCTCGAACTAGGTGTCTGATAATCTGGTAGGGTAATGAGATGTTAAGCGAGTGTGAGGAAAGTTGAATAGTCTACCGTTGGTAATGAGCTAGAAATTTCATGGTTAGTCCTGCTAAAAGCAATCCGTGTTAGAAAATTAGGAAAGGATCAGAGGCGCTTGTTCAAGATAGTCAATCTTTAGCCTAAATAAAAGAAAACCAAATGAAATTAATCCCTTCTTGATCCAAATGATTTAAGCTTCAAATGCACCTTTCTTTTCTACCCCTACTTATCTTTTCTGGGTACAATGTGTTGGCCCTGGTCCCTCCTTGGACATGTGCACCTCAGCTTATGCCAAAAGCATAAGTTTAGGGTGGCTAATACAAAAACTAATCTCTTCTTGGACGTGACCCAACTTTGGGTATTGTGTACCTTAACTCATGGCAAAGCCATGAGTTGAGAGTGGCTATTATGAGGAATGTTCCAGAAAGTGGGGTTGAAAGAGTTAATAAAAAAAGGGAAAGAAGAAAAGAAAAGTGACTCAAGCAAAGTTGAAATCAAGTGAAAAAATTGAACATTTGAAAATAAAAATAAAGGAATAGTCATTTACACAAAAGGAGAAAGAAAGGAGAAAAGCAAGACAAAGAAAATAAGAATATGAAGAGTAGGGCGTAATAAATGATGAAAAGGTAGAACGCTTAGATATTATGTCAAGGAGGTAAACAAGTCAATAAAATGCATCCAAATATACCCTACCTGACCTTGAGCCTACGTTACAAGCTAAGAAAGTTCTATCGTGATCCTGAGAGTCTAATATGGTAAACTTAAAGCAGTGAAAATAAGGGCAAGCCTATGGCGACAAGTATCAATGAGGTGAGAAGTTGTTCTGAGAGTGAGTGTTGAAAAATAATCCTTATACTCAAACTGAAATCACTGTGTGAAAAAGGAGGATATTGTTTTTGAAGTAAGGACACTAATTGCAATACTGGAAAGTTGGCACCTTGGTGAGAGATAAAAGAGGAGAGGTGTGGGTGCGTGGTGAGTCTCTGTCATGGTCTGATCCACATGAGCGAGCCTAATAGTGATATCATGCATGAACATAATGAAAATAATCGGGATTGATAGCCAGATGATTGTGAAAGCTAAAATAAGGATACTTTTTTACAAAGGTGTTGTGTGAGTCATAGTGCGTCGCTTGAGGACAAACAATAAATTTAAGTTGAGGGTGTTGATGTACCGTGGTTTTATGGTACTTCCAATGCTTTTTCCTTAAGTTTAGTGTGTGTCTAAGGCCTCTTTGTAGTAGTTTTAATGTATTTTTATCTTCGTTTGCTGGAAAACTGTCCAAAATGGAAATGTAAAAGACTGTGCTGAAATCAGTGCAGAAGTGGTGACCTACGGAGCCATCGACGGTCCGTAGGTGGTGACCGTTGACTGAAGATTTAGGCTGCTGAAGAAAGATCGGGGAATTCTGACTAAGTGTGGGGCTATAGAAGGGTTGACGGTTCGTCGACTCATTGACGGACCGTCCTAGCAAACCGTTGGTGTTAGAAAAATGTAGTCCCAGTACCCGAGTAAAAAAAGATTCTAAGTGTGGAGCAACGGAGTCCATCGACGGACCGTAAGGCCATTGACGGACCGTCGATGGGGTCCGTCGATGGTAACAAAATGATTGAAGAAAATGACAGCTGAAAAAGAGTTCAAGTATGGACCGACGTAGGCGTCGACGGTCCGTCGTTCCATCGACGGACCATCAGTAAGGTCATTGACTCGAGACGCCTTTTGGACATATTTTTCCTTATTTAGCTTTCCTTTTAGTTTAGGACTCTATTATTATAAATAGGACTAAAAACATCGTTTTTGGGGTTAGATTCTTTACTATTTTTCAGATTTGTATTATTGGAAGTTGAACTTTGGGGTTTGGAAAATACGTCACTTTTCCGAAATCGGTTCTTACAATATTTTCTTCAATTCAAGTGATATTTCTGGATTTTATGCAATCTTGTGAAAGTAAGTACATGAATTCTTGTTTAATAAATATGAATTGTGTAATTCTTAACATGGGTAACTAAATCCACAACTAGAGTTGTGGGAACCATGGGTAATTAACAAAGTAAAACTAGCTAAATAACAATTCTAGAATAGTTTCTTGCATGTATTGATAATTTTTTCGTTTAGAACTTTTTAATGGTGGCCAATGTTAGAACTCGCCTTGTTGCTACTTGCCGGACAAGGAGGTAGATAATAAGAAAATATTTATCAACGTAGATTTTGTATACACTATCTAATAGGCTAGTTTCAATTGGTGCGACGTAGTAACTTAGCCACACATTGAATATGATGCTTAATATGAGGTAAAAGGTAAGGTTTAGTAAAGTATACACACGTAGCTGGACCAAGGTGCGGAGTGAAATTCCCTAGTTGCCGGACTAAGGAATTAGGGATACATAACTTACCACTTTGCATGCAAGATACTAGGAAAAAGTTGTTATTGCTAGGGTTATTGCGTTATGAACCTATGGGGAACACTTACACCCTAGTTTCTCTCATCACTTCATAAACATCAAATATTTGAACTTGCTACTTGTTTACTTAGAATTAATTAAATACTTTTGTTACACAAAATCCCCCCTTTAATTGTTTATTTTCGGAAAGGATTTGACTAAATAGAAGTAATCGTAGATTAAAGTTAAGTCTAAACCATTTTCCTCGTGGGATCGACCCCAACCTAAAGAAGTATAAGCGGTCTTATCAAGTAAAGAACCCAAATATTAGGTTGGGGTCGATCCCACGAGTAAAATGGTTTAGACTTAACTTTAATCTACGATTACTTCTATTTAGTCAAATCCTTTCCGAAAATAAACAATTAAAGGGGGGATTTTGTGTAACAAAAGTATTTAATTAATTCTAAGTAAACAAGTAGCAAGTTCAAATATTTGATGTTTATGAAGTGATGAGAGAAACTAGGGTGTAAGTGTTCCCCATAGGTTCATAACGCAATAACCCTAGCAATAACAACTTTTTCCTAGTATCTTGCATGCAAAGTGGTAAGTTATGTATCCCTAATTCCTTGGTCCGGCAACGAGAGAATTTCACTCCGCACCTTGACTTTAGCTCGATCCACCTCAATACTCTTCTTTGAGATGCGATGGCCTAATACAATACCCTCTTTCACCATAAAGTGACATTTTTCCCAATTTAGCACAAGGTTGCAATCTCCACACCTCTTAAAAACCTCGGCCAAGTGACTCAAAAAACTCTCTAAGGAGTCGCCAACCACTGAAATATCGTCCATAAACACCTCAATAGTGTCTTCCACCATATCGGAAAATATCGACATCATACATCTCTGAAAAGTGGCCAGTGCATTACATAACCCAAACGACATCCTCTTGAACGTGAAAGTCCCATAAGGACAAGTGAAAGTGGTTTCCTCTTGATCTTCCTGTGCAATACAGATTTGATTGTAAACCGAATAGCCATCAAGAAAACAATACCACCCCTTCCCTGCAAGTTTATCCAATATCCGATCCATGAAGGGCATAGGAAAGGGGTCCTTCTCAGTCCATGCATTTAATTTCCGGTAATCCATACAAACTCTCCATCCGGTCACCGGCCTCATTGGAAAAAGCTCATTTTTTTCATTAGGGACCACAGTCATTCCCCCTTTCTTGGGCACACAATGAACAGGGCATACCCAACTACTATCAGTGATCGGATATATGACTCCGACATCCAGCCACTTAATAATTTCCTTCTTCACTACCTCTTGCATAGGTGGATTTTGACGTGTGTGGTGCTCAATACTTGGCTTATGATCGGGCATGAGTTGGATTTTATGTGAACAAATACAGGGAAGGATCCCAATAATATCCGCAATAGTCTAGCCAATAGCTCTCTTGAACCTCTTCAACACTTCCACCAAACACTCAACTTGGTGCACATTCAAATCTAATGCAATAATAACCGGCAAAGTATCACCTTTTCCCAAGAATACACACCTCAGATGAGGTGGTAGAGCCTTAAGCTCTAATTTTGGAGCCTCCTCAATAGATGGTTTTGCGGGTGGAGACTCGCGATGCGTCATATCTAACTCAAATTTCATAATCACTGCTGCTAGTGCCTCAACACCAAGACGTTCTTTTATTTGGACCTCTGACGAACTCTCAACTCTGTAGGATATCACAGATACCGATTGGATATCACCACTCTTACTCATGGACCTACAAACATTGAAAGTCACTTCTTCATTGTTTAACCGAAACTTCATCTACCCTTTCTTCATGTCAACCAAGGCGCGACCGGTAGCAAGAAATGGCCTCCCAAGAATAATAGGCACCTTAAAATCCACCTCACAGTCAAAGAATCACAAAATCAGCCGAAAATATGAATGACTCCACCTTCACTAACACATCGTGGAGTATCCAAATAGGCCTCTTCATTGTTCGATCGGCCATCAGTAGCCGCATCGCAGTGGGCTTTGGATCACCCAAACCCAACTTTTTGTAGATGGATAGAGGCATGAGATTTATGCTTGCCCCAAGATCACATAATGCTTTAGCAAAGTGTAACAACCCGATTGTACATGGAATAGTGAAAGCACCCAGATCTTCTTTCTTTTGCACTAGAGACCTTGTAGCAATAGCACTACAGTGTTGGTTCCTATCATCATCCTCAAAACTAACTGATCTCTTCTTAGTGACCATATCTTTCATGAACTTGGCGTAACCGGGCATTGTTCAAGAGATTCTATCAAAGTAACATTGATGGAAAGTTGTTTCAATATATTAATAAAACGCCGGTATTTATCATCCTCGGTATTTTTCACCAACCTTTGCGGGAATGGTGGTGATGGTCTTGGAATGGGAGTCACCTTTTGGGGATTCTCTGCTTCTTTTATCGCTTTATCGACCAACTCACCACTAGCTTCTACTACCTCATCTTCTATTCTCGTCTTATTTTCTACGCCAGACGGCATAGGTGGATCTATGGTTTGCTTACCACCTCGAGTAGTGACTGCCATACAATATCCATCATTTTTCAGATTTTGAACAGTGTTGCTAGGAAGAGTACCTGGTTGACGTGGGTTCACAGTAGAAGACAATTTAGCTTAATTGAGATTGCATGTGCATCCACCTTTTGCCCAATATTCGCAAAATAACTTCTCAACTCTTTGGCGTGCTCATCACTAGCATCAAACCTCATCATCATCTTCTGTAACATATCCTCAACTCGCGCCATACTACCTCCACCATCTCTAGGAGCAACTTCACGATTTTAAGATTGAACATAGGGCCCACTCCGATCGTTTCTGTTACCATAGTTACCCCGGTTGAAGTTGTTGTCGCGGTTGTAGTTTCCATCTCGAACATAGTGACCCTCTCGGTTGTAATTACCATAGTTACGACCATGATTTCCTTGACCTTGGCGCCAATTCTCCTGATTGGAGCCTTGGGCGTTCAGTTGGAAACCCCCCGTCTACTTATTTACTGCATAAGAATATTCTTCATAGTAGTACTCATCAACCGGCGGTGGTGGTTTAGCCAAGTAGTTCACCGCATTTACCTTTTCTGCACCCCAGTGACATGTTTTAACACCAACCCAAGCTCAGTTCTCATTTGAGCCATCTCTTCACGAATCTCATCTGCGTCTGGGTTGTTTGAAGATTATACTGCAAAAGTGTTTCTCCCAGTATCCTACTTCCTAGTGCTCCAAGCTTTATTATTTTGGGAGATTTTCTCTAATTTCTCATCGATCTCTGCATACGTACACTCCCCATAAGAACCACCCGCAATCGTATCCAACACCGCTTTATTATTATCATCTTACCCCTGATAGAAATACTCTTTCAGTGACTCATCATCAATATAGTGGTTTGGGACACTTCTCAAGAATGAGGTGAACCTATCCCAAGAACTGCTTACTGACTCCCCTGGTAATGCCACAAAGTTGTTCACCCTATCTTTGTGGTTGAGCTTCTTTGAAACTGGATAGTAACGTGCTAAGAACACATCCCTCAATTGGTTCCATGTATAGATTGAGTTATAGGGAAGCTCAGTAAACAATATAGCAGTCTCTCCCGTCAGTGAGAGAGGGAACACTCTTAACCCAATGACGTCCATGTCCAATCAGGCCTCCCTACACAACTCTTACACACCGACCTCAGTTTGGCGATGTGAGCATGTGGATCCTCAGATGGTAGCCCCGAAAATAGACCTCTAGCGGTGAGCATCTGCATCACGCTACTAGTTACCACGAAAGTATGACCATGTGGTAGAGGAGGTAGGACAAGTGGCCCGTCAAAGTCAGTGATGTTGACTTTTCCCGTATAGTACTATTAAGGGCGTGGGGCTGGAGGTCGCATCCTCACCTCACCTTCACTAAGGTTCTCAACCAACACTTGAACATGAGCTTCAATCGGTGGTGGAAGTTGATGGTTGAATCCTCGAGATTAGCAGGATTGCGTGGATTGTTCATTCTTCACAATGTACGGTTCATTTCAGTATCGGGTGAAAGTATGGGTTCTCCTCGACTCCGTGTTCTTGGCATACACTAAAGTTAGACCTGCGAGAGACAAAAACAAAAAGAAAAAGTAAAATTAGGAAATTGTTGACTAACCTTCGGTAATGTGCTTAAAGTTAATCTAAACGCCACTTTCCCCGGCAGCGGCGCCAAAATTTGATATGCTCAAATTACACTTCCCTAAAGAAGTATAAGCGGTCGTATAAAGTAAAGAATACAAATGTTAAGTTGGGGTCGATCCCACGATGAAAATGGTTTAGACATAACTTTAATCTATGATTACTTCTATTTAGTCAAGTCCTTTTCGAAAACAAACAATTAAAAGGAGGATTTTGTGTAACAAAATTATTGAATTAATTCTAAGTAAACAAGTAGCAAGTTCAAATATTTGATGTTTATCAAGGGATGAGAGAAATTAGGGTGTAAGTGTTCCCCATAGGTTCATAACGCAGTAACCCTAGCTATAACAACTCTTTCCTAGTATCTTGCATGCAAAGTGGTAAGTTATGTATCCCTAATTCCTTGGTCCGGCAACTAGGGAATTTCACTTCGCACGTTGGTTCGTCTACGTGTGTATACTTTACTAAACCTTGTATTTTACCTCATATTAAGCATCATATTCAATGTATGGCTGAGTTACTACTACGCACCAATTGAAACTAGTCTATTAGATAGTGCATACTAAATCTACGTTGATAATTCTTTTCTTATTATCTACCTCCTTGGTCCGGCAAGTAGCAACAAGGTGAGTTCTAACGTTGGCCACCGTTCAAAAGACTTCTAAATGAAAGAATTATCAATACATGCAAGAAACTATTATAGAATTATTATTTAGCTAGTTTTACTTTGTTAATTACCCATGGTTCCCAAAACCTAGTTGTAGATTTACTTACCCATGTAAAGAATTACACAATTCATATTTATTAAACAAGAAATCATGTACTTACTTTCACAAGATTGCATAAAATCCAGAAATATCACTTGAATTGAAGAAAATATTGTGAGAACCGATTCTGGAAAAGTGCAGTATTTTCCAAAACCCAAAGTTCAACTTCCAACAATACAAATCTGCAAAATAGTAAAGAGTCTAACCCCAAAAACGAGGTTTTTAGTCCTATTTATAATAATAGAGTCCTAAACTAAAAGGAAACCTAAATAAGGAAAAATCTATCCAAAATGCGTCTCGAGTCGACGTTCCATCGACGGACCATCGACGCCTCCGTCGGTCCATACTTGAACTCTTTTTCAGCTGCCATTTTCTTCAATCATTTTGTTACCATCGACGGTCTGTCAATGGCCTTACGATCCATCGATGGACTCCGTTGCTCCACACTTATAATCTTTTTCAACTCGGGTACTGGGACTATATTATGTTAACACCAACGGTTTGCCAGGATGGTCCGTCGAAGAGTCAACGAACCGTCAACCCTTCCGTAGCCCCACACTTAGTCAAAATTCCACGATCTTTCTTCAGCAGCTTAATCTTCAGTTGACGGTCACCACCTACGGACCGTCGATGGGTCGACGGACCGTCGATGGCTCCGTAGGTCACCACTTCTGCATTGATTTCAGCACAGTCTTCTACATTTCTATTTTGGACAGTTTTCCTGCAAACGAAGATAAAAAATACAATAAAACTACTACAAAGAGGCCTTAGACACACACTAAACTGAAGGAAAAAGCATTGGAAGTACCGTAAAACCATAGTACATAACATACTCTTGAACAAATGTCCCTTTTTGGCATGATTTCTATAGTGTATGTGCATGTGATCCTATACTAGGTACAAGTGGTGTCTTAACGCCATTTCTCCCTTTTTCCCCAACATTTTAGATTTAGGTCGTTGAAGGTTTTGTGGCTGATTTGCAAGAAGGCTTGGATCATTTCTCCAGGTGGGTATGTCCTCAAGTTCAAGGATGATGCCTTGTTCTTACTCTAGTGATGTATTTTTGTTGTAGTCTAAAGACGATCATTTCATTCTACTTGTTCCAAGATATTGTTGTAAGCCCTAAGTGGAATTTATACATTGTGTAAGGGTTTATGTCGATGTTGGTTCGACTCCGTTTAGATGGTTTAATATGAGACATCCCTTTTGAGACTGTTATGTATCTTATATATATATATGTTCCATAAAATTAGAAGACTACATAATCTTCTTATACGAAAGGTCTGTGTATACTCGATATGAATATATTATGTGTAAGCGAGAGGTCTAAGTAAACCTCATGAGGTAGTGTAGATGGAAAATTTTAAATTTTCTTCATTTTTACCTATGAATGTAATGATGAATGCTAAGAGACTAGTCTTAGTCCTCTCTGAGGTCGACGACGCCGGTTACGTTTAGGGGGTGCTCCCTCGATGTGACTGTTAGATCGATAGATCATGTCGTTCTTGAAGGGTTGGTTGGTCCAGGAAGGCTTTCACTTGCTCAAGCTCCCGCTAATCACCCTTTTACTAGAACTGCGCTTAAGTTGGGCAAACCTGGAGGTAATGATGTTTTATTCCATCCTTTGTTAGGGTCGGTGATGACAGGGAATGAGCATGATATATTGACTTAGTTTTTGAAGCTTAAGCCACCAGTATTTCTTGGTTATCAGACTGAAGATGCTTATGAGTTTATGTTATATTGTTATGAGAGGCTGTACAAATTGGGTATTGTTCACCAACATGGGGTTGAGTTCGTGTCCTTCCAACTTCAAGCTGAGCCCATGAAATGATGGAGGGATTACATGGAATACAGGTCTCCTACTTTACCTCAATTTACTTGGACCCAATTGCATGCTTTGTTCTTCATGAAATATGTGCCTAGAACTTTGAGGGTTCGCAAAAAGGATGATTTTATGGCCTTAGAGCAAGGTGGTATGTCTATGGATGCTTATGAGGCCAAGTTCCATGCTTTATCTGGATATGCCATGCAGTTGGTCACCATGGAAGATCAGAGAATATGTTTGTTTATTAGAGGCTTATATTCAAAGTTGGATGTGTTATATATTCATATGACTTGTGCAGGAAAGAGCTTTAACGAAGTGAAAAACTATGTTAAGAAGGTGGAGGGGGTTAGGCGCAACGGTCAAGCCAAGGCGTTAGCAAAAAGAACAAAGAATGCGGGAAATTTTTCAAGTTTCTTATGCTAGGGGATCCGGAAGGTCAACACTTATGGCCAAGCCAATTTAGTCCTCTATGCCTGCCTCTATAAGAAACTATTCGGGAACTCCATCTTATAACATTCAGGATAGTCAGAGTGTCATGCCTACGACAGGCGACAAACCATCTTGTGATCACATTTGCTATAAAGGTAGAGAACTTAGACATATGAGAAGAGATTGTCCCCATCCTTGTGAGTTAGACTCTGCGCAGTAGCAGTCCAAAACAGTGGTACTCGCTGGGAATTGTTATAATGGTTGAAGGCGTCCAAAAGGTGGGTGAAGAGGTAATTAGAGAGGTCATGGAGGTAGAGGAAATGGTAATGGTAATGCGGGCAGAAGTAATTTGCAAACAAGAAGGGAAGTAGCTTGTCAAGAGGATAGGGCTCAATATTACGCTCTTCTAGGCAAGGACGAGGCAGAGGTGTCTGACGCGGTGATCACATGTACTATTATTCTCTGTGACCAGATTGCTAATGTGTTGTTTGATTTGGGTTCCACTAACTCTTTGTATCCGTGAGTTCTACGTCCAAGTTTGATATGATTTGTGATGTACTTGAAGCCCTTATCAATGTTTATACCCCTGTTGTAGAGTTAGTCATAGTCACCTATGTCTATCATGCTTGTCCTATTTTGTTTATGGGTTTTCAGACTTAGGCTGATTTGGAAAATTTGTATATGGTTGATTTTGATATTATCTTAGGCAAGACCTGGTTTTCCCCCTATTATGTTCTGCTTAACTGTAATACTAAGTCTGTGACTCTAGAAAATTCGGGAAGGGAAACATTAGAGTGGGAGGGGGTGTACTAGCCTAAGCAAGCTAAGATTATATCCTCCCACTACTAGAAAATAGGCCTACAACAACAAACACAAAACCGTTGCAATACATACTAAAATCGTTGTAATAAATCTATTGCAACAGTTCAACACCCGTTTCATCTGATCGCGTTGCAATAGATATATTGCAACGGTTTTGGCAACGGTTTAAGAACCGTTGCATTAGGCGTACCTATTGCAATGATTTTTCCTCTGTTGCCATAAGACACTCTATTCCAACGGTTCTTTTATCAAATGGAACAGCTTAAATCCATTTCAATATGTTTTATGCAATAACCTTTTTTATACTATTGCAACAGTGAATATAGACTATCTCAACAGATTTTATGGGCTATGATTTGTTGATCAACTGCAACGGTTTGTTTAGGCTATTGCAACCTTTTTAATGAAACAACAATATACTAATTATTTATATATTAAAAATAATACTCCAAAATTTAAATAAATCGGGATAAGAAGTATTCACCAACATAATCATAGTCTATATTTTCCGGCTGGTGTTATTAATTCAATATATAAAATATTGTTTAACGATTCAAGACTTGGCGTACATAAATTTACAAAAATTTAACTAAAAAATGGGTATTCCTAAAATGTTAAACATCTCTAGCAACAATCAACGAACACTCTTTTCATAAAGTTTTCAATGCTTTTGTCTTCCCTTTATTCATTTGTTTCACCTACAAAAGATCATAAATAAGTTAACGCAATAAAATTTGCAAAACAATAGTCTCAATAAGAAATCATTTTAAAATGACCTCAATACATAAATATATAAAAGGATTTAAAAGAGGTGTAGGGTATGCAGATTAAGTAAGCACGACAATATTCTGTTCTTCTCCATAATATAGTATTACATAGTGAGTGCTAAAAGAAAAGAGATCTACAAAAAAAGAGTTTTAGAAATGCATAGCCATTGACCTTGTCTTAAGCCTAGCCACAGACGTTAGCTTATGAAATAGTAATCCTCTGAGGGACTTCACATAAACTTCGTCATTAAAAGTAGCCTCCACCGTGCTTCGAGAAGTTTACAAACTGATAAGTAAAAGAAACACGTACACTATTTTAAAAAATATTCATACAGACACTTTTAAAAACTTTATGTAGCTTTCTTAGTTATTTGCTTTCAAAACAACTATTAGCTCTGTTAGGATTGTATTTAGCACTTCAGATTGGAAAACAAAAATGCAGAGCATATACACCTAACATCTGTACAATCTCACTTTCTCTTGAATTAACAAGATTTTCACATTAAAAAAAGAAGCATAAAAGAAGTTGGCGGAAAGAGAATTTTGAACACTGACCTTTTGTCACGAGAATCATTTTTATTTTACATGGAGTACAAGAATTGATTGCAGATAACTTGCTATTAGCTCTGCATTAGCAACCTGCAAATTGACAAGACAACTATGTCAACAAATTCAACTCAGTTCACCCTCACTCTAATTTGAAGACTACACAACCAGTAAGTACATTGATATCATCTTAAGTGAAAGTTTCATTAATTTCGCATCCTAATTGCTAGACCTATTCTAAATATTAACGAGATAGGAAAACTCAGGAATATTATCTATAGTGAAGGGAGTGTAGAATTACTATCAAAATAAAGCCGTTAGGATGATAACACGGCTCTTAAAATTAATACAAAAAGAAATAATATATATGCAAATCACCTGAATGTAGGATTGATTAGTAATTAAATTTTACAGAAGAATAAATCAACTGTAAATTAGTTTGACAACGACAAGAATTTGTTTATTTTTAATTTTTTTGAAGAGAGGAAGAAAAATGTTACTCATGATTTAATCATCTCTTTGATGTAGCACATGACCTAGAGCTCGTTTTGGATTTGCTTAATTTTGGTGTTTTGAGAAAAAATAGCTTTTACGAATTTTTGTAGTGATTGACTATCAGACAATCCAGAATGTTAACAAAGACAATGGGCTACATCAAAGCTGGAGACATGTTAATCTGTTGGCTCTTAATTAAATACGCATATTCAAGGTCAATCTGGTGTTTCTTATTGCATTTATCCCAATTAGAGTATCTAGTTTTCTAATTAAATCCTTATATTATCCAATTGACAACCAATTTTCAAGTATTGCTGTTAAGGCTAACACTGCTCTTCGGAAGGTATCAACTAATAAATGAAAGCATTTTTGCCAAAAATTACTGGTAATTGATAACAAACCTGCAGGGGATGCTAGCAATGGAAAAGTTAGTTGTTATCTGCCATTCTGTACCAATGTTGTTGGACACAATATGAGGCTTTATGGTTCTAACATCCAACATATAGCCAATTTTAGAATAATATTTATGTTAATACAAAACAATACTATTGTGACACATCAAGGTATAATTATTAGTAAAGTCCTATCTAACTGTAGCAGTATCTTAAAAACTACAAGAAAAATCAGATAAACTAAAAGGGTTATATTTGATTAGATGAACAATTGAAACTCGCAAAATAAAAACAAATTAGTGTCATTCATCAAATACAACAGATTCATTGAAATCCTAATTTCAACACTCTAAACTAAGTTGTTGAAAACAAGGTTTAAATCTTGATAGTACCATAGTAATTACTTTCTACACCACTGAATATTGAATCATATGTAATTACTACACTACTGAATGTTGAAACATATACATACTAAGAAATCAAAATACATTACCAAGACCAAAAAATAGTAAGAGAAGCTGAAGTAACTTTAAGAGTACAAAAATGTACTGATTTACCAGTTTAGTTACAGGGTCTTTAGCCTCCTCCAATGACCTTTGACTCCCTATTCTTGAGTCTTGACTTCCTCTGTAATTCTGCCAAGCTCTTTCTTCTGTCACAAAATCACTCCAAGAAAAATAGATTTTCTACGAAACTACTATTAGAAGCTTAATATACTTATCATCACAATGGTGTGTGGATTAAAACATTTTAATTTTAAATGAGAAAGGATTTTTAGGGATCACAACAAATATCAATAATCAGTACTAGCTCTGCCCCACAAAATGCACTTACAATATTTCAGGAACAGAAAAATTTGGAACATAAAGATATGCACTCTTGAATTCATTTCCCGACAACAAAAAAGTACTCGATTTTGCTTCAAAACTTGTTAACGACAAACTAAATCCACAGAAAGATGTAGCCTTTGTTGGATTTTTATTGAAAGAGTGAATTATTGATTCTTAAGGGATTATAGGACTTCAATGGCTCAAATAACATCTGAAATCTCAAAGTAGCAAGTGCAACAAACTTGTGTGGTTTACTTTAAACATTTTCCCCTCTTTTACCAGAGTGGATGAACTCTTTTTTTATAAGATAAAGGTTTATGGACCATGTACCAGAGTGCATGAACACTTTTTTTTCATAAGAACTCTTATGAGTGGTTGGAAGAGATTTAATGATATTACTTATAATGTTTCAGTAATGTATGTGCCACCTATATCTATCAAGACTCAAGAATGGTATATGTTTAAAACTAATAATGTCATATAATTAAGAATAAGCAAACTTGATAATAAACAATAAACATAATATCTCAGGTTTATAACTTCGAAACCAAGCTTTAGTGAAACAAATTAATCATTAGGAAAATAGATTATAACTTAGATGAAGTGTGGTCAACTGAAAATCGCTCCACTCACTATTTCTCTAGTTTACTTCATAAACAGTAGCTTCGGAAAAATTTCTCTTATTTTGTTGAAACTTTGTGACAGTGACCTCAAAACGAGACTGCTAGTGTGGTCAAATGAGGAACTACATTCGATCTTCCCCTGCTTCATTAATTTGAATTTACAGACTAATTTAGGTTAGACATTAGGCAAGCTCCCTGAACACCAAATCAAAGGAGTTTCGAACTGGGTTCCATGAGTTGCATTTTAAATAAAATAAGGGCTAAATATAGACAAAATCTATAATAAAACGAATCGAAAGAAAAGTAGAAAAATAAAGAACCAAATTTACACCTGCAGTTGTAATATAAATATCATTGTATATATCTACATAGAACTTACAGATTCGGTAGATACTTATCTATGTGATCTATGAAGACGGGCAGAATAAGAGCAAAATTTGGATATGACTTATCTGCTGCTTTTTGGGTAAATGAAAAAGAAGGGAAAAATAAATGGAATACAGAAGATATAAAACCCTAATTACAAGGTTGGAAAATAAGGAGAGAAATAAAAAGTGTTGTCATACATATTTTTATTAATTAATTGTTGCTATAGAGACAACTATAGCAACGAAAATTGTAATTGTTGTAATAGTTATATCTACCGCAACAGTTCTTCTCCTACCGCAACAGTTCAATTAGGTAAGTGTTCTAATAGACCCAATAATAATAAGCAACGGGCGGAACCGTTGACATTGACAATCTAATGCAACGGTTGTATAACCGTTGCAAGCAAAAGTGTTGCCATAGGTTCAATTTCTAGTAGTGTCCATTCGGGCTAGTAAATTGGTAGAGAGGGGTTGTTTGTCTTATTTGGCTTATGTGAGGGATGTTGAGGTTGAGTCTCCATCTATTGTGTCTATTCCGGTAGTTTCTGAATTTAGCAAAGTATTTCCTAATGATTTGTCTGGTATGCCTCAAGATTGATATATAGATTTTTGTATTAACTTAAAGCCTAGTACCCCTCTCATTTACATCCTCCATGGCGCATGGCTCCGACTAAATTGAGAGAGCTTAAGGCAAAAATCCAAGAGCTTCTCTATAAGTGATTTATTCGTCCTATATTTGCCTATGGGATGCCCCAGTGTTTTTTGTTATGAAAAAGATGGTAGAATGAATGTGTATAGATTACCAGCAGTCTAATAGGTTCATTATTTGGAAAAAATATCCCTTTCCCCGAACATATGATCTATTTCACCAATTGCAAGGGGTTGCGGTATTCTTTAAGATCCTAATATAATCAATTGAACATTAGGCGAGAAGATGTGCCCAAGACAGCATTTAGAACTCGTCGTGGGCACTATGAATTTTTCGTTATGCCTTTTGGGTTGACCAATGCACCTGAAACCTTCATGAGATTGATGAATGGGGTATTCAAGACATTTGTTGATTCATTAGTAATAGTATTTGTTGGTGATATTTTGGTTTATTGAAAAATTGAAGAAGAGCATGACAACCATCATTGTACTGTTTTGGGTACTGGGGAAGCAAAAGTTATATGCTAAAGTTTCCAAGTGTGAGTTTTAGTTGAAATCGGTGGCATTTTATAGGCATGTAGTATTAAGGGATGGGGTAATGGTAGATCCTCAAAAGATTGAAGTGGTTAAGAATTAGGTGCGGACTAGCTCATTAACGGAATTTAGGAGTTTTGTAGGACTCGCTAGCTGTCATCGTTGATTTGTTAAGAATTACGCTTCAATTGCTACTCACTTTAGTAATTTAACCACAAAGGAGATACCATTCAAATGGACTGAAAATGTGAGGAAAGCTTTTAAAAGCTCAAGACTCTCTTGACTACCGCACCTATCCTAGCGTTACCAGTGGAAGGTAAGCATTTTGTTATATATTGTAATGCTTCACATTCTGGTTTTGATGCTATGTTGATGTAGGATAAGAATGTTATAGCTTATGCCTCGCGTCAAGTGAAGGTGCATGAGAGGAATTATCCAACTCATCATTTGCACTTAAGATTTAGCATCATTATCTCTATGGCATTAAGTGTGAAATGTTTACTAATCATCATATCTTACAGCGTGTATTCACTCAAAAGGTCTATATTTGAGACAGCAAAGATGGATGGAGATACTCAAGGATTATGACGTGACCATTCAATACCATTCGGGCAAGGCTAATGTTGTGGCAAACGCTTTGAGTAGAAAAGCAGTAAGAATGGGTAATTTAGCTTACTTAAGTGTAACCAAGAAACCCTTGGCCAAGGAAATCAACCTTAGAGGCTAAGTTCATACAGTTGGGAATCTATGAAAGAGACGACGTTCTAGCTAGCATCGAAGCTAAGGCCATATTTATTGAGGATATCAAGGCCAAAAAACATGAGGATAAAAATTTGAAAGAACTAAAAATTGGTCTATAATGTGGTATAGAGGCAGTGTCTAAGGTCCCAAAAATGACTCAGGTGAATCTAGAGCCTAACATGGTTTTCATGATGGTCTAAGGTCCTAAATTGGTCTATAATGTGGTATAGAGGCAGTGTCTAAGAGTTTAAGTGCATTGGAAGTCAAACATCAAGGGTCGACCATGACGTTCAACGACTAAGTCACTTATGTGCCTCATATGTGGTTTTATGTGTTTATGTGTGATTCATGAGGTTATAAAGTAGTTAAATGAGTTATTATAGTGTATATAGGCAGTGTGTCAAGTTTCGTGAAGTTTGGATGTCAAACGCTCAAGAACGTCCATGACGTTCAAAAGATGTGTCTTGAAATGACCTTGTGTGTCTAAGCATGTTTCTTAGAGTTTTACGTGTTCGTTTTGGATGAAACTCATGTGGGAGGTCCTAAACTCGTATATGATCATGTTTGGAGTGGAAACTTCTGGGAAAACATCCCCAAGGACCATCCAAGGGTCCTTGAGGAAGGGCAAATGATTGGTTGCCATGACTGTCCAAGACAGCCCACCTACGGATGACAATCGAAGCCCAGTGGGTCAGTCGACACCCCGTAGGTGAGGTCTCATCGACTGGGACTTAGTATTGTAAGAGGAGGGACCAAATACAAGCCTTAGTCCCAGACCACGGACCAACAGGATGGTCCGTTGGTCAAGGGACGGGCCGTCGATGGTCCATCCGTCGTTTGGGTCTGTCCCTGCGCAGGCCACTGTAAGTTCAAGGGGTGAATTGGTAAATTCACCTCACGTCCCAATAATACTTTGGACGGTTGTTTTGAGTGTTTATGGGTATTTTAAGAGTATATAAGTCATTAAACACTCATAAACCCTAACACCTAAACCAAAACACATTCCCTCCTAAAGTTTCTCCAAAAACCTCCATTAGAGTTCAAAGTGAAGATGGAGATTGAAGATGGGTATTCAATGGAATTTATTCTTCAATTATCATTGGTTTCTTCTAATAAGGTAAGGTATTTATTCATCTAAGGCTTGCTATCACCTTAGAGCCAATTTCAAAGACGATTTTCAAAGATTTCAAAAAGATGAAAAGTCCAATTTTTACTCTAAGTCTTGGGTTCTTGCATGAAATGTTTTCAAACATTAAGATATGATGTTATTGATGTATAAATGATGTTTTATAATGAAATTCTCCATGAACCCTTGACCTTCTTAAATCTCTCAATTTGACTAAAATATGGGTTATGTGATCATGCTTTGATATTGATGAATTCATGTGTAGTTTGTTATGTGCTTTTGAATCATGTATATATTATGATTTTATGGTGTATAGGCTGTTTCAATTTGGTCAACTGAGTAATGAATAATTTTAGATCTATTGAATGTCAAGCTTATTGAATTGATATTGACTTAATGCTTATAGATTCTAGTGTAGTTTTCTATGGGTTATTGAATGATGTAAGAATTGTATTCAATTGATGTTTAGGTTGCATTAGATTAATAAATCTATATTGAATTGACCTAGATTCATTGAGTATTATGGCTATTGTATTGAATTGATGTTCATGGCCATGGATAAGGGCCTTATGGTATTGAATTGGATGATTTAGTTTTGGATTGAAGTGATGTGATCAAGTAGGTGGTATGCTTCCCTGACTCTCTTAATATTATGTATAAATATTGTATTTTAGATCTTGAATTATGTGTGATTCATATGGTCAACTTATGGTGGTGGTGTTATGTGATTGATGTGGCCTTGTCGGCGTTATTTTAAATATAATGATGATCATGGCCTTGTCGGCACTACTTAAAGTATTATGATGATTTGTATAGTTGATTATGTGAAGTATGATCATATCTACCTATATGTGAAGTAATGTGAAGGTATGTGTTTTTCTATTTATGTTAGGTGATCGTGATGGAATATGACTATGTCTTTATGTGTGTAGTCTTAGAGTTGATACATGATTGTTCCTACTTGACTATATGAGTCTATGATGGTTATATTGATGATGATATAGTAGTGTATAGGATGACTTAAATATGATAATGGTTATTCTTATGTGGTTCTACAATGACATGTAATATGTGCTAAAGTGAAGTATGTTGTGTCTTGTCTTGGTTGACTTGTGTCCCTTACTTGATACATGTATGAATATGAATATGAGATGTCTTGACTTAGGATGCTAAAGTCTCTTAGTCTTGAATGTATGAATGACATGTGAGACCTTGAATGATGATAAGAAAGTCATTTATGTGAAACCTTAAACCTAGTGGTAAGGTCATGAAACTTGAAGTCGAAAGTCGTAATGGTATCCTTCATGTAATGAATGATGGAGTTAAGGTTGATTGGCTGGAATGGCATCATATCAATCCTTAGGAAAGTCATGATAAGCTTTTTGTCGCCATTGTAAGGCAGCCCTAGGGGACCTCTTTGGTAGGGTGAATGTAATTGGGTTATGAACTTTATATGGAACCCCTTTGTATGAACCCTAATGTGAATTACTCTATGAGAACAAAGGCTAGCAACGAGTGAGTATGGTAAGGGAAGTGGTTCTAGTTAAATAATAAGGCCAGAATACAAAGTAAGCCCTTCATATTCCTTAATCATGTGCCTACATGGGATGTGTCAAAGTTCTACCATTGTCAAGTAGAACAACCTCATCGGAGTAGGATAGAACTCCGGATTCCATGATTTTCTACCATGGTCTATGTCGGTTATTGTATATTCTTATCATGTGGATACCCATTATCATTAGAGAAGTTCTATGAAGTTTAGGTGGTGGTATGGGATGATATCTAGACATTGCACAATAGGCTTTGAAAATATTAGTGAAAGTCCTTAGGTCTTCTCCAAGACCATTACTTGAATGTCCTTATGTGATGAATGTCTATTAAATGAACTGAGGAATGTAATGACTTAAGTTAAGAAAGTATGTTAAATGAATAAGTACTTACTAGAGTAGTTAAGGGTTGTCTAGTTAAGGTATGAAGGGGGCAAAGGAATGGTGTAACAACCCTAAGAAAATGAATAAGATAAATGCTTAAGGTGTCAAGAATGCTTGAGATTAGACCAAGGTTCACACAGATTGATACGCGTAGAACCAGACCTCAGAACCCTTACTACGGCCAATCCAACTAACTTGGGGAGTTAGTTGAGCTTGGAAAGGCTGGAACCAACCATGTAAGGCTCTCAAAAACAAAGATTTATTCGAAGGAGTCTTTACCGGACATAAAAAGAAGAAATTTTAAGTTTTGATGGTCCAGGGGTAAAATGGTCTTTTCCAGGCCAAGGGTAATATCATAATTACCCTAAGGAATTAATTAATTGATTAATTAATTTAATTAAAGAACCAATTAGGCTCGGGTTGACCCAAAATGGTCCATCTCGCAAGGGTCACTCCACCCGAGTTCGAGCCCCATTGGAAGCAACAAGTTGGTGATTTAATTAATGTTTTATAATCTGATTTTGTAAGGGAATAATGGTCCTTTCACTAAGCTAATTAAATCAGGTTTTTATTTAAATTAATAAGGTGTCCTAGTTTGACTAATTCCCAAACTAAAACTCCTAAACTTAGACAACTCTCTCACGATCTCTCTCTCACTTTTCACCATCTCTTTCACGTTTGCTCTCTGCCAAATTAACGTAAGAACAGAAAATGTATAAAGAGTTCTTCACACTTGAAGAACTCACATGAATGTTAAGAAAAACAAAGTAACCAAAAACGTTAAGGCAAAGAGAAGTTGTCCGTCGAGTGGTGTGTATGTTGAGGAGGCTTGGACTGATTTTGGAGAGGGTTTTGGGCAGCAAATTCAATGTTTCAACATCAATTAAGGTATGGGTTTCTTCTCTTTTGGTACCTTTCCCAAGAGACCCCTTAAGATTCAAGATATTCACTCCGAAAACTAGGGTTGTTTCCCCGTTGCATGTCCCTGTCACTAGCTCCCAATGATTCGTAGGTTGGGTTTGTTTGCTGGTAGATTTAGGTATGTGTGATGTTTTTGTGTTGAATGTGAATATGTTTATGTACGTGAAATCACGAAAATGACAACCAATGTGTGATCGAAAAAAATTATGTGTGTGTGCAATGTGTGGCAGTGAATATACTCACTGTTGAAGGTGTGAAAATAGCATGTTTAATCCTTGAATTTTATGTGCAAAAGTCGTACACAATGTGATGTTCATATGGGGTGTGAAGTTATTGGTTTTGAGAGAAAAACTCTGGACTAATGTAACTACTAAACTACACCTAATAATGCACTAAACGTTTCATTAAATGCCCTAAGAACTAACGTGAAAAGGTTGATGAAAGGAAGCTAAAAACTATGAATAAATTTCCAGTTTGGTGCACTTTAGTTTCAGTCAAAAAGAAGGTTAAAATCTGGGTTTTTAATTGAAAATAAAATAGGTGAGGTTAATGGGGATTGAACCCAAGACCTCACTTGTGTAGGAATGCTAAAAACGTAAAAAGGGGTAAATGTGTTAAAGGGGAATCGAACCCATGTGGCTGCTGTAATTCGCGAAAAAAGGGAAATGAAAAATGGGTCTGGGGGGAATCAAAATCGGCTAATGGAAGAGAAAGGAGAGAGTAATTAAATAAATTAAACAAATAGGAGGCGTGGGAATCGAACCCACGACCTCCAGGCTGCGAATGAGAGAAGAGAAATTAAAGAAAAAGAAAGTGTGAGGCGTGGGGATCCAACCCACGACCTCAAGGCTGGAAAGGAGAAGGCGAAATATTTAAGAAAAATAAAGTGAGGCTGTGGGGGCTCGATCCCACAACCTTACTGCCAAAATGCTTAACCTAGCAAAATTTAATTAAAAAAAAATAGGAGGCTGTGGGGATTCGAACCCACCACCTCACAGACTCTAGCGAAATTAAAAGCAAAATTAAGGAGGCTGTGGGGGTTCGAACCCACAACCTCCCAATGCCCAGCGAAAAATTAAGAATAAATAAAAGAGGTTGTGGGGGTTGATCCCACAACCTCTTGGTTTGGGCGAAATGGGACAAAGAGACTTTAAGGAAAAATAAAAAGGGGTTGTGGGGGTTCGAACCCACAACCCTTCGGCAAACTTAAGAAGAAAACCAAGTAGAAAACTAATGATACAATGTTAATGTTGGGGTTCAATCTTGAGTCCCAATGTCATGGAGATTTAAAATAAAATCAATGAAAAATGTAATTGTTATCCAAGTGATTGAAACTTGGGCTTCCTTGCCCAAACTTCCGTATTGATACATAAGTCATACGTGAACAAAATATCCAAGAATAATGCCACCTACTTAGATCGAAATCAAGATCTTGGCATATATACAAGATACATAATTCTTGTACTACATAATCTTAGAAATGTATGAATCACTTAACAAATTATGAATGAAGCCTCATGGCTTGTGTGTACAGACTCATAAGTCTAGCATACGTTTAAAAGTAAGTGAACCTAAGATGTATGTACTGAATGATGAAATGAACAATGAAATGATGAAACCCTAGAAGGGTTAAGTAAGAGTATGAAACACACCAATGGCCAAGTATATTGGCATATGATTAAATAAACATTCACGTAAAATGGGTGAGTAATTATGAAGAGCAAATGTTCTAATGTTAATGAATGTGGTGACAACATGATATGAGGCTAATGTAAAAGATGAGAACAATCTCAAATGAGCCTAAGTAAATGTTACCAAAACGTACTCACCTATGAGAGTGTAAAGTTAATGAAGAGACCAGTCTTTATGAACACTCTAATGAAAGTATTGAGATCAACACACTTAATACTAATGATGAGATGAGAAATCATCTATTGAGCTATGATGTCCTCATACTAGAAGCCAACTTCCATGACGTATGAGTTGAATGTAATGGATCTTTGTACTGAGCACCGATAGACTAGCTATGAGCGGTGATGGCTTATTTCAGGAAGGGCGGAGGTTCACGTAACTCTCATGAGATAATACTGTCTGGCTGGCCGGGTATGGGTCTCCTTATATCTCTTGGTCTTCGAACCTATACTGCCAATATAGGGATCTGGCGGGGCTAAATTCCCATGTACGCTAGCATGTTTTTGAGTCACTTTGGCCGATTATTCCACCTCTTTTCGGTGTGGGGGAGACACTGGATTTCATGATGCTCACATGATCTATGTCGGTTAAAGTTAAAGTTTCCAATGAATGAATGAGGCCAGCCTCAAATGAAGTACATAATGAAATGAATGATACCAAAGGTGTTAGGATAGGATGATCAAGAGGTGAGCTAGACTCAGGTAATGACATTAGGTTATTCTTGATCATTGCACAGCAAACCCGATGAAAGTCTTAAACTACACCCTAGGTATAGCTGGTGTTCACACTGGCCTATGAACGAAATGAAATGAAGTACGTATGAATGAATGAAGCAGACTTTGTGTTTGCTAATGAAGACTCCCTAGTGGAGGTCCCATATGTTGAGCCCTCATTTTGGAAAGTCTTAATGTAAAGTCCATGATTCCAAGGTCTCATGGCATATGAATGAATGATATGAAAGAAGCTATGTGCTATATGTTATGTGCTATGATATGTGCTATGTGTAAGATGTTATGTGCTCTGTGCAATATGATATTTATGATGATGCATGTTACTCTCATCGCATGACTTTCCTAATCCAAATTTGGAAAGCTCATTGACTTTCCTAATACAAATTTGGAAAGCTCACTGACTTTCCTAATCCAAATTTGGAAGGTTCACTAACTTTCCTAATCTCAATTTGGCAAGTCCACTTACTTGACTTTCCATAATCATGTTGTTAGGAAAGAGCTATTTTTCTCATGCATGTCCTTGGTGTGTGCTTGCATATACCCATACTTAGTACAAGTGTGTACTAACCCTATACAACTCTACAATTTTAGGTGCAGGCACAGGTGGAGAGCTACAGGTTGACGCTGAAGTTATCCGAACGTCGAGCATTCATACGGACTTGGTAGGCCCTCATGATTTCGAGGATGCTTCCATTTATATTCTAGCTTAGTTTTAGAGTTGAGCTAGTGGAGCATGTTCCACTAGTGTTTCTTTCCTGTTTTATTCAGACATTGTATTGGTGCCATTTTGGCAAGTACATCTTTATTACTATATTATACTATTTCTTTCATTTGATGATCTTAATATTAGATGGTTGATGGTGAATAATTATGTAATGATGAGAATGTTTAATAAGTATTTTAAGAAACAAAAAGTTTCAAATTTTCTGCTAAAATTAACCTAGATGAAGTAAGAATGACGTAAGTAGGCTTGTCTGCGACCTATGAGAGGTCAACGACACCGGTCTCGTCTGGGGTCTAGATTCCAGTCATGACAAATGGTCACTTCATCTCTTACTTAGATAAGTCTAAGTAATGATTCTTGTTAAGGAAATTGATTGATTATATAGACATGATCCAAACTCAGGTAAGTCTTAAGGAGTACTTAGGTTAATTTGAAGAGGTCAATTATGGACATTCTCTTCTTGAGTTACTTGAGTAGGTCTTTTGATAACCTTTGAAAGGAGAATGTCATATTCTATGAATGCTATTGTATTAAGTGAGAATAATTATATCTTAGGTAGTCTATAGGATACCTTGAGTGTGTGTGAAAGCGATTTTATGGGCGGTCACTCCACAACTCACTCAAGTGAACCTTAGAATCACCTTTGGTAGGAGAATCTCATGTTGATGTGGTTGATGTATTGTAAGTGAATGTATCTCATTCTAAGTAGTCTTGGTGATCATTTAGGCATGCTTATAGAGGGTTTATGGGCGGTCTATCTTTGTGTTGCTTAAGTGAGTCTTAGGATATCTTTTAGTGAGGGGATTACATGCAAAAAGGTGTGTCAAGTGAAGCTAAGGAACTTCACTGTACAGTGAAGTAGCTCACTGTAATGTTTTCTTAAAAATGTGACTAATTATTTAAATGATTCCTTATGTATTTCAAAGTTGTTAAATGTTGTTCTTACACTTATGGTATGATGTTTTAATCAAAATTCATGAAAAGCATGCTTTGTACTAAATGTCCCTTTTTCATGGTTTTTGCATGGCTTCCATACTTAGTACATCTAATGTGCTAGCCCCTTCTATTCCCTTTTTGACTAAAGTGTAGGGAATTGGAAGTCTTGATGTGCCATGAAGAATGTATAGGTTTCTAAGGGTTGAAGATGAAGTATTGGTGAGTCCTCATCGATTCGAGGACAATATCCACATGTTCCTTTATGTCTTAAGTCTTTACTTTATGTATTGTATGGTCTTAGTCCCAAGTGTTGTAAACTCCAAAGTTTAGATGGTTCAATGGGATGTTGTAAAGGCTTAATGTTTTAATGAAATTCTTCTGATTGTGTATTGATTATAGAAAGAGTTTTTCGTATGTAAAGAAAGTTTTAAATTCTTACTCATTTTAGAATGTTTATTATGCAATGAATGGTACGGGTGGCTCAAGTGAGACTTCTTGAAGTCGCATTTGCCGTGTGACGAATCATAGATGCTCTAACTTCTAGGGTGTACTTGAGGTTCGTTACAATAAGTCTTAAGATACCACTCTTTATTAGAATAGTGTACTCAAGTGTAAAGGTAGAATATGTATCTCTCGAGTTAACGACTTGATTCAAAAATTGTTGGTGGAATCACAATTCACGATATTTTATTCATCCGGGAATGACCAAGATGTATAGAGATATGAAGAAAATATATTGGTGGTCGGCTATGAAGAAAGACATTATGGAGTTTTTGGCAAAGTGTCAGAATTGTCAACAAGTGAAGTATGGACATCAAAGGCTTGTGAGTTACTTCAAAGAATGCCAATTTCAGAATGGAAGTGGGAGAGAATAGCCATGAATTTTGTAGTTGGTCTTCCAAAGACATTGGGGACGTTTTATTCTATTTGTGTAGTGGTTGATAGATTGACTAAGTCAGCCCATTTCATTCTGGTAAGGGTAGATTACAATGTGAAACAACTAGCTAAAATCTATGTGAAGGAGATAGTGAGGTTACTTGGGGTGCCCCTTTCTATCATCTCATATTGTGATGCCCTTTTCACTTCCAAGTTTTGGAGGAAGCTACATGATGAATTAGGCATGTAACTCACCTTTAGTACAACTTTTCATCCCCATATAGATGGACAATCGGAAAGGATTATTTAAGTGTTGAAATACATGTTTAGAGCTTGCGTGATCGATTTTGGAAGGCATTGGGATAAGTTCTTACAACTATATGAGTTCTCCTATATTAAGAGTTATCACTCAAGCATTGATATGGAACCATTTTAGGCGTTATATGGGAGGGGATGTAGATCCCCCATAGGTTGGTTTGAGGCCGGAGATGTGAAACCTTTGGGGGTTTACTTAGTGAAGGATGCTCAAGATATGATGAGGAGTATTCAAGCTAAACTTCTAGCCACTCAGTGTAGACAAAACAAGTATGCATATCATAAGGGGAGAGACATGGAGATCCAGACGGGAAATAATGTTCTTGTTAAGGTATCACCCATAAAGGTGGTGATGAGATTCGGTAAGAAGGTCAAGATAAGTCCTAGTTACATCAGTGGCTTTGAGGTTCTTAAGTATGTAGGTCCAGTGGCACATAGATTTTCTCTACTCCCTAATCTATCTTATGTGCATACGGTATTTCATGTGTCTATGTTGAAGAGGTATCATGGTGATAGAGATTATATCATTAAGGGAGACTCAATTGTGTTGAATAAAGACCTTCAATAAGAGAAAGAATCGGTTTCTAGTATTGTCTGTGATGTGTGCAAGTTGAGGACGAAGGAGATTAAGTCTGTGAAAGTTCAATGGAAGCATCGTCCAGTGGATAAAGCTACTTGGGAAACCCAGCAGGATATGCGAGACAAGTATTCCCAATTGTTCGTCGAATCAGGTACTACTTAGTTTGTTTCTTAGCCTACACTTCTTAAGTTTTATCACTCGAGGATGAGTGATGGGTAAATTGGTATCAATTGTAACAACTGGGTTCCATCAGTATACAAATGCGAAGGAGGGAAAATCAAGGCTGGAAAAACTTTATAGAAGTATTAGGATTTTCCCAAACTTATCCTAATTTGGAGGAAATTGGTGATATCAAAGTGTAGCGAAAATCCAGTGGAGTAAATATGATTTATATTTCATGAATAGATGGATAACTCATAAGGAATCGGTACGACTTTGCAGAATTGAATTTAGATAAGTAAATCTCTGGGAATTGATCTTAGCGGTATGGATATTTTCGGAGCCTAGTGTGTTAAGAGTGTGTTGTAAAAAGGGGGAATTGAAATTCTTCTGAGAACTTTCTTTCTCTCTTTGTGCCTCTGAAGTGAGGGTTGTGTCTCTATAGCATGATGCTGTCCACTGTGGCGAATGAGAAAGGACTTTAAATCATACATTCAATAGGGGAGCTCACTAGTCCACTATGTACCACTGTAGCGGGATTCGGGTCGTTGTAGAGAGATAGGCACAAATTAAGTTATTAATTAAACATCTAAATGACCTTATTTTGGCACTTTTCAAATTTCAGAGTTAAAGAACGACCTCTGGGCTATTTCATCTTGTTTTTCACCATTCTTGATGCTAAAGGTAAGCTTTTTACTCCCCAAGTTCATTTTTCGATTTGTAAAACATAATAGAATGGGTCTATGTTGATTGTGAAGGATTTCATGGAAGATTTTTGGTGGAAGACCCTAATTTGGTTAGTTGAGATCATGGGTTGATCTAGGGCTTGTAGGATTATTAATAATTTGGGTAATTAGTTATTGTTTATTGATTTCCGTATGTTATTTATTATTTGTAGACCAAGAACAAGCTTAACGAATCTGGAAAGGGATAATAAAGTATTCGAGGGTTTCAATCTTGTTACGAGGTAGGTGATGGTTGTGATTTCATGATCGTTGTATGTATGCATTTTCTTGCTTCATTGTGATACTTGTATGTGTATGAATGTTGAAATATTAATCAAACTTGTTGTAAATGAGATAGGTGATTGATGTAGCCATTAAATCATGATGTAAGTGTATGATCTTGATGATATATTTGTGATTGTTGTTGTGGTGTGTGAATGGGGATAGGTTTGCCACATTTTGGCAAGCTAATTGGGATCGGTTGCCATGGACTGGCATAAATTTTGATTGAGTTGCCACGTTCCGACATAACATGGGATCGCACGTTATGGTAAGCTAATTGTTTGGGTTTGGGTTCTATGAGAGGACCAATGATGTGGTAATAAATGTTAAATTTATTGTTGAATTTTCATTTTAATGATGTTCTATACGTATTATATATATGCATGTGATTAAAAAATTTTTTACTTGCATATGTTGCACTAGTGGGATAGTCGCATGATCCTACCAGTACCCTCTGGTTGTGTACTGATTCTGCACTTGTTATTATTTTTGTTGAGTATAGGGCATCTTCAAGCGGCTATTGACACACATCGCTTCAGAGATTAGAGGGTGATCCCAGTCTTTCGGGCTTCCATGGATTTCTCTTTAGTCTAAGACCACCATTTTCGGACTTAGACATTTGTTCAGTTACTGATTAGTTTAGTAATTGGGGTTGTGACCCTTCATGTTTAGACTTGTTATATTGTAGTATGTTTGGTATATTGACTTTCAGATGCTACGTTTTATCTTCCGCAATTGTTAATTAGTTCTTTAGAATCCTTCTTAAGGTGTATGGGAACTTCTTAATTAATTCATTTAACTTGCTTCCTTAACTTAAATTCCTTATCTTATAAATTATTTCCTTTAGTTGGATAGTAGTAGTAGTTCTCCCACCAGTGTGTTAGTGTGGGTGCTAATCACAACGGTCTGGGTCGTGACACAAACATGGTATCATTATAGCTCATAGATTCATTAGGTGAAAATGGCCTTATAACCTTAGAATCATTAGTATGTGAGTAATCCTTTCACATCATGTCGATAGTGTGTTCATGAGAATAGAAATTCAATCAATACAACAACATCATCGTAGTCATAGACATTTCATACATAGATATATGTAAGGATATAGGGAGAATACTCATAGGGTCTTCACTTTCTAACTGAATCATAAACACATATACAATTCTCATCAACATGTACAAACCCTTATAATTTACCCTTCAATTCTATGAATCAATCTCAACCCAAACATCTCGAATTACTAGATTAGATAGGGGAATATAATGATTCAATAACTCAATCAATATAAACATGATGAATTAACATGATTCTATAATCAATCAACCCACATCATGAATTCTTAATTTGGTAATATGGGTGATTAATGGGTTCTTTGGGGGGGATTTCATCACAAATCAACAACTAAACATCAATTCAATAATAATCCATCATAAATCAACCACTGAAAACATTTTGAAACAGAACCCATGACTTAGATTGAAACCATGGGTTTTTGGGGAAATTGAATGCTTTGAAATCAAGTATGAAGGGACTCTATGGGTGAAAGCTACAAATAGATGAAAAGTCAGCATATCTTATGAAGATTTCCTCACAAAAATGGAAGAGAAAAGGCTTCTCCTTGAACCATAAACTTGACCTTCTTTTTCTTCTTTAATAGAGTATTAGAGAGAGAAATTTTGCAGAGCGAAGTTTGCTATTATTTGAGTCTTGTGATTTCTGAAGTGGAGTGGGTTGGTGAATGGTTTAAAAATACTTTTATTATTCTAATTAAACAATATAATCCGCCACCATACTAATTAATAAAATAGAAATTACCTAAGTTGACTTACCATAGGTCGAATTTGAGGCAGCCTTACAGGGCCCATCCACGACCCCCATCCACAGGGCGTGGATGGATCTACGGACTGTACTGGTCACTCGTAGGTTTGGTTTGCAACTCCTCAATTTGGGCAACCCCCACCTCCTCTCATGATATCCCACCCACAAAGCGTTAATGGGTCTACAAACTGTGTTGGCAAGTCGTGGTTTGTTACTGAAAGTTGAAAAAACAAGGGAAGTCCAACCTTGACCCACGACCCCCACCTACGGGGCGTGTGTGCCCATTTTGAGGGCGGCTGCCATAAAGGTCATCCTCAAAGAACCTTTTGTTGGTACTTGGGGTGTCATGCCTTGACATTTGAGACCCAAAACACTTGTTCTAATTAACAATGTTTTTTTACAACTCTTATCTTTATGTTAAACCCCATTTAGTCTACTAGGTTACATATTAGTCTCTAGCTTTTTTTCTTAGTTTTCCGGAGTGTTACATTATCTCCCCCTTGGAAACATTCATCCTAAAATGATGATCGAAACACAAAACTAACTTAGAAACTCAAGACTAGCAGCATATCATGCATGAAACATCAAAATATGCAAAATTTACAAATGCACTATTCACTTCATGCACTATTTAAAATAAGGAAACTTCAACTTCATCTAAAGACATGGTCAATGCAATACAAGGAAGTAGGAACTACATCTACCAACCCAATATGCATGAAATTCAACATCTCTCATGTTCCTAGGAGGAACTACCTTCTGCAACCAAAAGCAAGCTAAACAAAACAATATGGAGACAATATGTTATTTCATCACAAGCGTAACAAAGCATGTTCGTAAAATCACCTCATGAATTCAAATATTTCATCATCATACTTAAATGTACAATCAACATGAGAGACATATAAATCATAAAAATCATTATATACTATACATGAATTTCAGCAAGAACATGCATAACATAAGGAAATCATGGAAAAACTCATACAATACACATGATTCCCGAAACATTAAAACACAAGAGGAGATACTTACCTCAAGCTTTATTGGGAGTAGAAGGAGAAAAATGAGGATACCAAGAATTCATATCAACCTCGGCCTCCCATGTAGCACCCTCAACAAAGTGATTCCTCTATAACACGTCTACAAAAGTTATTTCCTTATTTCTTAACCTTTTGACATGCCGGTCAAGGATCTCTACGGGAACTTCCTTGTCAAGACCGGAATCTAGACCTCAGATTAGACCGGCATTGTTGACCTCTCAGAGGTCGCAGACAAGCATATTTACGTCATTCTTACTTCATCTAGGTTAATTTTAGCGGAAAAATTTGAAACTTTTTGTTTCTTAACATACATATTAAACATTCTCATTATTACACAATTGTTCACCATCAACCATCTAATATTAAGATCATCAAATGAAGGAAATAGTATAATATTGTAATAAAGATGTACTTGCCAAAATGGCACAAATACAATGTCTGAATAAAACAGGAAAGAAACACTAGTGGAACATGCTCCACTAGCTCAACTCTAAAACTAAGCTAGAATATAAATGGCAGCATCCTCGAAAGCATGAGGGCCTACCAAGTCCGGATGAATGCTCGAAGTCCGGATAGCTTCAGCATCAACGTGTAGCTCTAGCGTCCACCTGCACCTGCACCTAAAATTGTAGAGTCGTATAGGGTTAGTAGACACTTGTACTAAGTATGGGTATATGCAAGCACACACCAAGGACATGCATGAGAAAAGATAGCTCTGTCCTAACAACATGATTATGGAAAGTCAAGTCAGTGGACTTGCCAAATTGGGATTAGGAAAGTTAGTGAACTTTCCAAATTTGGATTAGGAAAGTCATGCCATGAGAGTAACATGCATCATCATACTTATCATATTGTACACATCACATAACATCTCACACATAGCACATATCATATAGCATACAACACATATCATCTTTCATAACATTCATTCATATGTCATGAGACCTTGGAATCATGGACTTGACATTAAGACTTTACAAAATGAGGGCTCAACATATGGGACCTCAACTAGGGAATCTTCATTAGCAAACACAGAGTCTGCTTCATTCGTTCATACGTACTTTATTTCATTTCATTTCATTCATAGACAATTGTGAACACCAGCTATACCTAGGATGTAGCTTAAGACTTTCATCGGGTTTGTTGTGCAATGATCAAGAATAACCTAGTGTCATTACCTGAGTCTAGCTAACCTCTTGATTATCCTATCCTAACACGTTTGGTATCCTTCATTTCATTATGTGCTTCATTTGAGGCTGGCCTCATTAATTCATAGGGAACTTTAACTTTAACCAACATAGAACATGTGAGCATCATGAAATCCAGTGTCTCCGCCACACCGAAAAGAGGTGGAATCACCGGCCAAGGTGAGCCAAAACATGCTAGCGTACATGGGAATTTAACTCCGCCAGATCCCTATATTGTCAGTATAGGTTCGAAGACCAGGAGATATAAGGAGACCCATACCCGGCAAGCGGACAGTCTCATATCATGAGAGTTACGTGAACCTCCGCCCTTCCCGAAAGAAGGCATCACCGCTCATCGCTAGTCTATCGGTGCTCAGTATAAAGTTCCATTACATTCAACTCATACGTCATGGAAGCTGGCTTCTAGTATGAGGACATCATAGCTCAATAGATGATTTCTCATCTCATCATTACAATTAAGTGTGTTAATCTCAATGCCTTCGTTAGAGTGTTCATAGAGACTGGTCTCTTCATTAACATTACACTATCATAGGTGAGTACATTTTGGTAACATTTACATAGGCTCATTTGAGATTGTTCTCATCTTTACATTAGCCTCATATCATGTTGTCACCACGTTCATTAAAGTTAGCATATTTGCCCTTCATAATTACTCACCTCATTTTACGTGAATGTTCATTTCATCATATGCCAATATACTTGGCCATTTGTGTGTTTCACACTCTTACTTAACCCTTCTAGGGTTTCGTCATTTCATTACATACATCTTAGGTTCACTTATTTTAAACGTATGCTAGACTTCTGGGTCTATACATACAAGCCATGAGGCTTCATTCATAGTTCATTAAGTGACTCACACATTCCTAAGATTATGTAGTACAAGACTTATGTATCTTGTATATATGCCGAGATCTTGATTTCGATCTAAGTAGGTGGAATTATTATTGAACATTTAATCACTTGGAAAACATTTACATTTTTCATTGATTTTATCTTTAATCTTCATGACATTGGGACTCTAGATCGAACCCCAACATCAACATTCTATCTTTAGTTTTCTTCTTGGTTTTCCTCTTAATTTGGCCGAAGGGTTGTGGGTTCGAACCCCCACAACCCCATTTTTTTATTTTTCATTAACATCTTATTGTCCCATTTCGCCTAGGCCAAGAGGTTGTGGGATAAAAACCCCACAGCCTCTTTTATTTTTATTCTTTACATTCGCTGAGAATTGGGAGGTTGTGGGTTCGAATCCCCACAGACTCCTTATTTCAATTTTTAAATTCGCTAAGGTTGTGAGGTTGTGGGTTCGAACCCCCACAGCCTCCTATTTTTATTTTTTATTAAAACTCCCTAAGCTAGGCGTTTGGCAGTGAGGTTGTGGGATCGAGCCCCCACAGCCTCACTTTGTTTTCTTAGTTAATTTCGCTTTTCTCACTTCTATCCCTGAGGTCGTGGGTTCGATTCCCACGCCTCACATTTTCTTTTCTTTAATTCCTCTTCTCTCATTCGCAGCTTGAAGGTCGTGGGTAAGATTCCCACGCCTCCCATTTATTTACTAAAATTATCTCCCCCTCTTTTCCCAACTAGTAGCCCGATTTCGATTCCCTCAGCCCCCTTTTTCATTTCTTTTTTCGCGAATTACAATAGCCACACGGGTTCGATTCCCCTTAACCCCATTTCCCCCTTTACGTTTTTAGCATCCTTCACATGTGAGGTCTTGGGTTCAATCCCCAGTGACCTGACCTATTTTATTTTCATTTAAAAAACCCAGATTCTTAACCTTATTTTTGACCGAAACTAGAGTACACCAAGTTGGAAATTTGATCATAATTTTAGCTTCCTTTCATCAACCTTTTCACGTTAGTTCTTAGGGTACTTCACAAAACATTTAGTGTATTGTTAGGTGTAGTTTAGTAGTTAGATTAGCCAAGCATTTTCACTCAAAATCAGTAACATCACACCCCATATGAACATCACGTTGTGTACAACTTTTGCACATAAAATACAAGGATTAAACATGCTATTTCACACCTCCAACAATGAGTGCATTCACTGCCACACGTTGCACACACACATCATTTTTTTCATATAATTTCGGACAACATATTCAATATTCACATAATTCAGAACATGCATACTTAAACATAAACATCACGAAAACACATTTCATCCCTACTTTGTACCAGCAAACATACCCAACCTATGATTCAATGGGAGCTAGTGACAGGGACATGCAACGGGGAACAACCCTAGTTTTCGAAATGAATATCTTGAACCTTAAAGGGTTTTTTGGGAAAGGGACCAAGAGAGAAGAAACCCATACCTTATTTGATTGTTCAAACGTTGAAGTTGCTTCCCAAACCTTTATCCAAAACCACGTCCAACTCACCTAAAGTTTCACCACCAACTCGACGAAAATCTCCCCTTGCCTTAACCTTTTTGATTAGCTTGTTTTCTTAGACTTTTTTCGTGTTTTTCTTCAAGTGTGAAGACTTCCATATTTGTTCTGTTCTTGAAGTTGTTTTTGGCAGAGAGAAATTATAAAGTTTGAACGTGAGAATGTGATAGACGTGAGAGAGTGAAACGTGTGAAGTTGTTTAGGCTTAGATAATGACTTAGTCAATTTAGGACTCTCCTTAATACTTAAAATCTAATTTAATTAATTATACGTGAAAGGACCATAATGCCCTTACAAAAATCAGATTTTAAACACTAATTAAATCACCAATTTGTTGCTTCCATTGGGGCTCGAACTCGGGTGGAGTGACCACCACGAAACGGGTTATTTTGGGTTGACCCAACCCTAAACGGTTCTTTAATTAAATTAATTAATTAATTAATTACTTAGGGTAATTACGATATTACTCTTGTCCTGGAAAAGACCATTTTACCCCATGGACCCTTAAAACTTAAGATTTCTTCTTTTTAAGTCTGGTAAAGACTCCTTCGATTAAATCTTCATTTTCGAGAGCCCTACATGGTTGGTTCCAACCTTTCCAAGCTCAACTAACTCCCCAAGTTAGTTGGCTTGGCCGTAGTAAGGGTTCTAAGGTCCGATTCTACACGCATCAATCCGTGTGAACCTTGGTCTAATCGCAAGCATTCTTGACACCTTAAGCATTTCTTATCTTATTCATTTTTAGGGTTGTTACATTCCTCATAGGAATGGCTTTCATCAACACCTAAACCTTATAAAGGAATAATGGATACCGGATCCCCAATACAATTTTTAAGCATTGACACATGAAGTACTAGTTTAACTGAGGCCAATTCATTTGGCAAGTCTAACTCATAGGGAACTTTCCCAATACTCTTGAAAATTTGATATGGACCTACATACCGGGGTCTAAGTTTCCCATTTTTTCCAAACCTCATCACATCCTTCATGGATGAGATTTTCATACAGACCCAATCACCAAATTCAAATTCTAGAGCCCTTCTTCTAACATCGATGTAAGACTTTTGCCGAATTTGGGCCGTCCTCAACCTGTATCTAATAAGTAAGATTTCTCAATGGTCTCATAAACTAGTTCGATAACAATTAGAGCAATTTCACCTACTTCAAACCAACCAACTAGAGATCTACACCTCCTACTATACAATGATTTAAACGGAGCCATGGCACTACTTCGGTGGTAACTATTATTGTAGGCAAACTCTCTAATGGTAGATGACCATCCCAATTACCCTTGAAGTCTATAACACATTCCCTCAACATATCCTCTACGATTTGGATGGAATGTTCTGCTTGACCATCAGTTTTGGGATGAAAGGTCGTACTATGCCTAACCTTTGTACCAAACCTTTTTTTGAAAGCCTTCCATGAGTGTGAAGAATTGAGTACACCGATTCAAAATAATATATAAGGGAACTCCATGAAACTTCACTATCTCATTGATGTACAGTTTTTCATAATCTTCAGCCGAAACAGAAATATTAACAGGTATAAAGTGGGTGGATTTTGTCATTCTATCCACAATGACCCAAATAGAATCATGTTGATTTCTGGTACTAGGAAAACCCACAGTAAAATACATATTCACTTCCTTCTACCTCCAAGTGGGAATAATTATATCTTGGGACAAGCCTCCCGACCTTTGATGCTTGGCCTTTAGTTGTTGACAAATCAGCATTTGGCTACAAAACCCTTTATATCCTTCTTCATACCATTCCACCAATAGAATTATCGTATATTATGGTACATCTTGGTGGCTTCTGGATGAATAGAATACCTCAAACCATGAGCTTTTTCAAGAAGTTGCTCTCTCAAAACATCAATATTCGGGACACAAACGGACCTTAGAACTTGAGAACCCCATCTCCCCTTGGGAGAAAGGCTCTACACACTTGTTGAGTACCACTT
Source organism: Solanum sitiens (assembly GCA_016801875.1). NCBI lineage: Eukaryota > Viridiplantae > Streptophyta > Magnoliopsida > Solanales > Solanaceae > Solanum > Solanum sitiens. The sequence continues at coordinate 1,319,082 of JABWTJ010000187.1, read as the reverse complement.
CTTTCAAGTCAACTAATACCTGATCAAGTTCTTTCTTGGACATAATAACCATTACAAAGGATGATTTGGAGAGATTGTGGATCATTACACCACCCTTGGTGGAATCCGCTAGTTAAACTCCTAACCGATCGAACCTACGTACATCACGAACTAACTTCTTCTTCTAATCCTCTACATGGGCCATACTAGCCATGGACAATTGACATAGGGCATCCGCAACTATATTATCCTTGTCGGAGTGGTAAAGGACACTTAATCATAATCCTTCAAGAATTCTAACCACCTTTTTCATCGGAGATTTAAGTCTTTTTTGACTAAACACATATTGGAGACTCTTGTGATCGGTGAACACATCAATATGTACCCCATATAGATAATGCCTCCATATTTTCAAGGCACATACCACCACCACTAATTTGAGATCATAGGTGGGATAATTCTATTCATGGAGCTTGAGTTTCCTTGCAGCATAGGCAATCACTTTACCATATTATATAAGGACATATCCTAAACCTACTTGATAAGCGTCACAATACATAACAAAGCCATCATTACCGTCCTGTAAGGTCAACACCGAAGTGGAAGTAAGTCTATCTTTAAACCCTTGGAAAATTTTCTCATAAGCCTCCAACTATATAAACATAGTTTAAACTTGGTACCAAGACCATTTTAAAATGCCTTCCAAAAGTGTGAAGTAAATTGAGTACCCCGATCCAAAATAATACACAAGGAAACTCAATGAAACTTCACTATCTCATTGAGGTACAATTTGGCATTATCTTCAGCTGAAAAGGAAACCTTGAGGGGAATAAAGTGAGTGGATTTTATCATTCTATCCACAATCACCCAAATAGAATCATGTTACTTTTGGGTACGAGGAAAACCCACAATAAAGTCCATATTCACATCCTCTCACTTATAAGTGGGAATATCTATATCTTGGGACAAGCTTTCTGGCCTTTGATGCTCATCCATAACTTGTTAAGAATTCGGACACTTGGTGATAAAACACGCAATATCCTTCTTTATACCATTCCACTCATAGACTTCCCGTAGATCACGGTACATCTTGGTGGCTCCCAGATAAATAAAATACCGCAAACCATGTGCTTCTTCTAGAATTCGTTATCTCAAGCCATCAATATCTTGAACACATAACCGACCTTGGTACCTAAGCAACCTATCTCCCCCTTGCGAGAAAGCCTTAATGGACTTGTTGAGTATCGATTCTTTCAACTCAACTAATACCGAATCAAGGTCTTTCTTGGACTTAACATCCATTACAAAGGATGATTTGGAACTATTGTGGACCATAAATCCACCTTGGTGGTATCAACTAGGTGGAAACCTAACCCACCCAATCTATGTACATCACGAACTACCTCCTTATTCTCATCCTCTACAAGGGCCACACAACCCATGGACAATTTACTTAGAGCATCCGCAACTACATTAGCTTTGTTGGGGTGGTAAAGGACACTCACGTCATAATCCGTCAAGAGTTCTAACCACCTTCTTTTCTCAGAGATTCAAGTCTTTTTTGACTAAACACATATTGGAGACTCTTTTGAAAGGTGAACACATCAATATGTACCCCATATAGATAATGTCTTCATAATTTCAAGTAAAATACCACCGCCGCTAATTTGAGATCTTATGTGGGATAATTCTTTTCATGGACCTTGATTTTTCTTGAAGCATATGCAATCACTTTACCATTATGCATGAGGACACATCGAAAACCTACTTGAGAAGCGCCATAATACAATACAAAGCCATTGGTACCCACTGGTAAGGTCAACACCGAAGTGTAAGTAGGTCTATATTTCAACTCTTGGAAGCTTTTATTACAAGCCTCCAACCACACAAACATAGCTTAACCTTTGTACCACGCCCTTTTTGGAATTTTTTTAAAAGTGTGAAGTAAATTGAGTACTCTAATTTGAAATAACAGAAAAGGGAAATACATACAACTTCACTATCTCATTGGGTACAATTTGGAATAATCTTCCGTCGAAAAGGAAACCTTGACGGGAATGAAGTATGTGGATTTCTTCATTCTATCCACAGTGATAAAAGTAGATCATGTTGCTTTCAGGTACAAGACAAACACATAAAAACTTCCATATTCACATCGTCCCACTTCCAAGTGGGAATATCTATATCTTGGGAAAAGCTTCCCTAACTTTGATGCTCATCCTTAAGTTGTTGACAGTTCAGACACTTGGTGATAAAACACGCAATATCCTTCTTCATACCATTCCACCAATAGACATCTCGTAGATCACAATACATCTTGGTGGCTTCCAGATGAATAGAATTCCGCAAACCATGTGCTTCTTCTAGAATTTTGTATCTCAAGCCATCAATATCTTGAACACATAACTGACCTTGGTACCTAAGAAACCCATATCCCCCTTGAGAGAAAGCCTTAATGGACTTGTTGAGTATCGATTCTTTCAACTCAATTAATATCGGATCAAGGTCATGTTTGGACTTAACATCCATTACAAAGGATGATTTGGAACTATTGTAGACCATAACACCACCCTTGGTGGAATCAAGTAGATGGACACCTAACCGAGCCAACCTATGTACATCTTGAAGTACCTTCTTATTCTCATCCTCTACATGGGACACAAAACCCATGGACTTAAGCATCCATAACTACATTAGCTTTGTCGGGATGGTAAAGTACACTCGTGTCGTAATTTATCAGTTCTAGAATAAGATGGTAAAGTACACTCGTGTCCTAAGATATACATATTAATACACTTAGATTATTCATCAACAATTCACCATTAATATACATAATAAACAGTATACATAAGCAATTCAAAGTAATAGAATCACAATTCAATCAATAACAAGCCACAATATCAATGTCCATGCAAGGGCTAAATCGAGTTTGGCTAGATTGAAGAAGGAGAAGTTTGATAAAGAAATCTCTTTGAAACTTTGAGATTAACTGTCTAGATGGAAGGATAACTAGAGTTGAAGGATCACCATACCTTTATTTATAAGAAAAACTCTAAAACATTATGAATCCATGGGAATCCAAGCTCCAAGCCATTCTTGAGCTTCACCTTCAATGGAGGTTTCTAGGGAGAATTGGTTTTGGAGGGAAAGTCTATTTTGTGTGAATTGGATTGGGAATGGGTTGATCACATTTTTGATTAGTTAAATACACCCAAAAATCACCAAATAAACCATGTATGGTCAGGTTAGCACGTGGGGTGAATTTTTCATTTACCCCTTTAATGAAACAGTGAGCAGGAAGCCTGTTACAGCCTGTACCAACGGGCACCATCGACGCCCAGTAGGTCCATCGATGGACCGTCTGTGGCTTCCGTCGATTGGATCCTGGGCTATTCTTAGTTGTGCCTTGTCCAGGATAAGTGTCCATAGATGAAACATCCATTGATGGACCGTTTGTAAACAAATGCGGCGTCATTTGGTTTAGTCGATTGACACTGCCAAGGCAATATCTAGATAGCCTTTGCGTCCTTCTTGTTGGCCCTTTTGCGGGGGCCCTTTGGAAGTCGTACCCAGACGTTTAGAACGTGAAAATACACCTTAAAATTTTGAAGATCTTACATGCAAGTTTCACCCAAAATGTACTCGTAAAACACATCCAAACATGGAAGGCACACTCAAGACACACATGAACATCTCAAGGTCTAACTTTCGAACGTCTTAGACATTCTTTCACTTCCAAACTTCATGAAACTCAATATACTCACTATCAACATCATTATTAGTCATTTTAATATTTCATAATCCAATGACACAATTAAAAACACATAAATGAATCTAAGGACCTTTTGGCGACTAGTCGTCGAACGTCTTGGTCGTCTCTTGACGTTTTACTTCCAAATCACTCCAAACATTACATACTTCCTCAATACCATATTATAAACCATTTTAGGACCTTATACACTTAGGAAAAACATGTTAGTCTCTAGAAACCCTAACTCATTTTGGGGGTCTTACGAGTACTACTTAAAAGCCGAGCTTGCTTCCTATCAACTCAAGGATGTGGCTCAGACATGGTACAATCATGGAACGATAGTCGGTATGTAAGAGGTGGTCACGTGACTTTAGATATCTTCAAGAAGGCCTCCCTTGATAGGTTCTTCCCAAGGTATAAAGAAGATAACGTAGAGGAGTTCATCAACCTTCGTCAAGGAGGTATGAGTGTTAAGGAATACTCCTTAAAGTTCATTAGGCTGTCCAAATATGCTTCCCCTTTTGTTTCAAATGATAGGGATTAAATGAGCCGTTACGTAACGGGCGTGTCCAAAGAGCTTGAAGAAGAATGTCGTGTGTCTATGCTCATGACAACAGGGATCTTTATAGGTTGATGGTTCATGCACAACAAGTAGAGGAGAGTCGTCTAAGAAAGAACAATAGAAAAGCTAAGAACGCAAGGTCTTTTGAGAGTGGTTCTTCTAAGAGTAGGCTTGACATTCTAGACAAGCCTAATGTCAAGAAGAGGTTTTCAAACCAAGTTCCTTCAAATTTCTCCAATACTAGCAATGATAGGGTGTTTAACCTTAAATCTCAAAAGGGGAGCAACGTTGATGCACCAAGAGAAAGACCAACTTGTGGAAAGTGTGGTAAGAAACAAGTGGCTGAATGCCTTGTAGGAATGAATAGTTGCTATGGTTGTGGCAAAAGTGGACATATGGTGAAAGATAGTCCTAATGTGAAGAGTCAAGGAAAGGGGAGTAGCCAAACTCAATCAAGCGATCCTAGCTCTGAAGCTCCAAAAAGTAACCACTTTTATGCACTCAAGAGCAACAGAGCTATCCCAATGTAGTGAACGGTATGTTACAAGTCTATTTTATTAATGTTTATGCTTTGGTTGATCCTAGTGCTACCCTTTCTTTTGTTACACCTTTTGCAGCAAGAAAGTTTGATACACTTCCTGATGTTTTGATTTGTCACACCCGGAGAGTACACCGCAGATTCGACCGACATCGTCGTCCTCTCAGAGGACTCAGACAAGCCCTTTGCATTCGTCAGAACATATCATCAGTTAAAATTGCAGAAAAATTAAAAAATTCAATACTATGTGAAGTATACTTAGACTTCATACATACCAATCATGACAAAATACGTAATAATATTCTAAAAGTTGTCTCATATAAAAACCATCTAAAGAGTATGAATCTGGACTTAGCCAACAAATATTTAATGCTCCATATAGGCCTTAATACAAAAGAATCCAAAGAACATAAATGGAAATACGAGTATTCTTAAAATCTACTAAAGTCTTCATAAGCTAGAATAATAAAAATATAGCATCCCCGAACATGAGGACTTTCCAACACTTGGAGAAAGAGTTTCAAGCCTCTTCAATCGACGTTCTTAATCTTCAATGGCCGGACGCTACATTTGTAGTAATATAAAGTAATGGGGTTAGTACGCCACATGTACTAAGTATGGGTATATTCACATAACATTTAAGGACATCTAAGAAAAAGGATCATTTATCATTTCTTTGGAAAGCATGCTAAGTCGTATGAATATTTTAAATGCACATACTATAGAACATGTACAAGTTAAGGATTCCATCAACATAAAGCATGATCATTATCAAAGACATATTATCATAGAGTTATGTTAACAATTCATATTCAAAAGATCATATACACATAACTTACAAATCACTTACCCATGATCACATCCCCAAACTACGAGTGCAATGATCATGTGAAGCCCCATAACTCCACACAACCAAGTAGATAAGATAGGAGATCATAAGTAAAGTTTTGCTTCATATAACTTGTAACATAAGTAGTCATCACCTCATAAAGCAATATACACCAATAACATGTTTATCAACGAAACCAACTTCATATAAGAGTAATAACATGTGTCATAAGCATCATACCTTTCATGTTATCATATTACATAAGAACAATCTCCTAGGACTTCCCTCAGAGTCAACTTGTGCAATGTCTAGGTAGAGTCCCATACCTTTACCTATACTAAGTATACACTTCGAGTCACCCTAGTCAACGCGTATTTCGTTATCTTTCATTTTACATGAGGGAACATTTGCCTTAACCGACATTAGACCTTGTGACCTAAACATGGAATCCGGTGTCATGAAACCCCACACCAAAAGAAGGTGTTCTACCGGCCAAAGTAGAACCAAACATGACATAGATTTCTAGGTGGATCCATGTAACAACCCGAAAATGACTATGCTAAGTAATGCCTAAACGTAGCTAGAATGCCTATATTAGACCGGGTTCACATAGCTTGTTGCACGTGGAATCAGACATCATAACCTATGCACTAGCCTAGACAACTAACTTGGAGAGTTAGTTGAGCTAGGCAAGGTTGGAACCAACCATGTATGGCACCCGAATTGAAGAGATTCACCCGGATGAGTTTTTACAGGACTTGAAAAGGGTAATTTTTGGTTTGGAGGGTCTAGGGGTAAAATGATCTTTTACAGGCTAGGGTTAGTATAGTAATTACCCTAAGTATTTTATTAATTAATTAATTAATTCAAAAGAGAGGGCAATTCGGGTAGGGTTGGCCGAATTTGACCCTTTTTCGCAAGTTAAGCTTTACCCGGGTTTGATCCTTGGTGGAAGCGATGTTAAATTAATTAATTTATATTAATTATCTTATTTAATTAAGGGCATATTTAGTAATTTCACCTGAGCCTTTAAAAAATCAGATTTTAATTAATTAATGAGGAGTCCTAGTTTGACTAATTCCTAAACTAAAACTCCTAATCCTAAGCTACCTATCCACTCTCTTTCTCACGCTTATTTACTCTAAATTCTCATGTCTCTCCACCATATCTCTCACGTCTGACCATCAGTAAAAGAACAGAGAAAAACCAAAGTTCAAATCTTCAAGAACTTACACACAAGAACTCAAATGAAAAACTAAGCTAAAAACGAAAAAGCAACAACATTGTTCTTAACGGGTTGTTCTTGGAGTTTGGTGGTGAGGCTTTGGGGTCGTGGAGTTGGCTGCCATTGGTGAAGATTTGGAGGGTGTTGATGGACAAAAGGTATGGGTTTTCTTAATCTTGGTCCCGTTCCCAAGAGACCCCTAGGATTCAGTTGATTCTAATCCGAAAAAGTAGGATTGTTTCCCCGTTGCATGTCCCTGTCACTAGCTCCTATTGATGGTGGTAGATATTAGACGTGTAACGTGTTTTCATGATAATTATGTGTATGTATGTATGTTCGGAATTATGTGAGAAATGGAAGATGTTTTTCCAAAAATAGGTAGTCAGGCATTGGACCATCAAATGGCATGTTTAATTTATTGTATTTTACGTGCAATTGCTTGTGTAAATCGTGATATTCATAAGTGGTGTAATGTTGCTAAATTAAGTGCTAACTCTTGATCAAATGTAACCATGAAAATGCACCTAAAGATGTACTAAATGATCTACGAAATGTCCTAAGAACTAACGTGTAAATGCTGCAAAAAGGGTCTAGAAAAATGTGATCACATTTACAGCATTCTACTAATTTTGTTCGGCCAGCTTACTGGAAACAAATTGAGTTTTAATTTTTTTTTTAGAAATGCATGAGGTTGTGTAGGTGTGGGGATTCGATCTTGGGTCCCCAGGCCGAAATGTTTAAGACAAAAATCAAGAAAATAAAGAAAGGAAGTGTAGATGTGGGGAATTGATCTCGGGTTCCCTAGCCAAGAATTCTATATCAACAAAGATTATAAAGAAAACTAAGTGTTATATAAGGGATTTGAAATAGGGTTCCCATGCCCAATTCCGTATTGACACATAAGTCTTACGTGATTAAATAATTAATTAATGCTGCCTATAGGAATCAAAATTGAGATCTTGGCATACTTACAAGATGCATAAGTCTTGTATCACATAATCTTGGGTAAGTATAAGTCACTTAGATGAATTATGAGTGAAGCCTCATGGCTTGTACGTATGGATTCATAAGTCCAGCGTACGTTAAAAGTAAGTGAAACTAAGATATAGGTGACGAATTGATGTGACCCCAGGAGGGTTAAGTAAGGGTGTGAAACACACTAAAAGGCCAAGTGCATTGGCATATAATGAAATAAACATTCACTTAAAAAGGGGTGAATAATTATGATGATCTAATATGCTAATGTTAATGAATGTGGTGACAACATGATAAGGGACTAATGTGAAAGATGAGATAAATCTCAGATGAGCCTAAGTAAGTGTTACCCATGACGTACTCACCTATGAGAGTGTAAACTTAATGAAGAGACCAGTCTCTAAGAAACACTCTAATGAAAGTATTGAGATTAATACACACTTAATACTAATGATGAAATGAGAAATCATCTAATGTGCAATGATGGCCTCATGCTAGAAGCCAGCTTCTATGATGTGTGAAATGAATGTAATGGAACTTTATACGGAGCATTGATAGGCTAGCTATGAGTCGCGATTCTTTCTTTCGGGAAGGCAGAGGTTCGTGTAAATCTCATGAGATGAGACTGTCCGTTTAGGAGGGTATGGGTCTCTTTATATCTCCTAGTCTTTGAACCTATGCAGCCAACATAGGGACTTAGCAGGGTTCAATTCCCATTATACGCTAGCATGTTTTGGTTTCACTTTGGCCGGTGATTCCACCTCTTTTCGGTGTGGGGAAGACACAGGATTTCATGGAGCTCACATGATCTATGTTGATTAAAGTTAAAGTTCCCAAAGAAATAATGAGTCCAGCCTCAGTAATGCACAGTATAAAATAAATGATACCAAAGGTGTTTGGTTAGGATAATCAAGAGGTGAACTAGACTAAAGTAATGACACTAGGTCGTTCTTGGTCATTGCACAGTGAACCCGATGAGAGTCTTAAACTACATCCTAGGTATAGCGGGTGTTTACACTAGCTTATGAATAAATGAAATGAAGTACGTATGAATGAATAAAGCAGACTCTATGTTTGCTAAAGAAGGCTCCCTAGTTGAGGTCCCATATGTTCAGCCCTCATTTTGGGAAGTCCTAATGTTAAGTCCATGTTTCCAAGTTCTCATGGCATATGAACAAATGATATATGGTATATGTACGTGCTATATGAAATATGTTATGTGCTGTGTGCAATATGAAAAGAATGATGATGTATGTTACTCTCATAGCATGACTTTCCTAATTTGATTTGGCAAGTCCACTGACCTGTCTTTCCATAACTCATGTCGTTAGGAGAGAGCTCTTATTATTCATGAATGTCCTTGGTGCATGCGTGCGTACAACCATTCTTAGTGCAAGTGTGTACCAATCCCATACAATACTCTACTTTTAGGTGCAGGTACTGGTGGACGCTAGAGTTTACGAGATTACGTTGGAGCTATCCGGACGTGGAGCATTCATCCGGACTTGGTAGGCCCTCATACTTTCTAGGATGCTTATCTTTTATATTCTAGCTTAGACGTAGGCATGATCTAGTGGAGAGTGTTCCACTAGCGTTTCTCTCTTACTTATTTCAGACGTTGTATTGGTGCCATTTTGGCAACTTTATATTTATGCAGTTATGAACTATTTCCTTTATTTGAATATCTCATTATTAGATGCTTGTGATGAACTGATGTGATATATGGTATTTCTTACTATGAAGTCTATGTATACTTCAAAGCAAACAAAAGTTTTAAATTTTCGCTAAAATTAACTTATACGATGTAATGATGACGTATGTAGGCTTGTCTGCGACCTCTGAGAGGTCAACGACGCCGGTTTCCACTAGGGTCTAGACCCCGGTCGTAACAATCCACTAGCTAGTATCCTATGGTGGCAACATAGTTCAAGAACTAGGAGATATATCAGAGACCCATAGTTCCACATTACCTGGCAGCCTCTATCTCATGAGAGACATTGTGAAACTACCTTCAAACAAGGGAAGGGACACCTCTCATATCTAGTCAATCAGTGCTAAGCTTAAGTCCCTTTTTTAATAATCTTCAAATCATCATTTATTTATAATTGTTATCAGAAGTCATAGGAGATTAAACCCCTGTATAAACAAGATCATGAGATCTTTCGGTTTATATGAGAATTTCCTTTCATCACAACCCTTTATTCGTGAGAGTAGCATATCATAATCATCTTTTGTAAGGCATACAAGATAACATCATAAACTTGCATTTTCATATTCTTATCATGATCTGACAAATTAAAATAGTCATAGCTTAACATATATGCATAGCATCATCATACATATTTTAGCATTGTGACATCATTTACAGTCTAACATAACATCAAAGAGTAATCACGACTTTAGAAGACGTACCTCTTGTTTCCAGTAACCTTATTCAAGAACTTATATTTAATATACAACAACCATCCAATAACATAGTGAAATACTCAATAGCATAATCAATAATAACTCTTCCACTCAGAAACAAGACTAATTCTTAAAGTAGAAAAAGGGAAAGGGTCATTTAGGAGTTCATTCAAGTCATAGTCCTAATCTCAACAATTACATGTTATCAAGTAGTAGGTATAACCCAATCAAAACCATTGATTTGATAAGGAACGTGATTCATAAGAAACTCTAACATTACAAGTCAAACATTCAACAATATACACTTAATAACCCATAGAAAACCATTATTTTTCATCGATAGTCATAAATTTAGAGTTAGGAAGAAAATATGTTTTGTAGGGTAAAACCCCTAGATGTTTGAATTCTTGAAAATCATCTTTGAAAGGACCTGTTGGGGAAAGTAATCCCAAGAGTGAAAAACCCATACCTTATTGACGAATAATCCACTAATTTTGGAAGAAAATCTCCAAGTCTTCGTCTTCTTCCTTAAGCTCTTCTTGTTCTTCAATGGAGTTTGGAAAAGAGAGCGTTCTTGAGAGAGATGAGTAAAAATTAGTTTGATTTGATTTGGAGCGTGCAAAAGTGATATAAAACTGACCTATAATCCATATATAGTCTACCTATAGAATACCAAAAAGACCTTCACTTAAATGGGTCTTTTTGTGCAGTTAAATTACCAAAAATAAGACTTTAACGAATTTGGGAAGTGGCTGCCTCCCAATTCCTGAGGCAGTGAGCCTCGTGTGGGCTGTGCATCGCGCAGCAGTCCCACAAAACCTGCTTGCTCACAGCCTGCTAGGCAGCCTGCTCCACCATATTTGGGTCCTCCCCAAGGACCCTTCTGGTGGTCCTTGGGGGGCCGTTACCATATGTTTGGACCCTTTGTACTACATATTACTTATCCAATGTCTTTTGACTTATTTTAGACTTCATTTGACACTTCTAAACCTTCACCAATCATAGGGACGTCAACTAGTTCAAATTAGCTAGTTTCTGGGCGTCAATGTCTTTCTTTGTTGTTTCGGCTCTAACCTTTTCTAAATGAACTTATTACATTAATATAGGTCTGTAAACTTCATTTTGAACATTATTTAATAGATTAATCTCTAGTCTAAGTCATGAAATTTCCGGAGTGTTGCATGATTGAACCTTTTTTGGTTTGTAACCCAATGGGTGAATTGGTAGTTGCAAAGAGAGTCTATAAGAAATGTCCTAGAATGCTGACAAATAGAGTTATTATTGTTGATTTAGTAGAACTTGACATGTTTGATTTTGATATCATTTTGGGTATGTATTGGATTCATGCTTGTTTTGCTTCCATATATTGTAGAACGAGGGTAGTGAAGTTTCAATTTCCAAATGCACCCATTTTAGAGTGGAAGGGGGGAAATTCTATGTCAATGGATCAAATCATTTCTTTCTTGAAGGCTTGTAACATGATAGCCATGTGTTGTCTATATTGTGTGGTGAGGGTTAAAGATCTAGAATGTGAAAGTCCTCATATTGAGTCAGTCCCCATAGTGAGGAAGTTTCTAGAGTTTTTTCGTGATGACCTTCTCGGTGTTCCTCCCGAACGGGAAATTGACTTATTACTGGATACGAACCATATTTCAACTCCTCCATATTGGAGGGCTCCGATCGAATTGAAAGAGTTGAAGGTCCAACTCAAAGATTTACTAGACAAGGGTTTCATTCAACCTAGTATTTCTCCATGGGGTTCTCCGGTCTTGTTTGGGAAGAAGAAGGATGGGTCCCTTAGGATGTGCATCGATTATCGTCAACTCAATTAAGTCAGCATAAAGAACATATATCCTCTCCCTCAGATAGATGATCTATTTGATCAACTCTAAGATGATAGATACTTTTCCAAGATTGACTTAAGATCGTGATATCACCAACTTTGGGTGAGAGGAGAAGATGTCCCCAAAATAGCTTTCCTAACTAGATATGGTCACTATGAATTTCTAGTGATGTCTTTTGGGTTTTACAAATGCACCTGCAACATTTTTTGACCTAATGAATAGAGTTTTCTTAGATTGCCTCGACTAATTTTGATTATGTTCATTGATGATATTTTGATATACTCCAAGAACGAAAATGAGCATGAAGAGTCATTTGAGGTTGGCCTTGCAAGTCCTCAAAGAATACCAACTTTATGACAAATTTAGTAAGTGTGAATTTTTGATGAGGTCGGTTGCTTTTCTAGGCCATGTTATCTCCGGTGAGGGTGTAGAGTTCGATCCGAAGAAGACGGATGCGGTCAGAAATTGGCCAAGAAATTTTACTCCCACCAACATAAGAAGTTTCTTGGGTCTAACTGGGTACTATAGAAGTTTTTTTTTTTCTGATTTGCATCTATTGCTTCTCCTTTGACACCTTTGACTCAAAAGAAGGTGAAGTTTAAATTTTCGAAAGACTGTGAAAAGGGTTTCAAGAATTGAATGATAAGATTACCTCTGTTCCGGTGTTGACCTTACCGGAGGGTAATGAAGGCTTTGTAGTGTATTTTGACACTTCCCGAGTGGTCTTGGTATGTGTCCTCATGCAACACGACAAAGTGATAGCTTATGCCTCTAGGAAAGTCATAGTTCATGAGAAGAATTATCCAACTCATGAGCTTGAGTTAACGGCCGTAGTCTTTTCTTTGAAAATATGGAGACATTACTTGTATGGTGTTCATGTTGATGTGTTTACTGACCATAAAATTCTTCAATATATGTTTATATAAAAGGATTTGAATCTTCGACAGAGAAATGGTTAGAACTTTTGACTTTACCACCCCGACAAGGCCTACGTGGTTGCGCATGCTTTGAGTCGTATGACTATGGGTAGTGTGTCTCATGTGCAAGAAGAGAAGAACGAACTAGTGAAAGATGTTCATAGGTTGGCTCGTTCGAGTGTGCAGCTAGAAGATTCTCCAAATGGTGGTTTGATGGTCTATCATAACTCCGACTCATCATTAGTGGTTGAGGTGAAATCTAATCAACATCTTGATCCTCTATTGATTGAGTTGAAGGTGTCGTTACTTGGTAAGTTCAAAGAGTCATTCTCCTAAGGGGGGAATGGTGTTCTTATGTACCAAGGGAGATTATGTGTACCGGATGTCGAGGATTTGAGAAATCTAATTCTAGAAAAAGCCCATAGTTCGTGTTTATTCTATTCATCTGGGTGCCACCAATATGTATCATGATCTTTGGGAGGTTTATTGTAGGGATGGTTTAAAAAGGGACATAGCGGAATTTGTTGCTAAGTGTAAAATTTCCAACAAGTTAAAGCTGAGCATCTAACACCTGGTGGTTTAACGCAAATTATGGATGTCCCTACTTTGAAGTAAGAAGAAATCAATATGGACTTTGTTGTTGGGTTGCCTTGAACCCGGAGGCAAAATGAATTAATATGGGTTATTGTGGAAAGTGTCATGACTGGAGTCTAGACCCCAGACGAGACCGGCATCGTTGACCTCTCAGAGGTCGCAGACAAGCCTACTTACGTCATTCTTACTTTAGCTAGGTCAATTTTAGCAGAAAATTTGAACTTTTTTTTATTAACATACTTACAATCATTTCTAATACATTCATAATTTGTTCACCATCAACCATCTAACATTAAGATCATCAAATAAAAGAATAGTTTAATATAGCAATAACTGTATACTTGCCAAAATGGCACCAATACAATGTCTGAAATAATATGGGAAAGAAACGCTAGTGGAACATACTCCACTAGCTCAATACTAAGACTAAGCTAGAATATAAATGGGCAAGCATCCTCGAAAGCATGAGGGCCTACCAAGTCCGGATGAATGCTCGACGTCTGGATAGCTTCAGCGTCAACCTGTAGCTCTAGCGTCCACCTGTGCCTGCACCTAAAATTGTAGAGTTGTGTAGGGTTAGTACACACTTGTACTAAGCATGGGTATATGCAAGCACACACCAAGGACCTGCATGAGAAAGGATAGCTATTTCCTAACAACATGATTATGGAAAGTCAAGTCAGTGGACTTGTCAAATTGGGATTAGGAAAGTTAGTGGACTTTCCAAATTTGGATTAGGAAAGTGAGTGAGCTTTTCAAATTTGGATTAGGAAAGTCATGCCATGAGAGTAACATGCATCATCATACTTATCATATTGCACACAGCACATTACATCTTACACATAGCACATATCATATAGCATACAACACCTAACATCTTTTATAACAGTCATTCATATGCCATGAGACCTTGGAATCATGGACTTGGCATTAAGACTTTCCAAAATGAGGGCTCAATATATGGGACCTCAACTAGGGAGTCTTCATTAGCAAACACAGAGTCTGCTTCATTCATTCATACGTACTTCATTTCATTTCATTCATAGGCTAGTGTGAACACCAGCTATACCTAGGATGTAGTTTAAGACTTTCATCGGGTTTGCTGTGCAATGATCAAGAATAAGCTAGTGTCATTACTTGAGTCTAGCTCACCTCTTCATTATCACAACCTAACACCTTTGGTATCATTCGTTTTATTATGTGCATCATTTGAGGCTGACATCATTCATTCATTGGGAACTTTAACTTTAACCGACATAGATAACGTGAGCATCATGAAATCCAGTGTCTCCCCTACACCGAAAAGAGGTGGAATCACTGGCCAAAGTGACCCAAAACATGCTAGCGTACATGGGAATTTAACCCCGCCAGATCCCTATATTGACAGTATAGGTTCAAAGAACAGGAGATATAAGGAGACCCATACTCGATAAGCCGGACAGTCTCATCTTATGTGAGTTACGTGAACCTCCGCCCTTCTCGAAGGAAGGCATCACCGCTCATAGCTAGTCTATCGGTGCTCAGTATAAAGTTCCATTACATTCAACTCATACATCATGGAAGTTGGCTTCTAGTATGAGGACATCATAGCTCAATATATGATTGCTCATCTCATCATTAGTATTAAGTGTGTTAATCTCAATACTTTCATTAGAGTGTTCATAGAGACTGGTCTCTTCATTAACTTTACACTCTCATAGGTGACTACGTTTTGGTAACATTTACTTAGGCTCATTTGAGATTGTTCTCATCTTTTACATTAGCCTCATATCATGTTGTCACCACATTCATTAACATTAGCACATTTGCTCTTACTTACCCTTCTAGGGTTTCGTCATTTCATTACATACATCTTAGGTTCACTTATTGTTAAACGTATGCTAGACTTATGGGTCTATACATACAAGCCATGAGGCTCAATTCATAGTTCGTTAAGTGACTCATAAATTCCTAAGATTATGTAGTACAAGAATTATGTATCTTGTATGTATGCCAAGATCTTGATTTTGATCAAAGTAGGTGGCGTTATTCTTGAACATTTAATTCACGTATGACTTATGTATGAATACGGAAATTTGGGCAAGGGAACCCAGTTTGAATCCCCCTGCCCCCTTTTTTTTTTCTTTTCTTGCGAACTAAAGGTGTCATACGGGTGAGGTCACAGGTTCGAACCCTGGTGGCCTCACCCCTTTAAAAACCAATTAATTTCCAGATTTCCCTCTACACTTTAGCCTAAACGAAACTTGTAGTTGTTGCTGGAAACTAGTCATTTTTAATAGCTTATATTCACCAATATTTCCACATGAAAACTTAGGAAAACTCATGGATCATTTAACACCTTTTTGGGGTGTATTTCATGGATTCGTTTTACACATTCTTAGGTGTAGTTTCATTGTTGTTTTGGCTGCAACTTTCCACTAAAAATCAGTCACATACACCTCATATGAACATCACAAATTACACATTTTATGCACCTTAATTTCAGCCATCAAACTAACCACTTTAAGACTTAAAAACGGATAGCAACAACAACAAACATTTACATATTGCACCACATCATTTTCGATTGACATCATTGAACATGCTTGCTATTTCTAAACACAAAATCACAAAGAACATCATATTTCACACTTATCTACTAGCAACCATACCAACAACATGATTTTTAACCTAGTATAGATTGAAATCGGAAGGAGACTAGGGACAAGGAGTTCAACATTCAAGGGGACAACCCTAGTTTCATACGTTGAATTTTGTAGAAAGGAATTCCTCTTGGAGAAAGGATTCCAAGAGAGAAAACCCATACCTGTTCTTGGTGTTGTTCAACACTCAAAGTTGCTGCCCAGAATCACCACCAAAATCACGTCCAAATCCCCTCTACTTCAATACCAATTCGATGGAATAATCTTCCTTCTTGAGTAACGTTTATGATTAGTTGATTGTTTGTAATTTTCATTGTGAGTTCTTCAAGTGTGAAGAACTTTGGTTGTGTTTTCAGTTCTTAAGCTTTTTTTAGGCAAAGAAAATGTTAAAAGAAAAAGAGAGAGAGGCAGATCGTGAAAGTGAATCAAACGTGAAGAAGAGAGAAGGTCCTTAGGATTAGGATTCTAGTTGAGACTTAGTCAAAATAAGATATCTTAATTAATAAATAATTAATAACAAAAATCTCATTTTACTTTTTCTTAAATCAGATAATAAATGTTAATTAATTTAATTAATTTATCAATTTAAATAAAAATAATTTAAATCATTGCTTCCACCTAGGTTCGAACCCGGGTGGAGCAAAATTTCACTTCAAGAGCTCAATTTCGGCTCTTTCTCCCCAAATTGCCCCTCCACTTTATTAATTCAATAATTAAATATATATTTAGGGTAATTACGATATTACCCTTAGCATGGTAAAAGACCATTTTACCCCTAGACCCTCAAAACATAAGATTTCCTCTTTTTAAGTCCGGTAAAGACTCCTCCGAGTAAATCTTCGTATTCGAGATCCCTACATGGTTAGTCCCAACCTTTCCAAGCTTAACTAACTCCCCAAGTTAGTTTTCTTGGCTGTAGCAAGGGTTCTGAGGTCTGGTTCTATGCGCATCAATACGTGTGAACCCTGGTCTAATCTTAGGCATTCTTGACGCATTAGAATTTCTTATCTTATTCATTTTTAGGGTTGTTAAATTATCCCCCCTTTAGGAACATTCGTCCCTGAATGACACTACCACTATATAGCGTAATGCCAGTCAGATCATAACATAATCACTATGCATAGTCAAGCAATAACAACAAAATATGGAGAGATAAGGAAACTTAGACTTAAGAGTAAGAAGTGTAACCTCAAGAGCTGAAAAGATGAGGGTAACGGTTTCTCATATCGGTCTCAGCCTCCCATGTAGCACCCTCAACAAGATGATTTCTCCACAATACCTTCACTGTTGCAATCTCCTTGTTCCTCAGCCGTTTGATCAGTCTATCTAAGATCTCAACAGGTACCTCCTCATAGGACAAGTCTTCATCGACCCCCAAACCTTCCACAGGTAGAATCGATGCTGGATCACCTAGGCACTTCTTTAACATGAATACATGAAAGACTGGATGGACAGAAGCTAGATCCGCAGGCAATGCCAACTCATAGGCCACCTCACCCACACGTTGTTGGATCTCGTATGGCCCAACATACCTCAGACTCAACTTCCCCTTCCTGCCAAACCTTATCACCCCCTTCATAGGTGATATCTTCAAATAGACCTGGTCACCAACATCAAACTCTAAGGGCCATTTTCTGTTATCTGCATATGACTTCTGCCGACTGTAAGTAGTAGCCAACCTGTCCCTAATCACTCTGACCTTCTCTAAGGCCTCATGAATGATCTCTGGACCCAAAATAGATGACTCTCAAACCTCGAACCACCCAACTGGAGATCTACACCTCCTACCATACAGTGCCTCAAACGGTGCCATCCCAATGCTGGAGTGATAGCTATTATTATACGAGAACTCTATCAAAGGCAGATGGTCATCCCAGCTACCCCTGAAGTCAATCACACACGCTCTCAACATGTCCTCCAATGTCTGAATGGTGCGCTCTGCCTACCCATCAGTCTGAGGATGAAAGGCAGTACTAAGCTTTACCTGCGTGCCCAAGCTCTTCTAGAAGGTCTCCAAAAATGTTAAGTAAACTGAGCTCCTCTATCTGAAATGATAGACAAAGGAATCCCATGCCATCTCACAATCTCATCAATGTAGAGTTTCGCATAATCCTCGGCTCCGTAAGTAGACTTCACAGGGATAAAGTGGGCAGACTTAGTCAATATGTCCACAATAACCCATATGGAGTCATGCTGCCTCCTAGTCCTCTGAAGACCAACCACGAAGTCCATATTAATGGCCTCCCACTTCCAAGTCCGAACCTCAATAATCCAAGTCAGACCGCCAGGCTTAAGATGTTCTGCCTTTGACCTGCTGATAATTAGGACACTTGGCCACATATTCTGCAATGTCCTTCTTAATGCCATCCCACTAATAAATCTGCTTAAGATCATGATACATCTTGGTGGAACCTGGATGTATGGAATATCTGGAACCATGGGCCTCTACAACAATCCTGGTCCACAAATCATCCACCTTTGGTACACACAGCCTGTCCTGATACCTAAGTATGCCATCACCTCCCAATGCGGAAGACTCATTCATCTTTATCAACATTGAGTCCTTCAGCTCCATCAACACATGATCTAGATGCTGATTCTGCTTGACTTCAACTACCAAGGATGATTCAGAACTAGAATGAACTGAAACACCCCCACTAGTTGAGTCAACCAATCACACACCCAGTCTGGCCAGTCTGTGTATATCTTTCACCAACTCCTTCTTCTCATCCTCAACGTGGGCTGTACTTCCCATGCTCATCCTGCTCAAAGCATCAGCTACAACATTAGCCTTACCTGGATGGTAGTGAACATTCATGTCATAATCCTTCAACAGCTCCACCCATCTCCGTTGACGTAGATTCAACTTCCTCTGTGTGAACACGTACTGGAGAATGGTCTGTAAATACATCCACATGTACTCCATACAAGTAGTGCCTCCACAGCTTCAGTGTAAACACCACAGCTGCCAACTCCAGGTCATGAGTGAGATAATTCTTCTCATGAACCTTGAGCTGACTGGACGCATAGGCTATCACCTTACCAACCTGCATAAGAACACAACCCAAACCAACCCTAGATGCGTCACAGTAAGCAGTGTAATTCTCACCGCACTCAGGCAAAGTAAGCACCGGGGATGAAATGAGTCTGTCCTTGAGCTCCTGGAAACTCTTCTCACAAGTCTCCGTCCATTCAAACTTGGCTTTCTTCTTAGTCAAAGCTGTCAATGGGGCAGCAATGGAAGAAAATCCCTCCACAAACCTGCGGTATTAACCAGCCAATCCAGAAAGCTATGGATGTCAGTGGGATTAAGAGTCTTTGGCCAGTTCTTCACAGCCTTAGTCTTCCTGGGATCCATCTCCACGCCCTGATCAGACACAACATGACCCAGGAAGGTCACTGATCTAAGCCAAAATTCACACTTGCTGAATTTGGCATACAGCTGATGTTGTCTAACTACCTGCAAGGTTAGTCTCAAATGTTGTTCATGCTCTTCCTTGTTCCTAGAGTAGATGAGGATGTCGTCAATGAATACTATGACGAAAAAATCAAGGTATTCACGGAAGACTCGGTTCATGAGGTCCATAAATGCAGCAGGTGCATTCGTTAGACCAAATGACATGACTAAGAAGTCATAATGACCATAGCGGGTACGAAAGGCTGTCTTTGGGATATCTCCATCCCTAACCCTAAGCTGATGATACCCTGAACAAAGATCAATCTTAGAGAAGAAACTAGACCCTTGGAGCTGATCGAACAAATCATCTATTCTGGGAAGTGGATACTTATTCTTTATAGTGACTTTGTTGAGCTGCCGATAATCGATACACATTCTAAGGGTTCCATCCTTCTTCTTCACAAACAACACTGGAGCGCCCACAGGGGATATGCTAGGAAGAATGAAACCCTTATCAGTGAGATCTTTTAACTGCAGCTTCAACTCTTTGAGTTCAGCTAGAGCCATTCTATAAGGAGGAATTGAAATTGGTTTAGTATCGGGTTCTAAGTCGATACCAAAATCAATCTCTCAAGGGGGAGGGACTCCAGGCAAATCATCAGGAAATACATCTAGGAACTCATTCACTACAGGCACTGAGTCTATGGAAGGAATGTCATGATCTAAATCATTAACACTCACAATATGACACAATAACCCCTTGGACATCATTTTATTGGCCTTAAGGTTCGAAATCAAGGGGTTAGGACGACTCGAGTTGTACCCCTCCTACACTAGCTCCTCTTCATCACGGAAACAAAATCTCACCATTCTACTACGACAGTCCAAACAAGCATAAAAACTGTGAAGCCAGTCCATGCAAAGAATAACATCAAAATCATGCATGGGTAACTCAACCAAGTCTGCACACATAGTCTTAACACTTACAACTATTGGGCAATCCTTGTATACTCTATCAGTTCTTACATTTTCTCCTAAAGGTGTACTAACCACTATAGGATCATGTAGAATTTCAGGCAATATCTCAAAAGTGAGAGCAACCAAAGGAGTTACAAAGGATAGCATAGACCCTGGATCAAGTAAAGCATAAACAGAAGTTGAGAATACTTGCAGCATACCTGTGACCACATCAGCGGACTTCTCCTACTCCTCCCTGCCCTTCAGGGCATAGAACCTATTCTCTTAGGAGGCTCGGATGCTGCTGCACCATGTGGGTTAGGCCTAGGCTGAGCATTACCTCCAGCCTGACCTCTATTCTATGGGCAGTCTCTAACCATGTGCCCACTATTACCGCAACATAAGCAGGCATTAGTGCCCTGTCTTCACTCTCCACTGTGAGCATGGCCACACTTAGCACAGTTTATTTTGGGAAGCTGCATCTCACCTCCATTTCCCTTCTTGGGCTCAGGTCTGCCTCCTCTAGGTGTTGTACTCCTTTGAGAATTAGAGTTCCAAGAACTCTGTTGCCCCTTCTTGAACCTGGGCTGCTCACGGATGCCAAAATTGTTTCTGTGGCCTCCATGGATGGTACCTGCCTGATCTTGAGGCTTAGGCCTCCTAGCATCACAAATACCCTTCTTTTTGCGGCTGTCCTCTACCTGCTGGACATGCACCATTATCCTGGAGAGGTCCATATTATCATGGAGCATCACAGACCGACACTCCTCCTCTAGATCTCCATTGATTCCTGTGAGGAACCTGCTCATCTCATCCCATCTGTTAGATACAAGGGAAGTAGCATACCTAGATAATTTAACAAACTTCAGTACTCATCTCATCCTTGCTGTTAGATACTAAGGAAAGTAGCATACCAGGATAGTTTAACAAACTTTAGGGAATACTCCCTGACTGTCATGGATCCCTGCTTAAGGTTGATAAACTCCTCAACCTTTGCCTCCCTCATCTCCCTGGGAAAGAATCTCTCAAGGAAGGCTGTCTTAAATAGCTCCCAAGTGACTGGAACTCCGCCCAAAGCTCGGCTATCCTTCCACATCTTGCACCAAGTCTGTGCAACATCCTTGAGTTAATAGGAAGACAGCTCAGCCTTCTCAGTAACTGTGGCCCCCATAGCCACCAGAATCTTATGCACCTCGTCCACAAACTCCTGGGGATCCTCTGAAGTCTTGGACCCTGTGAAAATAGGAGGATTCATCCTCGTGCAATCTCTTAGCCTGTCAGCCATGCTACGAATCGGTGGGTTCTCCCTCTGAACATTCTGCCGGTTGACCTGGTCAGTCATGGCCTGGGCCTGCATAGTCATGGCCTGCGCCATCTGGGCCATAAATGCCCGCACCTCCGCATCAGTCAACCCAGCTGGGTTAACCGGCATAGCCACTCCTTCAGCTGGAGCCTGGGGTGGAACCTGGTTGTCCCCAGCAGCAGCTCCTCCTCTCCTCTGACCAACGTTCCTCCTAATATTCATTCTCTAAAAACAATAAGAATTTATGTTAGACACGCTCATAACACCAAGAAATCAGACATTAGGAAAAGAACGATAAGATCAGAAGAAGGGAAGTTTTCCTACGCATCATGTAGTCTCTAATTCAGGATAGTGGTGCACTTCACTACCATGACTTAGAAACTACTAAATGTGGTTGATGTGAACTCATTATTCTCGGAATTTAACCTAGTGCTCTGATACAAACTTTGTCATGACTGGAGTCTAGACCCCAGATGAGACCGGCGTCGTTGACCTCTCAGAGGTCGCAGACAAGCCTACTTACGTCATTCTTACATTAGCTAGGTTAATTTTAGCAGAAAATTTGAACTTTTTGTTTATTAACATACTTACAATCATTTCTAATACATTCATAATTTGTTCACCATCAACCATATAACATTAAGATCATCAAATGAAAGAATAGTTTAATATAGCAATAACTGTATACTTGCCAAAATGGCACCAATAAAATGTCTGAAATAATACGGGAAAGAAACGCTAGTGGAACATACTCCACTAGCTCAATACTAAGACTAAGCTCGAATGTAAATGGGCAAGCATCCTCGAAAGCATGAGGGCCTACCAAGTCCGGATGAATGCTCGACGTCCGGATAGCTTCAGCGTCAACCTGTAGCTCTAGCGTCCACCTGTGCCTGCACCTAAAATTATAGAGTTGTATAGGGTTAGTACACACTTGTACTAAGTATGGGTATATGTAAGCACACACCAAGGACATGCATGAGAAAGGATAGCTATTTCCTAACAACATGATTATGGAAAGTCAAGTCAGTGGACTTGCCAAATTGGGATTAGGAAAGTTAGTGGACTTTCCAAATTTGGATTAGGAAAGTCAGTGAGCTTTCCAAATTTGGATTAGGAAATTCATGCCATGAGAGTAACATGCATCATCATACTTATCATATTGCACACAACACATAACATCTTACACATAGCACATATCATATAGCATACAACACATAACATCTTTTATAACATTCATTCATATGCCATGAGACCTTGGAATCATGGACTTGGAATTAAGACTTTACAAAATGAGGGCTCAACATATGGGACCTCAACTAGGGAGTCTTCATTAGCAAACACAGAGTCTGCTTCATTCATTCATACGTACTTCATTTCATTCCGTTCATAGGCTAGTGTGAACACCAGTTATACCTAGGATGTAGTTTAAGACTTTCATCGGGTTTGCTGTGCAATGATCAAGAATAACCTAGTGTCATTACTTGAGTCTAGCTCACCTCTTGATTATCCTAACCTAACACCTTTGGTATCATTCATTTCATTATGTTCAACATTTGAGGCTGGCCTCATTCATTCATTGGGAACTTTAACTTTAACCTACATAGATCATGTGGGCATCATTAAATCCATTGTCTCCCCCACACCGAAAAGAGGTGGAATCACCGGCCAAAGTGACCCAAAACATGCTAGCATACATGGGAATTTAACCCCGCCAGATCCCTATATTGGCAGTATAGGTTCGAAGACCAGGAGATATAAGGAGACTCATACCCGTTAAGCCGGACAGTCTCATCTCATGAGAGTTATGTGAAACTCTGCCCTTCCCGAAAGAAGGCATCACCGCTCATAGCTAGTCTATCGGTGCTAAGTATAAAGTTCCATTACATTCAAATTATAGCTGGCTTCTAGTATGAGGACATCATAGCTCAATAGATGATTTATCATCTCATCATTAATATTAAGTGTGTTAATCTCAATACTTACATTAGAGTGTTCATAGAGACTGATCTCTTCATTAACTTTACACTCTCATAGGTGAGTACGTTTTGGTAACATTTACTTAGGCTCATTTGAGATTGTTCTCATCTTGTACGTTAGACTCATATCATGTTGTCACCACATTCATTAACATTAGCACATTTGCTATTCATAATTACTCACCCCATTTTACGTGAATGTTCATTTTCATCATATGCCAATATACTTGGCCATTTGTGTGTTTTACACTCTTACTTAACCCTTCTAGGGTTTCGTCATTTAATTACATACATCTTAGGTTCACTTATTTTAAACGTATGCTAGACTTATGGGTCTATACATACAGCCATGAGGCTCCATTCATAGTTCGTTAAGTGACTCATAACTTCCTAAGATTATGTAGTAAAAGAATTATGTATCTTGTATGTATGACAAGATCTTGATTTTGATCTAAGTAGGTGGCGTTATTCTTGAACATTTAATTCACGTATGACTTATGTATGAATACGGAAATTTGGGCAAGGGAACCCAAGTTCGAACCACTTGGACAATACTTACATTTTTCCTTGACATTATTTTTAGTCTTCATGACATTGGGACCCTAGATCGAGCCCCAACATCAACATTCTATCTTTATTTTCTCCTTGGGTTTTCCCTTTATTTTGCCGAAGGGTTGTGAAATGGAACCCCCACAACCCCTTTTTATTTTTCATTTAAAATTTGCATTGACCAATTCGCCTAGACCAAGAGGTTGTGGGATCAAAACCCCCACAGCCTCCTTGCTTTATTTTCAATTTTGCTAGGGGCTGTGAGGTTGTGGGTTCGAACCCCCACAACCTCCTTATTTTTATTTTTAATTAAAGTTTACTTAGCTAGGCGTTTGGCAGTGAGGTTGTGGGATTGATCCCCTACACCCTCACTTTATATTCTTATTTAATTCTCCCTTCTCCTTTCCAGCCTTGAGGTTGTGGGTTCGATTCCCACGCCTCACATTTTCTTTTAATTAATTTTTCTTCTTTCATTCGCTGCCTGGAGGTCGTGGGTTCAATTCCCACGCCTCCCATTTTATTTCTTTAAATTGTTGCTCTCTCCTTTCTCAACCAGTAGACCCCAGTTTGAATCCCCCTGCCCCCTTTTTTTTTTCTTTTCTTGCGAACTAAAGGTGTTATACGGGTGAGGTCACAGGTTCGAACCCTGGTGGCCTCACCCCTTTAAAAACCAATTAATTTCTAGACTTCCCTCTACACTTTAGCCTAAACGAAACTTGTAGTTGTTGCTGGAAACTAGTCATTTTTATTAGCTTATATTCACCAATATTTCCACATGAAAACTTAGGAAAACTCATGGATCATTTAACACCTTTTTGGGGTGTATTTCATGGATTCGTTTAACACATTCTTAGGTGTAGTTTCATTGTTGTTTTGGCTGCAACTTTCCACTAAAAATCAGTCACATACACCTCATATGAACATCACAAATTATAAATTTTATGCACCTTAATTTCAGCCATCAAACTAACCACTTTAAGACTTCAAAACGGATAGCAACAACAACAAACATTTACATATTGCACCACATCATTTTCGATTGACATCATTGAACATGCTTGCTATTTCTAAACACAAAATCACAAAGAACATCATATTTAACACTTAGCTACCAGCAACCATACCAACAACATGATTTATAACCTAGTATAGATTGAAATCGGAAGGAGACTAGGGACAAGGAGTTCAACATTCAAGGGGACAGCCCTAGTTTCATACGTTGAATTTTTTAGAAAGAAATTCCTCTTGGAGAAAGGATTCCAAGAGAGAAAACCCATACCTGTTTTTGGTGTTGTTCAACACTCAAAGTTTCTGCACAGAATCACAACCAAAATCACATCCAAATCCCCTCCACTGCAACACCAATTCGACGGAATAATCCTCCCTCTTGAGTAACGTTTATGATTAGTTTATTGTTTGCAATTTTTGTTGTGAGTTCTTCAAGTGTGAAGAACTTTGGTTGTGTTTTCAGTTCTTAAGATTTTGTTAGGCAAAGAAAACGTGAAAAGAAAAAGAGAGAGAGGCAGATCGTGAAAGTGAATCAAACGTGAAGAAGAGAGAGGTTCCTTAGGATTAGGATTCTAGTTGAGACTTAGTCAAAATAAGATATCTTAATTAATAAATAATTAATAATAAAAATCTCATTTTCCTTTTTCTTAAATCAGCTAATAAATATTAATTAATTTAATTAATTTATCAATTTAAATAAAAACAATTTAAATCATTGCTTCTACCTAGGTTCGAACCCGGGTGGAGCAAGACTTCACTTCAAGAGCTCAATTTCCGCTCTCTCTCCCCAAAGTGCCCCTCCACTTTACGAATTAAATAATTAAATATATATTTAGGATAATTACGATATTACTCTTATCCTGGTAAAAGACCATTTTACCCCTAGACCCTCAAATATTAAGATTTCCTCTTTTTAAGCCCGGCAAAGACTCCTTAGAGTAAATCTTTGTATTCGAGAGCCCTACATGGTTGGTCCCAACCTTTCCAAGCTCAACTAACTCCCCAAGTTAGTTGTCTTGGCTGTAGCAAGGGTTCTGAGGTCTGGTTCTACGCGCATCAATCCGTGTGAACCCTGGTCTAATCATAGGCATTCTTGACACATTAGCATTTCTTATCTTATTCATTTTTAGGGTTGTTACAGAAAGGTTGACCAAATCTGCCCACTTTATCCCCGTTAAGTCTACTTATATAACCAAAGAGTATGCAAGAATATAAATTAATAAGATTGTGAGTCTTCATGGTATTCCTTTTTCCATCATTTCGGATACAAGTTACCAATTCACTTCTCTTGTTTGGAAAGCTTTTCAAAAGGGTTTAGGTACTCAAGTGAAACTTAGCACCGCTTTTCATCCCCAGACAAATGGTCAGGCGGTACCATACAGACCAAAGAAGATATGTTAGGAGCCTATGTTACTTATTTTAAGGGAAGTTGGAATGATCATCTGCCATTGATTGAATTCACCTACAACTATAGTTACCATTCGAGCATCTCCATGGAACCTTCTGAAGCTTTTTATTGTAGAAGATTTAGGTCTCCTGTTGGATGGTTTGAGGTTTGTGAGTCTTCTCTCCTTGGTCTCGAGATTATCTATGAGGCTATATATAAAGTTTTGGTTATAAGTGATAGATTGAAGACAACCTATAGTCGAAAAAAGACTTATGCCGACAATAAGAGAAGAGATCTTGAGTTTGAAATAGGTGATCACGTCTATTTGGAGATTTCACCTATGAAAGGGGTTATGAGATTCGGTAAAAAGGGGAAGTTAAGTCCATGGTATGTTTGTCTTTATGAGGTTTTACAAAGGGTTGGAAAAGTTTCCTATGAGCTGAAACTACCTAGTGAACTAGCTTTGGTTCATCCGGTGTTTCATGTTTATATGCTCAAGAAATTAATAGGTGACCCGATGTCTATTCTACCTATTGAAGGCTTAGGGGTGGATGAGAACCTCTCCTATGAAGAGGTTACGGTTGAGATCCTAGATCGCCAAGTCATGAAGTTGAGGAACAAAGAGGTTCCTAAGTAAAAGTCATATGGAGGAACCATCTTGTTGAGGGTGCAACATGGGAGGCCAAGGCTGACATGAAGTCCCGCTACCCCCATCTTTTTACTCCTTGAGGTTAGATATTCCTTTTAATAATGAAAATAAAGAATAGTATGAAATTGATTTTGTTTCCTATATAGGTGCATGTTTTGGTATAAGTTGTACCACATTGTATTTCAAGAAAATGCCTTCATGCTTTATTTTTGCACTTATATGAACTGTGTATGCATGTTTTCTTCTTGAGATTTAATTGTTTTGTTGTTATATTGAGAGAAATGTTAGCATGGTAAATCTTTGAAGTATGTTGATCTCATGTTGATGTTGAGAAGGTAGTTCATCATTATGTGTTAGGAAATGTTAAGCTCTTACATGTTCTGCATCATGAATTGAGTTGCTATGTGTAATGTTGTGGTATATGTTTAAACAAGTTCTGATGTACTCCTTTGAGTTATGACTTACTATTATTATATATTCTTGTTGGTTGGTCTTCTAGTCTATCCTTACCCTTTAAAAGATTTTAGTGTCACAGGGGCGAATGTTACTAAGGGGGGGATAATGCAACACTCCGGATGTTCCATGACTTAGAATACAAATTTGCCTATGAAAAAATAGTTAAAATTATGTTTCTAGACCTATATTAATGTATTAAACTCAATTAGAAAAGGCTAGATACAAAACGACAAAAAAAGACCTTGACGTCCGGAAACTAGCTAATTGAACTAGTAGACGTCCCTATGTTTGGTGAAGGTTTAGGAGTATCAAATGAAGTCCAAAGCTTGTAAAAAGATTTTAAATATGTTAAATATAGTATAAAGGGTCCAAACGTTCAGTGAAGACTCCCCAAGGACCACCAGAAGGGTCCTTGAGGAGGACCCGAACAATGGCTAGAAAGCTGCCAAAAGTAGCTTGGGACAGCCATGATGTGAAGCCCATTGAGCATCGCACAACCAGCACTGGCTGGGAAAATTTTTTCTCGCAACGCGGGGCCTTCACGAGGCTCACTGCCTCAAACAAGATTTTCGAAAAAAGTATTGAAATTGGCTCCGCGACGTGCAGCCACTTCCTCGATTCGTCCACACCGTTTTTAAGTCAATTTAACTTCACAAAAAGACCCAATTAAGTGAGGAGTCTTTTGGGTAATTTAGGGGACGATTATATACTGGGTTTATATCTCAATTCACACACTCCAAATTAGATTTACAAAATCACTCTTATTTCTCTCAAAACTCTCTCTCTACTCAACCACCATTGAAAAGCATTGGAATCTTGCAGAAGAAGGTCAAGTTCTCAATTTTTCTTCTCAAGATTCATTAATCAAATAGTCATTAAGGTATGAGTTCTTAACTCTTGGTATTCCTTTCCCCATGAGGTTATTTCAAAATGATTTCTAAATAGTTCAAATTCCTAGGGTTTTTACTCTACCAATGGGTTTTCTTCCAAACTCTAAATTTATGACTAATTATGATGAACTATAATTTTTGTATGGATATTTATGTATGTATTGTTGGGTATTTGATATGGAATTGTTGGATTTCGTATCAAGCATGTTCTTTCCCCAAATAATGGATTTGATTATGTTATATCTTTCACTTAATGTCATGTAATGTTCGGATTGGAACTATTTCCTTAATGAACTCATAAATGAACCCCTTTCCCTTAACCCTAACTATGAATTTGTCTGGTATATAACTAGAGTTGTTGGTATTGGTTGTGTTATTGTGTATTTCACTATATTATTAGATGATTTTGATGAATTGAGAGTAAGTTCTTGTTGAAGATTCTTGGAAGCAATAGGTAAGTCTTCTAAAGTTATGATTACTCTATTATGTTGATGTTGGCCAAAAATGATGTTGTTATACAAGTGAAGCATGTATGATGTTGCTATGCATATATTATGGGCCATGAATATGTTAAATGTGGTATCATGTTAAGGGTATGATAATTCAAGGTTGATGATGATTCTCTTGTATGCCTAACACAATATGACTATGATATGTTAATATCACTAATGAAGGGTTGCTATGAAAGGAAATTATCATCCAAAACCTAGTGAGCTAATGATCATGTTTATACAAGAAGTTAGTCTCCTATGACCTATGATAAGATTTTATGATTAATGATAACTTAAAGGCAATTTTAAAAGGGACTTTAGCTTAGCACCGATTGAACTAGTTATGAGAGGTGTCCCTTCCCAAGTTTTAAGGTAGGTTCACAATGACTCTCATGAGATAGAGGCTACCATACAATATGGAATTATGAGTCTTTACTATATCTCCTAGTTCCTTAACTATGTTGTCCCCATAGGAATCCTAGCTAGTGGATCAACCTAGAATGCTATGTTCATGTTTTGGTTCTACTTTGGCAAGTCGACCACCTTCTTTTGGTGTCGGTTTTCATGACACCGGATTCCATGTTTAGGTCACATGGTTTAATTTCGGTAAAGGCAATTGTTCCCTCAAGTAAAATGAAATACTTAAGTAGCGGAATGGGGGCTCTACTTAGACATTGCACAAGTCGACTCTAAGGGAAGTCCTAGGAGAATATTCTTATGTACTATGAACATGCAATGTCTAAAGCTTATGATATATGTTGTTGCTCTTATATGATGTTTGTTATGTTGATGAACATGTGTTGGTCTATATTTCTATATGTGATGATGACTAATTATGATATAAAATGTATGAAGAAAAGCACTACTTATGGTCTCCTATCTTGTTTACTTGATTATGTGGGGTTATGGGGCTTCACATGAGCATTGCACTTATATGCTTATGATGGTATTATTGGTAAGTTTTATATGTTATGCTGAGATTAACTATTGAACATGAAATGTTAATATGACTTTATGAATATGTGTCTTTGGTTATGATCATGCTTTATGTTGTTTTGATCCTTAGCTTGTATATGCTCTATCGTATATGCATTAAAGGTTTTCAAATGACTTAGCATGCTTTCTAAAGAAATGGTCATTTTCACGCATGTCTTTAAATGTTTTATGTGCATATACTCATACTTAGTACATGTGGTGTACTGAGCCATATACTTTATATAACCACAAATGTAGATACCGACCATTGATGATTAAGAAGGTCGATTGAAGAATCTTGGAACTCTTTCTCCAAGTGTTGGTAGGTCCTCATGTTCGGGGATGTTATCTTTTAATTATTCTAGACATTAAGATTGTAGTCTTTAAGAGATATTCTTTTATTCCTTTTTATCATTTGGATTCTATTATAGTAAGGCCTACATGACATATTGACATTGTATTGGCTAAGTCCAAGATTCGTATTCTTTAGATAGTTTTTATGTAAGACAGTTTTTTTAGACTATCGTATGCATGTTGATCATGTTGCTAAAAGAGAATCCTAAGTAAGATTCTATGTGAGCGGTCTATGTATACCTTAACATATGATAAGTAAGAAATCTAAGTATACTTCACATAGTATATGCAATAGTTTTTAATTTTCTGCATTTTTAACCTAAGATATGTTATGACGAATACTAAGGGCTTGTCTAAGTCCTCTTCGAGGATGCCGACATCGGTTACATCTGGGGGTTGCTCTCCGGATGTGACACTTATGTTGGTTCGTATCGCTGCATCTTATGTAAACTTGTCACACAATTGTTATAGTTATAAGCATAGTAAGAACAGGTTACAGGTTGGTTCTGCAGGCCGTTAGGACATCGGGTGCCTGTCCGTCTTAATGGGACTTGACTCGTGACATCCCCCTAACTTTTAGATGTGTTAAGGTGAGTCGCATACATTCCCTTACTATCGGAGTTTTCCTCTTGTGACTCAACTATGGGTACCTTACTCTTTCCTTTTCCATTCCTACCCGTTTATGAAGTATTGTCGTATTTTCTCGGGATGCCGATACATCCTCATTTATGATGATCCCTCTAGCCCGTTTAAGGGGTGGCATGTCTCGTCCTTGGATAATGGTTCTATCCAGATATGAAGAACACATCGAGATTTTTTAGAAATAATTAAAGAAAGTTGCATAATGACTCATCAAATGAGTCGGTGAGTCTATGAATCTATCAAGCGATGCAGATCGGGCTCGCAAAAAGAAACAACTCAAATTATTGTATAAATAAGCCATGTTGTCTATGCTTGGGGAACTTTGATGTATCACCAATTTCACTCGGTGAGCTCAAAACTAGCCCACTGGATATTACAGTGTGGTTTAGGGATAGAGGCACATTTGGGAAGATCAAAGGAACATTTTGGCGAGTTGCCGACTAAAACTGTCGAGCTGAGGCTTCCAACCAAAAGTTACAGACTCAATGAATACTAATTAAGAAATTAAGAGTGATAAATAAGGTATTTTTGTGAATCGCCAAACTGTTCGGAAAGCTCGACCCAACTCGAAAAACTGCCCAACATTCCCATTTTCAATCCTATTTCTGAAAATCAAGACCACAACCCCAGAAGTAAAAATAAAACACAAACATGACTCAATTCAAACAAGACCAATAGGACCCATGCTTCAAGGTATTCAGAGTTCCCCGATTTGGCCAAAATATTCCATTTGACAGTGTTTTCCCTTAAGAATGACGACAACCACTCGATCATAATGAAAATTTTATCATTTGGCTCAATTCAAGGTTATTCATACTTTACCCCACTAAACACAATATAAATTAACAGCACCCCAACAATTTAAAATCAATTTAAATGCACAAAAACACGAGAAATCATCATTTCAAGAAATTAGGCACAAGTTTGAAAACAATATAGGCAATCCAATACATCAAACATGATTTCAACAATTACCCAACATACAATTACATATATTTACTTCAGTTCAACTACTAATTAAAGTTGCGGTGTTCGGAAAACCAACATGTATGCAACATTTATAAGTTGAAAAGCTAGGTATCAAAGAATTCCATATACGAGCGCAAGGTCACACACAAAAATTGAAATAAATAGTAAAGTACAAATAATCTATAGTGTAGCTGAGAGTGAATGGGTTAGAAATGAGAGAATATGAAAGATTTTGAAATTTTAACCATTTCACCTTTTAAAACCTTTCACTTTGTGGCTTTTTCTGTGATATGAGTCAACAACATCGAACCAGTCCATAATTTGCTCAGTATTGACTTACCTTGCCGAGTTTTACAAGACCTCCACTCAATTTGGGGGTCAAAACAATTGAAAAAATCAGGCTCGCCGGCCTGTTCAGCTAGTCACCTTATAAAGCAATTGGCCCGCCTAGTTTTATATACTTCAACTTCATCTTTTATAGGTCCAACGGTGGTCAAAGTTTTCCTCTCTGAACCTCTTCGGTGAGTCACCGTTTGGACTTTTGGCTTGCCAAACAGCACATTCTCAAACACACTTCACTTTTATACTTGTAAAATCAACACTTGTTACTCAAAATAAAACATAAAGCATTAAAAATATAGGTTTCCTCCTTAGAAGTTCCATAGTTAACGTCCCGTCACGGTGCAATTACCCATTAAAGTTTCATTTTTAGGGTTTGCCATTGTATCACTAGGAAACTTCTCTTGTTGTCATAGATTCAAATTTGATAAAATTTGACTTGTAGGTCTCCAGCTTCTTAATAGAGAATGAGTGAGAGGTCACCGTCCGATTGAGATTTGAGATTTCCTCTTTCATTTATTTCAACACTTTGTCAAATCCTTCAACCTTGTTGAGAATGCGAGAGAGCGTGTCTTCTGTACGACCTCCTTCACATTCCTTGGAACTTCAAATATCACGAGGAGGAATATACTTGTCCTTCTCCCCATTTCTCTCTCCTTCGAAGTGTCTTTGCGAATACGCTAATAACTTGTCACGATCTCTCTAGACCTTATCTCTATTCTAACCATGATTTCCACATGTTCTTGGGTAGTTTTCACAATAACCTCCTCCTTGGTTGTCTAACAAGTTCACTACCTTATTGTATAGTGCTTCAAAGTTTGCCTGATTGGAGTTTACTGTAGAAACACTCACATTATTAACACTCTTCGGATGATTCCCATGACAATATTATCCAAGATATCCAGCCATGTCGTCATTTTAGCAATGTTTTGGTCTCTCTCTTGATCATTCTAAATCTTCTCTTTTGTCATTCTAAAATTATGAGGAGATACTTGGTCCTCACGAGTGTACCATGACATGTTGATCTTTGTCATGGAATCAAGTAGTTGGGAAGCTACTTCATAGGATTGTAGCATTATACCAACGGGGACAAGTTGATCAACAACTCCTTTTTTCACTGAGTCAAGGCTCCTATAGAAGCCTTGCAACAACAACTTGTTGGGCAATCAAAGAGTTGGGTATTGCATCACCAACTTTTTAAACCTCATCCATATCTCATTTATTTGGTAACTCTCTAAGCGTTTGAAATTTTAGATATTGTCCCTAAGATTCATCATCTTTGATGGGGAAAAATCTCACTTGGAATACCGTGATTAGATCCATCCAAGAAGTGATGGAATATTGTGGTAACTTATCTAACCACTTGTTTTTCTCACCCATCAGAGAAAATGGGAAGAACCACAGACGGACCGATTCTTACGATATGTTCTTAAATGAGAATGGTCCACAAACATCAAGAAATATGATATTCTCATGGGGATCCATGAGCTAGAACTCCAAACAAACCTTTTAGTTGTAGCTGCTGAAACATGGTATTTATGATATGAAAGAAATCATTTCCTTTATCCGAAGGTTAAGAAATCGCCCCAATACCACCCATTGGAACTGGTCATTGATGTTTGGGTCATTGACATCGTTTAATTTCGCAACGTCATCTTTGTGTCCCACATGGATACCATAACTTCCATTAACACTCATCTCCTCCACTATTTTACAAAAAGAAAAGAAAACAAAATAGATTCAAAATAATTTTAAACAACACAACTCCCTAGTTGTGGCGCCATATTGATTAAATGTTTCAAGGTGTCAATGATCATTAGTCAGTAAAAAATCCAATGAGTTGGGGTCGACTCCCACAAGGAGCGGTACGTGTTAAAATTAATTAGAAAGTAAAAATGTTGTGTAATTAGTCATAGGAATAGAAATTTTGAAAAAAGACATGAATAATATTTAAAGGGGTGACAGAATGGCAGATGGGATTTTTAGGTTGCAATTATCAACTACTAAGTAGTTATAAACAATTCAAATTAACAACAAGAAAGGAATTGTGGGGATGTGATCCAATATAGGAATATTTTATGGGTAATTGAAACTACTAGTAAATACCTAAATATCAGTGAGTACGAAACACTATAAGGAAGATACCTCTCTAAAAAAAGTCCCCCGAATCAAGTGATTTCATTTGAAAATCAACATGCATGACAATGAAGAACAACCCACGTCTTAAATCATTCACTCTTTCAAACTAGATGGGTAGGATTGTGTTTAGGATTCACTCTCTCGAGCTAAGCCCAGCTCAACTTAGTAAATATAAATCATTAATCAATAATCTTAGTTCTAAAATGTCTCTCGAGGAAGCAAAGAACACAAAACTAGAACTTCGTTTGCTACTACAATTCCTAAATTGAACCCCAATTAATGATTAAAATCACTTTAATTTATCATTTAAAGTAGTAATTAACGCATAGTCACATGATCACACCCCAAGAATTGAGGTTTTATCCAAACATCATAAAAGATTAAAATTGTTTGCCAAATCGACTAACCATCTACTAGGTAAGAGATATTTGGTCTTTACAATGCTCACTTTGAAGAATATTCAAAACCTAGTTCCAAAATCACATAACTAAAAATCTAGAATTCTTCAAAACTATTTAAAAACTATCAAAACTCAAGAGAAAATTGTTCTTTACTAAAATTGATACTAAGTTAAATGTTTAAAATATAGTTTATGGCTGCAGAAAATAAGCCACGAAGGGTCATTCATCGAAGTAAGTCGGGTTCACCGAACCACTTGGTGAACCTCCCAAAGCTTTCCTCACTCACCTTATCACTTTGGTATTCAACATCCTCAATTCCTATAAATT
Source organism: Solanum sitiens (assembly GCA_016801875.1). Taxonomy (NCBI): domain Eukaryota; kingdom Viridiplantae; phylum Streptophyta; class Magnoliopsida; order Solanales; family Solanaceae; genus Solanum; species Solanum sitiens. Next base: position 1,283,608 of record JABWTJ010000187.1, on the reverse strand, counting down.
TTGATGATCTCTCTTTGCATCATATAACTTCTTGGTGATTTACCGACTACTCCATTTCTATCACCAACTTGGTTTCTTCCCTCAAAGATGGCACACTAGAACTTTAGGCAGTCTACTTAGTCACTCAACAATTGACCAAACGCTTATGACAATCCTAAATATCGCCTTTCTTTAGTTCTTTAGTTTATTTTGATCCTTTGTGCCTGTTACTATCATTGATTTGTTCCTTAATCCATATACATGCAAATAAATGCTTTAACATAAGTTTATGGGAAGAGTTAAGCATTTGAGGTTACTAAATTTATATAAATAAAGCTCCAAATAAGTCAAAATATCGGACTCAACAATACTACAACAAATGACTTGCTACTCTGGCGTTTTTACCAAACAAGTAGTTTTCCACATATTTTGTTTTAGATGTTGGTGACCTTGGATGCTTCAATCCAATTATTGACAAACTTATATAAGGGGACATTGGCCTTCAATCAAAGTTTCCCTATCAGACAAGGAAATAACAAACTTGCTCTCTTGTTCTATGCTCTATCCCGCATCTCTATGGCAATAATCAAGCCAACATTCACTAGATACCCGACCAAGAGGCAGGCGACCAAGGATGCAAGTGAATGTAAGAATGTGTTGCCATTTACTATATGTTGCAATTGATCATATTACTTCCCACTAGACCTTTGCCGAAAAAGAGAGGGATGCCTTAGTAATTTTCACTTGTGACCCTAAAACCGATGCTACATCTGGTCCTTCTGTGACAATATAACAAATAATCCAGTGCATTATGCAATTGTCACTATCTCGAGGTACCTCCTAGAAGTAACCCGACTTATAGAACATAGAAGGACCCCATCAAAGACACTTAGCTTTCATAAGATAGAAAATAGAACAATAAGACCAAACCAACAGACCAATTCTAATAATTCTATAAAAGAAAAGCGGAAGTCTATAACATTTGTCTCATTACATCATGTTCAAAAAAGATATACATGAAAGAAACTAAATTAGAAAGTCCTTCCTCGAAGCATGAGGACTCACCAAATCTAGGAAATATCAAACTCAACCGCTAGCAGCGAAACTGAGAAACCTAACATTCAGTATCTACATCTGGGAAATGTAGGCAAAAGTATGTGTTATTACAAAACAATGTACTAAGTATGATAGCCATGCATAAAATAGTTAAATCATGCTAAAAGGGACATTTCATTTCATGACATGCAATTGACCAAAGTAAAACATGATATAAAATAGTTACAAAACATAAGTCATAAAACCATGGTCACTGCAAGATAATGTCATCTTTAAAACCATTGAACTTATATGTGATACTTCTTGAAGTAACCTTAGTTTATTATTAATGTTGGGGGTTATACTTAACCAAGATAGAGACCATATGAGCTATAACATGATCTATCGGTGTTTCCCACACAGAAAAAGGGTTGTCCTTCTTTCCAAGGTAAGGATCATAAATTTGAGCTAAAGTGGGTCCACTAGCTAATGTCTATATGAGAAAATAATCCTATGGGGACACATGGGTAAGGGATAAAGAAATTTGTTATAGAAAATCAACCTCTACTAACGCAAGAGCTTTCATCTCAATATCCTCTCAATTTTAAGCATAAATACCATTTAATAGTCATTTATTCTTGTTCTTATTATCCATGGAAAGGCATTTCATCTTAACAATTTAATCTAAGTCATCATCCATAGAAAGGTATCCTAGGATATAAATCCAAGCTAGTTTCAATAAATAGGTCTTACTGTTCGATACAATTAGGTGATAAAGCCTTTCAACCTAAGAATTCTTATTTTGTGAGACATCCATTCCCAACATACCCTTGTGTGTACATGATAAAATCCTTTCAATAACACATCATGATCATCATCAACCAAGTACTTTACACTAAAAAACACCCTTAAAGCATTTGCATATATTTCATAAAAAAAATACATAAATCCATAATTTACATATTGAGGTTCCAAACCCACTTTCAATCATCAATATATCAAAAACATGGGTTAGATATCGATTTCATCATATATTCAACTAAAGCTAGAAACAGATGTTTAATTTCATAAAACTCTTCCTTTATGATCAAGATCCCACATCATATTATTCATTACTTGAAAACATGGGGATTACATGGTTTCATGGAAAAAAATCATAAAATAATAGTGAGTTACATCCTCAAAATGAACTATAGATAGGGCCTAAGATATGCCTAAAAGGTTAATAACATGTTAAGAAAGTGTTTTACAGCTTGTATAATTGATTTGAAAAGGTTTAGAGGTCAAACGTCCAAGAACGTCCAAAAGTTAGTCTTTAGACGTGCTAGTAAGTCCTTGTATATTTTCCTTGTTTCTATGTGTTGTTTGGAGTTGAAAAATAGTTTAGTTTACTCTAGTATCATAATTGACATGTTAAGGGTCAAAATATCCGGGTCTGACTCCCCGAGGACCAACATAAGGGCCTCCAAGGAGGACCCAAACATTGGACAAGGTGGCAGCCCAAGGCAGCGTGCAGCAGCAAGATTGGGGACCAGCCTCGCGTCGCGCGCCTGACAATGAGTGCGCATGTGCGAAGAGCGCCCAACATGAGGCTCACTGCCTAAAAACTCTTTGGGGCAAAATCAGAGGCTGCCCCCACGACGCGCAGCCACTTCCCAGATTCGGTCGTGTCGTTTTAAAGTAAATTTTGACATGTCTAAAAGTCCCAATAAGTATGGGGGTGTTTTGGTAACTTTGGGAGCTGGTTATAAACTGTTTATAGGACCTTTTTAAACCTTTTCACAAGCCAAAAACCAAAACCCATTAAGAAATCAAAATCCAAAAAACTCTCTCTTATTCCAAAACCCCCAAAACCTCCACTGAAGACCAAGCACAAGATCAAGCTATGGCGGTGGATTCTTGGAGATCTCTTCTCAGATTTTCGTAGGTTTATAATATAGATGGTATGTTAATCATTCATCCCTAGATAATCATCATCTATGGAGTCCTTTAAAAGCTTTTCCAAACATGATTCTAAGTCAAAAATCATATCTTTCAATATAGCAATGGGTCTTTCTCAAATTGATTTCCAAATCATTCTAATGATGAATATATGTTAGCTACTGATTTTATGATGAATTTATATCCAATTTTATGAAGAACCCATGATCCTCCTGAATTCTCAAATTTGCCTATAATGTGAGTCTTGTGATCTTGATTTCATGTTTATAGAATTTTGATTACATTGTATTGAATTGCTTATTGCTATTATTATATATATAAATTAAATATGAATTGAGGAGGAATTATAATAGATGATCATTATCTTGGAGGTTTGGTAAGTTGACCTATTTCCTCGAATTATCTTAGAATGTATATTGAATTGTAATGATTGGCATGATCCACTTATGGTGGCAGTGTTTACATTCTTGTACATGTTTATATTTTATAATCATGGCCTTGAATGCATTAGATGCAACATAAATTTATATGATGATTTCAATGTTTAGGAAGGTGAAGGATTTAGCCTTGATTCTATTATCATGTTCTAAGTGAATTGATGTTATGTAAAGTATATGAATAAAGCTCCAACTAGTTGCATGACCCAGGTGTGGAGATGATGTTATATGTATATGTGCAATGATCATTTAAGGTTTAGGTGTGGTCTATATGGCTAATGATGAAAGATATTCTTGTAGCATGACCCTTACCTATATGAACCCAATATGAATGTCTGATCGATGTATGCTAGGAGTTTTCTATTCCATTGTTGAATATGTACGTTCCTCCTATGATGTATTGTGAGTGTGTGTAGTCTATAGTCTTAAATAATCTAGATGTGTCTGATTCAAGATTTGAAGAATGTTGTACATGTGTTGTGATCTTAGAGGGTGGCTTCCTCAATACTAGGTGATAGCCATTACGTGATCATATTGATCAATTTACATACGCACACTTCATGAATGACTTTGAATAGGATAGATTCATGATTACCAAGGAAAGGGTAGTTCTCCTATGCATCATGTAACACCCCGTAGATTCCATGACCTATACTAGAGACCTATATGTTGAGTAATGATGGTTTTAGACCTTTATAAGTAAAAATAACTTGTTTGAGTAATGATGGATTAAAGAAAAGCCTTAACGTCCGGAAATTAGCGAAATTTAACTAGTTGACGTCCCTATGTTTGGTGAAGGTTTCGGATGGTCATATGGAGTCCAAAACTTGTAAAGAGACGTTGAATAGGTAGATTGTAGTATATAGGGTCAAACATTACAGCCACGACACCCCAAGGACCACCGGAAGGGTCCTTGGGGAGGACCCAAATTGGGAATCTTAAGTTAGCCTCGCGACGCGAGACTGACACAGACCCTACTTCCTCTGCTCAAAATTCGAAAATAAATTGTGGAATAAGCCTCGCGACGCACACCTACTTCCCAGATATCGCAAAAGTCGTATTTTGGGTGTTTTGACTTCACAAATAAACCCATTTAAGTGAGGGGTCTTTTGGGTAATTTAATGGGTGACTATATAATGTCTTAGGGTAAGTTTATTTTCAATTTAATCACTCAAATCAAGTCCCAAAAGTTGAACTCAAAAATCTCTCTCTACCTCCCAAAACTTTTTCTTCCTCCAAACCTCAATTGAAGATCATTAGAGCTCAAAGAAGAAGATCAAGCCTTAAACTTTTAAAACCCAATTTCGTGGATTTATAATATATAAGGTATGGTTTCTTTCACTCTTGGGAATCTTTCCCAAAGAGGTCCTTCAAAAGATGATTTTTGAATTCCCCAAAACAAGGGTTTTTCTCTTCACATGGGTCTTCTTTCTAAAACGAAATTTTGTATTAATTGTGCTGAATCATGATGAATTAATGTTGTTTAAGTATGAATTTATGGTCAATTGATGAATTCCTATGATTTTCCCTTGACCCGTGTCTATCCCCCAAATCCTTCATTTCTTGGATTAGTTAAGGTGAATTGATGAGGGTGATGAACATGTCACTTATTTACTTTGATTTTAGTTATGCTTATACTTCATGAATTTCCCTATTTCATATGTTGATTGTGAGTTATTGGTTATTGAAGTCTGATCTCCCCAAAAGGAAAATGAGGTATGATCTTGATTCTACTTTGCCCTTAATTATGCAAGGTGAAATCTAGTTATGTGATAGTGATGATATAACTAATTGTGTTGTTGTGATGTTGGTGATAAGAATTCCTCATCCCTAGCCCTAGATTCCTAAATTTGCTATGAAGTATGTAATTATGTTATGATATGATTATTATATGATTGAATGTAGTTTCTCATGATTATGATAATGCATCTAAAGTGAAAGGATAGTTCTCACACGTGATCACTTATGAGCTATTATGATAGGATGTTTACATAAGGTTTAGAAGAGACTAATGTGAACTTGTATGATGTCATAAGATTACTACTAAAGTGAATAATTGCTTAGCACCGAAAGGTCATGTAAATGAGATGGAGGTCTCACGTTAGTAAGTTTGGCCTCCCACATGGGTTCCTCACGTTAGTAAGTCCGGATTCCCGAACTATGTGTTGTATTATAAGATGGAAAACTCTATGTTAGTAAGTCAAGGTTTCTACAAACAGTCTCCTTGACCCTTAACTATGTGCCCACATAGGACTCTAGCTTAGTGGATCCACATAGATAGATACGTACGAATCGTTGCACCTTAAGCAAGTGTTAACACTCTTTTTTAGGTGTGGGAGTAGAACACCAGATTCCATGTAGCTCACATGGTATCATGTGGGTTAATGCACTTCTTTCCCTAACATAAAGTAAGAGTATGAACAAGTCATGTATGTGAACTCTTATTAGGGTTGTCTTAAAGGTTACTAGATAGTTTGAGGGAGGGTATGGGACCTCTCTTAAACATTGCACATGTGGGACCCTATAGCATTATTCTAGTAGTGTTCTTTTGTGATTATGATTATGATTATGATTATGTTGATAAGTTATGATTAGTAATGATGTATGAAGCATTTATATATAATAATATGTTGTAAGTATGAAGTGGGTTGCTTAATGTAATACTTAGAATTGAATAGGGTTATGGGGCTTTATTATTGGCATTGCACAAGTTTTGCTTGAGTTATTTGTATGTTGATATGATTATGATGTTCCTTATATATGTATATTGAAATGTTGGTCATTGTGCATAGTTTTGACTAAATTGTGCCTTTTCTCATGCATTAATGATTTTTATGCATAGAGACCATACTTAGTACATGTGTTTTATACTAACCCATATCTCTTCCCTTTTTTCCCATCATTGTAGTTTCGGGCCGTTGAGGTATCATTGAAGCTAAAGCAAGAAGGGTTGGACTAGACTCTCCAAGTTTTGGTATGCCCTCTAGTTAAAGGATGCTACCACACACTCTATCTTAGTAATAGTTTTATTGTCTAATAGACATTCATTTCTTTATTATTGTTGAAGATATTGATGTAAGCCCTATGTGGTAATTATGGATTTGTATTGTCACATCCGGGGGAACCCATCTAGAAGTAACACGGCGTACTCGACCTCTCAGAGGTCTTATACAAGCCCATAGTTATCATTCATCGCATTAACATAGTAAATTTAGCGGAAAATATAAAACTTTTCATAGCACATCATATGCTAGAAACTTTAACTCATATATGTATAATACATAAGCCATAATACGTTTATAGACCTTAAGTCTCTTTGCCATCTTAGACTCAATAACTTTAGAGTACATTAGGGACACGGCCCATAAGACACATTACATAACTATACAATATTTAAAGACTTTACATTAAACACATAAGTAGGACATCCTTGAACTTTAAGGATTCCTTTCATTGAGCTTGGGAATTATCTATCAAGCTCTTCACCATTCAAGACATCCTTTAAGCATACATGACCTACACTTTGTGTAAAAAGTAAAGAAGAATGGGATTAGCACAAGAATGTACTAAGTATGGCAACCATGCGAAAACATGCATTTAAAAGGGACATTTTCTTTGAAATCATACTTCATGCCAATTTGAGTACAGCTTCATAAAACCTTTAAGCAATAGTATATATATCATTTTCATACTTCATGGAAACACAATTAAAGGCCAAACATCATAGAAAAGCACTTATAGAATTTAAGTCCAAATTGAGGTCACTTTACAGTGAACTCAATTTCCTTTACAGTGAACTCTTTTCTCCTTTATTCATTTACCTTCCAAGTAATCCTTTAGTGATACTTGGTGCAATGCATCACCTTAAAACCACAAGGAAACGTACATATAATCTATACAAGACAACACATACCATCATAGAAGTATAGTACAACATAGACATAGTTAAGTCAAGACTATAAGTACATTATAATGAAATCCTAGTCAATATGCACATATACTAATTTACTTCATATTGAACCTTATGAAACATAACTCATGCCCCCAATCTAAGTCTACTAGTGCAATGCACATGTAAGGCCCCATAACCTCACACATACTTAGTACTCCTATCATGAGACCACAAGCCTTTACATCCAAATCATATATCAACATAGTAAGAGAAGACAACTTCATTTATGTGAAGTAATACCTTCATCATATAGTTAACAAGATCAACATCATGCATAAAGGACATATACATAATCATATGCATTAGGTCACCTTCCTAAGACTTCCTAAGGAGTCACTTGTGCAATGTCTAGATGGGTTCATTACTTCCATCTATCCTAAGTAACTTACCTTAAGTCCTCCTAGTTAGGATCCTATTCATTTACTTCGATTGTCCATTTTACCTTTAGGGAACTATAACCTCAACCGACATAGACCATGTGATGCTACCATGGAATCCGGTGTCATCAAACCTTACACCGATGGAAGGTGGTCTACCGGCCAAGGTAGAACCCATTATAAACATAGCTTTCTAAGTGGAATCCACTAGGTAGTATCCTATGGTGGCAACATAGTTCAAGAACTAAGAGGTAGATATCCCTATTCATACCGTGTGGTAATTTGGGCCGCTCCTCATGGGAATCCCTTTTATGACATATCCCATAAGCAAGGGAGTTAACATCACACGAGCAACTTTAGGATGAATCTTTTCTTTTATGGACAAGTCATCACCTCCCATTGTCAAGTTCACTCGGTCCTAAGCTAAGTTCCCTTTTATTGAATAGTCTTTACTACATTTATTTATAAAACATAAGATTTAGAATATTCCTTCCTCATATGCTTATAGCATATTCAAGCATCTATCTAGTTTAGAGTATTCTTAGGCACACCTTTCAAGGCCTCTCTCATTTACTAGATCATCATCTATGTTTGTGTACATACATGTGAGCAAACCTTTCGCATAACACATAATATCACACATGTTCATACTTACATATTCATACCTCATCATGCATATTCATAACATGTTCATATATTCTTTTAACATGTGCATAGAAACCAAACCTAGGAACTATCCTATCAAGGTACACATGTGAAATGCATAGAAAAGGTCCCATACCCTTGCCCACACTAGAACACCTATCAAGTCATCCTAGTTGAGGAAACATATCATACCTTCATATACATAAACTTAACAAGCATAGTAGTAGACAATAGTGAATATGACAACTACCTTTTCATTTAGACACCATGAACCTTTACTACTTTTAAGCATGCATGAAGTGTGAGTGTGTGTAAATTGGTCAACATGATCACATAATGGCTATCTACAACACCTTGAGGCAGCCACCCTCTTAGATCATAATACTTCATCAAGCATAGGCCACACAACACACAATAACATAGGAGACAAGCCAAATTCATAATACACTTAAGACTCCTAACTTGTACTATCCATGCATTCACATAGGGGTACATAGGTAAAGATTATTAACCCTTTTAACACATAAATGGCAGCACCTATACTTTACCCTAACATGAATATACACATGCTTATACAATATCCATACAACCTAGATCACAACTAGAATAGGAAAGTAGACATAAGCTTCTAATAGTATCATATTAAGCACATGTTTATAAGTTCATCAATTTGCCTTCAAGTCCATGGTCAACACATATATAATGAAGATAAAGTAAACCTCCACCATAAGTGGACCATACCACAAAATTCCATACAAGGCTTCATCAACATATCTATAAAGAATAGAGAAGTAGAAGAGTAGAGGAAATAGGCATTCTTACCAACTCCTCAACCTTTGATCCTCATTCATCAATACAGCTTGTTTATCAATAATTCATATATATGGAAGTAGCTAAATATACTTTAAACATATGAGAAACCATGTACAAGTATAAGATTATACTATAACATAATACAACACATCAACATACTAGGAAAGTAGAATAACATAGATCATTAGCTAATGTCCCTTGCATTGATTTTAGATCATATTTCATACATATCATATGTCTAAGGCACTATCTAAACCTACATTTAACCATATTGAAATCATGATTACATACCTTCAAGATTAAGGTTACAACATAGGCATTTAGGCTTATCGATTTGCTAGAGTATAAAAGACTTTACCAATACTATGAACTCTCTAAGGCTTTGATCATCATTAATATTTTATCAGCAATACACTCATTAGTCAGTATCTAATTAGATAAGAAATCAAGACGAAATCATGCTTCATCTAATCACAATTTGAGATCCATCACACACTTAGCTTTTTGACTTCATAGCCTAAAGGAATCTAGATCAATTCATGCAAGCCTTTCTTAATTTGATCATTAACGATTTATACCTACAAAATTCATCCATTATATCACCCTAAAACAGTAGCTACAGCAGTTAATACATAATCAAAACTCTACACAACCGATCTCACAATCGACTTCAAGGCAACATGTAGAAACATAGGCTATTCATGTTCAAATCTTCATATATTTATCATCATGGAATGATCATCATCAATTCACCATCAATTAACGTAAATAACAATAAACACAAGCAATTCAACGTAAGATAATCACCATTTAATCAAGAACAAGCCATAATCACAATGCCCATGCAAGAGCTAAACCAATTTTTGAAGGACATGGGTTCATCATGCAATTGGAGTGAAATCACGTTTAAATCACTGTATTAACTTCAATTAATCATGATTCAATCGTTCAAAACCTTTTAAGAAAGAACTCATGGCTAGATTGAAGAAGAAGGACTTTGATCATATTTTTCTTCTTTGAAATCTTTGAGAATGGCTCTCTAGATGAAAAGATAACTAGAGATGAAGAACACCATATCTTTTATTAGTTGAAAACCTCTTACACTTGATGATTCATCCATGAAAAAACCACCTTGAACCTGATCTTGAGCTTCACCAACAATGGTGGTTTTAGAGAGAATATTTTTGGAGGGAAAGGTTCAATTTATGTGAGTTGATTTGGGAATGGGTTGATCACGTTTTAGATGACTTATATACACCCAAAATTACTTAACTAAACTTATTATAGTCAGGTTAGGACGTGGGGTGAATTTCCCATTCACCCCTTTAATTAACAGCACGCAGACTACCAGTTGCAGGCCACCCTCGACGATGGTAATGACGGGGCGTCGAGGCCATGACGGGCCGTGCCTGGCCTCCGTTGCCTGAAACTTAGCAAAAATTGTCTTAAGACCTGTCCAAGGCATGTTTCCCTCGATGGGACGTTGGTGGATCAACGATCCGTCGTGGGTCCGTTAATGGACACTGCCCAGGCAGTGTCTTAGGCACTTTGGGTCCTTCTATTATGGCCTCTTATGGGGCCCTTTAGAAGTCGTACCCGGACGTTTCCAACGCGATTATAAACCTTAACAAGTTATTGACCTTCCACATAAATTTCATCCAAAAAAATACCTACAAGACGTCAAAATGGGCCAAGCCCCACCATGACACACGATGAACGTCTTAAGGGCTATCTTTCATACGCCTTGGACGTTCTTGGTCGTTTGACCTCCAAACTTCTCAAAAATTCATATACTATCATTTAACATCATTATAAACCATTTAAATACTTAATAAGCTCATGAATCACAGATAATCACATAGAAAAATATATGAGGCATTTTGGTGACTTAGTCGTCGAACGTTTCGGTCGACCCTTGACGTTTGACTTCCAAATCACTTCAAACTTTATACACTGCCTATAAACCATATTATAAGTCATTTTAGGACCTCAGAACTTTAAGACTAACATTTTAGGATCTAGAAACCCTATCTCATTTTAGGGTCTTACAATAGCCCCCACTTGGGAACATACGTCCTCGAATGACACTTAGGACATTTTAATCACAACAAGGACTTCAATGCATCATAGAGTAGTTCATCATATTCATAACATCATAACAAAAAGCTAATGTACCAAACTTTAAAAGGAACACAACTTCACAACATGTAGCACTCAATACACACAAGAAAGCAAAAGTTTAATTCACTCACCCTTAATGCATTAATCAAAGAGGCTCTTATTATGTTCATAGGAGGAACATACTTCTCCTAACCATAACATGGTCATTACACCTTAATTCTTTAAGATAGCATCTTGCAAGGCCACATATAGGCAGATTTTAACAATACTCAGAACAAGTAGGCACTCATACTTCAATGCATATAGACTTGAGTTAATTACATCAACAAAAATCTTCATTAGTTAGACATAGTGCCACGATGGTCATACTCAACCATATCATGTTTAGTGGTGTACATGGAGGAATGTCTTGCTCCTCAACACACTTGCATGTATCATGAGTTCACACCTTAGCAAAGTACAATGTCAATTTCTTTAAAAAAAATGAGAAATCCCAACTTTTAAACCAAGACATGAGCATGAATTCTTTCTAGTGAAGTCTAAATGGTAAGTCACACCAAGCATCTTACAACATATAGAAAGTTATTTGACACAAATGTCAATTTCTAACATAGTACTTACCTTCACTGTAAGTATCACTTGACAAGAATATCACAAATCATAGGCACACACATAAACACTTAGCTAAACATACTTTCATTCTTCAAAAGTGAGCTTACAATCATGCTTCCCAAACCATACAAGTCATATAATTTTGAAGAGACTCAACATATTTCATTGTAAAAGAGACTCAACTTCCATTACAAGGCTAAACAATTTACCTCACAAGTGACTATTACCAAGTTCTTTGTCTTATCTCATGAAGTCAAATGCACAACTAGCATATCAAGATGTAATTCAACAAGAGTAAACATGGAATTTATCAAAAATTTCCTTTCATGCTCTTTGGAAAATTCACCATGTCTTCAAGATGATGCCAATCAATACACACCAAACATATAAAGGTCATGCAACTCATACTTTATGCAAGACTATATTCATGAATAAGCTTACTAAGAATTCATTATTTTCAAGTTCAAGTAAGAATAGAAGGACAAGGTAGACAATATCTACTACCTTACCATTTCATCACCATCCCCACTTAGGGTAAACCCAATTTAAAAGGATCTTAACTTAACAACCTTCATTTTCATCACTTAAAGTGATTACTACTTTACAGGGATTTTTCATTAATTCAATTTAGCAACACTAAGGCATTTTAAACCTTATCATTTTAGGTAAATCATCCTCAACCATTAATTATTTATCATACTATTCAATTCACATAAGGTCTTCCTACAATGCAATAGACACCACGATCATACATCATTAGGGGAATACAACAAGGGGACTTAGTCATAAGGACTCTTTCTTTTGTTTCAATATTAAAGTAAGGTAACTTCTAGGTCAATCAAACCCACATCATCACCCTACAAAGATGAGAATACTACCCTCAATTCTAGGGGAAACATCAATTCCACAACTTTAAGGGACTCACAACACAATAAGAAGTTTGAAACAAATCTACGACTCATCATGCCATAAGACTCTCATTCTTCATTCCAATAGCAAAACTCCCTTTTACATTTATTATCATGTTCATATACATCAATTCTATTCAAATTTCAACAACATTCAATCAAAGGACAACTTAGTTGGTTCTCCAAAAATGTTACAGTAAGTTGCCTAGCTTTATAGTGAGCATGCTTCCAAATATCCAAAAATGCAACATTTAGACAATTGAGGAGACAAGTATGGCAATATAAGATACAAATATTTACCAACTCATCCTTCATAAGCATGCATATTATCTTTACAACTAGGATCAAGTCTCTACAAGGGACTCCAATTTACACTAGCAACTTATCAAGTATCTCTTATATACAAAAGGAGACAATGCACACTTTGTAAACACATATTCTTAGGGTAGCTTACTTCCATAGGTAACCACTACACATCTCAAGTTCAAATAATAGTATTAGGCTACCAACATATAATGCCATATAGTAATACAACACTCCATAAGAACTTACTTGAACCATAAAAACTTTTAACATGCTTTAACTATATCATGACATACATTATTCGACATAACTTGCTATTTCACATAGATTTCATATATTGCCATAATTGGCATCACGTCATCAAATAAGAGATATTTCATACATAGTAAGGTAATATAACCAATCATAATCCCCATAGAGTTAACATGTGCAATGATCAAGTAAGGCCCCATAACCCTACTAAATCAAGTAACCCAACAGGAACTACAATTAGCACCATACTCCACTCATCTATAACCTTCATGCATGCATAACTCCATATCTTTAGCACACTAGGCTATTTACATGTTTATAAGCATAGAGATCATCACATAAGGACATTTACATTTATCATCACACACATACATAATATTAACCTCCTAAGGTCTCCATCAAGGCAAACTAGTGCAAGACATAGGTAGAGTCACATACCCCTACCTAAGTCTAGTTAACCCTTCAAGTCGCCTTAGTTAGTTTATACATCATCAAATAAGGACAAGTGTCACCTTCACACATACTCATTCAAACCATAAAACAAAGATAAGCATTTTAGACTCATCTTTTCTCCCTCAAGCATAGATCAATCTCATCTAAGCAATAACATCTAAATGACCACCGGACAAGAAAAAATAAGAGATAGATCTTATAGAGTTAAGCTCTATGGCACCATATGAGAATGATGAAGAAGGGAAACTATATCGTTCTATAACCTCTCGTACCATTTGATGTGTCGCGACTCACCACCAATGCTACGATACTCTACTAGACGTGGCAATATGAGACTCTTATAACCTAAGACCACTTTATAAACCTCATGCTCTCATACCACGTTTGTCACATCCGGGGACCCCCCTAGAAGTAACACGGCGTACTCGACCTCTCGGAGGTCTTATACAAGCCCATAGTTATCATTTATCGCATTAACATAGTAAATTTAGCGGAAAATATGCAACTTTTCATAGCACATCATATTCTAGAAACTTCAACTCATATATGTATAATACATCAGCCATAATACATTTAGAGACCTTAAGTCTCTTTGCCATCTTAGACTCAATAACTTTAGAGTACATTAGGGACACGACTCATAAGACACATTACATAACTATAAAATATTTAAAGACTTTACATTAAAAACATAAGTAGGACATCCTTGAACTTTAAGGATTCCTTTCATTGAGCTTGGGAATCATCTATCAAGCTCTTCACCATTCAAGACATCCTTTAAGCATCCATGACCTACACTTTGTGTAAAAAGTAAAGAAGAATGGGATTACACAAGAATGTACCAAGTATGGCAACCATGCGAAAACATGCATTTAAAAGGGACATTTTCTTTGAAATCATACTTCATGCCAATTTGAGTACAACTTCATAAAACCTTTAAGCAATAGTATTTATATCATTTTCATGCTTCATGGAAACACAATTAAAGGCCAAACATCATAGGAAAGCACTTATAGAATTTAAGTCCAAATTGAGGTCACTTTACAGTGAACTCAATTTCCTTTACAATGAACTCTTTTTTCCTTTATTCATTTACCTTTCACGTAATCCTTTAGTGATACTTGGTGCAATGCATCACCTTAAAACCACAAGGAAACTTACATATCATCTATACAAGACAACACATACCATCATAGAAGTATAGTACAACATAGACATAGTTAAGTCAAGACTATAAGTACATTATAATGAAATCCTAGTCAATATGCACATATACTAATTTACTTCATATTGAACCTTATGAAACATAACTCATGCCCCCAATCTAAGTCTACTAGTTCAATGAACATGTAAGGCCCCATAACCTCACACATACTTAGTACACCTATCATGAGACCACAAGCCTTTACATCCAAATCATATATCAACATAGTAAGAGAAGACAGCTTCATTTATGTCAAGTAATACCTTCATCATATAGTTAACAAGATCAACATCATGCATAAAGGACACATACATAATCATATGCATTAGGTCACCTTCCTAAGACTTCCTAAGGAGTCACATGTGCAATGTCTAGATGGGTTCATTACTTCCACCTATCCTAAGTAACTTACCTTAAGTCCTCCTAGTTAGGATCCTATTCATTTACTTCGATTGTCCATTTTACCTTTAGGGAACTATAACCTCAACCGACATAGACCATGTGATACTAACATGGAATCCGGTGTCATCAAACCTTACACCGATGGAAGGTGGTCTACCGGCCAAGGTAGAACCCATTATAAACATAGCTTTCTAAGTGGAATTCACTAGCTAGTATCCTATGGTGGCAACATAATTCAAGAACTAAGAGGTAGATATCCCTATTCATACCGTGTGGTAATTTGGGCCGCTCGTCATGGGAATCCCTTTTATGACATATCCCATAAGCAAGGGAGTTAACATCACACGGGCAACTTTAGGATGAATCTTTACTTTTATGGACAAGTCATCATGTCCCATTGTCAAGTTCACTCGGTGCTAAGCTAAGTTCCCTTTTATTGAAAAGTCTTTATTACATTTATTTATAAAACATAAGCTTTAGAATATTCCTTCCTCATATGCTTATAGAATATTCAAGCATCTATCTAGTTTAGAGTATTCTTAGGCACACCTTTCAAGGCCTCTCTCATTTACTAGATCATCATCCATGTGTGTGTACATACATGTGAGCAAACCTTTCGCATAACACATAATATCACACATGTTCATACTTACATATTCATACCTCATCATGCATATTCATAACATGTTCATATATTCTTTTAACATGTGCATAGAAACAAAACCAAGGAACTATCCTATCAAGGTACACATGAGTAATGCATAGACAAGGTCCCATACCCTTGCCCACACTTGAACACCTATCAAGTCATCCTAGTTGAGGAAACATATCATACCTTCATATACATAAACTTAACATGCATAGTAGTAGAAAATAGTGAATATGACGACTACCTTTTCATTTAGACACCATGAACCTTTACTACTTTTAACATGCATGAAGTGTGAGTGTGTGTAAATTGGTCAAC
This sequence comes from Solanum sitiens, assembly GCA_016801875.1. Taxonomy (NCBI): domain Eukaryota; kingdom Viridiplantae; phylum Streptophyta; class Magnoliopsida; order Solanales; family Solanaceae; genus Solanum; species Solanum sitiens. Next base: position 1,267,207 of record JABWTJ010000187.1, on the reverse strand, counting down.
ATGATCACATAATGGCTATCAACAACACCTTGAGGCAGCCACCCTCTTAGATCTAATACTTCATCAAGCATAGGCCACACAACACACAATAACATAGGAGACAAGCCAACTTCATAATACACTTAAGACTCCTAACTTGTACTATTCATGCATTCACATAGGGGTACATAGGTAAAGGATTATTAACCCTTTTAAAACATCGATGGCAGCACCTATACTTTACCCTAACATGAATATACACATGCTTATGCAATAGCCATACAACCTAGATCACTACTAGAATAGGAAAGTAGGCATAAGCTTCTAATAGTATCATCTTAAGCACATGTTCATAAGTTCATCAATTTGCCTTCAAGGCCATGGTCAACACATATATAACGACGATAAAGTAAACACCGCCACAATAAGTGGACCATACCACACAATGTCATACAAGGCTTCATCAACATTTCTATAAAGAATAAAGAAGTAGAAGGGTAGAGGAAATAGGTATTCTTACCAACTCCTCAACCTTTAATCCTCATTCATCAATACACCTTGTTTATCAATAATTCATATATATATGGCAGTATCTAAATGTACTTTAAACATATAAGAAACCATGTATAAGTCGCTACAAGATTATACTATAACATAATACAACACATCAACATACTAGGAAAGTAGAATAACATAGATCGTTTGCTAATTTCCCTTGCATTGATTTTAGATCATATTTCATACATATCATATGTCTAAGGCACTATCTAAACCTACTTTTAACCATATTGAAATCATGATTACATACCTTCAAGATTAAGGTTACAACATAGGCATTTAGGCTTATCGATTTGCTAGAGTACAAAAGACTTTACCAATACTATGAACTCTCTAAGGCTTTGATCATAATTAATATTTTATCAACAATACACTCATTAGTCAGTATATAATTAGATAAGAAATCAAGACGAAATCATGCTTCATCTAATCACAATTCGAGATCCATCACACACTTAGCTTTTTGACTTCATAGCCTAAATGAATCTAGATCAATTCATGCAAGCCTTTCATAATTTGATCATTAACGATTTATACCTACAAAATTCATCCATTATATCACCCTAAAACAGTAGCTACAGAAGTTCATACATAATCAAAACTCTACACAACCGATCTCACAATCGACTTCAAGGCAACATGTACAAACATAGGCTATTAATGTTCAAATCTTCATATATTTATCATCATGGACTGATCATCATTAATTCACCATCAATTAACATAAATAACAATAAACACAAGCAATTCAACGTAAGAGAATCACCATTTAATCAAGAACAAGTCATAATCACAAAGCCCATGCAAGAGCTAAACCAATTTTGGAAGGAACATGGGTTCATCATGCAATTGGAGTGAAATCACATTCAAATCACTGTATTAACTTCAATTAATCATGATTCAATCGTTCAGAATCTTTTTAGAAAGAACCCATGCTAGATTGAAGGAGAAGGACTTTGATCATATTTTTCTTCTTTGAAATCTTTGAGAATGGCTCTCTAGATGTCTAGATAACTAGAGATGAAGATCACCATTCCTTTTATTAGTTGAAAACCTCTTAAACTTGATGATTCATCCATGGAAAACCCATCTTGAACATGATATTGAGCTTCACCAACACTGGTGTTTTTAGAGAGAATATTTTTGGAAGGAAAGGTTCAATTTATGTGAGTTGATATGGGAATGGGTTGATCACGTTTTAGAAGACTTATATACACCCAAAATTACTTAACTAAACTTATTATAGTCATGTTAGGACGTGGGGTGAATTTCCCATTCACCCCTTTAATTAACAGCACGCAAACTGCCAGTAGTTGCAGGCCACCCTCGATGATGGTAATAACGGGGTGTCGAGGCCATGACGGGTTGTGCCTTGCCTCCATCGCCTGAAACTTAGCCAAAATTGTCTTAAGAACTGCCCAAGTCATGTGTCCCTCGATGAGACCTGCTCGACGGGACGTTGGTGGACCAACGATTCGTCGTTGGGTCCGTTAATGGACACTGCCCAGGCAGTGTCTTAGGAAGCTTTGGGTCTTTCTTTTGGGGCCTCTTATGGGGACCTTTAGAAGTCGTACCCGGACGTTTCCAACGCGATTATAAACCTTAACAAGTTATATACCATCCACATAAATTTCATCCAAAACAAACACTTACAAGACGTCCAAACGGGCCAAGCCCTACCATGACACACGATGAACGTCTTAAGGGCTAACTTTCAAACGCCTTGGACGTTCTTGGTCGTTTGACCTCCAAACTTCTCGAAATTTCATATACTATCATTTAACATCATTATAAACCATTTAAAGACTTAATAAGCTCATGAATCACAGATAATCATATAGAAAAACATATGAGGCATTTTGGTGACTTAGTCGTCGAACGTTTCGGTCGACCCTTGACGTTTGACTTCCAAATCACTTCAAACTTTATACACTGCCTATAAAACATATTATAAGTCATTTTAGGACCTTAGAACTTTAATACGAACATGTTAGGATCTAGAAACCCTATCTCATTTTGGGGTCTTACAATATCCCCCACTTGGGAACATTCGTCCTCGAATGACACTTAGGACACTTTAATCACAACAAGGACTTCAATGCATCATAGAGCAGTTCATCATATTCATAACATCATCACAAAAAGCTAATGTACCAAACTTTAAAATGAACACAACTTCACAATATTTAGCACTCAATGCACACAAGCAAGCAAAAGTTTAATTCACTCACCCTTAATGCATTAATCAAAGAGGCTCTTATTATGTTCATAAGAGGAACATACTTATCCTAATCATAACATGGTCATTACACCTTAATTCTTTAAGATAGCATCTTGCAAGGCCACATATAGGCAGATTTTAACAATACTCAAAACAAGTAGGCACTCATACTTCAATGCACATAGACTTGAGTTAATTGAATCAACAAAAATCTCGCAGCCTGTTAGCCATGGTACGTACCGGTGGGTTCTCCCTCTGAACATTCTGCCGATTGACCTGGGCAGTCATAGCCTGTGCCTTCATAGTGATGGCCTGTGCCATCTGGGCCAGGGATGCCCGCACCTCCGCATCAGTCAACCCAGCTGGGTTAACCGGCATGGCCACTCCTTCAGCTGGAGACTGAGGTGGAACCTGATTGTGTAACAACCCTAAAAATGAATAGGATCAAGACTTAGGTTTTCAAGAATGCTTGCGACTAGAACAAGGTCCACACGGACTGATACGCGTAGAACCAGACCTCAGAACCCTTACTACAACCAATCCAACTAACTTGGGGAGATAATTGAGCTTGGAAAGGTTGGAACCAACCATGTGAGGCTCACGAAAACGAAGATTTAATCGAAGGAGTCCTTACCGGACTTAAAAGAAGAAATTTCAAGTTTTAAGGGTCCAAGGGTAAAATGGTCTTTGCCAGGCCAAGGGTAATATTGTAATTACCCTGAGGAATTAATTATTTAATTAATTAATTTAATTAAATAAAGCAATTTGGGTTGGGGCGACCCGAAGTGACCCATTTTCGCAAATGGGGTGTCACTCGGGTTCGAGCCCCACTAGAAGCAATGATTAAATTTGTTTTTAATTTATGTTGGTAAATTAATGTAATAAATTAATATTTATTAGCTGATTTAAGAAAAAGAAAAATCAGATTTTTATTTAATAGTTTGAAAGAGTCCTAGTTGACTAAGTCCTTACCTAAGCCTAAACTACCTTACACGTTTAACTCTCTCCTTCTCTCACGTCAACATCTCTCTTCTCTTTCACTTTTATTCTCTGCAAAATTAAGGTGATGAACTGAAAATACATCAAGAGTTCTTCAGACTTGAAGAACTCACACGAAATTTTAAGAAAAACAAAGTAACCAAAACGTTAAGGCAAAGAGAAGTTGTTGTCTGGTGGTGTGGACGTTGAGGAAGCTTGGACTGATTTGTGGAGAGGATATTGGACAGCAATTTCGTGGTTGAACAAGAAAATTAAGGTATGGGTCTTCTTACTCTTGGTCCCTTTCCCAAGATACCCTTAGGACTCAGACGAATTTAATCCGAAACTAAGTTGTTTCCCCTTTTGCATGCCCCTATCACTTGCTCCCAATAAATCGTAGGTTGGGTATGATTGCTGGTAGATTTAGGAATGTTATGACTTCGTGATGAACATGATTTTGATTGTATACTTGAAATCGTAGGAAAGACAACCATGTATTCGAATGTTTGTGCAAGTGTGTGTATGTGCAAAATGTTACTGTAAACTCACTGTAAGTGAGTTTTCGTTTTATGGCTTCAAGTTTGATATGGTTTTGGTTGTCATTTTACGTGTATAAATCTATGTAATCGTGATGTTCATTAAAATAGAGATGGGGCTGATTTGAGTGTCAACATTTTGGCTAACGAATTCATGAAATACTCCCCCAAAAAGTATCAAATGATCCATGAGCTTTCCTATGTTTTCAAGTAGAATTATTGGTGAATATAAGCTAATAAAAAGTGACTAATTTCCAGCAGCAACTACAAGTTCGTTTAGGCTAAAGTGTAGAAGGGAAATCTGGAAATTTATTGGTTTTAAAAGAGGTGAGGCCACTGTTGACACCCAATTTTGACCCTCGACGATGTGAATTAATTAGCGAATATTTTAGGTGCTTAACACCTTCCTAAAATATAAATGTGAATCCCCGAGCCCTTTAAAGTTTTCAAATGATTTTTCTCTGTTTAAGTCTTTTGAAAAATGAAAGTTTTTCTTGATTTTTCTTAAAAATTAAGTGGCGACTCTAAAAAGTCGAAAACTTTACGAGGAATACCTTTTTTCGATAAAAACAGAAATGGCGACTCTGCTAGGGAGTAGGAGGATTCTAACCTTAAAAACTAACTTTATTTGGCTATGTATATAATTGTTTATTTGTTTACTTTATCGCTTTATTAAACTGTTGCATTCATGGCATATCATAATTCCGTCAAACGACGATTGTTTTATTTTCACTAAAGGACGATTATACATGTTCGCAGTCGTTCGTTAACCAAATACTTTCTCGGGACACCCTAACGAGTGTAGTTGGCTACTTGATAGTCAACGATCGTTAACTGTCCCAGCCCAAGTAGTCCGCTTGGGTTACCCTTTCCACTCTAAATACAACCCACTCTTAGTTAAACTAAGATAGAGTGAAACCTAATCCCAAAAATAGCGCATTGGCCTAGGACGACCCAACACCCAAGGAGTGTTGGGCCCATTAGAAAGACCATCTTGAGTCCAAAGAGCCCACGACTCGATAGGACGATCATATTTGTGTGTTCTGAAGTATGTATTGCGTGTTTGAATGTTTGTTGTATCGTGGGGGTGGAAATTAACTAGTTGTATGTTTTTGTAGATGTCGAGTCAGTTTCTCCATTTCAACATGGTCACCAAGACGCCCGACATTCTCCGTGTATGGTGGGATAACCTCAAAGATTGTCAAAAGAGAGAAATCTCGGTTCACCTGGGTCACTTACCTTCGATAATGGACTTCAAGGTTTGGCCCACGTTTATCGAGGTTATCACTCGGTTTTGGGATGACAAAATAATGGTGTTTTGATTTGGAGACGTCGAAATAACACCAACAGTAAAGGAAATTAAAGACTGTATAGACTCTATTCGGACATGTGGTAAGAGGAAAAAATGTCCCGATCATCATATCCTTCTACCGGATAGGCCAACTGCCGAAGAATTGAGAGACATTATTACTGGTAAGAGCTAACTAGTTGGACGCCCAGAGCATACCACTAATGAGATTTTTCGAAAGATGGGGGCACGATAGGTATTTCGAGCAATTTCCAAATGAATTCTATAATCACAGTACTTGGAGGCAAAACCAAGCCATTGCATTCTCCGCATGACTTTTAGGAACTATGGTGTTACCTAAAGATGGAGAAAAAGATATCGACACCCGAGTCGTGATGGTAGTGGACACCATTTTCAGAGGGATAGGCAAGAAACAAGAAGAAAAGAAATACTGCAGTTTGGCTCCGGTCATTTTGGCGGACATTTATCGATCTTTGAGTTTGTGTAAGAACGGATTTCCGTTTTTCCAAGGTTGCAACATTCTACTTCAATGGTGGATGACTGAACATCTCTGCAAAAGGGATGCTGCACGACCACAAGAATTGGCCAAGCCAAGCCAGACGAGTCCCCTGGATAATTATGAATTCTACCTAAGCATCCGCAGATTCCCAATTCATACCACCAGGGGTGCGTGGGCAAGGGTATTTTATTATTTGAAAGAAGGAGATATACAATGGATGTTACCAAACTTCAAATCCGAGAGGATAGCAGCACAAGGGGCCAAACTTCCATTTTTAGTCCTTCCCGGCATCAGAGGATTACGGCCTTACAACCCAGCTAGGGTGATGCGGCAATTTGGTAGAACACAAATCATACCCGTCCAAGGGGATGCTAGCTCTTTTATTGTCGATTACAGTGAGAGCGGTAAAGTACCTTTCGCCAAGATCATCCTCCAAGAGTGGGCCAGACGTGTCAACATGAAATGGGATATGACTTAAAACAGATATGAAGCTGGGTATGTCAATGAATACAAGACATGGTTGAAGAATTATCTGTGTGGTGTAGTGAACCCAACACCATGCGCAGGTCGAGAAATTGAAGATGTACAGACAAGGCTTCAAACCCATGCATATCATTTTCAGCAAGAATGGGACCGAAGGGAGCAAGAATTTCAGCAAAGGGAGCGGGAATTTCAGAAAAGGGAGCAGGAATTTCAGAAAAGAGAGCAAGAATTTCATCAAAAGGAGCAGGAATACCAGTTTCGAGAGTTAGAAAATCAGAGGATTTTGGCTGGGACGTCACAAGAATTAACTAATACAAGAACTTGTCTGATGCGTTTGGATGCGATCCTGGACGAGCAGATGAACACTCTACAAGTCGTGCCAACATTTTCCAAAGCTGCGTTCGCTGAGCCGTACGTGTTCACAAGCAAGTGCATTATCCGCGAAGAAGTAAAGAAAGCCAGAAGAGGAGCAGAGCCATCAACCTTCTAACTCCCCTGCGTGGGATTGTTTTCTATCTGTATTCGCATTATATCCCCTCCCTGAAAATGTTCCCCGTTTTGATTGAAGTTATGTAACGAACGTTATAATTTTAATTAAAGTTATTTTGGGGGGTGCAACAATATGTTTCAAATGATGCAATACATCCTTCAGATTTGCTAGGCCTACCCTTGGCACAAAAGGGTCACATGCATGATTAGGACGCGATATATGTGCTATTTAACTGCTTATGTGTTGTGTTGCTGTGAATGAGAATATCGAAAACCCACTCTTTTTCAGAAATTTCTAAAAATACAAACAAGTCACTGTTACAAAAATTGTCCGACCAAAATTTCCCGAGTCTTAAGTTTCTCACTCAAAAGACATCTCTCATACCACAAATTCTAAAACGTTACTCTACTACCTCAGGAAAGGCAAAATCGCCGCTATGGACAAAGGAAAGGGTATTCAAGCTGAACCAAGTGAAGAAAAGAGGATCGAGATGCAAAAGCAGCGCGGAAAGCGTCTGTACGAATCACTATTTCCTCCTGAGAGCCCCGAACTGGAAGTCAGCGAAGGAAATTATGAGGAGGAAAGTTATGAGGAGATACTTGCCCGCAACCTTCTTTTGAAGGGCGTCTGGTAAATAGAGACAGCAAAATTTCTCTCGAGGCATATCCGCACGAAGGCCGAAAGAAGATAGAGGTAATCTCGTGTGCTCTCGTTTTTGAACACTATCGGTCTAGGGGCCTGCTAAGACCCGTTAAGAAAGCGTCCCCCCAAGCAGGATTAGGAGATCCCCACAAGACGTGCGAATGTCACCCAAGGGAGAAAGTACATACAATAGAAGAGTGTATTGGGTTTAAAAATGTTGTCCGTTATTTATTCGGTATGAATAGTACTCCTAATACTTGGGGTGACGGCGTCATCCTTGCATGTGATGAAATACGTCTTGACATACCGGTCACAGAGAGGACCAAATTCTTTCGTTGTTCATTACTCCTTTCAAGAAAACAATGAGGGAAATATACTCGGATTTAGTTTAGAATGGCATCTTTACCCATTACTACAAGAATATGGACATGCAATATTCTCTTCAACACGAACTCCGAAAGCGTTGTCCCTATCAACATCACGCCACAGACCACAATATTGAAATGTGTCTCGACTTTCGTCACGACCTCGAATCCCTCATTGGCATGAGAAAGATTCAAGTTGAGACCGTTCCCCGTGGCTAAGATGATGAGAAGAAGGAAACGACCGATCTGGAGTCATTAATTTTATTTTTAAGCTTTGATTGTCTTTAAATTTTCTTGTAATCCCAAGCGAATGAATGAATGAAAAATCAATGTCTTATTTTCTACTCGAACTACGTTGGGCCTGACATCTCCTTGTGAGATACGTAGGCAGCCTACCAAGGCCCGGCCCCTATCTTATAAAATTTTTCATTCTTCCTTTTCATATTACAAGAGGATACAAAGATCAGATCAACGGACGTCAGAAAGTAACTGCAAGAAGACCTTAGCTCAATGCGATTTGGCCTTTCTGAGATAGTGTCAAACTAAAAGAGCAAGCAAATTCCTGCTTGTAAAAAAAAAAAATGTTTCCATCCTTACTCGTGGGTTGAAGATACTCCTCAAACATAGCAACTTGTGTGTTTACCTGCTCTATGTGTGATATTATGTGTTTTGTATTCTGAGTCCAAACTGACAAATCTACCTTTGAGTTGTTTTCCTTCTCAGGTATTTTGAACTGATCTGTGTTGATTAAGCTGGCAGATCATCCTTACTTCACTAGATCAAAAGGTCCCGCAGATTCCTTCCCAAGGCAAAATTCTGACAAAGGAAAGATAGTTATGGGAGATAATAGCGAGGAAGTTGGTCTTACTGATGTTGTGGTGGCTCAACCCACCATAGCAGACCAAAACGAGCTAATTCTGCAATTGATGCAGCAGATCGCGGAGATGAGGGTAGAATTGCAAAGAAGGTTGGATCTGCCTCCGCCAGGTTTTGCTGTTAATACTACAGAAGGAAGGCCTCCTATCTACTTTCTTTCCTCGAATGTAGATCCATCTCAGAAAGTGCCGCTCGCTCAGAATCCCCCTGCTGTAGACCCAGCTAACCAAAATCCGCAGTATGCTTCAGCCTCTTATCAAACTCCACCTCCTCAAAACAACCACCCCCAAAGGCCCTCTCATCTTCAAAATACCCAACCTCAATCTGCTCCACCACCGCAAAACCAAAGTCAAAATCTGAACCAAAACACTTCTAATCCTCAGACATCCCACCATCATTTAAATCAGAACACCAATCCTCAGACTTACCCCCAAAATTACCAAGCTGCTCAAAACGCCCAGAGTCCTTCCATAGCTCCACCCTTGCCTAAAAAAACCACTTTCCAAATCCCTGTCCATGCTGAGCACGACGTGCACGGTTCTGAGTTGGACCACTATGAGGAATAGAAAAGAGAGTGGAGGGCGAAGGAAGAAGAAAAAGTAGACATAAAGGAGGAGATAAAGAAGGCTATGAAAGAGCTTCAATGCGTCCCCGATGCTATCGGACTTAACTATGAAGATTTGTGCATTCACCCGAGTCTGGACCTTCCAGAGGGTTTCAAGATCCCGAAGTTTGATACCTTCGGAGGAATGGGCGACCCTATGGCTCATCTGAGAGCCTACTGTGACCAATTCATGGGAGTTGGAAGGGACGAAGCTTTGCTGATGCGGCTTTTCAGCCGAAGTCTGTGCGGAAAAGCTCTTGAATGGTTCACCTCGCACGAAAATCGACGATGGCCCAGCTGGAATGCTCCAGAAAAAGACTTCATCGAGCGATTTGCTTATAATGTAGAAATCGTTCCTGATTACTACTCTCTGGAGAAGATGAAGCAGAAGTCTACTGAGAGCTACCGAGAATTCGCCTATAGGTGGAGGAAGGAAGCGGCGAGAGTGAGACCGCCCATGTCTGAAAAAGAAATCGTTGAAGTGTTCGTGCGGGTGCAAGAACGCGAATATTATGACAGAATTATGTTGCTCGTTGTAGCGAAGTTTGCTGAAATAGTCAAGATTGGTGAGACTATTGAAGACGGTTTGAAAACGGGGAAGATAGCCCGTGTAGCCGCATCACCTGGATCTTCAGGGTTGCTAAAGAAGAAAAGAGAAGAGATCGCTGCTGTTTCATATGAGGGGAAGAAAAACCCAAGAAGCTCATCATATTCCCGAGGTCGTCCTCAACCTTCCCAAAATTCTTTTCAAGATCGCTACATGCAAGCTAGTCATCCTAATAATCCTCCATTTTATCAAAATGCTACCCCCAGTAATCCGAATGTCCAAACTCCACTATACCAAAATCCACCCCCAAATTACCAAAATCCATCTCCCGTTTATCCAAGTCACCCTCCTCTCTACCAAACTCCATCTCCTCATTATCTTGGTATCGCTCCCAGCTGTGCTAACGTGCAGTCGAGCTACAGATCACCCCTTCCTGTATATCAAGTTTAAGCTCCACTATACCAAAATTCGCCTCCAAATTACCAAGCTACATTGCCAAACTACCAAACAAATCCATATCCCAGAAATCAAGCTCCACGTCCGAACAACCGAGGTTATTAACAGACGCCTCCCCCACGAGGAAGTTATGATCCCCCTCGACCTCGGTTCGAGAAGAAACCTTCAAGAAACTTCACCGCGCTCGCAGAAAGCCGAACAAAGCTGTACGAGCGACTGACTCCGGCCGGATACATCCACCCTATAGGGCCCAAACCCGTGGATGTCAATTCAAGATTCTACAGGCCTGATCAGAGATGTGCTTATCATTCCAATAGTGTTGGGCATGATACTGAGGATTGTATCAACCTCAAGCATAAAATTCAGGATCTGATTGACCAAGATATAGTCTCTCTCCAGCCAGCGGCACCAAATGTCAACACCAACCCGTTGCCGAATCATGGAAGCGGCAACGTGAATATGATAGAGACAGACAACGATTGGTGTGTGACGAAGGTGATAGCTCCAATCGTCCCTGACGAGTTAGAAATGTTTGTGGCTTCATTGACTATCAAAGAGAAAAAAGAGTTTGTTATATTGACACCCGCAAAGGCTGTTGCCTTGGTGCCATCAAAAACTCTTATCAAGCAAAAGTTCGTTATTGAAACTGCTGCTGCTCAAGGCATGACCATATCTGGAAGATGTTACACTCGTGATGAGCTTGCTCTCGAAGGTCAAAAGAAGGAACATACTGAAAGGCCAATAAGTGAAGGAGAAGTAGAGGAGTTTTGGAGGAGAATGCAGCCAAAGGACTATTCTATCGTCAAACATTTAGAGAAAACTCCTGCCCAGATTTCTGTTTGGGCCCTGTTGATGAGTTCTCAATCACATAGGCAAGCTCTGATGAAAGCACTCGATGATACATATGTGCCCGCGGGCACAAGCAGTGATAATGTGGCCGCCATGATCCACCAGGTTATTCGAGGACATCGCATCAGCTTCTGTGATGATGAGTTGCCTTTCAAAGGGAAGTCGCACAACAAGGCGTTGCACATCACTGTGGTCTGTCATGAAATGTTCATAAATCGCGTCTTGGTGGATGATGGGTCCGGTTTGAATATTTGTCCATTGTCGACACTGAAGCAGTTACGTTTTGACTTGGGGAAGTTGGAGCAAAACCAAGTCAACGTAAGGGCTTTTGATGGGGCCCAAAGAGATACCTTGGGAGCGGTAAATCTGGTCATCCTAATGGGTCCGGCCGAGTTTAGCGCGCAGTTTCAAGTCTTGGACATTGACACCAGCTATAACCTTCTTCTGGGAAGGCCTTTCATTCATATTGCTGGAGCTGTGCCTTCTACTTTGCATCAGATGATGAAGCTCGTTTGGAGAAATGAAGAGTTGGTTATTCATGGTGAAGGGAATCGCTCTGGTAAACAGGCGCCGATTATTGATGAAGTGTCTCGAGGTACCGATTTCTATACAGTGGAGCTGGTAAATGCTACTGGTGAGGATTTGGCCCCACAGCCTTATATGCCTGCCGTGTATAAGATGATAGCCACTGTGATGCTGCAGAATGGTTTTGAACCAGTTGATGGATTGGGAAGAAATTCCCAAAAAATTATTGAGCCTGTTCCGGTCCCCGTCAAAGGAGCTAGATATGGTTTGGGGTACGTCCTTATAGATGATGATTTGAAGCTGAAAAAGAAGAATGATCAAGCATTAGCTAAACCAATCTGTCATCTGTATCAATCTTTTCCAGTTCGAGAGCATGCCGAGGAGGAGGACCTGGGGGAAGGAATCTGTGGCCTTTTTTAAGAGATAGATGCTATTATTGAAGAAGAGGTCGAGCTGACAGGATTCCGTGATGCTGAGCCCGGAGAGACGTTGCAGAACTGGACCTCCACGCCCATCCTGATATCCCAAACTCCTTGGTAGAAGGGCATCGTTTTATGCATGTTTAAATTGGTGGTAGTCCGGAAGAGGCCCGAGACACACCATTTTGCATTTTCTTTTTAACTGTTTGAACTTTAAATTCCCGTCGTGATGTTCAAAAAGGCAATATGATTCTGCCACGGCCAAAGTTTGCATCGTTTTTCCATTTTTATGAAAGACTCTTTTATCTTTAAATTTGTTTATTTAATCATCGGCCATGCGTTGATTTTCTAACTTCGTTTATTTATGGTTTCAGTAAGGTAAGTTTTAAACCTGTCAATGTCATGTCGTTTCACGAGCTGAATGAACAAAATGAGGCAGGTGAAGACGAGGTTGATGATTACGAAGGGGAAAGTGAGGAACCAGAGTATGTTGCCAAGGAATTTCGTCAGTTTGAAAATCAGTATAAACCAAATTTAGAGGAAACTAAAACGGTAAACCTGGGCAACGAAGAGTGTGTCATAAGGAGATTGAAGTATATGTGGATGACGTCATAATCAAGTCCCGCGAGAGTTCGGACCACCTGACACATCTAAGGAAGTTCTTTGATCATTTGCGTTGTTACAACTTGAAGTTAAATCCCGTCAAATGCGCTTTTGGAGTTCGAGCCGGCAAGTTGTTGGGATTTATAGTCAGTAGAAGGGGTATAGAGCTCGATCCTTCTAAAATTAAAGCAATTCAAGAGTTACCTCCGCCGAAGACAAGAAAAGAGGTGATGAGTTTCTTAGGGAGGTTGAATTACATCAGTTGATTTATAGCTCAATCCACCGTGGTGTGTGAACCTACTTCAAGCTGTTGAAAAAACATGCTCCGACAAAGTGGACTGAAGAGTGTCAGACTGCTTTTGATGCTATCAAGAGCTATTTGACAAATCCGCCAGTATTGGTTCCTCTGCGAGAAGGGAGTCCTTTGTTGCTATATTTGTCCGTATCAGATAGTGCATTCGGATGCGTGCTCGGTCAACATGACGAGACATGGAAGAAGGAAAGAGCTATCTATTACATAAGCAAGAAGTTTACTCCATATGAGTCTCGTTACACTCTGTTGGAGAGAACATGCTGTGCTTTGACTTGGCTTGCTTAGAAATTGAGGAATTACTTGTCTTCTTATACTACATATCTCATTTCCAGAATGGACCCGCTGAAGTATATTTTCCAGAAGGCGATGCCAACCGGAAAGTTAGCTAAGTGGAAAATGCTGTTGAGTGAATTTGATGTTGTGTATGTGACTCAGAAGGCAATAAAGGCACAGGCCTTGGCTGATCATCTTGCAGAAAATCCTGTTGATGAAGATTATGAACCGCTTAAGACTTATTTTCACGATGAAGAAGTGTCATTTGTAGGGGAATATATTTCTGAAGCGTATCCCGGTTGGAGACTATTTTTTGATGGAGCGGCAAATCATCAAGGTAAAGATATCGGAGCAGTCTTAGTGTCAGAATCTGGTCATCACTACCCCATGGCAGCTAAGCTCCGATTTAATTGCACGAACAACATGGCCGAATACAAAGCTTGCATTCTTGGGTTGAAAATGGCTATTGACATGAATGTCTACGAGTTGTTGGTTATTGGAGATTCAGATCTTTTGATTCATCAAGTTCAAGGAAAGTGGGCCGTGAAGAACCTGAAGATTGTACCGTACGTACAGTATGTACAGAAGCTATGCAAGAGATTTCGAGATCGAATTTAGACATACTCCCAGAATACAGAATGAGTTAGCCGATGCTCTTTCCACCATCGTTTCGATGATGAAACATCCGGACACAGATTATATTGATCCTATGGATATAGAGTTGAAAGAGCATCCAGTCCACTGTTCACATGTTGAAGCAGAACCAGACGGTTTGCCTTGGTATTTTGATATAAAGAAGTATTTAGAGTCCGGAAATTATCCTGAAGATGCGACATCCAACCAGAAGAAGTCGATACATCGTATGGCTCTCAATTTCTTTCTAAGTGGAGAGGTCCTTTATAGGAGAACTCCAGATTTGTGTCTCCTCAGATGTGTCGATGCAGTTGAAGCTGCAAAGCTTATTGAACAGATACATGCTGGAGTGTCTGGAATGCATATGAATGGGCTCACTTTAGCACGAAAAATACTTCGAGCCGGTTATTTCTGGATGACTATGGAGAATGATTGTTGCAAGTTTGTGTAGAAGTGTCATAAATGTCAAATGCATGGTGATTTTATACGAGTGCCGTCTCACGAACTTAATGCTATGAGTTCACCTTGGCCGTTTGTAGCTTGGGGCATGGATGTCATCGGTCCGATAGAGCCATCCGCTTCCAATGGACATAGATTTATCTTGGTTGCTATCGATTACTTCACCAAGTGGGTGGAAGCAGCTTCATACAAGTTCGTGACCAAGAAAGTCGAAGCTGATTTTGTTCGCAACAATTTGATATGCAGGTTTGGAGTACCAGAATCCGTTATTACTGACAACGGTGCAAATCTCAACAGTCACTTGATGAGAGAGATATGTGAGCAATTTAAGATTACTCACCGAAACTCAACCGCTTATCGTCCTCAAATGAATGGAGCTGTAGAGGCTGCAAATAAGAATATTAAGAAGATTCTGAGGAAAATAATTGATAATTATCGAGGTTGGCACGAGATGCTGCCATATGCTTTGTTGGGTTATCGAACGACTGTCAGAACATCGACCGGAGCTACTCCATACTTGCTAGTGTATGGAACAGAAGCAGTCATACCTGCTGAAGTTGAAATACCGTCTTTGAGAATCATCCAAGAAGCTGAGTTGAGTAATGTTGAATGGGTAAGCAAGAGAATTGATCAGTTAACTTTGATCGATGAAAAGAGAATGGTTGCCGTTTGTCATGGTCAACTATATCGACAGAGAATGATTCGTGCTTTCCACAAGAGAGTCAGAGCCAGGATTTTTGAAATCCGTCAATGGGTCCTTAAGCGTATTTTTCCTCATCAAGACGAGTACAAAGGAAAATTCGCACCAAACTGGCAAGGTCCCTACATAGTTCGCAAAGTATTATCTCGAGGTGCGTTGGTCCTGTCAGAGATGGATGGCACCACATGGCCGAAACCGATCAACTCAGATGCTGTCAAAAGATACTATGTATGAAGTTTCAGTTTGTTTTTCTATCATTTACTTGTATTTGTTTTGTTTAAAATTTTATCCCTCTTGTAATGAACTATGTCTGACCTGAATTTCTCAAGAATGAGATACGTAGGCGGCCTATGTCGGCCTCGGTCACCCCATTTATCCCTTTTATATATTTCTTTGTATTTGAACTATGTTCGACCTAAATTCTCAAGAATGAGATACTTAGGCGGCCTATGTCGGCCTCGGTCGGTTTCTTTGTAATTTTCTTATTGTTATTCCTGCCTCAACGGGACACATAGGCGCCACAAGGGTTCGGTCATATGTCCCGTAAGATTTCTATTCGTCTATACAATACAAACTGGGACAAAATTTTTGAGAGGGTTTCAAAAATTCTCAAGAAGAAGATTTTTTCCTTAGCAAGCCAAGACTGAAAAATACTTCAAAATTGCAACTGGGACAGAATTTTTGAAAGGACCTCAAAAATTCCTTGATTTATTTATCGACAGTTGAAGATAAACAAAACTTGCAACTGGGACAGAAATTTTGAGGATGGCCTCAAAATTTCAACATGGGTTTATCGACAGTCTGGAGAGATTGTGAATACTCCCCAGCGAATAAACCTCTGAGCACCCAAACTCAAAGAAGTTCGCTAAGCCTGACGTGACATGACATTTGGCAGTGACCCTTTTCAAAATATTACTTCTCAAATACTTATTTTCCTAAAGATTTTCCTGTTATGTTTTATTTGTTTGAGCATAAAATATTTTGTATTATCTAGCAAGAGTTGGGAAATCAGGAAATCAACCGGAGATTGCAAGACAAGGAGCAGACAACTGAAGAAATCGACACAGATCAGTTCGTTTTAAAAACTAACAATTTTTCTGTGGACGCAGGTTTATAGCTTTGCTCTGAAATCAGCAAATTCCTCCGATAGACGAAAATGGAGAAGTCTAGGCAGGAGAAATCTCTCCCAAATTAATGGTGTTCTTGTGGACGCAAAAATCATTTTACTGCTTATACCAAGGACTTGGGAATATGATTTGTTTATTTTCGTCAATTTCCAACAACATGAAGTCTATAAAGAACGTCCAGCTAGATTCGAAGGTGAATTAAGTGAGGAAGAGTTTACGGTTTCCGTAAAGGACGTCGTTTGCATCATAATGTTAGATATGATATTATACATTACCCGGAGGGGTCATGTATATTATTGCCGATCAAGACGATACATTATCTGGAATTCATTTTACCATTATCGTCAATTGAGATGATATGATTATACAGAAGGCACCCAGAAGATCGCTATGGTGCTCGATTTAAGCATTATCTTCATTTGGTACCAAGGATGACATCAAGAGTTAGTATCCATGCATCGCGAGTTAATATTCATGCATAGAGAGTTAATATTCATGCATCGAGAGTCAATATTCATGCATTGAGAGTCAATACTCATGCATTGCGGAAGATCATGCGCCGCGAGTTAATATTCATGCATCGAGAGTCAATATTCATGCATCGCGAGTTAATATTCATGCATCGCGAGTTAATATTCATACATCGCGAGAAGATTTCATACCTCGCAGAAATTTATGCATCGCAAGAGGATTTCATACCTTGTGGAACTTATGCATTGAGGGAAGATATTCATGCCCCGCAGAAGATCATGCATCACGAGTCAATATTCATGCATTGCGGAAGATCATGCATCGCGAGTCAATATTCATGCATTGCGAAAGATCATGCATCGCGAGTTAATATTCATGCTTCGCGGGAAGATATTCATGCCCCGCAGAAGATCATGCATCGCGAGTTAATATTTATGCATCGCGAGAAGATTTCATGCCTCGCAGAAATTTATACATCGCAAGAAGATTTCATACCTTGCGAAATTTATGCATCATGAGAAGATTTCATCCCTCGCAAAAGTTTACATATCACAAGAAGATTTCATACCTTGCGGAATTTATGCATCGCGAGAAGATTTCATCCCTCGTAAAAGTTTACATATCGCAAGAATATTTCATACGTTGTGGAATTTATGCATCGCGAGAAGATTTCATCCCTCGCAAAATTTTATGCATCGCGAGAAGATTCCATCCCTCGCAAAAGTTTATACATCGCAAGAAGATTTCATACCTTGCTGAATTTATACATCGCGAGAAGATTTCATCCCTCGCAAAAGTTTACATATCGCAAGAAGATTTCATACCTTGCGGAATTTATGCATCGTGAGAAGATTCCATCCCTCGCAAAATTTAAGCATAGCGGGAAGATATTCATGCCCCGCAAGCAATCATGCACTGCCAGAAAAGGAATCGTGCATCTCAAGGAAATTATTTACCCAACAACATCAAATGCATCTTTATTTGGCAAGAGTGAATGCCAAGAGAATCATCAAAAGCAATGAAGAAAATATCAACATTGCATCAGCTTTTATTTATTTTAACATCAAATGAAGAGTGCATTGAAGATTATATTGCAAACACAAGACATAAGCTTTATTTGCTTTACGTCAAACCGATCGAGTTGACGTGAAATGTCGAGGAGAACAACTAAGTGTTGACACGGTAAAAGACATTATCTCCTAATTAAATTGCATTTTTATGCTGACGAGTTTATCTCAGTCTTTGTCGAGAGCATCCGAAAGGATGAATTCTCCAAGAACAAACCAAAGGTGCGGACGACATCAACAAGGATGCAGCACAACGTGGAACTTTTCCTTAGCAGCGAACTGGGACATAGTCCAAAGAGGAGTGTCAAACTCTTACGGCGCGAGCAGAGGAGTGACTTCCACCACAGTCAAACCACACCCCTATCATAAGGCATGTGGGTTTCTCTTTCGGTTTGTCAGTTTTGGTTTCGCATCCGGAAATTTAGGCGTCTACCGAAAGCAAGTTTCCAATCTGAGTGACAATACACCAAGAGCTTTGGAAATTATGTCCGTGTAAGTTCTTAATTATGGGTGTGAAGTGCACCACATTCATGACTAAGAGGTTACAAGCCTCCTTTTCATGCTCGATCCAATTTGTCACTTGTCCAGAACCAAAGATTATCTAACGTAATAGATTTCTTTATCAACCGATCGAGTCGAACTACAAGCAGCCTGATTCCTAAAGTACAAGGATTTGTAGGCGGTCTCAATGTTAAAAACTCGGCTGTATTCCAACACTCGCTCTTAAATCTTATCCTCGAGCATTCCGGTCTTCTCATAATTTGGTACGGAGTGACTTTAGATTTCTTTCAAAATCGTGCATTAAATCGAACATATTGACCTACAAGTGGCCTGAATTCTCATATAGCCTGAGATATGTAGGAAACCCATTTCCAGGGTTCGGCCATAACTCCTGAAGTCCGCACCAAATCCCTCTCCTAAAGATAAATATGTGGTCGGTCAAAATTGGTTGGTCAATTTCATTTTCCTCGAATTTCTTGCATCAATCCAAGTCAAACGAGGGACAGTTGTTGACACCCAATTTTGACCCTCGACGATGTGAATAAATTAGCGAATATTTTAGGTGCTTAACACCTTCCTAAAATATAAATGTGAATCCCCGAGCCCTTTAAAGTTTTCAAATGATTTTTCTCTGTTTAAGTCTTTTGAAAAATGAATGTTTTTCTTGATTTTCCCTAAAAATTAAGTGGCAACTCTAAAAAGTCGAAAACTTTACGAGGAATACCTTTTTTCGATAAAAACAGCCACCAGGGTTCGAACCTGTGACCTCACCCATATAGCACTTTAATTTCGCAAGAATAAAAGAAAAGGGGTTGGGGGGATTCGAAATGGGGGTGCAGGCGAGTAAGGAGAGAGCAATACCTAAATTTAATAAAATGGGAGGCGTGGGAATCGAACCCACGACCTCAAGGCTGGAATGGAGAAGGGAGAAATAAATAGGAAAATAAAGTGAGGTTGTGGGGGCTCGATCCCACAACCTCACTGCCATAACGCCTACATTAGAGGATTTTAATTAAAAATAAAAATAGGAGGCTGTGGGGGTTCGAACCCACAACCTCACAGCTCCTAGCGAATTTAAATTAAAATAAGGAGGTTGTGGGGGTTCGAACCCACAACCTCCCAATTTCCCCAGCGAAATAAAGAACAAAATAAAAGAGATTGTGGGGTTTTGATCCCACAACCTCTTGGTTTAGGCGAAATTGGGCAATGAGATGTTAATGAAAAATAAAAAAAGGTTGGGGGGGTTCGAACCCACAACCCTTCGGCCAATTTAAGAGAAAAGTTAAGTAGAAAATTAATAATTCGATGTAAATGTTGGGATTTAATCTAGAGTTCTAATGTCATGAATATTAAAAATAAAATCAACAAAAAATGTAAATGATATCCCAGTGATTCAATCTTGGGTTTCCTTTCCCAAACTTCCGTGTTGATACATAAGTCATACGTGAACAAAATATCCAAGAATAATGCCACATACTTAGATCGAAATCAAGATCTTGGCATACATACAAGATGCATAAGTCTTGTATCACATAATCTTAGAAATATATGAATCACTTAGACGAAATATGAATGAAGCCTCATGGCTTGTATGTATAGACACATAAGTCTAACATACGTTTAAAAATAAGTGAACCTAAGATGTATGTAATGAAATGATGTAACCCTAGAAGGATTAAGTACGAGTGTAAAATACACTAAATGGCCAAGAGAATTGACATACGATGAAATGATTATTATGTAATTAAATGATGAAACCCTAGAAGGGTTTAGTAAGAGTGTGAAACGCACAAATGGCCAAGTGCATTGGCATATGATGAAATGACCATTCACGTAAAATAGGGTGAGTAATTATGAAGTGCAATTGTGCTAATGTTAATGAATGTGGTGACAACATGATATGAGGCTAATGTAAAAGATGAGAACAATCTCAAATGAGCGTAAGTAAATATTACCAAAACGTACTCACCTATGAGAGTATAAAGTTAATGAAGAGACCAGTCTCTATGAACACTCTAATGAAAGTATTGAGATTAACACACTTAATACTAATGATGAGATGAGAAATCATCTAATGAACTATGATGTACTCATACTAGAAGCCAGCTTCCATGACGTATGAGATGAATGAAATGGAACTTTATACTGAGCACCGAAAGGCTAGCTATGAGCGGTGATGCCTTCTTTCGGGAAGGACGGAGGTTCACGTAAGTCTCATGAGATGAGACTGTCCGACTTGCCGGGTATGGGTCTCCTTATATCTCCTAGTCTTTGAACCTATACTGCCAATATAGCGATCTGGCGGGGTTAAATTCCCATGTATGCTAGCATGTTTTTGGGTCACCTTGGCCGGTGATTCCACCTCTTTTCGGTGTGGGGGAGACACTGGATTTCATGATGCTCACATGATCTATGTCGATTAAAGTTAATGTTCCCAATGAATGAATGAGGCCAGACTCAAATGATGCACATAATGAAATGAATGATACCAAAGGTGTTAGGATAGGATAATCAAAGGTGAGTTAGATTAAGGTAATGACATTAGGTCATTCATGGTCATTGCACAACGAACCTCATGAAAGTATTAAACTACATCCTAGGTATAGCTGGTGGTTACACTAGCCTATGAATGAAATGAAATGAAGTACGTATGAATGAATGAAGCAGACTTTGTGTTTGTTAATGAAGATTCCCTAGTTGAGGTCCCATCTGTTGAGCCCTCATTTCTGGGATGTCTTAATGTCAAATCTATGATTCCAAGGTCTCATGGCATATGAATGAATGATATGAAAGAAGTTATGTGCTACATGCAAAATGTATTGTATGCTATATGATATGTGCTATGTTTAAATGTTATGTGCTGTGTGCAAATGTTAAAAGTATGATGATGTATGTTATTCTCATGGTATGACTTTCCTAATCAAAATTTGGAAATCTCATTTACTTTCCTAATCCAAATTTGGAAACTTTCCTAATCTCAATTTGGCAAGTCCACTGACTTGACTTTCCAAAAATCATGTTGTTAGGAAAGAGCTATTCTTTCTCATGCATGTCCTTGGTGTATGCTTGCATATACCCATACTTAGTACAAGTGTGTACTAACTCTATACAAACTCTACTATTTTAGGTGCAGGCACAGGTGGACGATAGAGCTACAGGATCGTCATTGCAGTTATCTGGACGTCCAGCATTCATCCGGTTTTGGTAGGTCCTCATGCTTTCGAGGATGCTACTGTTTTATATTCTAGCTTAGTTTTAGAGTTGAGCTAGTGGAGCATGTTCCACTAGCGTTTCTTTCCTGTTTTTATTCAGACTATCTATTGGTGCCATTTTGGCAATTATACGCTTTATAAGTATTGAACTATTCCTTTCATTTGATTATCTCTTAATGTTAGATGGTTGATGGTGAACAAATTACGAATGTATTAGAAATATTTAGTAAGCAATATTTAGAAACAAAAAGTTTCAAATTTTCCGCTAAAATTAACCTATGTAAAGTAAGAATGACGTAAGTAGGCTTGTCTGCGACCTCTGAGAGGTCAACGACGCCGGTTTCGTCTGGGGTCTAGATTCCAGTTGTGACAGATTGTTCCCAGCAGCTGCTCCTCCTCTCCTCTGACCAACGTTCCTCCTAGTATTCATTCTCTTAAAACAATAATAATTGATGTTAGACACGCTCATAACACCAAGAAATCAGACATTAGGAAAAGCACGATAAGATCAGAAGAAGGGAAATTTTCCTACGCATAATGCAGTCTCTAATTCAGGATAGTGGTGCACTTCACTACCATGACTTAGAAACTACTCAATGTGGTTGATGTGAACTCATTATTCTCTGAATTTAACCTAGTGCTCTGATACCAACTTTGTCACGACCGGAATCTATACCATAGACGAGACCGGCGTCGTTGACCTCTCAGAGGTCGCAGACAAGCCTACTTACGTCCTTCTTACTTCATCTAGGTTATTTTTAGCGGAAAATTTGAACTTTTTTTTTCTTATTTCATGCTAAATATTTTAAACTTAACATCATGGGCTTTCACAAAGCAACCATCTAATATAGAGATAATCAAATGAAAGAAACAGTGCAATACTGTAATAAATGTATAATTGCGAAAATGGCACCAATACAATGTCTGAAATAAATACGGAAAGAAACACTAGTGGAACATGCTCCACTAGCTAAAGCCTATATCTAAGATAGATATTAAAGGTATACATCCTTGAAAGAATAAGGGCCTACCAAGTCCAGATGAAAGCTCCACGTCCGGATAGCTGCAACGTCAACCTATACGCTCTAGCGTCCACCTGTCCCTGCACCTAAAAATATAGAGTTGTATGGGATTAGTACACACTTGTACTAAGTATGGGTATATGCAAGCACACACCAAGGACATGCATGATAAAAGATAGCTCTTTCCTAACAACATGATTATGGAAAGTCAAGTCAGTGGACTTGCCAAATTGGGATTAGGAAAGTTAGTGAACTTTCCAAATTTGGATTTGGAAAGTCAGTGAGCTTTCCAAATTTGGATTAGGAAAGTCATGCCATGAGAGTATAATGCATCATCATACTTATCATATTGCACACAGCACATAACATCTTACACATAGCACATATCATATAGTATACATCACATAACATCTTTTATAACATTCATTCATATGCCATGAGACCTTGGAATCATGGACTTGGCATTAAGACTTTCCAAAATGAGGGCTCAACTTATGGGACCTCAACTAGGGATTCTTCATTAGCAAATACAGAGTCTGCTTCATTCATTCATACGTACTACATTTCATTTCGTTCATAGGCCAGTGTGAACACCAGCTATACCTAGGGTGTAGTTTAAGACTTTCATCGGGTTTTCTGTGCAATGATCAATAATAACCTAGTGTCATTACCTGAGTCTAGATCACCTCTTGATTATGCTATCCTAACACCTTTTGTATCGTTCATTTCATTATGTTCTTCATTTGAGGCTGGCCTCATTCATTCATTGGGAACTTTAACTTTAACCGACATAGATCATGTGAGCATCATGAAATCCAGAGTCTCCCCCACACCGAAAAGAGCTGTAATCACCAGCCAAGGTGACCCAAAACATGCTAGCGTACATGGAATTTAACCCCGCCAGATCCCTATATTGGCAGTATAGGTTCGAAGACCAGGAGATATAAGGAGACCCATACCCGGCAAGACGGACAATCTCACATCACGAGAGTTACGTGAACCTTCGCCCTTCCCGAAAGAAGGCATTACCGCTCATAGCTAGTCTATCGGTGCTCAGTATAAAGTTTCACTACATTCAACTCATACGTCATGGAAGCTGGCTTCTAGTATGAGGACATCATAGCTCAATAGATGATGTCACATCTCATCATTAGTATTAAGTGTGTTAATCTCAATACTTTCATTAGAGTGTTCATAGAGACTGGTCTCTTCATTAACTTAACATTCTCATAGGTAAGTACGTTTGGGTAATATTTACTTAGGCTCATTTGAGATTGTTCTCATCTTTTAAATTAGCCTCATATCATGTTGTCACCACATTCATTAACATTAGCACATTTGCTCTTGATAATACTCATCCCATTTTACGTGAATGTTCATTTCATCATATGCCAATATACTTGGCCATTTGTGTGTTTCACACTCCTACTTAACCCTTCTAGGGTTTCATCATTTCATTTCATAATAATCATTTCATCGTATGCCAATGCACTTGGCCATTTAGTGTGTTTTACACTCGTACTTAACCCATTCTAGGGTTACTTCATTTCATTACATACATCTTAGGTTCAGTTATTTTTAAACGTATGCTAGACTTATGGGTCTATACATACAAGCCATGAGGCTTCATTCATAGTTCGTTAAGTGACTCATATCTTCCTAAGATTATGTAGTACAAGAATTATGTGTCTTGTATGTATGCCAAGATCTTGATTTTGATCTAAGTAGGTGGCATTATTCTTGAACATTTAATTCACGTATGACTTATGTATCAATACGGAAATTTGGGCAAGGGAACCCAGATCTTACGACTTGGACAATACTTACATTTTTCCTTGACTTTATTTTTAGTCTTCATCACATTGGGACCCTAGATCGAGCCCCAACATCAACATTCTATCTTTATTTTTCTCCTTGGATTCTCCCCTTATTTGGCCGAAGGGTTGTGGGATCGAACCCCCACAACCCCTTTGATTTTTCATTTAAAAATTTGTTGTCCCATTTCGCCTAGACCAAGAGGTTTTGGGATCAAACCCCCACAACCTCTTTTTATTTTAGTCTTTATTTCGCTGGAATTGGGAGGTTGTGGGTTCGATCCCCCACAGCCTCCTTATTTTATTTTTAATTTCTCTAGGGGCTGTGAGGTTGTGGGTTCAAACCCCCACAACCTCCTTATTTTTATTTTTAATTGAAATTTACTTAGCTAGGCGTTTGGCAGTGAGATTGTGGGATCGAGCCCCAACAGCCTCACTTTATTTTCTTATTTAATTCGCCCTTCTCCTTTCCAGCCTTGAGGTCGTGGGTTCGATTCCCACGCCTCCTATTTTCTTTTCTTTAATTTTCTTCTTTCATTCGCTGCCTGGAGGTCGTGGGTTCGATTCGCACGCCTCCCATTTATTTATTTAAATTGTTGCTCTCTCCTTTCCCAACTAGTAGACCCCTTTTCGAATCCCCCTGCCCCCTTTTCTTTTTTCTTGCGAATTAAAGGTGTTATACGGGTGAGGTTACAGGTTCGAACCCTGGTGGCCTCACCCCTTTAAAAACCAATTAATTTCCAGATTTACCCTCTACACTTTAGCCTAAACGAAACTTATATTTGTTGTCGGAAATTAGTCATTTTTATTAGCTTATATTCACCAATATATCCACTTGAAAAAATAGGAAAACTCATGGATCATTTAACACCTTTTTGGGGTGTATTTCATGGATTCGTTTAACACATTCTTAGGTGTAGTTTCATTGTTTTTTTGGCTGCAACTTTCCACTTAAAATCAGTCACATACACCTCATATGAACATCAGGAATTACACATTTTATGCACATTAATTTCAGCCATCGAACTAACCATTTTAAGACTTCAAAACGGATAGCAACAACAACAAACATTTACATATTGCACCACATCATTTTCGGTTGACATCATTGAACATGCTTGCTATTTCTAACCACAAAATCACAAACAACATCATATTTAACACTTAGCTACCAGAAACCATACAAACGACATGATTTCTAACCTAATATAGATTGAAATCGGAAGGAGACTAGGGACAAGGAGTTCAACATTCAAGGGGACATCCCTAGTTTCATACGTTGAATTTTGTAGAAAGAAATTCCTCTTTAAGAAAGGATTCCAAGAGAGAAAACCCATACCTGTTCTTGGTTTTGTTCAACACTCAATGTTGCTGCCCAGAATCACCACCAAAATCACGTCCAAATCCCCTCAACTTCAACACCAATTCGACGGAATAATCCTCCCTCTTGTGTAACGTTTTTGATTAGTTGATTGTTTGTAATTTTCGTTGTGAGTTCTTCAAGTGTGAAGAACTTTGGTTGAGTTTTCAGTTCTTAAGCTTTTGTTAGGAAAAGAAAATGTGAAAAGAAAAAGAGAGAGAGGCAGATCATGAGAGTGAATGAAACGTGAAAAAGAGAGAGGTTCCTTAGGATTAGGATTCTAGTTGAGACTTAGTCAAAATAAGATATCTTAATTAATAAATAATTAATAATAAAAATCTGATTTGCCTTTTTCTTAAATAAGCTAATAAATATTAATGAATTTAATTAATTTATCAATTTAAATAAAAACAATTTAAATCATTGCTTCCACCTAGGTTCGAACCCAGGTGGAGCAAGACTTCACTTCAAGAGCTCAATTTCGGCTCTCTCTCTCCCCCCAAATTGCCCCTCCACTTTATTAATTAAATAATTAAACATATATATAGGGTAATTACAATATTACCCTTTGCCTAGTAAAAGACCATTTTACCCATAGACCCTCAAAACTTAAGATTTCCTCTCTTTAAGTCTGGTAAAGACTCCTTCAAGTAAATATTCGTATTCGAGAGCCCTACATGGTTGGTCCCAACCTTTCCAAGCTCAACTAACTCCCCAAGTTAGTTGGCTTAGCTGTAGCAAGGGTTCCGAGGTCTGGTTCTACGCGCATCAATCCGTGTGAACCCTGGTCTAATCGTAGGCATTCTTGACACATTAAGCATTTCTTATCTTATTCATTTTTAGGGTTGTTACATTATCCCCCCTTAGGAACATTCGTCCCCGAATAACACTACCACTATATAGCATAATGCCAATCAGATCATAACATAATCACTATGCACAGTCAAGCAATAGCAACAAAATATAGAGAGATAAGGAAACTTAGACTTAAGAGTAAGAAGTCTAACCTCAAGAGCTGAAAAGATGAGGGTAACGGGATCTCTTGTCGGCCTCAGCCTTCCACGTAGCACCCTCAACAAGATGATTTCTCCACAATACCTTCACTGTGGCAATCTCCTTGTTCCTCAGCCGCTTGATCTGTCTGTCTAAGATCTCAACAGGTACCTCATCATAGGACAAGTCTTCATCGACTCCCAAACCTTCCACAGGTAGAATCGATGCTGGATCACCTATACACTTCTTTAACATGGATACATGAAAGACTGGATGGACAGAAGCTAGCTCCGCAGGCAATGCCAACTCATAGGACACCTCACCCATACGTTGTAGGATCTCGTATGGCCCAACATACCTCGGACTCAACTTCCCCTTCACGCCAAACCTCATCACCCCCTTCATAGGTGATATATTAAGATAGATCTGGTCACTAATATCAAACTCTAAGGGCCATTTTCTGCATATGACTTCTACCGACTGTAAGTAGTAGCCAACCTATCCCTAATCACTCTGACCTTCTCTAAGGCCTCATGAATGATCTCTGGACCCAAAATGGATGACTCTCCAACCTCGAACCACCCAACTGGATATCTACACCTCCTACCATACAGTGCCTCAAACGGTGCCATCCCAATGCTGGAGTGGTGCTATTATTATACGAGAACTCTATCAAAGGCTGATGGTCATCCCAGCTACCCCTGAAGTTAATCACACACGCTCTCAACATGTCCTCCAATGTCTGAATGGTGCGCTCTTCCTGCCCATTAGTCTGAGGATGAAAGGCAGTACTAAGCTTTACCTGCGTGCCCAAGCTCTTCTGGAAAGATCTCTAGAAATGTGAAGTAAACTGAGCTCCTCTATCTGAAATGATAGACAAAGGAATCCCATGCCATCTCACAATCTCATCAATGTAGAGTCTCGCATAATCCTCGGCTCTGTAAGTAGACTTCACAGGGATAAAATGGGCAGACTTAGTCAATCTGTCCACAATAACCCATATGGAGTCATGCTGCCTCCTAGTCCTCGGAAGACCAACCACGAAGTCCATTTTAATGACCGCCCACTTCCAAATCGGAACCTCAATAATCTGAGTCAGACCGCCAGGCTTAAGATGTTCTGCCTTAACCTGCTAACAATTAGGACACTTGGCCACATATTCTGCCATGTCCTTCTTCATGCCATCCCACCAATAAATCTGCTTAAGATCATGATACATCTTGGTGGAACCTGGATGTATGGAATATCTGGAACCATGGGCCTCTGCAACAATCCTGGTCTGCAAATCATCCACATCTAGTACACACAGCCTGTCCTGATACCTAAGTATGCCATCACCTCCCAAAGCGAAAGACTCATTCATCTTTATCAACACTGAGTCCTTCAGCTCCATCAACACAGGATCTAGATGCTGACCCTGCTTGACTTCAACTACCAAGGATGATTAAGAACTAGGATGAACTGAAACACCCCTACTAGTAGAGTCAACCAATCGCACACCTTGTCTGGCCAGTTTGTGTACATCTTTCACCAACTCCTTCCTCTCATCCTCAACGTGGGTTGTACTTCCCATGCTCATCCTCCTCAAAGCATCAGCTACAACATTAGCCTTACCTGGATGGTAGTGAACATTCATGTCATAATCCTTCAACAGCTCCAACCATCTCCGCTGACGTAGATTCAACTCCCTCTGTGTGAACACCTACTGGAGACTCTTGTGGTCTGTGAACACATCCACATGCACTCCATACAACTAGTGCCTCCACAGCTTCAGTGCAAACACCACAATTGCCAACTTCAGGTCATGAGTGGGATAATTCTTCTCATGAACCTTGAGCTGTTTGGACGCATAAGCTATCACCTTTCCAACCTGCATAAGAACACAACCCAAACCAACCCTAGATGCATCACAATAAACAGTGTAATTCTCACCACACTTAGGCAAAGTAAGCACCGGGGCTGAAGTGAGTCATTCCTTGAGCTCCTGGAAACTCTTCTCACAAATCTCCGTCCATTCAAACTTGGCTTTCTTCTTAGTCAAAGATGTCAATGGGGCAGCAATGGAAGAAAAGCCTTCCACAAACCTGCGGTAGTAACCAGCCAATCCCAGAAAGCTACAGATGTCAGTGGGAGTAAGAGGCTTTGGCCAGTTCTTCACAGCCTCAGTCTTCCTGGGGTCCACCTCCACGCCCTGATCGAACACAACATGACCCAGTAAGGTCACTGATCTAAGCCAAAATTCACACTTGCTGAATTTGGCATACAACTGATATTGTCTAAGTACCTACAAGGTTAGTCTCAAATGTTTTTCATGCTCTTCCTTGGTCCTAGAGTAGATGAGGATGTCGTCAATGAATACTATGACGAAAGAATCAAGGTATTCACAGAAGGCTCAGTTCATGAGGTCCATAAATGCAGCAGGTGCATTCGTAACACCAAATAACATGACTAAGAACTCATAATGACCATAACGGGTACGAAAGGTTGTCCTTGGGATATCTCCATCCCTAACCCTAAGCTGATGATACCCTGAACGAAGATCAATCTTAGAGAAGAAACTAGACCCCTGGACCTGATCAAACAAATTATCTATTTTGGGAAGTGGATACTTATTCTTTATAGTGACTTTGTTGAGCTGCCGATAATCGATACACATTCTAAGAGTTCCATATTTCTTTTTCACAAACAACACTGGAGCGCCCCAAGGGGATATGCTCGGCTGAATGAAACCCTTATCAGTGAGATCTTTTAAGTGCAGCTTCAACTATTTGAGTTCAGCTGGAGCCATTCTGTAAGGAGAAATTGAAATTGGTTTAGTATCGGGTTCTAAGTCGATACCAAAATCAATCTCTTGAGGGGGAGGGACTCCAGGAAAATCATCAGGAAATACATCTAGGAACTCATTCACTACAGGCACTAAGTCTATGGAAGGAATGTCATGATCTAAATCATTAACACTCACAAGATGACACAATAACCCCTTGGACATTATTTTATTGGCCTTAAGGTTCGAAATCAAGAGGTTAGGACGACTCGAGTTGTACCCCTCCCAGACTAGCTCCTCTTCATCAGGGAAACAAAATCTCACCACTCTACTACGACAGTCCAAACAAGCATAACAAATGTGAAGCCAGTCCATGCCAAGATTAACATCAAAATCATGCATGGGTAACTCAACCAAGTCTGCACACATAGTCTTACCACTTACAACTATTGGGCAATCCTTGTATACTCTATCAGTTCTTACATTTTCTCCTAAAGGTGTACTAACCACTATAGGATCATGCATAACTTCAGTTAATATCTCAAAAGTGAGAGCAAGTAAAGGAGTTAAAAAGGAAAGCGTAGACCCTGGATCAAGTAAAGCATAAACAGAAGTTTAGAATACTTGCAGCATACCTGTGACCACATTAGCGTACTTCTCCTGCTCCTCCCTGCCCTTCAGGGCATAGAACCTGTTCCTCTTAGGAGGCTCGGCTGCTGCTGCACCCTATGGGTTAGTCCTAGGCTGAGCATTACCTCCATCCTGACCTCTGTTCTGTGGGCATTCTCTAACCATGTGCCCACTCTTACCGCAAACGAAGCAGGCATTAGTGCCCTGTCTGCACTCTCCACTGTGAGCACGGCCACACTTAGCACAGTTCTTTTTGGGACACTGCATCTCACCTCCATTTCCCTTCTTGGGCTCAGGTCTGCGTCCTCTAGGTGTTGTACTCCTCTGAGAATTAGAGTTACCAGAACTTTGTTGCCCCTTCTTGAACCGGGGCTGCTCATGGACGCCAAAATTGTTTCTATGGCCTCCATGGCTGGGACCTGCCTGATCTTGAGGCTTAGGCCTCCTAGCATCACGAATACCCCTATTTTTGCGGTTGTCCACTACCTGCTGGACATGCACCATCAACCTGGAGAGGTCCATATTATCATGGAGAATCGCACACCGACACTCTTCCTCCAGATCTCCATTGATTCCTGTGAGGAACCTACTCATCTCATCCCTGCTGTTAGATACAAGGGAAGTAGCATACCTGGATAATTTAACAAACTTCAGTACTCATCTCATCCTTGCTGTTAGATACTAAGGAAAGTATCATACCTTGATAGTTTAACAAACTTCAGGGAATACTCCCTGACTGTCATGGATCCCTGCTTAAGGTTGATAAACTCCTCAACCTTTGCCTCCCTCATCTCCCTGGGAAAGAATCTCTCCAAGAAGGCTGTCTTAAACAGCTCCCAAATGACTGGAACTCCGCCCAAAGCTCGGCTATCCTTCCACATCTTGCACCAAGTCTGTGCAACATGCTTGAGCTGATAGGAAGCCAACTCAACCTTCTCAATATATGTGGCCCCCATGGCCACCAAAATCTTTTGTACCTCATCCATGAATTCCTGGGGATCCTCTGAAGTCTTGGACCCTATGAAAATAGGAGGATTCATCCTCGTAAAGTCTCGCAGCCTGTCAACCATGCTACGTACCGGTGGGTTCTCGCTCTGAATATTCTGCCGGTTGACCTGGGCAGTCATAGCCTGGGCCTGCATAGTGATGGCCTGTGCCATCTGGGCCAGGGATGCCCGCACCTCCGCATCAGTCAACCCAGCTAGGTTAACCGACATGGCCACTTCTTCAGCTGGAGCCTGAGGTAAAACCTGATTGTTCCGAGCAGCTGCTCCTTCTCTCCTCTGACCAACGTTACTCCTAGTATTCATTCTCTGAAAACAATAAGAATTGCTGTTACACACGCTCATAACACTAAGAAATCAGACATTAGGAAAAGCACAATAAGATCTGAAGAAGGGAAATTTTCCTACGCATCATGCAGTCTCGAATTCAGGATAGTGGTGCACTTCACTACCATGACTTAGAAACTACTCAATGTGGTTGATGTGAACTCATTATTCTCTGAATTTAACCTAGTACTCTGATACCAACTTTATCACGACCGAAATCTAGACCACAGAGGAGACTGGCGTCGTTAACCTCTCATAGGTCACAGACAAGCCTACTTACGTCATTCTTACTTCATCTAGGTTAATTTTAGCAGAAAATTTGAAATTTTTGTTTTCTTATTTCATGCTAAACATTTTAAACTTAACATCATAGGCATTCACAAAGCAACCATCTAATATAGAGATAATCAAATGAAAGAAACAGTGCAATATTGTAATAAATGTATAATTGCCAAAATGGCACCAATACAATGTCTAAAATAACAATGGAAAGAAACGCTAGTGGAACATACTCTACTAGCTCAATACTAATACTAAGCTAGAATATAAATGGGCAAGCATCCTCGAAAGCATGAGGGCCTACCAAGTCCGGATGAATGCTCGACGTCCGGATAGCTTCAACATCAACCTGTAGCTCTAGCTTCCACATGTGCCTGCACCTAAAATTATAGAGTTGTATAGGGTTAGTAAACACTTGTACTAAGTATGGGTATATGCAAGCATACACCAAGGACATGCATGAGAAAGGATAGCTATTTCCTAACAACATGATTATGGAAAGTCAAGTCAGTGGACTTGCCAAATTGGGATTAGGAAAGTTAGTGGACTTTCCAAATTTGGATTTGGAAAGTCAGTGAGTTTTCCAAATTTGAATTAGGAAAGTCATGCCATTAGAGTAACATGCATCATCATACTTATCATATTGCACACAGCACATAACATCTTACACATAGCACATATTATATAGTATACATCACATAACATCTTTTATAACATTCATTCATATGCCATGAGACCTTGGAATCATGGACATGGCATTAAGACTTTCCAAAATGAGGGCTCAACATATGGGACCTCAACTAGGGAT
Source organism: Solanum sitiens (assembly GCA_016801875.1). Taxonomy (NCBI): domain Eukaryota; kingdom Viridiplantae; phylum Streptophyta; class Magnoliopsida; order Solanales; family Solanaceae; genus Solanum; species Solanum sitiens. Next base: position 1,234,511 of record JABWTJ010000187.1, on the reverse strand, counting down.
TCTTCATTAGCAAATACAGAGTCTGCTTCATTCATTCATACGTACTTCATTTCATTTCGTTCATAGGCAGTGTGAACACCAGCTATACCTAGGGTATAGTTTAAGACTTTCATCGGGTTTTCTGTTGAATGATCAATAATAACCTAGTGTCATTACCTAAGTCTAGCTCACCTCTTGATTATCCTATCCTAACACCTTTGGTATCGTTCATTTCATTATGTGCTTCATTTGAGGCTGGCTTCATTCATTCATTGGGAACTTTAACTTTAACCGACATAGATCATGTGAGCATCATGAAATCCAGTGTCTCCCCCACATCGAAAAGAGGTGGGATCACCGGCCAAGGTGACCCAAAACATGCTAGCGTACATGGGAATTTAACCCCTCCAGATCCCTATATTGGCAGTATAGGTTCGAAGACCAGGAGATATAAGGAGACCCATACCCGGCAAGCCGAACAGTCTCATCTCATGAGAGTTGTGTGAACCTCTGCACTTCCCGAAAGAAGGCATCACCGCTCATAGCTAGACTATCGGTGCTCAATATAAAGTTTCATTACATTCAACTCATACGTCATGAAAGCTGGCTTCTAGTATGAGGACATCATAGCTCAATAGATGATTTCTCATCTCATCATTATTATTAACTGTGTTAATCTTAATACTTTCATTAGAGTGTTCATAGAGACTGGTCTGTTCATTAACTTTACACTCTCATAGGTGAGTACATTTTGGTAATATTTACTTAGGCTCATTTGAGATTGTTCTCATCTTTTAAATTAGCCTCATATCATGTTGTCACCACATTCATTAACATTAGCACATTTGCTCTTCATAATACTCACCCCATTTTACGTGAATGTTCATTTCATCGTATGCCAATATACTTGGCCATTTATCTGTTTCACACTCTTACTTAACCCTTCTAGGGTTTCATCATTTCATTTCATAATAATCATTTCATCGTATGCCAATGCACTTGGCCATTTAGTGTATTTTACACTCGTACTTAACCCATTCTAGGGTTACTTCATTTCATTATATACATCTTAGGTTCACTTATTTTAAACGTATGCTAGACTTATGGGTCTATACATACAAGCCATGAGGCTTTATTCATAGTTCGTTAAGTGACTCATATCTTCCTAAGATTATGTAGTACAAGAATTATGTATCTTGTATGTATGCCAAGATCTTGATTTTGATCTAAGTAGGTGGCATTATTCTTGAACATTTAATTCACGTATGACTTATATATCAATACGGAAATTTGGGCAAGGGAACCCAACATCTTACCACTTGGACAATACTTACATTTTTCCTTGACTTTACTTTTAGTCTTCATCACATTTGGACCCTAGATCGAGCCCCAACATCAACATTCTATCTTTATTTTTCTCCTTGGATTCTCTTCTTATTTGGGCGAAGGGTTGTGGGATCGAACCCCCCCAACCCCTTTGATTTTTTATTTAAAATTTTGTTGTCCCATTTTGCCTAGACCAAGAGGTTGTGGGATCAAACCCTCACAACCTATTTTTATTTAAGTTTTTATTTCGTTGTAATTGGGAGGTTGGGGGTTCGAACCCCCACAGCCTCCTTATTTTATTTTTAATTTCGCTAGGGGCTGTGAGGTTGTGGGTTCGAACCCGCACGGCCTCCTTATTTTTATTTTTAATTAAAATTTACTTAGCTAGGCGTTTGGCAGTGAGGTTGTGGGATCGAGCCCCCACAGCCTCACTTTATTTTCTTATTTAATTCGCCCTTCTCCTTTCCAGGCTTGAGGTCGTGGGTTTGATTCCCACGCCTCACATTTTCTTTTCTTTAATTTTCTTCTTTCATTCTCTGCCTGGAGGTCGTGGGTTCGATTCCCACGCCTCCCATTTATTTATTTAAATTGTTGCTCTCTCTTTTCCCAACCAGTAGACCCCTTTTCGAATCCCCCTGCCCCCTTTTTTTTCTTGCGAATTAAAGGTGTTATACGGGTGAGGTCACAAGTTCGAACCCTGGTGGCCTCACTCCTTTAAAAACCAATTAATTTCAAGATTTCCCCTCTACACTTTAGCCTAAACTAAACTTGTAGTTGTTGCTGGAAATTAGTCATTTTTATTAGCTTATATTCACCAATATATCCACTTGAAAACTTAGGAAAACTGATGGATCATTTAACACCTTTTTGGGGTGTATTTCATGGATTCGTTTAACACATTCTTAGGTGTAGTTTCATTGTTGTTTTGGCTGCAACTTTCCACTTAAAATCAGTCACATACACCTCATATGAACATCACGAATTACACAATTTATGCACATTAATTTCAGCCATCAAGCTAACCATTTGAAGACTTCAAAACGGATAGCAACAACAACAAACATTTACATATTGCACCACATCATTTTCGGTTGACATCATTGAACATGCTTGCTATTTCTAACCACAAAATCACAAAGAACATCATATTTTACACTTAGCTACCAGCAACCATACAAACAACATGATTTCTAACCTAATATAGATTGAAATCGAAAGGAGACTAGGGACAAGGAGTTCAACATTCAAGGGGACATCCCTAGTTTCATACGTTGAATTTTGTAGAAAGAAATTCCTCTTGGAGAAAGGATTCCAAGAGAGAAAACCCATACCTGTTGTTGGTGTTGTTCAACACTCAAAGTTGCTGCCCAGAATCACCACCACGTCCAAATCCCCTCAACTTCAACACCAATTCGACGGAATAATTCTCCCTCTTGTGTAACATTTTTGATTACTTGATTGTTTGTAATTTTTATTGTGAGTTCTTCAACTGTGAAGAACTTTTTTTGAGTTTTCAGTTCTTAAGCTTTTGTTTGGCAAATAAAAAGTGAAAAGAAAAAGAGAGAGAGGCAGATCGTGAGAGTGAATGAAACGTGAAAAAGAGAGAGGTTCCTTAGGATTAGGATTCTAGTTGCGACTTAGTCAAAATAAGATATCTTAATTAATAATAAAAATCTGATTTTACTTTTTATTAAATCAGCTAATAAATATTAATTAATTTAATTAATTTATCAATTTAAATAAAAAACAATTTAAATCATTGCTTCCACCTAGGTTCGAACCCGGGTGGAGCAAGACTTCCCTTCAAGAGCTCAATTTCGGCTCTCTCTCTCCCCAAATTGCCCCTCCACTTTATTAATTAAATAATTAAATATATATTTAGGGTTATTACGATATTACCCTTGGCCTAGTAAAAGACCATTTTACCCCTAGAACCTAAAAACTTAAGATTTCCTCTCTTTAAGTCCGGTAAAGACTCCTTCGAGTAAATATTCGTATTCGAGAGCCCTACATGGTTGGTCCCAACCTTTCCAATCTCAACTAACTCCCCAAGTTAGTTGGCTTGGCTGTAGCAAGGGTTCCGAGGTCTGGTTCTACGCGCATCAATCAGTGTGAACCCTGGTCTAATCGTAGGCATTCTTTACACATTAAGCATTTCTTATCTTATTCATTTTTAGGGTTGTTACATTGTTTGACTTCGTTTAGATGGTTGCTATGCGACAAAGTATTAGACTAAATTCCTATGCATTTTTAAGTTGTCTTTTGCGAGGAGCCTATGTATGCTTCCTATGTAGAGGTCTATGTAAACCTCCTTTTTATATACGCAAAAATTTTAATTTTTCCGTGTTTTTGACTTATGATTGCTATGATGAATTCTAAGAGGCTTGTCTTAGTCCTCTTCGAGGACGACAAATTCGGTAACGACTAGGGTGTACTTTGGGTCGTTACAAACTTGATATCAGAGCATGAGGTTAAGTATTCTTAGGAATGATGTCTCATTAAACTACGTCTATGTAGTGTCTTATTCATAATCGTGAAGTGCCCCAATTTGTGAATGAGGGACTATGTGATGCTTAGGAACTCTCACTCACTTGTTATTTCTTAGTCGTGCCTAAAATTCTTAACTCTATCTAGTCCTTTCTTCTAATCCTTTTATTTTGCTTATAGGGAATGAATACAATGAGGAACAATGCTCGAAGGGCCGGAGAGGAGAATTTGAATGAGGTAGTTCCCCCTCAAGCTCCTCAAAACCCTCAAGTTCCTGTTGAAGAAGGGGCTATGTTTAATGTTGAGATAAGGTGGGCTATTCATAGCTTGACTCAAGTGTTGGGTACCCAAGTTGCTAGGGATACAATGGTGCAAGTGAACACTAATGCTAACACTACCATTTCAAGGATTAGGGATTTCACAAGGATGAATCCCCCTACTTTCTATGGTTCTAAGGTGGAGGAAGACCCACAAGGGTTCATTAATGAAGTGTTCAAAGTTATTGATGCTATGGGTGTTTCTTCTCAAGAAAAAGATGAACTAGCCGCCTGCCAACTCAAAGACATGGCTCAAGTTTGGTATGAGCAATGTAAGGATGAGAGGTCGGTTATAGAAGGTCGGATCACTTTGGGAGATTTCAAAATGACTTTCCTTGATCGGTTTTTTCCCTTGAACTAAGTGAGAGTAAAATGCATGAATTCATCAACCTTCGTCGAGGGGATACGAGCGTGAAGGAGTATAGTCTCAAATTCACTTACCTATCAAAGCATGCTCCTACTATGGTTGAGGATTCTAGGGCCAAGATGAACAAATTTGTCATGGGGATATCCGATCTTGTGGTTAATGAATGTAGGTCGGTTATGTTGATTCCTAGCATGGATATCTCTCGTCTCATGGTTCATGCCGAACAAATTGAGGAACAAAAGCTTAAGCAAGTTGGTAGGGAGTTGAAGAAGGTAAGAATCGAAGATGGGAATTCTTATAAGACGAGATTTGAGGTTCAAGACAAACCAAGATTCAAAAAGAGGTTTTCCAATCACGACTCTTCTAATGCTCCAATGGTAAACAAGAGTAAGGTGCCTACTCCCAAGCCCCATGAGGGGATAGGTGAAAGATCTTATGTTGAGAAGCCTCTTTGTGCAAAATGTGATAAGAGACATGATGGTAAGTACCTAGTTAGCACGGGTAATTGCTATGGTTTTGGCAAGAATGGTCACACGAAGAGAGATTTCCCTATGATGAAGTCTCAAGGAAGGGAAAATGCTCAAGCTCAAGTGTGCGCCCCAAACCCGGATGCTCCTAAGAAGAATAACTTTTATGCTCTCCGATCCTGAAGTGATTAAGGGCTCTCACCGGACGTGGTCACCGGTATGTTAAAATTATTTTCCTTTGATGTATATGCTTTGTTGGATCCGAGAGATGCATTGTCATTTTTGACCCCTCTTGTAGCCATGAAGTTTGAGATACTACCCGACATAATAGACAAAACTTTTTTGGTTTCTACCCCGGTGGGTGAGTCCGTGGTGGTTAATAGAGTCTATCGAGGTTGTCCAATTTCCTTTCCCAATATAGTTACATTAGTTGACTTGATAGAACTTGATATGCTTGATTTTGATGACATATTGGGAATGGATTGGTTGCATTCCTGCTTTGCCTCTGTTGATTGTAGGATAAGGATAGTCAAATTTAAATTCCCAAATGAACCCATTTTTGAGTGGAAGGGAGGAAACTCAAATACTAAGGGTAAGGGTTGTCTCTACCACACAGTGAGAGTTAGGGATCTTGAACCCGAAGTCCCTCCCATAGAGTCGATACCCGTAGTGAGGAAATTTCCGGAGGTCTTTTCCAATGATCTTCCCGGAATTCCTCAAGGAGCGAGTTACTTTTCAAAAATTGACTTGAGGTCGGGTTATCATAAACTTAGAGTAAGGGAGATTGATATTTCGCAAGATATGGTCACTTTGAATTCCTAGTGATGTCATTCGGTCTAACAAATGCCTCGGCGTCATTCATGGATCTTATGAATCGAGTTTTTACAAAGTACCTTGATTTGTTTGTGATTGTCTTCATTGATGACTTTTTCATTTACTCTAGGAGTGAAAATGATCATATGAGACATTTGAGGATAGTTTTGCAAGTTCTCAAGGATAACCAACTTTTTGCTAAGTTTAGCAAGTGTGAGTTTTGGTTAAGGTCGGTTGCATTTCTTGGTCACATTTTCTCTAGTGAAGGGGTAGAGGATGATCCAATGAAGACGGAAGTGGTCAGAAGTTGGCCGAGATATTTGAGTCCTACCGACATCCGGAGTTTTCTAGGAGTAGTCGGTTACTATAGGAGGTTTGTTGAGAGATTTTTGTCTATCGCATCTCCATTAATGGCCTTAACCCAAAAAAATTGCAAATTCGAATTGTCGGAATCGTGTGAAAAGAGTTTCCTATTACTGAAAGATAGACTCAACTCTACTCTAGTATTGTAGCACTTCAAATATCCAAGACGTGTCTTAAAGCCTACCATAAGTGTGTTGAGGTCTAGACACTGTTTTAAGTCCATTTTAATGAATATATGTCATTTAGGAAGCTTAGAAACGAAAACATCCATGAACGTCCATGACTTACGGAAATTTAGTTGAAAGAGGTACTAGCGTGTCTTAGACTATTTGACTAGATTTTAGGAGTCAAAAATGCATGAAATATTGTGGAAGGGTGTATAACATGTATTAAAGTCGATTCATGGTCAAATCATTTGGGTATGACTCACCAAGGACCAACCAAGTGCCCTTGAGGAGGAACCTAGCACGTAAGAGGCAACACTGCCTGGGCAGTGTGCAACCACGAGATGCAAAGGACGGCTCGCGTATGGATCGACGGGGCTTCGATGCCAACCATCGACCAACACTTAGCAAAAATGCTGGAGTCCTTGCCTGCACAAGTCTCTGACCAAAACTACGAATGTGCAGGACAGAGGAGGGATGGTCCGTCGACTGACCCACGATTCATTGATCGTGGTGTCGTCTGTCACACTGCCAAATTCCGGCATGTTTTAAGTTAGTCTCATTTAATTAGGTAAGGGTTTAGGTGGTTACTAATGGTATTAATGGAGTCTAATTAAGTTAATTAACCCCCCATATAAAGTCCCCAACTCCATTAGACTAAACACAACTCACAAAATAAACTCTCTTCCTTCTCTCTTCTTTCTCTCTCTATTGGAAGACACCATTGAAGAACAAGCTAGGGAAGGGTTTTGGGGGATGTTATGGGGCGATATCACCATCAAATCTTCATCAAACGTTAAGGTATGGGATCTAATTCACCTTTAAGACATCTTTCCTCAAACGGCTCCTTCAAAGTATTTTCAAAAGTTGAGTTTCAAGTGGGTTTCATCCAATCTCGAAATTAATGTTATAACTTGAATTGTTTATGATTTATTTAGGATATAATGAATAGATTAACATTTAATTTAACTTTATCAAGATAATTATTGATGGTTTGGTCTTAATTGTAGAACATGACCCTTAACCCTAAACCCTAGGTTGTGATTTTGACATAAATTGTAAAATGATCATTCAACTGCCTTTGTTATTGATTAAATTACTATCCTATGATGTTATTGTATCTATTAGAAATACGTTGAGATGAATTCTAGGCCTATTATGCTAGTTCTTTAGATGTTGAATTAGGTTATGAAGTAAATTGTGAAATTGACTTAAGTATCTTGTCTTCAGCTATGATCTAGTATTGAATTGTGTTATAGTGATGCAATTGGCCTTGTTATTCTATTGTATATCATTGTGTGATGATGTTATGACCTAATTGGGTTGAATTAAGGGGTTATGGTAAGACCTTGATGATGAATTATGAAGGAAACTTGGTAAGTCTTGTGATCCCTATACTTTACTTCAAACTATGGTTAATTGTGATTAAGTCATGATGTTGTGTTGGAGTATGCCTTGTTTAAGTTTGATAGGGTGGTATGATGTTAAATTGAAATGTCTTGACTATGGTTTTGAGGTTGAGTAAGATGAAACACTATAAGTATGTTGATGACTACCAATGTGACTTATTATGAATGAATATGTAAATGTGTTAACCTTACTTATATGGATTGTCATGAAAGGATTATACTCATGCAATTCCTATTGAGCTACGATGATGATTATTATACAAGGGCTAGACCCTATAACCTAAACTAAGTTATGATTGAATTATAAAGACACTAAAGACATTTCAATAAAGGGACTTAGCTTAGCAACGAGTGAACTTAACAGTGGGAGGTGATGAATTTCCATAGAGGAAGTGTTGCCCTATAGTTCTATATGTGATGTTGACTCCCCTTTGAGGGATACTCGTTCAATGAATTCCCATGAGAGGAGGCCCCAATTTCCAAGTGGTATGAAGAGGGAAATACCTATCTCTTAGTTCTTGAACTATGTCCCCCATAGGAAGACTTGCTAGTTGATCCACCTAGGAATCTATGTTTATGTTTGGTTTTACTTTGGATGGTAGACCACCTTCCATCGGTGTAGTGTTTTACAACACCAGATTCCACACTTAGCTCTAGTGGTATATGTCGGTTAAGGCAAGTGTTCCCTAAATTAAAATGAAGTAATGAAGTATAAACCAACTAAGGTGACTTGAGAGGATTGACTTAGCCTAAGTAGGGGTATGGGACTCTACCTATGACTTGCGCTAATTTGACTTGATGAAAGCTTTAGGAGGTTGATATTATGTATGTATATGATAATGATGTAAATGATGATAAAATGTTGATTTTACAATATAAATGATATTATATGATGATGGTTATCCTTATGAACATGTAATTGGTATATATTGCTAAACTATGATGCTACGTATCCTAAAGGTTATATTATGTGAATTTGGGCATTGGCTATGTGTTATTGTTGGGTTAATTGATTGAGTAAGGTTTTGGGGCTTTGATTGGTCATTGCACTTGTTGACTGGATGAGGATTCATGAGTACTTGTCTTACTTATTATGATTTGATAAACTCTTATTCATACTTGTGATAATATTCCTTAATGATAGGGTTGTATTAAATTATGGGTTCAAGTATGATTATATGCATATTACTTACTTTGACTTAATGAATATGTCTTGTTGCTTGGTATGGTTTGTTTGAATATGCATAAGACTTTCGAAGGATAAAATGGCATGATTTAAATAAATGTCCTTTTAAGCATGTTTTGATCTTATAAGTGCATATGGTCTCATACATTGTACAAGTGGCTTACTAACCCCATTTTCTCCCTTTTCCCAAAAATTTTAGGTTGCGGTAGATGAAGGCTCATTTGAGACGACATTAAAAAAGACTTGGATATTCTCTCCAAGTGAGTAGGTCCTCACTTTCTGATGCCGATGTCAATATCTAGCGTATGGATTTGTTTAGTTCTAAAGACTAATATTTTCTTTCTATTTTTATTTGAGTACGATTTGTATAAGCCTATTTGTGGCTTCTTTACATTGATGTAGGGCTATGCCCAAATTGCTTTGGTCGTTTAGACGGTTATGAGATGAGACAATCTTTGAGACTAGGTTCTATCTTCTATTTATATGTATATGCAATAAAAGTAGAAGAATATGTAATCTTCCTATATGAAGGGTTTATGTATACTTGATACGATTATATATTATGTGTATGTAGAGGTCAATGTAAACCTTAATGTAGAAGTAGTAAAAATTTTAACTTTTACGTATTTTCGACCTATGAATGTTATGATTTTAGACTAAGAGGCTAGTATTATTCCTCAAAGAGGACACCGATGCCGGTTACGTCTAGGGTGTAAACCCGGATGTGACAAACTTTGTATCAGAGCTTGAGGTTCAATATCTTTGGTGTTGATGTCTCTCTCGACCACTTCTATGTTGATTCGTACTCATAATTGTGAAGCGCACCTCACATATGGATAGGAATCTATGTGATGCTTAGGAATCTCTCTCTTTCTTGGAAATCTAATATCGTGCCTCTAGAGTGTACTTATTATATGTTTGCACCTAAACATTGTATTTTGGTTATAGGCAATGAATACTCGAAGGAATGCGGCTCGAAGACTTGAGGAAAAGATTGCCAATGCGGGAGCTCTTCCCCGTGATGATAAAGTTCCTCCTCTTGAAAAAGATGTTAATGTTGACCAAGCCCCGGTCAATCCTCCACCTTTGACGGATGGTGATATACGGGCTTCCCTATTCCAATTGTCCCAAGCCGTCTACTCAAGCTCAAGCTATGACGGCACAAGCTAACCAGGAGGTGGTACCTCGTCCAACTCAACAAGTCACTACCATGGCATCCCCTCTAAGAGATTTCACGAGGATGAATCCCCATACTTTCTATGGGTCTAAGATTGAAGAAGACCCCCAATAGTTCATTGATGAAGTCTAAAAGATACTTTTTGCTATGGGGTTGTCTACTAGTTAGAAGTCCGAGTTAGCCACATATCAACTCAAAGATGTGGCTCAAACTGGGTATGTTCAATGGAGGGACAACATCAATATTAGGGGTGGACCGGTGACTTGAGATATCTTCAATAAGGCATTTCTTGATCGGTTCTTTCATAGGGACATGAGGGAAGACAAAGTGGTGGAGTTCATCAATCTTCGTCAAGTAGATATGAGTGTGCTTGAATAATCCTTGAAATTTTCTACATTTTCCAAGTATGATCCTTCTTTGGTGTCCGATGCTAGGGATGAAATGAGAGGTTTTGTGACGACGTGTCAGAAAATTTGCCGAAAGATTTGCCGGAAATTGTCATTAGTCTATGCTACATGACAACATGAACATTTCCTGTCTTATGGTGCATGCTAGGTAATTGGATGAGGCAAGGGCTAGGAGGAAGAGTAAAGATGCAAAAGGGGCAAGATCTTTTGAAGCTGGTTCTTCTAAGAATAGGCTTGAAATTCAAGACAAGCCTAAGTTCAAGAACAGTTTCTCTAATCAAATTCCAGCTAAGTTCCCTAAGGCTCGTGACGATAAGGTGGCTAAACCTAGGGCTCAAAAGGGAAGGAGTAGAAACTCACCAAATGAGAAGCCCACATGTGCTAAGTGTGGAAAGGGTCATTTAAGTGAATGCTTGGTTGCAACGGGAAATTGTTTTGGTTATGGCAAGAGTGGCCACAAGGTTAGGGATAGACCTAATATGAATGGTAAACAGAAGAGTGGTAAAGCAAGTGGTTCTAGTAATGCTCGTAAGAAGAACCTCTCTCTATTGTCTCCGCACTAGGGGTTAGCAAGAGACCTCTGCCAATGTGGTGACTGGTATGTTGAAAGTCTTTTCTATTGATGTATATGCCTTACTTGATCCAGGTTCTACTTTGTCTTTTGTTACACCTCTTGTAGCTAAAAAGTTTGATACTTTTACCGATATTTTGCATGAATCCTTTTTAATGTCTACTCCAATGGGTGAGTCGATTGTTGCAAAGAGGGTATATAGAAATGGACCTATCATGTTGCCCAATAGAGTTTCTAATGTTGATCTAATAGAACTAGATATGCTTTATTTTGATATAATATTTGGTATGGATTGGTTACATGCTTGTTTTGCCACTATTGATTATAGAACGAGGGTGGTGATGTTTAATTTCCCAAATGAACCTGTTGTTGTGTGGAAGGGGGGAAATTCTATTCCTAGACGTCGTATCATTTCTTGTATAAAAGCATGCAAAATGATCTCAAAGGGTTGTCTATATCACATAGTAAGAGTCCAAGATTTATACTCCGAAATTCCTTCCATTGAGTCAGTCCCCGTAGTGAGTGAATTTCCGGAGGTCTTCCCTAATGACCTTCCCGGTATTCCTCCCGAGCGAGATTTATTTTGGTATTGATTTGCTACCGGAAACAAATCCCATCTCAATCCTTATCGGATGGCTCCAGCCGAATTGATGGAGTTGAAGGCTCAACTCAAAGATTTACTAGACAAGGGCTTCATAAAGGCTAGTATTACTCCCTGGGGTGCTCTGGTTTTGTTTGTGAAGAAGAAGGATGGGTCCTTCAGAATATGTATTGATTATCGCCAACTCAATAAGGTCATTATTAATAGAAAGTATCTTCTCCCTCGGATTGATGACTTGTTTGATCAACTCAAAGGGGCAAGCTACTTTTCAAAGATTGACTTGAGATCAGGGTATCACATACTTGGGGTAAGAGGTAAGGATATACCAAAGACGGCATTTAGGACTATATATGGTCACTATGAGTTCTTAGTAATGTCTTTTGGTCTCACTAATGCTCCAGCGGCATTTATGGACCTAATGAATAGGGTGTTTCGAAGTTACCTATATTCATTTGTCATTGTCTTCATTGACTACATCTTGGTATGTTCAAAAAATGAGGGTGATCACATGGGTCATTTGAGGGTGGTATTGAAAACCCTTAAAGAACATCAATTGTTTGCCAAGTATAGCAAATGTGAGTTTTGGTTGAGGTCGGTGGTGTTTCTTGGTCTTATCATCTGTAGTGAGGGAGTTGAGGTTGATCCAATGAAAATGGAGGCGGTGAGAAGTTGGCCTAGACCATTGACTCCAACCGACATTAGGAGTTTCTTGGGTCTAGCGGGTTACTATCAAAGGTTTGTGGATGGTTTTGCGTCCATTGCATCTCCCTTGACTACTTTGACCCAAAAGAGTAAGAACTTTGAGTGGTCGGAGGCGTCTGAAAAGAGCTTCCAAATCTTGAAAGATAGGCTTGCTTCCGCTCCGGTGTTGACTTTACCGGAGGGTACGAAGGACTTCGTTGTGTATTGTGATGCATCCCGAGTGGGTTTGGGGTGTGTGCTTATGAAACATAGGAAAATGATTGCCTATGGTTCTAGACAACTTAAGGTGCATGAGGTGAATTATCCCACTCATGATCTTAAGTTAGCGGCCGTGGTATTTGCCTTGAAAATAAGGAGGCATTACTTGTATGGGGTTCATTTTGATGTGTTTACCGACCATAAGAGTCTCTAATATGTGTTTACTCAAAAGGAGTTGAATCCCTGACAAAGAAGGTGGTTAGAATTGTTGAAAGATTATGACATGAGTGTTCTCTATCACCCCGGCAAGGCCAATGTGGTGGCGGATGGTCAAAGTCTTATGACCATGGGTAGTGTATCTCATGTAGAGGAAGACAAGAAAGACCTAGTCAAAGATGCTCATAGGTTGTCTAGATTTGGTGTTAGACTGGAAGGTTCTCCAAATAGTGGTGTGATGGCCCATCATAACTCCGAATCATCCTTGGTTGTTGAGGTGAAGTCCAAGCAACACCTTGATCAACCATTGATGGAGTTGAAAGAATCGGTTCTTGGTAAGTTTAATGATTCATTCTCGTTAGGTGGGGATGATGTTCTGAGGTATCAAAGGCAGTTGTGTGTTCCCTATGTTGATGATTTGAGGAACCAGATTCTTCAGGAAGCTCATAGGTCCCGTTATACCATTCACCCGGCGTCAACAAACATGTATCATGACCTTAGGAAAGTGTATTGGTGGGAAGGTTTAAAAACGGACATAGCAGAGTTTGTTGCTAAGTGTCCAAATTTCCAACAAGTGAAAGCCGAGCATCTAAAGTCGGGCGTCTTACTTTAAGAAATCCAAATTCCTACTTGGAAGTGGGAAGACATCAATATGGATTTTGTGGTAGGTTTGCCTAAGACTAAAAAACAATAAGACTCCATATGGGTGGTGGTGGATAGGTTGACCAAGTCCGCTCATTTTATTCCCGTCAAGTCTACTTTTTCGGTGGGAGATTATGCAAAGATCTTCGTAGATAAGATTGTGTGTCACCATGGTATTCCGTTATCCATCATATTGGATATGGGTGCACAATTTACATCTAGGTTTTGGAGGTCATTTCATGAAGGTTGGGTATGTAACGTCCCTTAAAATGAGCTAGGTTTAAGTAGAGCCTAACTCTTGTGTCATGATGGTTTAAAGCCATAAAGTGGTTAAACATAGGGTTCATAGGTAGTATATATAGTTTGGAAGTGTTTGGAGGTCAAACGTCCAAGAACGTCCAACACGTTCGGAAACTAGTCGAAGTTGAACTAGTGTGTCGTAGTGTTTTGTAGTGATGTTTTGGGGGATGGTTTGAAGGTTAAATTCAGTAATGAGAGTTATCAAGCGTATCCTGACATACAAAGGGTTGAAACGTCTGAGAACGACACCCCGGTGACCATCAGGATGGCCCCTGAGGAGGACCCAAACATGGGCCAACGAAGCTGCCAAACAGCCAAGATTTAACATGCTACTGCGTGACGCGCATGTGTCATGCTGTAGGGAAAATTCTTGCCCCAACGAGACGCTTTCACGAACCATTCTGTCCAAGAATTTTCAAAAAATAAGATTTGGAAGTGTCTCCACGACGTGCAGTAAAGTCCCAGATTTCGTTGCGTCATTTTTAAGTCAAATTTGAGTTACTTAATTTGTCAAATAAATATAGGGGTCTTTTGGGTATCTTAGGGGTACATTATGGTCGGTTATAGGACCTATTTAAATCCCTAACCTCACAAATTAGAGCAAAACACTCAACTCAAAACAAAATCTCTCAATTCACTCTCTCCAAAACCTCCATTGTTGAAGGTTGGAAGCTCCAAGGAAGACGATAGGTTTCTCAAGTTTTTCTCCATCAATCTTGTGGGTTTTGCATCACAATTAAGGTATGGTTATTCATCCTTGAAATCTCTTTCTTCAAGGAGTCAATTCCAAGGCTTTTCAAAGATGATCAATAGCATGAATAGTCCAATTTCATAATCTAGGCATGGGTTCTTGCATAAAATGTTTTAAATCAATGTTTTAGGATTGAATTGATGTTAATGTAATGTTTTAAAGCTATAATTCTTATGAACCCATGTAAACCAAGCAATTATTATTTTGACTACTTTATGAGTTAAGTGATCTTGTCTGTATACTTATGAATTATAGTGTAGTTTTCTATGGGCTATTAATTGATGTAAAAATTGTATTCAATTTATGTATATTAGTCTTAGATTGATAAATATATATTGTATTCACTTAGATTCATTGAGTATTATAGTTTTTGTATTGAATTGATGTTCATGGCCATGGGTAAGGGCCTTATGGTATTGAATTGGATGATTTATCTATCGATTAAGATGGTGAGAATGGATTGGTGGCAAGCTTCCCTATTTATGTTTATTGTATGTTAATTAGACTTCAATTATGTTGTGATTGGTATGGTCCACTTATTGTGGCGGTGCTATGTGCTTTACTTGCAATTGATGTGGACTTGTCGGCGTTACTTTATGTGTTATGATGATCATGGCCTTGTCGGCACTACTTCAAGTATTATGATGATTTGTGTAGGTGATTATGTGAAATATGATTATATCTATATACATGTTAGTAATGTGAAGGTTCGACATTGTTAGGTGATCATGTTAGACTATGACTATGTATTTATGTGTGTAGTCTTAGAGTTGATGCATGATTGTTCCTACTTGACTATATGAGTCTATAATAGTTATATTGATGATGTTATAATAATGTATGGGATGACATAAAGATAATATGGGTCATTCCTAAGTGTTTCAAAGAATGATATGCTATTTGAAATAAAGTAAAGTATGTTGTGTCATGTTTTGGTAGACTTGTGTCCCTTACTTGATACATGTATATGACGAATATCAACATCTTGACTTAGTAGGCTTAGGCACCTTTGTCCTGTATGTGTATGGATGAATGTTGAATGAAAGTCTAGGATCGGTAGACCTAAGATGGTGCCCTTCTAAGCATGACTAATATGTGGAACCTTCTATATATAGAGAAGGTTAAGAATGAGCTATCCTGATAGACAATTGAGTGGTAACCCTAGTGGACCCATCTTTGGTAGGTGTATTATGACTAGGTAATGACTAAGAGATTATACCTTTTCATATTCCCCTTTTTATTGAACTTACTCTATGAGAACAAAGGCTCAAACCGAGTGAATATGTTATGGTTTGTAGCTCCACTTTAGAAGGAGACTAGAGTACAATGTACCTCTACTTGAGAATGAGACTAGAGTGCATAAAAGACCTTGATATTCCTTAACCATGTGCCTATATTGGATGTGTCCTGTTCTACCCTTGCCAAGTAGAACACACTCCATCAGAGTAGGTTTATGACTCCGGATTCCATGCCTAGCTAGTATGGTCTATGTCGGTTATTGCCTATTCTTATCATGTGGGATACATGCTAGTGTTGGATAAGTACTATGAAGTTTTTGTAGTGGAATGAGACACTATCTAGACATTGCACGATTATTCTTTGAAGATGTTAGTATGTTAATCCCTAGGCCTTCTTAAATACCATTTCGTGAATTTCAATAAGTGATGAATGTTTTCTAAATGACTTATTGAACATAATGACTTTAGTAAAGGAATGTTAATGAAAGAGGTACTTATCTAGAGTAGATTTGAGGATTACTTAGGTAGGCTTGAAGAGGGTGTATGGGCGGTCTCTTCATGTCTTGCTTAGGTGATTCTTAGAGTAATTCTTTGTAGGGAGTTTAACAAATAAAGTAAGATTGATCTTATCTTAGAAAGTCTTAAGGATCATTTAGGTATGTTTAGAGAGGGTGTATGGGCGGTTTCTCTTCGTCTCACTTAAGTTAGTTCATACGCTCAAATTTACTTCTCGAAAAGAAGTATAAGTGGTCGTATCAAGTAAAGAACCCAACTACGTGGTTAGGATCGATCCCACGAGGAAAATGATTTAGACTTAACTCTAACCTACTATTACTTTTATTTAGTCAAGTCTCTTCCGAAAACAAATAACAAAAGGGGGGTTTTGAATAACAAATGTAATTAACTAATTATACGTAAACAGTTGGCACGTTCAAAGATTTGATTATTATTCAAGTAATAAAAGTAACTAGGGCTTAAGTGTTCCCCATAGGTTCATAACTCAGTAATTCTAACTATAACACGTTGTTCCTAATATCTTGCATGCAAAGTGGTAAGTTATGTACCCCTAATTCCTTGGTCCGGCAACTAGGAAATTTCACTCCGCACCTTGGTCGGGCTACATGTGTATGCCTTACTAAACCTTACCTTTACCTCATATTAAGCATCATAATCGATATTTGGCTTAGTTATTACTTTGCACCAACCAACACTAGCTTATTAGATAGTATATACTAAATCTACGTTGATAATTCTTTTCTTATTATCTACCTCCTTGGTCCGGCAAGTAGCAATAAGGCGAGTTCTAATGTTTGCCACCGTTAAAAAGACTTCTAAACGAAAGAATTATCAATACATGCAAGACACTATTTGAGAATTGTTATTTTAGTTAGATTTTACCTTGTTATTTACCCATGGTTCCCACAACCCTAGTTATGGAGTTTAGTTAACCATGTTAATAATCACACAATTCATATTAATTAGATAAATATTCATGCACTTACTTTGATGAGATTGAAGATAATCCAGAAATTTACTTGAATTAATGAAAAACTTGCAACAAACGATTTCGGAAAATAAAGTGATTTCCCAAAATCTCAAACTTCAATACTTAGAACAATAAAACTAAAAACTATCCAAAAGTCTAACCCCAAAAATGAGGTGTTTACAGGTTTTTATAATACTCAAATCCTAATAAAAGAAGGAAACCTATTTAAGGAAAATCTGTCCAAAAAACGCGGCTGAGTCGACGACTGCCACGACGGACCGTCGAGGTCACGACGGACCATCGAGGCCTTCGGTCACTCCACACTTAGAAACTTCTGGAGATGGGTACTGGGGCTACTTTCTGTTGATGTTGACTGATGCACAGGACGGTCCGTAGCGAGCCTCCGTAGCCCCACACTTGGTCAGAATTCCCCACCTTTATTTGTCATTCTTCTTCTTCTCACGACGGTGGCCACCTACGGACCGTCGAGGTCACAAAGGACCGTCGATGGCTCCGTAGGTTGCCACTACTGCAACTTTTAGCACACAACTCTCACGTTCTTCTTCTGGACATATTTTCTGAAAATAAAGAGAATATTACATTAAAACTAATACAAAAAGGCATTAGACACACACTAAACTTAAGTTAAAACCATTGAAAGTACCGTATAACCATGGTACATCAACACCCTCAACTTAAATTTGTTGTTTGTCCTCAAGCGACGCACTATGACTCATCACAAAATCTTTGTACAAGAGCATTCTTATTTTAACTTTCTGCAATCATCTGACTATCAATCCCGATTATTTTCAAATTGAGTTATGCATACTATCACTATTAGGCTTGATCATGTGGATCAGACCATGACACAGAATCACCACTCACAGACACCTATCCTGTTTAATCTCTCACCAAGGTATCAATTTTCCAGTATTCCAACTAGTGTCCTCACTTAAAAACACATCCTCATTTTTCACACAATGATTTCAGTTTGAGTCTAAGGATTATTTTTCAACACTCGCTCTCAGAACAACTTCACACCTTATTCATACTTATGGCCATAGGCTTGTCCTTATTTTCACTGCTTTACGTTCGCCATAATAGACTCCTAGGATCATGATAGGACTTTCTTAGGTTGCAACTTAGGCTCGGGGTCAGGTTGGATACATTAAGGTGTATTTTTAGTAACTCATTGCCCTCTTTGACATAACAACTAAGAGTTCTACCTTTTCATCGTTTTATTTCGCCCTATTTTTTAATTTTCTTGCATTCCTTCACCTTGCTATTCTCCCTTCTTTCTACTTTTTGTGTAAGTGACTCTTTTCTTTTCTTCTTTTTTTTTTTACTTGTATTTTCAAATTTTCAACTTTATCACCTTTCTTTCAACTTTTCTCGAGTCACTTTTCTTTTGCTTCTTTATTCTTTCAACTTCACTTTCCGGGGCATTCCTCATAATAGCCACCCTCAACTCATGGATTTGCCACGATTCGAGGTACACAATACCCAAAGTTAGGTAAGGGCCACGACAAGGTTGTTTGCTGCATTAGCCACCCTCAACTTATGCTTTTAGCATAAGCTGAGGTGCACATGTCCAACGAGGGACCAGGGCCAACATATTGTTCCTAAAAAGGAATCAGTTGGGGTGAAAAAGAAAGGTCTGTTTTAGGCTCAATTCATTTTGATCAAGAAGGGATTAATTTCATTCAGTTTTCTGTTATGTACGCTAAAGATTGGTTATATTGAACAAGGGCCTATGATCCTTTCCTAATTGTCTGTCACAACTTACTTTTTAGCAGGACTAACCAGGCAAGTTCTAGCTTAGTACAAATAGCGGACTATTCAAATTTACCTCACACTCTCTTGACATCTCATTACCCTACCAGAATATCAGACACCTAGTTCGAGTCTTAGATTTAGGATCATGCAGCAGTGTATTTGTGTGTCATGCTTAGAGCCATACATTTATCTGTTACTATGCCTAGTCATGCATCATTTTTGTTAAAATCAGGATATCATTTTTGTTTAGCCATCATGCTTCATGGTCTATTTCTATACTACGTACAAAAGATAACAATGTGCTGGTTCAACAATAAAGTAACCAGTCTCTTGGGGGAAAAGAACACAGCCAAGAAAACCCCAAGAGAGGATCGTGAGTTGGGCTACTGAGATTTCACCCTACCACTCACTTTTCATTTACCCCACCCCCAACAAAAAAATTTGCAATTGTCCCCAATGCATAAAAAAGATATGAAATAGAGTGGTAGGTGCAGCAAACTTGAGGCACAAAGCGCCGGTGATTAACAAGCTGGCGGGTCCGGTTTCCCAGAACCCGCTCCCTCTGAAGTAGGGACACCATCAGTAATATCCTCAGCACCGACAGCACCGTCAGTTGTGCTCCTCTCAACCTCTGCAACTCTGGAACTAGATGCTCCAGCAGCCACCTCCATAACCCTCAATGTACGGGCCTCCTCATCAAAAAGTGAGGCTCTCCTCGCAGCTTCCATCTCGTGGCGCTCTCTCTTCCGAGCCCGGGACTCATCCTCATCTCTAGTCCAGTGCCTCTTGGCATACTATTGAGACGGAGGTGTTGGCACATCAGTAGTGGCAAATAGGGCAGCCATCACCGTGTCCTCAGCAGGCTCTGCAAAGGGGCCTCAGACTCCGGCACCCGAGCCTCTAGTATAGCATCCAAGTCGGCTAGTAGACTTGCCACGACAGCCTGGAGAGATGTCACGTCCATAGTAGGGGCTGGTCGGGCAAGAACCCGTAGCTCAAAAGCGTCCAGGCGCTGGTGGACCTCCCTTACCTTTTGCTTGGTGTGTTGGGCCATATTCCTCTCAAGATGCTCCTCCGCCTCAGCAATAGACTTCGGCATCCAAGGCTGGATATGGTGCAGAAGTGTGGCCATCTGGGCCTCAAGTTTCTGGACCCTAGCAAGTGGGACCAGAGAAGTCTGTGGAGTCAAATGAGAGGAGATAGGGTCGGTGCTACCACCCGGGATAGACTCGACCGGAGTGGTGTTGGTGGGCTTAGAAGTGGCTTGGTTAGCCGCTTGTGCTTGCTCAACTGTTGCCGCTAGGGTCTCTCCAAGCGGCTGCACCTCCGGACGGGGCCCTCTGTGGGGAGCCAACTCATTGGCCTCATCCCAAATGAGGCTGATATCCACTGTGCCCGACGTGGTCTTAAGCACATCAATGTGCCACACGGGCACTCCAGCTGACCTGCACAAAGCAAAAACCATGCAGGGGAAAGGGTAAGTGGTAGTGGCCTTGAAGGCCGTCTCGTGCAGCACCGCCTGTAGTAGCCAGGCAAAGTCTACCTCGAACCCTGCTATCATCGCCGCCATCAGTACCGCACGATCCCAAGTGACAATATTGTCTGCTGCAGTGGGGGAAAGGCAGTGTTGGACGAGTAGCCCCAAAAACTTGGCTGTGAAGGTGAGGTTAGCCTTCTTAATACTTATTTTGGGCTCTCTCACCCAGTCGGGAGCCTCACCATCAACAGACAAGTGCTGTGCAATCCACCGCTTGGTGGTCTCCCTCAACTCTGGCTTGGACTGGAAGCGACCATCTCTAATCAATTTCCACCGATAGTCGAACTTGGCAGTGAGAGGTGTCCTAGTAGTATCAACATCCACGCCATAAAGAAATCTGCGGATGGCCGGTAAGGAAATGTCCACACGCTTGTCGCGGACCTGGACGTAGTCTAGAGGAGCATGTTTGGCGGGGGATGCCTGCCTATCCAGCTGCAATCGGAGTGTCGCCACATATGAGGCATAGAACTCTCTGACCATCTCCTCACTATAGAGGCCCACAGCTCGGGACATCCACTCCAGCCGATGTCGGGTGAACAGCTCATGTATAGCCGGCATGGTAGAAAGGCTCTCCGTGCGAACCCGTCGTTCAAGTGTCGGGGTCTGGGTCATGACCCCCTTATCGTTTGGCATCTTAGCGTCTGAGTAAACCTGATACTGCCTATCAACACACCACCGTTTGGGATTATCTGCAACCGGAGCAGGAACGTCCGTCGACTGAGCTGGAGTCGAGTCAGCACTATCAGCCTGATCAGACGAGGCAGACTGGGATGCGGTGGCTGCAACATAGTCCTCCTCAGACCCGGAGACCTCCTCTGAACCGGATGCCTCTTCTGACTGTGCAGCCGACCCAAAAGGTCTGCCGGTCAATATGCGCTCCTCGTTAGACTGGGAGACAGTGACTACGTCGGGCGCCACCCTCGTGGGAGTGGCTCTGGTTGGGAGGGCAGTAGGTGTAGCAGTGCGGGTGCCAGGTAGCACGTACTCTGGATCACGCTCATCGTATGAGTCGATGCCCAGTCGGTTGACGGGGCGACAGACTTGGAACGCCCTCATTAATAGACACGGTCCTGCTTAGGATCCATGAGTACCTGCAAAATGAAATAGTTAGTACCGGTGGAAACAACAAAATACAAAAAGGAAATGGTATTTTAAAAGTGCAGGGTGCAGAACGAACCCTTCGACGGTCCATCGAAGACACGACGGTCCGTCGTGGGGTTCCGTCGAGGGACACTTGGAAAAATATTTCAAAACAGCAGTAACATGAGGTTCTGACAGAAACGATGGACATGCAGGATGGACCTTCGAAGGCACGACAGTCCGTCATGAGTGTTCGTCGAGGGACACTTTGAGTGAATTTTAAATTCGTCAGAAACCAAGGTTTGGACAGAGACGACGGACATCCAGGACGGACCATCGAAAGCACGATGGTCCGTTGTGGGGGTCCGCTGATAGACACTTAGAATAAATTTTTAACTAGTCAGAAAACAAGGTTCTGATAGGGACGACGGACATGTAGGACGGACCGTCGAAGGCACGATGGTCCATCGTGGGTGTGCGTCGAGGGATACTTCGAATAAATTGTAAACATGTTAGAACCCAAGGTTCTGACAGATGCGACGGATATGCAGGATGGACCGTCGAAGGGATGATGGTACGTCGTAAGCCTCTGTCGAGTGACACTTATGGAAACCAATGGAGTTGGGCATGACGGACCCCAATGATGGTCCTTCGTAGAGTCGATGATCCGTCGACGGGGTCTCGTACTGTCCTTCAGTGGACCTGGTTTCGCAGCCTCAATGGTTCCCTATGTACTACGTTGTTGGAAGCCTAAGTGTATCAAAACTATACCCAGCATCCTATAATCCCTAGGGCAAGAATTTTAGCGGGTTTTAGCATTTAATTTTCTACTGTGTAGCAACCCTAGGTCAGAAACAGAATCACAAAACACACCATGTCTAACCACATAATCCCCATTCTTTTACAATAGATGTAATCTATGGGAGCTTAGCACTATCGGGGGGTCTAGCATGCAATGGGGGCCAAAAAATTGGAGACCCAAACAGTAAGATGTCAAATTTAAACAGAAAGCAAACCACAAGTTACGAAAGTTAATTGACAGATCCGAAGATCATACCTGATAAATGTAGTAGAGGAGAAGGAAGTAAGTCACAGGTAGTTGCACAGCAGCTCAAAAAGACAAGTACAGACCGTCGATGGACTAAAAGGCTTTGCAGAATATGGGAGAGAAAGGGCTGTGGGAAGGTGAGGGAGATGATGGGAATCAGAATGTTGGAGAGGGAATTGGAGTTGGAGTGGAAGAATGGGAGGAAATGGTAGGAAATAGGGAAAGGGGACGGTTATGAGGGATTAAATGATGGGTGGGAAGTTTAAAAGTTTAAAACTTTTAATATTCAGCCGGACGGGTCGGGTCGGGTTCATGGATACTGACACGACGATTCCCCGTCGACGGACCGTAAAAGGTGTGACGGTCCGTCGTGGTTGCCCT
This sequence comes from Solanum sitiens, assembly GCA_016801875.1. Lineage (NCBI taxonomy): Eukaryota > Viridiplantae > Streptophyta > Magnoliopsida > Solanales > Solanaceae > Solanum > Solanum sitiens. Next base: position 1,211,522 of record JABWTJ010000187.1, on the reverse strand, counting down.
AACTTAACCAAATTTGAAAGACGTACCTGGGCATGACGGTTCCCACCGAGGGTCCGTCGTAGGCACGACGGTCCATCGCAGGAACGACGGTCCGTCGTAGGCATGACGATCCGTCGATGGTTGCGTCGATGGATGCAGCAGACCAATTTTCTGCAGTTTTCTGGTTATTTGATACCTGCACATTTAGCACCCATTCAGATAATATTTTTGTATTTTCTGGACACTTTTTGTACACGGACCCTAATCTATGCTCTAGCCAACACTACTAACGAAAAAGAAAGGAGTAGTCAGACGGAACATTACATAAATAAACGCAAAAATAATGCAACTATTCCTAAAGAATAACGAAAGACCTATAGTTGGCTAGAGGATACATATTGGGTTGCCTCCCAATCAGCGACTGATTTAACGTCGCGACACGACGGATGATTCTTGATTACTCAGACTTCATCAAGATGGTATGCCTCGATCATTTCATTCGCTGATTTAGCATGCCCCAGATAGATTTTGATTTGCTGTCCGTTCAATTTAAACCGCACACCCTCCTTGTTCTGCAACTCAACCGCTCCATGGGGGAATAGTTGGGTGATCAAGTAGGAACCTGTCTATTTGGACTTGAGTTTGCCCAGAAATAAGCGCAACCTAGAATTGAACAAAAGCACCAAATCCCCAACCACAAAATCGCGCTTCTCAATCTTTTGGTCATGGTACTTCTTCATCTTTTCTTTGTAGAGGGCTGAACTTTCATATTCCTTCAAGCGAAATTCAGCAAGCTCATTCAACCCATTTAACCTTTGTTTCGCAGCCTCATTCCAATCTATATTCAACTTCTTCATTGCCCACATGGCTTTGTGTTCTAATTCCACCGGTAAGTGAAAAGCCTTCCCATATAGAAGTTGGTATGGGGACATAACAATGGGAGTCTTGTATACTGTCCGGTAGGCCCAAAGAGCATCATCAAGCCTCCTTGACCAATCCGTTCTACTAGCATTCACCGTTTTCGACAAGATCTGCTTAATCTCCCTGTTTAACACCTCAACTTGCGCACTAGTTTGAGGATAGTACGGAGTGGATACATTATGGCGAACCCCATAATTTTCCAGTAATCCCTTAAATAGCTTGTTGCAAAAGTGGGATCCCCCATCACTAATAATAGCCCTTGGGGTGCCAAATCTGGAAAGTATGTTCTTTTTCAAGAACGCGGTGACACTCTTCCCTTTATTATTTGAAAATGCGATAGCTTCCACCCACTTAGACACATAGTCGACTCCCACAAGAATGTACTTCATCCCATAAGAACTTACAAAAGGGCCCATAAAGTCAATGCCCCATATATCAAACAATTCAATCACAAGGATGGGATTTAAAGGGATCTCTTGCTTCCTCGAAATGTCACCATCTCTTTTGCATCTATCACATGCCTTGGAGAACTCATGAGCATCTTGATGGATAGTTGGCCAACGCATTGCAAGATTTTGTGGGTTGTCCGAATTCCACTATGATGCCCACCTACAGGCGAAGAATGGCACGCCTCCAAAACACTTAACATCTCAACTTCCGGCACACAACACCGAATAAGCCCATCGGCAAAACTCCTATATAAGTATGGTTCATCCCAAAAGAACTTTTTCACATCATGCATGAATTTTTTTCTTTGATGAAAGGACATGTCCGGTGGGATGATATCACTAGCCAGATAATTCGCGAAATCTGCGAACCATGGGATCAAGTCTTGGGAGGCAGCCAATACATGCTCATCATGGAAAGTATCATCAATTTCAGCCACATTGCTTCATCTTCTAATCGGCACAAGTAATTAGCAATCTGATTTTCGGTCCCTTTTCTATCTTTTACCTCAAAGTCAAATTCTTGCAATAGTAATACCCAACGAATCAACCTCGGTTTTGCATACTTCTTTTCCATCAAATATCTCAAAGCAGAATGATCAGTATGCACTATAACTCTAGTGCCAAGCAAATAGGAGCGAAATTTCTCGAAAGCAAAGACTATTGCAAGGAGCTCTTGCTCAGTCACGGTGTAGTTCTTTTGGGCTTCATTGAGGGATTTACTAGCATAGTAAATGGGGTGAAGGATTTTATCCATTTGTTGACCCAAAACCACACCAAGAGCGACCCCACTCGCATCACACATCACCTCAAACGGCTTACTCCAATCTGGCGAAATGATGATAGGTGCAGACACCAACTTTTCCTTTAGCTCACCAAATGCAGTAAGACAAGATTCATCAAAATAAAACTTACACTCTTTCTCCAGCAACTTGCACAAGGGATGTACAATCTTTAAAAAATCCTTGATAAACCTCCGGTAAAAGCCGACATGCCCTAGAAAGCTTCTCACACCTTTTACAGATATGGGTGGAGGAAGTTTCTCTATCACCTCAACTTTAGCTCGATCAACCTCAATACCCTTCTCTGAAATGCGATGGCCCAATACAATACCTTCTTTCACCATGAAGTGACATTTTTCTTAATTAAGCACAAGGTTGTAGTCTTCACACCTCTTAAGAACCTCGAAAAAATTACTCAAACACCACTCAAAGGAGTCACCAACCACTGAAAAATCATCCATAAACACCTCAATAGTGTCCTCCACCATATCAGAGAATATCGATATCATACATCTCTGAAATGTGGCAGGTGCATTACATAACCCGAACGACATTCTCTTGAACGCTAAGGTCCCATATGGACAAGTAAAGGTGGTTTTCTTTTGATCCTCCGGTGCAATAGAAATCTGATTATAACCCAAATAACCATCAAGAAAACAGTACCACCCCTTTCATGCAAGTCTGTCCAACATCAGATCCATGATGGGCGTCGGAAAATGGTCTTTCTCGGTCCATGTATTTAATTTCCGGTAATCCATACATACCCTCCATCCAGTCATCCGTCTCATCGGAACAAGCTCATTTTTTTCATTGGGGACCACAGTCATTCCCCCTTTTGTAGGTACACACTGAACAGGGCATACCCAACTACTATCGGCGATTGGATATATCACTCCAGCATCCAACCACTTAATGATTTATTTCTTCACCACCTCTTGCATAGGTGGATTTAAACGTCTTTGGTGCTCAATAGTTGGCTTATGATCGGGCATGAGTTGGATTTTATGCAAACAAATACAGGGTGGAATCCCAATAATATCCGTAATAGTCCACCCAATAGTTCTTTTGAACCTTTTTAACACTTTCACCAAACTCTCAACTTGGTGTACATTCAGATCTGATGCAATGATTACCGGCAAAGTGTCACCATTTCCCAAGAATACATACCTAAGATGAGGTGGTAGAGCCTTTAGTTTTAAATTTGGAGCCTCTTCTATAGATGGTTTTGCGGGTGGGGACTCACGATTCTTCATATCTAACTCAAACTTCTTTGGTTAAAACCGAACATCACCTCGATCAATTGCCGCGAACAATGACCCATATTCTTCAATGCAAACACTATCAAAATTCATGATCACTGCCGCTAGTGCTTCTACCCCCAGACGTTCTTCTATTTGTACCTCAGATGACTTTTCCACCCTGTAAGATATGGCAGATACCGATTGGAGCTCACCACTCTGCCTCATGGATTTACAAATGTTAAAAGTCACTTCTTCATCGTTCAACCGAAATTTCATCTGCCCTTTCTCCATGTCGACCAAGGTTCTACCCGTAGCAAGGAATTGCCTTCCAAGAATAATAGGCACCTCAAAATCGACCTCACAATCAAGAATCACAAAATCGGTCTGAAATATGAATGACTCCACCTTTACTAATACATCGTGGAGTATCCCAATAGGCCTCTTCACCGTTCGATCGGCCATCCGTATCCACATCGCATTGGGCTTTGGGTTACCCAAACCTAACTTTTTGTAAATAGAAAGAGGCATGAGACTTATGCTTGCCCAAAGATCACATAATGCCTTTGCAAAGTGTAATAAACCAATTGTACATGGAATAGTGAAAGCACCCGGATCTTCTTTCTTTTACACTAGAGACCTTGTAGCAATAGCACTACAAAGCTGCATTCTATCATCATCCTCAAAAATGACCGATCTTTTCTTGGTCACCATATCTTTCATGAACTTGGCATAATTAAAGAGCTTCTATCAAAGGGACATTGATGGAATGCTGTTTCAACATATTGATAAAACGTCTCTATTTACCATTCTCGGTCTTTTTCACTAATCTTTGTGGGAATGGAGGTGGTGGTCTAGGCATGGGGGTCACCTTTTGAGGCACCTCAGCTTCTTTCTCCATTTTATCTCCTAACTCACCACTAACCTCCACTACCTCATCATATCCTCTTATCACCTTTTCTACTCCAGACAACATTGGTGGGTCAATGGTTTGTTTACCACCTAGAGTTGTGATTGCCATACAATGTCCATCATTTTTCAGATTTTGGACAGTGTTGCTTGGAAGAGTACCCGGTTGACGTGGGTTTACAGTCGAAGATAATTGAGCCATTTGAAACTAAAGGTGCTTGATTGAGATTTCATGTGCATCAACTTTCTACCCAATACTCGCTAAGTCACTCCTCAACTCTTTGGTGTGCTCATCACTAGCGTCGAACCTCCTCATCATTTTCTGCAACATATCCTCAACTCGCGCCATACTACCTCCACCATTCCTAGGATTAACTTCACGATTTTGAGATGGAACATAGGGCCCACTCCTATCATTTCTGTTACCATAGTTACCCCGGTTGAAGTTGTTGTCACGGTTGTAATTCCCATCTCAGACATAATGACCCTCTCGGTTGTAATTACCATAGTTCCGACCTTGGTTTCCTTGACCTTGGCGCCAATTCTCCTAATTGAAGCCTTGGGCGTTTGGTCGGAAACCCCCCGTCTGCTCAGCTACCGCATAATAGTCCTTCTCATAGTAATACTCATCAATCGGCACTGATGGTTTAGACAAGTAGTTCACCGTATTTATCTTTTCTGCACCCTAGTGACATGCTTCAACACCAACCCAAGCTCAGTTCCCATTTGAGCCATCTCTTTGCGAATCTCGTATATGGATGTTGTGTGCGAATTGCACTGCAAAGGTATTTCTCCCAGTATCTGACTTCCTAGTACTCCATGCTTTATTATTTTGTGAGATTTTCTCTAACTTCTCAGAGATCTCAGCATAAGGACAGTCCCCATAAGAACCACCCGCTATCGTATCTAGTACTGCCTTATTATTATCATCCTGCCCCCGATAGAAATATTCTTTCAGTGACTCATCATCGATGCGGTGATTGGGGACACTCCTCAAGAACGATGTGAACCTATCCCAAGAACTACTGATTGATTCTCTCGGTACTACCACAAAGTTGTTCACCTATCTTTGTGGTTTAGATCTTGGATACCGGGTAGTAACGTGTTAAAAACACATCCCTCACTTGATTCCAAGAGTAGATTGAATTATAGGGTAACTCGGTAAACCATACATCAGCCTCTCCCGTCAGTGAGAGAGGAAACACTCTTAACCCAATTTTGTCCATATTCAAATCAGGCCTCCCTACACAACTCTTACACACCGAACTTACTTTGGCGATGTGAGCATGTGGATCTTCAGAAGGTAGACCCGAAAACAAACCTCTAGCAGTGAGCATTTGCATCAGGCTACTGGTTACCACGAAAGTATGGCCGTGTGGTAGGGGAGGCAAGACCAGTGGCCCGTCTGAATCAGTAATGTTATCATATCCTCTATAATACTCTAAGGGGTGTGGAGCGGGATGTTGTCTCCGTAGTTTATCTTCCCCTCGATTTTTAGGTAATAACCGACCAAGAGCATCAACCGAAGCTGGAATGTCCTGGTTGGGATCATCATCGTTAATACCCAAGTTTCGATTCATCCTACATAGTGTACTCTCCAATTCGTGGTCATGTGGAAGTAAGGGTTCTCTTCTACTCCGTGTAACTGGCATACAAGGAAGTTAGATCTGCAAGAGACAAAAACAACAAGAAAAAGTAAAATTTGGAAAATATTGACTAAACTTTAGTAATAAGTTTTAAGTTAATCTAAAATCCACTTTCCCAGGCAGCGGAGCCAAAATTTGATACGCTCAAATTTACTTCTCGAAAAGAAGTATAAGCGGTCGTATCAAGTAAAGAACCCAACTACGTGGTTAGGATCGATCCCACGAGGAAAATGATTTAGACTTAACTTTAACCTACTATTACATTAATTTAGTCAAGTCTCTTCCGAAAACAAATAACAAAAGGGGGTTTTTGAATAACAAATGTAATTAACTAATTTTACGTAAACAGTTGGCACTTTCAAAGATTTGATTTTTATTCAAGTAATGAAAGTAACTAGGGCTTAAGTGTTCCCCATAGGTTCATAACTCGGTAATTCTAACTATAACACTCCATTCCTAATATCTTGCATGCAAAGTGGTAAGTTATGTATCCCTAATTCCTTCGTCCGGCAACTAGGAAATTTCACTCCGCACCTTGGTCCGGCTATGTGTGTATGCCTTACTAAACCTTACCTTTACCTCATATTAAGCATCATAATCGATATTTAGCTTAGTGATTACTTCGCACCAACCAACACTAGCTTATTAGATAGTATATACTAAATCTACGTTGATAATTCTTTTCTTATTATCTACCTCCTTGGTCCGGCAAGTAGCAATAAGGTGAGTTCTAACATTGGCCACTGTTAAAAAGACTTCTAAATGAAAGAATTATCAATACATGCAAGACACTATTTGAGAATTATTATTTTAGTTAGATTTTATCTTGTTATTTATCCATGGTTCCCACAACCCTAGTTATGGAGTTTAGTTACCCATGTTAATAATCACACAATTAATATTAATTAGATAAGAATTCATGCACTTACTTTGATGAGATTGAAGATAATCCAGAAATTTACTTGAATTAATCAAAAACTTGCAACAAACGATTTCAAAAAATAAAGTGATTTCCCAAAATCTCAAACTTCAATACTTAGAACCATAAAACTATAAAATATCCAAAAGTCTAACCCCAAAAATGAGTTGTTTACAGATATTTATAATACTCAAATCCTAATAAAAGAAGGAAACCTATTTAAGGAAAATCTGTCCAAAAAATGCGGCTGAGTCGACGACTGCCACGACGGACCGTCGAGGCCTTCCGTCACTCCACACTTAGAAACTTCTGGAGATGGGTACTGGGGCTACTTTCTGTTGATGTTGACGGATGTGCAGGATGGTCCGTCGTGGCTATGACGGTCCGTCGCGAGCCTCCGTAGCCCCACACTTGATTAGAATTCCCCACCTTCCTTTGTCAGTCCTCTTCTTCTCATGACGGTGGCCACCTATGGACCGTCGATGGCTCCGTAGGTTGCCACTTCTGCAACTTTTAGCACACAACCCTCACGTTCTTCTTCTGGACAAATTTCCTGAAAACAAAGAGAAAATTACATTAAAACTATTACAAAAAGGCCTTAGACACACACTAAATTTAAGTTAAAACCATTGAAAGTACTGTATAATCACGGTACATAATGAGTCTTAGGATAACCTTTGGTGAGAGGGTTGCAAGCTAAGATAGTTCACTATAAAGTGACATAGTTCACTGTAATATTCTCCTATATTTGATAAAATGCTTATGTGATATCTTATATGTTCTAAGGTGTTAAATGTTGTTATTATGCTTATACTCTAATGTTTTAATCAAATAGAGCATTTTTTATACAAATATCCATTTATCATGATTTTATGCATTATGCTATACTTAGTAAAAGTGTTTGTACTAATTCCATACATTTTGTCTATCTCTAAAGGTGTAGGTGGCATTTGAGAGGAGTCTCAAAGTGGAAGCTTAGATTAGTGTTCATTCAAGTAAAGAGTTTGGTATGTCCTCACTCGATTCGAGGACATCTTTATGTTTAGATTTCCATATCAAAAGTATTGTAATAAACATAGCTATTTTCTCTATGATGTAGTATGGGTCGTGTCCCAATATATTCGTATGTCTAAGATCGCGACTTTGAGACTTAGCCTTTCATTATATTTTTCTATAAAGAGATATTTTGAAGTATTATTATTTTATATGAAAAGTTTTAATTCCGCACTACTTTTCATACATTTATGCAATGAATGGTATGAAAGGGCTTGAACAAGACCTCCGAGAGGTCGAGTACGCCGTGTTTCGATTCGAGATTGCCCTAACTCCTAGGGATTACTCTCGGGTCGTTACAAAATTGGTATCAGAGCATAATGTTATGATGTAGTACTTAGGGATCATAAAGTCTCAAAAAGCCACGTCTAGTAGAGTCTTGACCATCGGTGTGAGTCGCGACACACCTATGGACGAGAGGCTATAGGACGATAGAGCTTCCCTTCTTTTCTAATCATATGTCGTTCCATAGAGTAAAAAGTTATGAGTGTCCTTTTTTATGGTTTTCATTATGTTCTAAGAAGATGAATACAAGGAGGACACCGGCTAGGAGGTTGAAGAGAATGATGTAAATGAGGGACTTCCACACCGAGGTTGTAATATGCCACAAGTTGAGAAAGTTCCTCAAGGTGCTCAAGGTGTTCAAGGTGCTAAAAATTATCAAGTCCCTATTGTGGAAGGAGGTAATGAGGTTCCGGTGGTTCCCCCAGAAATGTCTAATGGGGAGATTAGAGAGGATCTACTTACCCTAGCCCGAGCAATGACCACTCAAGTGAATAAAGACATTGGGTCTAGGGTGAATGCTATGGAGAGTATTATAACCTCTAGATTGAGGGACTTTGTGAGGATGAATCCTCCTATCTTCTTTGGTTCTAAGGTGGGAGAAGATCCCCAAGCTTTCTTGCATGAGGTGTATAAGATAGTACATGCCATGGGAGTCATTTCTAGGGAGAAAGCGGAGTTAGCTTCGTATCAATTGAAAGATGTTGCTCAAGTATGGTTTACTCAATGGAAGGATAGTTGACCGGCTTAATCGGGTCCCTTGGAGTGGGAAGAGATTAAGGAAGCATTCTTAGAGATATACTTTCCCTGTGAGAAGAGGAAGGTTAAGATTGAGGAATTTATAAATCTTCGGCAAGTCAGCATGAGTGTTGAGGAGTATTCCCTAAAGTTTATCCTATTGTATAAGTATGCTCCATCCTTGGTGTCTAACCCTAGGGATGAAATGAGTAGGTTACTGACAGGTGTTTTGGATATGGTGAAGGAAGAATGTCGTACTGCCATGCTTTATGGTGACATGACTCTATCTAGGCTTATGGTGTATGCTCAATCCTTTGAAGAGTCTAAACTTGGGAGGAGAAGTAGAGATGCTAAGAGGGGAAGAACCTATGAGCAAGTATAACATAAGTTTAAGAAGAGGGCTCCAAATCAAGATGGTTCTAGTGTTACCAAGTCTATATATGAGAGAGGTAGTGGTTCCCAAATGGTTAAGACTACTTGTGCTATTTGTGGGAAGAAGCACTTTGGGAAGTGTCTAGCTGGTACTAGTGGGTGTTTTGGTTATGGGAAGGATGATCACAAGGTAAGAGATTGTCCTACTATTGCGGCTAGAGGAAGAGAGGCCAAGTAAGTTCCTCCTAATGTTCCGGATGGTGGTGCTCCAAAGAGAAAGGCTCGCTTCTATGCTCTCCGAGCCAAAGGAACAAAGCGGATTATGATGATGATGCCGGTAGGTTATAGTTTTCTCTCTTTAGTTATATGAGTTCCTTCTAAGCGGGGGATTATGGAGAGTAGTCGGGTTGTAGATTGTTGTCTCTGCTCTTCTATTCAATTCAAAATTGAGAGATAGAATATCATAGTAGTTTGTTGCACGTGCATGGTGTTTAGGAGTTTTGTTGAAAGTGAATTTCATTAACTTCTTGCATTATGTATTTTATGAATCCTTGGTTATGTTGTAAAAAAGTTTTATATGATTTTTCCTTTCTTATTAGCATGTTTCTATCATCAATTGCCTAAAAATTGCATTTTGAAAAATTTGTACCATTCACTGTAATAAACCGTCTGCTCACTGTAAGATTTTTGAAAAATTGACTAATTCATTCTTTGGTCTAAAATGGTTATGATGTGTATATAACTGATTTATATGAGCATGATATTATGTTGAGAAGGAAGTACCTCCTATATGAAATGAAAATGTGTGTCACAACACGAAACCATACCGTAGAAGATAGGGTGCAATCTCGGATTGCGACCGGCGTCGTCGAACTCTCAGAGTTCTAAGACAAGCCTCATTCATATCATTCATTGCATATACATAGTGAAAAGTAGTGCGGAATTAAAACTTTTCACAAAAACATAATATAGTCTTTAAAAACCTCTTTCATATAAAAGTAATAGAAATGCTAAGTCTCAATCTCATCATCTTAAGACACAAGAGTACTTTGGGACACGGCCTATACTTCAATATGAAAATAGAAAGACATAGTCTTTTACAATACTTCTTGAACGATCTTCTAAGTCCAAGTCTTCACTTCACAAGCTCTTCACCTACCAAGAACTATAGATAGAAAATAAAGCATGGAATTAGTACAACCACATGTACTAAGTATGGCTATGTGCATAAAATTATGAAAACGGACGTTATTGGAAATATGCATCTTTTCATTTAGAAATTTAGTTTAAACATAAGAACGTCATTTAGCAATTAAGAAACACATAAGATAACAATTAACCAAAGATAACTTTTTGAAGGCTCACTTTACGGTGAATTCAGTTCATTGTACAGTGAAGTCCCTTCACTGTTACAGTGAAGTCCAAACCTTCCTTTTAACATCGCCTAGCATGTAATTCCCTCACTTAAAGTCATCCTAAGATTCGCTTAAGTCACACAAAGAAAGACCGCCCATACACCCTCTCTAGATGTGCCTAAACGACCCTTAAAATTACCTACGATGAGTCACATACTTACTTAGAAAACAATCATAAACATCTATGTGATTATTCTACCAAAGGTCAATTCCAAGGTTCACTTGAGTGAGTGTGGAGCGACCGCCCATACAATCTCTATCACACACACACAAGAGATACTATAGACTACCTCAAATAGAATCATTCTCACTAAACACACCAACACTTAAAATTAGAAGACATTCTCTTTCCAAAGCCTATCAAAAGACCTACTTAAGTAAATCAAGAAGATATGTCCATAGTGCAATGACCTCTCCAAGATTACCTAAATAGTCCTTAAGACTTCCTAAGGTTTAGATCATGTCAACAAGATTAACCAACTTCCCTAACAAGAGTCATTCTCAAGACTTCCAAAGATAAGACATGAAGAGACCATCCTTTCATGCCCTCCTCATACTTTAGCTAAGGAATGCTTAAGTCACTTTAGATTAGGTACTCAACCATTCACATAGTTACTAACATAGGTCATTAGTTCATTAGTTCATTAAGACTCATACATCACATAAGACACTCACATAAAGCATCACATAAGACACTCACATAATGGTCTTGGACAAGACCTAGGAACTCCACATAACATTTTTAAACTCTATATTGCAATGTCTAGATAGCGTCCCATACCACCACCTAAACCTCATAAACTTATCTAATGCTAATAGGTATTCTACATGATGAGAATAGGTAATAACCGACATAGACCATGATAGCAAAACATGTAATCCGAAGTTCTATCCTACTACGATGAGGTTGTTCTACTTGCCAATGGTAGAACTTGGAAACATCCCATGTAGGCACATGGTTAAGGAATATGAAGGGTGTACGAAGCATTCAATCTATTATTTAATTGAATCCACCTCCCCCTTACTCATACTCACTCGGTTCTAGCCTTAGTTCTTATAGATTAATTCACATTAAGGTTCATATAAATAGGTCCCTTATCTAGTTCATGACCCCCTTTACATTCACCCAACCAAAGCAAAGTCCACTAGGGCATAACTCACTTTGGCGACAAGAAGCTCTTAGCTACTTCCCTAAGATATGATATGATGCCGTTCCAGCCAATTAACCTTAAGTCCATCACTCATCACATGAAGGATACCATTACGGCTAACTACTTCACAATTCATAACCTCGCCACTAAGTTCAAGGTTCCACATAAGTTGACCTTCTTATCATTAAGGCCTCACTTATATTTATTTATTCAAGACTAAGAGTTATGACACCCTATATCAAGACATCACATATCCATAATCATATATACATCAAGCAAGAGATACAAGTCAACTAATACAAGACATCACATAGTTCACTTTTTAACACATATACAAGCCATTCTAGAAAACACTTCTAAAACAACCTAACATCTTCAAGTCATCCTATATATCATCATAACATCATTAATATACTCCACATATACTCACAAAGTCAAGTAGGAATAACCAAGGCTTAACCTAACACTACATTCATAATATCAAGTCAAAGTCTAACATGACCACTTAAGGCAACATAACTAAAAGAATACATACATGACTATATAACTTCACATGTAGATAAGTAATGACATACTCACATCATCAAATACACAAATAGCAACATAACTTCAAGTAATTGCCAATAAGGCCATGCTCATAATATTGCATAAAGTAACGCCGACAAGGCCACATCAATTGCAAGTAAAACACATAACACCGCAACCATAAGTGGACCATACCAATCACAATAATATCGAAGTATAATTATTATCAAATTAAGGAAAACGGGGCAGCAAACCTTCATCCCCTTATCCACACTTCAATTCACTGCCAAATCAACCAATTCAACATCACAAGGCCCTTACCCATGGCCATGAACAACAATTCAAAGCAATAACCATAAAACTCAATGAATCTACATCAATTCAATCTAGGTTTAGCAATCTAAGATCAGTTATATATCAGTTGAACACAATTCTTATATCATTAGGAAGCCCATAAGAAACTACACAACAATTCATCATTATTAGCTTAATATCAAGTAACCCAATAAGTAGTCAAAACTAGGGTTCATCAATTCACATGGGTTCATAGGTAATTTACGTTGAAATCATCAATACAATATCAATTATATCATAATTCCATGTTTAGATAACATTTATGCAAGAACCCATGGTAGAATCCCAAAATTGGACAATTCACTTTAGAAAACTTTGTAAAATACTTTGAGGATTGGGCTCCTTGATGAAATAAGTTTCAAGGATCAAAAGCCATACCTCAAGGATGATAATCCTTCACTTTGATGAAGAATTCTCCTTCAAAACGCCACACCAAGCTGATCCTTCAAGTTGGACTTCAATGGAGTCTTTGGGATTTCTAAGGGACTTTGGGGTTTTGATTTTAGAAGAATGAATTATTCTAAGTGTTAAGCACTTATATACTCATTTAAAACACCCAAAAGACCCTTAATAAACCGCCTAAACTCTTATTTGGAAGTGGGGTGAATTTACAAGTTCACCCCTGACTTGGCAGAAAATCTGCGCACAGGGAACTTGGCTGCGACGACTTGCTTGTGTCGGGGCATCACGGGTGCAACGGCCCGTCAAGGCCATCCGTTGCAAGCTCCAGTTGCTTGAGAAGGGTCCCCTATACACCCTTGAACAAGTACCCCACGATGGAACCTTGTGACGGGGCGTCACAGCCACTACTGGCCATTGACAGCTCCGTCGCCAAGGCTGCCTGGGACTGCCTGCACATCAGTTTTGGGTCCTTCCTCAAGGACCCTTTGATGGTCCTTGGTGATAATTTACCGGACGTTTCCAACCCAAATATGATAATCTATAATTTTAACACCTCTCACATGAATTTCATCCAAAACGAACATATAAAACTCAACGAAACTCGCCTAGACGTACAAGGACGACTCAAGGCATATCTTTCTAATGTCTTGGATGTTCTTGATCGTTTGACCTCCAAACTTCACAAAACTTTAACCACTTACTATAAATGCTATAATAACTCTATTAATAACCTTAAAACACCATTAAATACACATAAAAACATAGAACCACATAAGAGACAATTAGGTGACTTAGTCGTCAAACGTCTTAGTCGTCCCTTGACGTTTGACTTCCAACACCTCTAATATTTTATCTACTGCCTCTATACCACATATTAAACATATTTAGGACCTTATAACACCTATACCAACATATTAGTCTCTAGAGCACCTAAGCTATTTTCAAGGTCTTACAATTTCCCCCACTTGGACAACATTCGTCCTCGAATGACACTTGCCACTCTCCGAACACTTCCAAGATTAGAGATTCAACTAGAATCATATAACCAAACCATACAACACATTATCAAGAAGAAATCATCAATTTCATATAATGAAGAGATTCACAACACAACAAGAAACTAGAAAACAATTCTATAACTCGTTATGCTACAAAACTCACATGCTTCAATCCAAATGGAAAAAACTCATTTTATATTCAACATCATACTCATATACATCAGTTCTAACCACATAAAAACAATTTTAGACCAAAGGATCAAATAGCCATTTTTACCAAAAATTCACAGTGAACAGTATATCAAGCAACAGTGATTTCAGCAGAAACAAAATCCAAAAATGCAATTTTTAGGCTATTCTCCATATAGACATGCTAATATGAAAGATAAAATCATGTAAACACATCATACAACATGCTCAAAGCTTCATAAAACATAAAATGCAAGAAGTAAATGAAATTCAATTTCAACCAAACTCCTAAACATCATGCACATGCAACAATTTCTAAGACTTCTATCACATCTACTAACCATACTCCCCCACTTAGAAGGAACTCATACTATCAAAAGAGAAACAAGAACTTACCAACATCATCATCACCATCACCCGACTTCTCAATTCTAGTCCGGAGTGCATAAAAACGCCTCTTAGTTGGAGCATCTTCCTTTGGAACACTAGGCTCAACTTGCTTACCCTCTCTACCTCTAGAAGAAATCATAGGACAATTTCTAGCCTTATGTCCTTCCTTACCACAACCAAAGCAACTACTGGTACCCAATAAGTACTCACCATAGTGACTTTTGCCACAATTTGCACAAGTAGGCTTGCCATCCTTAGAACCACCTCCCTTCTCAAACTTCTTCTTAGGAACTCTAGGTCCATCTTGAGTTTGAATTCTCTTTTTGAACCTAGGTTGCTCTTGATCACTAGCAACACCCCTTTTCAAACTTCTAGCCATCCTTCTAAGTTTAGACTCCTCAATAGATTGTGCATACACCATGAGTCCATATAGGGTCATATTATCATGAAGCATCCCGGTAAGACATTCTTCCTTCACCAAATCGGCTACTCCGGTACAAAATCGACTCATTTCGTCTCTTGGATTGGACACAAGAGAAAGAGCATACCTATACAATGTCGAGAATTTCAAAGAGTACTCCTCAACACTCATATTGCCTTGCTTGAGATTAATAAACTCCTCCACCTTGACTTCTCTTCTCTCTCGGGGAAAGTACTTGCCAAGAAAAGCTCCCTTAAACTCTTCCCACTCAATAGGACCCGAATCTTCCGGCCTATTGTCCTTCCATTGAGTATACCAAATTTGAGAAACATCTCTCAATTGATAAGAAGCCAACTCCGCCTTCTCCCTAGATGTAACCCCCATAGCACTCAAAACTTTGTACACACCATCAAGGAACTCTTGGGGATCCTCATTCACCTTGGAACCAATAAAGATAGGAGGATTCATCCTCACAAAGTCTCTCAACCTAGAAGTCATAGTGCTCTCCATAACCCTAGGCACCATACTCAAATTGATTTGAGTAGTTACGGCTTGAGCTAAAGCCCTCAAAGTCTCTCCAATCACTCTATTAGACAACTCCAGTACCTCATCACCTCCTCCTACATTAGGAACATGATCACCTTGGGGAGGCACATGATCACCTTGATCACCTTGAGCACCTTGCCCACCTTGCTCAACTTGAGGAATCTCCTCATTCACCCTCTCCTCTTCCAATCTTCTAGCGGCAATCCTTCTAGTATTCATCTCCTAGCAAACACAAGGAAACTCATAAGAAGGATAATCATAACATTTACTCTACCGCACGATATAGGAGTAGAAAAGAAGGGAAACTCTATCGTCCTATATCCTCTCACCCATAGATGTGTCGCGATTCACACCGATGGTCAAGACTCTACTAAACGTGACTTGATGAGACTTTTTGATTCCTAAGACCACTTTCACCAACCTATGCTCTAAAACCAACTGTGTCACAACCCGAAACCATACCCTAGAAGATAGGGTGTAATCTCGGATTGCGACCGGCGTCGTCGAACACTTAGAGTTCTAAGACAAGCCTCATTCATATCATTCATTGCATATACATAGTGAAAAGTAGTGCGGAGTTAAAACTTTTCACAAAAACATAATATAGTCTTTAAAAATCTCTTTCATATAAAAGTAATATAAACGCTAAGTCTCAATCTCATCATCTTAAGACACAAGAGTACTTTGGGACACGGCCCATACTTCAATACGAAAATAGAAAGACATAGTCATTTACAATACTTCAAAGAAAACAATAAAAGACATATGCCCTCGAGTCAATTGAGGACATACTTCAACTTCTTCTTGAACGATCTTCTAAGTCCAAGTCTTCACTTCACAAGCTCTTCACCTACCAAGAACTATAGATAGAAAATAAAGCATGGAATTAGTACAACCACATGTACTAAGTATGGCTATATGCATAAAATCATGAAAACGGACTTTATTAGAAATATGCATCTTTTCATTTAGAAATCTTAGTTTAAACATAAGAACGTCATTTAACAATTAAGAAACACATAAGATAACAATTAACCAAAGATAACATTTTAAAGGCTCACTTTACAGTGAGTTCACTTCACTGTACAGTGAAGTCCCTTCACTGTTACAGTGAAGTCCAAACCTTCCTATTAACATCGCCTAGCATGTAATTCCCTCACTTAAAGTTATCCTAACATTCACTTAAGTCACTCAAAGAAAGACCGCCCATACACCCTCTCTAGACGTGCCTAAACGACCCTTCAGATTACCTACGATGAGTCACATACATACTTAGAAAACAATCATAAACATCTATGTAAGATTCTTCTACCAAAGGTCAATTCCAAGGTTCACTTGACTGAGTGTGGAGTGACCGCCCATACAATATCTATCAAACGCACACAAGAGATCCTATAGACTACCTCAAATAGAATCATTCTCACTAAACACACCAACACTTAAAATTAGAAGACATTCTCTTTCCAAAGCCTATCAAAAGACCTACTTAAGCAAATCAAGAAGATATGTCCATAGTGCAATGACCTCTCCAAGATTACCTAAATAGTCCTTAAGACTTCCTAAGGTTTAGATCATGTCAACAAGATTAACCAACTTCCCTAACTAGAGTCATTCTCAAGACTCCCAAAGATAAGACATGAAGAGACCATCATTTCATGCCCTCCTCATACTTTAGCTAAGGAATGCTTAAGTCACTTTAGATTAGGTACTCAACCATTCACATAGTTACTAACATAGGTCATTAGTTCATTAGTTCATTAAGACTCATACATCACATAAGACACTCACATAAAGCATCACATAAGACACTCACATAATGGTCTTGGACAAGACCTAGGAACTCCACATAACACCTTCAAAGTCTATTGTGCAATGTCTAGATAGCGTCCCATACCACCACCTAAACCTCATAAACTTATCTAATGCTAATAGGTATTCCACATGATGAGAATAGGCAATAACCGACATAGACCATGATAGAAAAACATGGAATCCGAAGTTCTATCCTACTCTGATGAGGTTGTTCTACTTGCCAATGGTAGAACTTGGACACATCCCATGTAGGCACATGGTTAAGGAATATGAAGGGTGTACGAAGCATTCAATCTCTTATTTAATTTAATCCACTTCCCCCTTACTCATACTCACTCGGTGCTAGCCTTAGTTCTCATAGATTAATTCACATTAAGGTTCATATAAATAGGTCCCTTATCTAGTTCATGACCCCCTTTACATTCACCCTACCAAAGCAAAGTCCACTAGGGCATAACTCACTTTGGCGACAAGAATCTCATAGCGACTTCCCTAAGATATGATATGATGCCGTTCCAGCCAATCAACCTTAACTCCATCACTCATCACATGAAGGATACCATTACGACTAACTACTTCACAATTCATAACCTCGCCACTAAGTTCAAGGTTCCACATAAATTGACCTTCTTATCATTAAGGCCTCACTTATATTTATTTATTCAAGACTAAGAGTTATGACACCCTATATCAAGACATCACATATCCATAATCATATATACATCAAGCAAGAGAAACTAGTCAACTAAGAAAAGATATCACATACTTCACTTTTTAACACATATACAAGTCATTCTAGAAAACACTTCTAAAACAACCTAACATCTTCAAGTCATCCTATATATCATTATAACATAATTAATATACTCCACATAGACTCACAAAGTCAAGTAGGAATAACCAAGGCTTAACCTAACACTACATTTATAATATCAAGTCAAAGTCTAACATGATCACTTAAGGCAACATAACTAAAAGAATACATACATGACTATATAACTTCACATGTAGGTAAGTAATGACATACTCACATCATAAACTACACAAATAGCCACATAACTTCAAGTAATTGCCAATAAGGCCATGCTCATAATATTGCATAAAGTAACGCCGACAAGGCCACATCAATTGCAAGTAAAACAAATAACACCGCCACCATAAGTGGACCATACAAATCACAATAATATCGAAGTATAATTAATATCAAATTAAGAAAAATGGGGCAGCATACCTTCATCCCCTTATCCACACTTCAATTCAATGCCAAATCAACCAATTCAACATCACAAGGCCCTTACCCATGGCCATGAACAACAATTCAAAGCAATAACCATAAAACTAAATGAATCTACGTCAATTCAATCTAGGTTTATCAATATAAGATCAGTTATATATCAATTGAGAACAATTCTTATATCATTAGGAAGCCCATAAGAAACTACACAACAATTCATCAACATTAGCTTAATATCAAGTAACCCAATAAGTAGTCAAAACTTGGGTTCATAAATTCACATGGGTTCATAGGTAATTTATGTTGAAATCATCAATACAATATCAATTAAATCATAATTCCATGTTTAGAAATCATTTATGCAAGAACCCATGGTAGAATCTCGAAATTGGACAATTCACTTTACAAAACTTTGTAAAACACTTTGAGGATTGGGCTCCTTGATGAAATAAGTTTCAAGGATCAAAAGCCATACCTCAAGGATTATAATACTTCACTTTGATGAAGAATTCTCCTTCAAAACGCCACACCAAGCTGATCCTTCAAGTTGGACTTCAATGGAGTCTTTGGGATTTCTAAGGGACTTTGGGGTTTTGATTTTACAAGAATGAATTATTCTAAGTGCTAAACACTTATATACTCATTTAAAATACCCAAAATACCCTTAATAAAACGCCTAAACTCTTATTTGGAAGTGGGGTGAATTTACAAGTTCACCCCTGACTTGGCAGAAAATCTGCGCACAGGGAACTTGGCTGCGACGACTTGCTTGTGTCGGGGCATCACGGGTGCAACGGCCCGTCAAGGCCATCCGTTGCAAGCTCCAGTTGCTTGATAAGGGTCCCCTATACACCCTTGAACAAGTACCCCACGACGGAACCTTGTGACGGGGCGTCACAGCCACTACTGGCCGTTGACAGCTCCGTCGCCAAGGCTGCCTGGGACTGCCTGCACATCAGTTTTGGGTCCTTCCTCAAGGACCCTTTGATGGTCCTTGGGGATAATTTACCGGACGTTTATAAGCCAAATATGATCATCTATAAGTTTAACACCTCTCACATGAATTTCATCCAAAATGAACACATAAAGCTCAACGAAACTCGCCTAGACGTACAAGGTCGACTTAAGGCATATCTTTCGATTGCCTTGGACATCTTGATCGTTTGACCTCCAAACTTCACGAAACTTTAACCACTGACTATACATGCTATAATAACTCTATTAATAACCTTAAAATACCATGAAACACACATAAACACATAGAACCACATAAGAGACAATTAGGTGACTTAGTCGTCAAACGTCTTAGTCGTCCCTTGACGTTTGACTTCCAATACCTCTAATATTTTAGCTACTGCCTCTATACCACATATTAAACATATTTAGGACCTTAGAACACATAGACCAACATATTAGGCTCTAGAGCACCTAAGCTATTTTCAAGGTCTTACAATGTGAGCCTTATTGCATGATAAGTTGTAGAAATAGTTCCTACTTTCTTGTTGTGTTTGAGTCTCTTAAAATATGTGAAAATGATGTCTCTATTACATGTGGTATTGTGTATTGTGTGGTATGGTTATGTTCTTATATTCTTTGAGTCTTAACTCTTTAAAATGTTCAAGTGTAGCAACTGTCATTCGAGGACGAATGTTGTCCAAGTGGGGGAGATCGTAACATCCCTCAAAATGAGATAGGTTGAACTAGAGCCTAACTCTAGTTTGATGAGGTTATAAAGTCATAATATTGTTTAAAATAGTGTTCATAGGCAGTATATATAGTTTGGAAGTGTTTGGAGCTCAAACGTCCAAAAACGTCCAAGACGTTCGGAAACTAGTCGAAGTTTAACTAGTGTGTCGTAGTGTTTTGTAGTGATGTTTTGGGGTATTGTTTGAAGGTTAAATTCAGTCACCAGGAGTTCCAATGAGTATCCTGACATACAAAGGGTCAAAACGTCCGAGAACGAAACCCCGGGGACAATCAAAAGGGCCCCCAAGGAAGATCCAAACATGGGCCAACGAAGCTGCCAAGCAGCCAAGATTTGGCATGCTACTGCACGACGCGCAGCTGTCACGCAGTAGGGAAAATTCTTGCCCTGTGATGCGGTGCTGTCACGAACCATTCTGTCTAAGAATTTTCGAAAAATAAGATTTGGAAGTGTCTCCGCGACGCGCAGTAAAGTCCCATATTTCGTTGCGCCTTTTTAAAGTCAAATTTGAGTTAGTTAATTTGTCCAATAAATGTAGGGGTATTTTGGATAATTTAGGGGTACATTATGGATGGTTATAGGACCTATTTAAACCCCTAACCTCACCAATTAGAGGAAAACCCTCAACTCAAAACAAAATCTCTCAATTCACTCTCTCCAAAACCTCCATTATTGAAGGTTGGAAGCTTCAAGGAATAAGATAGGTTTCTGAAGTTTTTCTCTATCAATCTTGTGGGATTTTCATCACAATTAAGATATGGTTATTAATCCTTGAAATCTCTTTCTTCAAGGATTACATTCCAAGGATTTTCAAATATAATCAAAAGAATGAATTGTCTAATTTCATAATCTAGCCATGAGTTCTTGCATAAAAGGTTTTAAATCAATGTTTTAGGATTGAATTGATGTTAATACAAGGTTTTAAAGCTATAATTCTTATGAACCCATGATGGACCAGATTTAGGCTTATATTAATGGGTTGTCACTTGAAGCCCAAATCTATTAAATGAAAATAAAATCTGAAAGAAATCCCCCAGCCAAATCTGCCACGGCCCAATATGGATATAGCCCAAGTGAAAGCAACTAGGTGCATCACCTAGTTTGACCTATTGAGCTGCTTGATATGCACAAGCAGGTGCATCACCTACTTGACCAATTAGTGGCTGAAAATGGACCCCAAAAAAAGGAGGTTCTAGAGAATATTTTTGTGGTCAATAAAGCTCTATACATATCCAATATGAGCAGATATTCTTCACCCATTTTAACACATAAAAATAAAATTTAACTCCAGCTCTCTCTCTCTCTCTCTCTCCTTTCTCTTAAGGATTAAACCAACATCCTTAAAGTTTTCTAGGGTTCTTGAAGAAACCCTCATACCTGCAAACCAAGGTAAGTGAAAACTCATGGATTTAGCTTAATTCTCCCATGGATGATTAGGAAAACATGTTATTCATGCTCTAATATAACTACACAGGCAGAATATTTCCAGCAGCTACTGCTCACTTCCTTGGTTATTAAAATACAATTCTTATTTTGACTACTTGATGGGTTAAGTGATCTTGTCTCTATACTTATGACTTATAGTGTAGTTTTATATGGGCTATTAATTGATGTAAGAATTGTATTCAATTAATGTCTAATTGGTCTTAGATTGAGAAATATATATTGAATTCACTTAGATTCCTTGAGTATTATACTTTTTGTATTGAATTGATGTTCATGGCCATGGGTAAGGGCCTTATGGTATTGAATTGGATGATTTAGCTATCGGTTAAGATGGTGAGAATGGATTGGTGGTAAGCTGCCCTAGTAATTTTTATTTTATGTTAATTAGACAACAATTATGTTGTGATTGGTATGGTCCACTTATTGTGGCAGTGCTATGTGCTTTACTTGCAATTGATGTGGACTTGTCGATATTACTTTATGTATTATGATGATCATGTCCTTGTCGGTACTACTTGAAGAATTATGATGATTTGTGTAGGTGAGTATGTCAAGTATGATTGTATCTATCTACATGCTAGTAATGTGAAGATTAGACATTGTTAGGTGATCATGTTAGACTATGACTATGTGTTTATGTGTGTAGTCTTAGAGTTGATGCATGATTGTTCCTACTTGATAATATGAGTCTCTAATGGTTATATTGATGATGTTATTGTAATCTATAGGATGACATAAAGATGATATAGGTCATTCCTAAGTGTTTCAAAGAATGATATCCTATATGAAATTAAGTAAAGTATGTTGTGTCTTGTTTTGGTAGACTTGTGTCCCTAACTTGATACATGTATATGATGAATATGAATATCTTGACTTAGTAGTATTAGGCACCTTTGTCTTGTATGTGTATCGATGAATGTTTAATGAAAGTCTATGATCGGTAGACCTAAGATGGTTCCCTTCTAAGCATGTCTAATATGTGGAACCTTCTATATATATAGAAGGTTAAGAATGAGTTATCCTTATAGACCATTGAGTGGCAGCCCGAGTGGACCCATCTTTGGTAGGTGCAGTATGACTAGGTAATGACTAAGAGATGGTACCTTTTCATATGTCCCTTTTTATAAAACTTACTCTATGAGAAGAAAGGCTAGCACCGAGTGAATATGCTATGGTTTGTAGCTCTATTTAAGAAGGAGACTAGAGTACATTGTACCTCTACTTGAGAATAAGACTAGAGTGCATAAAAGACCTTGATATCCCTTAACCATGTGCCTACATGAGATGTGTCCTAGTTCTAACCTTGGCAAGTAGAACAACCTCCATCGGAGTAGGTTTATGACTCCGGATTCCATGTCTAGATAGTATTGTCTATGTCGGTAATTGCTTATTCTCATCATGTGGGATACATGCTAGTGTTGGATAAGTACTATGAAGTTTAGGTAGTGGAATGGGACACCATCTAGACATTGCATGATTAGTCTTTGAAGATGTTAGTATATGAGTCCCTAGCCGTCTTAAAGACCATTACGTGAATGTCCATAAGTGATGAATGTTTTCGTAATGTATTAATGAACATAATGACTTTATTAAAGGAATCTTAATGAAAAAAGTACTGATCTGGAGTACTTTTGAGGATTGCTTAGGTAGGCATGAAGAGGGTGTATGGGCGGTCTCTTCATGTCTTACTTAGGTGAGTCTTAGAGTAACTGTTGGTAGGGAGTTTAACAAATAAATTAAGATTGATCTTATCTTAGGAAGTCTGAAGGATCATTTAGGATTGCTTAGAGAGGGTATATGGGCGGGCTCTCTTCGTCTCACTTAAGTGAGTCTTAGGATAACCTTTGGTGAGAGGGTTGCAAGGTAAGAGAGTTTACTGTGAAGTTGAACTTAGTTCACTGTAAAGTGACATACTTCACTGTAATATTCTTCTATATTTGATAAAATGCTTATGTGATATCTTATATATTCTAAGGTGTTCAATGTTGTTCTTATGCTTATAATATGATATTTTAATCAAATAGAGCATTTTTTATACAAATGTCCGTTTATCATGATTTTATGCATTATGTCATATTTAATAAAAGTGTTTGTACTAATTCCATACATTTTGTCTATCTCTAAAGGCGTAGGTGGCGTTTGAGAGGAGTCTTGAAGTGGAAGCTTGGATAGTGTCCATTCAAGTAAAGAGTTTGGTATGTCCTCACTAGATTCGAGGACATTTTTATGTTAAGATTTCCATAAACTTAGCTATTTTCTCTATGATGTAGTATGGACCGTGTCCCAATTTTTTCATATGTCTAAGATGGCGACTTTGAGACTTAGCATTTCATTATATTTTTCTATAAAGAGATATTTCGAAGTATTATTATTTCATATGAAAAGTTTTAATTTCGTACTACTTTTCATACATGTATGCAATGAATGGTACGAAAGGGCTTGTACAAGACCTCGGAGAGGTCGAGTACGCCGTGTTTCAGTTCGAGAATGCCCTAACATCTAGGGGTATGCTCGGGCCGTTACAGGGTACTAAGGAGAAGTTGATTACCGCTTTTCATCCCCAAGCGGATGGTCAAGAAGAACATACTATTCAAACCCTTAAGGATATGCTTAGATCTTGTGTCTTTGACTTCAAGGGAAATTGGGATTAGCACTTGCCTTTAGTGGAGTTTGCTTACAATAATAGTTTCCATTCATCCATTTCCATGGCTCCCTATGAAGCCTTGTATGGTAGGAGGTTTAGGTCTCCTATTGGGTGGTTTAAAGTTGGTGAGTCTTTGATTCTTTGTCCGAATTTGATTTATAAGACCTTGGAGAAAGTTCATATTATAAGAAATCGCTTGCAAACGGCCTATAGTCGGGAAAAGTCTTATGCCGATCATAGGAGGAGGGATCTAGAGTTTGAAGAAGGTGATAAGGTGTACTTGAAAATTTCACCTATGAAGGGGGTGGTTAGATTTGGAAAGAAGGAGAAGTTAAGTCATCTATGTGGGTTCCTATAAAATCTTGCAAAGGGTTGGCAAGGTAGCCTATGAATTGAAACTCCCTAGTGAAATGGCTTCGTTTAATCCGGTTTTCCATGTTTCTATGTTGAAGAAGTGTATCAGTGATCATGATACCATTCTTCATATTGAGGGTCTTGGTATCAAGGATAACCTCTCAAATGAGGAGGTCCTGGTTTAAATCCATTATAGGCAAGTAAAAAGGTTGAGGAATAAAGAGGTGGTTTCCGTAAAAGTTTTATGGAAAAATCACCTAGCTAAGGGTGGAACATGGAAGGCCTAGACCGACATAAAGTCCCGTTAACCTCATCTATTTGATAAATGAAAATAATGACTAGAAATTGAAGTTTCTTTATTTTTGGTGAAGTCTTGCAAAATGTGCAATTTTTGCTTACCTTTAGAGTGAGTTAACAGTGAATTGGTGTATTAAACTTGAAATTTGGCCTTTTTGGTTTGTTTGAGTTTTGTTGTGCATTTTTGAAATGACGAGTCTTTATGAAAATTTATGTAACATGTTGATAAGTTGAATTTGTTCTAATTGACTCATGTGAAGTATGTTGAACTTATGTTGTTGTTGTGAGAAGGGAATTCATCATAATGTGATGTTTCAGCCTATTGTGTGGTAATTGAAGTTTTGAAATTTGCCTTGTTGAAATGGTATGATTCATGTTGTTATGTATTGTTGATTGGTTGGACTTCTAGTCTTGAGTCTATTCCTTCCTTCAAAAGAATTTTAGTGTCATTCGGGGACGAATGATCCTAAGGGGGGGGATAATGTAACAATTCAAAAATCTAAGACGTGTCTTAAAGCCTAGAATAAGTGTCTTGAGGTCTACACACTATTTTAAGTCCATTTTAATGAATATAGGTTATTTAGGAATCTTAGAAACCAAAACGTCCAAGAACGTCCATGCCGTCCGGAAATTTAGTACAAAGAAGTACTACCGTGTCTTAGCCTATTTGACTAGCTATTAGGAGTCGGAAATGAAGAAAATATGGTGGAAGGGTGTATAATATGCATTAAAGTCGATTCATGGTCAAAACTTCTGGGTATGACTCCCCAAGGACCAACCAAGGGCCCTTGCAGAGGACCCTAGCACGTAGGAGGCAACACTGCCTGGGCAGTGTGCAACCACGAGATGCAAAGGACGGCTCGTGTTTGGATCGATGGGGCATCGATGCAAACCGTCGACCAACACTTAGCCAAAAGGCTATAGTCCTCGCCTTCACAAGTCTCTGACCAAAACTATGAATGTGCAGGACGGAGGAGGGCTGTTCCGTCGACTGACCCACGATCCATCAATCGTGGTGTCGTCTGTGACACTGCCTAATTCCTGCACGTTTTAAGTTAGTCTCATTTAATTAGTTAAGGGGTTAGGTGGTTAGTAATGGGATTATGGGAGTCTAATTAACTTAATTAACCCCCCATATAAAGGACCCAACCCCATTAAACTACACACAATTCACAAAATAAACTCTCTTCCTTCTCTCTTCTTTGTCTCTCTATTGGAAGACACCATTTAAGAACAATCTAGGGGAGGGTTTTGGGGGCTGTTAAGGGGCTATTTCACCTTCAAATATTCATCAAACGTTAAGGTATGAGATCTAATTCACCTTTGAGACTTCTTTTCTCAAAGGGCTCCTTCAAAGTATTTACAAATGTTGAGTTTTAAGTGGGTTTCATCCAATCTCAAAATTAATGTTATGAATTGAATTGTTTATGATTTCTTTAGGATATAATGAATATATTAACATTTACTTTAACTTGATCATGATAATTCTTGATGGTTTGGTCTAAATTGTAGAACATGACCCTTAACCCTAAACCCTTGGTTTTGATCTGTACATGAATTATATAATGTTCATTCAATTGCATTGGTTATTGATTAAATTGCTATCCTATGATGTTATTGTATCAATTAGAAGTAGTTTGAGATGAATTATAGGCCTATTATGCTAGTTCTTGAGATGTTGAATTAGGTTATGAAGTAAATTTTGAAATTGACCTTAATATCTTGTCTTAAGTTATGATCTAGTGTTTAATTGTGTTATAGTGATGCAATTGGCCTTGTTATTCTATTGGATATCATTGTGTGATTATGTTATGACCTAATTGTGTTGAATTAAGGGTTGATGGTAAGACCTTGATGATGAATTATGATTGAGACTTGGTAAGTCTTGTGATCCCTATACTTTACTTCAAACTATGGTTAATTGTGATTAAGTCATGATGTTGTGTTGGAGTATGCCTTGTTTAGGATTGATAGGGTGGTATCATGTTGAATTTAAATGTCTTGACTATGGTTGTAAGGTTGATTAAGATGAAATTCTATAAGGATGTTGATGACTACCAATGTGCCTTATTATAAATGAATACGTATATGTGTTAACCTTACTTATATGGATTGTGATGAAAGGATTATACTCATGCAATTCTTATTGAGCTATGATGATGATGATTATACAAGGTATAGACCCTATGACCTAAACTAAGTTATGATTTAATAATAATGACACTAAATACATTTCAATAAAGGGAGTTAGCTTAGCACCGAGTGAACTTGACAATAGTAGGTGGTGACTTTCATAGAGGAAGAATTACCATATAGTTCTATATGTGATGTTGACTCCCCTTTAAGGGATACTCATTCAATGGATTCCCTCCGAGGCCCCAATTACCAAGTGGTATGAAGAGGGAAATACCAATCTCTTAGTTCTTGAACTATGTTTCCCCCATAGGAAGACTATCTAGTGTATCCACCTAGGAAGCTATGTTTATGCTTGGTTTTACTTTGGCCGGTAGACCACCTTCCGTCGGTCTAAGGTTTTACAACACCGGATTCCACACTTATCTCTTGTGGTCTATGTCGGTTAAGGCAAGTGTTCCTAAACTAAAATGAAGTAATGAAGTATAAACTAACTAAAGTAACTTGAGAGGTTTGACTTAGCCTAGGTAGGGGTATGGGACTCTACCTATGCCTTGCACTAGTTTGACTGTATTGAAGCTTTAGGAGGTTCATATCATGTATGTATATGATAATTATGTAAATGATGATAAAATGTATATTTTACAATGTAAATGATATTATATGATGATGGTTATCCTTGTGAACATGTATTTGGTATATATTGCTAAAGTATGATGTTATGTATCCTTAAAGGTTATATTATGTGAAGTTGGGCATTGATTATGGGTTCTTGTTGGGTTAGTTGATTAGGTAAGGATATGGGGCTTTGCTTGGTCATTGCACTTGTTGACTTTATAAGGAATCATGAGTACTTGTCTTGCTTATTATGATTTAATAAACTCTTATTAATACTTGGGATAATATTCCTTGATGATAGTGTTGAATTAGAGTATGGGTTCAAGTATGATGACATGAATATTACTTAATTTTCCTTAATGAATATGTCTTGTTCCTTTGTATGGGTTGTTTGACTATGCATAAGACTTTCAAAGGATAAAATGGCATGATTTAACTAAATGTCCTTTTTAACATGTTTTGATCTTATATGTTCATATATATGGTCACATACTTAGTACAAGTGGCGTACTAACCCCATTTTCTCCCTTTCCCAAACATTTTAGGTTCCGATCGTTGAAGGCTCATATGAGACGACATTGAAGAAGACTTGGATATTCTCTACCATCCAAGTGGGTAGGTCCTCAGTTTCCGAGGGCAATGCCAATATCTATCTTATGGAGTTGTTTAGTTCTAAAGATTATTATGTTCCTTCTATTTTCATTTGAGTACGATTTGTCTAAGCCTATATGTGGCTTCTTTACATTGATATAGGGCTATGATCGTTTAGATGGTTATGAGATGAGACAATCTTTGAGACTATGTTCTATCTTCTATGTATATGTATGTGCAATAAAAGTAGAAGACTATGTAATCGTCCTATACGAAGGGTCTATTTATACTCGATATGATTATATATTATGTGTATGTAGAGGTCTATGTAAACCTCAATGTATAAGTAGTAAAAGTTTTAATTTTTCCGTATTTTGGACCTATGAATGTAATGATGTAAGACTAATAGTCTAGTCATAGTCCTCAAAGAGGACGCCGACGCCGGTTACATCTAGGGGGTAAACCCGAATGTGACAGGTATTGACCTTACCGGAGGGTACCGAAGGCTTTGTGATTTATTGTGATGCCTCCATAGTGGGTCTAGGATGTGTGCTCATGAAACATGGCAAATCCATAGTGTATGCCTCCAGAAAACTCGAGCCACATCAGCAGAATTATCCAACTCATGACCTTGAGCTTGCGGCCGTGGTATTTGCTTTGAAAATTTGGAGACACTATCTTTATGGGGTGCATGTAGATATATTCAGTGATCACAAAAGTCTCCAATATGTATTCACCCAAAAAGACTTGAATCTGCACTGAAGGAGATGGTTAGAGATTTTAAAGGATTATGACATGAGTGTCCTTTATCATCTTTGAAGAGCTAATGTTGTGGCGGATGGTTTGAGTCTAGTGTCTATGGGTAGTGCGGCTCATGTTAATGGTGACAAAAAGGAACTAGTCAAGGATGTTCATAGGTTGACCCATTTGGGTTTTCAACTAGAAGAATCATCAAAGAGTGGTTTTATGGTTCGTCATAACTCTGAGTCGTCTTTAGTGGTGGATGTGAAATCTAAGCAACATCTTGATCCCCTATTGATGAAGTTGAAAGAGTCGGTCCTTAACAATAATAATGAATCTTTCTTCCAAGGGGAGGATGGGGTACTTAGGTACCAAGGGAGATTATGTGTGCCGGATGTGGATGGTTTAAGGGACAAAATCATGGATGAGGCTCATGGCTCCCGTTACCCCATCCATTCGGCGGCCACAAAAATGTATAATGAATTGCGTGATATCTATTGATGGAATGGAATAAAAGAGAGGAATCTAAGTTTGTGTCGAGGTGCCCAATTTGCCAACGAGTCAAAGTCAAGCATCAAGGCCCAGGTGTCCTAACCAAAGATATTCATATCCCCACTTGGAAATGGGAAGATGTCAACATGGACTTTGTGGTAGGTTTGCCTCGAACACGTCGGCAACATGACTCCATTTGGACCATAGTGGATAGGTTGACCAAGTCAGACCATTTCCTTCTCGTAAAGGTTTTTTACTCGGCGGAGGAGTATGCTAAATTGTATGTTAGAGAGATTGTGAAGTTACATGGGGCCCCATTGTCGATTGTTTTGGATAGAGTATCCCAATTCACTTCACACTTTTGGAGATCTTTCTAAAGTGGACTTGGTACGCAAGTAAAGCTTAGCACTGCTTTCCACCCTCAAGCAAATGGACAAGCGGAGCACACCATCCAAACTCTAGAGGAAATGTTATAGGCTTGCGTGATTGATTTCAAGGCCAATTGGGATGATCATCTACCCTTTATCGAATTCACCTACAACAATAGCTACAATGCAAGTATATGTATGGCACCTTTTGAAGCGCTTTATGGTATAAGGTGCCGGTCCCCGATTGGATGGTTTGAAGTGGTTGAGTTTGCTCTTCTTGGTCCCGAATTAGTGTATGAAGGGCACCGAGAAGGTTCTACTCATAAGGGAGAGGTTGAAAATGGTTTTTTAGTAGGAAAAAGTCCAATGCCGACAATAGAAGGAGGGACCTTGAATTCGAAGTAGGAGATTGGGTCTATTTGAAAATTTCACCTATGAAGGGGGTCATGAGATTTTGAAAGAACGGGAAACTTAGTCCCTCTTATGTGGGGCCGTATGAAATTTCAAAGAGGGTCGAGAGTGTTGCCTATGAGTTGAAATTACCAAATTATTTGGCCATGATTCATCCGGTATTCCATGTCTCTATGCTTAAAAAGTGTATAGGTGATTCGGTTTCCATTGTCCCTGTAGAAGGATTAGGGGTAAAGGAGGACCTTTCTTATGAAGAGGTCCTAGTTGAGATCTTGGATCGTCAAATTAAGAAATTGAGGAATAAGGAGGTTGCCTCCGTAAAGGTGCTATGAAGGAACTATCTTGTTGAGGGTGCAACATGGGAGGCCTAGGCCAACATGAAGACCCGCGACGCGACGCGTGGATGACGGACCCTAATGCCTCAGATCAAAATTCGAAAATAAATTGGGGAATTAACCTTGCGACGCGCACCTACTTCCCAGATATCGTAAAATTCGTATTTTGGGTGTTTTGACTTCACAAATAAACCCATTTCAGTGAGGAGTATTTGGGTAATTTAATGGGTGACTATATAATGTCTTAGGCTCAGTTTTAGGTAAATTATATCACTCAAATCAAGTCCTAAAAGTTGAACTCAAAAATCTCTCTCTTCCTCCAAACCTCCATTGAAGACTATTAGAGCTCCAAGAAGAAGATCAACCCTTAAAGTTTTTCAAACCAAATTCGTGTCTTTCTCATCTATAAGGTATGGTTTCTTTCAATCTTTGGATTCCTTTTCCCAAGAGGTCCTTCAAAATATGATTTCTAAATTCGCCAAAACAAGGTTTTTTTTCTTCACATGGGTCTTCTTTCTAAAACAAAATTGTGTATTAATTGTGATTAATTATGATGAATTAATGTTGTTTAAGTATGAATTGATGGTCAATTCATGAATTCCTATGAGTTTTTCCTTCACCCATGTCTTTCCCCCAAATTCCTAATTTCTTGGATTAGTAACGTGAATTGTTGTCACTTATTTACTTTGATTTTAGTTATGTTAATACTTCATGAATTGCCCTATTTCATAGGTTGATTGTGAGTTCTTGGGTATTGAAGTATGAAGTCCCAAGAAGGGAAATGAGGTATGATCTTGATTCTCCTTTGACCTAAATTATGCAAGGTGAAATCTACTTATGTGATAGTGATGATATAGCTAATTGTGTTGTTGTGATATGTGTGATAAGAATTCCTCATCCCTAACCCTAGATTCATAAATTGGCTATGAAGTGTAATTATGTTATGATATTATTATTATATGATTGAACGTAGTTTCTCATGGTTATCATAATGTGTCTAAAGTGAAAGGATAGTTATCACTTGTGATCACTTATGAGCTATTATAATAGGATGTTTACATAAGGGTGTAGAAGAGACTAATGTGAACTTGTATGATGTCATAAGATGACTACTAAAGGGAATAATTTAATATCATCAAAAGGGTATGTAAATGAGATCGATGTCTCACGTTAGTAAGTCTGGCCTCCCACATAGGTTCCTCACATTAGTAAGTCTGGATTTCCAAATTATGTGTTGTTTCATGAGACGGAAACCCCCACGTTAGTAAGTAAAGGTTTCTATAAACAATCTCCTTTACCCTTAACTGTGTTCCCACATAGGACTCTAGCTTACTGGATCCACCTAGATATCTACGTACGAATGGTTGCACCTTAGGCAAGTGTTAACCCTCTATTTTCGGTGTAGGAGTAGAACACCGGATTCCATGTACCTCACATGGTCTCATGTCGGTGAATGCACTTCTTTCCCTGACATAAAGTAAAAGTATGAACAAGTCATGTATGTGAACTCTTATTAGGGTTGTCTTAAAGGTTCTAAATAGTGTGAGGGAGGGTATTGGACTTCACTTACACATTGCACATGTGGGACCCTATAAGATTATTCTAGTAGGGTTATTTTATGATTATGATTAGATTATGATTATATTTATAAGTTATAATTAGTATTGATGTATGAAGCATGTTATATGTAAGAATATTTGTAAGTATGAAGTGGGTTGCTTAATGTGATACTCTGTTTTGAATAGGGTTATGGGGCTTTATTCTTGGCATTTCACAAGTGTTGCTTGAGTTACTTGTATGTTGATATGATTATGATGTTCCTTATATATGTATATTGAATTGTTGGTCAGTGTGCATAGTTTTGACTAAATTGTGCCTTTTCTCATGCATTAACGATTTTTATGCATAGGGATCATACTTAGTGTATGTGTTTTGTACTAACACATATCTCTTCCCTTTTCCCCAACATTGTAGGTTAGAGCCGTTGAGGTATCATTGAGGCTAAAGCAAGAAGGCTTCGACTAGACTCTCAAAGTTTTGGTATGCCCTCTATTTCGAGGATGCTACCACACACTCTATCTTAGTAGTACTTGTATTGTATAATAGACATTCATTTCTTTATTATTGTTGAAGATATTGATGTAAGCCCTAGGTGGCAATTATGGATTTGTATAAGGGCTTTGCCCGGATTGTTTGACTTTGTTTAGATGGTTGGGATGAGAAAAATTATTAGACTAAATTCCTATGCGTTTTTAAGTTGTCTATTGAGAGGAGACTATGGGTGCTTCCTATGTAGATGTCTATGTAAACCTCCTTGCTTGTAAGACCCCGAAAAATGAGATAAGGTGCCTAGAGCCTAACATGTTCGTCTTAATGTTATGAGGTCCTAAAATGCCTTATTATGTGATATAGAGGCAGTGTGCAAAGTTTGAAGTGATTTGGAAGTCGAACGTCAAGGGACGTCCAAGACGTTCAACGAATAGTCGCTTATTTGCCTCATGTGTGTATGCATGCCTAAATTGTATGAACTGAGTCTAATAAGTCTTGAAATGGGTTAAAATGATTTTCACTGTTATTGTATGAAGTTTCGTGAAGTTTGGAGGTCAAACGCCCAAGAACGTCCAAGGCGTTCGAAAGATAGCCCCTAAGACGTTCATCGTATGTCATATTGGGGTCAAGGCTGTTTGGACGTCTTTTAGGTGTTTGTTTTGGATGAAATTTTTTGAAAGGTCTATGACATGTTAAGGTTTGTAATCGCGTTGGAAACGTCCGGGTATCACTTCTAAAGGGCCCCACAAGAGGCCCCAAAAGAAGGACCCAAGGCTGCCTAAGAAACTGCCTGGGTAGTGTCCCTTGACGGACCCAACGACGGATCGTTGGTCACCCAACGGCCCGTCGAGCAGGTCTCGTCTAAGGGTACTTGCCTTGGGCAGGTCTTAAGCCAAGATTTTGGCTAAGTCATGGGCGACGGAGGCAGCCATGGCCCGTCATGGCCATGACGCCCCGTCGAGCCCCTCGTCGTGGGTGCCTGCAGTTCTGGCATCCTGCGTTCTGTTAAATAAAGGGGTGAATGGTATATTCACCCCACGTTCTAACCTGACTATAATAGGTTTATTTAATTAATTGTAGTTGTATATAAGTCTTCTAAAACGTGATTAAACCATTTCCAAATCCTTTCACATGTTTAAAGCCTTTCCCTCCAAAAATGTTCTCTCTAAAACCACCATTGTTGGTGAAGCTCAAGAGCTGCTTGGAGATGGATTTTGTATGGATGAATCATGAAGTTTTATAGGTTTTCTTGTAGATAAAGGTATGGTGATCTTCATCTCTAGTTATCTTTTCATCTAGAGAGCCATTCTCAATGTTTTACAAAGAAATCTTATGATGAAGTTTCTAATCTTCCAATCTAGCCATGGGTTCTTTCTCAAAATGTTTTTAGTTATTTAATCATGACGAATTGAAGTTAATACAGTAATTTGAATGTGATTTCACTCCAATTGCATGATGAACCCATGTTCCTTCCAAAATTGGTTTAGCTCTTGCATGGGCTTTGTGATTATGGCTTGTTCTTGATTAAATGGTGATTCTCTTACGTTGAATTGCTTGTGGTTATTGTTATTTACGTTAATTGATGTTGAATTGATGATGATCAGTCCATGATGATAAATATATGAAGTTTTGAGCATGAATAGCCTATGTTTCTACATGTTGTCTTGAAGTTGATTGTGAGATCGATTGTGTAGACTCTTGATTATGTATGAACTGTTGTAGCTACTGTTTTAGGGTGATGTAATGGATGAATTTTGTAGGTTAAAATCCTTAATGATCAAATTAAGAAGGGCTTGCATGAATTGATATAGATTCCCTTAGGTTATGAAGTCAAGAAGCTATGTGTGTGATGAATCTCGAATTGTGATTTGATGAAGCATGATTTAGTCTTGATTTCTTATCTAATTAGCCACTGCCTAATGAGTATATTATTTATGAAATATGAATGATGATCAAACCCTGAGATAGTTAATAGTATTGGTAAAGTTTTCTATACTCTAGCAAATCGATAAGCCTAAATACCTATGTTGTAACCCTAATCTTCAGAGTATGTAATCATGATTTCAATATGGTAAACTGTAGGTTTAGCTACTGCCTTAGACTTATATATGTATGAACTATGATCTAAAATCAATGTAAGGGAAGTGAGCTAATGATCTATGTTCTCCTACTTCCTAGTAAATTGATATGTTGTATTATGTTGTGGTATAATCTTGTAGCGACTTGTACACGGTTTCTTATGTATTTAAAGTACATTTAACTACTGCTATATATGTTTTTTATTGATGAATAAGGTGTATTGATCAATGATGATCAAAGGGTGAGAAATTGGTAAGAATGCTTATTTCCTTTATTTTTCTACTTCTCTATTCCTTTATAGTAATGTTGACGAGGCCATGTATGGCATTGTGTGGTATGGTCCACTTATGGTGGAGGTGTTTACTTTATTGTCATTGTATATGTGTTTACTATGGCCTTAAAGGCATATTGATGAACTTATAAACATGTGCTTAAGATGATACTATGAGAAGATTATGCTTACTTTCCTATTCTAGTTGTGAATTAGGTTGTGTGGCTATTTCATGAGCATGTGTATAACCATGTTAGGGTAAAGTATAGGTACTGCCATTGATGTGTTAAGATGTTTAATAACCCCTTACCTATGTACCCCTTATATGAAGGAGTAAATAGCTAAAGTAAGGAGTCTTGATTA
The DNA here is from genome assembly GCA_016801875.1 of Solanum sitiens. NCBI lineage: Eukaryota > Viridiplantae > Streptophyta > Magnoliopsida > Solanales > Solanaceae > Solanum > Solanum sitiens. The sequence goes on along the minus strand of JABWTJ010000187.1, from coordinate 1,175,903 downwards.
TAATGTATATATTGTCTTATCTTCTATGCTATTATGTGTTATGTGTTATGTGCTTGGAAGTGTAATGTGGACTAATAGGATGGCTAACTCAAGAAGTTATTGATAGCCATTATTTGATCATGTTGGTCAATGTACACACACTTTCACTTACATGCATATTACAAGTAGTATAAGTCATTGTGTCAAAATGAAAAGTAGTTCTCATATTCATTAGTGTCTACTACTATGCATAATAAGGTGATGTTTATGAATGTATGATTTGTATTCCCTTACTAGGATGACTTGATAGGTGTACTATTATGGGCAAGGGTATGGGACCTTGTTTATACATTGCACATGTGTATCTTGATAGGATAACTCCTATGTTTGGTTATTATGTATATGAAGGATGAATATATGAACATGTGTGACCTTATGTGTTATGTGAAAGGTTTGCTCACATCTAAGTATAAACTCAAATGATCTAGTTAGTGAGAGGGGCCTTGCTAGGGGTGCCCAAGAATACTCCAAAACTAGATAGGTGCTTGAATATGCAATAAGCATATGAATGATGAATATCCTAAGTCTATGTTTTTATAAATAAATATTAATAAAGGATTTTCAATAAAGGGAACTTAGCTTAGCACCGAGTGAACTTGTAGATGAGGGGGTGACACTTTCCAACATAGGAAAGGTAGGGCTCACTACGGTCCTCACGGTGTGGATAGCCTCATGACCCAACAAAGGGTGTAGAGTTGATATTTCCATGGTTCTTTTCCTCCAAGTTCCATAAACTATGTTGCCACCATAGGATACTAGCTAGTGGATTTCCACCTAGATAGCTACGTTTATGTTAGGTTCTACCTTGGCCGATAGACCACCTTCCATCGGTGTAGGGTTTTATGACACCGGATTCCATGATTAGCACCCATGGTCTATGTCGGTTAAGGCTATGATTTTCCTAAAGTTAAAATGGACAATGGAAGTAATTGAATAGGATCCTAACTAGGAGGATCTAAGGTAAGTTACTTAGAATAGGTCGAAGTAATGAACCCATCTAGACATTGCACAAGTGACTCCTTAGGAAGTCTTAGGAAGGTACCCTAATGCATATGATTATGTATGTGTCCTTTATGTATGACTTTATAGTATTTGTATATTGATCATGAAGATGTGCATGATATGATTCTTTATACATGATGTTAATCTTGTTGACTTAATGGTGATGGTATTAGTTGACATAAGTGAGTTGTTTCCTCTATACAATTTGATATATGATTTGAATGTTAAGGCTTGTGACCTCATGATAGGCTTACTAAGGATGTGTGAGGTTATGGGGCATTACATGTGCATTGCACTACTGGATCTAGATTGGGGACATGAGTTAGGCTTTACAAGGTTCAATGTGAAGTAAAATAAGTATATGTGCCTAATGATTAGGAGTTCATTGTAATGTCTTTTTAGTCTTGGTTTAACTAGGTTATGTTGTAATGTACTTCTATGATGGCATGTGTTGTCTTGTGTAGATGCTATGTGTTGCTTTTCTCTTGTGTTCCTAAGGTGATACATTGCACCAAGTATCCCTAAAGGATTACTTGGAAGACTAACGAGTTAAGAGTAAGAGTTCACTGTAAAAGTGATGGAGCTCACTCTAAAGTGACCCCAAATTGTACTTAAATTCTATATGTGTTTTTCTATGATGTTTGGCCTTTGATTGTGTTGTTATGAAGTATGTGGACGAAATAAATGCTATTGATAAAGGTTTTATGACGATTTACTCAAAATGGCATGACGTATGATTTAAAAGGAATTGTCCCTTTTAAATGCATGTTTTTGCATGGTTTCCATACTTAGTACATTCTTGTGTAAATCCCATTCTTCTCTACTTTTTACACAAAGTGTAGGTAATGGAATGCTTAAAGGAGGTCTATGATTGAGGATCTTGATAGGAGGAAGGCCCACCCCCCCTCTTTCTTAGAATTCAACTGCATTTTGGAGTAGAGCATGCAGAAAAATTAGGGACGGGATAAGGGCTAAAGAATCATATCCTTACTTAGATCAAGCTCTCTGGCCAGCAGAAACGATAGGATCGTAAGAAGAAAAAGGCTATACGCCTATCCGTATTATGTAGAATAGCCAGCGCGCTTAATTAATCCGTTGCTTCTTTTCTAATCACATCGGACATAACGTGGTCTTGTCCGAAAGCCTCAGGCAAAAAGACAGCTTAAAAGTAACAAGGTTCTGAAAGAAAGACAGGCCTTAAGGCAACTAAAGCTAGGAAGGTAGGTTAAAGTGACTAGTCTTTCTTATCCGAAACCAATCAAGACAACTAGGGAGGGTTTAGGAAAAGATTGTACCCTATCTTCTAGGGTATGCTTTTGGGTTGTGACAAACTTGGTATCAGAGCATGAGGTTTATAAAGTTGTCTTAGGTTCTAAGAAGTCTCATATTTCTACGTCTAGTAGAGTCTTGTATCATTGGTGGTGAGTCGCGACACATCAAATGGTACGAGAGGCTATAGGACGATAGAGTTTCCCTTCTTCATCAATCTCATATCGTCCCATAGAACTTAATTCCGTAAGATCTCTCTCTTATGATTTCTTGTCCGGTGGTCTTTTAGATGTGATTGCTAGGATGAGATTGCTCTATGCTTGAGGGAGAAAAGGTGTGTTTAAAATGCTTATCTTTGTTTTATGGTTTGAATGAGTATGTGTGAAGGTGACATTTGTCCTTATTTGATGATGTATATACTAACTAAGGCGACTTAAAGGGTTAACTAGACTTAGGTAGGGGTATGGGACTCTACCTATGTCTTGCACTAGTTTGCCTTGATGGAGACCTTAGGAGGTTAATACTATGTATGTGTAAGATGGTAGATGTGAATGTCCTTATGTGATGGTCTCTATGCTTATAATCATGTAAATAGCCTAGTGTGCTAAAGATATGGAGTATGGTGCTAATTGTAGTTCTTGTTGGTTTACTTGGTTTAGTGAAGTTATGGAGCCTTACTTGATCATTGCACATGTTAACTCTATGGGGATTATGATTGGTTATCTTACCTTTCTATGTATGAAATATCTCTTAAATGATGATGTGATGCCAATTATGGCAATATATGAAATCTATGTGAAATAGCAAGTGATGTCGTATGATGCATGTCATGATATAGTTGAAGCATGCTAGAAGTTATGGTGGTTAAAGTGAATTCTCTTAAATTGTTGTATTCCTATATGGTTTTGTATGATGTTAGCCAAATATTAGGATTTGAACTTGGATTGTTTAATAACTACCTATGGAAGTATGCTATCCTATGAATGTATGTGATTAAAAGTGTCCATTGTTTTCCTTTGCATATATAAGTGGTACTTGATGAGTTGCTAGTATAAATTGGAGTCTTTTGTAGAGACTTGAGTTGTAAATATAGTATGCATGCTTATGAAGGATGAGTTGGTAAAGCTTTGTATTTTATATTTCCATGCTTGTTCCATCAAATGTCTAAATGTTGCACTTTTGGGTATTTGGAAGCATGCTCGCTCTAAAGACTAGGCAACTTATTGTAACATGTTTGGAGAACTAACTAAATTGTCCTTTGATTGGATGTTGTGGAAATATGTGTAGCATTGATGAATATGAACATGATAAGGAAGGTGGAAAATAATTTTTGCTATTTAGATTAAAGAATGAGAGTCTTATGGCATGATGAGTCGTAGATTGGTTTCTAACTTCTTATTGTGTTATGAACTTGCTTGTTGTATTTCCCTAAAGATTTATGACCTTAGTGTCTATTGCGATGTAGGAAGACCTTATGTGAATTGAATGGTATGATTAAAACCGATGGTTGAAGATGATTTGCCTAAAATGATAACGTTTAGAATGCCTTAGTGTTGCTAAATTGAATTAATGAAGATTCCCTCTAAAGTAGTAATCACTTTAAGTGATGAATATGAAGGTTGTGTATTTGAGATCCTCTATATGTTGGGTTAAGTTGCTCTTAATTGGGTTTAGCCTAAGTGGGGGATGGTGTTTGAGTAGTGATATTGTAGAAATTGTCTACATTGTTCTTCTATTCTTACTTGAATTGGAAAATATGAATCCTTAGTAAGCTTGTTCATGAAAATAGTCTTGCATAAAGTGTGAATTGCATGATCTATATATGATTGGTATGAATTGATTGACATCATTTTGGAGACATGGTGAATTTTCCAAATAAGTATGAGAGGGAAGTTTTGATAAAATCCATGTTTTTCTCTTGTTGACTTGAATTTTAATGTGCTAATTGTGAAGTTGACTTCATGAGGTAGGACAAGGAACTTGGTAATAGTCACTTGTAGGGTAAATTATTTAGCCTTGTAATGGAAATTGAGTCTCTTTTACCATGAAATATGTTGACTCTCTTGAAAATTTAGTGACTTGATGATTTGTAATGCAAAATTGTAGGCTCATTCTTAAAAGGTGAAAGCATGTTTTGCTGAGTGTACATGTGTGTGCCTATAATTTGTGTTATTTTTCCAAAATAAGGCTTACTATAAGGGTGAGTGATAAGTTAAGAAAAGAGATTTGTAGAATGACTTCCTATTTTGTTGTGATGTACTTGGTGTGACTTACCATTTAGATTTCACTAGGAAGAAAAATGTATGCATGTTTTGGCTTGAAAGTTGGGATTTCTCATTTTTAAAAGAAATTGACCTTGTGCTTTGCTAAGGCGTGAACTCATGATACATGTAATGTGTTGAGGAGTAAGATATTCCTCCATGTACACCACTAAGCATGGTATGGTTGAGTATGCCCTTTATGGTACTAGGTCTAACTAATGAAGATCTTTGCGATTTAATTAACTAATGTTTTTGTGTATTGAAGTATGAGTGTTTAAGTAACCTTGAGTATGGGTTATGATCTGCCTATGAGTAGTTTCAAGATTTTCTTGTAATGAATTAAGGTGTAATGATCATGTTATGATTAGGATAAGGATGTTCTCCTATGAACATGAAAAAGGCCTTTGTGTTTGATGCATTAAAGAGTGAGTGAGTAATGGTTTTACTTGCTTGTGTGCATTGAGTGCTAAAATGATTTGATGATATTTTAAATATGATGAACTGCTCTTATATGCATTGAAGTCCTTGTTGTGATTTAAGAGTCCTAAGTGTCATTCGAGGACGAATGTTCCCAAGTGGGGGATATTATAAGACCCCGAAAAATGAGATAAGGTGTCTAGAGCCTAACATGTTCGCCTTAATGTTATTAGGTCCTAAAATGACTTATTATGTGATATAGAGGCAGTGTGCAAAGTTTGAAGTGATTTGGAATTCGAACGTCAAGGGACGTCCAAGACGTTCGACGAATAGTCGCTTATTTGCCTCATGTGTGTATGCATTCCTAAATTGTATGAACTGAGTCTAATAAGTATTGAAATGGTTTAAACTGATGTTTAATGTTATTGTATGAAGTTTCGTGAAGTTTGGAGGTCAAACGCCCAAGAACGTCCAAGGCGTTCGAAAGATAGCCCCTAAGACGTTCATCGTATGTGATGTTGGGGTCAAGGCTGTTTGGACGTCTATTAGGTGTTTGTTTTGGATGAAATTTATGTGGAATGTCTATGACATGTTAAGGTTTGTAATCGCATTGGAAACATCTGGGTACGACTTCTAAAGGGCCCCAGAAGAGGCCCCAAAAGAAGGACCCAAGGCTGCCTAAGACACTGCCTGGGCAGTGTACCTTGACGGACCCAACGATGGATCGTTGGTCCCCCAACGGCCCGTTGAGCAGGTATTGTCAAAGGGGACTTGCCTTGGGCAGGTCTTAAGCCATGATTTTGGCTAAGTCATGGGCGACGGAGGCAGCCACGGCCCGTCATGGCCATGACGCCCCGTCGAGCCCCTCGTCGTGGGTGCCTGCAGTTCTGGCAGCCTGCGTTCTGTTAAATAAAGGGGTGAATGGTAAATTCACCCCACGTCCTAACCTGACTATAATAGGTTTATAATTAATTTTAGTTGTATATAAGTCTTCTAAAACGTGATTAACCCATTCCCAAATCCTCTCACATGTTTAAAGCCTTTCCCTCCAAAAATGTTCTCTCTAAAACCACTATTGTTGGTGAAGCTCAAGAGCTGCTTGGAGATGGATTTTGTATGGATGAATCATGAAGTTTTAGAGGTTTTCTTGTAGATAAAGGTATGGTTATCTTCATCTGTAGTTATCTTTTCATCTAGAGAGCCATTCTCAATGTTTTACAAAGAAATCTTATGATCAAGTTTCCGATCTTCCAATCTAGCCATGGGTTCTTTCTCAAAATGTTTTTAATTATTTAATCATGAAGAATTGAAGTTAATAAAGTGATTTTGAATGTGATTTCTCTCCAATTGCATGATGAACCCATGTTCCTTCCAAAATTGGTTTAGCTCTTGCATGGGTTTTGTGATTACGGCTTGTTCTTGATTAAATGGTGATTCTCTTACGTTGAATTGCTTGTGGTTATTGTTATTTACATTAATTGATGTTGAATTGATGTTGATCAGTCCATGATGATAAATATATGAAGTTTTGAGCATGAATAGCTATGTTTCTACATGTTGTCTTGAAGTTGATTGTGAGATCGATTGTGTAGACTCCTGATTATGTATGAACTGCTGTAGCTACTATTTTAGGGTGATGTAATGGATGAATTTTGTAGGTATAAATCCTTAATGATCAAATTAAGAAGCGCTTGCATGAATTGATATAGATTCCCTTAGGTTTTGAAGTCAAGAAGCTATGTGTGAGATGAATCTCGAATTGTGATTTGATGAAGCATGATTTAGTCTTGATTTCTTATCTAATTAGCTACTGCCTAATGAGTATATTATTTAGGAAATATGAATGATGATCAAACCCTTATATAGTTCATAGTATTGGTAATGTTTTCTATACTCTAGCAAATCGATAAGCCTAAATGCCTATGTTGTAACCCTAATCTTGAGAGTATGTAATCATGATTTCAATATGGTCAAATGTAGGTTTAGCTACTGCCTTAGACTTATATATGTATGAACTATGATCTAAAATCAATGTAAGGGAAGTTAGCTAATGATCTATGTTATCCTACTTCCTAGTAAATTGATATGTTGTATTATGTTGTGGTATAATCTTGTAGCGACTTGTACACGGTTTCTTATATATTTAAATGACATTTAACTACTGCTATAGATGTGTTTTATTTATGAATAAGGTGTATTGATCAATGATGATCAAAGGATGAGAAATTGGTAAGAATGCTTATTTCCTTTACTTTTCTACTTCTCTATTCCTTTATAGTAATGTTGACGAAGCCGTGTATGGCATTGTGTGGTATGGTCCACTTATGGTGGCGGTGTTTACTTTACTGTCATTATATATGTGTTTACTATGGCCTTGAAGGCATATTAATGAACTTATGAAAATGTGCTTAAGATGATACTATGAGAAGATTATGCTTACTTTCCTATTCTAGTTGTGAATTAGGTTGTGTGGCTATTTCATGAGCATGTGTATAACCATGTTAGGGTAAAGTATAGGTGCTGCCATTGATGTGTTAAGATGTTTAATAACCCCTCACCTATGTACCCCTTATATGAAGGAGTAAATAGCTAAAGTAAGGAGTCTTGATTATAATGTATATATTGTCTTATCTTCTATGCTATTATGTGTTATGTGCTATGTGCTTGGAAGTGTAATGTGGACTAATAGGATGTCTAACTCAAGAAGTTATTGATAGCCATTATGTTATCATGTTGGACAATGTACACACACTCTCACTTACATGCATATTACAAGTAGTATAAGTCATTGTGTCTAAATGAAAGGTAGTTCTCATATTCATTAGTGTCTACTACTATGTATAATAAGGTGATGTTTATGAATGTATGATTTGTATTCCCTTACTAGGATGACTTGATAGGTGTACTAGTATGGGCAAGGGTATGGGACCTTGTTTATAAATTGCACATGTGTATCTTGATAGGATAACTCCTAGGTTTGGTTATTATGTATAAGAAGGATGAATATATGAACATGTGTGACCTTATGTGTTATGTGAAAGGTTTGCTCACATCTAAGTATAAACTCAAATGATCTAGTTAGTGAGAGGGGCCTTGCTAGGGGTGCCCAAGAACACTCCAAAACTAGATAGGTGCTTGAATATGCTATAAGCATATGAATGATGAATATCCTAAGTCTATGTTTTTATAAATAAATATTAATAAAGGTTTTTAAATAAAGGGAACTTAGCTTAGCACCGAGTGAACTTGCAGATGAGGGGGTGACACTTTCCAACATAGGAAAGGTAGGGATCACTACGGCCCTCACGGTGTGGATAGCCTCATGACCCAACAAAGGGTGTAGAGTTGATATTTCCATGGTTCTTTTCCCCCAAGTTCCATAAACTATGTTGCCACCATAGGATACTAGCTAGTGGATTTCCACCTAGATAGCTACGTTTATGTTAGGTTCTACCTTGGCCGGTAGACCACCTTCCATCGGTGTAGGGTTTTATGACACCGGATTCCATGATTAGCACCCATGGTCTATGTCTGTTAAGGCTATGATTTCCTTAAAGTTAAAATGGAGAATGTAAGTAATTGAATAGGATCCTAACTAGGAGGACCTAAGGTAAGTTACTTAGAATAGGTGGAAGTAATGAACCCATCTAGACATTGCACAAGTGACTCCTTAGGAAGTCTTAGGAAGGTACCCTATTGCATATGATTATGTATGTGTCCTTTATGTATGACATTATAGTATTTGTATATTGATCATGAAGATGTGCATGATATGATTCTTTATACATGATGTTAATCTTGTTGACTATATGGTGATGGTATTAGTTGACATAAGTGAGTTGTTTCCTCTATACATGTTGATATATGATTTGAATGTAAAGGCTTGTGACCTCATGATAGGTTTACTAAGCATGTGTGAGGTTATGGGGCCTTACATGTGCATTGCACTAGTGGATCTAGAATGGGGACATGAGTTAGGTTTTACAAGGTTCAATGTGAAGTAAAATAAGTATATGTGCCTAATGATTAGGAGTTCATTGTAATGTCCTTTTAGTCTTGGTTTAACTAGGTTATGTTGTAATGTACTTCTATGATGGCATGTTTTGTCTTGTGTAGATGCTATGTATGGCTTTTCTCTTGTGTTCCTAAAGGTGATACATTGCACCAAGTATCCCTAAAGGATTACTTGGAAGACTAATGAGTTATGAGTAAGAGTTCACTGTAAAAGTGATGGAGCTCACTGTAAAGTGACCCCAAATTGTACTTAAATTCTATATGTGCTTTTATATGATGTTTGGCCTTTGATTGTGTTGTTATAAAGTATGTGGATGAAATAAATGCTATTGATAAAGTTTTTATGACGATTTACTCAAAATGGCATGACGTATTATTTCAAAGGAATTGTCCCTTTTAAATGCATGTTTTTGCATGGTTGCCATACTTAGTACATTCTTGTGCTAATCCCATTCTTCTCTACTTTTACACAAAGTGTAGGTAATGGAATGCTTAAAGGAGGTCTATGATTGAGGATCTTGATAGGTGATTTCCCAAGCTCAAGCAAAGGAATCCTTAAGTTCAAGGATGTCCTAATGTGTACTTATTGTAAAGTCTATTTTAGTAATGTATAGCCTTGTATTATGTCTTAAGTGCTTTGTCCTTAATGTACTCTAAAGTTATTGAGTCTAAGATGGCAAAGAGACTTCGAGTCTAAATATGTATTATGACTTATGTTTCATATTTATATGATCTGATGTTTCTAGCATATGATGTGCTATGAAAAGTTTTAAATTTTCTGCTAAATTTACTATGCCAATGCAATGAATGATACGAGAGGCTTGTCTTAGACCTCCGAGAGGTCGACGACGCCGGTTACAAATCCAAGAATGTACCCTATCTTCTAGGGTATGCTTTTGGGTTGTGACATTGCTATATAAGCAAAAGTTTTAATTTTTTTGCGTTTTTGACTTATGATTGCTAGGACGAATGCTAAGAGTCTTGTCTTAGTCCTCTTCGAGGATGACGACGCCAGTAACAACTAGGGTGTACTTTTGGTCTTTACACATCATTACATATTTCTATGCATGTGAAGTATATGATTTATGAAGTTATGAATATATGTGACTAGAGGTGTTATGTGATTGTAGATCTCACATTGCATGCACACACATGATGTATGATTGTATGAATATGATGAAAGGACATTCTCATCTTAGAATCCTTTGAGTAATATGATGTATGTAAGAGAAAGCCTCTAAATCCTTCTTTATGAATTAACACACTAAAGGATTAAATAAATATAAAGGGAGTAAGAGCCTATCACCGAGTGAACATGACAAATGTTAGTGGGAGCCTCATGTTAGTAAGTCCGGCTTCGCACAAAGAGAACCTTTACGTTAGCAAGTTCGGTTTCCCAACATATATGATGTCTCATGAGATGAAAACCTCCAGGCTAGAAAGTCGAGGTTTCTAGAAGCAATATCTTTATTCCTTAACTACGTGCCCCCATAGTTTTTAGCTTAGTGGATCCACTAGAATATCTATTTTGTAGGAAGGTCCTACCTTGGAAAGTAGTACCCTCTCTTTTCGGTGTGGAGTAGAACCCCCGATTCCATGTAACTCACATGGTCTATGTCGGTTATGGCTATGTCTCCATAAAGTTATGAAATGAAGTAAGATAAGAATATGAACCCTAATCTAAATTCCTTGAAAGTTGTACTTAGTATAGGGAGGACTATGGACCCTACCTATGCATTGCACTAGAACTTCAAGAAAGGATAGGATTGGAGCCTCTTATGAAATAAAGATTTATCTTAGGTATGCCTTGTATGAATGAAAGTTAAGTGACCTTGTTATGCCAAGATATGAATTATGACTATGCATGTGAATTACACTTATGATTTCTAAATGAGTTTACTTAGTACATGTGGGGGTATGGGACTCCATGTATACATTGCACAAGTAAACTTGTGAAGGGGGTAGTGAGGGTGGTTTACTTATTATGTGAACTAAATGAGTTTAGGATTAAAGTGTAGGAAGTATGATGATGTCTTCCTACGATGTTATGAATTATGATGAGTCCTTATATGATGCCATGAACTATATGGCCTTATGTATAGTTAAAAATGATAGTGTTATGACTTGTTAGGTATGTTAGGCGTAGTCTAGGGTGACTTCTTAGGTACACTTGGTGGCATTAGTATTATGAGATGCTACCTACACATTGCACAAGTGTGCTTAGGAGTTGTCTTAGGTGATGGTCCTTGAGTGAAGTTTATGTCTATGAGGTGTTTAAGTCTTATGGATATATATTGTTGTGTTATGAATCATATTATGAAAGACTATTGTAAGGTGACCTCAAGGTGATACATTGTACTAAGTACACTTGAGGGTTACTTAAGGAAACGAGTAAGATAAACGAGAGGTAATATATTATATGTATTAAATATGCCTGAAAGTATGATAAATGACTTATCGTGCTATTATGAGTATTATCCATGTCTATATGATGTATGCGAACTATGTTGTGCTTATATGTGCCTATGTTCATGAAGTTTACTAAAAAGACATGTTGCATGATTTCAAATGAAATGTCCTCTATAAATGCATGTCTTTGAATGGTTTCCATACTTAGTGCATTCTTCTACTAATACCATTCTTCTTCATCATTTTACACAAAGTGTAGGTGGGGATGGCTAGAGGATGTCTCCTAAGTGAAGCGCTTGGGTAGATCTCCAGGTTCAAGTAAAGGGACCCTTACGAATCAAGGTTTGCCTATGTCAAGATGTTTCTTCAAGTTTATATACTAGATTAGACTTATATTTTATATTGTTGAGGGTCGTGTCCCTATTCTATTCTATTGAGTTGTGTCCTAAGATGACAAAGAGGCTTAGAGTCTACTTATGTACTTATGATTTTAGATATATAAATGAAGTATTGTTCTAAGCATATGATGTGCTACGAAAAGTTTTCAATTTCCTCAATTTTTACGATTATGCAATGAAAGATCTCTAAGGTCTTGTCTTAGACCTCTGAGAGTTCGAAGACGCCGTGTGACGATTTGAGGATACCATTACTTCTAGGGTATACCCTTGGGTCATAACAAAGATGGTATCAAAGCATAATGTTTTGAGTTTCGTCCTTAGGTTTTAAAGTCTCATAGTGCCATGTCTAGTAGAGTCTCGTTCATCGGTGGTGAGTCGACACACATTTATGAGCGAGAGGCTATAGGATAATAGAGTTTCCCCTTCTTCACTATTCTCATGTCGTGCCATAGAACTTAACTCTAGATGATCTCTCTCTCTTATGTATTTTGTCCGGTGTTCTTTTAGATGTGATTGTTTGGATTAGGACGATGGCTCAATGCTTGAGGGAGAAAAAGGTGAAGTTTTAATGCTTACCCTTATTTTATGGTTAATTGAGTATATGTGAAGGTGAATTTTAGTACATGTTGATGTGATGCCATTTATGGTTCTAGGTGGACTATGAGGAAGGAGATGTTATGTTGAGAAGTTATGATATGGTATGGTTATAGCTCGTTAGTAGTCGTTATGGTTGAATGGAGTTCCCCTTGGAGTTATAGAATGATTTATGATTATGTAGAATGGTAGCATGATGTTATGATCGGTAAATAGTGAGAAAGATGAATGCTACCATTGTATATGTGGAATGATTCATAGTTGTCCTTGTGTGGATTGGAATCTTTGGTATAGGCTTTCTCCTAAGGAGGTAAGATAGTGTGTTGAGCCTTTAAAGGTGATTGTAATGTATGCTAGTTAATGGGATAACCCTTATGACTAGTGTAACACCCTAAAATGAATTAAGGTGAACTAGAGCTTTGTGAATGTTTCGTGAGTTATTTTTGTGTTAAAATGAGTTACATTGATGTTCTTAGGCAGTGTGTGAAATTTGGTTAAGTTTGAAGGTCAAACATCCAAGAACGTCCATGACATTCGGAAGGTGTGTCTTAGAAAGGGTTCATGTGTCTTGATGTATTTTAGTGAGTTTTATGTGTTCGTTTTAATCAAAATTGGTGTGGGATGTTCCTAAGACCTAGATGACTTAGTAGAGGGGATTAACGTCCGGGTACTACCCCACCTAGGACCCTCGAAGGGCCATAAATGTCACATCCCATACCACACCCTAGAAGATATGACACTCTTGGAGTGCAACCGGCATACTTGACCTCTCGGATGTCTTGCAGAAGCCCTTTCACATCATTCATCCCATATACATATATGAAAAGTAGTGCGGAATTAAAACTTTTCACAAAACATTCTAATAGTCTTTCAAAATATCTTTCATATAAAATCAGAGGAACTAAGTCTTATATCATCAAATCTTAGACTCATGAATACTTGGGACACGAACCATACAATCAAAATATAATACTATATGTATATTACAATACTTCAATAAAAGAAATTCTAAAGACATCTATGCCCTCAAATCAAGTAAATACATACTTCAACTTTCTTGAATGATCCTATAATCCAAGCCTTCTCGTCCAATAGTACCTTCACCTATGAATCACTTTAGAGATAGATAAAATATGGAATTAGTACAAAACACATGTACTAAGTATTGCATAATGCATAAAAATCATGATAACGGACATTGAAATATGCTCTTTTTAATTTAAATATCATAACATAAGCATAAGAAAAAAATTTAACACCTTAGAAAAACATAAGAAATCACATAAGCTATTTATCTTATTTTTAAAGACAATTTTACAATAACCAAGTTCACAGTTACAGTGAACTCCTTCACTGTTACAGTGAAGTTCCTTAACTTCACCTAGAACACTATCTAGCATGTAACTCCCCCACTATAAGTTATCCTAAGACACTATTAAGAAATAGAAATAGAGACCTCCCATACACCCTTTCTAGGAACACCTAAATGTTCATTAAGACCACCTATGATGAGATACACACACTTACAATACACCAAACACATAAAGATGAGATCCTCCTACCAAAGGTGATTCTAACGTTCACATGAGTGAGTTGTGAAGCGACCCCCCATACAATCCCTTCACACACACTTAAGGGATCCTTTAGATTACCTAAGATAAGATCATCCTCACTAAATACAACAACATACATGTAATATGACATTCTCCCTTCCAAAGGTTATCAAAAGACTTACTCAAGTAAATCAATAAGAGAAATGTCCATACTTGAACTCTTCATGAATACCCAAGTAATCCATGAGACTACATAAAATTGATCATGCCTACTTAATCAACCAACTTTCCTAACTAGAGTCATCCTTAAGACTTATCTAGGTAAGATATGAAGTGACCATTCGTATGCCCCCTTCACACCTGAACTAAACAACCCTTAACTACTCTAGATAAGTACTTATTCATTTAACATGCTTTGTTACCTTAAGTAATTACATTCCTTAGTTCATTCAAGAAACATTCATCACATAAGGACATTCAAGTAATGGTCTTGAAGAAGCCCTAGTGACTTTCACTAACATCTTCAAATCCTAATGTGCAATGTCTAGATAGCGTCCCATAGCACCACCTAAACTTCATAGAACTTCTCCAACACTAGTAGGTATCCCGTATGATGAGAATAGGCAATAACCGACATAGACCATGGTAGCAAATCATGGAATCCGGAGTTGTAACCTTCTCCGATGGAGGATGTTCTACTTGCCAATGGTAGAACTTGGAAACATCCCATGTAGGCACATGGTTAAGGAATATGAAGGGTTTGCTTTACACTGTATCCTCATTCTTAACTCGAGCTACTTCCCTTACCATAGTCACTCGGTGCTAGCCTTTGTTCTCATAGAGTAATTCACATCAAGGAATCACATGAAGAGGTTCCATATCTAGTTCATAACCCAATCACATTCACCCTACCAAAGATATCCCCTAGGGCTGCCCTACAATGTCGACGAAGATAGATTAATGACTTTTCTAAGAATGATATGATGCCGTTCTAGCCGACCAACGTTAACTCCATCATTCATTATAAGAAGGATATCATTACGACTTTCGACTTCATGTTTCATAACCTTACCACTAGGTTTATGGTTTCACATTAAGGACCTTCTTAGAAACATTCAAGGTCTCATATCATTCATACATACAAGACTAAGAGGCTTTAGAATACTAAGTCAAGATATCGCATATTCACATTCATACATGCATCAAGTAAGGGACAGAAGTCTACCACACTAGACACACCAAGACATCACTTTATCACATATATCATATCATTCTAGAAGCACATAGGAATAACCATTATCATATTTATGTCATCCTATAAACTACTATAACATAACCAATATAACCATCATCGACTCATATAGCCAAGTAGGAGTAATCATGCATCAACTCTAAGACTACACACATAAGGACATAGTCATAGTCTAACATGATCACCTAATATCAATAGAAGAACACATACTTTCACATTACTTACATGTAGGTATATATGATCATACTTAACATAAATCAACTACACAAATTATCATAGTATATCAAGTAGTTGCCGACAAGGTCATGATAATCATAATACATAAAATAACGTCGAAAAGGTCACATCATTCACATAGCACCGCCACCATAAGTGGACCATACAAATCACAACATAATTCAAGATCTAAATTACATAAAATAAGGATAAATAGGGTAGAGTACCATTAATGCATTCTCACCACTTCAATCCATAGCTAAATCATCCAATTCAATACCAATAGGACCTTAGCCATGACCATGATCATCAATTCAATACAAAAACCATAATACTCAATGAATCTAAGTCAATTCAATATAGATTTATAAATCTAAGATAGCTATAAATCAATTGTATACAATTATTACATCATTCAATAGCCCATAGAAAACTACACTAGAATTGATAAACATTAAGACAATATCAAGTCAACCACAAAGTAGTCAAAATCTAGGGTTCATGAATTACATGGGTTCATAGGTCAATTGCATTAAAATCGAATAATTAACATCAATATAATCTATATATAATGATTCAAAACTTTTAATGCAAGAACCCATGGATAGATCATAAAATTGAACAAGTTCATCTTTACAAAACTTTGGAAATCTCTTTGAATTTTGGGATCCTTGATGAATAGAGTTTCAAGGATCAAAAAACATAACTCAATGATGTTAATACACAAAATTGATGAAGAATCACCACTCAAATCTCCAATCCAAGCTCTTCCTTGAGTTTTGACTTCAATGGAGTTCTAGAAAATTCTTAGAGAATTTGGATTTTCATTTTGAAGAATGAATACATTTAGGTATTTAGGACTTAAATAGATGTTTAAAATACCCAAACTACCCTTAAGTAACCTCCCAAACTCTTATTTGGACGTGTGGTGAATTTACCAATTCACCCCTTGACTTAACAGTAAACTGCGCAGGAAACAACACCATCGACGACTGGCCAGTCGATGGACCATTTGTCAATCATAGAACTATAATGGCTGGTCGTTGCTTGATTAAGATCCTGTCCACTGGGAGCTCAGTCTCCCACACTTAAGTCCTGACCAACAACTCCCATCGACGGGGCGTGAACTGGCCAACGAGACGTCTACTTGTAATAACCCTCAAAATGAACTAAGGTAGCTAGAGCCTCACATGTTCCTAAAAGGTTAATAAAATTTTAACCAAGTGTTTTTTAGTATGCATATTTGATTTGAAGTCATTTGGAGGTCAAACGTCCAAGAACGTCCAAGATGTTCAAAAGTTGGTCTTTAGACATGCTAGTGAGTTCTTGTATGTTTGCCTTGTTGTTATGTGTTGTTTGGAGTTGAGAACAGTGTAGTTGACCCCATTACCTTAATAGACATGTTAAGGGTCAAAACGTTCGAGTACGACTCCCCGTGGATCACCCAAAGGGCCCCCAAGGAGGACCCAAACCTTGGACAAGAGGCTGCACAAGACATCGAGCAAGTCCAAGAATTGGACCTTGACCTCGTGATGCGCGCCTGGAACGTACCTCAGTGCCTCAAAATTTATTTGGGGCAGAATGGGGAGGCTGATCCGCGACGTACAGCCCACTCCCATATATGGTTGCGTCGTTTTTAAGTAAATTTTGACATGTCTAAGAGCCCCAATTCATGTGGGGGTGTTTTGGTAATTTGGGGGATGTTTTATTAACTATTTTAAGACATTTTTAAACCCTTTCCCAAGTCAAAAGACCAATACCCATTAAGAAATAAAATTCCCAATGTTCTCTTCTCTTCCAAAAACCTCAAAACCTCCATTGAAGACCAAGCTCAAGAGCAAGCTATGGAGTTGGATTCTTGGATCTTTATTCTAAGATTTTCATGGGATTTTTAATGTATAAGGTATGGTGATCCTTCATCCATATATAACCATTCATCTATGGAGTCCTTTCAAAGGTTTTCTAAACATGAATTCTAAGTCAAAAATCCTACTTTTCAATCTAGCCATGGGTTCATTGTTAAAGTGATTTCAAAAGCATTGTAATGTTGAATATATGTTTATGTACTGATTTTATGATGAATTTCTATCCAATTTTATGAAGAACCCATGATCCTCCTAATTTCTCAAATTAGCCTATGATGTGGGTCTTGTGATCTTGACTTGATGTTTATAGAATTTTTATTAGATTGTATTGAATTTCTTATTGCTATTACTTTCTATATAAATTGAATATGAATTGTGTAGGAATTATCAAAGATGATCATTAGCTTGGAGATTTGGTAAGTTGGCTTATTTCGTCTAATTAGTCTAGAATGTACATTGAATTGTATTGATTGGTATGGTCCACCTATGGTGGCGGTGTTTACATTATTGTACATGTTTATGTGTTATGATCATGTTATTTAAGGCATTCGATGTAATATGAATATATATATGATGATTTCTATGTTACGAAGTTGAAGGATTTAGCCTTGATTCTAATATCATGTTTAAGTGAATTGATGTTATATGTATAGTCTTCTACACTACTTGTTTAATCTAGGTGTGGAGATGATGTTATATGCATATGTGTGATGATCATTTAGGTTAAGGTATGGTCCTTATGGCTAATGATAATGAATATCCTTATAGCATGACCCCTACCCATATGAACCCTATATGAATGTGTGATCAAAGTATGCTAGGGGCCTTATATTCTAGTGTTGAATATGTACTTGTCTCCTTTGATGTAATGTGACTGTGTGTAGTATATAGTCCTTAATACTCTATATGTTTGTATTGACTTGAGACTTGAAGAATTTTGTAAATGTGTTGTGGTCTTTAGAGGGTGGCTTCCTCGATACTATATGATAGACATTATGTGATCATATTGACCAATGTACACACACAAACTTAATGCATATGTATGAGTAGGATAGATACATGATGACTAAGCAAAGGATAGTTCTCCTATGCATCATTACCTTTTTCCATGCATGTAAAGTATATGATTTATGAAGTAATGACCATGTGTTCCTAAATGTGTTTATGTGAAGGTAGATCTCACATATATGCACACACACATGCATGTATGAATATGATATGATTATGTGAAAGGACATTCTCACATAATGTAGGTTCTATAGTAAATGTAGAATTCTCACCCTAGATACCTTTGAGCTATATGTTATATGAGTGACTAAGTCCCTAAGGCCTATTCTTTATGAACTAATTTTATCTAATGGCTTAAATCTGATAAAAAGGGAGTTATTGCTTAGCACCGAAAGGGCATGTAAATGAGATGGAGGTCTCATGTTACTATGTCCGGCTTCCCACATGGGTTTCTTCACGACTAGTAGTGTAGATTCCCAAGTTTTATATTGTCTCATGAGATGGAAACCCTCATGTTAGTAAGTCAAGGTTTCTAGAAACAATCTCCTTGTCCCTTAACTATGTGCCCACATAGGAATCTAGCTTAGTGGATCCACCTAGATAAGCTAAGTACGAATGGTTGCACCTTAGGCAAGTGTTAACCCTCTCTTTTCGGTGTGGGAGTAGAACACCGGATTCCATGTAGCTCACATGGTCTATGTCGGTTATGGCTATGTCTTCCGAAGGTTAATAATTAACTAAGATAAGAATATGAACTCTAATCTAAATTCCTTGAGAAGTGTACTTGGTATTGGAGGACTATGGACCCTACCTATACATTGCACTAGATGACTTCAATAAAGGATAGGATTGGAGACCCTTTTGAAGTAAAGACTTATGTTATGTATGACTTGTATGAATGCATATTAAGTGACCTTTTTATGTAAGATATGAATTATGACTATGCATGTGAATTACACTTATGGCTTCTAAGTGGGTTTACTTAGTATATGTGGGGGTATGGGACTCCATGTGTACATTGCACAAGTAAGCTTGTGAAGTGGTTATGAGGGTGGTTTACTTATGGTATGAACTAAGTAAGTCTATGACTAAAGTGTATGAAGTTTATTAGTCTTCCTATGATGTTATATAAAGTATGATGAGTCCTTATATGATGATATGAAGTATGTGACCTTATTTCAAGTTGTAAATGGATATGATATGACTTGTTGAATATGTTGTGACTTGTTGAATATGTTATGCCTAGTCTAGGGTGATTTCTTAGGTACACTTGGTGGAAGTAGCATTACGGGATGCTACCTACACATTGTACTAGTGTGACTTAGGAGTTGTCTTACGTGATGGTTCTTATGTGAAGTATTTGTCTTTGATATGTTTATTACTTATGATTATATGTGGTTGTATGATGAATCAAATTATGTAAGACTATTGTAGGGTGACCTCAAGGTGATGCATTGCACTAGGTACACTTGAGGGTTACTTAAGGAAAGAAGTAAAATAAAAGAGAGGTAATGTATGATGTGTATTGAATATGTTTGTAAGTATGATAAATGGATTTATATGCTATTATGAATAGTATCCATGTCTATATTATGTATGTGAACTATATTGAGCTTATATGTGCATATGTTCATGAATTTTACTAAAAGACATGTTGCATGATTTCAAATGAAATGTCCTCTTTAAAATGCATGTTTTTGCTTGCTTGCCATACTTAGTGCATTCTTGTACTAATACCATTCTTCTTCATATTTTTACACAAAGTGTAGGTGGTGATGGCTAGATGATGTCTCCTATGTGAAGAGCTTGGATAGATCTCCCAAGTTCAAGTAAAGGATCCCTTATCATTCAAGGGTTGCCTATGTCAAGATGTTCATAAAGATAATGTAATAGCTTAGATATTATTTTATGTTGTTATGGGTCGTGTCCCTATTCTACTCTATTGAGTTGTGTCTTAAGATGGCAAAGAGACATTAGAGTCTAACTATGTATTATGAAGTATTTATATATATATATATGAAGTAATGCTCTAGCATATGATGTGCTATGAAAAGTTTTAAATTTTCCGCTATTTTTATTATGATTATGCAATGAAAGATGTCTAAGGGCTTGTCTTAGACCTCCGAGAGGTTGACGACGCCGTGTGGCAATCTAGGAGTACCTTAACTTCTATGGGGTACTTTGGGTCGTTACAAACATGGTATCAGAGCATAAGGTTTTATGTTTTGTCCTTAGGTTTTAATGTCTCGTGTTTCCACGTCTAGTAGAGTCTCGTAACATTGGTGGTGAGTCGCGACACATCAAATGATTTGGGGGCTATAGGACTATAGAGTTTCCCTTCTTCACTATTCTCATGTCGTACCACAAAACTTAACTTTATAAGTTCTCTCTCTTATGTTTCCTTGTCCGGTAGTCTTTGCGATGTGATTGCTTGGAAGGGATGATTTCTCAATGCTTGAGGGAGAAAAGGTGAGTTTTTTATGCTTATCTTGTTTTTATGGTTTGGTGACACTACACCATTTTAGGCCTACGGCCACACTTATTCTGGACTACACTTATAAAGTGTTGCCTATAGTAGTTTTGGGAACGCTTTTAAAGCGTAGCCAAAATTTTTAACTTTTAGCTACAACTAATTTTGGCAACACTTCTAAAGTGTATTCTTTAATGGTATAAGTACACTTTATAAGTGTTGTTAAAATATGATATAACTTGCAACACCTATTTACATATATGGCCACACTTCTAAAATGTCCTATTTTTATAATTGAAACAACAACACTTTATAAGTGTTGCCTTAAAAATTTTCACTAAAATATTATATTCCCCCAATATGTTTAACACTCCCTCCCATTTATATTGGCAAAAAACATTAAACATTAATAAAACATTTTGACTTCACTTTCCTCTTTCAGCTTTCCTTTTCACGTTTCTCTTTTCACCTGAAGAACTGGCCGGTTCCATTGTTCTGATACAAGCTGAAGAACTCAAGGTTCGTGGTGAAGATAGCTGAAGAACTGGTTCTCTTTACCGATACAAGCTGAAGAGTCGAAGAACTGAGCTGAATAGTTGAACGATTCCTTGAAGAGAAAGAACGATTCCTTGAAGAGTAAGAATGATTCTCTTTTCCAAAACTTTTTTGATATTTAGCTGAAGTTTTTAACTTTTAGTTGAAGTGGTAGTTCTAAAACAGTCTTCTTGTTAGCTGAAGTATTTGATTTTTCGTTTTGTGTATAGAAGAAATGAATATTGTTGGGTTGTTGACATGATGATGAACTGAAGCTAATTAGTCTCTCCGTCACACTTTTCTCTCAAATGTCTCACTGAAGAACACGATTTGAAAGAGATTTTGTCGGATTTGGGTTTATCAGGTAAGAAATTTCAATTTGAAAGTCTAAATTTTAACTTTAGGGTTTTGATATTCTTGTATTTTAGTTTCATCAGTTGATTTTTGGGATTTCGGCTTTGAATTCGTTCGCTTGTATTTCGAGTCTCGTTGTGAAGTCACTACCTCCCCTGCTCGTGTTTGTTCCAAAATTGCTGCGCTTAGAAAGGTAATACCACTTCCGCTCGTATCACTTATTTCTTAAGGTGTGAGTCGTTCTTTGTCTGGAGGTTGTAAGTTGTGTAAAATGCTGAAAGTTGGAAATAAATCTTGGTCTGCTCTTAGTCTGAATCAATGGTGTTTTTCTCTGTTTGGGGGTATATTTTTTTACTTATTTTTCGTATGATTAGAAGTCTTGTTGACTTCATGAAGGTCTGAGCTGCTCTTTATTCTCTTTCTTTTGGTCTGGATGTTAGCCCTGTGAAGCCATTTGTGAATATTTATTTAGTTTTGATGATTGCGAATGGTTTGTTCATGTACTCGGTCTGATATGTAGGGGTCTCTGTTTGTCTTAGCTGAGAATTTTGCAACCGGGTGGCTTATAGGATTTTCTTTACCTTGTAGATTGGATGTCAACATCAACCCATTAGTTATTTGCTCTTCGATAGTCTTTCATGTATGTTTGTTTGTAGCAAGTTGATTTTTGAGAGCGTAGCTCATATTTTCGCCTTCCTATATAAACCTCTTTTTCACTATTAAGGGCAAGAAGAGTTAATTGTCGATAAAAGAGTTACATTTTCTAATTCGTTTCGCATATCAGTTTTCTAAACTTTGTTCGAGTTCAAGATTCTGCTCGGATTCTCATTTGTCGTTAGTGTTTGAGTCATTTAGAAGGAGTTGATTACTTTGTGATTGTTGAAATTAAACAAATCACAAGTTACAACTGAAATTTCTAAGAACGGGAAGAAAGTGTCGAAGATCGTGAACATCGAAGTGAGTCCTATGCATGTTCAGTAGGCGAGATACATTGAATTAGCACTTCAAAGCATTTGAATCAGTAAGTATATATCATGTACATAGTGCGTTCAACTTTTTTTATTCCTCTTCTATTCCTTAATAACTTGTTTTAACTTTCATTGAACCTCTTTAAGTTTATTTTTAGCATCACAACTTGTTTTATGTCTTGCACTTAGTAAATTCAGGTGATTGAGGACATGTCCTTGTTTTGTAGTTTGTCTAGGAGTAACTATTTCAATGAGTGTTGAATGTGTCTAATGAATTTGCCTGAGTCTTGCAGACAGAGTTTGAAACACTGTATAGGGAGATGGCTTCGCAATTTGAATATAATTTGAAACACTGTATAAAGCTATTAATTCCCAATTACGGTGATGTAGCTATATTGTTGGTTATAGTTCATGAATCATTGTTTATATTGTTTATTTGGAAAGTTGATGCAGGGTCAACTTTCTGGCCTTGTCGTTGATAAAAATAGAGTTGATGTTTTTCATCCTATGATTGGATATTTGCTATCATTTGATCTGAGCTGACTCTTTTATCATTCATGTTTTGTATGTTCACTGCAGAATGTAGAGACATCACTGATATCTATAACTAGTACTCCATCATCACAGTAAACTACTTCAATGAGAACTCTCCACCAACTGATGATCCAACATATATTTCATGTCTCGGATCTGCTGTGTACAAAGCAATGTCAAGATCAAATAGTAATGCAGTGTGGTTGATGCAAGTATACTTCTTACTCTTACCACTAATACTCTTACTTGGCTACTGATTTGTTTAATGATAGCATAACATGAGCTCTATGTGCTCTGTTTTAAATTTTGACATCTTAAAACAAGTAGTATATAATTTTTTTTGGAAGTAAACAACATAAGAAATATGAGCGCAGTTCCTCTATTTTTATTTTATAAGATGAGAATTATGGTAAATGCTTCAGTAAAATCTTATACAACTTGCCTGATCCAGATTTGATTTTAAATTTAGTGATAAAATCTTATACAACTTGCCTACTTTACACTGTGTTACAAGTTTGTGTTCCTAATTTTAGAACTTGGAAATTAAACCGAATAGCTGTAGGATCTTCATAGTCGAATGATAGAAATTTCACTCTAAAAATCAATAGTTTTTGAAAGCGAAACAGAATCGTTGTGCAAGCCATTGTATTGTTTTAGAACCTTGTGTTTGCAGGTTATATAGTATATTTTACTTTGGCTTGGACTGATATTATGTTGACTAGATAGGTCTGCATAATTGTATGGTAATTGATATATTATGATATTTGTGTATATATTATATTATGGTAATTGATATATTATGATATTTGTGTATATATTATATTATGGTAATTGATATATTATGATAAAATGTCCAAAGCATTCAAATATCAAAGGAATTCAACCTGTAAAATCATCTAGTGTTTATTAGTTTTTCTCAATAATATGCAACACAACATTAACACATCTAGAAATGTTAGAATTGTGCAATTTCAAGAATGAAGTTACTTCCTCTCTCCCCATATATATATATATATATATATATATATATATATATATATATATATATATATATATATATATATATATATATATATATATATATATATTGTTGTCTTACAGCGAATTATGCTCGAATTATGCACTTCCTGAGGCTTTATTGTTATGAATTTGTTTGGCTTACTGGGAACTTAGGCATATTAAATACATGTTTTTTGTCACCAACTTATAATTTTATATTGAATGTGCAGGAAAATTTCGGTAATTAAATTTGAATTGTGTCCAGAAGTAAACTCGATCTATTGTAGTGAACGATGAAGAGTTTTTGCACAAACATATCTTATATGTTTGAATGCATTTGGCTTTGTGGAATTAATTGATTGTACAGAACGATGAAGAGTGGTTTTTGTGTAATTTATTTGGTTATGTACTATTGTTATGAACGATGAAGAGTTTTTGTACAAGTCATGTTTCTTGAAGATTATTTGAATTATATAGCTTCGATTTCATTATTAGTTAATTTTTTTCATTAGGTAACTTATATATTTAAATATGTTATTATTGAATATATGCAAATAAAAATTATTATTTTTAAAAATAAAAATTGGGGCTACAAAATTCTACACAAGATAGCCACACTTCAAAAGTGTTGTCGTAGGACATCCAAGAAAAGTTACACTTTATAAGTGTTGTTTTAGATGCGATATAAAAGGCAACACTTTTTAAGTGTGACCATTAACAAAGCAAAGGCAACACTTTTAAGTGTAATATAATTAAAAAAAGGTGTTGCTAATGAATCACTCCAAAGCGTTCCCTTATACCTCTTTGGCCACGCTTTATAAGTGTAGCTGTGATGGCAACATTTAAAAAGTGTTGCCTAATGTCAAAGGTTACGCTTCTTTTGGCCACCCCTTAGAAAGCGTTGCTTAAAGTCCAAAAGTGTAGCCTTTTGTCAATGGCCACACTTTTTGGTACTTTAGGCTACACTTTACTGGTGTGGTCGTAGGCCTAAAATGGTGTAGTGTGAGCAATTGTGAAGGTGAATTTTAGTACATGTTGATATGATGCCATTTATGTCTATAGATGGTTTATGAGGAAGGAGATGTTATGTTGAAATGTTATGATATGATATAGTTATAGCTTGTTAGTAGTTGTTATAGTTGAATGGAGTTCCCCATGGAATGATAGAATGCCTTATGATTATGTACAATGGTAGCATGATGTTATGATGTAGGCTTTAAATGTCTTGGATAATGTGGTAAATAGTGAGAAAGATGAATTTTACCCTTGTATATGTTAAATGCTTCATAGTTGCCCTTGTGGTGATTTGAAACCTTTTGTATAGGCTTTCTCCTAAGGAGGGGAAATAGTGTGTTGAGCCTTGTAAGGTGATTGTGAAGTATGCTAGTTAATGGTAGAAACCTTTTGACTAGTTAATGATTCTCTCTAATGAACCTATTCTAAGAGTGGTAAAAAGGGGAAAAGGAGTTTTATTCCATAAGTTGGAAATATGATTACCCTAAGGTGACTTTGGGGGGGGGGGGTATGGTATGTACCCCTTAGCTCTTCAAGAGAATGAGATAATTGAGGTTGACCTATTTTGAAGTGGTTAGTTGTCTTTTAAGCTTGAATTTAATTATGGTCAATTGAGGAAGTTCTTAGATTGTACCTAGGCATGGTTGGTTGGAAAGTTCCACCATAAGTGATGAACCTTGTAGGTTTGTCTTGACTTGCCTTAACCTTGGTGTGTAAGGGCATGATGTGCTTAGGATTACCCCAATAGGGGGATAATGTGCATAGATGGTAAGTTCTTAGTGCCCTTAATGCCCTATGTTGAGTTCCCTTGAGCTTTTCTAGGTTAAAACTCACCTTGAAGTGTTGGTGAGAAGGGTGTTCATAAGCTTAGATCCCAAGAGAGGGATGACGTGCTTAGTTAATAAGCTTGGTAAGCTAAGATTCCCCTAGAGTTGAGATGCGTTTCTCTTAGATGAGTTTATCCTAAGTGGGGGAGGATGATTTGAGTAGTAAGGTTTTGGATATCCCTATCTTTTCCTTCTATTCTTACTCAAGCTTGAAACCAAAGTGTTCCTAAGTATCTTGTTCATGATAGGAGTCTTGCATAAGGTGCTAAGTTGCATGTTCTCCATATGTTATGCATGCCATTAATGACACTATGTGATGCATATTATGAATGGACACTATTGCATGAAAAAGGAAATTTTTTTAAATGTGCATGTTTTTCATGTTGTTGTGTATCCTTATATGATAAGTGTGCAATTTGATTTCATGAGATAACTTTATGAGAATTCTTTATGTCACTTATGATGTGTGGTTTTTGACCCCACAATAAGAAATTGAGTCTCCTTTAAAAAATATAAGATGAGTCTCTTCGAAAAATGTGTGACTCTTGAGATTTGGGGAGTGTTATTATAGGCTCATTCTTGAGAAGTGATAGTTGGTTTAGCCTTTGTTTGTTGGTGTGCCTATAAATTATGATTAATTTCTCTAAATGATGCATGCTTATGCAATCTAGTGATGTTCTAGAAATAGAAAGCTGTAAATTTCTTCCTAATGTTGTGATGTGCTTGGTGTGACCTACCTTGTTGATTTCATAAGGACGGAAGTATAAGCATAATGTGGTTTGGAGTAAAAAAGTCCTCCTTAAATATGAATAAACCTCTATGCATTGCTTTTATTTTGAACTCTATGATTCCATGAGTGTATGATGCTAAAACGAACATGTAAAACTCGACGAAACATCTAAGACATACAAGGTCGTTTCAAGGAAAACCATTCGAACGTCATGGACGTTTGACCTCCAAACTTCACAAAACTTGACACACTGAATTTAAACACAATTATAACTCATATAAGGACCTCATAAGATGATGAAACACACATATAAGCATATAAACACTGTCATACCCGGAGAGTGCACCCCAGATGCGACCGGCATCGTAGTCCTCTCAGAGGACTCAGACAAGCCTTTAGCATTCGTCATAACATATCATCACTTAAAATTGAGGAATAATTAAAACTTTTACGTTCTATTTGAAGTATACTTAGACTTCATACTTAAAATTAATAATGACATACGATATTCTAAAAACTTTTCTCACATATATAAAACCATCTAAAGAGTACGAATCTGGACTTAGCCAATAAATAGTAAATATGCCATATAGGCCATAGTAAAAAAGAATCCAAAGAACATAAATGGAAACAGAATATTCATAAAACCTACTAATATCTTCATAATATGGAATACTAAAGATAACATCACCAAACATGAGGACCTACCAATACTTGGAGAAAGAGTTCCAAGCTTTTTCAATGGACCTCCTAAATCTTCAATGGCCGAAACCTACATTTGTAGTAATATAAAGTAATGGGGTTAGTACGCCACATGTACTAAGTATGGGTATATGCACATAACATTTAAGGACATGCATGAAAAAGGATCATTTATCATTTCTTTAGAAAGCATGCTAAGTCATGTGAATGTCTTCAATGTGCATACCATAGAACATGTACAAGTTAAGGATTCCATCAGCATAAAGCATGATCATAATCAAAGACATATTATCATAGAGTCATGTTAACATTTCATATTCAATAGAACATATAATCATAACATACAAAATACTTACCAATGATGCCATCCCCAACGTACAAGTGCAATGGTCATGTGAAGGCCCATAACCCCACACAACCAATTAGATAATATAGGAGACCATGATTAAGGCTTTGCTTCATATAAATTGTAACATAAGTAGTCATCACTTCATTTAACAATATAACCCACTAACATATTCATCATAATGAACAACATCACATAAGAGTAACATCATGTATCATAAACATATATCTTTCATGTTATCATATTACATAAGAACAATCTCCTAAGACATCCTTTAGAGTCAACTTGTGCAATGTCTAGGTAGAGTCCCATACCACTACCTATACTAAGTAGACTCCTCAAGTAAACCTGATCAACGTTCATTTACTTGACTTTCATTTTAAATGAGGAAACATTCTCCTTAACCGACATAGACCATGTGAGCTAAACATGAAATTCAGTGTCATAAAACCCCTCACCGGAATAAGCTGGTCTACCGGCCAAAGTAGCACCGAACATGACATAGATTTCTAGGTGGATCCACTAGCTAGCATCCTGTGGTGGCAACATAGTTCAAGATCTAGAAGATGTATTAGAGACCCATATGTCCACATTCATGGCAGCCTCTATCTCATGAGAGTTATTGTGACCTACATTCCATCTAGGGAAGGGAAACCTCTCATATCTAGTTCATTGGTGCTTATCTTAAGTCCCTTTCTTGAATAACCTTTAAGTTTTATTTTATCATATACTTATCATAGCAAGGAGATTATTTCCTTGTATAAACATGATTATGAGCTCTTTAGGATTATATGACAATTTCTTTTCATCGCAACATTTCGTATGTGAGATTAACATATCATAATCATCTTGTGTAAAACATACAAGAGATATCATAACTTGCATTATATTATTCTTATGATGATCTCACAATTAACATGTTCATAGCCTAACATATATACATAGCAACATCATACATAAATCAATAGCATTGTAACACCATTTATGGGCTAACATGTCAAACATAGAGTAATCATGACATTTAGAAGACTTACCTCTCACTTCCAGGAACCTTATTCAAGCTCTTACATTAAACTTAAAACATACATAACCATAACATAGTGAAATACTCAATAGCATAACCAATTACAAATATTCAAATCATATACAAGATCAAATTCATAATGTGGGATAAGGGAAAAGTTCATTAAAGAGTCCATTCAAGTTTTAGTTGCAATCCCAACGTTTACATATTGTCAAGTAGTAGGTACAACCCATTGAAACCATCAATTAGAGAACAACATGCATCACACGATATTCAAACATTACTAACCACATACTTATCAATTTGTGTGAAATCGACCATAGAAAAGACTTACTTTTCATTGAAAATCATAAATCTAGAGTAAGGAAGAAAATCCATTTTGTAGAATAAAATCCCAGTATTTAAATTTATCTTGAAAGGACATCTTGGGGAAAGGAATCCCAAGAGCGAAAAACCCATAACTTATAGACAAATAGTCCACGAAATTTGATTGGAAACTTTGAAGCCTTCGCCTTTTTTCTTAAGCTCTTCTTGTTCTTAAATAGTGTTTGGAAATAGAGAGTGTTTCTTGAGAAAGATGGGAAATTGCATTTGAATCTGATTTGGACGTGTAAAAAAGTGGTCTAAAACTGACCTATAATCCATATATAGTCGTCCTATAAAATATCCAAAAGACCCTCCACTTTAATTGGTCTTTTTAAGAAGTTAAATTACAAAAAATACGACTTTAACGATTCTGGGAAGTGGCTGCGCGTCGCGGGGCCAATTCCCGTTATTTTTCTGAAATTTTGGGTTTATCCAATGAGGTGCATGTCATCCTCGCGTCGCGAGACTTCCCCTCACATCTTGAGGCAGTACACCTCGTGAGGACCGCGCATCGCGCACTTGTTCCTCCAATTATGCCCGTTCGCAGGCCGCTGGGCAGCCTGCTCACCCAAGTTTGGGTCCTCCCAAGGACCCTTCGAGTGGTCCTTGGGGTGTCGCTACCGAAAGTTTGGACCCTTTATACTACATATTACTTATCCAAAATCTTTTTACAAGTTTTGTACTTCATTTGAAATTTCAAAACCTTAACAAAACATAGGGACGTCATCTTGTTCGAATTAGCTAGTTTCCGGACGTCAAGGTCTTTCTTTGTCATTTTGGCTCTAAACTATCCTAAATGAACTGATTACATTAATATATGTCTGGAAACATCATTTTAAACATTATTTTAATAGATTAAGCTCTAGTATAAGTCATGGCATTTCCGGAGTGTTACATTATCACACCCTTAGGAACATTCGTCCCCGAATTACACTAAAATCTTCTAGAGGGTAAGGAATAGACTCGATACTAGCATCCCAATCAATCAACAACATAAAATTATAATAATTCACAGTTCATAGGAGTGCTGCACAACTCCTTAAAAAACATACCATGACATTACACATAGCACTCAATTCATGACGCACAACATATAAGAGCTCAATATTTCATAACACATAGTCATGAATTTCCTTCTCAACATTATTATGCGCTTAAAGTATATCAAAGAGTTACCATGTTATCATTCTTTTCAAGACAACAACAAAACATCAAAATCTCAAGAACACACATGCATACATATTTCACATAAGTGAAAGAATAGAGTATGAAAGCTTTCTCTTAACTCAAATTGGTATGACTTTTACCATAACATGCACCTATTTAGAAAACAAGTAAATTTCATGATTATTCATTAATTTCTTTACTAAGAGGAATGTCTAACCTCAAGGAGTAAAAAGATGAGGGTAGCGGGACTTCATGTCTGCTTCAGTCTCCCATTTTGCACCCTCAACAAGATGGTTCTGCCATAGAATCTTTAAAGAGGCAATCTCGTTGTTTCTCAACTTCTTGACTTGGCGATCTAGGATCTCAACCAGAACCTCTTCATAAAAGAGGTTCTCATCCACCCCTAAACCCTCAATAGGCAGAATAGATGTCGGGTCGCCTATGCAATTCTTGAGCATGGAAACATGAAACACTGGATGAACCGAATGTAGTTCACAAGGTAGTTTCAACTCATATGAAACCTTCCCAATTCGTTGTAAAACCTCATAAGGACCAACATACCGGGGAATCAACTTCCCCTACTTACAAAACCTCATCACCCCTTTCATAGGTGAAATTTTTAAGTAGACATGATCACCTATTTCAAACTCAAGGTCACTTTATTCTATTGTCGGCATAAGACTTTTACCGACTATATGTTGTCTTCAATCTATCTCTTATAATTTGAACATTCTCTATAGCCTCATAGATAATATCCGGACCAAGGAGTGAGGACTCACAAATCTCAAACCATCCGACTGGAGATCTATACCTTCTACCATAAAGATCTTCAAAAGGTGCCATGGATATGCTCGAATGATAGCTATTGTTGTAAGAGAAATCAATCAAAGGCAAGTGATCATCCAAACTTCCCTTGAAATCAATGACACATGCTCTTAACATATCTTCAAGCGTCTAAATGGTACGTTCCGCTTGACCATATGTCTAAGGATGAAAAGTGGTATTAAGTTTCACTTGAGTACCTAAACCCTTTTGAAAAGCCTTCCAAAAATGAGAAGTGAATTGACCACCTGTATCCGAAATGATGGACAAAGGAATCCCATGAAGACTCACAATATGATTAACTAGATTCTTGTATAATCTTCGGAAGTATAATTAGACTTAATATGAATAAAATGAGCAGATTTGGTCAATCTATCCACAATAACCCACAAAAAATCATTTTGCCTTCGGGTTTGAGGCAACCCAACAATGAAGTCCATATTGATGGGTTCCCATTTCCATGTAGGAACTTCCATGATTTGGATTAAACCACCTTGTTTAAGATGTGCAGCTTTAACCTGTTTGCAATTCGGACAATTACCAACAAACTACGCTATGTCCCTCTTTAAACCATCCCACCAATAGACCTCCCTAAGGTAATGATACATTTTGGTGGCACCCGAATGTATAGAATAACGAGAACCATGGGCTTCTTCGAGAATTTGATTTCTCAAATCCGCAACATCCGGTACATATAATGTCACATCCGGGGAGCACCCCCCAGAAGTAACATGGTGTACTTAACCTCTCGGAGGTCTTATACAAGCCCACGTTATCCTTCATCGCATTGACATAGTAAATTTAGCGGAAAATTTAAAACTTTTCATAGCACATCAGATGCTAGGAACTTCATCTCATATATAGATAAAACATAAGCCATAATACATTTATAGACCTTAAGTCTCTTTTCCATCTTAGACACAACAACTTTAGAGTACATTAGGGACACAACCCATAAGACACATTACATAACTATACAATATTTAAAGACTTTACAATAAAGACGTTAGTAGGGAATCCTTGGAACTTAAGGACCCCGTTCCTTGAGCTTGGGAATCACTTATCAAGCTCCTCAATCATAGACATCCTTTAAGAATCCACAACCTACGCTTTTTGTAAAAAGTAGAGAAGAATTGGATTAGCACAAGAATGTACTAAGTATGACAATCATGCAAAAACATGCATTAAAAAGAGACATTTTCTTTGAAATCATACTTCATGCTTTTTGAGTAAATCTTCATAAAACCTTTAACCAATAGAATTTATATCATTAACATACATCATATAAACATATTCAAAGACCAAACATTACATAAGGTCACATATAGGATTTATTACATTTTTAAGCTACTTTACAGTAAGCTACCTTTACCTTAACAGTGAACCATCTTTTCTTTTGTTCATCAACTTCCCAATCAACCCTTTAGTGATACTTGGTGCAATGCATCACCTTAAGTACACAAGGAAACATACATATCATCTACACAAGACAACTCATACCATCGTAGAAGTAAAGTACAACATAGACATAGTTAATTCAAGACTATAAGGACATTACAGTGAACTCCTAGTCATTATGCACATATACTTATTTTACTGCACATAGAACCTTATAAGACCTAACTCATGCCCCCAATCTAAGTCTACTAGTGCAATGTACATGTAAGGCCCCATAACCTCACACGTACTTAGTAAACCTATCATAAGACCACAAGCCCTTACATCCAAATCATATTTCAACATAGTAAGAGAAGACCACTTCATTTATGTCAAGCAAGATCTTCATCATATAGTCAACAAGATCAACATTATGCATAAAGACTCATATCACGCACATCATCACAACAAGTAGACAAATACTACAATGTCATACATAAAGAACACGTACATAGCGACATGCATTAGAACACCTTCTTAGAACTTCCTAAGGAGCTACTTGTGCAATGTCTAGATGGGTTTATTACTTCCACCTATCCTAAGTAACCTCCCTTAAGTCATTCTAGTTAGGGTCCTAGTCATTTACTTCCATTGTCCATTTTACTTTAAGGAAACTATAGCCTTAACCGACATAGATTATGTGATGCTAAACATGGAATCTGGTGTCATGAAACCCCACACCGAAAGAAGGTGGTCTACCGGCCAAAGTAGAACCAAATGTGACATAGCTTTCTAGGTTGATCCACTAGCTAGTATCCTATGGTGGCAACATAGTTGCGGAACTTGGAGGTACATGTGAAAACCCCCTTTATGCCTAATGGGGCATTATAGTTATTCACTTATGGAAACCCTCTTTATACCAATTGAGGTATTGTGGTAATCCACCTCATGAGATTTAAGGTAGACCTTCCTTCCCATATTGGAAAGGGACACACACTCATATGCAAGTTCGCTCGGTGCTAAGCTAAGTTCCCTTTATTAAAAACCTTGATTATCATTTGTCTATAAAACATAGGTTTAGGATAATCATCCCCTCATATGCCTAACTCATAGGTCATAGATGAGAGTTCATCCACCTAAATCATGTAAAGAATCCCTTCACATGAACATAGCATATGTAAAGCATCATCTAGTTTAGGATGCACATGAATACACCATTCAAGTACCCTCTCTTGACTAGATCTTCATACATGTATGTGTGTATACATATAAGTGAGCAAACCCTTCACATAACACCTTAATACCAAACATGACCATACATACATATTCACACATATAGAAACCAAAACTAGAAGTATCCTATCAAGGTACTCATGTGCAATGCATCTACAAAGTCCCATACTCTTGCCCACACTAGTACACCTATAAGGACATCCTAGTTAAGGAAACACATATCATACTTTCATAAACGTCATCTTAACATGAATAGTAGTAGACACTAGTGAATATGAGAACTACTTTTCATTAGACACTATGAACCTTTACTACCTATAAGCATGCATAAAGTGTGAGTGTGTGTACATTGGTCACATGATCACATAATGGCTATCAACAACATATTGAGGCAGACACCCTCTTAGACCACAATACTCTTCAATCTTAGACCACACAACACACAATAGAATAGGAGACAAGTTAACTTCATAGAACACTTTAAGACTTCTATCATTAACTATTCACACATTCACAAAGGGTACATGGGTAGGGATAATCAACCATTATCACCTAAGACATGGCAGCACCTACACATGTTATTACGTAGCCCTTCACATGCTCATAAAAATGGTAACATAACCTAGATTCACAACTCAAATAGAAGACTAGCCACAAGCTACACATAAAGTGATTATCATAACCACTCCTTCATAGATTCATCAAATTTGCCTTCACGGCAATGGTCAACACATATATAATTACACAAAGTATACACCGCCACGATAAGTGGACCATACCATACAATGCCACTCACGGCTTCATCAACATTATTATAGAGAAGTAGAGAAGTAGAATAGTAGAGCAATTCTTACCAATCCTTTAGCCTTTGGTCTCCATTGACCATTACTACTTTTTCACCAATAAGCCAAGTATAGGGCAGTAGCTTAATGTATCATGATCATACATGAAGTTAAGCATAAGCCACTACAAGGTCGTGTTACAACTAATATGATACATTAACATGCTAGAATGTAGAAGAACATAAACCATTAGGCAATTTCGCTTGTATGTATTATAGATCATATTTCATCAACAATATCCATCTAAGGCATTAGCTAAACACATACTTAATCACATCAAAATCATGATTACATCTACCCTATGATTAGGATCACAAAATGACTAGATTACAGTGAATATGCTACATTAGAGGAACATGAAAGATAGTAGAATATAGGCCAAACCAACCTTGAATCACATGAATCACATCTATATAATTCAACAATAATATCCTAGTAAAACAGTAGGTACAATCATCCCTACACAATTGAATTTCGCATTAGATCATTTAGGAACCAACGTTAAAGTGAATTCAAGTAAAACTAAGCTAAACATGTTCAAATATTCCTTCATTGATCCACATGGATCCATTACTTATAATTCAACAACAATTAACGTAAACAACAGTAGATATAGGTGATTCAACATAAGAACATCACAATTCAATTGATAACAAGCCATAATCATATTGCCCATGCAAGCGCTAAATCGATTTAAGGAAGGGACATGGGTTCATCATGCAATTGGAGTAAATTCACGTTCAAACCAACAGTTAACATCAAATTATCATTATTTAGTCATTAAAAACGTTTTGAGAAAGAACTCATGGATAGATTGAAGAAGAAGAACTTGATCATATTTTTCTCATTGAAATCTTTGAGATTAACTCTCTAGATGAAATGATAACTAGAGATGAAGGATCACCATATTTTAATCTTCATGAAGACCTCTAAAACTTGACGAATCACCCATAGAAATCTGAGCTCCAAGCAGTTCTTGAGCTTCACTAACAAACTGGTGGTTTTAGAGAGAACATTTTTGGAGGGAAAGGTTCAATTTGTGTGAGTTGGTTTGGAAATGGGTTGATCACGTTTTTGATCACTTAAATACACCCAAAAATAACCAAATAAATCATATGGGGTCAGGTTATCACGTGTGGTGAATTTCCCATTCTCCCCTTTAATGAGACAGACGCAGGCAGTAAGTTACAGGCCACCATCGACGGAGGCACCTACGGTGCGTTGGTCAGTCAACGGACCGTGCCTAGGGCTCCGCAGATTGGTACTTAGCCAAATATTGGATTGAGACCTGGCCAAGGCAAGTGAAAGTCGATGAGACCTGACCAACGGGTCGTTGGTTTACCAACTGGCCGTCGTTTGGTTCGTCAATTCACACTGCCCAGGTAGTGTCTCGACCAGCCTTGTGTCCTTCTTGTGGGCTATTTTGCGGGGCCCTTTATAGGTCGTACCCGGATGTTTCCAACGTAAATACAACCCTTAACAAGTTGTAAACATTCCAAAGAAGTTTCACCCAATACAACCACATGTAACTCATCCAAACAGGCCAAGCCCCATCAAGACACACGTTGAATGTCTTAAAGTCTATCTTTCGAACGCCTTGGACGTTCTTGGTCGTTTGACCTCCAACATCACGAAACTTCTTATACTATCATTTTACATCATTATAAATCATTTTAATACTTTATAAGCTCATTCATCACACATAATCACATAGAACCACATACGAGGCATTTAGGTGACTTAGTCGTCGAACGTTTCGGTCGATCCTTGACGTTCGACTTCCAAATCACCTCAAACTTCATACACTGACTCTAAACCATATAATAAGTGATTTTAGGATGTTAGAACATTAAGGCGAACAAGTTAGGCTCTAGACACCCTAACTCATTTTGGGGGTCTTACAATATGCCCCACTTGGGAACATTCGTCCTCGAATGACACTTAGAACACTTTAAACATGACAAGAACTTCAATGCATCATAGAGCAGTTCATCTCATTGATAACATCATCATATAAAAGTCAATGCGCCAAAATTTAAAAGGAACACAACTTCACAACATTTAGCACTCAATGCACACAAGCAAGCAAAACTTCAATTCACTCACCCCTTAATGCATTAATCAAAGAGGCTCTTATCATGTTCATAGGAGCTTCTCCTAATCATAACATGGTCATTATAACTTAATTAATTAAGATATCATCTTGCAAGGCCACACAAAGGCAGATTTCAACAATACTCAAAATAAGTAGGCACTCATACGTCAATGCACATAGACTTGTGTAAGATAGGTTGACATTTGATTCTCACAAGTTATACCTAGTGCTATGAGGGTCATACTCAACCATACCATTCTTAGTTGTGTCCATGGAGGAATGTCCATCTCCTCAACACAATTACATGTATCATGAGCATCACACCAAAGCAAATCACAACAAATGGGAAGCTATTTGACACAAATGTCAATTTCTAACATAGTACGTACCTTCACAATAAGCATCACTTGGCAAGAATAACACAAATTATAGGCACACACATTAACAATTACCTAAACATGCTTTCATTCTTCCAAAGTGAGCCTACAATCATGCTTTCCAAACCATAAAAGTGATATAATTTTTGAGAGACTCCACATATTTCATTTTAAAGAGACTCTACGTTTCATTATAAGGCTAAACCTTACATATCACAAGTGAGTAAAACAAAGTTTGCTATTTTATCTCATTAATTCAAGTGTACCATTTACATGTTAGGATGTACAATACTCATGAGAAAACATGTATTTAATCAAAATTTTCATTCATGCACCTTGGAATTTAAAATACCCTTACGGTAATGCCAATCAATACATACCAAACATATAAAGTTCATGCAATTCATACTTTATGCAAGACTCCATTCATGAAAAAGCTCATCAAGACTTCATTAGATTCAAGACCAAGCAAAAATAGAAGGTCAAGGTAGACAATTCCTATAACCTTACTATTTCATCACCATCCCCCACTTAGGGTAAACCCAATTAAGAGCAACTTAACCCAACTTTAAGAGGATCTTAACCAGACGACCTTCATTTTCATCACTTAAAAGTGATTACTACTTTGGAAGGATTTACAATGAGTTGACATAGGAACACCAAGGTATTCCAAACCTTATCACCTAGGGAATTTATCCACAATTATTAAGTTAGGTCATCTCATTAAATCACATAAGGTGTTCATACAATACAATAGATACCAAGGTCATATCTCATTAGGGGAAGACAATAAGGAGACTCACAACACAATAAGAAGTTAGAAACAAATCTACGACTCATCATGCCATAAGACTCTCACTCTTCATTCCAAATAACAATTTTCCTTTTTATATTCATTATCATGGTCATATGCATCAATTCTACACATATTTCAACAAGCTCAAATCAAAGAGCAATTTAGTTGACTTCCCAAAAATTTCACAGTAAACTGCTTATCATTACATGCTTCCGAATTTCAAAAATGCAACATTTAGGCAATTGTTAGGAAAAGCATGACATACGAGATACAAAACTTTACCAAGGCAAGGTTACTATCATCACACCTAGTATCAAGTCTATACAAAGGACTCCAATCCATACTAGGAAACTTATCAAGGACCACATGTATACAAAAGGAAAAATTGAACACCTTTAAGTACAAAATCTTAGGGTAGCATGCTTCCATATGTAGTCACTAAGCATTTTAAGCTCAAATCATAATATAATGCTACCATCATGCAACACAATATAGTAACAAATTATTTCAAAATAAACTCATGGCAACCATAATAACTTCTAACATGCTTTAACTATATCATGACATACATTCCTTAATATAATATGTTATTTCACATAAACCTCATACTTATCCATATTTGGCATCACATCATCAAAACATGTCAAAATTCACCTTCAAACATACTCATTCAACCATAAAACCAAGTTAAGCATTAACTCACCTTTTCTCCCTCAAACACAGAGAACAATCTCATCCAAGAAATCACATCTTAAAATACCACCGAACAAGAAAATATAAGAGAGGGATCTTATAGAGTTAAGTTTTTCGGCACGATATGAGAATGATGAAGAAGGGAAACTCAATCGTCCTATAACCTCTTGTACCATTTGATGTGTCGCGCCTCCCCACCAATGCTACAAGACTCTACTAAACGTGGCAATATGAGACTTTTAGATCATAAAAACACTTTATAAACCTAATGCTCTGATACCATGTTTATCACATCCGGGGAGCACCCCTCAGAAGTAACATTGTGTACTTGACCTCTCGGAGGTCTTATACAAGCCCATAGTTATCATTCATTGCAATGACATAGTAAATTTAGCGGATAATTTAGAACTTTTCATAGCACATCAGATGCGAGGAACTTCATCTCATATATATATAAAACATAAGCCATAATACATTTATAAACCTTATATCTCTTTGCCATCTTAGACTCAACAACTTTAGAGTACATTAGGGACACGGCCCAATTGACACATTACATGACTATACAATATTTAAAGACTTTACAATAAAGACATTAGTAGGCAATACTTAGAACTTAAGGACCCCTTTCCATCAGCTTAGGAATCACATATCAAACTCTTCAATCATAGACATTCTTTAAGCATCCATAACCTACACTTTGTGTAAAAAGTAGAGAAGAATGGGATTAGCACATGAATGTACTAAGTATGGCAACCATGCAAAAACATGCATTAAAAAGGGACATTTTCTTTGAAATCATACTTCATGCATTTTGAGTAAATCTTCGTAAAACCTTTAACCAATAGAATTTATATCATTCACATACATCATATAAACATATTCAAAGACCAAACATTACATAAGATCACATATAGAATTTATTACACTTTTAAGTCACTTTACAGTAAGCGACCTTTCCCTTAACAGTGAACCATCTTTTCTTCTGTTCATTAACATCCCAATAAACCCTTTAGTGATACTTGGTGCAATGCTTCACCTTAAGGCCACAAGGAAACATACATATCATCTACACAAAACAACTCATACCATCGTAGAAGTATAGTACAACATAGACATAGTTAATTCTAGACTATAAGGACATTACAGTGAACTCCTAATCATTATGCACATATACTTATTTTACTGCACATAGAACCTTATAAGACCTAACTCATGCCCCCAATCTAAGTCTACTAGTGCAATGTACATGTAAGGCCCCATAACCTCACACGTACTTAGTAAACCTATCATGAGACCACAAGCCCTTACATCCAAATCATATTTCAACATAGTAAGAGAAGACCACTTCATTTATGTCAAGCAAGACCTTCATCATATAGTCAACAAGATCAACATTATGCATAAAGACTCATATCATGCACATCTTCCTAACAAGTAGACAAATACTACAATGTCATACATAAAGAACACATACATAGTGATATGCATTAGAACACCTTCTTAGAACTTCCTAAGGAGCTACTTGTGCAATGTCAAAATGGGTTCATTACTTCCACCTATCCTAAGTAACCTCCCTTAAGTCATTCTAGTTAGGGTCCTAGTCATTTACTTTCATTGTCCATTTTACTTTAGGGAAACTATAGCCTTAACCTACATAGACCATGTGATGCTAAACATGGAATCCGGTGTCATGAAACACCACACCGAAAGAAGGTGGTCTACCGGCAAAAGTAGAACCAAATATGACATAGCTTTCTAGGTGGATCCACTAGCTAGTATCCTATGGTGGCAACATAGTTATGGAACTTTGAGGTACATGTGAAAACCCTCTTTACGCCTAATGGGGCATTATAGTTATTCACTTATGGAAACACTCTTTATACCAATTGAGGTATTATGGTAATCCACCTCATGAGATTTATGGTAGATGTTCCTTCCCATATTGGAAAGGGACACACACTCATATGCGTTCGCCCAGTGCTAAGCTAAGTTGCCTCTATTAAGAACCTTGATTATCATTTCTTTATAAAACATAGGTTTAGGATAATCATCCCCTCATATGCTTAACTCATAGGTCATATATGAGAGTTCATCAACTTAAATCATGTAAAGAATCCATTCACATGAACATAGCATATGTAAAGCATCATCTAGTTTAGGATGCACATGAATACACCATTCAAGTACCCTCTCTTGACTAGATCTTCATACATGTGTGTGTGTATACATATATGTGAGCAAACCCTTCACATAACACCTTAAGAACACACATGACCATACATACAGATTCATACATATAGAAACCAAAACTAGAAGTATCATATCAAGGTACACATGTGCAATGCATAGACAAAGTCCCATACTCTTGCCCACACTAGTACACCTATCAAGTCATCCTAGTTAATGAAACACATCAGTCTTTCATAAACTTCATCTTAACATGCATAGTAGTAGACACTAGTGAATATGAGAACTACTTTTCATTAGACACTGTGAACCTTTACTACCTATAAGCATGCATAAAGTGTGAGTGTGTGTTCATTGGTCACATGATAACAAAATGGCTATCAACAACATATTGAGTCAACCACCTTCTTAGACCACAATACTCTTCAAGCTTAGACCACACAACAGACAATAGCATAGGAGACGAGTTAACTTCATAGAACACTTTAAGAGTCCTATCATTAACTATTCACACAGTCTAATAGGGGTACATGGGTAGGGATCATCAACCATTATCACCTAAGACATGAAAGCACCTACACATGATATTACGCAGCCCTTCACATGCTCATAACAATGGTAATATAACCTAGATTCACAACTCAAATAGAAAGACTAGGCACAAGCTATACATAAAGTGATTATCATAACCACTCCTTCATAGATTCATCAAATTTGTCTTCAAGGCCATAGTCAACACATATATAATGACACAAAGTATACACCGCAACCATAAGTGGACCATACCATACAATGCCACTCACGGCTTCATCAACATTATTATAGAGGAGTAGAAAAGTAGAATAGTAGAGCAATTCTTACCAATCCTTTAGCCTTTGGTCTCCATTGACCATTACTACTTTTTCACCAATAAGCCAATTATAGGGCAGTATCCTAATTTATCATGATCATACATGAAGTTAAGCATAGGCCACTACAAGGTCGTGTTACAACTAATACGATACATTAACATGCTAGAATGTAGAAGAACATAAACCATTAGCCAATTTCACTTGTATGTATTATAGATCATATTTCATCAACAATATCCATCTAAGGCAGTAGCTAAACACATACTTAATCACATCAAAATCATGATTACATCTACCCTATGATTAGGATCACAAAATGACTAGATTACAGTAAATATGCTACATTAGAGGAACATCAAAGATAGAAGAATATAGGCCAAACCAACCTTGAATCACATGAATCACATCTATATAATTCAACAATAATATCCTAGTAAAAAAGTAGGTACAATCATCCCTACACCATTGAATTTCACATTAGATCATTTAGGAACCAACGTTACAGTGATTTCAAGTAAAACTAAGCTAAACATGTTCAAATCTTCCTTCATTGATCCACATGGATCCATTACTTATAATTCAACAACAATTAACATAAACAACAGTAGATATAGGTGATTCAACATAAGAACATCACAATTCAATTGATAACAAGCCATAATCATATTGCCCATGCAAGCGCTAAATCGATTTAAGAAAGGGACATGGACTCATCATGCAATTGGAGTAAATTCACGTTCAAACCAACATATTAACATCAAATTATCATTATTTAGTCATTAAAAACGTTTTGAGAAAGAACCCATGGATAGATTGAAGAAGAAGAACTTGATCATATTTTTCTCATTGAAATCTTTGAGATTAACTCTCTAGATGAAAGGATAACTAGAGATGAAGGATCACCATACCTTAATCTTCATGAAGACCTCTAAAACTTGACGAATCACCCATAGAAATCTGAGCTCCAGGCAGTTCTTGAGCTTCACTAACAAAATGGTTGTTTTAGAGAGAACATTTTTGGAGGGAAAGGTTCAATTTGTGTGAGTTGGTTTGGAAATGGGTTAATCACGTTTTTGATCACTTAAATACACCCAAAAATAACCAAATAAATCATGTGGGGTCAGTTTAGCACGTGGGGTGAATTTTCCATTCACCCCTTTAACGAGACAGACGCAGGCAGTAAGTTACAGGCCACCAACGACGGAGGAACCTACGGTGCGTTGGTCAGTCAACGGACCGTGCCTAGGGCTCCGTAGATTGGTAATTAGCCAAATATTGGCTTGAGACCTGGACAAGGCAAGTGAAAGTTGATGAGACCTGACCAACTGGTCGTTGGTTTACCAACTGGCCGTCGTTTGGTTCGTCAATTCACACTGCCCAGGCAGTGTCTCAACCAGCCTTGGGTCCTTCTTGTGGGCCCTTTTGCGGGACCCTTTAGAGGTTTTACCCAGACGTTTCCAACGTAAATACAACCCTTAAAAATTTGTAGACATTCCACTAAAGTTTCAAACAAAAAAACCACATGTAACTCGTCCAAACAGGCCAAGCCCATCAAGACACACGTTGAACGTCTTAAGGGCTATCTTTCAAACGCCTTGGACATTCTTGGTCGTTTGACCTCCAACTTCACAAAACTTCATATACTATCATTTTACATCATTATAAGCTTTTTTAAAACTTCATAAGCTCATTCATCACACATGATCACATAGAACCACATACGAGGCATTTAGGTGACTTAGTCATCGAACGTTACGGTCGATCCTTGACGTTTGACTTCCAAATCACCTCAAACATCATACACTGACTCTAAACCATATAATAAGTCATTTTAGGACGTTAGAACATTAAGACGAACACGTTAGGCTCTAGAAACCCTAACTCATTTTGGGAATCTTACAATATCCCCCACTTGGGAACATTCATCATCGAATGACACTTAGAACACTTTAAACATGACAAGGACTTCAATGCATCATAGAGCAGTTCATCTCATTGATAACATCATCATGTAAAATTCAATGGACCAAACTTTAAAAGAAACATAATTTCACAACATGTAGCACTCAATGCACACAAGCAAGGAAAACT
Organism: Solanum sitiens; assembly: GCA_016801875.1. Classification (NCBI taxonomy): domain Eukaryota; kingdom Viridiplantae; phylum Streptophyta; class Magnoliopsida; order Solanales; family Solanaceae; genus Solanum; species Solanum sitiens. The sequence continues at coordinate 1,132,204 of JABWTJ010000187.1, read as the reverse complement.
TCAATTCACTCACCCCTTAATGCATTAATCAAAGAGGCTCTTATCATGTTCATAGGAGATTTTCCTAATCATAAAATGGTCATTACAACTTAATTCGTTAAGATATCATCTTGCAAGGTCACACAAAGGCAGATTTCAACAATATCAAAACAAGTAAGCACTCATACTTCAATGCACATAGACTTGTGTAAGATAGGTTGACAATTGATTCTCACAAGTTAGACCTAGTGCTATAAGGGTCATACTCAACCATACCATTCTTAGTAGTGTCCATGGAGGAATGTCCATCTCCTCAACACACTTAGATGTACCATGAGCATCACACCCAAGCAAATCATAACAAATAGGAAGCTATTTGACACAAATGTCAATTTCTAACATAGTACGTACCTTCACAGTAAGCATCACTTGAGAAGAATAACACAAATCGTAGGAAGACACATTAACACTTAGCTAAACATGCTTTCATTCTTCCAAAGTGAGCCTACAATCATGCTTTCCAAACCATAAAAGTCACATAATTTTTTAGAGACTCCACATATTTCATTTTAAAGAGACTCTACATTTCATTATAAGGCTAAACCTTACATATCACAAGTGACTAATATAAAGTTTCCTATTTTATCTCATGAATTCAAGTGTACATTTTACATGTTAGGATGTACAATACTCATGAGAAAACATGTATTTACTGAAAATTTTCATTCATGCACCTTGCCCTTACGGTAATGCCAATCAATACATACCAAACATATAAAGTTCATGCAATTCATACTTTATGCAAGACTGTATTCATGAAAAAGCTCATCAAGACTTCATTAGATTCAAGACCAAGCAAAAATAGAAGGTCAAGGTAGACAATTACTATAACCTTACTATTCCATCACCATCCCCCACTTAGGGTAAACCCAATTAAGAGCAACTTAACCCAACTTTAAGAGGATCTTAACCAGACAACCTTCATTTTCATCACTTAAAAGTGATTACTACTTTGGAAGGATTTATAATAAGTTGACATAGGAACACCAAGGTATTCCAAACCTTATCACCTAGGAAACTTATCCACAATTATCAAGTTAGGTCATCTCATTAAATCACATAAGGTGTTCATACAATACAATAGATACCAAGGTCATATCTCATTAGAGGAAGACAACAAGGAGACTCACAACACAATAAGAAGTTAGAAACAAATCTATGACTCATCATGCCATAAGACTCTCATTCATCATTCCAAATAACAATTTTCCTTTTTATATTCATTATCATGGTCATATGCATCAATTCTACACATATTTCAACAAGCTCAAATCAAAGAGCAATTTAGTTGATTTCCCAAAAATTTCACAATAAACTGCCTATCATTACAGTGAACATGCTTCCGAATTTCAAAAATGCAACATTTAGACAATTGTTAGGAAAAGCATGACATACGAGATACAAAACTTTACCAAGGCAAGCTTACTATCATCACACCTAGGATCAAGTCTATACAAAGGACTCCAATCCATACTAGGCAACTTATCAAGGACCACATGTATACAAAAGGAAACATTGAACACCTTTAAGTACAAAATCTTAGGGTAGCATGCTTCCATATGTAGTCACTAAGCATTTTAAGCTCAAATCATAATATAATGCTACCATCATGCAACACAATATAGTAACAAATTATTTCAAAAGAAACTCATGGCAACCATAATAACTTCTAACATGCTTTAACTATATCATGACATACATTCCTTAATATAATTTGTTATTTCACATAATCCTCATACTTATCCATATTTGGCGTCACATCATCAAAAAATGTCAAAATTCACCTTCAAACATACTCATTCAACCATAAAACCAAGTTAAGCATTAACTCACCTTTTCTCCCTCAAACATAGAGAACAATCTCATCCAAGAAATCACATCTTAAAAGACCACCGAACAAGAAAACATAAGAGAGGGATCTTATAGAGTTAAGTTTTTCGGCATGATATGAGAATGATGAAGAAGGGAAACTCTATCGTCCTATAGCCTCTCGTACCATTTGATGTGTCGCGACTCACCACCAATGCTACGAGACTCTACTAGACGTGGCAATATGAGACTTTTAGATCCTAAGAACACTTTATAAACCTAATGCTCTGATACCACGTTTGTCACATCCGGGGAGCACCCCCCAGAAGTAACATTGCGTACTTGACATCTCGGAGGTCTTATACAAGCCTATATTTATCATTCATCGCATAAACATAGTAAATTTAGCAGAAAATTTAAAACTTTTCATAGCACATCAGATGCTAGGAATTTTATCTCATATATAGATAAAACATAAGCCATAATAAATTTATAGACCTTAAGTCTCTTTGCCATCTTAGACTCAACAACTTTAGAGTACATTAGGGACACGGCCCAATTGACACATTACATGACTATACAATATTTAAAGACTTTACAATAAAGACATTAGTAGGGAATCCTTGGAACTTAAGGACCCCTTTCCTTGAGCTTGGGAATCACATATCAAGCTCTTCAATCAGAGACACCCTTTATGAATCCACAACCTACACTTTGTGTAAAAAGTAGAGAAGAATGGGATTAGCACAAGAATGTACTAAGTATGGCAACCATGCAAAAACATGCATTAAAAAGGCATATTTTCTTTGAATTCATACTTCATGCTTTTTGAGTAGATCTTCATAAAACCTTTAACCAATAGCATTTATATCATTCACATATATCATATAAACATATTGATCAAACATTACATAAGATCACATATAGGATTTATTACATTTTTAAGCCACTTTACAGTAAGCTACCTTTACCTTAAAAATGAACCATCTTTTCTTCTGTTCATTAACTTCCCAATCAACCCTTTAGTGATACTTGGTGCAATGCATCACCTTAAGGCCACAAGGAAACATACATATTATCTACACAAGACAACTCATACCATCGTAGAAGTATAGTACAATAGAGACATAGTTAATTCAAGACTATAAGGACATTACAGTGAACTCCTAATCATTATGCACATATACTTATTTTACTGCACATAGAACCTTATAAGACCTAACTCATGCCCCCAATCTAAGTCTACTAGTGCAATGTACATGTAAGGCCCCATAACCTCACACGTACTTAGTAAACCTATCATGAGACCACAAGCCCTTACATCCAAATCATATTTCAACATAGTAAGAGAAGACCACTTCATTTATGTCAAGCAAGACCTTCATCATATAGTCAAAAAGATCAACATTATGCATAAAGACTCATATCATGCACATCTTCATAACAAGTAGACAAATACTACAATGTCATACATAAAGAACACATACATAGTGACATGCATTAGAACACCTTCTTAGAACTTCCTAAGGAGCTACTTGTGCAATGTCAAAATGGGTTCATTACTTTCACCTATCCTAAGTAACCTCCCTTAAGTCATTCTAGTTAGGGTCCTAGTCATTTCCTTCCATTGTCCATTTTACTTTAGGGAAACTATAGCCTTAACCTACATACACCATGTGATGCTAAACATGGAATCCGGTGTCATGAAACCCCACATCGAAAGAAGGTGGTCTACCAGCAAAAGTAGAACCAAATGTGACATAGCTTTCTAGGTGGATCCACTAGCTAGTATCCTATGGTGGCAACATAGTTATGGAACTTGGAGGTACATGTGAAAACCCTCTTTATGCCTAATGGGGCATTATAGTTATTCACTTATGGAAACCCTCTTTATACCAATTGAGGTATTATGGTAATCCACATCATGAGATTTATGGTAGACCTTCATTCCCATATTGGAAAGGGACACACACTCATATGCGTTCGCCCAGTGCTAAGCTAAGTTCCCTTTATTAAGAACCTTGATTATCATTTCTTTATAAAACATAGGTTTAGGATAATCATCCCTTCATATGCTTAACTCATAGGTCATAGATGAGAGTTCATCAACCTAAATCATGTAAAGAATCCCTTCAAATGAACATAGCATATGTAAAGCATCATCTAGTTTAGGATGCACATGAATACACCATTCAAGTACCCTCTCTTGACTAGATCTTCATACATGTGTGTGTGTATACATATATGTGAGCAAACCCTTCACATAACACCTTAAGAGCACACATGACCATACATACATATTCATACATATAAAAACCAAAACTAGAAGTATCCTATCAAGGTACACATGTGCAATGCATAAACAAAGTCCCATACTCTTGCCCACACTAGTACACCTATCAAGTCATCCTAGTTAAGGAAACACATATCATTCTTTCATAAACTTCATCTTAACATGCATAGTAGTAGACAATAGTGAATATGAGAACTATTTTTCATTAGACACTATGAACCTTTACAACCTATAAGCATGCATAAAGTGTGAGTGTGTGTACATTGGTCACATGATAACATAATGGCTATCAACAACATATTTAGTCAGCCACCCTCTTAGACCACAATACTCTTCAAGCTTAGACCACACAACACACAATAGCATAGGAGACAAGTTAACTTCATAGAACAGTTTAAGAGTCCTATCATTAACTATTCACACATTCACATAGGGGTACATGGGTAGGGATCATCAACCATTATCACCTAAGACATGGCAGCACCTACACATGATATTACGCAGCCCTTCACATGCTCATAACAATGGTAACATAACCTAGATTCACAACTCAAATAGAAGACTAGGCACAAGCTACACATAAAGTGATTATCATAACCACTCCTTCATAGATTCATCAAATTTGCCTTCAAGGTCATAGTCAACACATATATAATGACACAAAGTATACACCGCCACCATTAGTGGACCATACCATACAATGCCACTCACGGCTTCATCAACATTATTATAGAGGAGTAGAGAAGTAGAATAGTAGAGCGATTCTTACCAATCCTTTAGCAAACACAGAGTCTACTTCATTAATTCATACGTACTTCATTTCATTCATTCATATGCCTAGGATTTTGTTTAAGACTTTCATCGGGTTCACTGTGCAATGACCAAGAATGACCTAGTGTCATTACTTGATTCTAGTTCACCTCTTGATTATCCTATCAAAACACCTTTGGCATCATTCATTTCATTGTGTGCATTATTTGAGGTTGGCCTCATTCTTTCTTTGGGAACTTTAACTTATTATCTTTTCATAATTACTCACTCCTTCACGTTAATGTTCATTTCGTCATATGCCAATGCACATGGCATTTTAGTGTGTTTCACACTCTTACTTTACCCTCCTAGGGTCACATCATTTCATCACATATATCTTAGGTTCACTTATTTTTAAACGTACGCTGGACTTATGAACCCATACGTACAAGCCATGAGGCTTCATTCATAATTCGTCTAAGTGACTCACACTTACCCAAGATTATGTGGTACAAGACTTATGCAACTTGTAAGTATGACAAGGTCTCGAGTTCAATCCATATGGGAAGCATTCATTAAATATTTATTCATGTAAGACTTATGTATCAATACGGAGCTGGGCAAGGGAACCTGATTTCAAATCCCTTGAGCAACACTTAGTCTTGTATTAATTTTGATTTGAAATTTCAGCATTGGGGGACCCGAGGTCGATCCCCAACACCTACAATTCCCCTTTTTTTTTCTCTCCTTTTTCGTTTGAGACCAAGAGGGTGTGGGATCGATCCCCCACAACCTCATTTTATTTATTATTACTCTTGCATGGGCTGATCTTAATTTCGGCCAAGGACACACGGGTTTGAATCGCATGTGCCTCATTTCTTTATATTTATTTCTAAGTTCTCGTACTCGCTAAGATACAAGTTTGATTCCCCCTAAACTTACTTTTATTATAAAATTTTCAGTAGCTTGCATATGGTGAGGTCTTGGGTTCAATCCCTAATGACCTCACACCTAAAAAAAAATTTAAAAAAACAAAAATTTAAGCCATGCTTAGCAGAGACCAAATTTCCAGATTTCTGGAAATTTGGTCATCGTTTCCAGTCCATTTTTCTCAATCCTTTGTACGTTAGAATTTTATGACAATTCTCTGGACATTTCGTACATTATTACATGCATTTTTTCAAGTAATTTCATACAAAAACACAAGGATTTAACATACCATTTTCATACTCAAATTCGTACCATTTTCATGCTCAAATTCGAGACCAAGAGACACAGCCACACACACATTGCACACGTTTATCATCACATAATTCCGAACATATATACATGAACATAGTCATCACAAAAACATGTTACATTCCTAAATTCTACCAGCAAACATACCCAACCTACAACAATTGATGGGAGCTAGTGACAGGGACATGCAAAGGTGAAAATTCCTAGTTTTCGGATTAGAATTTTACTAAATCTTAGGGGTCTCTTGGGAAAGGGACCAAGAGGAAGAAAACCCACACCTTTTCTGTCGTTCAGCACCTTCCAAACCTGCTCCAATGTACAAACAACTCCCACGACTCCAATGCCTCACCACCGAAACTTCAAGCACAACCCGTCAAGAATAATGTTTTTGCTTTTCGATTTTAGTTTAGTTTTTCCTTCGATTTTTAGCGTACAAGTTCTTCAAGAGTGATGAACTTTTGATTTTTTTGTTCTTTTACTGATGATGAACGTGAGAATGAGAGTAGAGAGACGATATAATGAGAGTAGAGAGATGTGAGAGTAAGCTTAGGAGAAGGAGTTTTAGGTAAGGACTTAATCAAACTAAGACTCTTTGTTATTTTAGATAAAAATCTGATTTTCTAAGGCTTAAGTAAAAAGACTAAAATGCCCTTACTTAAATCAGATAATTAAATACCAATTAATTCAACTTAAATATTGCTTCCACCAAGGATCGAACCCGGGTGAGGCTCTTCTCGCGAAAGCGGGTCAATTCGGGTCAACCCTACCCGAACTGTCCACTTTTTTTATATTAATTAATTAATTAATTAAATACTTAGGGTAATTACAATACTAACCTTAGCCTAGAAAATACCATTTTACCCCTAGACCCTCCAAACCTAAGATTACCCCTTTCAAGTCCGGTTAAAACTCATCTGGGTGAATCTTAATATTCGGGTGCCCTACATGGCTGGACCCAACCTTGCCTAGCTCAACTTACTCACCAAGTTGGTTGGATTTGCTGGTGAATAGGTTCTGAGGTCTGGTTCCACGCGCACCAAGCCGTGTGAACCCGGTCTAATCTAGGCATTCTAGGTACGTTTAGGCACTACTTAGCATAGTCATTTTCGGCTTGTTACACATTTGCTGCCATGTTCATCTGGTTATTGGTCCACCACTGCCTATCCCCCACAGCCGCTACAACATTCTTACATGAGATAGAGCAGTCTTGGTTGCTGCTATGGTTGCGGGGTTCCAAGTTAATTTTCCGAGGTTGTTGCTGGCAGTCATCCATGAGAGGTCTTTTAAGGCCTCGACCACTTACCCCTTTGATTGTATGATTTTTGAGTTGTGTAGGTCTGCTGGAGTGCCCGTTTGGCACATTGATGTTCTCAAGACTCTTATTAGGACAGTGGACATCGGTCTCATCCGGGATGAGGCTAATGAGGCGGCACCCAACAGAGGACCCAGAGAAGAGGTACAGCCGCTATGTGAGAACTTGGCTGACACAGTTGAGCAAGCCCAAGGGGCTGATCAGGCTACATTTAAGCCTACCGACACCACCCCGGTTGAGTCTTCCCCGAGCACTAGAGGAGCACCGAGTTCCTCCCGATCTACACCTTCTTGTGTTCATCGCCTATATACACAAGAAAGGGATTAGATGCTAAAAGACACATAGTGTAAACACTCTAAAGGCACGACATATGAGTATCAAGAAATGAGAAGTTTCCTAATCATCACATAGCCCCTCACACACGATTGTGGCACGCTTCACAACCATGAACAAGACACTAGGTAATGTGGTTTAGTGAGACATTGATCCTAAGGATATTCAACATGGCTCTGATACCAAGTTTGCCACACCCGGATAGCATACCCCGGATGAGACCGGCGTCGTTGTCCTCTCAGAGGACTCTGACAAGCTCTTAGCATTCGTCAGAACATGTGATTAGTAAAATTTACGGAAAAATTAAAACTTTTAACATATTAATGAAGTATACTTAGACTTCATACTTAAGATTCATAAAGACATACGATATTCTAAAATTGTCTCACATATATAGAAACCATCTAAGAGTGCAAATCTGGACTTAGCCAATAATAGTCAATATGCCATATAGGCCTTAATACAAAAGAATCCAAAGAACATACATGGAAATCTAATATTCTGAAATTCTACTAATGTCTTCATAAAGCTGGAAAATGAAAGATGGAATCCCCGAACATGAGGACCTACCAAGACTTGGAGAAAGAGTTCCAAGCTTCTTCAAATAGACCTCTTTAACTTCAATGGCGGGAACCTACAGTTGTAGGAATATAAACTAATGGGGTTAGTACACCACATGTACTAAGTATGGGTATATGCACATAACACTTAAGGTGTAACAACCCAAAAAATGGATATGATAAGTAATGCTTAATGTGTCTAGAATGCCTACGATTAGACCGGGTTGAAACGGATTGATGCGCGTAGAACCAGACCTCGAAACCCTTGCTACAGCCAAGCCAACTAACTTGGGGAGTTAGTTGACCTAGGAAAGGTTGGGTCCAGCAATGTAGGGCTCTCGAATACAAAGATTTACTCGAATGAGTCGTTACCGGACTTATAAAGGGAAAATCTTAGGTTTGGAGGGTCTAGGGGTAAAATGGTCTTTTTCCTGGCTAAGGGTAGTATCGTAATTACCCTAAATATATAATTAATTATTTAATTAATAAGGTGGAGGGGCATTTTGTGGAGAGAGGGCCGAAAATTGGCTCTTGAAGTGAAGTCTTGCTCCACCCGGGTTCGAATCTAGGTGGAAGCAATGAATTAAATTTGTTTTTATTTAAGTTGGTAAATTAATGTAATTAATTAATATTTATTATTTATTGGCTGATTTAAAATAAAAGGAAATCGGTTTTTTTTTACATTTAACGAAACCTTATTTGACTAAGTTCTAAACTAGACTCCTAAGCCTAATAAAACTCTCACTCTCTCACGTTTATCTCCTCCACATCCACAACCATTCTCTCTTATTTCTCACGTGCTCTCTATGCCAAAATAACATACAAGAACAAAAAATTTACTAAAGTTCTTCACACTTGAAGAACTCACAACGAAAAATAAAATCAAACGCTAAGCAAAATACGTTAGGCAAAGGGAGGGTTTTCCGTCGAAAGTTTTGTGTTGAAACTTGGTTTTGGATGTGAGTGTTGGAGAAGGTTTGGGCAGAAACTTCAAGGTTTGAACGTCATAAAAGGTATGGGTTTTCTTACTCTTGGTCCCTTTCCCAAGAGACCTTTTAAGGTTCAGTATATTCTAATATGAAAACTAGGGTTGTTCCCCGTTGCATGTCCCTGTCACTAGCTCCCAATAATTTGTAGGTTGGGTATGTTTGCTGGTAGATATTAGGCGTGTATTGTGTTTTTGTGAAAGAATATGTTCATGAATGTGTGTTAAAAATCGTACGAATGACAACCTATGTGTTCCAAAACTATGTGCATGTGTGTGCAAAAATGTGGCAGTGACTAGGTGTTCTCGGGTTAAGGCTCAAAAATTGTGATGTTATGGTTATTATCTTACGTGCATAAATTTATATAAATTGTGATGTTCATATGAGTTGAAATGTGGCGGATTTGAATGATACTCTTGGCTAAACGATCCATGAAAGATGAACCTAAGAACGTATTAAATGATCTACGAATTACCCTATGAATTTACGTGTAAATGTTGATGAAAGTATGCTGAAAATTTTCAAAAAAAATTCCATCTTCAAGTGTAGAATTTCGGTCAAGTTAAGAGGGTTCAAACTGTTGTGAAAAATGAATTAAAACAAGTGAGGTCATGGAGGATTGAACCCGTGACCTCACCATGTTAAAAACCATGAAAATAAAGAAGTAAAAAGGAATGTGGTGAAGGGGATTCGAACCATGGTCTTGGCTGGAAAATAAGCTATGAAAAACAAGAAATGAGTGGAGTGAGATTCGAACCCACAACCTCTCAGACAACTTAAGGAAAAATGTAAAGAAAAGAAATGTGAGGCATGGGAATCGAACCCACGAATCGAACCCACGACCTCTAAGCAGTAAAGGAGAATTACAAGAAAAATAAAGTGAGGCTGTGGGGGTTTGATCCCACAATCTCATGGTCAACTCGAAATAGTCAAGGAAAAAAAAAGGGGGCTGTGGGTTAGATCCCACAACCCCTCGGCCAAGGAAGTGAATTTTCAAAGTATAGAAATAAAAAGGAAACATTGATATTGGGGCTCGATCTAGGGTCCCAATGTCATGTGGATCGAAATTAAATTAAAAAAAATGTAAATTGTTGTCCAAGGGATTCGAAACCGGGTTCCCTTGCCCAAATTCCGTATTGATACATAAGTTATACGTGAATTAAATATTCAAGAATAAGGCTGTCTACTTAGATAGAAATCGAGATCTTGGCATACATACAATATGCATAAGTCTTGTAGCACATAATTATAGGAAGATATGAATCACTTAAACGAACTATGAATGAAGCCTCATGGCTTGTATGTATAGACCCATAAGTCTAACATACATTTAAAAATAAGTTAACCTAAGATGTATGTGATGAAATGATGTAAAACTAGAAGGGTTAAGTACGAGTGTAAAACACTCTAAATGGCCAAGTGTATTGGCATACGATGAAATGAATATTATGTAATGAAATGATGAAACCCTAGAAGGGTTAAGTAAGAGTGTGAAACACACAAATGGCCAAGTGCATTGGCATATGATGAAATTAACATTCACGTAATAAGGGGTGAGTATTTATGAAGAGCAATGTGCTAAAGTTAATGAATGTGGTGACAACAAGATAAGAGGCCAATGTAAAAGATGAGAGCAATCTCAAATAAGCCTAAGTAAATGTTACCAAAACATACTCACCTATGAGAGTGTAAAGTTAATGAAGAGACCAGACTCTATGAACACTCTAATAAAAGTATTGAGAATACTGTATACTTAATACTGATGATGATATGAGAAATCATCTATTGAGCTATGATTTCCTCATACTAGAAGTCAGCTTCCATGACGTATGAGTTGAATGAAATGGAACTTTATACTGAGCACCGCTAGACTAGCTATGAGCGGTGATGCCTTCTTTCGGGAAGGGCGAAGGTTCACGTAACTCTCATGAGATGAGACTGTCCGGCATGACGGGTATGGGTCTCTATATATCTCCTATGGGTCTCTATATATCTCCTAGTCTTCGAACCTATACTGCCCATATAGGGATCTAGCGGGGTTAAATTCCCATGTACGCTAGCATGTTTTGGGTCACTTTGGACGGTGATTCCACCTCTTTTTTGTGTGGGCAGACAATGGATTTCTTGATGCTCACATGATCTATGTCGGTTAAAGATAAAGTTCCCAATGAATGAATGAGGCCAGCCTCAAATGATGCATATAATGAAATGAACGATACCAAAGGTGTTAGGATAGGATAATCAAGATGTGAGATAGACTCAAGTAATGATACTAGGTTATTCTTGATCATTGCACAGCAAACCCGATGAGAGTCTTAAACTACATCCTAGGTATAGCGGGTGTTTACACTAGCTTATGAATAAATGAAATGAAGTACGTATGAATGAATAAAGCAGACTCTATGTTTGCTAAAGAAGGCTCCCTAGTTGAGGTCCCATATGTTGAGCCCTCATTTTGGGAATTCTTAATGTTAAGTCCATGATTCCAAGGTCTCATGGCATATGAATGAATGATATGAAAGATGTTATGTACTATATGCAATATGATATGTGCTATGTGTAAGATGTTATGTGTTGTGTGCAATATGATAAGTATGATGAAGCATGTTACTCTAATGGCATGACTTTCCTAATCCAAATTGGAAAGCTCACTGACTTTCCTAATCCAAATTTGGAAAGCTCACTGACTTTCCTAATTCAAATTTGGAAAGCTCACTAACTTTCCTAATCCCAATTTGGCAAGTCCACTGAATTGACTTTCCATAATCATGTTGTTAGTAAAGAGCTATTCTTACTCATGCATGTCCTTGGTGTGTGCTTCCATATACCCATACTTAGTACAAGTGTGTACTAATCCCATACAACTCTATATTTTTAGGTGCATGCACAGGCGGACGCTAGAGCTTACAGGTTGACATTGCAGCTATCCGGACGTGGAGCTTTCATCTGGACTTTGTAGTCCCTCATGCATTCGAGGATGTCTACCGTTACTATCTAGATTAGATGTAGGCTTTAGATAGTGGAGTATGTTCCACTAGTGTTTCTTTCCGTTTTTACTTCAGACATTGTATTGGTGCCATTTTGTCAATTATACATTTAATGCAGTATTGAACTATTTCTTTCAGTTAATTATCTTAATGTTAGATGGTTGATTGTGAACGTTATGAATGTAAGTAGAATGATCTTTATGCATGTTAAGAAACAAAAAGTTTCAAATTTTCCACAAAAATTAACCTAGATGAAGTAAGAATGACGTAAGTAGGCTTGTCTGTGACCTCTAAGAGGTCAACGACGCCGGTCTCATCTGGGTCTAGATTCCAGTCGTGACAAAGTTGGTATCAGAGCACTAGGTTAAACTCCGAGAATAATAAGTTCACATCAACCACATTGAGTAGTTTCTAAGTCATGGTAGTGAAGTGCACCACTATCCTGAATTAGAGACTGTATGATGCATAGGAAAATTTCCCTTCTTCTACTTTTTATCGTGATATATAGAGCTTTGACACTTTGTGTCATTCTAAGTATCTACATTCCTTCTTGTGTGAGCGCGTAGAAGAATACACACAAGAATTAAGATGTCCAAGTGGTCTAAGGTGCTAGACTCAATATCTGGCCTTTCAAAGAAGGGGCAGTGATAGAAATGCCCAGCGTGAACGAAAGATGTTTGGTAATAGTGGTTGTTCGCATGGAGGTGAGTGCATGGTAGGTTCTAAAGCCTGCTATGAGTATTGATGAAGAGGAGAAGGCTAAGTTGGTTGATTACTAGCTCAAGGAGTTGGCTTAGGTATGAATTACTTTATAAATGCTAGACTACCACAGACTATCGAAGCAGGGTAGTAAGGTTAAGTTTCTGAATAAGTTAGAGTTAAAATGGGAAGGGTGTGGTCCAAGTCTAGTCGGCCAACTTGAAGGCCAATAAGATGATAGCTAAGGGGTATTTGTAACACTTAGTTAGAGTCAATTACTTAGATCAAGAAGTTCCTTCCATAGAACCAGTGTCAATAGTGAATGAGTTCCCAGATGTCTTTTCGGAGGATTTACCAGGAATCCCTCCTGAACATGAGATTCACTTTGTATAGACTTAGAACCCGATACTAAACCAATTTCAATTCCTCCTTACAGAATGTCTCCAGCTGAACTCAAAGAGTTGAAGCTGCAGTTAAAAGATCTCACTGATAAGGGTTTCATTCAGCCGAGCATATCCCCTTGGGGCGCTCCAGTGTTGTTTGTGAAAAAGAAAGATGGAACCCTTAGAATGTGTATCGATTATCAGCAGCTCAACAAAGTCACTATAAAGAATATGTATCCACTTCCCAAAATAGATGATTTGTTCGATCAGCTCCAAGGGTCTAGTTTCTTCTCTAAGATTGATCTTCGTTCAGGGTATCATCAGCTTAGGGTCAGGGATGGAGATATCCCAAAGACAGCCTTTCGTACCCGTTATGGTCATTATGAGTTCTTAGTTATGTCATTTGGTCTCACGAATGCACCTGCTGCATTTATGGATCTCATGAACAGGGTCTTTCGTGAATACCTTGACTCTTTCATCATAGTATTCATTGATGACATTCTCATCTACTCTAGGACCAAGGAAAAGCATGAACAAAATTTGAGACTAACCTTGCAGGTACTTAGGCAACATCAGTTGTATGCCAAATTTAGCAAGTGTGAATTTTGGCTTAGATCAGTGACCTTCCTGGGTCATGTTGTGTCCGATCAGGGCGTGGAGGTGGATCCCAGGAAGACTGAGGCTGTTAAGAACTGGCCAAAACCTCTTACTCCCACTGACATCCGTAGCTTTCTAAGATTGGCTGGTTACTACCGTAGGTTCGTGGAGGGCTTTTCTTCCATTTCTGACCCACTGACAGCTTTGACTATGAAGAAGGCCAAGTTTGAGTGGACGGAGACTTGTGAGAAGAGTTTCCAGGAGCTCAAGGACAAACTCACTTCAGCCCCGGTGCTTACTTTGCCTAAGTGTGGTAAGAATTACACTGTTTATAATGCATCTAGGGTTGGTTTGGGTTGTGTTCTTATGCAGGTTGGTAAGGTGATAGCTTATGTGTCCAGACAGCTCAAGGTTCATGAGAAGAATTATCTCACTCATGACCTAGAGTTTGAAGCTGTGGTGTTTGCATTGAAGCATTGGAGGCACTACTTGTATGGAGTGCATATGGATGTGTTCACAGACCACAAGAGTCTCTAGTACGTGTTCACGCAGAGAGAGTTGAATCTACGTCAGCGGAGATGGTTGGAGCTGTTGAATGACTATGACATGAATGTTCACTACTATCCAGGTAAGGCTAATGTTGTAGCTGATGCTTTGAGCAGGATGAGCATGGGAAGTACAGCCCACGTTGAGGATGAGAAGAAGGAGTTGGTGAAAAATGTACACAGACTGGCCAGACTGGGTGTGCAGTTGGTTGACTCTACTAGTGGAGGTGTTTCAGTTCATCCTAGTTTTGAATAATCCTTGGTAGTTGAAGTCAGGCAGGGTCAGCATCTCGATCCTGTGTTGATGGAGCTGAAGGACTCAGTGTTGATAAAGATGAATGAGTCTTTTGCTTTTGGAGGTGACGGCGTACTTCGGTACCAGGACAGGCTGTGTGTAGCAGATGTGGATGATTTGCGGACCAGGATTGTTGCAGAGGCCCATAGTTCCAGATATTCCATACATTCAGGTTCCACCAAGCTGTATCATGATCTTAAGCAGATTTATTGGTGGGATGGAATAAAGAAGGACATTGCAGAATATGTGGCCAAGTGTCCTAATTGTCAGCAGGTTAAGGCAGAACATCTTAAGCCTAGTGGTCTTACTCAGATTATTGAGGTTCCAACTTGGTAGTGGGAGGCCATTAATATGGACTTCGTGGTTGGTCTTCCGAGGACTAGGAGACATCATGACTCCATATGGGTTATTATGGACAGGATGACTAAGTCTGCCCACTTTATCCCTGTGAAGTCTACTTACAGAGCCGAGGATTATGCGAGACTATACATTGATGAGGTTGTGAGATGGCATGGGATTCCTTTGTCTATCATTTCAGATAGAGGAGCTCAGTTCACTTCACATTTCTGGAGATCCTTCCAGAAGAGCTTAGGCGCGCAAATAAAACTTAGTACTGCCTTTCATCCTCAGAGTGATGGGCAGGCAGAGCGCACCATTCAGACATTGGAGGACATGTTGAGAGCGTGTCTGATTGACTTCAGGGGTAGCTAGGATGACCATCTGCCTTTGATAGTGTTCTCCTATAATAATAGCTATCACTCCAGCATTGGGATGGCACCATTTGAGGGACTTTATGGTAGGAGGTGTAGATCTCCAGTTGAGTGGTTCGAGGTTGGAGAGTCATCCATTTTGGGTCCAGAGATCATTCATGAGGCCTTAGAGAAGGTCAGGGTTATTAGGGACAGGTTGGCTACTGCTTACAATCGGCATAAGTCATATGGAGATAACAAAAAACGGCCCTTAGAGTTTGATGTTGGTGACCAGGTCTATTTTAAGATATCACCTATGAAGGGGGTGATGAAGTTTGGCAGGAAAGGGAAGTTGAGTCTGAGGTATGTTGGGCCATATGAGATCCTTCAGCGTGTGGGTGAGGTGGCCTATGAGTTGTCATTGCCTGCGGAGCTAGCTTCTGTCCATCCAGTCTTTCATGTATCCATGTTAAAGAAGTTCCTAGGTGATCCAGCATCGATTCTACCTGTGGAAGGTTTGGGGGTCGATGAAGACTTGTCCTACGAGGAGGTACCTGTGGAGATCTTAGACAGACAGGTCAAGCGGCTGAGGAACAAGGAGATTGCCACAATGAAGGTATTATGGAGAAATCATCTTGTTCAAGGTGCTACGTGGGAGGCCGAGACCGATATGAGGTCCCACTACCCTCATCTTTTCAGCTTTTGAGGTTAGACTTCCTACTCTTAAGTCTAAGTTTCCTTATCTCTCCATTCTTTGTTGCTATTTGTAACAACCCTAAAAATGAATAGGATCAAAACTTAGGTTGTCAAGAATGCTTGCGATTAGACCAAGGTTTACACATACTGATACGCGTAGAACCAGACCTCAGAACCCTTACTACGACCAAGCCAACTAACTTGGGGAGTTAATTAATCTTGGAAAGGTTGGAACCAACCATGTGAGGCTCACGAAAATGAAGATTTAATCGAAAGAGTTTTTACCGGACTCAAAAGAAGAAATTTTAAGTTTTGAGGGTCCAAGGGTAAAATGGTCTTTTCCAGGCCAGGGGTAATATTGTAATTAACCTGAGAAATTAATTATTTAATTAATTAATTTAATTGAAGGAAGAAATTCGGGTGGGGCAACCCGAAGTGACCCATTTTCGCAAATGGGAGCCACTCGGGTTTGAGCCCCACTAGAAGCAAGGATTTAACTTTCTTTTATTTAATTTAATAAATTAACTTAATTAAATAATGAATATTATCTGACTAAGAAAAGGAAAAATCAGATTTTTAATTATTAATTTAGCAAGGAGTCCTAGTTTGACTAATTCTCAAACCAAAACACCTATCTTAAAGCTACTCTCTCTCTCACGATATCTCTCTCACTTTTTCAATTACTCTCACGTTTTTCTCTGCAAAATAAAGGTGAAGAACTGAAAAATATTCAAGAGCTCTTCACACTTGAAAAACTCGAGCAAAATTTTTAAGTGAACAAAGTAACCAAACGATAAAGCAAAGAGAGGTGATTGTCGAGTAGTGTGGACGATTGAGAAAACTTGGACTGATTTGTGGAGAGGATTTTTGGGCAGCAAATTCTTGTTTGAACAAGAAAATTATGGTATGGGTCTTCTTACTCTTGGTCCCTTTCCCAAGAGACCCCTAGGACTCAGAATATTTGGCTCAAAACTAGGGTTGATTTCCCCGTTGCATGTCCCTGTCATTAGCTCCCAACGAATTCGTAGGTTGGTATGTTTGCTGGTAGAAATTAGGTGTTGCAATGTGTTTTCATGAACATGTATTTGGAATCATATGAATGACAAGCTTTGTTGCCAAAAATATGTGTGAGTATGTGAAAAAGTTTATTGTAAACTTACTGTAAATGAGTGTTGATTTATGGCTTCAAGTTTGATATGATTTTGGGTGTTATTTAAGTGTATAAACTTATGCAAATGATGATGTTCAATTAAGTGTAAAGTGGCTGAACTTAAATGAAGAATTCTTGGCCAAATATGTCCATGAAAATGCAACTAAAGGACTCACTAAACACTACTCCAAATGCATGAATTTTTAACGTTAAAAAGTGGAAAAAATAGGCTGCAAAATGGTAATCAAAATTTCCAGATTTTGATGTTAAATTCGGGCAGTTTCTGGAGACTTTGAAAGGGTTTTAAAAGGGATTAAAATAGGTGAGGTCAAGGGGAATCGAACCCAAGACCTCACATGACCTCAAGGCTGAAATTTTTTAAAAAAATGTGTTGGGGCTAAGGGGATTCGAACCCCTTAGCTGCTGCCCACGAAATGAATAAAAGAAAAAAATGGGGATGGGGGGAATCGAACACATGACTTATGGGAAGCAAGGAAGAGGGAGAAATAAGAAAATAAAAGATGTGAGGCGTGGGAATCGAACCCACGACCTCAAGGCTGGAACAAAGGAGGCGAAAATAAGTTTAAAAAAATAGGTGAGGCCGTGGGGGTTCGATCCCACGACCTCACTGCCCATGCTCTCAACTTAGAGAAAAGTATTAAATATATATATGGGGCTGTGGGGGTTCGAACCCACCACCTCACAGCCCTTAAGCAAAAATTAATTAAAAAGAAGGAGGCTGTGGGGGTTCGAACCCACAACCTCCTTACTTGGGCGAAATTAAGAGTAAAATAAAAGAGGCTGTGGGGGTTTGATCCCACAACCTCTTGGTTTAAGAAAGATGGGAGAATATCATGTTAATGAAAAATGAAAATGGGGTTGTGGGGGCTCGAACCCACAACCCATCGGCCAATTCAAGAAAAAGGTTAAATAGAAAAGTAATCCTTCAATGTTAATATTGTGATTTAACTTAGAGTTAAAATATTATGAATATTAGAATAAAATCAATTAAAAATAAAAATGATATCCAATTGATTCAAGACTTGGGTTTCCTTGCCCAAACTTCCGTTTGATACATAAGTCATACGTGAACAAATCATCCAAGAATAATGCCATCTACTTAGATCGAAATCAAGATCTTGGTATATATACAAAATACATAAGTCTTGTACTATAAAATCTTAGGAATGTATGAGTCACATAATGAACTACGAATGAAGCCTAATCGCTTGTATGTATAGACACCTAAGTCTAACATACGTTCAAAAGTAAGTGAACTTAAGATGTATAAAATGAAATGATGAACCCTAGAAGGGTTAAGTATGAGTGTAAAATACACTAAATGGCCAAGTGCATTGGCATATGATGGGATGAACAATGAAATGATGAAATGAACAATGAAATAATGAAACCCTAGAAGGGTTAAGTAAGGGTTTAAATCACACCAAAAGGTCAACTGCATTGGCATAAGATGAAACGAACATTCACGTAATAAGAGGTGAATAACTATGGAAAGCAAAGGTGCTAATGAATGTGGTGACAACATGATATGAGGCTAATGTAAATGATGAGAGCAATCTCAAATGAGCCTAAGTAAATGTTACCAATTCGTACTCACCTATGAGAGTGTAAGATAATGAAGAGACCAGTCTCTATGAACACTCTAATGAGAGTATTGAGCTTAACACACTCAATACGAATGATGAGATGAGAAATCATCTAATGAGCTATGATATCCTCATACTAGAAGCCAACTTCCATGACGTATGAGTTGAATGTAATGGAACTTTATACTGAGCACCGATAGAGCTATGAGCGGTGATGCCTTCTTTCGGGAAGGGCGGAGGTTCACGTAACTCTCATGAGATGAGACTGTCCGGCTTGCCGGGTATGGGTCTCCTAATATCTCCTAGTCTTTGAACCTATACTGCCAATATAGGGATCTGGCGGGGTTAAATTCCCATGTACGCTAGCATGTTATTGGATCACTTTGGCCGGTGATTCCATCTCTTTTCGATGTGGGGGAGACACTGGATTTCATGATGCTCACATGATCTATGTCGATTAAAGTTAAAGTTCCCAATGAATGAATGAGGCCAGCCTCAAATGATGCACATAATGAAATGAATGAATACCAGAGGTGTTAGGATAGGATAATCAAAAGGTGAGTTAGATTCAAGTAATGACATTAGGACATTCTTGGTCATTGCACAACGAACCAAATGAAAGTCTTAAACTACATCCTAGGTATAACCGGTGGTTACACTGGACTATGAACGAAATGAAAAGAAGTACGTATGAATGAATGAAGCAGACTCTGTGTTTGCTAATGAAGACTCCCTAGTTGAGGTCCCATATGTTGAGCCCTCATTTCTGGGATGTCTTAATATCAAGTCCATGATTCCAAGGTCTCATGGCATATGAATGAATGATATGAACGAAGTTATGTGCTACATGCAAAATGTATTGTATGCTATATGATATGTACGATGTGTAAATGTTATGTGCTGTGTGCAAATGTAAAAAGTATGATGATGTATGTTATTCTAATGGCATAATTTTCCTATTCCAAATCTAGAAAGCTCACTGACTTTCCTAATGCAAATTTGGAAAGATCATTTACTTTCCTAATCCAAATTTGGAAACTTTCCTAATCTCAATTTGGCAAGTCCACTGACTTGACTTCCAAAAATCATGTTGTTAGGAAAGAGGTATTCTTTCTCATGCATGTCTTTGGTGTGTGCTTGCATATACCCATACTTAGTACAAGTGTGTACTAACCCCATACAAACTCTACTATTTTAGGTGCAGGCACAGGTGGACGATAGAGCTGCAGGATCATCGTTGCAGTTATTCGGACATCCAGTATTCATCCGGAGTTGGTAGGTCCTCATGCTTTCGAGAATGCTACTGTTTTATATTCTAGCTTAGTTTTAGAGTTGAAAAAGTGGAGCATGTTCCACTAGCGTTTCTTTCCTGTTTTTATTCAGACTATGTATTGGTGCCATTTTGGCAATTATACGCTTTATAAGTATTGAACTATTCCTTTCATTTGATCATCTCTTAATGTTAGATGGTTGATGGTGAACAAATTTCGAATGTATTAGAAAGGTTTAGTAAGAAATATTTAGAAACAAAAAGTTTCAAATTTTCCGCTAAAATTAACCTATGTAAAGTAAGAATGACGTAAGTAGGCTTGTCTGCGACCTCTGAGAGGTCAACGACGCCGATCTCGTCTGGGGTCTAGATTCCAGTCGTGACAAAGTTGGTATCAGAGCACTAGGTTAAATTCCGAGAATAATGAGTTCACATCAACCACATTGAGTAGTTTCTAAGTCATGGTAGTGAAGTGCACCACTATCCTGAATTAGAGACTGCATGATGCGTAGGAAATTTCCCTTCTTCTGATCTTATCGTGCTTTCTGAATGTCTAAATTCTTGGTGTTATGAGCGTGTCTAACATCAATCCTTTTTGTTTTTCCAGAGAATGAACATTAGGAGAGGATTTGGTCAGAGGAGAGGAGGAGCAGCTGCTAGGGGTAATCAGGATCTACCCCAGGCTCTAGCTGAAGGAGTGGCCATGCCAGTTAACCCAGCTGGGTTGACTGATGCTGAGGTGCGGGCATCTCTAGCCCAAATGGCACAGGCCATTACTATGCAAGCCCAGGCTATGACTTCCCAGGTCAATCGGAAGGATGTTCAGAGGGAGAACCCACCGGTTCGCAGCATGGCTGACAGACTACGAGATTTCACGAGGATGAACCCTCCCATTTTCATAGGGTTAAGACATCGGAGGATCCTCAAGAGTTTGTAGATGAGGTGCATAAGATCCTGGTGGATATGGGGGCCACTGACATTGAGAAGGCTGAGCTGGCTTCCTACCAGCTCAAGGATGTTGCGCAGACTTGGTACAAGATGTGGCAAGATAGCCGTGTCTTAGGTGGAGTACCAGTCACATGGGAGCTGTTCAAGACAGCATTTCTGGTGAGATTCTTTCCCAGGGAGATGAGGGAGGCCAAGGTTGAGGAATTCATTAACCTCAAACAAGGCTCCATGACAGTCTGGGAGTATTCCCTGAAGTTTGTTAAGCTGTCAAGTTATGTTATTTTCCCTAGTATTTAATAGAAAGAATGAGGATAATATTGAACTTTGTAGAAATCATCCAGGTATGCTACTTCCCTTGTTTCTAACAGCAGGGATGAGATGAGCAGGTTCCTCACAGGAATCAATGGAGACCTGGAGGAGGAGTTTCGATCTGCAATGCTTCATGATAATATGGATCTTTCCAGGTTGATGGTGCATGTCCAGCAGGTAGAGGACAGCCGCAGAAAGAGAGGTATTCGTGATTCTAGGAGGCCTAAGCCTCAAGATCAAGCAGGTCCCAGCCATGGAGGCCACATAAATAACTTTGGCGTCCGTGAGCAGCCAAGGTTTAAGAAGGGACTCTCCCACCAAAGGGGGTCAAGTTCATCCAGTGGTTTCTATGATAGGGATTCCGAGTCCAGAGATAAGAGAAACAAGGAAGTATATACACCTAAGGAAAGGCAACCTTGCAGGAAGTGTGGCAGACAGCATGGAGGAGAGTGTATGATGGGCTCTAATGCTTCTTACAGCTGTGGAAAACCGGGCCACATGGTGAAAGATTGTCCGAATAGGAGAAGTCAGGAACAAGGGAAGGAGAGAGTTCAGACTAATGGCCCGAATGAAGAGGATCCAAAGAGGCAACGATTCTTCGAACTCAAGTCCAGGGGTGTAGGGGAAGTCACTTCTGATGAAGCCTCGGGTGCGTAGCCATAATTAGCCTTTCATATATTTGACGGTATATGGTGTTTATGCCCTAGTATGAGGTTAATAGGTTTGAAGTCATCATATTGGTTGCTGATTTATATGATTTTTATGTTGGCTTTGTGTTGTATTCTTTGATGAGACTAGTTTAGGGAAGAATTACTTAGTCTATTAATGTGAAGCTACTAGTAGGTTTCAAGGAGGTGTTCCATCATGTTAAGAAGTGAATCAAATATTCACCCATGGAAGTATTGAAGTACCTACGTATGTGTACGTTCTATACATGACATACTTATTGTTAGTAAAGAGTAGTGTCATTCGGGGACGAATGTTCCTAAGGGGGGATAATATAACAACCCTAAAAATGAATAGGATCAAGACTTAGGTTGTCAAGAATGCTTGCGATTAGACCAAGGTTTGCACACACTGATACGCGTAGAACCAGACCTCAGAACCCTTACTACGACCAAGCCAACTAACTTGGGGAGTTAATTGAGCTTGGAAATGTTGGAACCAACCATGTGAGGCTCACGAAAATGAAGATTTAATCGAAAGAGTTTTTACCGGACTCAAAAGAAGAAATTTTAAGTTTTGAGGGTCCAAGGGTAAAATGGTCTTTTCCAGGCCAGGGGTAATATTGTAATTACCCTGGGAAATTAATTATTTAATTAATTAATTTAATTGAAGGAAGAAATTCGGGTGGGGAAACCCGAAGTGACCCATTTTCGCAAATGGGAGCCACTCGGGTTTGAGCCCCACTAGAAGCAAGGATTTAACTTTCTTTTATTTAATTTAATAAATTAACTTAATTAAATAATGAATATTATCTGATTAAGAAAAGGAAAAATCAGATTTTTAATTATTAATTTAGCAAGGAGTCCTAGTTTGACTAATTCTCAAACCAAAACTCCTATCTTAAAGCTACTCACTCTCTCATGATATCTCTCTCACTTTTTCAATTACTCTCACGTTTTTCTCTGCAAAATAAAGGTGAAGAACTTAAAAATATTCAAGAGCTCTTCACACTTGAAAAACTCGAGCAAAATTTTTAAGTGAACAAAGTAACCAAACGATAAAGCAAAGAGAGGTGATTGTCGAGTAGTGTGGACGATTGAGAAAACTTGGACTGATTTGTGGAGAGGATTTTTGGGCAGCAAATTCTTGTTTGAACAAGGAAATTAAGGTATGGGTCTTTTTACTCTTGGTCCCTTTCCCAAGAGACCCCTCGGACTCAGAATATTTGGCTCAAAACTAGGGTTGCTTTCCCCGTTGCATGTCCCTGTCATTAGCTCCCAACGAATTCGTAGGTTGGTATGTTTGCTGGTAGAAATTAGGTGTTGCAATGTGTTTTCATGAACATGTATTTGGAATCATATGAATGACAAGCTTTGTTGCCAAAAATATGTGTGAGTATGTGAAAAAGTTTATTGTAAACTTACTGTAAATGAGTGTTGATTTATGGCTTCAAGTTTGATATGATTTTGGGTGTTATTTAAGTGTATCAACTTATGCAAATGATGATGTTCAATTAAGTGTAAAGTGGCTGAACTTAAATGAAGAATTCTTGGCCAAATATGTCCATGAAAATGCACCTAATGGACTCACTAAACACTACTCCAAATGCATGAATTTTTAACGTTAAAAAGTGGAGAAAAATAGGCTGCAAAATGGTAATCAAAATTTCCAGATTTTGATGTTAAATTCGGGCAGTTTCTGGAGACTTTGAAAGGGTTTTAAAAGGGATTAAAATAGGTGAGGTCAAGGGGAATCGAACCCAAGACCTCACATGACCTCAAGGCTGAAATTTTAAAAAACAAAATGTGTTGGGGCTAAGGGGATTCGAACCCCTTAGCTGCTGCCCACGAAATGAATAAAAGAAAAAAATGGGGATGGGGGGAATCGAACACATGACTTATGGGAAGCAAGGAAGAGGGAGAAATAAGAAAATAAAATATGTGAGGCGTGGGAATCGAACCCACGACCTCAAGGCTGGAACAAAGGAGGCGAAAATAAGTTTAAAAAAATAGGTGAGGCCGTGGGGGTTCGATCCCACGACCTCACTGCCCATGCTCTCAACTTAGAGAAAAGTATTAAATATATATATGGGGCTGTGGGGGTTCGAACCCACCACCTCACAGCCCTTAAGCAAAAATTAATTAAAAAGAAGGAGGCTGTGGGGGTTCGAACCCACAACCTCCTTACTTGGGCGAAATTAAGAGTAAAATAAAAGAGGCTGTGGGGGTTTGATCCCACAACCTCTTGGTTTAAGAAAGATGGGAGAATATCATGTTAATGAAAAATGAAAATGGGGTTGTGGGGGCTCGAACCCACAACCCATCGGCCAATTCAAGAAAAAGGTTAAATAGAAAAGTAATCCTTCAATGTTAATATTGTGATTTAACTTAGAGTTAAAATATTATGAATATTAGAATAAAATCAATTAAAAATAAAAATGATATCCAATTGATTCAAGACTTGGGTTTCCTTGCCCAAACTTCCGTTTGATACATAAGTCATACGTGAACAAATCATCCAAGAATAATGCCATCTACTTAGATCGAAATCAAGATCTTGGTATATATACAAAATACATAAGTCTTGTACTATAAAATCTTAGGAATGTATGAGTCACATAATGAACTACGAATGAAGCCTAATCGCTTGTATGTATAGACACCTAAGTCTAACATACGTTCAAAAGTAAGTGAACTTAAGATGTATAAAATGAAATGATGAACCCTAGAAGGGTTAAGTATGAGTGTAAAATACTGGCATATGATGGGATGAACAATGAAATGATGAAATGAACAATGAAATAATGAAACCCTAGAAGGGTTAAGTAAGGGTGTAAATCACCCCAAAAGGCCAAGTGCATTGGCATAAGACGAAACGAACATTCACGTAATAAGAGGTGAATAACTATGGAAAGCAAAGGTGCTAATAATGATGAATGTGGTGACTACATGATATGAGGCTAATGTAAATGATGAGAGCAATCTCAAATGAGCCTAAGTAAATGTTACCAATACGTACTCACCTATGAGAGTGTAAGATAATGAAAAGACCAGTCTCTATGAACACTCTAATGAGAGTATTGAGCTTAACACACTCAATACGAATGATGAGATGAGAAATCATCTAATGAGCTATGATGTCCTCATACTAGAAGCCAACTTCCATGACGTATGAGTTGAATGTAATGGAACTTTTTACTGAGCACCGATAGACTAGCTATGAGCGGTGATGCCTTCTTTCGGGAAGGGTGGAGGTTCACGTAACTCTCATGAGATGAGACTGTCCGGCTTGCCGGGTATGGGTCTCCTGATATCTCCTAGTCTTCGAACCTATACTGCCAATATAGGGATCTGGCGGGGTTAAATTCCTATGTACGCTAGCATGTTATTGGATCACTTTGGCCGGTGATTCCACCTCTTTTCGGTGTGGGGGAGACACTGGATTTCATGATGCTCACATGATCTATGTCGGTTAAAGTTAAAGTTCCCAATGAATGAATGAGGCCAGCCTCAAATGATACACATAATGAAATGAATGAATACCAAAGGTGTTAGTATAGGATAATCAAAAGGTGAGTTAGATTCTAGTAATGACATTAGGTCATTCTTGGTCATTGCACAACGAACCTAATGAAAGTCTTAAACTACATCCTAGGTATAACCGGTGGTTACACTGGACTATGAACGAAATGAAATGAAGTACGTATGAATGAATGAAGCAGACTCTGTGTTTGCTAATGAAGACTCCCTAGTTGAGGTCCCATATGTTGAGCCCTCATTTCTGGGATGTCTTAATATCAAGTCCATGATTCCAAGGTCTCATGGCATATGAATGAATGATATGAACGAAGTTATGTGCTACATGCAAAATGTACTGTATGCTATATGATATGTGCTATGTGTAAATATTATGTGTTGTGTGCAAATGTAAAAAGTATGATGATGTATGTTATTCTCATGGCATAACTTTCCTATTCCAAATCTGGAAAGCTCACTGACTTTCCTAATGCAAATTTGGAAAGATCATTTACTTTCCTAATCCAAATTTGGAAACTTTCCTAATCTCAATTTGGCAAGTCTACTGACTTGACTTCCAAAAATCATGTTGTTAGGAAAGAGCTATTCTTTCTCATGCATGTCCTTGGTGTGTGCTTGCATATACCCATACTTAGTACAAGTGTGTACTAACCCCATACAAACTCTACTATTTTAGGTGCAGGCACAGGTGGACGATAGAGCTGCAGGATCATCGTTGCAGTTATCCGGACATCCAGCATTCATCCGAACTTGGTAGGTCCTCATGCTTTCGAGGATGCTTCTGTTTTATATTCTAGCTTAGTTTTAGAGTTGAGCTAGTGGAGCATGTTCCACTAGCATTTCTTTCCTGTTTTTATTCAGACTATGTATTGGTGCCATTTTGGCAATTATACGCTTTATAAGTATTGAACTATTCCTTTCATTTGATTATCTCTTAATGTTAGATGGTTGATGGTGAACAAATTTCGAATGTATTAGAAAGGTTTAGTAAGCAATATTTAGAAACAAAAAGTTTCAAATTTTCCGCTAAAATTAACCTATGTAAAGTAAGAATGACGTAAGTAGGCTTGTCTGCGACCTCTGAGAGGTCAACGACGCCGGTCTCGTCTGGGGTCTAGATTCCAATCGTGACACTATTGCTTCACTGTGCATAGTGATTATGTTATGTTATGACTGGCATTGTGCTAGATAGTTAGTAGTGTCATTCTGTGATGAATGTTCCTAAGGGGGGGATAATGTAACAACCCTAAAAATGGATATGATAAGTAATGCTTAATGTGTCTAGAATGCCTACGATTAGACCAGGCTCACACGGATTGATGCGCGTAGAACCAGACCTAGAAACCCTTGGTACAGCAAAGCCAACTAAGTTGGGGAGTTATTTTAGCTAGGAAAGGTAGGGTCCAGCCATGTAGGGCTCTCGAATATGAAGAGTTACTCGAATGAGTCATTACCGAACTTAAAAAGGGAAAATCTTAGGTTTGGAGGGTCTAGGGGTAAAATGGTATTTTTCCAGGCTAAGGGTAGTATCGTAATTACCCTAAATATATAATTAATTATTTAATTAATAAGGTGGAGGGTCATTTTGGGGAGAGAGGGCCGAAAATTGGCTCTTGAAGTGAAGTCTTGCTCCACCCGGGTTCGAACCTTGGTGGAAGCAATGAATTAAATTTGTTTTTATTTAAGTTGGTAAATTAATGTAATTAATTAATATTTATTATTTATTGGCTGATTTAAAATAAAAGGATATCAATTTTTTTATATTTAACTAAACCTTATTTGACTAAGTCCTAAACTAGACTCCTAAGCCTAATAAAACTCTCACTCTCTCATGTTTATCTCCTCAACATCCACGACGATTCTCTCTTATTTCTCACGTCTTCTCTATGCCAATATAACATACAAGAACAGAAAATTTACTAAAGTTCTTCACACTTGAAGAACTCAAAACGAAAAATAAAATCAAACGCTAAGCAAAATACGTTAGGCAAAGGAAGGGTTTTCCGTCGAAAGTTTGGTGTTGAAACTTGGTTTTGGATGTGAGTGTTGGAGAAGGTTTGGGCAGCAACCTCAAGGTTTGAACTTCATAAAAGGTATGGGTTTTGTTACTCTTGGTCCTTTCCCAAGAGACCCTTAAGGTTCAGTATTCTAATCCGAAAACTAGTGTTGTTCCCCGTTGCATGTCCCTGTCACTAGCTCCCAATGATTTGTAGGTTGGGTATGTTTTGCTGGTAGATATTAGGCGTGTATTGTGTTTTCGTGAAAGAATATGTTCATGAATGTGTGTTAAAAATTGTATGAATGACAACCTATGTGTTCCGAAACTATGTGCATGTGTGTGCAAAAATGTGGCAGTGACTAGGTGTTCTCGGGTTAAGGCTCAAAAATTGTGATGTTATGGTTGTTATCTTACGTGCAGAAATTTATGCAAATCGTGATGTTCATATGAGTTGAAATGTGGCTGATTTGAATGATACTCTCTTGGCTTAAGGAATCCATGAAAAATGCACCTAAGAACGTATTAAATGATCTACGAATTACCCTATCAATTTACGTGTAAATGTTGATGAAAGTATGCCGAACAATTTCAAAAAAAATTCCAGCTTCAAGGGATGAATTTTGGTCAAGTTAAGAGGGTTCAAAATGTTGTGAAAAATGAATCAAAACAAGTGAGGTCATGGAGGATTGAACCCGTGACCTCACCATGTTAAAAACCATGAAAATAAAGAAGTAAAAAGGAATGTGGTGAAGGGGATTCGAACCATGGTCTTGGCTGGAAAATAAGCTATGAAAAACAAGAAATGAGAGGAGGTGGATTCGAACCCACAACCTCTGAGACAGCTTAAGGAAAAATGTAAAGAAAGGAAATGTGAGGTGTGGGAATCGAACCTACGACCTCTAGGCAGTAAAGAAGAATTAAGAAAATGAAAAGAAAAGAAATGTGAGGCGTGGGAATCGAACCCACGACCTCTAGGCAGTAAAGGAGAATTACAAGAAAAATAAAGTGAGGCTATAGGGGTTTGATCCCACAACCTCATGGTCAACTCGAAATAGTCAAGGAAAAAAAAAGGGCTGTGGGGGTTCGATCCCACAACCCCTCGGCCAAGGAAGAGAATTTTCAAAGTATAGAAATAAAAAGGTAATATTGATGTTGGGGCTCGATCTAGGGTCCCAATGTCATGTGGATCGAAATTAAATAAAAAAAAATGTAAAGTGTTGTCCAAGGGATTCGAAACCGGATTCCCTTGCCCAAATTCCATATTGATACATAAGTTATAAGATCGAAATCGAGATCCTGGCATACATACAAGATGCATAAGTCTTGTACCACATAATCTTAGGAAGATATGAATCACTTAAACGAACTATGAATAAAGCCTCATGGCTTGTATGTATAGACCCATAAGTCTAACATACGTTTAAAAATAAGTGAACCTAAGATGTATGTGATGAAATGATGTAAACCTAGAAGGGTTAAGTACGAGTGTAAAACACACTAAATGTCCAAGTGTATTGGCATACGATGAAATGAATATTATGTAATGAAATGATGAAACCCTAGAAGGGTTAAGTAAGAGTGTGAAACACACAAATGGTCAAGTGCATTGGCATATGATGAAATGAACATTCACGTAATAAGGGGTAAGTAATTATGAAGAGCAATGTGCTAAAGTTAATGAATGTGGTGACAACATGAATGCAACAACCCTAAAAATGGATATGATAAGTAATGCTTAATGTGTCAAGAATGCCAACGACTAGAGCAGGGTTCACACGGATTGATGCGCGTAGAACCAGACCTCGGAACCCTTGCTACAGCCAATCCAACTAACTTGGGGAGTTACTTGAGCTTGGAAGGTTGGGTCCAACCATGTAGGGCTCTCGAATACGAAGATTTACTCGAATGAGTCTTTACCGGACTCAAAAAGGGGAAATCTTAGGTTTGGAGGGTCTAGGGGTAAAATGGTCTTTTTCCTGGCTAAGGGTAGTATCGTAATTATCCTAAATATGTAATTAATTATTTAATTAATAAGGTGGAGGGGCAATTTAGGGAGAGAGGGCCGAATATGGGCTCTTGAAGTGAAGTCTTGCTCCACACGGGTTCGAACCTAGGTGGAAGCGATGAATTAAAGTGATTTTTATTTAAGTTATTGAATTAATGTAATTAATTAATAATTATTATTGATTAGCTGATTTAAAATAAAATAGAAATCAGATTTTTTTAAATAAACAAAACCTTATTGACTAAGTCCTAAAACTAGACTCCTACGCCTCCTATAACACCCACTCTCTCACGTTTATCTCTCAACTCTCACGCTCAATCTCTCTTTTTCTTTCTCACGTATTCTCTCTGCCAAAATAAGATTCAAGAGCAGAAAAATAAACCAAGTTCTTCACACTTGAAGAACTCATACGAAATCACAAGAAAATAAACGTTAATCGCACATTAGGCTAAGGGAGGTTGTCTGTTGAGTGGTGTTGACATTGAGGAGGCTTAGACGTGATCTTGGGTGGATTTTTTGGGCAGGAAGTCGAGGGTTTAACGTCAAAAAGGTATGGGTTCTCTTCTCTCTTGGTCCCTTTCCCAAGAGACCCCTTAAGGTTCAGATTAATCACTCTGAAAACTAGGATTGTTCCCCTATGCATGCCCCTGTCACTAGCTCCCAATGAATCGTAGGTTGGGTATGATTGCTGGTAGATTTATGTGTATGTTATGTCTTCGTGATGAATATGATTATGTTTGTGTACTTGAAATCGTATGAAAGACAACCCATGTGTTCAAAATTATGTGCAAGTGTGTGTGTGCAAGCATGTTACAGTGACTAAGGTTCTCGGGTTCAGGCTCCAAAATTGATAATGTTATGGTTGTCATTTTACGTGCATAAACCTATGTAAATCATGATGTTCATTAAAATGAAAGTGTGGATGATTTGAGTACCAATCTTTTGGCTAAACGAATTTATGAAAAATGCACCCCAAAACGTAATATATGATCTATGAATTTCCCTAAGAGTTTAAGTGAAAGTGTTGGTGAAAATGAGATGAAAAATGACTAAATTTCCAGCAAACTTACAAGTTTGGTTTAGTCTAAATAAAGATGAATAAATCTGGAAATTATTTGAGTGTAATAGGGATGAGGTCACCAGAATTCGAACCGATGACCTCACCCGTGAACTGCCTTGAAAAAGTGGAAAAAAAAGATTGGGGGTCGGGGGACTCGATCTCGAGTACTGGCTGTAAAGTGAAGTACAAATAAAAATTAATAAATGAGAGGAGTGGGATTCGAACCCACAACCTCTCGATCATAAGTTAAGGAAGGCGAAATAAAAATAAAAGTGAGGCGTGGGAATCGAACCCACGACCTGTAAGCGAAAAGGGGAGAAATAAAAAGAAAGTAAAGTGAGGCTGTGGGGGTTCGATCCCACAACCTCACTGCCAACGCAGAAATAGTCAACTTTTAAAAGAAGTTAAAATAACGAGGCTTTGGGGGTTCGACTCCACAACCTCGCAGTCCCAAACGAGTAAAAGAAAAATAAAGAGAAAAGAGGCGATGTCGTTGGGGCTTGATCTAGGGTCCCAACACCGTAATGACCGAAGTTAAAGAAAATAAAAAGAAAATATTAAGTGTTGTTCAAGGGATTCGAACTTAGGTTCCCTTGCCCAAGTTCCGTATTGATACATAAGTCATACGTGAATTAAATTTTCAAGAATAATGCCGCCTACTTAGATCGAAATCGAGATCTTGACATACATACAAGATGCATAAGTCTTGTACTACATAATCATAGGAAGATATGAATCACTTAAACGAACTATGAATGAAGCTTCATGGCTTGTATGTATAGACGCATAACTCTAGCATACGTTTAAAAATAAATGAACCTAAGATGTATGTAATGAAATGATATAACCCTAGAAGGGTTAAGTACGAGTGTGAAATACACTAAATGGACAAGAGCATTGGCATACGATGAAATGACTATTATGTAATGAAACGATGAAACCCTAAGAGGGTTAAGTAAGAATGTGAAACACACAAATGGCCAAGTGCATTGGCATATGATGAAATGAACATTCACGTAATAAGGGGTGAGTAATTATGAAGAGCAATGTGCTAAAGTTAATGAATGTGGTGACAACATGATAAGAGGCCAATGTAAAAGATGAGAGCAATCTCAAATAAGCCTAAGTAAATGTTACCAAAATGTACTCACTTATGAGAGTGTAAAGTTAATGAAGAGACCAGTCTCAATGAACACTCTAATAAAAGTATTGAGAATAATGTATACTTAATACTAATGATGAGATGAGAAATCATCTATTGAGCTATGCTTTCCTCATACTAGAAGCCAGCTTCAATGACGTATGGGTTGAATGAAATGGAACTTTATACTGAGCATCGATAGACTAGCTATGAGCGGTGATACCTTCTTTCGGGAAGGGCGGAGATTCACGTAACTCTCATGAGATGAGACTGTCCGGCATGACGGGTATGGGTCTCCTTATATATCCTAGTCTTTGAACCTATACTGCCCATATAGGGATCTGGCAGGGTTAAATTCCCATGTACGCTAGAATGTTTTGGGCACTTTGGCCGGTGATTCCACCTCTTTTCGGTGTGGGGGAGACACTGGATTTCATTATGCTCACATGATCTATATCGGTTAAAGTTAAAGTTCCCAATGATTGAATGAGGCCAGGCTCAAATGATGCACATAATGAAATGAACGATACCAAAGGTGTTAGGATAGGATAATCAAGAGGTGATCTAGATTCAAGTAATGACACTAGGTTATTCTTGATCATTGCACAGAAAACCCGATAAAAGTCTTAAACTACATCCTAGGTATAGCTGGTGTTCACACTAGCCTATGAACAAAATGAAATGAAGTACGTATGAATGAATGAAGCAGACTCTGTGTTTGCTAATGAAGACTCCCTAGTTAAGGTCCCATATGTTGAGCCCTAATTTTGGAAAGTCTTAATGTCAAGTCCATGATTCCATGGTCTCATGGCATATAAATGAATGTAATAAAAGATGTTATGTGCTATATGCAATATGATATGTGTTGTGTGTAAGATGTTATGTGCTCTGTGCAATATGATAAGTATGATGATGCATGTTACTCTCATGGCATGACTTTCCTAATCCAAATTTGGAAAACTCACTGACTTTCATAATCCAAATTTGGAAAGCTCACTGACTTTCCTAATCCAAATTTGGAAAGCTCACTGACTTTCCTAATCCAAATTTGGAAAGTACACTAACTTTCCTAATCCCAATTTGGCAAGTCCACTGACTTGACTTTCCATAATCATGGTGTTAGGAAAGAGCTATTCTAACTCATGCATGTCCTTGGTGTGTGCTTGAATATACACATACTTAGTACAAGTGTGTACTAATCCCATACAACTCTATATTTTTAGGTGCAGGCACAGGTGGACGCTAGAGCTTACAGGTTGACGTTGCAGCTATTCGGACGTGGATCTTTCATCCATACTTGGTAGGACCTCATGCTTTCGAGGATGTCTACCATTATTATCTAGCTTAGATGTAGGCTTTAGCTAGTGGAGCATGTTCCACTAGTGTTTCTTTCCACTTTCATGTCATACTTTGTATTGGTGCCGTTTTGGAAAAAATACGTTTCATGCAATTATGAACTGTTTCTTTCATTTGATTACCTCTATATTAGATGGTTGATTTGTGAACGCCTATGATGTGAAGTTTAAAATGTTTTGCATGAAATAAGAAAACAAAAAGTTCAAATTTTCCGCTAAAATTAACCTAGATGAAGTAAGAATGACGTATGTAGGCTTGTCTGCGACCTCTGAGAGGACAACGACACCGCTCTCGTCTGGGGTCTAGATTCCGGCCGTGACAAAGTTGGTATCAGAGCACTAGGTTAAATTCCGAGAATAATAAGTTCACATCAACCACATTGAGTAGTTTCTAAGTCATGGTCGTGAAGTGCACCACTATCCTAAATTAGAGACTGCGTGATGCGTTGGAAAATTTACCTTCTTCTGATCTTATCGTGCTTTTTGTAATGTCTACTTTCTTAGTGTTATGAGCGTGTCTAACATCAATCTTTGTTATTTTCAGAGAATGAATACTAGGAGAACCATTGGTCATAGGAGAGGAGGTGCAGCTGCTGGGGACAATCAGGTTCCACCCCAGGCTCCAGCTGAAGGAGTGTCTATGCCGGTTAACTCAGCTGGGTTGACTGATGCGGAGGTGCGGGCATCTCTGGACCTGATGGCAGAGGCCATCACTATGCAGGCCCAGGATATGACTACCCAGGTCAACCGGCAGGATGTTCAGAGGGAGAACCCACCGGTTCGTAGCATGGCTGACAGGCTGAGGGACTTCACGAGGAAGAATCCACCTATTTTCACAGGGTCTAGGACTTCAGAGGACCCTCAGGAGTTTGTGGACGAGGTGCATAAGATTTTGGTGGCTATGGGGGCCACAGACACTAAGAAAGCAGAGTTGGCTTCCTATCAACTCAAGGATGTTGCACATACTTGGTGTAAGATGTGGCAGGATAGCCGAGCTTTGGGAGGAGTTTCGGTCACTTGGGAGCTGTTTAAGACAACCTTCCTGGAGAGATTCTTTCCCAGGGAGATGAGGGAGGCAAAGGTAAAGGAGTTTATCAACCTTAACAGGGATCAATGATAGTCAGAGAGTATTCCTTGAAGTTTGTTAAACTATCCAGGTATGCTATTTTCCTTAGTATCTAACAGCAAGGATGAGATGAGTACTGAAGTTTGTTAAATTATCCAGGTATGCTACTTCCCAGGTATCTAACAGCAGGGATAAGATGAGGAGGTTCCTCACAGGAATCAACGGAGATCTGGAGGAGGAGTGTTGGTCTGTGATGCTCCATGATAATATAGACCTCTCCAGGTTGATGGTGCATGTCCAGCAGGTAGAGGACAGCCGCAAGAAGAAGGGCATTCGTGATGCTAGGAGGCCTAAGCCTCAAGATCAGGTAGGTCCTATCCATGGAGGCCACAGAAACAATTTTTGCTTCCGTGAGCAGCCCTGGTTTAAAAAGGGGCAACAGAGTTCTGGGAACTCTAATTCTCAAAGGAGTACAACACCTAGAGGAGGCAAACCTGAGCCCAAGAAGGGCAATGTAGGTAAGATGAAGCGTCCAGAAAGAACTGTGTTAAGTGTGTCCGTGCTCACAGTGGAGAGTGCAGACACAGCACTAATGCCTGCTTTGGTTGCGGTATGAGTGGGCACATTGTTAGAGACTGCCCATAGAACAGAGGTCAGGCTAGAGGTAATGCTCAGCCTAGGCCTAATCCACAGGGTGCAGCAGCAGCCAAACCTCCTAAGAGGAACAGGTTCTATGCCCTGAAGGGCAGGGAGGAGCAGGAGAAGTCTGCTGATATGGTCACAAGTATGCTGCAAGTATTCTCAAATTGTGTTTATGCTTTACTTGATCCAGGGTATACGCTTTCCTTTGTAACTCCTTTGCTTGCTCTCACTTTTGCGATATTGCTTGAAGTTCTGCATGATCCTATAGTGGTTAGTACACCTTTAGGAGAAAATGTGAGAACTGATAGAGTATACAAGGATTGCCCAATAGTTGTGAGTGGTAAGGCTGTGTGCAGACTTAGTAGAGTTACCCATGCATGATTTTGATGTTATTCTTGGCATGGACTAGCTTCACAGTTGTTATGCTTGTTTGGATTATCGTAGTAGAGTGGTGAGATTTCGTTTCCCTAATGAAGAAGAGCTAGTCTGGGAGGGGTACAACTCGATTCATCCTAATCCCTTGATTTCGAACCTTAAGGCCAATAAAATGATGTCCAAGGGGTTATTGTGTCATCTTGTGAGTGTTAATGATTTAGATCATGATATTTCTTCCATAGACTCAGTGCCTGTAGTGAATGAGTTCCTAGATGTATTTCCTGATGATTTGCCTGGAGTCCCTCCCCCTCGAGAGATTGACTTTGGTATCGACTTAGAAACTGATACTAAACCAATTTCAATTCCTACCTACAGGATGGCTCCAGCTGAACTCAAGGAGTTGAAGTTGAAGTTAAAAGATCTCACTGATAAGGGTTTCATTCAGCCGAGCATATCCCCTTGGGGCGCTCTAGTGTTGTTTGTGAAAAAGAAGGATGGAACCCTTAGAATGTGTATCGATTATCGGCAGCTCAACAAAGTCACTATAAAGAATAAGTATCCACTTCCCAGAATAGATGATTTGTTCGATCAGCTCCAAGGGTCTAGTTTCTTCTCTAAGATTGATCTTTGTTTAGGTTATCATCAGCTTAGGGTTAGGGATGGATATATCCCAAAGATAGCCTTTAGTACCCGTTATGGTCATTATGAGTTCTTAGTTATGTCATTTGGTCTTACGAATGCACCTGCTGCATTTATGGACCTCATGAACCAAGTCTTCCATGAATACCTTGATTCTGTTGTCATAGTATTCATTGATGATGTCACGACCCGAAAGCACCCCCTAAAAGTTAGGGAAAACCTTCGAATCATGACCGGGCGTACTTGACCCCTTTGGGGTCTCGTACAAGCCCTCTAACTAGCATTCATAACATAAAGCATGAAAAGTAGTTTGGAAATTAAAACTTTTCACGATAATAATAATAAAAGGAGTCTTTTCATAAATACTAAGAAATCTTATCGTCACAAGCCAACTTAAAGACACAACTTGGAATCTTAGGGACACGCCCATTTACGATAAAAGTAAATACATTTTTAAGTATTAATAAAGAAACTAAGAAACATAAAACTATGTCCTCGAATATATGAGGACATACCAAATTCTTGAGAGATAAAGTTCCCAAGCTTCGACTCCGATCCTCCCAAAAGGGCTTCCAACCTATACTCATAAGGTATAAAAAGTATGGGGTTAGTACAACAATGTACTAAGTATGGCATATGCAAAAACATGCAAAAAGAGACATTTTAGTAAAGATAGCTTTTTATGTAATTCAAATATAACCTTCATGAATCTAGAAGCAAACCCACATAAGAATCAACAATTAACACTTTATGGCTATCTTACCAAACTTAAAGTAAACAAAAGGAACATTTCAATTAACTTTGCTAAACTTGCAATAAAATTGAATAAAGCATCATAGTGAACATTTTGAATTCTTACAATGAAGACCTTACAGTGAATGGCACGGTCCAAGTCATATGAACCCTTTTCCTTTGAAGTTGCCCTAACCCAAGGTTATCCTAAGACTCCCTAAGGTGAGCCAAGAAGGGACTCTCATTACACCTCCCTTCAAAGCACACCAAAGCGACCCTTAAAACTACCAAATCTTAGGCTTACTTCGTTAGAAATCAAATCCACGCCCTTGGCTAACATATGCAAAACACTCATGGAAATATAGGTCATACCAAGTGCAATGTGAGAGTAGCATCCCATACTACCACTCCCACTTAGTACTCCTAATGGATTCCATTTACTCAAGTACTCCACAATAATCCTCCATAACACTACACCATAGTACTCATTCACACGGATTTCATGAAAGTACTCTTCTCCCATAGTAGGTATAGGTCACACCAAGTGCAATGTGAGAATAGCATCCCATACTACTACTCCCACTCAATGCTCCTACTTGGTAACTAATGTGGATTGAGCACTTCACGACATACATACACATTTCAACAATACACAGAGAATTAGTTTCAAATCAATTCTTTGTGGGAGTTAGCTTAACCGACAAAGACCATGAGAGCTAGACATGGAATCCCGATATTACCCCTATCGGATGAGGGATCCTTACTTGCCTAGAGTAAGGTCATGCTTCTTAGCGTTTACATGGCTTTTCCAATAGCTACACCTATGCGGGCACATAGTTAAGGGATAAGGAGATTGCTACTAAGTAACTCACTCTCTACTAACGAGGAGTACTCATCTCAAGAGGTACTTTGGATTAAAACATCTCAACTAACGAAGTGCAATCCACCTCCCCTACATATCCTCTCGGTGCTAGGCATAACTCCACATGGATTTCTCGACATAATAGTCTATCTTAGAAAGGTCGCTAGGAAATGGAGAGGTTGTTACTAGACACTACATCTCAACTCACGAAGTGTGTCCACCTCATGATTTCCCCTTTTTGCTCAACTTGGCATAATACAATCTTTAAAGAGTGTGTGTGTACATGTGCACACCTTGCATATAAGCATCATTTCATTATCATCAAGTTCTACTCATACTTTAACCTTGATTCATCAAGCTACACACTCTACATACTTCTCATAATCATATACTTCATTTAGACATAAACTAGGTCAAACATGCAATTCAAGCTACATCAAACACAACACAAGACCCATTTCAAATATATATCTTCATTCCACATATTAGACCTTCAAGATCACATACTCAAACCATACTAAGTAACATCAAGTTCATCAATTAGCACCGCCACCCATAAGGTGGACCATACCACTCAAATAGCAATTCATAATAAGAATTATACAATGAGAGCAACTCATCAACAAATCAAACCATCATTACCCATAAGCAATTTATCAATATTTCACCATATTAAGGCCCTTAGGGCAGTAGCTACACCAACATGACAAATACAAGAAGACCCAAGTTCATACCCTACTCAAATCATGCTCACATAACCCATTTTCAAGTCAAAATTGAAGTATGCATAAACAAGAGTTTCATGGAGTTTTAACATCAAAACCATCTATTCAAACCAAGATAAATACATTTAAACCATTAGAACTTAGTTGCAAGAAGACCCATAATAGAAATCAAAGTTTAGAAGAAGTTGAGTTTAAAACCCCTTTTTGAAAACCATTTTGGAAGTTGGCTTCTTGAATGGAAAGGTATTCAAGAATGGATACCATACCTTTATGAGAAAGAAACCCACGAATTTGAGGAAGAAACACGTCCAAAGCAGCCCTCCTTTTTTTCTTTAACCTCTAGCCTTCAATGGAGTCTTGGAGAGAGTTTCTTTAGAGAGAGAGATGAATTTAGAAGTGAGGGGATTTGTCTAGGTCTAGGGTTTAAAACTAATTTAATATAACCTAAAAACACCAAAATTATACACCTAGGGTCTTATAAGACTTGGGGTGTATAAAACACCCCAAGTTGGCAGCCTTAAGTCGTGCACTGGCTGGCCTCGTCGACGAGACCTCCTCGACGGACCATCACGTTCACCACGGACCGTCATGGAGTCCCGTCGAGGAACACTTGGCTCCAACTGGAGCCTGTCCAAGTTTCCACTCCCTGTCACTCGCGACGCCCTGGATCGACGGACTGTCCTGAATGCGACGGACTGTCGCCATGGTCGTCGTGAGCCGCTGATGGGCAGACTTTGCCCAAGTCTTGGGCCCTTCATCTAGGGCCCCTTGTGGGTCCTAGGTGGGGTCGTACACGGGCGTCAAACCCCTAAACTAAGTCGTCTAGGTCTAAGGAACATCCGACGCATGTTTCAAGTAAAACGAACACATAAAACTCATCCAAACTCGCCAAGACATACAAGTACATTCTAAGGCATACCATCCGAACGTCATGGACGTTTTTGGTCGATTGAACTCCAAACTTAACCAAACTTTGCACACTGCCTAAGGACACCAAACTAACTCCGTTTAACTTAAAATTAACTCAAGAAATAACCATGAGGCTCTAGTTCACCTTAGTTCATTTTGGGGCGTTATACAGCCCGTCTCCTTTGCCATCGATTGCACACTGCCAGGCAGTGTTGCTTCTAACACTAGGGTCCTCCTAAAGGACCCTTGGTTGGTACTTTGGGAGTTGTACCCGGACATTTGAACCTTGAAACATCACTAACATGTGTTACACATACTTTTATCAGATTTCGTTAAACTTCAACTCTTAAAAACAAGTCAAATAGGCCAAGGCACACTAGCACCTCTATGGACCAACTTTTGGACGTCTTGGACGTTCGTAAACATTTTGGTTCCAAAACTTCCTAAGTGACCTATTTTCATGAAACTAACCTTAAAAGCAGTGTCTAGACTTCCCGACACCTATGTTAGGCTTAAAGACACGTCTTACGTTTTCGAAATGTTACATTATCCCCCCCTTAGGAAAATTCGTCCCCGAATGACACTAAAATTCTTTTCAAGGAAGGAATAGACTCAAGACTAGCAGCTCAACCAACATCATTTCAATATAATACAATACAATACATATCATTTCAATCAAGGCAATTCAAAACTTCAATTACCAAATATAAGACTCAACATCACCTCATGAGCTACTTCCTTCTCACAACAACCATTTGAGCTCTTCATGACAAACATGAGTCAATTAGATTCAAATTCAACTTATCAACATGATACTAAACATTTCATTAAAACTCAGCATGTCAAAATGCACAACATGACTCAAAACAAGACAAAACAAAATTTCACATTTTTGGAAGCAATTCACTGGCAGTTCACTGTAATGTTACTGCCCATACTTTGAAAATTCAACTTTTGCATTTCTTCACCCAAAAATCAAAGGACTTCAATTCCTAATTATATTTAAACTATTAAAAGAAATGACTAACCTCAATCATCAAAAAGATGAGGATATCGGGACTTCATGTCGGCCTCGGCCTCCCACGTCGCACCCTCAACTAAGTGGTTCCTCCATAACACTTCTACGGATACAACCTCTTTGTTCCTCAACCTTTTCACTTGTCTATCAAGAATTTAGACCGGAACCTCCTCATAAGAGAGGTTATACTTGACCCCAAGGCCCTCAATAGGAAGAATGGACTGGGGATCACCCACACGCTTATTAAGCATGGAAATATGAAAGACCGGACGAACCGAAGCCAATTCACTTGGCAACCTCAACTCATAGGCCACCTTACCAACCCTTTGCAAGATATCATAGGGACCCACATAACGAGGGCTCAACTTCCCTTTCTTGCCAAATCTAACAACCCCTTTCATAGGAGAAATCTTCAAATACACTTTGTCACCTTCCTCAAACTCAAGATCCCTTCTCCTATTATCGGCATAGGACTTTTGCCGACTATAGGCCGTTTGCAATCGATTCCTTATTATATGAACTTTCTCCAATGTCTTTTAGATCAAGTCGGGACCAAGAATTGAGGACTCTCCAACTTCAAACCACCCAATAGGAGACCTACACCTCCTACCATACAAGTCTTCATAGGGATCCATGTAAATGGATGAATGAAAACTATTATTATAAGCAAACTCTACCAAAGGCAAGTGCTTATCCCAACTCCCTTTGAAATCAATGACACAAGCTCTAAGCATATCCTCAAGGGTTTGAATAGTACGTTCTGCTTGACCATCCGTTTGAAGGTGAAAAGCGGTACTCAACTTCACCTGAGTACCCAACCCTTCTTGAAATGACCTCCAAAACCTAGATGTGAATTGTGCACCCCTATCCGATATGATGGATAAAGGAATACCATGGCAACACACAATCACGTCTATGAAGATCTTAGCATAAGCTTCCGCCGAATAAGTAGCCTTGACGGGAATGAAATGAGCGGACTTGCTCAACCTATCAACCACCACCCAAATGGAGTCATACCCTTTTTGGGTCTTAGGCAATCCTACCACAAAATCCATACTGATGTCTTCCCACTTCCAAGTGGGAATTTGGATTTCTTGTAGTAAGCCACCCGGTTTTAGATGCTCAGTTTTCACTTGTTAGCAATTTGGACACTTAACAACAAACTCCGCTATGTCCCTTTTCAAACCTTTCCACCAATACACCTCTCTAAGGTCATGATACATCTTTGTTGACCCCGGATGAATGGAATAATGGGACCCATGAGCTTCCTCAAGGATATGGTTCCTCAAATCATCAACATTAGGAATACACAACCTCCATTGATATCCCAAAACACCATCCCCCCCTAAGGATAAGGACTCATTAAACTTGCCAAGAACCGATTCTTTCAACTCCATTAATGGTTTATCAAGGTGTTGTTTAGACTTCACCTCAACAACCAAAGATGATTCGGAGTTATGATGTACCATCACACCACCATTTGAAAAACCCTCCAATCTAACTCCCAATCTAGCCAATCGATGAACCTCTTTCACTAGGTCCCTTTTGGATTCATCAACATGAGAAACACTACCCATAGACAAACGGCTTAGAGCATCCGCTACAACATTCGACTTGCCTGGATGATAAAGAACACTCATATCATAATCTTTCAATAATTCTAACCATTTTCTTTGTCGGAGATTCAACTCCTTTTGGGTAAACACGTATTGGAGACTTTTATGATCGGTGAACACATCAACATGGACACCATTCAAATAATGCCTCCAAATCTTCAAAGCAAACACTACGGCCGCTAACTCAAGGTCATGAGTGGGGTAGTTCCTCTCATGCACCTTAATTTGCCTAGAAGCATAGGGAATAACCTTCCCATGTTGCATAAGCACACACCACTTTGGCCTCCCTCATCTCTCTAGGGAAGAATCAATCAAGAAATGCCTCTTTGAATATCTCTCATGTTACTGGTCCACCACGAAGAGGTCGATTATCCCTCCATTGAACATACAAAGTTTGAGCCACATCCTTGAGTTGATATGTGGCTAACTCGAACTTCTCACTCGAACTCAACCCCATAGCAAAGAGAGCCTTATACACCTCATCGATGAACTCTTGAGGGTCCTCATCAACCCTAGAACTATAGAAGGTAGGCGGATTCATTTGAGTGAAGTCCCTTAGTCGAGAAGCCATAGTAGAAACTTGTTGAGGGGCTCGGTGAACAACCTCCGATTGGTTTTGGCCCTCATAGCTTGAGCTTGGAGAGTGGCGGCTTGATCCAATTAGAGAAGGGTATCCCTTATGTCTCCATCCATCAAGGGTGGAGGGTTGGCTGGAACTTGCTCAACATTAACCCCCTCTTCAAGTGGAGGATCTTCTTCAACACGGGGAGGAGCAACCTCCTCCTCAAGCCTCCTAGCCACATTTCTCCGAGTATTCATTGCCTATAACCAAAGTACAAGGTTAAGATAAAAGCACATAATAGTTACTCTAGAGGCACGCCTTTGGATTTCCACAAAAAGAGAGATTCGTAAGCATCATATAGATTCCTATTCATAAGTGTGGCACGCTTCACAATTATGATTACGAATTTACATAGACGTGGTTGAGAGAGACGTAGTTATCAAGGATATTTAACCTCATGCTCTGATACCAAGTTTGTCACATTCGAAGAGCACCCCCTAGACGTAACCAGCGACATCGTCCTCTTTGAGGACTAAGACTAGCCTCTTAGCATTCATCATAACATTCATTGGCTAAATTATGCGGAAAAATTAAAACTTTTTAACTATATCTAATCGGAGGTTTACATAGACCTCTACATACACATAATAGTATAATATCGAGTATACATGGACCCGTTCGTATAGAAAGATTACTTAGTCTTCTACTTTTATTTCATATACATATATAAGATAGAATTAGAATCATAAAATCCGTCTCATCTCATAAACCATCTAAAACGACAATACAACATGGGCATAGCCCTACAACAATAAAAGTAAGTCACATATATGCTTTATACAACTTTGTCTTCAAATGAAAGATAGAATCAACATAAATGTCATAATAGCTAGACAATCCGTAGGTAGAATATCGACATCATCCTTGGGAAAATGAGGACCTACCACTTGGATGATAAGAGTATCCAAGCCTTCTTCTCAATCGCCTCAAACAAAACCTCAATGACCGGAACCTAAAGTGTTTGGGAAAAAGGGAGAAAATGGGGTTAGTACGCCACATGTACTAAGTATGAGACCATATGCACATATAAAAATAGAACATGCTAAAAAGGGACATTTAGTTAAAATCATGCCACTTAAGTTTATGCACAATCAACAACAAGACCAACCAACTAAACATGCTTAACCAAGTCAAAGCAATAATATGCATATTACATATTTGAACCC
This sequence comes from Solanum sitiens, assembly GCA_016801875.1. NCBI lineage: Eukaryota > Viridiplantae > Streptophyta > Magnoliopsida > Solanales > Solanaceae > Solanum > Solanum sitiens. The sequence goes on along the minus strand of JABWTJ010000187.1, from coordinate 1,088,574 downwards.
ATAATCTCACATAACCCTAACATCAAGAAATCATATTACAATTATGAATAAGAGTTAAACATGTGAACTACTAAAGAAAGACAACCATACATAACCCTTATAAAGCCACAAGTGCAATGACCAAGTAAAGCCCCATAAACCTACTTAATCAAGTAACCAAACAAGAATCACAAATAGTAACTTACTTCACATAACATAACCTTCATCATACATAAGTCCATACTTTAGTCAACAAGAACCAATTGCATGTCAATAAGCATCATAATCACCATATAAAGTCATTTACCTTTCATAATCATTTACATACATAATATTGACCTCCTAAAGCTTCTATCAAGGCAAACTAGTGCAATACCTAGGTAGAGTCCCATACCCCTACCTAAGCTAAGTCTAACCTCTCAAGACATCTTAGTTAGCCTATACATCATTACTTCATTTTAGTTTAGGGAACACTTGCCTTAACCGACATAGACCACATGAGCTAATGTGGAATCTGGTGTCATAACCTTACACCGATGGAAGGTGGTCTACCGGCCAAGGTAATACCTAACGTAAACGTAGCTTTCTAGGTGGATCCACTAGCTAGTATTCCTATGGTGGCAACATAGTTATGAACGTGGGGCATCATAGGAAATATCACTCTACACCCTATTTGGGTCATTAGGCTATCAAACCCGTGAGAACCGTAGTGAACCCTACCTTCCCTATGTGGAAAAGTGTCACCCTCGCACATACAAGATCACTCGGTGCTAATCTAGTCCCTTATTGAAATATCTTTAATCTTTATTTACCAATCATAACTTAATTTAGGTCATAGGGTCTAGACCTTGTATAATGATCATCATACTAGCTCAATAGGAATTTCATGAGTAAAAGCCTTTCATCACAACTCTCATAAGTAAGGTTAACACTTTATAGCCTTTCAACAATAAAGCACATTTGGCAATCATCATCACCCTTATTACTTTACATCTTAATCAACCTCACAACCATACCAAGACATTTCAATTCAACATCATACCAACCTATAAATCCTATACAAACATGCTTCAATACAATCATCATGACTTAACCACAATTAACCATAATTGAAACAAAGGATAAGGTCACAAGACTTACCAAGTCTTCTTCACAATTTCACCTTCATCAAGGTCTTCCATCAACCCTTACTTCAACCCAATTAGATCATCAAATCACCACCATTCAATAACCAAAGTAATCACAAGTATAGAAGAGTCACCACTTCACAATTCAATAGTAGATCAAAGCTTAGGATTTAGTCAATTCATCATGCCCTAGATCACCTATCAAGAACTAGTATGAAAGACTAATTATCATCCTAATTGATTAATAAACAACATATCAACATCATATACAAGTGATTCAATCCCTAAACAAGTCAATTGAATGAACACTTTACAATCTAAGTCAAGAACACAACCTAGGGTTAAGGACTTGGAAACATGTTCTTCAATTTAGGCAAGACCATCATCAATTACTCCAATTAAGTTATAATACATGTTAATCAACTCATATTATCCTAAAATAAACATCAACAACTCAATCCATAACATCAATTTCGGAATTGGATGAAACCCATTAGAAATCACTAACTTTTGAAATCAATTTGGATGAACCCTTTGAGGAAAGAGGTCTCAAAGGTGAAGAGATCCCATACCTTATTGTATTCATGAGAAATTGAAGATGAGTCCATTCTTTTACATCCCCCAATCACCTCCTAGACTTAGCTTCAATGGAGTCTTGCAATAGAGAGGGAAAGTAGAGAGAAGGTAGAGAGATTTGTTTTAGAGTTGTGTTAGATTAATGAGGGTTGGGAGTATTTATATTGGGTCTTAAATCAACTTAATTAAACTCCATTAACCCCTAAACCACTTAACCCTCCAACTGATTAAATGAAACCATCTTAAATTAGACAGCAAACTCGACCATCACTGACGAGACCCCGAACGACGGGCCGTCTATGAGTCGACGGGCTCTACCCCTCTCGTCCTGCACTCCGTTGTTGAGTTCAGAGACTGTGAAGATGAGGGATTCCTCAACATGTCTAAGTACGTAACAATGGAGGCATCGACGCCCCATTTTTCCACACACGGCCCGTCTCCTTTGCCATCGATTGCACACTGCCAGGCAGTGTTGCTTCTAACACTAGGGTCCTCCTCAAGGGCCCTTGGTTGGTCCTTTGGGAGTCATACCCGGACGGTTCAACCTTGAAACATCCCTAACAAGTGTTACACATACTTTTTTATCAGATTTCGTTAAATTCCAACTATTTAAAACTAGTCAAATAGGCCAAGGCACACAAGCACCTCTATGGACCAACTTTCGGACGTCTTGGACGTTCTTAAACATTTTGGTTCCAAAACTTCCTAAGTGGCCTATTTTCATGAAACTAACCTTAAAAACAGTGTCTAGACTTCCCGACACCTATGTTAGGATGAACGACATGTCTTACATTTTCGAAATGTTACATCATCCCCCCCCCTCCTTAGAACAATTCGTCCCCGAATGACACTAAAATTCTTTTCAAGGAAGGAATAGACTCAAGACTAGAATCCCAACCAACATCATTTCAATACAATAAAATACATATCATTTCAATCAAGGCAATTAAAAACTTCAATTACCAAATATGATACTCAACATCACCTCATGAGGTACTTCCTTCTCACAACAACCATTTGAGCTCATCATGACAAACATGAGTGAATTAGATTCAAATTCAACTTATCAACATAATACTAAACATTTCATAAAGACTCAATATGTCAAAATTCACAACATGACTCAAAACAAGCCAAAACAAAATTTCACATTTTTGGAAGCAATTCACTGGCAGTTCATTGTATTGTTACTACCTATAATGCCCCAAAAAGAACTAAGGTGAACTAGAGCCTCGTGATTTTTTCTTGAGTTGATTTTAATTTAAACTAATTTAGTTTAGTGTCCTTAGGCAGTGTGTGAAGTTTGGTTAAGTTTGGAGTTCAATCGTCCAAGAACATCCATGTCGTTCGGAAGGTAAGCCTTAGAATGTACTTGTGTGTCTTGTTGTGTTTGGATGAATTTTACGTGTTTGTTTTCATTGAAACTAAGGTGGGATGTTTCTAAGACCTAGACGACTTAGTTTAGGGGTTTAACGTCTGGTCACAACCCCACCTAGGAACCACAAGGGGCCTTAGATGAAGGGCCCAAGACTTGGGCAAAACTACCAAAAAGCAGTGGCCATCGACGACCCTAAGGACGGTCCGTTGGTCCACCAACGGACCGTCGACCTAGGGAGTCGATTGTACCAGAATGTCTTGGTGGAAAGGTTCTATTTTGGAGCTAAGTATCCACCCAGGAGACCCTACCAACGGCCCGTTGATGCATAGACGGTCCGTTGGTTAGGTCTCGTCTGTGAGGCCTGCCAAAACTGTTAAGTGGCTGCCTTGGCTTGGGGTGTTTGGTAAATTTACCCCAAGTCCTTTAAGTTCCTAGGAGGATATTTTTCATGTATTTAGGTTATATCAAATTAGTTTCAAACCCTAGACCTAGACAAGACCCCTCACTTCTAAAATTACAAACTCTCTCAAAGTCACCATTGAAGCCAAGACTCAAGGAGGGAAAGGAGGGCTGATTTGGACGTGTTTCTTCACCAAAATTAGTGGGTTTTCTTCTCTTAAAGGTATGGTATCCATTCTTGAATATCTTTTCATTCAAGAAGCCAACTTCCTAAAAGGGTTTCTAAAGTCAAACTTCTTCTAACTTTGATTTCTAGTATGGGTCTTCTTGTATTTAAGTTCTAATGGTTTAAATGTATTTATCTTGGTTTGAATTGATGATTTTGATGTTAAAACCCTAATGAAACTCTTGCTTATGCATACTTCAACTTTTGGCTTGAAAATGGGCTATGTGAGCAAGATTTGAGTAGGGTATGAACTTGGGTCTTCTTGTATTTGTCATGTTGGTGTAGCTACTTCCCTAAGGGCCTTAATATGGTGAGATATTGATAAATTGATTACGTGTGATGATGGTTTGATTTGTTGATGAGTTGCTCTCATTGTATAGTTCTCATTATGAATTGATATTGAGTGGTATGGTCCATCTTATGGATGGCGGTGCTAATTGAGGAACTTGATGTTATTTAGTATGTTTTGAATATGTAATCTTGAAGGTCTAATATGTGAAATGAAGATATATTGGAAATGGGTCTTGTATTGTGTTTGGTGTAGCTTGAATTGCATGTTTGACATAGTTTATGTCTAAATGAAGTATATGATTATGAGAAGCATGTAGAGTGTGTAACTTGATGAATCAAGGTTAAAGTATGCGTATAACTCGATGAGAATGAAATGATGCTTACATGCAAGGTGTGCACATGTACACACACACACACACTTTAAAGAATGTATTATACCAAGTTGAGTAAAAAGGGGAATCTTGAGGTGGACACACTTCGTGAGTTGAGATGTAGTGTCTAGTAGCAACCTCTCCATTCCTAGTGAGCTTTCTAAGATAGACTATTATGTTGAGAAATCCGTGGGGAGTTATGCCTAGCACCTAGAGGATATGAAGGGGAGGTGGGTTACACTTCATGAGTTGATATGTTGTAATCCAAGGTACCTCTTGAGATGAGTACTTCTCGTTAATAGAGAGTGAGTTACTTAGTAGCAATCTCCTTATCCCTTAACTATGTGCCCGCATAGGTGTAGCTATTGTAAAAGCCATGTAAACGCTAAGAAGCATGACCTTACACTAGGCAAGTAAGGATCCCTTATCCGATAGGGGTTAATATCGGGATTCCATGTCTAGCTCTCACGGTCTTTGTCGGTTAAGCTAACTCCCACAAAAGAATTGATTTGAAACTAGTTAACTTGTATATTGTTGATATTGTGTATGTATGTCATGAAGTGATCGATCCACATTAGTTACCTAGTAGGAGCACTAAGTGGGAGAAGTAGTATGGGATGCTATTCTCACATTGCACTTGGTGTGACCTATACCTACTATGGGAGAAGAGTACCTTCATAATATCCGTGTGAATGAGTATTATGGTGTGGTGTTATGGATGATTATTGTGGATTACTTGAGTTAATGGAATCCATTAGCAGCACTAAGTGGGAGTGGTAGTATGGGATGCTACTCTCACATTGCACTTAGTGTGACCTATATTTCCATGAGTGATTTGCATATGTTAGCCAAGGGCGTGGATTTGATTTCCAACGAAGTAAGCCTAAGATTTGGTGGTTTTAAGGGTCGCTTTGGTGTGCTTCGAAGGGAGGTGTAATGAAGATCCATTCTTGGCTCACCTTAGGGAGTCTCAGGATGACCTTGGTTTAGGGAAACTTCAAAGGAAAAAGAGTTCATATGACTTGGATCGTGCCATTCACTGTAAGGTATTCATTGTAAGAATTCAAAATGTTCACTGTAATGCTTATTCAATTTTACTGTAAGTTTTAGTAAGCTCACTGTAATGTCCTTTTTAGTTTACTGTAAGTTTTGGTAAAGTTACTGTAAAGTGTTCTCTTGGTTCAAAATTATGTGAGTTATTCCTTAAATGCTAAATGATGGTTCTTATGTTGATTTGCTTCTAAATTCATGAATGTTATATTTAAATTGCAAGAAAGGTTATTTTACTAAAATGTTCTTTTTTGCATGTTTTTGCATATGCCATACTTAGTACATTGTTGTACTAACCCCATACTTTTATATACCTTATGAGTATAGGTTGAAAGCCTTTTGGAGGATCGAAGTTGAAGCTTGGGAATTCTATCTCTCATGAATTTGGTATGTCCTCATATATTCGAGGACATAGTTTATGTTTCCTAGTTTCTTTATTAAGACTTAATTTGTATTTCCTTTTTATTGTAAAAGGACGTGTCCCTAAGATTCTATGTTGTGTCTTTAAGTTGGCTTGTGACGATAAGATTTCCTAGTTTTATGAAAGACTTATTTTATTATTATTATCGTGAAAAGTTTTAATTCCGCACTACTTTTCATGCTTTATGTTATGAACGCTAGTTAGAGGGCTTGTACGAGACCCCAAAGGGTCAAGTACGCCCGGTCACTATTCGAAGGTTTTCCCTAACTTCTAGGGGGTACTTTCGGGTCGTGACAGACTTGGTATCAGAGCATAAGGTTTTGGGAAATAGTTTAAGGTCTAAAAGTCTCACAAGCCACATCTAGTAGTATCTTGGTCATTGGTGTGAGTCGCGATACATCCATGGACAAGAGGCTATAGGATGCTAGAAGTTTCACTTTCTTCTCTATTATAGTATCGTGCCTTAGAGTTGAGTTTATAAGGTGTCTTTCTTAATCTCTTCTTTTTGTATTTTTAGGACATGAATACGAGGAGATCGACCGCTAGAAGGGAGGAGGGAGGTGTACCAAATGAGAGTGTCCTTCCCCGTGTTGACCAAGTTCCTATTGTTGGCTTAGGGGAGGAAAATGAGGAGTTTCCTCTTCAAGAACCTCAACTGCCTCCGGAACCCCAAGAACCTCAAGTGCCTCCTATGCCTCAAGCTCCTTTTATTGAGGGTGATATGACTAATGTGGAGTTGAGGGATGCCCTAATGAACTTGACCCAACTCATGACGGCTCAAGCTCATGTTGTCAACAATCACTTTGTGGGCCAAACTAACCAAGGAGATAGGCCCCACCCAAATGCTAGTACTCCCGCTTCTAGAATTCGAGATTTCATGAGGTTGAACCCTCCTACCTTTCATGGCACTAAGGTGGATGAAGATCCACAAGGCTTCATAGATGAGATTTTCAAGGTGGTAGATGCTATGGGTGTGAGCCCTAGGGAAAAAGCGGAGTTAGCCGCTTACCAACTTAAGAAGGTGGATCAAGTGTGGTATGAGCAATGGAGGGGTGAGAGACCCTTAGAAAGAGGTTCGATTGATTGGGAGGAATTCAAAGAGGCTTTCCTAGATAGGTTCTTTCCTTTAGAGTGGAGGGAGAAGAAGATGGTTGAATTCATGAACCTTGGTCAAGGGAGAATTAGTGTGCAAGAGTATTCTCTCAAATTCACCCAACTCTCTAAGTATGCCCCAACCATGATAGCTAACCCTTGGGCTAGAATGAACAAGTTTGTGATGGGCGTGTCTAGATTGGTGGAGAAAGAGTGTCGTACGGCAATGCTTCTTAATGACATGGATATCTTTAGGCTCATGGTTTATGCGCAACAAATTGAGGATTCCAAAATTAGGGAGCTAAGGCAAGAGGGTAAGAGACCTAGGTCGGATGATTCTAGTCACCAAAAGCCTAAGAAGAGGTTTTATCCCCAAGATTCTTCCATGGGAAACAAGGATAGGGATCCAAATCAACATTCTCAAGGTGGTGGTCATTCCTATGAAAGGGCTAGGTGCCCTACTTGTGGCAAGCAACATGGGGCTAAGTGTCTTGCCAAAACGGATGGTTATTTTGCATGTGGTAATAAGGTCCACAAGATGAGGGACTGCCCAAACCTCAAATCAAGGGGGAAAGATGTCAATCAAGCTTCCCTAGATCCTAATGCTCTGAAGAAGAACCCTTCCTATGGGATGGGGGCTAGGAAGGATAATTAATCTGGATTGATGGTTTTGGTAAGTCTTAACTCTTTGTTATTGTTGATTTTGTGTTATGAAATGAGTTTATGTGGTTTTATAGTTCATATGTTCATGTCATCTTGATGAATTGCTTAAAGAATGAATTTTCGAAAAATTTTGGTAGCTTGGCAGTGAACACAGTAAACTTCACTGTAGAATTTTGAGTTTTTGAAGAAAATTGTTTTGTCTGGAATTGAAGTTTCAATTTGTGTAAAAGTATGGTATATGAGCATGTTTAATGTTGGAGAAGGTAGTTCCTCCATAAAAGAAGTTTAAGGTTGAGTTTTGACTTTGTGAAGTCTGGCAAAAGTTGCCTATGTTGCTAAGTGTGAAAAGATGTTCATTGATATTTGATGCTTTGATTGTTGATATTTTGATCATGATCTAAGTGTATTATGTGATGCTAAGTAAGTCCTGGTTGTTCTTAAAATTTAAGTGTCATTCGAGGACGAATGATATTCCAAGTGGGGGAGAATATAACGCCCCAAAACAAACTAAGGTGAACTAGAGACTCGTGGTTGTTTCTTGAGTTGATTTTAAGTTAAATAAAGTTATTTTAGTGTCCTTAGGCAGTGTGTGAAGTTTGGTTAAGTTTGGAGTTCAATCGACCAAGAACGTCCATGACATTCGGAAGGTATGTCTTAGAATGTCCTTGTGTGTCTTATTGTGTTTGGATGAGTTTTACGTGTTCGTATTCCTTGAAACTAAGGTGGGATGTTCCTAAGACCAAGATGACTTAGTTTAGGGGTTTAACGTCCGGGCACGACCCCACCTAGGACCCATAAGGGGCCCTAGATGAAGGGCCCAAGACTTGGGAAAAACTGCCAAAAAGAAGTGGCCATCGACAACAACCCTAAGGACGGTCCGTTGGTCCACCAACGGTCCGTCAACCAAGGGCGTCGATTGGACCAGAATGTCTTGGTGGCCAGGCTCCATTTTGGAGCTAAGTATCCACCCACGAGACCCTACCAACGGTCCATTGATGCATAGACGGTCCGTTGGTTAGGTCTCGTCTGTGAGGCCTGCCAAAACTATTAAGTGGCTGCCTTGGCTTGGGGTGTTTGGTAAATTCACCCCATGTCCTTTAAGACACTAGGAGGATATTTTTAGTGTTTTTAGGTTATATCAAATTAGTTTTAAACCCTAGACCTAGACAATACCCCTCACTTCTAAAATCAAACTCTCTCTCTAAAGACAAACTCTCTCAAAGTCACCATTGAAGCCAAGACTCAAGGAGGGAAATGTGGGCTGATTTGGACGTGTTTCTTCACCAAAATTAGTGGGTTTCCTTCTCTTAAAGGTATGGTATCCATTCTTGAATATCTTTTCATTCAAGAAGACAACTTCCAAAAAGGTTTTCAAAAGGGTTTCTAAACTCAAACTTCTTCTAACTTTGATTTCTAGTATGGGTCTTCTTGCATTTAAGTTCTAATGGTTTAAATGTATTTATCTTGGTTTGAATTGCTGATTTTGATGTTAAAACCCTAATGAAACTCTTGCTTATGCATACTTCAACTTTTGGCTTGAAAATGGGTTATGTGAGCATGATTAGGGTGTGAACTTGGGTCTTCTTGTATTTGTCATGTTGGTGTAGCTACTGCCCTAAAGGCCTTAATACGGTGAGATATTGATAAATTGCTTGTGGGTGATGATGGTTTGATTTGTTGATGATTTCTCTCATTGTATAGTTCTCATTATGAATTCATATTGAGTGGTATGGTCCATCTTATGGATGGCGGTGCTAATTGAGGAACTTGATGTTATTTAGTATGTTTTGAATATGTAATCTTGAAGGTCTAATATGTGAAATGAAGAGATATTGGAAATGGGTCTTGTATTGTGTTTGGTGTAGCTTGAATTGCATGTTTGACATAGTTTATGTCTAAATGAAGTATATGATTATGAGAAGCATGTAGAGTGTGTAACTTGATGAATCAAGGTTAAAGTATGCGTATAACTCGATGAGAATGAAATTATGCTTATTTGCAAGGTGTGCACATGTACACACACACTTTAAAGAATGTATTATGCCAAGTTGAGTAAAAAGGGGAATCTTGAGGTGGACACACTTCGTGAGTTGAGATGTAGTGTCTAGTAGCAACCTCTCAATTCCTAGTGAGCTTTCTAAGATAGACTATTATGTTGAGAAATCCGTGGGGAGTTATGCCTAGCACCTAAAGGATATGAAGGGGAGGTGGATTACACTTCTTGAGTTGATATGTTGTAATCCAAGGTACCTCTTGAGATGAGTACTTCTCGTTAGTAGAGAGTGAGTTACTTAGTAGCAATCTCCTTATCCCTTAACTATGTGCCCGCATAGGTGTAGCTATTGGAAAAGCCATGTAAAAGCTAAGAAGCATGACCTTATACTAGGCAAGTAAGGATCCCTCATCCGATAGGGGTTAATATCGGGATTCCATGTCTAGCTCTCATGGTCTTTGTCGGTTAAGCTAACTCCCACAAAAGAATTGATTTGAAACTAGTTAACTTGTAGATTGTTGATATTGTGTATGTATGTCGTGAAGTGATCGATCCACATTAGTTACCTAGTAGGAGCACTAAGTGGGAGTAGTAGTATGGGATGATATTCTCACATTGCACTTGGTGTGACCTATACCTACTATGGGAGAAGAGTACCTTCATGAAATCCGTGTGAATGAGTATTATGGTGTGGTGTTATGGATGATTATTGTGGAGTACTTGAGTAAATGGAATCCATTAGGAGCACTAAGTGGGAGTGGGAGTATGGGATGTTACTCTCACATTGCACTTAGTGTGACCTATATTTCCATGAGTGTTTTGCATATGTTAGCCAAGGGCGTGGATTTGATTTCCAACGAAGTAAGCCTAAGATTTGGTGGTTTTAAGGGTCTCTTTGGTGTGCTTCGAAGGGAGGTGTAATGAAGATACCTTCTTGTTAGGGATTCTTAGGATGACCTTGGTTTAGGGAAACTTCAAAGGAAAAAGAGTTCATATGACTTGGACCGTGCCATTCACGGTAAGATCTTCATTGTGAGAATTCAAAATGTTCACTGTAATCCTTATTCAATTTTACTGTAAGTTTTAGTAAGCTCACTGTAATGTCCTTTTTAGTTTACTGTAAGTTTTGGTAAAGTTACTGTAAAGTGTTCTCTTGGTTCAAAATTATGTGAGTTATTCCTTAAGTGATAAATGATGGTTCTTATGTTGATTTGCTTCTAAATTCATGAATGTTATATTTGAATTGCATGAAAGGTTATTTTACTAAAATATCCCTTTTTGCATGTTTTTGCATTTGCCATACTTAGTACATTGTTGTACTAACCCCATACTTCTATATACCTTATGAGTATAGGTTGGAAGCCTTTTGGAGGATCGAAGTTGAAGCTTGAGAATTCTATCTCTCAAGAATTTGGTATGTCCTCATATATTCGAGGACATAGTTTATGTTTCCTAGTTTCTTTATTAAAACTTAATTTGTATTTCCTTTTTATTGTAAAGGGTCGTGTCCCTAAGATTCTAAGTTGTGTCTTTAAGTTGGCTTGTGACGATAAGATTTCCTAGTATTTTTGAAAGACTTATTTTATTATTATTATCGTGAAAATTTTTAATTCTGCACTACTTTTCATGCTTTATGTTATGAACGCTAGTTAGAAGGCTTGTACGAGACCCCAAAGGGTCAAGTACGCACGGTCACGATTGGGGTGCTTTCGGGTCGTGACACTGCCCATACTTTGAAAATTCAACTTTTCCATTTCTTCACCGAAAAATCAAAGGACTTCAATTCCTAATTATATTTAAACTATTAAAAGAAATGACTAACCTCAATCATCAAAAAGATAAGGATATCGGGACTTCATGTCGGCCTCGGCCTCCCATGTAGCACCCTCAACTAAGTGGATTCTCCATAACACTTCTACGGATACAACCTCTTTGTTCCTCAACTTTTTCACTTGTTTATCAAGAATTTGGACCGGAACCTCCTCATAAGAGATGTTAGCCTTGACCCCAAGGCCCTCAATAGGAAGAATGGACTCGGGATCACCCACACGCTTATTAAGCATGGAAACATGAAAGACCAGATGAACCGAAGCCAATTCACTTGGCAACCTCAACTCATAGGCCACCTTACCAACCCTTTGCAAGATCTCATAGGGACCCACATAACGAGGGCTCAACTTCCCTTTCTTGCCAAATCTAACAACGCCTTTCATAGGAGAAATCTTCAAATACACTTTGTCACCTTCCTCAAACTCAAGATCCCTTCTCCTATTATCGGCATAGGACTTTTGCCGATTATAGGCCGTTTGCAACCGATTCCTTATTATATGAACTTTATCCAATGTCTTATAGATCAAGTCGGGACCAAGAATTGAGGACTCTCCAACTTTAAACCACCCAATAGGATACCTACACCTCCTACCATACAATTCCGAAATTGGACGATGCAAATGTTGACCAGCCGATATACAGACGCAATGACTAATGCGCGCAGGACTTGGCTGATGCTCTATTACATTAGACAAGGTCTCTTACCAGATGCCCACATGTCATGTCAGATGTGTGTAGGCCTTGGCTGATGCTTCATATCGTTGGTCAATGTCACTTGAGCGATGCGCCCAGTTGATGCGCACACGCCAAGACTGATTCGTGCAGGCCTTGGCAAATTCTGCGTGCCAGATGTCGCCTTGCTAATGCAAGCAGGACACAACCAATGTCACCGAATTGATGTGCACACTCCACGGCTGATACACGCAGGCCTTGGTTGTTGCTTCATATCGTTGGTCAATGTCACTTGACTGATGCGCACAGGCCACAGCCGATGTCGGCTAGTTGAAGTGTTAAGACCACGACTGAAGTTCCCTCCCTATGTGCACACAACACGGCTGATGCATGTAGGCCTTGGCTGATGTTACATGTCGCTGAGCGATGACGCTTGCAAGATGCACATATGCCATGTTCGTCCATGCAGGACTTGGGTGAAGCCACATGCCATTGGGTGACGTGGCTTGCCAGATATGCACACTCCACGTTCGTGTGTACAGGACTTGGCTGAAGCCGCATGCCATTGGTCGACGTCGCTTTCCAGATTCACACATGCCACGTCAGATGTGTGCAGGCCTTGGGTGATGTTGTATGCCGTTGGCTGACATCTCCAGACCGATGTGTTCAGGCTACAAACGATCCTAGCAGGCCATATTCGACGTCGACAAACCAATATGTGTAGGCTATGGACTATGCTGGCAGGAAACATTCTATGTCGGCAAACCATTGTGTGTAGGCTACGAACGACGTTGTAATTCCATGTTAGACATCAACAGACAGATGTGTGCACGCTGCGGACGATGTTGGTAGCCCGCGTCTGACATCAACTGACTATTGTGTGCAGGCCAAACGCGATGTGGGTATTCCACGTCTGACGTTGGCTGACCATTGTGTGCATGCCAAAGGCGATGTGGGCAGGCAACTCCCGATGTTACCTGACCGTTGCGTGCAGGTCAAGGGCGATGTTGGTAGCCCACGGCCAACATTGGGTGAGAGATGTTCAAAGGCCATGACTGATGCTGGCGGTCCACGACTAATGTCACCTGGAAGATGTCGCTTTTTGTTGGCTTACGTCACTTGCCCGAAGTGCACAACCTTTTGTTGATGCGGCTTGCCGTTGACGATGATCACACGCCACGGCTCATGAGTGCAGGCCTTGGGTGATGCTGCCTATCACTGGTCGACGTCGCTTGCCTAATGTGCACTGGATAAGGAAGATATTGTATGTCGTTGGCCGACGCTTATGTCGCTCGCCAAATTCACACATGACACGTCTGATGCGTGCAGGCCTTTGTTGATGCCACCTGCAGTTGGCCGACGTCGCTTGCCTTATGCCCATATGCCACATCTGATGCGTGGCCCACTAGGAGCTCTTGATTCCACGTCGCAGATTCTGACTTAAAATAGTAAGCATCATTTTCCAAAGATTCATAATGAACATGTACAACTCAAATTTTCACGTTCTAAGATACCAACAACATTAGCTTCCACAAATAACTTTTTATATATGAAAAAATAGTTTTCAACAATTTTTTATTTTATATTTTGGTTAATCTTAAAAATGAGTAATTGATTCTTAAAACATAGGAGAAATATGAAAAACATATAAACAACGTAAAAAAAAATCAAATAAATATAGTTATCTTAAATTCAACAATTTTGTTTTTTTATTTTTTTAGTAAATCCCGAAAAATAAGTAATTTATGAATAAAAAATATGAGAAAAAATATATACAATTAAAACAAAAAGTTCATAAATAAATATAGTAACCTTAAATTTAACTGTTACAACAATTTTTAAAATTTTATTTTTGTTCGGTAAATCCCAATTATGGGTAATTAATGAATAAAAAATGTGAAAAAAATATAAAATTAGCATCAAAAGTTCACAAATAAATATAATCAATATAAATTCATCAAATTCAAAAACTTTTAAAATTTTTATTTTTGTTCAGTAAATCCCAAAAATGGGTAATTTATTAATAAAAAATAGGAAAATTATGAAAAAATATTAAATTAATGCAAAACAATCACAAATAAATATATTAACCTTAGAGTTAACAATTTCAACGTTTTTGAAATTTTCGTTTTTGTTTGGTAAATCCTAAAAATGGGTAATTAATGAATAAAAAGTAGGAAAAATATTTTTTTTAAAAATATAAAATTAACGTCAAAAATACAAAAATAAATATAATAACCTTAAATTCAAAAATTCTTTTAAATTTTTATTTTATTTTGATGAATCCCAAAAATGGGTAATTAATTATTAAAAAATTGAAACAAATATGAGAAATTGTAAAATTAACGCCAAAAATTCACAAATTCATATAGTAACCTTAAATTCAAGAATTTCATAAATTTTGAACTTTTAAAATGAGATGTAAAAATAAAAAATGGTAAAATAAAATTTTAAAAATGACTAAAAGTCAGAAAAATATGAAAATGCTCAAAAATAGTTTTAAACGTGTAAAACTACTGAGAGTACATATTTTTACAAATAAAAGATTTTTTTATATCGTACGAACTGTAAAAGTAATGAAACTAATACAAATGAACCACGTGAGGCGGAAATGTTGGGAATACATGATGGAAAATAGATGAATATGTTGTTATGCCGGAAGGGTGATTCACACTCTTTTGATTTTTGTACGACATGGACATCTGCATGTTGTCGACTACACCTTGATCAATGTAGTGGTATGCGACATCTCTTGTCTTACAAGTTCAATCCACAAACAATGCGAGTAACCACATCTGATGTCGCTGGCCGAAGTGTGTAGGCCAGGCACGTCAAATGTCGATAGACTGCTTTGTGTAGAAAATGAACGATGCTGGCATGCCAAGTCTGACGTCGGCAGACCGATGTTTGCAAGCTACAGACGATGCTGACAGGCTACGCTCGATGTTAGCTGACCGATGTGTACAAGCCACGGACGATAAGTACAGCCTACGTCTTACATCGGATGACCGTTGTGTGCAGGCCAAAGGTAATGCGGGCAGGCCACGTCCGACGTTGGATGACCATTGTTTGTAGGCCAAAGGAGATGAGGGAAGGCCACGTCCAACGTAGCTTGTGTGAAGGCCATAGGCGATACCAGAAGGCTATGCTCGACATTAACTAACCGTTGTCCAGGCCAAAGATGATTTGGGCACGCAATGCTGACATAGGCTTACAATTGTGAAGCCAAAGGCGATAGGGGCAAACAACACCCTATGTCACGTGACCATTGTTTGTAGGAC
The DNA here is from genome assembly GCA_016801875.1 of Solanum sitiens. NCBI lineage: Eukaryota > Viridiplantae > Streptophyta > Magnoliopsida > Solanales > Solanaceae > Solanum > Solanum sitiens. Next base: position 1,073,225 of record JABWTJ010000187.1, on the reverse strand, counting down.
AAGGGCGATGCGGTCCACGCTTGACAACGGTTGAGTGATGTGCACAAGACACGGTCGATGCAGGCAGTCCACAACCGATGTTTGCTGAGCAATGTTTAGGCTACGGCTAGTGCAGGAAGCCCACGTCCTCTATTGGCTGGCCGTTGTGTGCAGGACAAGGGAGATGTAGGAAGGCCAAACCCAATGACCGCTGAGTGATGTGAACCCTCCACGGTCGATCCAAAATCGACGTCGGCTGGGTGATGTCCATAGGCTATAGCCGATGCAACAACCCAAAGTCAATGTCACCTAGCCTATGTTGCTTGTTGTTGGTCGATGTCGCTTGCCTGAACCAGACAAGCCTTAGATGATGTTGGCTGTCGTTAGCCGACACTGTTGTTGCCCCGATGATGCACACAAGCCACGACTAATGCGTGCAGGCCTTGGATGATGTAGCCTATCATTTACCAACGTTGCTTTCCCAAAGCATATAAGCCTTGGCTAATGCTGTCTGACATTGGACGACACAAATGTCGCCCAGCCGATACACACACGCAATGACCAATGCTTGCAGGACTTAGTTGATGCTCCCTTAGCCAACGTTGCTTACCAGATGCCCACATGCCATGTCAGATATTTGCAGGCCTTGGCTGATGCTACCTGTTGTTGGCCGATGTCGCTAGCCCGAAGTGCAAAAGCCTTGGCTGATGATACCGTCATTTCGGTGACGTTAATACCAGCCAGTCGTTGCACACACGCCATGGGTTATGCGTGCATGCCTTGGATGATGATGTATGTCGTTGTCCGATGTCTCTTGCTAGATGCACACAAACCACGTCACATGCGTGAAGACCATTGTTTATATTGTCTGTCGTAGGCCGACATTGTCTGGCCGATGCATGTATGCCACGACCGATGTCGTTGAGTTGATGCGCACACGCCAAGACTAATTCGTACAGGCGTTGGCTAACGCTACCTGCTTGATGTCGCCTTGCTAATGGAAGCAGGCCACAACCAATGTCACGAATTGATGTGCACATGCCACGACTGATGCATGCAGGCTTGGTTGTTGCTTCCTATCGTTGGCCAATGTCACTTGACCAATGAGCGCAGGCCACAGCCGATGTCGTCTAGCTGATATGTTCAGACCACGACTGAAGTTGCCCTCCCTATGTGCACATGACACAGCTGATGCATGCAGGCTTTGGCTGACGTTACATGTCGCTGAGCGATGACGCTTTCAAGATGCACACATGCCATGTCCGTCCATGCAGGACTTGGGTGAAGCCACATGCCATTGGGTGACGTCGCTTGCGAGATATGCACATTCCACGTTCGTGCGTGCAGGCCTTAGCTGAAGAAGCATGCTATTGGACGACGTCGCTTGCTACATAAGCACATGCCACATTAGATGTGTGCTGGCCTTGGCTGATGCTGCCTGTCATTGGCCGATATCTCCAGACCGATATGTTCAAGCTACAAACGATGCTAGCAGGCCACATCCGACGTCATAAGACCAATATGTGTAGGCTATGGACTATGCTGGCATGAAACAGTAGATGTCGGCAAACCATTGTGTACAGGCTATGAACGATGTTTTCATGCCATGTTAGACGTCTGCAGATAGATGTGTGCAAGCTGCGGACGATGCTGGCAGCCCGCATGTAATATCAACTGACCGTTGTGTGCAGGCCATAGGCGATGCGGTCATTCCACATATGACATTGGCTGACCATTGTGTGCAGGCCAAAGGCGATGTGAGCAGGCAACTCCCGACGTTATTTGACCGTTGCGTGCATACCAAGGGCGATGCAGGCAGTCCACGGCCAACATCGGGTGAGCGATGTTCAAAGGCCATGACCAATGCTGGCGGTCCACGACCAATGTCACCTGGAAGATGCCGCTTGTTGTTGGCTTACGTTACTTGCCCGAAGCGCACAACCCTTTGTTGATGCGGCTTACCGTTGAGGATGATCACACGCCACGGCTCATGCGTGCAGGCCTTGGGTGATGCTGCCTATTTGTGGCCGACGTCGTTTGCACGATGTGCACAGGCGAAGGAAGATGTCTGTCGTTGGCCGACGCTTATGTCGCTCGCCAAATTCACACATGACACGTCTGATGCGTGCAGGCCTTTGTTGATGCCACCTGCAGTTGGCCGACGTCGCTTGCCTCATGCCCATATGCCACATCTGATGCGTGGCCCACTAGGAGCTCTTGATTCCACGTCGCTGATTCTGACTTAAAATAGTAAGCATCATTTTCCAAAGATTCATAATGAACATGTACAACTCAAATATTCATGTTCTAAGATACAAACAACATTAGCTTTTATAAATAACTTTTTCATATATGAAAAAATAGTTTTCAACAATTTTTTTTATTTTATTTTTTTGGTTAATCTCAAAAATGAGTAATTGATTCTTAAAACATAGGAAAAATATGAAAAATATAAAAACAACGTAAAAAATTAACAAATAAATATAATTACCTTAAATTCAACAATTTTTATATTTTTATTTTTTAGTAAATCTCGGAAAATGAGCAATTTATGTATAAAATATAGGAAAAATATGGAAAAAAAATATAAAAAATTAACACAAAAAAATCATAAATAAATGTAGTAACCTTAAATTTAACAATTACAACAATTTTTAAAATTTTTATTTTTGTTAGGTAAGTCCCAACTATGGGTAATTCATGAATAAAAAATATGAAATTAACACCAAAAGTTTACAAATAAATATAGTCACCATAAATTCATCAAATTCAATAATTTCAAAAAAAAATTATTTTTGTTCAGTAAATCTCGAAAATGGGTAATACATTAATAAAAATAGGAAAAATTTGAAAAATATAAAATTAATGCAAAAAAAATAACAAATAAATATATTAACCTTAAAGTTAACAATTTCAACAGTTTTTAAAATTTTCATTTTTTTTTGATAAATCCTAAAAATGGGTAATTCACGATTAAAAAGTAAGGAAAATATTTTTAAAAAAAATATAAATTAATGCCAAAAATACGCAAATAAATATAATAACCTTAAATTCAACAATTCTTTTAAATTTTTATTTTTATTCGGTAAATCCCAAAAATGGGTCATTAATTATTAAAAATTTGAAAAACTATGAGAAGTTGTAAAATTAACGCCAAAAATTCACAAATACATATAGTAACCTTAAATTCAACAATTTCATAAATTTAATTTTTAAATGTGGTGTAAAAATAAAAAATGGTAAAATAATATTTTTAAAATGACTAAAAGCCAGAAAAATATGAAAATGCTCGAAAATATTTTTAAACATGTAAAACTAATGAAAGTACATATTTGTACAAATAAAAGATTTTTCTATATCATACGAACTGTAAAAGTAATGAAACTAATAGAAATGAAACACGTGAGGCAGAAATGTTGAGAATACATAATGGAAAATAGATGAATATGTTCTTATGCAGGAAGGGCGATTCACATTCTTTTGATTTTTGTACGACATGGACATATGCATGTTGTTGACTACACCTCGATCAATGTAGTGGTATGCAACATCCCTTGTCTTACAAGTGCAGGCCACAAACGATGTGAGTAACCACGTCTGATGTCGGCTGACCGAAGTGTGTAGGACAGGCACGTCTGATGTCGATAGACCGCTTTGTGTAGAAAACGGACAATGCTGGCAGGCCACGTCTGACATCGGCAGACCGATGTATGCAAGCTACAGACGATGCTGACAGGCCACACTCGATGTTAGTTGATCGATGTGTACAGGCAACGAACGATAAATACAGCCTACGTCTTACATCAGATAATCGTTGTGTGTAGGCCAAAGGTAATGCGGGCAGGCCACGTACGACGTTGGATGACCTTTATTTGTAGGACAAAGGCGATGAGGGAAGGCCACGTCCAACGTAGCTTGTGTGAAGGCCATAGGCGATACCAGAAGGCTATGCTCGACATTAACTAACCGTTGTCCAGGACAAAGATGATTTGGGCACGCAATGCTGACGTCGGCTTACAATTGTGAAGGCCAAAGGCGATAGGTGAAGACAACGCCCGATGTAGCGTGACCATTGTTTGCAGGACAAGGGAGATGTGATAGTCCACGCTTGACAATGGTTGAGAGATGTGCACAAGACACGGCATATGTGGGCAGTCCACAACCGACGTTTGCTGAGCAATGTTCAGGATACGGCCGGTGCAAAAATCCCACGTCCTCTATTGGCTGGCCGTTGTGTGTAGGCGAAGGGCGATGCAGGAAGGCCAAACCCAATGACCGCTGAGTGATGTGAACACGCCACGGCCGATGCAAAATCGACGTCGGCTGAGTGATGTCCACAGGCTATAGCCGATGCGACAGCCCACAGTCAATGTCACCTGGCCTATGTTGCTTGTTGTTGGCCGATGTCGCTTGCCTAAACTAGACAAGCCTTGAATGATGTTGCCTTCCGTTGGCTGACACTGATGTCTCCCTGATGATGCGCACAAGCCACGACTGATGCATGCAGGCCTTGGATGATGCATCCTACCGTTGTCTAACGTTGCTTGCCCATAGCACACAGGCCTAGGTTAATGTTGTCTGACATTGGACGATGCAAATATCGCCCAGCCGATACACACACACACAACAACCAATGCGTGCAGGACTTAGCTGATGCTCCACTCCATTAGCCAATGTCACTTACCAGATGCCCACATGCCATGTTAGATGTGTGCAGGCCTTGGCTGATGCTACCTGTTGTTGGCCGATGTCGCTAGCCCGAAGTGCAAAAGCCTTTGCTGATGATGCCGTCCATTGGGCGACATTAATACCAGTCCGTCGTTGCACACACGCCACGGGTTATGCATGCATGCCTTGGATGATGATGCATGTCATTGTCCGATGTCTCTTGCCAGATGCACACAAACCACATCACATGCATGAAGTCCATTGTTTATGTTGTCTGTCGTAGGCCGACGTCGTCTGGCCGATGCATGTAGGCCATGACCGATATCGCCGAGTTGATGCGCACTCGCCATGCAGGCCTTGGCTAATGCTGCCTGCCATATGTCGCCTTGCTAATGCAAACAGGCCACAACCAATGTCACCGAATTGATGTGCACACGCCACGACTGATGCATGCAGGCCCTGGTTGTTGCTTCCTATCGTTGGCCGATGTCACTTGACTGATGAGCGCAGGCCATAGCCGATGTCGACTAGCTAATGTGCTCAGACCACGACTGAAGTTGCCCTCCCTATGTGCACACGACACAGCTGATGCATGCAAGCCTTGGCTGACGTTAAATGTCGCTGAGCGATGACGCTTCCAAGATGGACACATGCCATGTCCGTCCATGCAGGACTTGGGTGAAGCCACATGCCATTGGGTGACGTGGCTTTCCAGGTATGCACATTCCACGTTCGTGCGTGCAGGCCTTGGCTGAAGCCGCATGCCATTGGTCGACGTCGCTTTCCAGATTCGCACATGCCACATCAGATATGTGCAGACCTTGATTGATGTTGCATGCCTTTGGCTTACATCTCCATACCGATGTGTTCAGGCTACAAACGATGCTAGCAGGCCACATCCGACTTCGAAAAACTAATATTGTAGGCTATGAAATATGTTGGCAGGAAACATTCGATGTCGGCAAGCCGTTGCGTGCAGGCTACAAACGATGTTGTCATGCCATGTTAGACGTCGCCAGACTGATGTGTGCAAGTTGCGGACGATTCTAGTAACCCACATCTGACATCAACTGACCGTTATGTGCAGGCCAAAGGCGATGCGCGCATTCCACTGCTGACGTTGGCTGACCATTGTGTGCATGCCAAAGGCGATGTGGGCAGGCAACTCCCGACGTTACATGGCCGTTGAGTGCAAGTCAAGGGTGATGTGGGCAATCCACGGCCAACATCGGGTGAGCGATGTTCAAAGGCCATGAACGATGCGGGCGGTCCACGACCAATGTCACCTGGCAGATGTCGCTTGTTGTTGACTTATGTAACTTGCCCAAAGAGCAAAACCCTTTGTTGATGCGTCTTGTCGTTGACGATGATCACACGCCACTGCTCATGCGTGCAGGCCTTGAGTGATGCTGCCTATCAGTGGCCGACGTTGCTTGCCCGATGTGCACAGGCTACATAAGATGTTGTCTGTCGTTGACCGACGCTTATGTCACTCGCCAAATGAACACATACCACGTCTGATGCATGCAGGCCTTTGTTAAATGTCGCCTGCAGTTGGCCGACGTCGCTTTCCAGATGCCCACATGCCACATACGATGCGTGGCCCACTAGGAGCTCTTGATTCCGCCTCGCTGATTCTTAATTAGAGTAGTAAACATCATTTTACAAAGATTCATAATGAATATGCACAACTAAAATTTTCACGTTCTAAGATACCAACAACATTAGCTTCCACAAATAACTTTATTATATATGAAAAAATAGTTTTCAACAATTTTTTATTTTTTTTATTTTTTGGGTTAATCTCAAAAATGAGTAATTGATTCTTAAAACATAGAAGAAATATGATAAATATAAAAACAACGTAAAAAATTAACAAATAAATATAGTTACCTTAAATTCAACAATTTCTTTTATTTTTATTTTTTTAGTAAATCCTGAAAAGTGAGTAATTTATGAATAAAAAATAGGATAGTATGAGAAAAAATATATAAAATTAACACAAAAAATTCATAAATAAATATAGTTACCTTAAATTTAACAGTTACAACAATTTTTAAAATTTTTATTTTGTTCGGTAAATCTCAACTATGGGTAATTTATGAATAAAAATATGAAAAACATATTATATTAACACCAAAAGTTCACAAATAAATATAGTCACCATAAATTCATCAATTTCAATAATTTTAAAAAAAATTATTTTTGTTAAGTAATTCCCGAAAATGGGTAATTCATTAATAAAAAATAGAAATATTTTAAAAAAATATAAAATTATTGCAAAAAAATCACAAATAAATATATTAACCTTAAGTTAACAATTTCAACAGTTTTTTAAATTTTCATTTTTGTTTGGTAATCCTAAAAATGGGTAATTCATGAATAAAAAGTAAGAAAAATATTTTTTAAAAAAAATATAGAAGTAACGCCAAAAATACACAAATAAATATAATAACCTTGAATTCAGTAATTTTTTTAAATTTTTATTTTTATTCGGTGAATCCCGAAAATGGGTAATTAATTACTAAAAATTGAAAAAATATGAGAAATTGTAAAATTAACGCCAAAAAATTCACAAATTCATATAGTAACCTTAAATTCAACAATTTCATAAATTTTAATTTTTAAAATGAGATGTAAAAATAAAAAATGGTAAAATAAATTTTTAAAAATGACTAAAAGTTAGAAAAAAAATGAAAATGCTCGAAAATATTTTTAAACATGTAAAACTAATGAGAGTACATATTTGTAGAAATAAAAGATTTTTCTATATAGTACGAACTGTAAAAGTAATGAAACTAATACAAATGAACCACGTGAGGTGGAAATGTTGAGAATACATGATGGAAAATAGATGAATATGTTGTCACAGCAAGAGTGATTCACACTCTTTTGATTTTTGTACGACATGGGCATCTGCATGTTGTCGACTACACTCGATCAATGCAGTGGTATGCTACATCGCTTGTCTTGCAAGTGCAAGCCACAAACGATGCGAGTAACCACGTCTGATGTCGGCTGGCCGAAGTGTGTAGGCGAGGCACGTCTGATGTTGATAGACCGCTTTGTGTAGAAAATGAACGATGCTGGCAGGCCACGTCTGAAGTTAGCAGACCAATGTATGCAAGCTACAGACGATGATGGCACACGCTCGATGTTAGCTGACCGATGTGTGTAGTACACGGACGATAAATACAGCCTACGTCCGACGTCGGCTGACTATTGTGTGCAAGCCAAAGGTAATGCGGGAAGGCCACGTCCGACGTTGGATGACCATTGTTTGTAGGCAAAAGGCGATGAGGGAATACCACATCCAACGTCGCTTGTGTGAAGGCAAAAGGCGATTTGAGAAGGGCATGCTCGACATTAGCTAATCGTTCTCCAGGCCAAAGGCGATTTGGGCAGGACAAGGGCGATGCGGTAGTCCTCACTTGACAATGGTTGAGCTATGTGCACAAGACACGGCCGATGCAGGAAGTCCGCAACCGATATTTGCAGAGCAATGTTTAGGCTACGGATAGTGCAGGAAGCCCACGTCCTCTGTTGGTTGGCCGTTGTGTGCAGGCCAAGGGCGATGCAGGAAGGCCAAGCTTAACGACCGCTGAATGATGTGCACAGGCCACGACCGATCCAAAATCGACGTCGACTGAGTGATGTCCATTGGCTATAGCCGATGCGACAACCTACAGTAAATGTCACCTGGCCTATGTTGGTTGTTGTTGGCCGATGTCGCTTGCCTGAACCAGACAAGCCTTGGATGATGTTGCCTGTCATTGGCCGACACTGATGTCGCCCTGATGATGCGCAAAAGCCACGACTGATGCGTGTCGGCCTTGGATGATGCAGCCTACCGTTGTTTAGCGTTGGTTTCCCAAAGCACACAAGCCTTGGCTTATGCTGTCTGACATTGGACGATGCAAATGTCGCCCAGCCGATACACACACGGAACAACCAATGCGTCCAGGACTTTTCTGATGCTCCATTCCATTAGCCAACGTCGCTTACCAGATGCCCACATGACATGTCAGATACTTGCAGGCCTTGGATGATGCTACCTGTTGTTGGCCGATGTCGCTAGCCTGAAGCGCAAAAGCCTTGGCTGATGATGTCGTCATTGGTGACATTAATACCAGCAAGTCATAGCACACACGCCACGGGTTATGCGTGCATGCCTTGGATGATGATGCATGTCATTGTTCGATGTTTCTTGCCAGATGCACACAAACCACGTCACATGCGTGAAGACCATTGTTTATGTTTTCTGTCGTAGGTCGACGTCGTCTGGCCGATGCATGTAGGCCATGATCGATGTTGCCGAGTTGATGCACACATGCCAAGACCAATTCGTGCAGGCCTTGGTTAATGCTACCTGCCAGATGTCGCCTTTCTAATGCAAGCAGGCCACAACCAATGTCACCGAATTGATGCGCACACGCCACAACTGATGCATGCAGGCCTTGGTTGTTGCTTACTATCGTTGGCCGAAGTCACTTGACAGATACGTGCGGCCACAGTCGATCTCGGCTAGCTGATATGCTCAGACCACGACTGAAGTTGCCCTCCCTATGTGCACACGACACGGATGATGCATGCAAGCCTTGGCTGACGTTACATGTCGCTGAGCGATGATGCTTGTAATATGCATACATGCCATGTCCGTCCATGCAGGACTTGGGTGAAGCCACATGCCATTATGTGACGTGGCTTGCCAGATATGCACATTCCACGTTCGTGCTTGCAGGCCTTGGTTGAAGCCGAATGCCATTGGTCGACGTCGCTTTCCAGATTCGCACATGCCACGTCAAATGTGTGCTGGCCTTGGCTGATGCTGCATGCCTTTGGACGACATATCCATACCGATGTGTTCAGGCTACAAACGATGCTAGCAGGCCACATCCGACATCGATATACCAATATGTTTATGCTATGGACTATGCTGGCAGGAAACATTCGATGTCGCCAAACGGTTGTGTGCAGGCTACGAACGATGTTGTCATGCCATGTTAGACGTTTGTAGACAGATCTGTGCAAGTTGCGGACTATGCTTGTAACATGTGTCTGACATTAACTGATCGTTGTGTGCAGGCCAAAGGCGATGCGGGCATTCCACGTCTGACGTAAGCTGACCATTGTGTGCATACCAAAGGCGATGTGGCAGGCAACTCCCGACGTTACCTGACTGTTGCGTGCAGGTCAAGGGCGATGCGGGCAGTCCACGGCCAACATCGGGTGAGCGATGTTCAAACGCCATGACCGATGCGGGTGGTCCACGACCAATGTCACCTGGCAGATGTCACTTGTTGTTATCTTACGTCACTTGCCCGAAGCGCACTACCCTTTTTTGATGTGGCTTGTCGTTGACGATGATCACACGCCACGGCTCAAGCGTGCAGGCCTTGGGTGATGCTGCCTATCAGTGGCCGACGTCGCTTTCCCAATGTGCACTGGCTACAGAAGATGTTGTCTGTCGTTGGCCGACTCTTATGTCGCTCACCAAATGCACACATGCCATGTCCGATGCGTGCATGCCTTTGTTGATGACGCCTGCAATTGTGCGACGTCGCTTGCCTGATGCCCACATGCCACATCCAATGCGCCCACTAGGAGCTCTTGATTCCGCGTCGCTGATTCTGACTTAGAGTAGTAAACATCGATTTACAAAGATTCATAATGAATATGTACAACTCAAATTTTCACGTTCTAAGATACCAACAACATTAGCTTCCACAAATAACATTTTTATATATGAAAAAATAGTTTTCAACAATTTTTTATTTTATTTTTTTGGTTAATCTCGAAAATGAGTAATTGATTCTGAAAACATAGGAGAAATAAAAATAACGTATAAAAATTAACAAATAAATATAGTTACCTTAAATTCAACAATTTTGATATTTTTATTGTTTTTAGTAAATCTCAAAAAAATGAGTAATTTATGTATAAAATGTAGGAAAAATATGAAAAAAAATATATACAATTAACACAAAAAAATCATAAATAAATATAGTAACCTTAAATTTAACAATTACAACAATTTTTCAAATTTTTAATTTTTGTTAGGTAAATCCCAACTATGGGTAATTCATGAATAAAAAATATGAAAAAAATATAAAATTAACACCAAAAATTCACAAATAAATATAGTCACCATAAATTCATCAAATTCAATAATTTTAAAAATTTTATTTTTGTTAAGTAAATCTCGAAAACTGGTAATTCATTAATAAAAATAGGAAAAATTTTAAAAAATATAAAATTAATGCAAAAAATCACAAATAAATATATTAACCTTAAAGTTAAAAATTTCAACAGTTTTTAAAATTTTCATTTTTGTTTGGTAATTCCTAAAAATGGGTAATTCATGAACAAAAAGTAGGAAAAATATTTTTTTAAAAAATATAAAATTAACGCCAAAAATACACAAATAAATATAATGACCTTGAATTCAACAATTTTTTAAAATTTTTATTTTTATTCTGTGAATCCCGAAAATGGGTAATTAATTATTAAAAAATTAAAAAAATATGAGAAATTATAAAATTAATGCCAAAAATTCACAAATTCATATAGTAACCTTAAATTCAACAAATTCTTAAATTTCAATTTTAAAATGAGACGTAAAAATAAAAAATTGTTAAATAAAATTTTTAAAATGACTAAAAGTCAGAAAAATATGAAAATGCTCGAAAATATTTTTTTAACATGTAAAACTAATGAGAGTACATATTTGTACAAATAAAAGATTTTTCTATATCGTACGAACTGTAAAAGTAATGAAACTAATACAAATGAACCACGTGAGGCGGAAATGTTGAGAATACATGATGGAAATAGATTAATATGTTGTTATGCATGAAGGGTGATTCACACTCTTTTGATTTTTGTACGACATGGACATCTGCATGTTGTCGACTATACCTCGATCAATGTAATGGTATGCGACATCGCTTTTCTTACAAGTGCAAGCCACAAACGATGCGAGTAACCACGTCTGATGTCGGCTGGCCGAAGTGTGTAGGCCAGGCATGTCTGATGTCGATAGACCGATTTGTGTAGAAAACGAATGATGTTGGCAGTCCACGTTTGACGTCGGCAGACCTATGTATGCAAGCTACAGACGATGGTGATAGGCCATGGTCAATGTTAGCTGACCGATGTGTGCAGGCCACGGAGGATAAATACAGACTACGTGCGACGTCGGCTGACCGTTGTGTGCAGGACAAAGGTAATGCGGGCAGGCCAGGTCTTACATTGGATGACCCTTGTTTGTAGGCCAAAGTCGATGAGGGAAGGCCACGTCCAACGTTGCTTGTGTGAAGTCCAAAGGTGATACGATAAGTCCATGCTCGACATTAGCTAACTGTTGTCCAGGCCAAAGGCAATTTGGGCATGCAATGCTGACGTTCGCTTACAATTGTGAAGGCCAAAGGCGATAGGGGCATACAACGCCCTATGTCACGTGACCATTGTTACAGGCCAAGGGCAATGCAGTAGTCCTCGCTTTGAGCTATGTGCACAAGACACGGCAGATGCAGGCAGTCCACAACCGACGTTTGCTGAGCATTGTTCAGGCTACGGCTGGTGCACGAAGCCCACATCCTCTATTTGTTGACCGTTGTGTGCAGGCCAAGGGCGATGCAGGAAGGCCAAGCTTAATGACCACTGAGTGATGTGCACAAGCCATGGCCGATCCAAAATTGACGTCGGCTGAGTGATGTCTATATGCTATAGCCGATGCGACAACCCACAGTCAATGTCACCTGGCCTATGTTGCTTGTTGTTGGCCGATGTCGCTTGCCTGAACCAGACAAGCCTTGGATGATGTTGCCTGCCATTAACCGACATTGATGTCTCCATGCTGATGCACACAAACCACGACTGATGCGTGCAGTCCTTGGATGATGCAGCCTACCATTGTCCAACGTTGCTTTCCCAAAGCACACAAGCCTTGGCTAATGCTGTTTGACATTGGACGATGCAAATATCGCCCAGCCGATACACACACGCAACGATCAATTCGTGCAGGACTTGGTTGATGCCCCCTTCCATTCGCCAACGTCGCGTACCACATGCCCACATGCCATGTCAGAAGTTTGCAGGCCTTGGCTGATGCTACCTGTTGTTGCCTGATGTCGCTAGCCCGAAGCGCAAAAGCCTTGCGTGATGATGTCGTCCATTGGGCAACGTTAATACCAGCCAGTCATTGCACACATGCCACGTGTTATGCATGCATGCCTTGGATGATGATACATGTCGTTGTCCTATGTCTCTTGCCAGATTCACACAAACCACGTCACATGCGTGAAGACCATTGTTTATGTTGTATGTCATAGGCCGACGTCTTCTGGCCGATGCATGTAGTCCATGACCGATGTCGCTGAGTTGATGCGCACACGCCAAGACGAATTCGTGCAGGCCTTGGCTAATGCTACCTGCTTGATGCCGCCTTGCTAATGCAAGCAGGCCACAACCAATGTCAGCGAATTGATGTGCACACACCACGACTAATGCATGCAGGCTTGAATGTTGCTTCCTATCGTTGGCCGATGTCACTTGACCGATGCGTGCAGGACACAACCGATGTCGGTTAGCTTATGTGCTCAGAACCTCATTATGTGCACACGACACGGCTGATGCATGTAAGCATTGGCTTACTCTATATCTCGCTGAGCGATGATGCTTGAAAGATGCACACATGCCATGTCCGTCCATGCAGGACTTGAGTGAAGCCACATGCCATTGGGTGACCTCGCTTGCCAGATATGCACATTCCACGTTCGTGCGTGCAGGCCTTGGTTGAAATCGCATGCCATTGGCCGACGTCGCTTGCTAGATACGCACATGCCATGTAAGATGTGTCCAGGATTTGGGTGATGCTGCCTGCCTTTGGCCGACATCTCCACACCGATGTATTCAAGCTACAAACGATGCTAGCAGGCCACATTCGACGTCGATAGAACAATATGTGTAGGCTGTGGACTATGCTGGCAGGAAACATTCGATGTCGGCAAACCATTGTGTGCAGGCTACGAACGATGTTTTCATGCCATGTTAGACGTCGGCAGACAGATGTGTGCAAGTTGTGGACGATGCTGGCAACCCGCGTGTGACATCAACTGACCGTTGTGTGCAGTCCAAAGGCGATGGGGGCATTCCACATCTGACGTTGGCTGACCATTGTGTGTATGCCAAAGGCGATGTGGGCACGTAACTCCCGATGTTACCTGACCGTTGCGTGCAGGGCAAAGGCGATGCAGGCAGTCCACGACCAATATCGGGTGAGCGATGTTCAACGGCCATGACCAATGCGGGCGGTCCACGACCAATGTCACCTGGCAGATGCCGTTTGTTGTTGGCTTACGTCACTTGCCCGAAGCGCACAACCCTTTGTTGATGCGGCTTGCCGTTGACGATGATCACACGACACGGCTCATGCGTGCAGGCCTTGGGTGATGCTGCCTATCAGTGGACGACGTCGCTTGCCCAATGTGCACAGGCTACGGAAGATGTTGTCTGTCGTTGCCGACGCTTATGTCGCTCGCCAAATGCACAGATGCGACATCCGATGCGTGCAGGACTTTGTTGCAGTTGGCCGACGTTGCTTGCATGATGCCCATATGCCACATCCGATGTGTGGCCCACTAGGAGCTCTTAATTCCACGTCGCTGATTCTCACTTAGAGTAGTAAACATCGTTTCCAAAATATTCATAATGAACATGTACAACTCAAATTTTCAAGTTCTAAGATACAAACAATATTAGCTTCCACAAATAACTTTTTCATATATGAAAATATAATTTTCAACAATTTTTTTATTTTATTCTTTTGGTTAATCTCAAAAATGAGTAATTGATTATTCAAACATAGGAAAAATATGAAAAATATATAAACAACGTAAAAAAATAAACAAATAAATATAGTTACCTTAAATTCAACAATTTTTTATTTTTTTATTTTTTTAGTAAATTCCGAAAAATGAGTAATTTATGAATAAAAATAGGGAAAATATGAAGAATATATATATATATATATATATATATATATATATATATATACATATACATATAATATTAACAAAAAAAATCATAAATAAATATAGTAACCTTAAATTTAATAATTACAACAATTTTTAAAATTTTTATTTTTGTTAGGTAAATGCCCACTATGGGTATGAATAAAAAATATGAAAAAAAATATATAAAATTAACACCAAAAGGTCAAAAATAAATATAGTCACCATACATTCATCAAGTTCAATAATTTTTAAAATTTTTATTTTTGTTCAGTAAATCTCGAAAATGGTTAATTCATTAATAAAAAAATAGGAAAAATTTGAAAAATATAAAATTAATTCAAAAAAATCACAAATAACTATATTAACCTTAAAGTTAACAATTTAAAAAGTTTTTTAAATTTTCATTTTTGTTTGGTAGATCTTAAAAATGGGTAATTCATGAATAAAAAATAGGAAATATATTTTTAAAAAATATAAAATTAACGCCAAAAATTCAAAAATAAATATAGTAACCTTATATTCAATAATTTTAACAATTATTTTTTATTTTTATTTTTGTTCTAATAATCCCGAAATTGGGTAATTCATTGATAAAAATAGGAAAAATATGAAACAAAAATTTTCAAAACTAACGCCAAAAATTTAAAAATTAATGTAGTAACCTTAAATTCAACAATTTTGAGAATTTTTCCAATATTTATTTTGTTTGGTAAATCCCAAAAAAGGGGTTATTAATCAATAAAAATAGGAAAAATATGAAAATATTATAAAATTAACGAAAAAAATTACAAATAAATATAGTTACCTTAAACAAAAAAATTCATAAATGTTAATTTTTAAATGTGACGTAAAAAAAAAACCATAAAAATGAATTTTTAAAAATGAATAAAAGCCGGAAAAATATGAAACTGCTTGAAAATACATCTAAACATGTGAAACTAATGATAGAGTACATATTTGTTCAAATAAAATATGTTTCAATATCGTATGAATTGTAAATGTAATAAAATTGGTATGAATGAACCACGTGAGGAGTAAATGTTAAGAATATATGATAAACAATAAATGAATATATTGTTATTCAGGAAGGGCGTTTAACACTCTTTTGATTATTTTATGGCATGGACATCTGCATGTTGTTGACTATACCTCGATCAATGTCACCGCAGACGATCTCGCTCGCCTAACAAGTGCAAGCCATAGAGGATGTGGGTAGGACGTCTGACGTCGGCTGCTGAAGAGTGCAGGCCACAGGCGATGCGGGAATGGAACATCTGGCGTTGGCAGACCGATGTGTGTAGGCTACGGATGATGCTGGTAGGCCACGTCCGACATCGGCAGACCAATGTGTGCAGCCCAAATCGATGCGGGTAGGCCTTGTCCGATGTCGACTGATCATTGTGTGTAGGCAAAAGGCGATGTGGGAAGACCACGTCCGACGTCGGCTTACCATTGTGTACAAGCCAAAGGCGATGCAGGAAGGCCACGCCCAATTTCGACTGACCGTTGTGCAGGCCAAAGGCAATGGGGGAAGGCAACTCCCAACGTCAATTGAATCTTTTGCAGGCCAAAGGCGATGGGGGCAAGCAACGCCCGCTGTTTCATGCTCGTTGTTTGCAAGACAAGGGCGATGCGGGCAGTCCACGTCCAATGATGGCTAAGCGATGTGCATAAGCCACGGACAACGTCTGCGAAGCAATGGGCAAGCTACGACCGATGCAGGTAGCCACATTCAACGTCAGCTGGTCGTTATCTACATGCCAAGGGCGATGTGGGAAGGTCATCCCGAAGACCGATGAATATTGTGCACAAGACACGTCCAGTGCGGCCGGTCCACGCCTGACGTTGGCTGAGTGATGTGCACAGGCCACAGATGATGCGGCAGTCCACAACCACTGTCACCTGATCGATGTTGCTTGCCGCTGGCCGATGTCGCTTTCCCAAAGCACACAGGCCTTAGATGATGGTGCTTGTTGTTTGCCGACGTCAATATTGCCCAACCGATGCGCACACGCTACAGCTCATGTGTGCCAACCTTGCATTATGTTGTCTTCCGTTGGCCGATGTCGCTTGCCCATTATGTGTAGAGTACAAACGATGTTGGCAGGCCACATCCGACATAGGAAGACCAATGTGTGTATTCTATAGACGATACTGGTAGGACAAGTTTGACGTCGGTAGACCAATGTGTGCAGGATATTGACAAAAATCTCTGGCCATGTTCGACGTTGGTAGACCGATGTGTGCAGGTTGCGGAAGATGCTAGCAGCCCATGTTTGACGTCGTCTGACCATTGTGTTCAGGCCATAGGCAATTCGGGCAGACCACGTCCGACGTCGGCTGACCACTCTGTGAAGGCCAAAGGCGATGCGGGCAGGCCACGCCCTACATCGATTGACTATTGTGTGCAGGCCAAAGGCAATGTGGGAAGGCAACGCCCGACGTAAGCTGACTGTTATGTGCAGGCCAAGGGCGATGCGGGTAGTCCACGCCCGACAATGACTCAGCGATGTGCACAAGCTATGGCAACTGTGGGCAGTCCACGACCAACATCGACTGAGCAATGAGCACATGCCCCGATCGATGTAGGCGGTCCACCACCAATGTCGCTTGGCTGATGCCCCTTGTCGTTGGCTGACGTCACTTGCCTAAAGCTCCTAGGCCTTAGATGATGATGTCTATTTTCTATATTGTGTAGTATAGGCATTTTAATTATGATGCTTGGTATGATCCACTTATGGTGGCGGTGCTTATATGCTATACTTGTGATCAATGTGGCCTCGTCGGTATTACTTTCTAAATTATGATATTGTCATGATATAACTTGGATATGTGATCATTGTGAAGGTCTATATGACTTATGTGTATGTGTGAAGTCAAAGTATGTATTCTTCTAAGTGATTATATGTGATCATGGTACGCTATAGGAATGCCTTATATGTGTATTCTTGATGTTGGAGTATGAATCTTCCTAGTTGACTATAAGAACATTAGGATGAGTTATGTTGATGATTCTATAGAAGTGTGTAGGGTGACCTGCAAGTATACTTAGTTGACCCTATGTGCAACATGAATGATATTGTACCTGTGATAAGATGATAATGAAGTGTATCTTGTTTTGTAGACCTATGTCCCTTACTTGATACATGAAGGCTATGAATATGACTCTTGACTTAGTAGGCTAAAGCACATTTGTCATGAATGTATATGTATAAATGGAATATGATCTTGAATATGGTAAAGAAGGTCATTTATGTGGAACTATTTAGAAAGAAGGTTATGATATCCTTGAATTTGAAAGTCGTAATGGTAACCTTCTTGTGTGAGTGATGGACTTAGGGTTTGTTGGCTGGAATGACATGAAATCATGATTAGGTAAGTCATTGAGCTATCTTAATAACCATTGTAAGGCAGCCCTAGTGGACCCTCTTTGGTAAGGTGTATTATGATTTGGTTATGACTTCTATATGGTACATATTCATATGTTCCTTTATTTATTTACTCTATGAGAACAAAGGCTAGCACCTAGTGAGTATGCTTGGGTAGTAGCTCTATTTAAGATGAGATTAGAGTACGAAGAAACCCTCGATATTTCTTAACCATGTGCCTACATGGGATGTGTCCTAAAACTACCATTGGCAAGTTGAACACCCTCCATCGGAGTAGGGAAGACTCCAGATTCCATGCCTAGATAGTATGGTCTATGTCGGTTATTGCCTATTCTTATCATGTGGGATACATGCTAGTGTTGGATAAGTTCTATGAAGTTTAGGTAGTGGAATGGGACGCTATCTAGAAATTGCACGAGTAGGCTTTAAAGATGTTAGTATGTAGGTTCCCTAGGTCTTCTGCAAGACCATTATGTGAAATTCCTTAAGTGTTGAATGTCTCTTAAATGGTTAAGTGAACATAATGACTTAAGTTAAATGCATGTTAATGAAAATTTACTTATCTAGAGTAGCTTTAAGTATTGCTTAGGTAGGCTTGGAGAGGGTGTATGGGCGGTCTCTTCATATCTTACTTAGGTGAGTCTTAGATTAATTCTAGGTAGGGAGTTAAATATATGAAATGGGAATAATCTTATATTAGGTAATTTATAGGATCACTTTGGTGTGTGTGGGTTGTATGGGCAGTCGCTACATAACTCACTCAAGTGAGCCTTAGAATAACTTTTGGTAGGAGGGTCTCATGTTTCTGTGATTTGAAGTGATCTTGATGTTTTATTATGTGATGTGACTATATGTGCGTATGTTGGCTTAACATGATCTCTTATACTTGTCTTATGAAGATTTACTCAAACAGAGCATGTTTTATACAAATGTCCTTTTAACATGATTTTATTGCATTACACCATACTTAGTGCATTCTAATGTACTAATTCCATATATTTTGTTTATCTCTAAAGGTGTAGGTGACATTTTAGAGAAGTCTTTTAAGTGTAAGCTTGGATTAGTATTCATTCAAGCAAATTTGGGGTATGTCCTCAATAGATTCGAGGACATCATTATGTTTAGTTTTTCTTATTAAAAGTATTGTAATAGACTTAGATTTTTCTATATGTTGATGTATGGGCCGTGTTCCAAGATATTCGTGTGTCTATGATGGCGACTTTGAGACTTAGCCTTTCTTTATGATTTTCTATAAAAGATATATTTTGAGATATTACTATTCGTATGAAAAGTTTTAATTCCGCACTACTTTTCATACATTTATGCAATGAATGATGTCAAAGGACTTGTACAAGACCTCCAAGAGGTCGAGTATGCCGTTCCATGATTCGAGAATACCATATCTACTAGGGTATACTCTCGGGTCGTGACACTTGGTTGATGCTACATGTCGTTGACCGACGTCGCTTTCCAGATGCGCACATGCGACGTCCATGCTTGCAGGCCTTGGATAATATCACATGCAATGGCCAACGTCGCTTTCTAGATACGCACATTAAACGTCCATGAGTGCAGGCCCTAGCAGACTGCATTCCATTGGCCAAAGTCGCTTGCTAGATGTGCACATGCCACGTCAGATGCATGTAGGCCTTGGCTGAAGTTGTCTGCCGTTTGCCAACATCTGCAAACTGATGTGTGCAGGCTACATACAATGCTAGCAGGCCACATTCGACATCGGCAATCCGATGTGTGTAGGCTACGGACGATATTGTCAGGCCACGTTTGACGTCGGCAAACTGTTGTGTGCAGGCCAAAGGCGATACAGGTAGACCACGTCCGATGTCGCCTGAACATTATGTGTAGGCCAAAGGGGATGCGGGCAGGCCATGTGCGACGTCAGCTGACCATTGTTTGCAGGACAAAGGCGATGCGGGCAGACAACACCTTACGTCAACTGACCGTTGTGTACTAACCAAGGGTAATGCGGGCAGTCTACACCCACAATGAATGAGTGATATGCACAAGCCACGCTGATGCGGGCAATCCACGACAAACGTCGGTTGAGCGATGTGCACAAGCCAGGACCAATGCGAGCGGTCCACAACCAATGTCGCGAGACCCATGCCGCTTGGAGTTGGCCGACGTCGCTTGCCCAAAGCGCACATGCCTTGGATGATGATGCTGTTATGCCCGAAGCCAATGTTGCACACGCCATAGCTCATGGTACAAGCCTTGGTTGATGATTTCTATCGTTGGCCGGCGTTGCTTGCTCAATGCGCACTGGCTATGCAAGATGTTGGCTACCGTTGGCCAATGCCGATGTCGCTTGACAAATGTACACATGCCACGTATGATGCGCGCATGCCTTGGTTTATATAGCATGCAGTTGGCCGATGTCGATTTCCTGAAGCCTAAATTCCACCAATTTGTGGTCCACTTAGAGCTCTTGATTTCATGGCGCGGATTCTGACTAAGAGGAGTAGACATCATTTTATGCAGAGATTCGTAATGAACGTGTACAACTCAAATTTCACGTTCTAAGGTACAAACACACATTATCTTCCACAAAAACCTTTTTTTATATAAAAAAATAGTCATCAACAATTTTTTATCCTGTAAATGAGTATTTGATTAATAAAACATAGGAAATATGGGGAAACAAATATAAAAATAGAGCCAAAAATTAACAAATAAATGTAGTAACTTTAAATTCAATAATTTCAATAATAATTAAAAATTTGTATTTTTGTTCGGTAAATCCCAAAATGAATAATTGATGAACCAAATAGGGAATATATGAAAAATATATATAAGTAACGCCAAATATCACAAAAAATATAGTAACCTTAATTTAACAATTTCAACAATATTTTTTAATTTTTAATTTTTTTCTTAAATCCCGAAAAGGGGTAATTCATGTATAAAATAGGAAAAATATGGGGAAAAAATATAAAATTAACGCCAAAAATTCACATGCCACGTCCGATGCGTGCAGGCCTTTGTTGATGCCGCCTGCAGTTGGCCGACGTCGCTAGCGTGATGCCCACATGCCACATCCGATGTGTGGCCTACTAGGAGCTCTTGATTCCACGTCGCCGATTCTGACTTAGAGTAGTAAACATCGTATTCCAAAGATTCATAATGAACATGTACAACTCAAATTTTCACGTTCTAAGATACAAACAACATTAGCTTCCACAAATAACTTTTTCATATATGAAAAATAGTTTTCAACAATATTTTTTTTATATTTTTTTTTTTGGTTAATCTCAAAAATGAGTAATTGATTCTTAAAACATAGCAAAAATATGAAAAATATAAAAACAACGTAAAAAAATTAACAAATAAATATAGTTACCCTAGATTCAACAATTGTTTTTATTTTTATTTTTTTTAGTAAGTCCCGAAAAATGAGTAATTTATGAATCAAAAATAGGAAAAATATGAAAAAAAAATTATAAAATTAACACAAAAAATTTATAAATAAATATAGTAACCTTAAATTTAACAATTACAACAATTTTAAATTTTTTATTTTTTTTAGGTAAATCCCAACTATGGTAATTCATGAATAAAAAATATAAAAAAAAATATAAAATTAACGCCAAAATTAACAAATAAATATAGTAACCTTAAATTCAATAATTTCAAAAATTTATTTTGAATTTAAATTTTTGCTTTTATAAATCCCGAAAATGGGTAATACATGAATAAAAAGTAGGAATAATATGAAAAGAATATAAAATTTACTCTAAAAATGCAAAAATATATATAGTAAACTTAAATTCAACAACTTCCACATTTCTTTTTTATTTCTATTTTTGTTCGATAAATTCCAAAAAATGGAAATTAATTAATAAAAAGTAGGAAAAAATATTTTTCAAAAAAATATAAAATTAACGCAAAAAATAAACAAATAAATATAATAACCTTAAATTCAACAATTTTTTTAAATTTTTATTTTTATTCGGTAAATCCCGAATATGGGTAATTAATTATTAAAAAATTGAAAAAATATGAGAAATTGTAACATTAACGCCAAAAATTCACAAATACATATAGTAACCTTAAATTCAACAATTTCATAAATTGTAATATTTAAAATGTGATGTAAAAATTAAAAATGGTAAAATAAAATTTGAAAATGACTAAAAGTCAGAAAAATATGAAAATGCTCGAAAATATTCTTATACATGTAAAACTAATGAGAGTACATATTTGTACAAATAAAAGATTTTTCTATATCGTACGAACTGTAAAAGTAATGAAACTAATACAAATGACCACGTGAGGCGGAAATGTTGAGAATACTTGATGGAAAATAGATGAATATGTTGTTATGCATGAAGGGTGATTCACACTCTTTTGATTTTTGTACGACATGGACATCTGCATGTTGTCGACTACACCTCTATCAATTTAGTTGTATGTGACATCGCTTGTCCTACTATTGCAAGCCACTAACAATGCGATTAACCACGTCCGATGTCGCCTGGCCGAAGTGTGCACGCCAGGCACGTCTAATGCCGATAGATCGCTTTGTGTAGAAAACGGGTGATGCTGGCAGGCCACGTCTGACGTCGGCAAACCTATGTATGCAAGTTAAAGACGATGCTAACAGGCCACGCTGGTTGTTAGCTGATCGATGTGTGCAGGCCACGGACGATAAATACAGCCTACGTCTGACGTTGGCTGACCGTTGTGTGTAGGCCAAAGGTAATGCGGGTAGGACACGTCCGACGTTGGATGACCGTTGTTTGTAGGACAAAGGCGATGAGGGAAGGCCACATCCAACAACGCTTTTGTGAAGGCTAAAGGTGATACGAGAAGACCATGCTCGACATTAGCTAACTGTTGTCCTGGGCAAAGGTGATTTGGGCAGGCAATGCTGACATCGGCTTACAGTTGTGAAGGCCAAAGGCGATAGAGGCAGACAACGCTTGATGTCACGTGACCATTGTTTGCAGGACAAGGGCGATGTGGTAGTCCACGCTTGACAACGATTGAGCAATGTGCACAAGACACGGCTGATGCAGGGAGTCCACAACCGAAGTTTGCTGAGCAATGTTCAGGCTACGGCCGGTGCAGGAAGCCCACGTCCTCTATCGGCAGGTCATTGTGTGCAGGCCAAGGGAGATGCAGGAAGGCCAAGCTTAATGACCGTTGAGTGATGTAATAGACGTCGTCTAAGTGATATCCATAGGCTATAGTCGATGCGACAGCCTATAGTCCATGTCACCAGGCCTATGTTGCTTGTTATTGGTAGATGTCGCTTGCCTGAACCAGACAAACCTTCGATGATGTTGCATGCCGTTGGCCGACACTGATGTCGCCTTGATGATGCGCACAAGCCACGACTGATCTGTGCAGGCCTTGGATGATGCAGCCTGCCGTTGTCAAACATTGCTTGCCCAAAGCACACTGGCCTTCGCTAATGCTGTCTGACATTGGACGATGCAAATGTTACCCAATCGATATACACACGCAATGACTAATGCGTGCAGGACTTGGCTGATGCTCCATTACATTAGCCAACATCGCTTATCAGATGCCCACATGTCATGTAAGATGTGTGCAGGCCTTGTATGATGATACCTGTTGTTGGCCGATGTCGCTAGCCCGAAGCGTAAAAGCCTTGGCTGATGATGACGTCCATTGGGCGACATTAATACCAGCAATTCGTTGCACACACGCCACGGGTTATGCGTGCATGCCTTGGATGATGATGCATGTTGTTGTCCGATTTCTCTTTCCAGATGTACACAGACAACGTCACATGCGTGAAGACCATTACTTATGTTGTCTGTCATAGGCCGACGTCGTTTAGCCGATACATGTAGGCCATGACCGATGTCGCCGAGTTGATGCACACACGCCAAGACTGATACGTGCAGGCCTTGGTAAATGTTGCGTGCCAGATGTCACCTTGCTAATGCAAGCAGGCCACAACCAATGTCACCGACTTGATGTGCACATGCCAGGGTTGATGCATGCAGGCCTTGGCTGTTGCTTCATATCGTTGGTCGATGTCACTTGACCGATGAGCGCAGGCCACAGTCGATGTCGGCTAGTCGATATGCTCAGACCACAACTGAAGGTGCCCTCCCTATGTGCACACGACATGGCTGACCATTCTGTGCATGCCAAAGGCGATATGGGCAGGCAACTCCCGACGTTACCTGACCATTGTGTGCAGGTCAATGGCGATGCGGGCAGTCCACGGCTAACATCGGGTGAGTGATTTTCAAAGGCCATGACCGATGCGGGCGGTCCACGACCAATGTCACCTGGAAGATGTCGCTTGTTATTGGCTTACGTCACTAGCCCAAAGCGCACAACACATTGTTGATGCGGCTTGCCGTTGACGATGATCACACGCCACGGCTCATGCGTGCAGGCCTTGGTGATGCTGCTTATCAGTGGCCGACGTCGCTTGCGCAAAGTGCTCTGTCTACTGAAGATGTTGTCTGTCGTTGTCCGACACTTATGTCGCTCGCCAAATACACACATGCCACGTCCTATGCATGCAGGCCTTTGTTGATGCCGCCTGCAATTGTCCGACGTAGCTTGCCTGATGCCCACATGCCACATTCGATGCGTGGCCCAGTAGGAGTTCTTGATTCCGCGTCGCTATTTCTGACTTAGAGTAGTAAACATCATTTTCCAAAGATTCATAATGAATATGTACAACTCAAATTTTTACGTTCTAATATAGCCACAACATTAGCTTCCACAAATAACTTTTTTATATATGAAAAAATAGTTTTCAACAATTGTTTTTTATTTTTATTTTTTTGGTTAATCTCAAAAATGAGTAATTGATTCTTAAAACATAGGAGAAATATGAAAAATATAAAAACAACGTAAAAAAATTAACAAATAAATATAGTTACCTTAAATTCACCAATTTTATTTTATTTTTATTTTTTTAGTAAATCCCGAAAAATGAGTAATTTATGAATTAAAAAAAGGAAAAATATGAGAAAAAATATATAAAATTAAAACATATAATTCATAAATAAATATTGTAACCTCAAATTTAATAGTTACAACAATTTTTAAAATTTTTATTTTTGTTCAGTAAATCCCAACTATGGGTAATTCATGAATAAAAAATATGAAAAAAATATAAAATTAGCATTGAAAGTTCACAAATAAATATAGTCACCATAAATTCATCAAATTCAAAAACTTTTAAATTTTTTATTTTTGTTTAGTAAATCCCGAAAATGAGTAATTCATTAATAAAAAATAGGAAAAATTTGAAAAACTATAAAATTAAGGCAAAAAAATCACAAATAAATATATTAACCTTAAAGTTAACAATTTCAATAGATTTTTAAATTTTTAGTTTTGTTTGGTAAATCCTAAAAATGGGTAATTCATGAATAAAAAGTAGGAAAAATATTTTTTTAAAAAATAAAAATTATCGCCAAAAATACAAAAATAGATATTATAACCTTAAATTCAACAATTCTTTTAAATTTTTGTTTTTATTTGATGAATCCCGAAAATGGGTGATTAATTATTAAAAAATTGAAAAAATATGAGAAATTGTAAAATTAACGCCAAAAATTCACAAATTCATATAGTAACCTTAATTTCAAATAATTTCATAAATTTTAATTTTAAAAATGAGATGTAAAAATTAAAATGGTAAAATAAAATTTTAAAAATGACTAAAAGTTAGAAAAATCTGAAATGCTCGAAAATATTTTTAAACATGTAAAACTAATGAGAGTAGATATTTGTACAAATAAAAGATTTTTCTATATCGTACGAACTGTAAAAGTAATGAAACTAATACAAATGAACCACGTGAGGCAGAAATGATAGGAATACATGATGGAAATTAATATGTTGTTATGCAGGAAGGGTGACTCATACTCTTTTGATTTTTGTACGACATGGACATCTTCATGTTTTCGACTACACCTCGATCAATGTAGTGGTATGCGACATCGCTTGTCTTACAAGTTCAAGACACAAAAGATGCGAGTAACCACGTCTAATATCAGCTGGTCGAAGTGTGTAGGCCAAGTACGTCTGATGTCGATAGACCTATTTGTGTAGAAACTGAACGATGCTGGTAGGCCACGTCTGATGTCGGCAGACCGATGTGTGCAAGCTACAGACGATGCTAACAGGCTACGCTCAATGTTAGCTGACCGATGTGTGCAGGCCACGGACGATAAATACATCCTACGTCTGACGTCGGCTAATCGTTATGTGCAGGCCAAAGGTAATGCGGGTAGGCCACGTCCGACGTTGGATGACCATTGTTTGTAGGCCAAAGGCGATAAGGGAAGGCCACGTCCAACGTCGCTTGTGTGAAGGCCATAGGCGATACCAAAAGGCCATGCTCAACATTAGCTAAATGTTGTCCAGGCCAAAGATGATTTGGGCAGGCAATGCTGATGTCGGCTTACAATTGTGAAGGCCAAAGGCGATAGGGGTAGACAACGCCCGATGTCGCGTGACCATTGTTTGCAGGCCAAGGGCAATGCGGTAGTCCACGCTTGACAACGGTTGAGCGATGTGCACAAGACACGGCCGATGCGGGCATTCCACAACCGACCTTTGCTGAGCAATGCTCAGGCTACGGCCGGTATAGGAATCCCACATCTTCTATTGGTTGGCCGTTGTATGCAGGCCAAGGGCGATGCAGGAAGGCCAAGACCAACGACCGCTGAGTGATGTGCACAGGCCACGGCCGATCCAAAATCGACTTCTATTGAGTGATGTCCATAGGCTATAGTCGATGTGACAGCCCACAATCAATGTCACCTGGCCTATGTTGCATGTTGCTAGCCGATGTCGCTTGCCTGAACCATACAAGCCTTGGATGATGTGCAGGACTTGGCTGATGCTCCATTTTATTAGCCAACATCGATTACCAAATGCCCACATGCCATGTGAGATGTGTGCAGGCCTTGAATGATGCCACCTGTTGTTGGTTGATGTCGCTAGCCCGAAGCGTAAAAACCTTGGCTGATGATGCCGTCCATTGGGCGACGTTAATACCAGCTAGTCGTTGCACACACGCCACGGGTTATGCATGCATGCCTTGGATGATGATGCATGTCTTTGTCCGATGCCTTTTGCCAGATGCACACAAACCACATCATATGCATGAAGACTATTGTTTATGTTGTCTGTCATAGGCGAACGTCGTCTAGCCGATGTATGTAGGCTATGACTCATGTTGTCGAGTTGATGTGCACACGCCAAGACCAATTTGTGCAGGCCTTGGCTAATGCTGCCTACCAAATCTCGCCTTGCTAATGCAAGCAGGCCACAACCAATGTCACTGAATGGATGTGCACACGCCACGACTGATGCATGCAGGTCATGTCTATTGCTTCCTATCATTGGCTTATGTTACTTGACCGATGCGCGCAGGCCACAGCCGATGTCGGCTAGCTGATGTGCTCAGACCACGACTTAATTTGCCCTCCCTACGTGCACACGACACGGATGATGCAAGCAAGCCTTAGTTGATGTTACATGTCGCTGAGTGTTGACGCTTGCAAGCTACACACATGCCATATCCGTCCATGCAGGACTTGGGTGAATCCACATGACATTGGGTGACGTCGCTTGCCAGATATGCATATTCCAGGTTCGTGCATGCAGACCTTGTCTATGCCGCATGCCATTGGCCGACGTCACTTTCCAGATACACACATGCCATGTCAGATCTGTGCAGGCCTTGGCTGATGCTGCCTACCTTTGACCGACATCTCCAGACCGATGTGTTCAGGTTACAAACGATGCTAGTAGGCCACATCCGACGTCGACAGACCAATATGTGTAGACTATGGACTATGCTGGCAGGAAACATTGAATGTCGGCAAACCTTTGTGTGCAGGCTAGGAACGATGTTGTCATGACATGGTAGACGTCGGCAGACAGATATGTGCAAGCTACGGACGATGCTGGCAGCCCACGTCTGACATCAACTGACCATTGTGTGGAGGCCAAAGGCGATGCGGGTATTCCACGTCTGAGTGTGACGTGAAAAATAAATATAGTAACCTTATTTTAACAATTTTTTTTTAATTTTAATTTTTGTTCGGTTAATCCCGAAATCGGGTAATTCATTGATAAAAATAGGAAAAATATGGAAAACAAATTACAAAGCTAACACCAAAAATTCAAAAATTAATGTAGTAACCTTAAATTCAACAATTTTGAGAATTTTTTCAATATTTATTTTGTTTGGTAAATCCCAAAAAAGGGTTATTAATCAATAAAAATAGGAAAAATATGAAAATATTATAAAATTAACAAAAAATTACAAATAAATATAGTAATCTTAAACTCAAAAAAATCATAAATGTTAATATTTAAATGTGACGTAAAAAATAAAACAAAACGTAAAAATGGATTTTAAAAAATGAATAAAAGCTGGAAAAATATGAAACTGCTTGAAAATACATCTAAACATGTGAAACTGATGATAGAGTACTTATTTGTACAAATAAAATATGTTTCAATATCGTATGAATTGTAAATGTAATGAAATTGGTATGAATGAACCACGTGAGGAGTAAACGTTAAGAATATATGATAATAAATAAATGAATATATTGTTATGCAGGAAGGGCGATTAACACTCTTTTGATTTTTGTATGGCATGGACATCTCCATGTTGTTGACTAGACCTCGATCAATGTCACCGCATACGATCTCGCTCGTCTAACAAGTGCAAGCCATAGAGGATGTGGGTAGGCACGTCTAACGTCGGCTGCTGAAGAGTGCATGACACAGGCGATGCGGGAACGACACATTTGGTGAGGCAGACCAATGTGTGAAGGCTACGGATGATGCTGGTAGGCCACGTCCGACATCGGCAGACCGATATGTGCAGACCAAAGTCGATGCGGGCAGGACTTGTCCGATGTCGACTGTCTATTGTGTGTAGGAAAAAGGTGATGTGGGAAGACCACGTCCGACGTCGGCTGACCATTGTGTGCAAGCCAAAGGCGATACATGAAGGCCACGCCCGATTTTGACTGACCATTGTGCAGGCCAAAGGCAATGGGGGCAGGCAACTCCCAACGTCGGTTGACCATTTTACAGGCCAAAGGTGATGGGGGCAAGCAACGCCCAATATTGCATGCTCGTTGTTTGCAGGACAAGGGTGATGCGTGCAATCCACGTCCGATGATGGCTAAGCTATAAGAATAAGCCACGAACACATCTGCGAAGCAATGGGCAAGCTATGACCGATGCGGGAAGCCCACGTTCGACATCAGCTGGTCGTTATCTACAGGCCAAGGGCGATGCGTGAAGGTCAATCCCGAAGACTGCTGAATATTGTGCACAGGACACGTCCAATGCGGCCGGTCCACGCCTGACGATGGCTGAGTGATGTGCACAGGCCATGGACGATGCGACAGTCCACAACCAATGTCATCTGAACGATGCCGCTTGCCGTTGGCCGATGTCGCTTGCCCAAAGCACAGAGGCCTTGGATGATGGTGCTTGTTGTTTGCTGACGTAAATATTGCCAACCGATGCACACAGGCCATGGCTCATGTGTGCCGACCTTGCATTATGTTGTCTTCCGTTGGCCGATGTCGTTTGCCCATTATGTGCAGGATACGGACGATGCTGGCAAGCCACATCCGACATAGGCATACCGATGTGTGCAGGCTATAGACGATGTTGGCAGGCCAAGTTTGACGTCGGCAGACCAATGTGTGCAGGCTATCGACAAAAATCTCTGGCCACGTTCGACGTTGGCAGACCGATGTGTGTAGGTTGCGGACGATGCTAGCAGCCCACGTTTGACGCCGTCTGACCGTTGTGTTCAGGCCATATGCGATTCGGGCAGACTACGTCCGACGTTGGCTGACAATTCTGTGAAGGCCAAAGGTGATGCGGGCAGGCCACGCCCTACATCGGCTGACTATTGTTGCAGGCCAAAGGCGATGTGGGAAGGCAACGCCCGACGTCAGCTGACCGTTGTGTACAGGCTAAGGGAGATGCGGGTATTCCACGCCCGACAATGACTCAGCGATGTGCACAAGCCATAGCAGATGCGGGCAGTCCACGACCAACGTCGACTGAGCGATGAGCACAGGCCACGACCGATGTGGGCATTGCACGACCATGTCGCTTGGCCGATGCCACTTGTCGTTGGCCGACGTCACTTGCCCGAAGCTCCTAAGCCTTAGTTGATAGTGTCTCTCTTTGGATGACGTTGATGTCGTCCAGTCTATGTCCACACGCCACAGCTCATCTGAGCCGACCTTGGTTGATGTTGCCTGTCATTGGCCGATGTCGCTTGCCCAATGCACAACTGGCAATGGACGATGATGCCTGCCGTTGGCTGACGCCGATGTCGCTTGCGAGGTGCATACATGACACTTCTGATTCGTGTAGGCCTTGGTTGATGTCGCCTGCAGTTGGCCGACGTTGCTTTATAATGCCCACATGTCATGTCCGATGTATGGCCCACTGGATTTATTGATTCTGTGGCGCGGATTCTGACTTAGAGGAGTAGACATTGTTTTTCCAGAGATTCACAATGAACATGTACAACCCAAATATACATGTTCTAAGGTACAAAAACACATAAGCTTTCACAAATAACCTTTTTCTATATAAATTAAAAATAGTTTCAACAATTTTTTATTTTTTATATTTTCCGGTTAATCCCAAAAATGAGTAATTGATTAATAAAACATAGGAAATATATGAAAAAACTATAAAAATAACGCCAACAATTCACAAATAAATATAGTAACCACAAATTCAACAATTTCAACAATTTTTTAAATTTTTATTTTTGTTTGGTAAATCCCGAAAATGAGTAATGGATGAATAAAAAATAGGAAAAATATGAAAAAAAAAATATTCAAAATTAACGCCACAAATTCACAAATAAATATATTAACCTAAAATTCGACAATTTCAACATATTTTTTAATTTTTATTTTGTTTGGTAAATTTCGTTGATGGGTAATTCATGAATAAAAAATAGGAAAAATATGAAACAAATATAAAATTAACACAAAAAATTTACAAATAAATATAGTAACATTAAATTCATCAACTTCAATAATTTTGAAATTTTTGTTTTTGTTCGGTAAATCCCGAAAATGGGTAATTCATTAATATAAATAGAAAAAATATGAATATATATATATATATATATATATATATATATATATATATATATATATATATATATATATATATATATATATATATATATAAAATTAATGCAGAAAATCACAAATAAATGTAGTAACCTTAAATCCAACAATTTCAATAAGCTTTTTTATTTGTATTTTTGTTCGGTAAATCTCGAAAAGACATAAAGTAATACCTGAACTTGTCTCGAATTTTCAAAAAGATACTTTAACTATGTGGGCATCCTATTACCCCACTAAACAATCTTAAACTAATATTATTATATCATTTTTGGTCCACATGACATAGAGAGAGAATGCACTCTCTGAAAGAGAGTGAGCAAACGTAAGGTATAGTTTCTTATTTTTCTTATTATTTTAACTTTTTCCTTTTTATTTTTTTTCTTTATTTCTTCTTTCTTCTTCAAAAATTCATGTTCATCTCTATTGGAGCTTCTTACATTATATTCACTATTTTTATCACAACTTTGTTGAAGAAGAAGGAAACTGACGATTGGAACATGTCAAAGGAACAGGTCCAACGCAGTTGACTGACTTGTCTACAGCAAGTGTTGATGAAGAAGGAAGCTGAGGATTGGAACATGTCGAAAGGAACAGGTCCAACGAAGCTGACTAGCAAGTACAACACTGCTGAAGAATTAGAGTCACATTAGGATTAGATTACCTATGTCAATTAGGTTATATTTCGTCTATAATTATATTATTATTAGGATTAGATTACTATTAGAATTATAGTACAATTAGGATTTAATTATTATTATTATTATTATATTAGTAATAGGTATTGTAGTAGGACTCTAAGTATAGTTAACTTAGGACTCTACAATTCTCTCCTATATAAGGAGTATGTACTTAACATTATTATTCATCAATTCAATAATTGGTCACATATCAATTCATAAATAATTGATCACCTATCAATAAAATCATTATTGATCAATATGATCAATACAACAATATTGATCAACCTATCAATATCATCAATACATCAATAAATCCTTGATTTCTCGTGAGATATCTACATGAATTTCTTCATGGTATCAGAGCTTAAAGCTCTTCCGCTCTCTGAGTATTGATCATCAAGTAAAAAAAAAAAAAAAAATCCACACGTTGCAGTGATTCATTCTACCAAAAACCATGTCAACCTCCTTACTTCACCAAATAATTGTCGCTTGCTCCATTAAACTTAAGCCAGCAAATTACCTCATAAAGAGGACAGACATATCCCAATTGATTCATATCACAAAGAATGAACCAAGTAAAAGTAGTTGTTCCACTGGACAAACTGCTAGGGAAGTTGTAGCGGCTAAGAAGGATGCAAAAGATAGTGGCACATTGATGATTGGAAGGAGAGAGATGTGTTACTAAGAAGTTGATCTCAAGCACCTTGACCGAAGAAAGCACGCAACTAATTGTTGGCTGCTCAACCGCCAAGGAGATGTGGAAAAAAAAAGAAAGAAAGAAAAACATATATTCAAGCAACAAAAGCAATTAATTTGCTAGAGGTTTAGGTAAGGCACAATATCCACTGTTAATCAATTTAATGCTCTCACAGGCTTTGATATAAGAGAAGAGAAAAAAAAGTGTCATAACAAAACCAAAACATGGTATTATCTGTCCAAAAAGGCAGGGGAAGAGGAAACAACAACATCAATATACCGAAGCATTGACAAAATAAGTTTTTGCTGGGTATTTAAAGTTTTTTTTGGATTTCGGCAACAACAACATCAATATATACCGAAGCATTAGTAAAATAAGTTTTTGCTGGGTATTTAAAGTTTTTTGCTGGATATTCAAAGCAAGCTAGGAGTAACCGTTCCTCTACTCACTAGCTTGATGGGAAGTGTTGAAGAAGAAGGAAACTGACGATTGGAACATGTCAAAGGAACAGGTCCAACGTAGTTGACTGACTTGTCTACAGCAAGTGTTGATGAAGAAGGAAGCTGAGGATTGGAACATGTCGAAAGGAACAGGTCCAACGAACAGGTCCAACGAAGCTGACTAGCAAGTACAACACTGCTGAAGAATTAGAGTCACATTAGGATTAGATTACCTATGTCAATTAGGTTATATTTCGTCTATAATTATATTATTATTAGGATTAGATTACTATTAGAATTATAGTACAATTAGGATTTAATTATTATTATTATTATCATTATATTAGTAATAGGTATTGTAGTAGGACTCTAAGTATAGTTAACTTAGGACTCTACAATTCTCTCCTATATAAGGAGTATGTACTTAACATTATTATTCATCAATTCAATAATTGATCACATATCAATTCATAAATAATTGATCACCTATCAATAAAATCATTATTGATCAATATGATCAATACAACAATATTGATCAACCTATCAATATCATCAATACATCAATAAATCCTTGATTTCTCTACGTGAGATATCTACATGAATTTCTTCAAACTTCACCTTCCTTTTTTACTATTATTAGTTTTACGCTCTTTAATTTTAAAACTCCATCAAAATATTTTCTTTTATTTCAAACAATTTTATAAATCCATTAGATTTTAAGACGATTACGAAGCATCAAATAATTTTTTTTAACCCAATTTCAATTAACTTCTTTCAAATGTGGGGAATTCATTGATTTTGTTAAAATTATCATTTCTAATTTTGAAGTTATATGAAAAGGAGTAATTGATGATACCTTATAAATTTTAAATTTTCTTAGAAAAATAATTAGTATCAATAATTCAATAAAGTCTAGAAAATAGTATGTGTTCTTTTTTATATAACAAAATAAGTTAAAACGTAAGAGAGAGGTAAAAAAACAATTAAAATAAAAAAAATACGTTTTAAATTATATTGATACGTGTCATGTAATGATTGGTGTGTGAACACATTTGCTTCTTAAAATCTGGGGGCAGGTCGAACAATGATATAATTATAACTGTTTAATGCGGTAATAGGACGGTTGCAAAGTTAAGTTGTCTTTTTAAAAATTCAGGACAACTTCAGTGGTGAGTTGTGTCTTATCTCTATAGTAACCTAAAACAATTTACCAATTTTTTTTAAAAACAAATTGTTCGGTAAATCTTAAAAATGGGTATTCATAAAAAGAAATAGGAAAAAAATGATGAAAATATAAAATTAACGCCAAAAATTTACAAATAAATATAGTAACCTTAAAGTCAACAATTGTTTTTTTAATTTTTGTTCGGTAAATCCCGAAAATCGGTAATTAATTAACAAAAAATAGAAAAATATGAATAGACTATTAAATTAAAGCCAAAAATTAACAAATAATTATAATAGCCTTAAATTCAACAATGTCAAAAAGAAAATTAAATTTTATTTTTGTTCGGTAAATCGTGAAGATAAGTAATTGATGAATATATATATATATATAAAAATATGAAACAAATATAAAACTAAGGCAAAAAATTCACAAATATATTAATAACCTTAAATTAAATAATTTCAACAATATTTTTTATATTTTTGTTCGTAAATCCCGAAAATGGGTAACTCATGAATAAAAATAGGAAAAATATATAAAATTAACGCCAGAATCTCAAATAAACATAGTAACCTTAAATTCATCAATTTCAACAATTTTTAAAATTTTTATTTTTGTTCGGTAAATCCCGAAAATGGGTAATTCATTAATAAGAAAATAGGAAAATATGAAAAAACATATATATAATTAACCCAAAAAATTCATAAATAAATATAGTAATCTTAAATTCAACAATTTTAACAACTTTTTTAAAAAATTTATGTTAGTTCGATAAATCCCGAAAATGGGTATTTCATGAATAAAAGAGAGGAAATATATTAAAAATATATAAAATTAACGCCAAAAATTCACAAGCAAATATAGTAACCTTAAATTCAATAATTTTTTTTATTTTTATTTTTATTCGGTAAATTCCAAAAATGGGTAATTCATTAATAAAAAAATAAGAAAAATTATAAAATTAACGCTAAATATTCACAAATAAATAAATTAACCTTAAATTCAACAATGTCACCAATTTTTTTTAATTCTTGTCTTTTTCAGTAAATCCCGAAAATAGTAATTAATTAATAAAAATAGGAAAAATATGAAAAAAGTAAAAAATTAACGCCAAAAATTCATAAATAAATATAGTAACCTTATATTCAACAATTTCATTAATTTTCATTTTTGAAATGCGAAATAAAAAATAAAAAAGTTTAAAAATTAACTTTAAAAAATGAAGAAAAGTCAGAAAATATGAAAATGCTCAAAAATACTTCTAAACACGTGAAACAAATGATAGAGTACATATTTGTACAAATAAAAGATGTTTCAGTATCATACGAACCTTAAACGTAATGAAATTGTAACGAATGAACCATGTGAGGCGGAAACGTTGAGAATAGATGACGAAAAATAGATTAATATGTTGTTATATAGGAAGGTGTTTCACATTCTTTTGATTTTTGTACAACATGGACATGTGCATGTTGTCTACTAGTTTTCAATCTATGTCACTGCATGCGACGTCGCTCGTCTAACAAGTGCAAGCCACGGACAATGCGGGTAGGTGCTTTCGACATTGACTGACCGAAGTGTGAGGCCATAGGTGATGCGACCAGGCCACGTCTAATGTCGACAGACCGATGTGTGCAGGCTACTGAAGATGCTAGCAGGCCACGTTCAACGTCGAGTGACCAATGTGTGTAGGCCACAGATGATATGTGCAGCCCACGTCTAACGTCAGCCGACCATTGTGTGCAGGCCAAAAGAGATTCGAGCAGGCCCCGGCTGAAGTTGGCTGACCATTGTGTGCAGGCCAAAGACGATGCGGGATGGCCATGTATGAAGGCAGATGACCGTTGTGCGTAGGTCAAAGGCGATGCGGGAAGGCCACGCTTGACGTCGGCTGACCGTTGTGCAGGCCAAAGGCGATAGGGGTAGGCAACGCCTGACGTAGCTTGACCGTTGTGTAGGTCAAAGGCGATAGGGGAAGGCAACACCTGATATCACCTGACCGTTGTTTGCAGGCCAAGGGCGATGCGGGCACTCCATGCCCGACGACGGCTGAACGATGTGCACAAGACATGGCCGATGCGACCAATCCATAGCCGATGCAGCCACTCCACGGGTGACGTTGGTTGAGAAATATGTAGGCTACTACCGATGCGGGCAGCACACGTACGACGTCAGTTGGATGTTGTAAACACGACAAGGCTGATGCGAGAAGGCCAAGACCAACGATCGCTAAGTGATGTGTACATGCCATGGCTGATGCGGCCAGTCCACGCCTGATGTCGCCTGACCGATGCAGGCAGGCTACGACTTATGTCACCCAGTCGATGCGCACATGCCACGAGTGATGCGTGCAAGCCTTGGCTGATGCTGCCTGCCATTGGTTGGTGTTGCCTGGTCGATATGATGCGCGCATGCCTTGGTTTATATAGCATGCAGTTGGCCGATGTCGCTTTCCTGAAGCCTAAATTCCACCGATTTGTGGTCCACTTAGAGCTCTTGATTTCGTGGCGCGGATTCTGATTAAGAGGAGTAGACATCGTTTTTTGCAGAGATTCATAATGAACGTGTACAATCCAAATTTGCACGTTCTAAAGTACAAACACACATTATCTTCCACAAAAAACTTTTTTTTATATATAAAAATAGTCATTAACAATTGTTTTAGTTTTTTATGTTAATCTTGTAAATGAGTATTTGATTAATAAAACATAGAAAAAATATGAAAAAAATAATATAAAAATAGCGCCAAAAATTAACAAATAAAAATAGTAACTTTAAATTCAATAATTTCAATAATAATTTTAAATTTTTATTTTTATTTGGTAAATCTCAAAAATGAGTAATTGATGAACAAAAATAGGGAATATATGAAAAATATATAAAAGTAACGCCAAATATCACAAAAAAATATAGTAACCTTAATTCAACAATTTCAAAAATATTTTTTAAATTTTTATTATTTTATTAAATCCTAAAAAGGGGTAATTCATGTATTAAATAGGAAAAATATGAAGAAAAAAAATTAACGCCAAAAATTCACATGCCACGTCCGATGCGTGCAGGCCTTTGTTGATGCCGCCTGCAGTTGGCCGACGTCGCTTGCGTGATGCCCACATGCCACATCCGATGCGTGGCCTACTAGGAGCTCTTGATTCCACGTCGCTGATTCTGACTTAGAATAGTAAACATCGTATTCCAAAGATTCATAATGAACATGTACAACTCACATTTTCACGTTCTAAAATACAAACAACATTAGCTTCCACAAATAACTTTTTTCATATATGAAAAATAGTTTTCAACAATATTTTTTATTTATTTTTTTGGTTAATCTCAAAAATGAGTAATTGATTCTTAAAACATAGGAAAAATATGACAAATATAAAAACAACGTAAAAGAATTAACAAATAAATATAGTTACCTTAAATTTAACATTTTTTTTTTTTTAAGTAAGTCCTGAAAAATGAGTAATTTATGATAAAAAAAAATAGGGAAAACATGAAAAATATATATAAAATTAACACAAAAAATTCATAAATAAATATAGTAACCTTAAATTTAACAATTACAACAATTTTTAAATTTTTTATTCTTTTTAGGTAAATCCCAACTATGGGTAATTCATGAATAAGAAATATGAAAAAATATAAAGTTAACGCCAAAAATTAACAAATAAATATAGTAACCTTAAATTCAATAATTTCAACAATTTATTTTGAATTTAAATTTTTTCTTTTATAAATCCCGAAAATAGGTAATACATGAATAAAAAGTAGGAATAATATGAAAAGAATATAAAATTTACTCCAAAAATACAAAACTATATATAGTAAACTTAAATTCAACAACTTCAACAATTCTTTTTTATTTTTATTTTTGTTCGGTAAATTCCGAAAATGGGAAATTCATTAATAAAAAGTAGGAAAAAATATTTTTAAAAAAATATAAAATTAACTTAAAAAATAAACAAATAAATATAATAACCTTAAATTCAACATTTTTTTTAAATTTTTATTTTTATTCGGTAAATCCCGAATATGGGTAATTAATTATTAAAAAATTGAAAAAATATGAGAAATTGTAAAATTAACGCCAAAAATTCACAAATACATATAGTAACCTTAAATTCAACAATTTCATAAATTTTAATATTTAAAATGTGATGTAAAAATTAAAAATGGTAAAATAAAATTTGAAAATGACTAAAAGTCAGAAAAATATGAAAATGCTCGAAAATATTTTTAAACATGTAAAACTAATGAGAGTACATATTTGTACAAATAAAAGATTTTTCTATATAGCACGAACTGTAAAAGTAATGAAACTAATACAAATGAACCACGTGAGGCGGAAATGTTGAGAATACTTGATGGAAAATAGATGATAATGTTGTTATGCATTAAGGGTGATTCACACTCTTTTGATTTTTGTACAACATGGACATCTGCATGTTGTCGACTACACCTCGATCAATTTAGTTGTATGCAACATCGCTTGTCTTACAAGTGCAAGCCACAAACAATGCGAGTAACCTCGTCCGATGTCTCCTGACCGAAGTGTGCACACCAGGCACGTCTAATGCCGACAGATCGCTTTGTGTAGAAAATGGACGATGCTGGCAGGCCACGTCTGACGTCGGAAAACCTATGTATGCAAGTTAAAGACGATGCTGACAGGCCACGCTGGTTGTTAGCTGACCGATGTGTGCAGGCCACGGACGATAAATACAGCCTACGTCTGACGTCGGGTGACCGTTGTGTGCAGGCCAAAGGTAATGCGGGCAGGCCACGTCCGACGTTGGATGACGGTTGTTTGTAGGACAAAGGCGATGAGGGAAGGCCACATCCAACAACACTTTTGTGAAGGCTAAAGGTGATACGAGAAGACCATGCTCGACATTAGCTAACCGTTGTCCTGGGCAAAGGCGATTTGGGCAGGCAATGCTGACATCGGCTTACAGTTGTGAAGGCCAAAGGTGATAGTGGAAGACAACGCTCGATGTCCGTTACCATTGTTTGCAGGACAAGGGTGATGTGGTAGTCCACGCTTGACAACGATTGATCAATGTGCACAAGACACGGCCGATGCGGGCAGTTCACAACCGAAGTTTGCTGAGCAATGTTCAGGCTACGGCCGGTGCAGGAAGCCAACGTCCTCTATCGGCAGGTCGTTGTGTGCAGGCCAAGGGAGATGCAGGAAGGCCAAGCTTAACGACCGTTGAGTGATGTAATAGACGTCGGCTGAGTGATGTCCATAGGCTATAGTCGATGCGAGAGCCCACAGTCAATGTCACCTAGCCTATGTTGCTTGTTGTTGGCAGATATCGCTTGGCTGAACCAAACAAACCTTCGATGATGTTGCCTGCCGTTGGCCGACACTGATGTCGCCTTGATGATGCGCACAAGCCACGACTGATCCGTGCAGGCCTTAGATGATGCAGCCTGCCGTTGTCAAACATTGCTTGCCCAAAGTACACAGGCCTTGGCTAATGCTATCTGACATTGGATGATGCAAATGTTACCCAGCCGATATACACACGCAATGACTAATGTGTGCAGGACTTGGCTGATGCTCCATTACATTAGCCAACGTCGCTTATCAGATGCCCACATGTCATGTAAGATGTGTGCAGGCCTTGGCTGATACTACCTGTTGTTGGCCGATGTCGCTAGCCCGAAGCGCAAAAGCCTTGGCTGATGATGTCGTCCATTGGGCGACGTTAATACCAGAAATTCATTGCACACACGTCACGGGTTATGCGTGCATGCCTTGGATGATGATGCATGTCATTGTCCGATTTCTCTTTCCAGATGCACACAGACCACGTCACATGCATGAAGACCATTATTTATGTTGTCTGTCGTATGCCGACATCATTTGGCCGATACATGTAGGCCATGACCGATGTCGCCGAGTTGATGCGCACACGCCAAGACTGATTCGTGCAGGCCTTGGCAAATGTTGCATGCCAGATGTCGCCTTACAAATGCAAGCAGGCCACAACCAATGTCACCGAATTGATGTGCACATGCCAGGTTTGATGCATGCAGGCCTTGGTTGTTGCTTCATATCGTTGGTCGATGTCACTTGACCGATGAGCGCAGGCCACAGTCGACGTTGGCTAGTTGATGTGCTCAGACCACGACTGAAGTTGCCCTCCCTATGTGCACACAACATGGCTGATGCATACAGTCCTTGGCTGATGTTACATGTCGCTGAGCAATGACGCTTACAAGATGCACACATGCCATATCCGTCCATGCAGGACTTGGGTGAAGCCACATGCCATTGGTTGACGTGGCTTGCCAGATATGCACATTCCACGTTCGTGCATGCAGGCCTTGGCTGAAACCGCATGCCATTGGTCGACGTCGCTTGCCAGATTCACATATGCCATGTCAGATGTGTGCAGGCCTTGGCTGATGCTGCATGCCTTTGGCCGACATCTCCAGGCCGATGTGTTCAGGCTACAACGATGCTAACAGGCTACATCCGACGTCGACAAACCAATATGTGTAGGCTATGGACTATGCTGGTAGTAAACATTCGATATCGGCAAACCATTGTGTGCAGACTACACGAACGATGTTGTCATTCTATTTTAGACATCGGCAGACAGATGTGTGCAAGCTGCGGACGATGTTGGTAGCCCACGTCTTACATCAACTGACCGTTGTGTGGAGGCCAAAGGCGATGCGTGCATTCCATGTCTGACGTTGTCTGACCATTCTGTGCATGCCAAAGGCAATGTGGGTAGGCAACTCCCGACGTTACCTGACCGTTGTGTGCAGGTCAAGGGCAATGCGGGTAGTCCACGGCCAAAATCGGGTGAGCGATACCAAAAGGCCATGCTCGACATTAGCTAACTGTTGTCCAAGCTAAAGACGATTTGGGCAGGCAATGCTGATGTCGGCTTACAATTGTGAAGGCCAAAGGCGATAGAGGCAGACAACGCCCGATGTCGCGTGACCATTTTTAGCAGGCCAAGGACAATGCGGTAGTCCACGCTTGACGACGGTTGAGCGATGTGCACAAGACACGGCCGATGTGGGCATTCCACAACCGATATTTTCTGAGCAATGCTCAGGCTACTACCGGTGCAGGAAGCCCACGTCCTCTATTGGTTGGCCGTTGTATGCATGCCAAGGGTGATGCAGGAATGCCAAGCCCAACGACCGCTGAGTGATGTGCACAGGCCACGGCCGATCCAAAATTGACGTCTACTGAGTGATGTCCATAGGTTATAGTCGATGCGAAAGCCCACAATCAATGTCACCTGGCCTATGTTGCTTGTTGTTGGCCGATGTCGCTTGCCTGAACCATACAAGCCTTGGGTGATGTTGCCTGCCATTGGCCGACACTGATGATGCGCACAAGCCACGACTGATGCGTGCAGGCCCTGGATGATGCAGCCTGCCATTGTCCAATGTTGCTTGCCCAAAGTACACAAGCCTAGGCTAACGTTATCTGACATTGGACTATGCTAATGTCGCCCAGCCGATACACACACGCAACGACCAATGCGTGCAGTACTTGGCTGATGCTCCATTCTATTAGCCAACATCGATTACCGGATGCCCACATGCCATGTGAGATGT
Organism: Solanum sitiens; assembly: GCA_016801875.1. Classification (NCBI taxonomy): domain Eukaryota; kingdom Viridiplantae; phylum Streptophyta; class Magnoliopsida; order Solanales; family Solanaceae; genus Solanum; species Solanum sitiens. Next base: position 1,031,420 of record JABWTJ010000187.1, on the reverse strand, counting down.
GTGCAGGCCTTGGATGATGCCACCTGTTGTTGGCTGATGTCGCTAGCCCGAAGCGTAAAAGCCTTGATTGATGATGCCGTCCATTGGGCGACGTTAATACCAGCTAGTCGTTGCACACACGCCACGGGTTATGCGTTCATGCCTTGGATGATGATGCATGTCGTTGTCCGATGCGTTTTGCCATATGCACACAAACCACGTCATATGCGTGAAGACTATTGATTATGTTGTCTATCGTAGGCGGACGTCGTCTAGCCGATGCATGTAGGCCATGACTCATGTCGTCGAGTTGATGTGCACACGCCAAGACCGATTTGTGCAGGCCTTGGCTAATGCTGCCTACCAAATATCTCCTTGCTAATGCAAGCAGGCCACAACCAATGTCACTGAATGGATGTGCACAAGCCACGACTGATGCATGCAGGTCATGGATATTGCTTCCTATCGTTGGCTCATGTCACTTGACTGATGCGCGCAGGCCACAGCCGATGTCGGCTAGCTAATGTACTCAGACCACGACTTAAGTTGCCCTCCCTATGTGCACACGACACGGCTGATGCATGCAAGCCCTGCTTGACGTTACATGTCACTGAGCGTTGACGCTTGCAAGCTGCACACATGCCATGTCCGTCCATGTAGGACTTGGGTGAAGCCACATGCCATTGGGTGACGTCGCTTGCCAGATATGCACATTCCAGGTTCGTGCATGCAGGCCTTGGCTATGCCGCATCCCATTGGCCGACGTCGCTTTCCAGATACGCACATGCCATGTCAGATATGTGAAGGCCTTGGCTGATGCTGCCTGCCTTTGGCCGACATCTCCAAACCGATGTGTTCAGGGTACAAATGATGCTAGTAGGCCACATCCGACGTCGACAGACCAATACGTGTAGGCTATGTACTATGCTGGCAGGAAACATTGAATGTCGGCAAACCTTTGTGTGCAGGCTAGGAACGATGTTGTCACGACATGTTAGACGTCGGCAGACAGATGTGTGCAAGCTACGGACGATGCTGGCAGCCTACGTCTGACATCAAATGACCATTGTGTGGAGGCCAAAGGCGATGCGGGTATTCCACGTCTGACGTTTGCTGACCATTGTGTGACGTAAAAAATAAATATAGTAACCTTATTTTAACAATTTTTTTTAATTTTTATTTTTGTTCGGTTAATCCCAAAATTAGGTAATTCATTGATAAAAATAGGAAAAATATGGGGAAAAAATTACAAAACTAACGCCAAAAATTCAAAAATTAATGTAGTAACCTTAAATTCAACAATTTTGAGAATCTTTCCAATATTTATTTTGTTTGGTAAATGCAAAAAAAGGGTTATTAATCAATAAAAATAGGAAAAATATGAAAATATTATAAAATTGACAAAAAAATTACAAATAAATATAGTAATCTTAAACTCAAAAAAATCATAAATGTTAATATTTAAATGTGACGTAAAAAATAAAAAAACCGTAAAAATGGATTTTAAAAAATAAATAAAAGCTGGAAAAATATGAAACTGCTTGAAAATACATCTAAACATGTGAAACTAATGATATAGTACTTATTTGTACAAATAAAATATGTTTCAATATCGTATGAATTGTAAATGTAATGAAATTGGTATGAATGAACCACGTGAGGAGTAAACGTTAAGAATATATGATAAAAAATAAATGAATATATTGTTAAGCAGGAAGGGCGATTAACACTCTTTTGATTTTTGTATGGCATGGACATCAGCATGTTGTTGACTAGACCTCGATAAATGTCACCGCATATGATCTCGCTCGCCTAATAAGTGCAAGCCATAGAGGATGTGGGTAGGCATGTCTAACGTCGACTGCTGAAGAGTGCAGGATACAGGCGATGCGGGAACGCCACATTTGGTGCGGCAGACCGTGTAAGCGACGGATGATGCTGGTAGGCCATGTCCGACATCGGCTGACCGATGTGTGCACACAAATGTCGATGCGGGCAGGACTTGTCCGATATCGACTGACCATTGTGTGTAGGAAAAAGGTGATGTGGGAAGACCACGTCCGACATTGGCTGACCATTGTGTCCAAGCCAAAGGCGATGCAAGAAGGCCACGCCCGATTTCGACTGACCGTTGTGCAGTCCAAAGGCAATGGGGGCAGGCAACTCCCAACGTCGGTTGACCATTTTACAGGCCAAAGGCGATGGGGGCAAGCAACGCCCAATATTGCATGCTCGTTGTTTGCAGGACAAGGGCGATGTGTGCAATCCACGTCCGATGATGGCTAAGCTATGTGCATAAGCCACGGACACATATTCGAAGCAATGGGCAAGCTACGACCGATGCGGGAAGCCCACGTTCGACGTCAGCTGGTCGTTATCTATAGGCCAAGGGCGATGCAGGAAGGTCAATCCCGAAGACCGATGAATATTGTGCACAGGACATGTCCAATGCGTCCGGTCCACGCCTGACAACGGCTGAGTGATGTGCACAGGCCATGGACGATGAGACAATCCACAACCAATGTCATCTGAACGATGCCGCTTGCCGTTGGCCGATGTCGCTTGCCCAAAGCACACAGGCCTTGGATGATGGTGCTTGTTGTTTGCTGACGTCAATATTGCCAACCGATGCACACAGGCCATGGCTCATGTGTGCCGACCTTGCATTATGTTGTCTTCCGTTGGCCGATGTCGTTTGCCCATTATGTGCAGGCTACGGACGATGCTGGCAGGCCACATCCGACATAGGCAGACCGATGTGTGCAGGCTATAGACGATGTTGGCAGCCCAAGTTCGACGTCGGCTGACCAATATGTGCAGGATATCGACGAAAATCTCTGGCCACGTTCGACGTTGGCAGTCCGATGTGTGTAGGTTGCGGACGATGCTAGCAGCCCACGTTTGACGCCGTCTGACCGTTGTGTTCAGGCCATATGCGATTCGGGCAGACTACGTCCGACGTTGGCTGACAATTCTGTGAAGGCCAAAGGTGATGCGGGCAGGCCACGCCCTACATCGGCTGACTATTGTGTGCAGGCCAAAGGCGATGTGGGAAGGCAACGCCCGACGTCAGCTGACCGTTGTGTGCAGGCTAAGGGAGATGCGACTATTCCACGCCCCACAATGACTCAGCAATGTGCACAAGCCATAGCAGATGCGGGCAGTCCACGAACAATGTCGACTGAGCGATGAGCACAGGCCACGACCGATGTGGGCGTTCCACGACCATGTCTTGTCGTTGGCCGACGTCACTTGCCCGAAGCTCCTAGGCCATAGCTGATAGTGTCTCTCTTTGCCTGATGTTGATGTCGTCCAGTCGATGTGCACACGCCACAGCTCATCTGTGCCGACCTTGGTTGATGTTGCCTGTCATTGGCCGATGTCCCTTGCCCAATGCACACTGGCAATGGACGATGATGCCTGCCGTTGGCTGACGCCGATGTCGCTTGCGAGGTGCATACATGACACTTCTGATTCGTGTAGGCCTTGGTTGATGTCGCCTGCAGTTGGCCGACGTCGCTTTCTCAATGCCCACATGTCATGTCCGATGTATGGCCCACTTGGAGCTATTGATTCTGTTGCGCGGATTCTGACTTATAGGAGTAGACATTGTTTTTTCCAGAGATTCACAATGAACATGTACAACCCAAATATACATGTTCTAAGGTACAAAAACACATAAGCTTTCACAAATAACCTTTTTCTATATAAATTAAAAATAGTTTCAACAATTTTTTATTTTTTATATTTTCTGGTTAATCCCGAAAATGAGTAATTGATTAATAAAACATAGGAAAAATATGAAAAAACTATAAAAATAACGCCAACAATTCACAAATAAATATAGTAACCACAAATTCAACAATTTCAACAATTTTTTAAATTTTTATTTTTGTTTGGTAAATCCCAAAAATGAGTAATGGATGAATAAAAAATAGGAAAAATATGGAAAAAAGAACAATATTCAAAATTAACGCCACAAATTCAGAAATAAATATATTAACCTAAAATTCGACAATTTCAACATATTTTTTAATTTTTATTTCGTTTGGTAAATTTTGAAAATGGGTAATTCATGAATAAAAAATAGGAAAAATATGAAACAAATATAAAATTAACACAAAAAATTTACAAATAAATATAGTAACATTAAATTCATCAATTTCAATAATTTTTTAAATTTTTGTTTTTGTTCGGTAAATCCCGAAAATGGGTAATTCATTAATATAAATAGAAAAGATGTGAATATATATATATATATATATATATATATATATATATAATTAATGCAGAAAATCACAAATAAATATAGTAACCTTAAATCCAACAGTTTCAATAAGTTTTTTTTATTTTTATTTTTGTTCGGTAAATCTCGAGAAGACATAAAGTAACACCTGAACTTGTCTCGAATTTTCAAAAAGATACTTTAACTATGTGGGCATCCTATTACCCCACTAAACAATCTTAAACTGATATTATTATATCATTTTTGGTCCACATGACATAGAGAGAGAATGCACTCTCTGAAAGAGAGTGAGCAAACGTAAGGTATATTTTCTTATTTTTCTTATTATTTTAACTTTTTCCTTTTTTATTTTTTTCTTTATTTCTTCTTTCTTCTTCAAAAATTCATGTTCATCTCTATTGGAGCTTCTTACTTTATATTTCACCATTTTTATCACAACTTCACCTTCCTTTTTACTATTATTAGTTTTACGCTCTTTAATTTTAAAACTTCATCAAAATATTTTCTTTTATTTCAAACAATTTTATAAATCCATTAGATTTCAAGACGATTAGGAAGCATCAAATAATTTTTTTCACCCGATTTCAATTTACTTCTTTCAAATGTTGGGGAATTCATTGATTTTGTTAAAATAATCATTTCTAATTTTGAAGTTATATGAAAAGGAGTAATTGATGATACCTTAAAATTTTAAATTTTCTTAGAAAAATAATTAATATCAATAATTCAATAAAGTCTAGAAAATAGTATGTGTTCTTTTTTATATAACAAAAATAAGTTAAAACGTAAGAGAGAGGTAAAAAAACACTTAAAATAAAAAAAATACGTTTTAAATTATATTGATACGTGTCATGTAATGATTGGTGTGTGAACACACTTGCTTCTTAAAATCTGGGGCAGGTCGAACAATGATATAATTATATCTGTTCAAAACTGTGAAATGCGGTAATAGGACGGTTGCAAAGTTAAGTTGTCTTTTTAAAAATTCAGGACAACTTCAGTGGTGACTTATGTCTTATCTCTATAGTAACCTAAAACAATTTTACCAATTTTTTTTTAAAAAAATGTTCGGTAAATCTCGAAAATGGATATTCATAAAAAGAAATAGGAAAAGTATAATGAAAATATAAAATTAACGCCAAATATTCACAAATAAATATAGTAACCTTAAATTCAACATTTGTTTTTTAATTTTTGTTCGGTAAATCCCGGAAATTGGTAATTAATTAATAAAAAATAGAAAAAATATGAAAAAACTATTAAATTAAAGCCAAAAATTAACAAATAATTATAATAGCCTTAAATTCAACAATGTCAAAAAGAAAATTAAATTTTATTTTTGTTCGGTAAATCGTGAAGATAAGTAATTGATGAATAAATATAACAATAATATGAAACAAATATAAAATTAAGGCAAAAAATTCACAAATATATTAATAACCTTAAATTAAATAATTTCAACAATATTTTTTATATTTTTGTTCGTAAATCCCGAAAATGGGTAACTCATGAATAAAAAATAGGAAAAATATATAAAATTAACGCCAAGAATCTCAAATAAACATAGTAACCTTAAATTCATCAATTTTAAGAATTTTTAAATTTTTTATTTTTGTTCGGTAAATCCCGAAAATGGGTAATTCATTAATAAGAAAATAGGAAAATATGAAAAAACATATATATAATTAACCCAAAAAATTCATAAATAAATATAGTAATCTTAAATTCAACAATTTTAACAACTTTTTTAAAATTTTTATGTTAGTACGATAAATCCCGGAAATGGGTATTTCATGAATAAAAAAGAGGAAAAATATTAAAAATATATAAAATTAACGCCAAAATATCACATGTAAATATAGTAACCTTAATTTCAATAATTTTTTTAATTTTTATTTTTGTTCGGTAAATTCCAAAAATGGGTAATTCATTAATAAAAAAATAAAAAAAATTATAAAATTAACGCTAAATATTCACAAATAAATAAATTAACCTTAAATTCAACAATTTCACCAATGTTTTTTAATTCTTGTCTTTTTCAGTAAATCCCGAAAATAGGTAATTAATTAATAAAAATAGGAAAAATATGAAAAGTAAAAAATTAACGCCAAAAATTCATAAATAAATATAGTAACCTTATATTCAACAATTTCATTAATTTTCATTTTTGAAATGCGACGTAAAAAATAAAAAACTGTAAAAATTAACTTTAAAAAATGAAGAAAAGTCAGAAAATATGAAAATGCTCGAAAATACTTCTAAACACGTGAAACAAATGATAGAGTACATATCTGTATAAATAAAAGATGTTTCAATATCATACGAACCTTAAACGTAATGAAATTGGAACGAATGAACCATGTGAGGCGGAAACGTTGAGAATAGATGACGAAAAATAGATTAATATGTTGTTATATAGGAAGGTGTTTCACATTCTTTTGATTTTTGTACAACATGGACATGTGCATGTTGTCTACTAGTTTTCAATCTGTGTCACTGCATGCGACGTCGCTTGTCTAACAAGTGCAAGCCACGAATAATGCAGGTAGGTGCTTTCGATATTGACTGACCGAAGTGTGAGGCCATAGGTGATGCAACCAGGCCACGTCTAATGTCGACAGACCGATGTGTGCAGGCTACTGAAGATGCTAGGAGGCCACGTTCGACGTCGAGTGACCAATGTGTGTAGGCCATAGATGATATGTGCAGCCCACGTCTAACGTCAGCCGACCATTGTGTGCAGGCCAAAAGAGATTCGAGCAGGCCCCGGCTGAAGTTGGCTGACCATTGTGTGCAGGCCAAAGGCAATGCGGGATGGCTATGTATGAAGGCAGATGACCGTTGTGTGTAGGTCAAAGGCGATGCTGGAAGGCCACGCTTGACGTCGGCTGACCGTTGTGCAGGCCAAAGGCGATAGGGGTAGGCAACGCCGACGTAGCTTGACCGTTGTGTAGGTCAAAGGCGATGGGGGAAGGCAACTCCTGATGTCGCCTGACCGTTGTTTGCAGTCCAAGGGCGATGCGGGCACTCCATGCCCGACGACGGCTGAACGATGTGCACAAGACATGGCCGATGCGACCAATCCACAGCCGATGCAGCCACTCCACGGTTGAAGTTGGTTGAGAAATATGTAGGCTACTACCGATGCGGGTAGCCCACGTACGACGTCAGTTGGACGTTATAAACAGGACAAGGTTGATGCGAGAAGGCCAAGACCAACGATCGCTAAGTGATGTGTACATGCCATGGCTGATGCGGCCAGTCCACGCCTGATGCAGGCAGGCTACGACTTATGTCACCCAGTCGATGCGCACATACCACGAGTGATGCGTGCAAGCCTTGGCTGATGCTGCCTGCCATAGGTCGGTGTTGCATGGTTGATATGCACAAGCCACGATCGATGTCGACGATTTGATGAGAACAAGCCGCGGTTGATGCATGCATACCTTGTTGTTGGTGCTGTCCTTGGCCGATGTGTGCAGACCATCGCCCAGCCGATCAGCACACGACACGCTATTGCGTGCATGCCTTGGCTGATGTTGCATGTCATTTGCCGACGTTGCTTTCCAGATGCACACATGCCACGTCCGTGCATTAAGGTCTTGGTTAATGCCGCATGTCGTTGGCCGACGTTGCTTTCCATATACACACATTCCATGTTCGTGCTTGCAGGCCTTAACTAAAGCCACATGCCATTGGCCGATGTCTCTTGTGACATGTGCATATGCCACGTTGGATGCGTGCAAGCCTTGGCTGATGGTGCTTGTCATTGACCGACATCTGCAAATCGATCTGTGCAGGCTACGGACAATGCTTTTAGGCCACATCTGACGTCGGCAGAATGTTGTGTGCAGGCTACGGATGATGCTAGCAGGCCATGTTTGATGTCGGCAGACTGATGTGTGCAGGCTACGGACAATGCTGTTAGGCCACATTCGACGTCGGAAGTCCAATGTGTGCAGGCTACGGATGATGCTGGCATCCCAAGTCCTTCGTCGGCTGACCCTTATGTGCAGGCCAAAGGCGATGCGGGCATACCACATCTGCAGTCAACAGACCATTTTGTGCAGGCCAAAGGCGATGCGCGCAGGCCACACATGACGTCGGTTGACCACTTTGTGCAGGCCAAAGGCGATGCAGGCAGGGAATGCATGACGTCGGATGACCATTATGTGCAGGCCAAGGGCGATGCGGTCAGTCCACGCCCTACAATGACTGAACGATGTGCACAAGCCACGACCGATTCAGGCAATCAACGACCAATGTCGGCTGAGTGATATGCAAAGCCACGACCGATGTAGGCGTTCCACGACCAATGTCACTTGGACGATGCCTCTTGCCGTTGGCCGACGTCGCTTGACCGAAGCACAGAGGCCTTAGTTGATGCTGCCTACTGTTGTCCGACGCTGATGTCACCCTACCGATGCGCACACGCCATGACTCATACGTACATGCCTTGGTTGATGTTTCTTATCGTTGGCTGATGTCAATTTCCTGATGCGCACTTGCTACAGATGATGCTACCTATTGTTGAATGACGTCAATGTCGCTTGGTAGATGTATACATGCCACGTATGATGCGTGCATGCCTTGGTTGACGCCGCTTGTAGTTGGCCGACGTCGCTTGCCCGATGCCCAGATTTCACTTCTGATGCGTGGCCGACTTAGAGCTCTTGATTCTAACTAAGAGGAGTAGACATCGTCTTTGGCAGAGACTCATAATGAACATATACAACCAAAATATGCACGTTCTAAGGTACAAACACACATTAGCTTTCACAAATAACATTTTTTGTATAATTAAAAATAGTTTTCAAAAACATTTTGGTTAATCTTGAATATGAGTAATTGATTAATTAAACATAGGAAAAATATGAAAAAAATATATATAAATAGCACCCAAAAAATAACAAATAAATATAGTAACTTTAAATTCAACAATGTTTTTTTAATTTTTATTTTTGATCGGTGAATCCGGAAAATGAGTTATTGATGAATCAAAAATAGCGAAAATATGATAAATATATAAAATTAATGCCAAAAATCACAAATAAATATAATAACCTTAAATTCAACAACTTCAACAATATTTTTTTATTTTTAATTTTTATTCGTAAATCCCAAAAAGGGGTAATTCATGAATAAAAAATAGGAAATATATAAAATTAATAAAATTTTATAAATAATTATAGTAACCTTAAATTCAACAAATTTTTTAACTTTAATTTTTGTTTTTATAAATCCATAAATTAAGTATTTTATCAATAAAATATAAGAAAAATATGAAAATATATAAAATTCTCTCAAAAAATTCATAAATAAATATAGTAACCTTATATCCAACAATTTCAACAATTTTTTTAATTTTAAGTTTTGTTTAGTAAATCCCAAAAATGGGTAATTAATAATTAAGAAATAGGAAAATATGAAAATTATAAAATTAACGCCAAAAACTCACAAATAAATATAGCAACCTTAAATCAACAATTTCATAAATTTTAATTTTTAAAATGTGATGTAAAATTAAAAAACGGTAAAATAATTTTTTTAAAATGATTAAAAGTAAGAAAAATATGAAAATGCTCGAAAATATTTCTAAAAATGTGAAACTAATGATAGAGTACATATTTGTACAAATAAAAGTTTTTTCCATATTGTACGAACCGTAAACGTGATGAAATTGGTAAAAATGAACCACATGAGGCGGAAATGTTGACAATAGATGATGGAAAATAGAAGAATATGTAGTTATGCAGAAAATGCATTTCACAGTCTTTGATTTTTTTACGACATGGACATCTGGATGTTGTCAACTAGACCTCGATCGATGTTGTTGCATGCGATGTCGCTCATCTGATAAGTGAAAACCACAAACGATGCGGGTAAGCACGTCTTATGTGTGGTTGACCAGTGTTTGCAGGACACAAGCAATGCGCCCATGCCACGTGTGACGTTGGTAGACCGATGTGTGCAGGCTACGTACGATGCTGGCAGGACACGTCTGACATCGACAAACTGATGTGTGCAGGCTATAGACGATGCTGGAAGGCCACGTCCGACATCGACTGACTAATCTGTGCAGGCCACAGACGATAAATGTAGCCCATGTCCGAGGTTCATTGATTGTAGGGTGCAGGCCAAAGGCGATGCGGGCAGGCCACTTCAGACGTCGGTTGATCATTGTGTGTAGGTCAAAAGTGATGAAGGAAGGTCATGTAGAAAGTCGACTCACAATTGTGTACAGGCCAAAGTCGATACGGGAAGGCCACACTCGACGTCAGCTGACCGTTGTGCAAGCCAAAGGCGATAGGGGCAGGCAACACCTGATGTTGCCTGACCATTACTTGCAAGGCAAGGGCAACGCGAGCAGTCCACGCCTGAAAATGGTTGAGCGATGTACATAGACCACGGACAATGCGGGAAGACCACGACCAACATCGGCTGAGCAAGATAAGGACGATGCGAGAAGCCCACGTCCTCTGTCGGCTGGCCGTTATGTGAAGGCCAAGGGCGATGCAGGAAGGCCAAGTCGGACGACCGCTGAGTGATGTGCACAAGCCACGGCCTATGCGGTCGCTCCACGCTCGATGTCGGCTGAGCGATGTGCACAGGCCACGGGCGATGCAGCTGTCCACGACCAATGTCGCATGGCTGATATCGCTTGTCGTTGGCCGATGTCGGTTACCCAAAGCACACAGGCCTTGTTTGATGTTGCCTACCATTGGATGACGCCAATGTAACCCTGCAAATGTGCACAAGCCACGAGTGATGTGTGCAAGCCTTGGTTGATGTTGTCTGTCATTGGCCAACATCACTTTTCCAAATAGCACAAGCCTTGACTAATGTCGCATGGCTGATGTCGCTTGTCGTTGGCCGATATCGGTTACCCAAAGCACACAGGCCTTGGTTGATGTTGCCTACCATTGGATGACGCCAATGTTACCCTGCAAATGCGCACAAGCCACGAGTGATGTGTGCAAGCCTTGGTTGATGTTGTGTGTCATTGGCCAACATCGCTTTTCCAAATCGCACAAGCCTTGGATATTGTTGTTTGACATTGTACGATGCAAATATTGCCCAGCCGATGCACACACGCCACGACCGATGCGTGCAGGCCTTGACTGATATTGCATTCCATTGGCCAACGTCGCTTTCCAGATGCACACATGCCATGTCAGATGTGTGCTCTGTCGGCTGACTGTTGTGTACAAGCCAAGGGCGATGAGGGAAGGCCAAGTTGGACGATGCCGAGTGATGTTCACAAGCCACGACTGATGCGGCCTCTCCACACCCTACGTCGGCTCAGCGATATGCACATGCCATGACCGATGCGGCAGTCCATGAACAATGTCGCCTGGCCAATGCCGCTTGCCGTTAGCTGATGTCATTTGCCTAAAGCACACATGCCTTTGTTGATGCTGCCTTCGTTGGCCAATTGTGATGTCGCATCGCCAATGCGCACACTCCACGGCTAATGCATATGGGTCTAGGCTCATGCAGCCTGTTGTTGGCCAACGTCGCTTGCCCGAAGCTATAAGGACCCAAAAATGATTAAGGTGAAAATAGACCCTAACACGTGTGTCATGAGCTTATAAGATCCTAAAATGACTAATAATAGTGTCTAGAAGCATAGTGTAAAATCTGAGAGAGTTTGGAGGTGAAACGTCCAAGAACGTCCGATGTCGTTTGAAAGTTAGCCTTGCGACGTGCTAGAGTACCTTAGTATCTTTCATGAGTTTTTATGTAGTGTTCGGAGCTCAAATGGATAGGGAAGGTTCCTAACATGTAGAAGGACATATTTAGGGTGGAAACTGTAACAACCCTAAAAATGAATAAAATAATTACTTAAGGTGTCAAGAATGCTTGCGATTGGACCAAGGTTCACACGGATTGATACGCGTAGAACCAGACCTCAGAACCCTTACTACGGCAAAACCAACTAACTTGGGGAGTTAATTGAGCTTGGAAAGGTTGGAACCAACCATGTGAGGCTCTCGAAAACGAAGTTTAATCGAAAGAGTCTTTACCGGACTTAAAAGAGGAAATTTTAAGTTTTGAGGGTCCAGGGGTAAAATGGTCTTTTCCAGGCCAAGGGTAATATTATAATTACCCTAAGAAATTAATTAATTAATTAATTAATTTAATTAAAGAATCAATCCGGGTTGGGTCGACCCGAAATGATCCATCTCTCAAAGGGGCACTCTACCCAAGTTCGAGCCCCACTAGAAGCAACGAATTGATAATTTAATCATCAATTAAAATCTGATTTTTGTAAGGACAAAATGGTCCTTTCACGTATTAGTTGAAATAAATCAGATTTTATTAATTTAATTAAACCCTATTTTGACTAAGTCTTGAATTAGACTCCTAAACCTAAGCTAACACTCTCCTAACACGTCTATCACACCCTCACACGATCAAACAAACTCTCTCCAAGATATCTTTGCCAAAAATAACGTGAAGAACAGAAAGTTTAACCAAGGTCCTTCACACTTGAAGAACTCACACGAATTTTAAAGAAAAACAACGTTAATCACACGTTAGGCTTAGGGAGGTTTGTCCGTCGAAGTGGTGTTGACATTTAGAGGGTTGGACGTGATTCTGGAGAAGTTTGGGCAGCAACATCAACGTTTGAACATCGATTAAGGTATGGGTTTCTTCTCTCTTGGTCCCTTTCCCAAGAGACCCCTTAAGATTCAAGATATTCACTCCGAAAACTAGGGTTGTTCCCCGTTGCATGTCCCTGTCACTAGCTCCCAATGATTCGTAGGTTGGGTTTTGTTTGCTAGTAGATTTAGGTATGTGTGGTGTTTTTGTATTGAATGCGAATATGTTTATGTACGTGAAATCACGATAATGACAAGCAATGTGTGATCGAAAAAAATGATGTGTGTATGTGCACGTTGGCAGTGAACTTTGGCAGTGAACTTACTCACTGTTAGAAGTATGAATTAACATGTTCATTCTTTGTATTTTATGTGTAAAATGTGTACACAATGTGATGTTCATTGTAATGAAATATGGTTGATTGAATAACAATCTTTTAGCCAAATAAATCTATGGAAGATGCGCCTAAAAATGTGTTAAAATGATTTATGAATGCACCCTATGAATCATGTGAAAACCTTGATAAAAATGAATTGAAAATAACCAAAATTTCCAGCAACTATGCAAGGTTAAATTAGACTAAAGTTAATAAAGAAAATCTGGAAATTAATACATTTTAAAGAGGTGAGGCCACTAGGATTCGAACCTGTGACCTCACCCTTTGGCTACTGGAATTCGCGAGAAAAAGAGGAAAAATGGGGCTGGGGGAAATCGAACTCGCGTCTGCTGGATTAGTAAGAAGAGAACAAGAATTAAAATAAATAAATGGGAGGCGTGGGAATCGAACCCACGACCTCCAGGTAGCGAGTGAAAGAAGAGAAAAATAAAGAAAAGAAAATGTGAGGCGTGGGAATCGAACCCACGACCTCAAGGCTGGAAAGGAGAAGGTGAAATTAATTAAGAAAAACAAAGTGAGGCTGTGGGAGATCGATCCCACAAGCTCACTGCCAAATGCCTAACTTAGAGGATTTTTAATTAAAAATAAAGATAGGAGGATGTGGGGGTTCGAACCCACAACCTCACAGCCTAGAGAAATTAAAGCTAAAATAAGGAGGTTAGGGGGGGGGGGTTCGAACCCACAACCTCCCAATGCTCTAGCGAATTTAAATTAAATTAAGGAGGCTGTGGGGGTTTGAACCCACAACCTCCCTATCCCAGCGAAAATTTAAGAATAAATAAAAGAGGTTGTGGGGGTTTGATCCCACAACCTCTTGGTTTAGGCGAGAATGGGCAATATGATGTTAATGAAAAATAAAAAGGGGTTGTGGGGGTTCGAACCCACAACCCTTCGGCCAACTTAAGAAGAAAACCAAGTAGAAAACTAATGATACAATGTTAATGTTGGTGTTCAATTTAGAGTCCCAATATCATGGAGATTAGAAATAAAATCAATGAAAAATGTAAATGTTATCCAAGTGATTCGAACTTGGGTTTCCTTGCCCAAACTTCCGTATTGATACATAAGTCATACGTGAACAAAATATCCAAGAATAATGCCACCTATTTAGATCGAAATCAAGATCTTGGCATATATATACAAGATACATAAGTCTTGTACTACATAATCTTAGTAATGTATGAATCACTTAACGAATTATGAATGAAGCCTCATTGCTTGTGTGTATAGACTCATAAGTCTAGCATACGTTTTAAAGAAGTGAACCTAAGATGTATGTAATGAAATGATGTAACCCTAGAAGGGTTAAGTATGAGTGTAAAACACACTAAATGGCCTAGTGCATTGGCATACGATGAAAATGATTATTATATAATGAAATGACAAAACCCTAGGAGGGTTAAGTAAGAGTGTGAAACACACAAATGGCCAAGTATATTGGCATATGATGAAATGAACATTCACGTAAAATGGGATGAGTAGTTATGAAGAACAAATGTGCTAATGTTAATGAATGTGGTAACAACATGATATGAGGCTAATGTAAAAGATGAGAACAATCTCAAATGAGCCTAAGTATATGTTACCAAAACGTACTCACCTATGAGAGTGTAAATTTAATGAAGAGACCAGTCTCTGTGAACACTCTAATGAAAGTATTGAGATTAACACACTTAATACTAATGATGAGATGAGAAATCATCTAATGAGCTATGATGTCCTCATACTAGAAGCCAGCTTCCATGACGTATGAGTTGAATGTAATGGAACTTTATACTGAGCACCGATAGACTAGCTATGAGCAGTGATGCCATCTTTAGGGAAGGGCGGAGGTTCACGTAACTCTCACGAGATGAGACTGTCCGGCTTGCCGGGTATGGGTCTCCTTATATCTCCTGGTCTTCGAACCTATACTACCAATATAGGGATCTAGCGGGGTTAAATTCCCATATACGCTAGCATGTTTTTGGGTCACTTTGACCGGTGATTCCACCTCTTTTCGGTGTGGGGGAGACACTGTATTTCATGATGCTCACATGATCTATGTCGGTTAAAGTTAAAGTTCCCAATGAATGAATGAGGCCAGCCTCAAATGAAGCACATAATGAAATGAATGATACCAAAGGTGTTAGGATAGGATAATCAAGAGGTGAGCTAGACTCAGGTAATGACACTAGGTTATTCTTAATCATTGCACAACGAACTCGATGAAAGTCTTAAACTACACCCTAGGTATAGCTGGTGTTTACACTGGCCTATGAATGAAATGAAATGAAGTACGTATGAATGAATGAAGCAGACTCTGTGTTTGCTAATGAAGACTCCCTAGTTGAGGTCCCATATGTTGAGCCCTCATTTTGGAAAGTCTTAATGTCAAGTCCATGATTCCAAGGTCTCATGGCATTTGAATGAATGATATGAAAGAAGCTATGTGCTATATGTTATGTGCTATGATATGTGCTATGTGTATGATGTTATATGCTGTTTGCAATATGATAATTATGATGATGCATGTTACTATCATGGCATGACTTTCCTAATCCAAATTTGGAAAGCTCACTGACTTTCCTAATCCAAATTTGGAAGGTTCACTAACTTTCCTAATCTCAAATTGACAAGTCCACTGACTTGACTTCCCATAATCATGTTGTTAGGAAAGAGCTATCTTTTCTCATGCATGTCCTTGGTGTGTGCTTGCATATACCCATACTTAGTACAAGTGTGTACTAACCCTATACAACTCTACAATTTTAGGTGCAGGCACAGGTGGACGCTAGAGCTACAGGTTGACGCTGAAGCTATCCGGACATTTAGCATTCATCCGGATTTGGTAGGTCCTCATGCATTTCGAGGATGCTGCCATTTATATTCTAGCTTAGTTTTAGAGTTGAGCTAGTGGAGCATGTTCCACTAGCGTTTCTTTCCTGTTTTATTCAGACATTGTATTGGTGCCATTTTGGCAAGTACATCTTTATTACTATATTACAGTATTTCTTTCATTTGATGATCTTAATATTAGATGGTTGATGGTGAACAATTATGTATTAATGAGAATGTTTAATAAGTAAGTTAAGAAATAAAAAGTTCCAAATTTTCCGCTAAAATAAACCTAGATGAAGTAAGAATGACGTATGTAGGCTTGTCTGCGACCTCTGAGAGGTCAACGACGCCGGTCTCGTCTGGGGTCTAGATTCTGGTCGTGACAGAAACATCCGAGAATGACTCTCCAAGGACCGCCATAGGGTTCCTTGAGGAGTACCCAAACCTTGGGCTAGCAAGCTTCCAAGGCAACAACTTTTGTTCTTGGTGGGAGGTTGTACGCGTCGCGGACCTGGGACATGGAGGGTCAAATTATGGGTCTGTGTCGCGGACTCCACTGTCCTGGAATTTATTTTCAAAAATCATGCGGGAGCAGCTCCGCGTTGCGGACTTTTTTCTCGATGAAAGTTCCAAAAATTTGAGTTACGATTGACTTGTCTAAAAGGGTCAAATTGATGTGGGGGTAATTGGGTAATTTGGGAGACGGTTAGAAACAATTTTTAGGACTTATTTAACCCTTTCCCAAGCCAAAACCCCAATACCCATAACAAATCAAAAACTTTCTCTCCCAAAGTTCTCCCACATCCACCATTGAAAAAGAAGAGAAATTGCAGCAACTTTTAGGACGAATTGATCAACGAATCAAACTGTGTTTAAGGCTCTAATCTAAGGTATGTGAAGCTTATTCATCCATGGTTTCTTCCATCCATGGAGTCCCCCTAGTTTTCCTCAATTGTGAATCCAAAGAACCCCATTCTAGAGAAGGTTGTGATTGCATTGTGGGTAAGGCTTGATTGTGATCCCAATAGAGTGTAGCATTCGATAATGTTCATGTGATGATTATAAGATGTTTTCATGAAGTTTTCATGGTAAATTGTAGTAATTGAAGTTGAAGGTGATCATGGTGATCTTAGGCCATTAGAGGCTAGATGAAGGTTCTTAGTTGCCTTTCTTAAATTCAATTGTATTCTATACTATTTGATCATGATTGAGTCACCTAGATATGAATTGAACTAGGTCTAATTGATTGAAGATGATCTTGACTTGTAAAGTTGGAATTGAACCTATGTGATCATGTATGACTAGAATTACCTTCTAATGGTCTAATTGAATATATTAACGTGAAATTGGGAATGAATCCTGAGGGACTAAATGTAGTAGTAGTGCGTAGGGCTCATGGCCACTGTTTTTAGAGCTTTGGGGTAAAGTCATGATGAGTATGAAAACATTATTCTAGCAATGTCATAACTTTGATTGATACAAACAATTAGGCCATATATTCATTTTAAAATATCAAGTAGACTTCTCAATCATTATGCAAGACATCCAAGTAAACAACAAACCTCTAACCTCGTAACTTCAAGGACGGACTTTGAACTCATAAAATTTATGCTTGCTCACCTACACTCATCAAAGAAAGTTAATAACATCACCTATCTATCATGAAACAAGTGCCCTCACAAAAAAAAAAATAGTCCACACACTCAATTCAAAAGATTGAATATAAATTAAAGACTTCATATCAAGAACAACTCTCACACTCACAAATAAAATTCACATGTATGCACAAAGAACCATATGCTTGCCCATTATATACATCTCCACTAATTAAGCATGCTTGAATAGAATCAAATAGGACTTTAACGGGTTGTAATGTAGGCTAGGGGATGAGTAGGAAAACTATATAATAGTGACTTTCACTTCCTTAAGCACTTTGCAATTTTTAGGCTTCATCACCCATATTTTTTGTCTTTTTATTTTTAGCCTTCTGTTTAACAATTATTTCACAAGTAATTCTCATCATCACAAGAATGTTTCAGTCATTATTATTATTATTATTATTATTATTATTATTATTTTGATTTTCCTTCATAATAGCCACCCTCGACTTGCGTATTTTACATAAGTTAAGGTGCACGATGTCCTTGGAAGGACCAGGGCCATCATCAAGGTAATTTTTTTTTTCTTTTTTTTTATGTCACAATCCAATTATATATTTTTTTTTTTCACATTCTTTCAAAGAGGACTTTTAAGAACTTTGTAGCTATCATTGATTACCTTTTCACTCATTCATCCCTTTTTCTAAGAATTGATAATTAAAATAAGTCTATGCTATGATGCTCAAGGAAGTAAGGTGCAAAAACTAGGGATTCAACAAAAATAGTCAAGGGAAAAATATGGGTACCAATAAAAGGCTACAAGCTCAAAAGGGGTAACTAGTGATAAACTATCTGAAAAGGCTAAAATTTATAAGACAAATCAAAGAAAGCCTATTATCATCTCCTAAACAAGGCAACAATTTTTTTTATTTCGCTTCAATAACATGCAGGGCAAGTTCTAGACTACGATACAAAACATGGAATAAACAAAATCTCACCACATATGGCACAAGTATCAATCAAGATGGATCAATTCTACTTCTAACAGAGATAGGATCATAACAAACTACAAAATAAATAAGCTATATACAAAGTCACAATCATGAGCCTAGATGTCAAAAGGTTTGCAATTCACTACTAATCAAGCATTCACAAGAAAATATTACTTAAAATTAAGCCCAAATAGTAAGTGTCATATAACTCAAAAGGGTCTTTTCTTTTCTTTCCAAAAATAATTAAAAAAATCCCAAAATAAATAAATAAAAGACACTCGGTTCAAAAGGGACTATCCTCAGGAAAAGAACCAAAAACAAAAGCCAACGAACCCATCCTAAAAAAAAAAACTCAATAAAAGAGTAAAAACTAGGAATTCATTCCTCCACCCCACACTTAAAAATATGCTATGTCCCCAAAACATTAAATAAAATATAAAACAAGGGTTAGGAAAACTCCATGAGGCCTTTATGCCTAACTAGTAGCACGTTCTCTAAATTTATATCAAGGGTCGTCACCCCACACTTAAGCTCAAACATGTTTTTTTTTTTTTGGTACTCACACTTCCCCTAATCTGCAAAAACAAAGTAAAAAAGTGATAATAATAAAATAAAATAAAAAATAATAATGAAATTAAAAAAAAAAAAAGTTACACTACTAATTGGGTTGCCTCCCAACAAGCGCTTAATTTAACTTCACGGCACGACACTATCAATTTTTCTATTTTTCCTTCCACTTTGAAGATATGAATTGCACCCCCAATTTTGAATCAATTTTTCTATTACGCTCAAGGGGTGGTGGTACAAAAAGAAAGGTCTCAAACAACAGATATCGCATTATGCACTTCTTGGATCCTAAGTGAGGAATGTAATTTTTCGATGTTGGAACAATAAATTCAAGAATATAGACACAATTTTCCTTCTTCATACACTCTTCTATAGGCTGAGATGACTCGATGATAATAATAATAATAATAAAATTAAAAATTAATCCTAAGAGAAAAAAAAACTACAAGTTAAAATAAATACTAAAGACAATTTCTAAGACATATTCCCCGGCAGCGGCGCCATTATTTCATAACGTTCAAATATACTTCTTGAAAAGAAATATAAACGATCGTATGCAATATATTTACCCAACTATGAGTCGGGGTCGATCCCACAGAGAATATGGAAGAATATTATCAATTGCAAATATTTAACTTGATAGTCCTTATATTAAAATGGGGGATTTAAATTGAAATAAAAATAAAAGAAATAAAAATAGCTTTGAACTAAGTATTTATTTATATCCAAATTAATAAAACTAACTAGGAATGTGTTCCCCATAAGCTCATAACGCGGTAATCCTAGTAATACCAATTCTTCTCTAGTGTTATGGATGCAAAGTGATAAGTTATGTATCTCTAAATCCTTGGTCCGGCATCTAGAGAATTTCACCCCGTACCTTGGTCCGCCTAGGTGTGTATAATTTACTAACCTTACCTTTACTTCATATTAAGCATCATAATCGATGTATGGCTTAGTTATTACTTCGCACCAATCGACACTAGTCTATTAGATAGTATCCTACTAAATCTATGTTGATAATTCTTTTCTTATTAACTACCTCCTTGGTCCGGCAAGTAATCACAAAGCGAGTTCTAATGTTGGCCACCGTTAAAAAGACTTCTAAACGAAAGAATTATCAATACATACAATAACCTATTTGAGAATTGCTTAATTACTATTCATACTTTGTTAATCGCTCATGGTTTCCACAAACCTAGTTGTGAAGCTTAGCTACTCATTATCGCAAAAACACAATCAAAATTTATCAAAATAAATTTGTTTGTGTTAATTATAAAAAGTTAAGAACAATAGCTAAACTATATTTTTATTAATCACGAATACAAATAAATAATAAAGGAGAAGAAAGAATAAACCACAATTCTACGGCCTTCACGGCGGCTCTTGCAAAGCTCCAAAGCTAGAAGAAAATTTATATTATGTCTTGTATCTTGTTTCTTGCCTTTCTCAATAATAATTTTTCATGCCTTATTTATAGATGTAGAAAACCCTAAATAAAATAATTGAGTCCAAACAAATTAGGAATCCAAAATCAAAAAGAATTGGAGTGCTTTTTTTCCTTTTTTTTTCGCGTGTAGTGCCGCGTGAATGGATTGGCCAGTGCATTGAGGGAATGCCACGTGGCAGGCTGCAACTTTTTCGTGAATTGTTTTGCAATTCGCAGCAACAATATGCACTTATATATAAATATATTATTTTATTCACTTTAATCTATTAAGCTGTCTGCTTGATTTCCTTCTTCAACCTTCCATTTTTAATTCGTTTTAGCTCCAAACTTCTTCATTTTTCCACCAATTTAATCCTAGAAATAAAATACACAATTTAGCACAATCCATAAGATTTATGCTCAAAACGGACAAATATAAATGTGAGGTAAATAATGATTAAAATATGTGTAGTTTGGCCTCACATCAGTATGATTGTGGTGATGTTCCTTTATCTTCTATACCTAGACATGAACATGATTAGGAGAAGAAAGTTCTCACATAGAGGAACCCTAGGTTGACTTAAGGAGCTAAAATGATCAATACATGGTAGACTAAGATTAGCTTGAAGATGAGTTGTATGATCACTTCTTGTGTAGTAGGCTTGGTGAGACAACACCAAGGAAATGGTTACTTGAGTTGAAATACTCATGAGAGCTTGAGATATTAAGATCTCTAGGGTAGCTTGAGATGTTGAAATCTCAAGGAGGCTTCAAGTTGAAATACTCATGGTAGCTTGAGATGTTGAAATATCATGGAAGCTTGGGTTAGATACTCATGGTAGCTTGAGATGTTGAGTCTCATGGAAGCTTGGGTTAGATACTCATGATAGTTTGAGGTGTTGAACTTCATGGTCGCTTGACTTGGTTTGACCAAAACCATTTCATGGCAGCTTTAGGGGAAAGGCCTATATTGTCCTATTGGTAGCTTAATTTGCATGTAAGGTGTATTTCATGGAATAGCTTGAGATAGATTTATCATGGTATCTTAGGGTTGAGGATTCATCTATGTTTAACTTGCATCTACATGATTGGTTGCATGGTGGTTAGGATGGTTGTATCCTTCCTTAGTTAGCTTGGATAGTATGATGAGATATTTTCCATGGTAGTAGGTATATTATGGTAGAAGGTTAAGCTTAATAGACAAGAATGCAAGATAAGTTAGCTTGGATTAGGTTGGTCTAGAGTAGTACTTAGTATGGATGGTAGTATGGGATGCCATCTATACATTGCACAAGTATGACTTGAAGCTACCTAAAACATGACCCCTTCATGATGTATGTTTAACTTGGATAGCGACTAGGGTTGCATTCCATGACATGATTGACTTAAGATGATAGTTTCTTGTCAATATGAAATAGGCATGTAGATGACTCCTAAGATGACATGAACAAGTTAGGGTGACTGCAAGATATGATTATTGTGTGAGGTAATATGGGATGCTTCTCATGCATTGCACAAGTGTATATTGAGGTGGCCTAGGGGCATAGTGCTCATATGTTATGATGAACTTAGGTCTTAATTATGAAAGTGAACTATGATCACGTATGATCAAAGAGAGGTACTTAGATTTGGTAGTAGTATGGGATGCCACCTTAGCCTTGCACAAGGATACTTGGAGGTGGCTTGTGATGTAGTTCATAATAGTAAGAAATACAATGAGTTAAGTATGAACTCTTATATACTTTATGATGCTTTAATATGCTTGTGATATATACGTTATGCTTATATCTTTTCCTCTTATGATTATGTCTATTGTTGACTAACCGTTTGAGATATCTTATGTATTGTGAGGTAGTTTCCATACTTAGTACTTATCGTACTAACATATATTTCCTACATGTTGTCCATGTAGGGTCTTGAGAATATTGAGTTTCTTTGAAGAGTAGAGTTTCCAAGGTTTCCAAAAAAAGAAGATTGGGTGAGTCCTCATAGCATCCTAGGACACCACCACGATGTACATTTATGTTTTTTCATTATGTTTAGACATTTATGGGTTGTGACCCAAGACTCTTGTTATTCACGCTGTCATAGATGGTTTTGAGACATATGTTAGACGTTTTATTGAAATTACTTCCGCATTATGTTTTTAGAGAAAAAGTTTTAATTCCGCTCTACTTTTTGTATATATTCAATGAAAGATGTCTAAGAGAATTGTGCATGACCTCCGAGAGGTTAATTACGCCATGTTGTGACCTAAGAATACCCTAACTTATAGGGTGTACATGTGGGTCATGACAAACTTGGTATCAGAGAATAAGGTTATGAAATGATCTTAGGATGTCTCAAAAACCACGTCTAGTAGAGTCATATTCATCGGTGTGATTCGCGACACACCTATGAGTAGGAGGCTACGGGATGCTTAGGAAAGTTCCACTTCTTTATTCTTCAAGTCGTGTCATAGAGTTTGGATTTACTAGGCCCTTTTCTAATGTTTGCCTGTGATTTTGTAGGTTATGGCTAATACTTGGGCTAATTCTAGAAGGGAAGGAGATGGGGGTGGGAAGCAAGAGATTCATCCCCATGTGCAAGAGAAAGTTCCTCCTCAAATTCCTAATGACCCTCCAATTGGGAATGCTATGTTGGAAGAATTTAGGGCTTTTATGACTTTGTTGGATCAAGCCTTAACGGCCCAAGCTAATAGAGAGAGGTGGTTCTGGCTAATCCTATAGGAGGGATGAGTGCTACTAGAGTAAGTGAGTTCTTGAGAATGTATCTACTGGATTTCTATGGCTCCAAGGTTGGTGAGGATCCGAATGGGTTTATTGATAAGGTGTATAAGGTGATTGCAATCATGAGAGTGTCTTCCATTGAAAAGGTGGAGTTGGCGGCCTATCAATTGAAAGATGTTGCCCAACTTTGGTATGAGCAATGGAAAGATAGTAGACCAATATAAGCGGGTTCCATTGAGTGGGAGACTTTTAAGTTGGCTTTCCTTGATAGGTTCTTCCTAGGGAATTGAGGGAGGCTAAGTTGGGGGAATTCATAAACCTCAATCAAGGTGATATGAGTGTTAAGGAATATGCTTTGAAGTTCACTCTTTTGTCTAAGTATGCTCCAAGCTTGGTGGCAAACCCTAGAGACTTGATGAATAGGTTCATGAAGGGGGTGTCCAAACTAGTAGAAGAAGAGTATCGTACAACAATGCTTGTCGATGACATGGATATCTCTCTACTCATGGTGCTTTCTCAACAAATAGAAGAGTCCAAAATTAAGGATAAAAAGAGAATTAGGATGGAAAAGGAGAGGTCCGATGGACATGGTTGTTCTAAGAAATGACAAAAGTTTTCTGGACAAGGTCATTATAGTGCTTGTAAGTATGACGATAAAAAACCTAGACCTCAAGGGTAGAATGAATATTCCTGACCTAATTGCCCTAGGTGTGGTAAGAAACATGAGGGTAGGTGTTTGCCGGTAGGGATGGTTGCTATGGATGTGGTGAGAGTGGCCACATGATGAGAGATTGACCTAAGGCAAAGGCTAATGTGAGGGAAGGCAAGCAAGTTGCTACCAATAGTGATGAAGGTGTTCCTAAAGCCAAGGCTAGGTTCTTTTCTCTCAAATCCAAGGGTGATCAAGAGTGATCTCCTCATGTCCCTTTCCGGTATGTGCTTCTTTATTGATTTATGAAAATTTTAGAATTTCTTATGATTATGATTTGCTTTGTTGATTTAATGTTCCTTGTGATGAGGAATTGATGTTAGAAAGGCATGTATAACTTATTCCCAAGTGGGGGATAATGAGCCTTTTAATGAGGTCTTTATATGGTTATGTGTAGTTATGTTTAGCTTAGAATTGACTTGTTTCCTTGATTTGGGTATCTGCATTTAGGTATAATGCATGTAGGATGGGCTGCTAGTCTAGAGATGGTCCTTTAGAGAAGTGTTTAGCAAGGTGTCATTCGAGGACAAATGTTTCCAAGTGGGGGATATTGTAAGGACCCAAAAATCAATTAGGTGAAACTAGAGCCTAACACGTGCGTCATGAGCTTATAAGGTACTAAAATGACTAATAATAATTTTTAGAAGTTGTGTGTAAATTTTGAGAGAGTGTGGAGGTGAAACGTCCAAGAACGTCCGATGACGTTTGAAAATTAGCCTTGAGACGTGCTAGCGTGCCTTAGTATGTTTCAAGAGTTTTTATGTAGTGTTTGGAGCTCAAATGGATAGGGAAGGTTCCTAACATGTAGACATACATATTTAGGGTGGAAACTTCCTGGCATGACTCCCCAAGGACCGCCATAGGGGTCCTTGGGGAGGACCCAAACCTTGGGCTAGCAAGTTGCCCAAGGCAACAACTTTTGTTCTTGGTGGGAGCATGTCCGCGTCGCGTACCTAGGCCATGGAGGGTAAAATTATGGGTATGCATTGCAGACACAAGGCGGACTCCACTGTCCTGGAATTTACTTTTGAAAATCATGCGGGAGCAGCTCTGCACTGCGGACATGTTTCCCGACAAATGTTCCAAATATTTAAGTTACGATTGACTTGTCTAAAAGGGTCAAATTGATGTGGGGGTAATTGGGTACTTTGGGAGACGGTTAGAAACAGTTTTTAGGACTTATTTAACCCCTTTGTCAAGCCAAAACCCCAATACCCAATAAGAAATAACAAATCAAAACCATTCTCTCCCGAAGTTCTCCCAAAACCACCATTGAAGAAGAAGAGAAATTGCAGCAGCTTTTAGGACAAATTGACCAAGGAATCAAACTGGGTTTAAGGCTCTAAGGTATTTGAAGCTTATTCATCCATGGATTATTCCATCCATGGAGTCCCCCTAGTTTTCCTCAATTGTGAATCCAAAGAACCCCATTCTAGAGAGGGTTGTGATTGCATTGTGGGTAAGGCTTGATTGTGA
Source organism: Solanum sitiens (assembly GCA_016801875.1). Classification (NCBI taxonomy): domain Eukaryota; kingdom Viridiplantae; phylum Streptophyta; class Magnoliopsida; order Solanales; family Solanaceae; genus Solanum; species Solanum sitiens. Next base: position 1,005,871 of record JABWTJ010000187.1, on the reverse strand, counting down.
TCCCAATAGATTGGGTAGCATTCAATTATGTTAATGTGATGATTATAAGATGTTTTCATAAGTTTTCATTGTGAATTATGGTAATTGATGTTAAAGGTGATCATGGTGATCTTTGGCCATTAGAGGCTAGATGAAGGTTCTTAGTTGGCTTTCTTAAATTCAATTGTATTCTATACTATTTGATCATGATTGAATCACCTAGATATGAATTGAACTAGGTCTAATTGATTAAATATGATCTTGACTTGTAAAGTTGGAATTGAACCTATGTGATCATGCATGACTTGAATAACCTTCTAATGATCTAATTGAATAGATTAACATGAAATTGGGAATGAATCATGAGGGACTAAATGTAGTAGTAGTGCATAGGGCTTATGGCCATTGTTGTTAGAGCTTTGGGGTAAAGTCATGATGAGTATGATTGTGGTGATGTTCCTTTCTCTTCTACACCTAGACATGAACATGATTAGGAGAAGCAAGTTCTCACATAGAGGAACCCTAGGTTGTCTTAAGGACCTAAAATGAATCAATACATGGTAGACTAAGATTAGCTTGAAGATGAGTTGTATGATTACTTCTTGTGTAGTAGGCTTGGCGAGACAACACCAAGGACATGGTAGCTTGAGTTGAAATACTCATGATAGCTTGATATATTAAGATCTCAAGGGTAGCTTGAGATGTTGAAATCTCAAGGGGGCTTGAGTTGAAATACTATGGTAGCTTGAGATGTTGAAATCTCATGGAATCTTGGGTTGGATACTCATGGTAGCTTGAGATGTTGAGTCTCATGGAAGCTTGGGTTAGATACTCATGGTAGCTTGACGTGTTGAACTTCATGGTCGCTTGACTTGTTTTGGCCAAAACCATTTCATGGTAGCTTTAGGGGAAAGGCCTATACTCTCCTAATGGTAACTTGATTTGCATGTAAGGTGTATTTCATGGAATAACTTGAGATAGATTTCTCGTGGTAGCTTAGGGTTGAGGATTCATTCTCCCCTCTGTTTAGCTTTCAGCTACATGATTGGTTGCATGGTTGTTAGGATGGTTGTATCCTTCCTTAGTTAGCTTAAATAGTATAATGAGATGCTTTCTATGGTAGTAGGTCTATTATGGTAGAAGGTTGAGCTTAATAGACTAGAATGCAGGATAAGTTAGCTTGGATTAGGTTGGTCTATAGGAGAACTTATTATGGATGGTAGTATGTGATGCCACAGGGGCGTACCCACATGGTGTCCGCCGGGTGCTCGAGCACCCATTAACTTCGTTACGAAATATATATATCTTTGTAGAAATTGATAGGTATTTGTATAAAATTAACATAGAGCACCCAATGAATAAGTGATATAGTTGGCCCAATGGTTCTTGGATGGGTACTTAAGACTTTTTTAGTGTTGTTACCAAGGTTCGAATCTCATTGTTAACACATATTTTTTACATTTTCACTTCAGAGCACCCACAACCTTAAAATCATAGATCCGCCACTGGGATGCCATCTATACATTGCACAAGTATGACTTGAATCTATCTAAGACATGACCCCTTCATGATGTATGTTTAGCTTGGATAGTGACTAGGGTTGCATTCCATGACATGATTGACTTAAGATGATAGTTCCTTGTCAAAATGAATTAGGTATGTTAGATGACTCCTAAGTTGACATGAACAAGGTAGGGTGATTGCATATATGCTTAGTGTGTTAGGTATTATGGGATGTTGCACATGCATTGCACACGTGTGTTTTGAGGTGGCCTAGGGGCATAGTGCTCATATGTTATGATGAACTTATGTCTTAATTATGAAAGTGAACTATGATCAATTATGACCAAAGAGAGGTACTTAGCTTTGGTAGTAGTATGGGATTGTTGACACCCAAATTTTGACCCTCCTCGATAGTAATTAATTAACGAGCTTCTTAATCTAAACGGTTTGAAATAATTTGACCTTCTATAGTTTAAAATATCTTTGAGTCGTTCTTATAACTTTTATAATTTTTAGATGTAATATATATATATACATATGTATATATTACATAATTATGTATATAGTTAGTATAATTTAGGTTTATTCGAAAATCATCTCAAAAAAAAAAGGATTTGAATTTTAATTAAATATTTAGTTCATTAGCTTAGTTATATAATAGTTTATACTTTAAATTATTTAATTTATATTTAAGTTAATTATTTTATATCGTTAAAATTAAGAAGCTTATTAATTAAATTATATTAATTCACCCTTTTTGAGTTATTTATCCCATTGTTTTTCTACGTTCCGGACAAAAACCTTTGGATCCTTTTCTTAAGCCTTTTCAGTCAGCCCATTTAGTCAATTCAATTCCTAACAAATCAGCCTAGCCCAAATTTTCCCAAAGACTCTCGGCAATTCCCAGGCCCATTTTCGTTTTAACTAGCCCACCTTATACCTCTCATTTAATCCCAGCAGCCCACTCTCAACATCCTAATTTCGACCCAGCCATCTTCTCCTAAACCCAGCAGCCCTTTTGGCATTCCCAACCCATTTTGTTTTTCCCCAACCCATCTTCCCCATCAGCCTACCTTTTTCCTTGGGTGAACAGACCCAAATCCCTGTTCATCATCCCCTCCACGCGCAGAAAAGAAAACCCAAAAAGCAACTTTTCAGCGCTGGGATTTTGTACAATGAGAATGCGAGTGTTTCCAAAGCGCGCGCGGGCAGGGCAACGCATCTCATCTCTTTCTTCCCGCGTCCCCTTCCTGCAAATTCTCGTACAATTCTGCATTTTCCAGCAGCTAGAGCAGACGCGTTTTCGTCCTTGTGATATTTGGATAGAGACGCGTGGCGCAAGAAGGACGGTGGATTGATCCTAGGCGTCCAATTTTTTCAAATCCGTTGAAGAATAGGAATCAACTTGGCATATTCTTTCATGCTTTGGAGATAAGGTTTGAGATTTGAATTTCATCCTAAAGAAAAAACTCGAATTTGCCCTTGTTCTTTCCCCCCCATTTTCGAAACCCTAGCATTCCGCCTATATAATCGCTTCTGTTTTCTTCATAAGGGAGATTTTTTTTTGAAAAAGGGGGATTTGGGGAAGATTTTTGAAAAAAAAAAAGGGTCTGGAGTTAAGTTTTAGTTTGAGACATTCTTTTGTTGGAGAAAAACAGGAAAACAGGGAGATTTTTTTTTTGAAAAAGGGGGATTTGGGGAAGATTTTTGAAAAGAAAAAAAAAGGGTCTGGAGTTAAGTTTTAGTTTGAGACATTCTTTTGTTGGAGAAAAACAAGAAAACAGGGAGATTAGTCTGTGAGAAGGAAATTTTGGAGAGGAAAAATTCCTTCTGTTGAGAATATTTGGTTTCGTCTTGTTTCTCGTTTAACTTTGTCTTGCTTCTCCAAGTCTTCGGAATCTTTCTTCGGGTGCGGAAGTCGGTGCTCTTTCAGGCTCGCTGTCGTCACTGTTTCGCTGCACCTCAAAAGGTAATACTCATTTCATTTCGAATACGTGTTACTCTTAGTGTGTAGTCGTTTGGACCTTATCTATGCGAGTGGTTCATATGTTTGCATTCGAAATGTCTTTGACTCAATGTTAGCTATTAATAAGTGATGCAATCTGTCTGAAAATCCATGGGTGTTCGTTTTTTTTTTGTTTTCATGGATTTCTAACGTTCATTTGAGTTTATATGGCTGTCTGTATCCTTCGTAAATTCTTGGTTGCCATACTTGCCTAGAAAGATCATGTTACTTATTTGTTAGTCTTCACAGTGCTATTTTGTATTCATTTTTGAGTAACTTTCATGCGATATTATCTATCTTAAGGGTATCTAAGGAATCGTCTTGGTAGTCTTGGGGTGTGGTTTGGCTCATCTTTGCTTTGAATATGTGATCTTGCTTTCCGCTATTGGATATTTCTGGGTTTAGTTTGATCGAGTTTGTTTCTGTTCTTTTATTATTTTTTTTCTCATCTAAGAATTAAGAATGTTTTCATGTTGTTTATTGTTAGACGGTAGGGAATCTTGATTTAAATTAGCTTGATATAGTAAGTTTCGACCAATTTCGTTCCTCTCTTTTGGGATTATGGTTTACAGAGGTGTCTGTTATTTGTTTAGTTATTTGAATTTGTCCTTTCTGCACTGTTGGAAAATGGGTTTAACATGAGATTTGCCCATAATGAGGATTAATAATATTTGTAGCGTTTTGGGAAATGAACCACCTCTAGTTTGGATTGACTGTTGCATCGTGTATCAAATATCTTCATTGTGTCTCTTACTATACCGTTGTCATGATGTACCCAACTTTGTATTTGAAGTTTTGTCTAGATTAGTGAAGTTCCAAGTATGAAATGGATTAAAAAATGGCTAATTTAAGCTTTGTTACTTCTCTTTTCTTTGTTTATTATCTTTCTTAGCTTGAGACATTTACTACTTATAATACTAATAGGATAAAAATATCGGTTGAAGTTGGTGTTCTCTTTCGTTCACTTATCATAATAAATAATACTTTAATATCTCATTATTTCCTCAAGTTAACAGAACATTGACTTTAAATAATTGATATAATAGTTAGTCTTTATTTGTTTAAAGTTGTGGAATGACTTGATTCTAATTAGCTTTGTCGTTATGGTGATTTCTCTCCTTTAAACATATGTATCTTGCATGTTCATGTGTAAATTTTTAGTTTCATTTTAGGATCACATGGGCTGTTTTGCTACTGTACCTAGTCGTGAGTTTATCTAAAGGTCGCGTGTTCTTCGTATATCATTTCGCGTATTGGTGAGTTAGTCATCATGTTTTTTTTTTGTTTACTGCTCCTAAATTCTATCTGGTATTTTGGTCTAGTTTGATCAGTAGTAGCATGTTTAGTTCAAGGTTGGACAAGAATATTTTAGTACAACTTGGTTGAGTTCTAAATGCGAAATCGATAATATTTAGTAGACATACTTAGGTGGTTTGTTTCTTCACTTCAAGTTTCTGTTCGTCCCCCCCCCCCCCCCCCCCGATATCTATTTTAATGTATTAAACCATGCTCTTTTTTATGGTAGAAAGGTCATGGTGATCAGTTTAAACATATTTCTCACTCTTTCTTTCATTATTATTATTACTTTAAAGCAACCCCTTAATGTATGTTTGTCATCTTTGTTAAGCTCTTTCCCCTGTGTTTTTTTTTTCATGAAGAGCAGATCTTGTGATTTGCTCATCGAAAAACTCCTGTTAGCATTTGTTTGTTAATATGAAGTTTTGAATTTTGTTAAAATAAGCATATCGGCCTGCCCCACTTTGCCACTTAATTTTGGTCTATTTTATTTTAGCATTCTTAAAGTAAGTGGGCTACATGTTAATTGTATCTTGCTTTAGTTGAAAATTATTGCTGCCAGTTGTCTAGCTCAATCACGAGTGTAGCTTGTCATTGGTTTTCGTTGATGAAGCCTCGTCCTTTATTATTAATGGTCTTTTGTGATTTATTCTCCGTTCGGCTATGGCTCTCCTGTTTGCTTATGAATTGTTATGGACACTACTTATTTTCTTTTCTTTATTTTGCATGTGAATTTGTCCGAGTTCGTCATAAACTTTTTTTCCCGCATCTGGAAAGAGCCATAAAGGCTCAACTCATCTTCCCGAGTCAGCCATAAAATCGATGTACAGATTTCCGGAATTGAAGAATCCAAAGCATGTCAAGAAGTCGGAAGATTTGAAGAAGTTGGGCCGAAAGAGGCCCAATTTATTTAATTTCTTTTCCTTCATGTTGTATTTATTTTTTGGGCTTAAGCCTTTGTCTTTTATTTATTTATTTATTTATTTTGTGTTTATTATTGATTAGTCTAGGACAGGTGCGAAAGAAAATGGGTCAAAAACTCAAAAAGTCGAATGGGTCTAAAATTCAAAACAGGTGGGTCCAAATTCCGATCAAGGCGGACAGAAAACCCCAGATTTGGACCCAAATCTCTTTCCCTTTCTCTCTTTACTGGCTTTAATTATTTTATCTGTTTATTTGTCGTTAGTCTTAAAAGTTAGGAAAATCCGAATCCCCGCAAAACACCGTTTTGTTTTAACAACTTAAAAGGAAATCGACTTTCTTCAAGATGAACTTTTCACTTAGATAAAATTTAAGAACTCTCTTTCAGCTTTTAAATAAATTTTATCTCAAAATTAAGTTAAACATTTTTTTTAGCCAATAGAGTTAGTTGTCGGATAACCACATTAAGCGAAATATTTTAGGTGCCTAACACCTTCCTAAGATATAAATTGGAATCCCCGAACCTTTTAAAGTTTTCAAACGATTTCTTCTGTTAAGTCGTTTGAAAATAATGTTTTCTTAATTTTCACAAAATTAAGTGGCGACTCTAAAAAGTCGAAAACTTATAAAAATAGTATTTTTCGATAAAACAGGGATGATACCTTTGCACAAGGATACTTGGAGGTGGCTTGTGATGTAGTTCATAATAGTAAGAAAGACAATGAGTTAAGTAAGAACTCTTATATGCCTTATGATGCTTTAATATGCTTGTGACATATACGTTATGCTTATGTCTTTGTGTCTTATGATTATGTCTATTGTTGACTAATCCTTTGAGATATCTTACGTATGGTGTGGTAGTTTCCATACCTAGTACTTATCGTACTAACGCATATTGCCTACATGTTGTCCATGTAGGGTCTTGAGAAAATTGAGTTGCTTTTAAGAGTAGATTTTCCAAGGTTTCCAAGAATAGAAGATTGGGTGAGTCCTCATAGCATCTGAGGACACCACCACTATGTACCTTTATGTTTTTCATTATGTTTAGACATTTATGGGCTGTGATCCAAGACTCTTGTTATTCACATTGTCATAGATGGTTTTGAAACATATGTTAGACATTTTATTGAAATGACTTTCGCATTATGCTTTTATAGAAAAAATTTTAATTCCGCGCTACTTTTCGTATATATGCAATAAAAGATGTCTAAGAGGCTTGTACAAGACCTCCGAGAGGTCAAGTACGTCATGTTGCGACCTAAGAATATCCTAACTTCTAGGGTGTACATGCGGGTCGTGACAGAAGCGCACAAGCCTTGGCTGATGCTGCCTAACTTTTGTCGATGTGAATGTCGCCCAACCGATGCACACATGCACACACACTACGACCGATGTGTGCATGCCTTGGCTGATGCTGCATTTCATTGGCCAATGTCGCTTTTCAGATGCGCACATGCCATGTCAGATGGATGCAAGACTTGACATATGTTGACCAAGTTAACTCAGAGAATATTTAAATTTCAATGGTATGAAGCTTGTGAGAAAAGATTTTAGAAATTGAAAAAAATGTTGACTGTTGCCCCATTTGACCTTAATAGAAGGTACACAAGGTTTTTATTTATTTATTATGATACATCTAAAGTTGATTTGAATTGTGTCGTAATGTTGAATCACAAGGTTATAACTTATGCCTCCAGACAGTTGAAAGTTCATGAGAGTAACTACCGAATCCATGATCTAGAGTTGGCTGTCGTAGTTTTTGCTTTGAAAATATGATGTCATTATCTTCATGGTGTTTGTGTGGATGTGTTAATCTATCGCAAGAGCCTTCAGTATGTGTTTTCTCATAAAGAGATTAATATCAGACAAAGGAGGTGGTTAGAATTACTCAAGGATTAACGAGTATTATTTATCACCATGTAAAGCTAATGTTGTTGTTGATGCCTTGAGCAGGTTGTCCATGGACAGTACTGCCCATTTTGAGGAAGACAAGAAAGAACTAGAAAAAGAAGTGCACAGACTTGCACGCTTGGGAGTTCAACTAATGAATTCCACGAAGGAGAGTGGTGATGAATGGGGCTGAATCATCATTAGTTTCAGAAGTAAAAGAGAAGCAAGGCCAAGACCCAATTTTGCTTGAATTGAAAGCAAAGGTTCATAAGCAAAATGTTGCACCCCATTTTCAAACTACGCCGAAACGGTTCTCAACTAATATGGCTGACACTCTGATTTTTGAAAAGATTGATTTGTTTTTGTGTTAGAGTCGCCACCTAAATTTTAAGGAAAATATTAGGAAAACAACTTTTTAAATATGTGAATGTAAATTCTGTTTTAATCTGCGAAACTAATGAGATTTTAAGTTAGGATTTTGGTTACTCGAGGGAAAGGTATTAAGCATCCCTCAGAGCCTATCCAAAGATAGTACTTAAACTCAATTTAGGAAAATATAATTAGGAAAATTTGTATTTATTTATTTTCTCTTAAATCAATGGTAAGTAAATTTTATTAGTTTTTTAAAAAAAGTAAAATATAAGGTATGATATATATACGTCTATTAGATAAAATTATAGTAGTATGTTTATTATACGGTAAGAAAATACATAAATGCGCTAAAAGTGTATGACAATTTTGTGTTAAAAGAATATAGATGTGTCTTATATAAATTTATCCAAAATAAATGTTGAGTTTAAATAATCTAAAAATTTGTTATTTTATTTATATATAGAATTAAGACGTAAAAGAAAATAAATAAAATTGAGTGTAAATATGTAGTAAAAAATAATCTGTATGTTAAAGTGTAGAGATATAAAAATAGTAACATTTGTAAAACTTGTAATAAATATGAGAAAAATAATATGAAGTCTAATAAAATAATAATTAACGTATAGAGAAAAATTAAGAAATATAGAATTTGTACCTTTATGCGTATACATATATATGTACCTTGTATTTTGAACCTGTTGGCATGTCTAGCATCTTGAAATAAGATATTAAGAAATTAAAATATTTTGGTAACATGTGATTTATAAAATAGAGATAGTATAATAGTAAATATAATATCTTCATACAGGAGTGATATCAAAAGAATATAAAGTAAGCTAGAATATCAAAAGAATATAAAGTAAGCCTAACTGTTGTGACTTATCTAACAACTTACATTCTTATTTTATAAGTCCTAAAGAATATTTATTATTGTCTTCAAAATTTCTATTTTTGACACTTAACTTCTTGTGCTTTAAAGCCCTCAAAACGTGATGTTTTTAACTTTTAAAAATCTGCACTCTTTCAAACTGAAAATACATCATTTTGAAACCCAAATACCGCATCACAACTCCCATAACATAGCGTTTTTTAAAAAACAATACACATTTTTGTGCACTAAAAACCTGCACTGTAAAGCTGTTAAAAGCAGCAGTTTTTATCTTTTAAAATCTGTATTTTTCAAGCTTAAATTTTGTAATTTGCAAAGCCCACAAAAGGGCAGTGTTTTGAGCTTCAAAACCTGCAGTTTTACACTCAAATTATGTGTATTTTGAGCCCAAAATCTGCACATTTTGAGCTCACAAAGTTGCATTTTTTAGACTCAATATACAACTCTTAAGATGTCAAAAAAAGGGTATATTTAATCATAAAAAACTGCCTTTCTCTCAACCATAAAATCTGCACTTTGAACCACCAAAATATGCACTTTAGGCTACTAAAATCTGCACTTTATGCACTTTGTTTATCAAACACAAATCTGAAATAAGTATTTAACATTTTGAAAAGATTGTTCCCTAGTTCCTTTCTTTGAAAAGACATGGTTTTATAACCACAAAGCGTCAAGTAACAAATAAAACTTAGTTGGAAAGTATTATTATAAGCTAAATAACTATAACCCAACATCTAAAGGGAAGCGAGGTGGGCAGTCACGCCTTTCCATCGTTATTAGTTGATTCGTACAAACAAGAACACAAATAGAAGCATAAAATAAATATAAAAGAAATGCTCATGGGTAGAATGTTAGCCAAAAGATAATAACACATATATGATAAAAAGAGCGTGAAAACATTGAAGCTAGAAGGAAACGTTGGACACTATTGACGCGATGAAGGCTGCTAGACACGAGCTTATGCGGCTATTAGTCGCTTCTCTCTGCTTTGGACAGAGATGGAGTCATATACTTACTCCAAACGTGCTCTCGAGTGTACATGTGACAAACAAAGAAGAAGTAGAATTAGGAATCATTAACACATATGGTCTCCTACAGAAAGGAATCAATATTTTTACACCTTTAATCCTATCATTATAAGATTACTAAGATGATCAAATTACAACAAGAATGAAACTTATGATAAACCAATAGTTAGTTGCTAAAAGAAACACTGCCAAAAAGAAGAGTGTGGCTAGCATGTCAATAGATTATTGTTTTTTTTAATTTTATAGGAAAGTTTCCATGGTATCCAGGAATGTCAACATGCACAATTATCATATAGGAATATGACAGATAAAGCTTAGAACCCGACAGTCCTGCCATTGTGACCTATTGGCAGTCTCTACTAGCAACATGAATGTTTCAACTTTCTTAGATACACATAAATGCCACCCAAAAGAAACAAATTAAGGAAACATTAACTGTATGCATATTGATCAAGATTTGAAGGCTAAGTTCTGATAGTAATCTGAAACATACTATGGAGTTGACTGCAAAGATATAGAATGTGGTAAAGAGCTAAAAATATACGAGATGTAATTTCAGTCAAGTAATAATGCTCATAACAGACATAGAAAAGAAACTGGAAGTGCCAAGAACATTCCAACATGACGAGTAATGACCCGACTCACAATATAATTTAGCAAGAGCAAAAATATTCTTCAAAAAAATGAAACAGGTCAAAATTGATCACATCTAGAGTAATAGTAAGTCGAAAATAGTAAGTCGAATTGGTTCACATGAACCCTAATAATACGTAGTATATGTTCATTAGAAGCCGACAACCCCTCCTTATACTTAGAGAGTCAAAACAGAGAAGAAATAATTTCTCATATCTCACATCAACGACATAAATAAAACAGAGAGGAAAAGACTCCATGTTGGTCTCTTAACTAAAGAGCTCTAATAGAGTTGGAAGTCTAGGCCAGATGACAGGAACTTGACATAACTTCTAAAGTATCGAATATGTTTAAATACTATAAGTAGGTTAGCTATTTTGGCAAATAAAATGGAGTTTTAATGAACAAAAAAAAAAGCAGTAGTTAATCTAATACATTCAACAGAAGGGCTATCCTAATTTTAATACTTCCAACACTACCACCCTAAAAGGACCAACATACGAAAGGAAATCAATCCATATTTAAAAATTGAACCAGCAGCATGTGAGGAACTGATCTTAAGACTTCGAAATGACTCTTTCATACTCAAAAAAAGATTATCTAGACAAGCTTGGTTATACTTGAAAACAAAATTTAGAATTGAGGCTCATCGAACAACAAATGAAATCTGACTTGTGAAACAAACGTATGAAATATCTAAGGCGTAACACATTGGCCTAAACTTGAATGACACTTAGCAGTAGAGAACAACCTAAATCAGGATAAACGTCTTATGAAATTGTGTTACAGAACTTGAAAGTAACAATATGACATGTCTTATGCTTTTCTAAGCCGATTCTAACTCGAGTTTACATTTATGATATGAGCAACTGAAATACAAGAGTAACACAGTCAGCATTCAAGTTATGATTCAAACAAACAGTGATGAAAATAGAGCTACACAGTTAGAACACTCAAAGTGGAGACTAAGTGAACATCAACCATTGCGAGCAAGGCAAAGCATAGATTCGGCTAGTAATATGGATACAAAATCAAGTCAATTAATATAATGATCAACATGTAACATTCATACAACTCCACTAATGCTTGATTTATGCCTACTGCCCAGAGACATACAAAACGAAATTAAGATAAGGGTTAAAACAGGGAATCAGATACACGTAACAACAGATTCTATATTAAGTGTTAAAAACGGAACAAGCCGCATCGAAAGAAAATGTAAGAGGAGACGAAATTATCTTTCTTAGAGCAGCAAACTAAGGCTTCGACGTCAAGGGATTTTCACTTCGAACTCCACGTTAAGTCGAAGAAGAACGAAAACAGAGAACAATAACCTTAAAACATATTCCTCCAATGATTTTTTAATCCTTGTTGGTTCCTTGTATGTTGCTGGATTTTCGGATTGTTTTTGGGCGTTGATGGATGATTTTCAAAATGAACCAAATGGCTCCTTTTATAGTCACAATCGTAACCTCTATTGCCCTCAAGAATTCAAATTTTGAATTCTTGGGAAGCCAAGTCTGAGAAAGAACAGAGAAATATTAATAGAGGAGAAGAAAAAATCTCTCAAGAATTGACCTTTTCAGGTCAATTTGAGAGGGTTGAGTGACTGATGGGCATTTTTTCGGCGGCCCAAAGCCATTCTTCTGACAGGGGAAATGGGGAATCATGTGGGTCAGCGATGGCGGCAATGGGAGAGGAGCATAGGGCGGCGGTAGGGGATGAAGAACGTGATGTCTATGGTGAAACAGAGTAAGGAAGCATAGGAGCCTATGATAAAAAGTCTACGGTTTAATTTTGCCATTGGACGGTTAATAAAAATCAAAGGGTAAAAAGATATATATATATTAAATAGGCCGATCCGTGTGTGCCACGTAGGCGAGCACAAGGATTGTGCTATATATCCATGTGCTCGCCTACGTGGCACACACGGATCGGCCAATTTAAGGGGACTTGAATTGCCAAAATTGCTCGAATTAAATTCATTTAAATTTTAACTTCTTATTCATTAAATATTCATAATTTATTAAATTTAAAATAATTATTTTTCAAGACTAGCTTACTGATAAAATTAGTCACTCTTAAAATTATATTAATGTAAATTAGTAACTAATAAATTAATTAAGTCTTCTAATTTTACTAAATGTACAAAAAATATATATTGCGACAAAAGAAAATATAATTAATTGGAAAAATCGATCTAACCCTTAAGAAAAATATTTATTTGACGTGAAATCTGAAAATGAGAAAGTAGTAATATTCTTATAATATTCTTAATTTTTTATAAAAATAATATTTATGAAGATAAATTTATCAAGTAAAAAAAAATCTTTTCGTGTTCATATTAAAATTTCTTAACATATTTATTTTTCTATTTATTATTATTATTATCAAATGTGGAGAGCCAAAATTAGGTGTCAACACAAAAAAGTAATTGATTTTGAACAAGGAGAGATAGTGTATTGAGGTATCAAGGTAGATTGTGTACCAATGGTGGATGAACTCCAAGAAAAAATCATGGAGGAGGCTCATAACTCCAGATATTCCATTCATCCGGGTTCCACAAAGATATATCGCCACTTGAGGGAAGTTTATTGGTGGAGTAGAATGAAGAAGGACATTACAGAATTTGTTGTTAAGTGTCCAAATTGTCAACAAGTTAAAGTAGAGAACCAAAGGCCAGACGGTATAGCTCAGAATATAGAAATTTCGAAATGCTAGTGGGAGACGACTAATATGGATTTCATCACAGGTTTACCAAGGTCTCGCAGACAACATGATTGTATTTGAGTGATTGTTGATAGATTGACAAAAATCAGCCACTTTTTGCCGGTAAAGGCCACCCATTATGCATAGGACTATTCCAAGTTATATCTTCAAGAAGTAGTTCGACTTCATGGAGTTCCGGTCTATATTATTTCAGACAGAGGTGCACAATTTACTGTAAATTTCGAAAGTCATTCAAAAAAGGCTTGGGTTCAAAGGTGAACTTAAGTACTGCATTTCATCCTCAGACAGACGGGCAAGCAAAGTGTACTATTCAGACCTTAGAAGATATGTTAAGGCTTGTGTGATTGATTTCAAAAGTAATTGGAATGATCACCTACCTATCATCAAATTTGCTTACAACAATAGTTACCACTTATATCCAAATGGCTCCTTATAAAGATCCTTAAGGGAGAAGATAAAGATCTCCTATTGGATAGTTTGAAGTTGGTGAAGCGGTGTTTATAGGACTACATTTAGTTGATCAAGCTATAGAGAAGGTGAAAGTCGTTCAAGGGAGGTTGAAAAGGGTGTAGAGTCGTCAAAAATCCTACACTGATGTTAGTAGAAGGGAGTTAAAGTTTGAAGTAGATGATTGGGTCTACCTGAAAGTTTCACATGAAGGGTGTTATGAGATTTGGTAATAAGGAGAAACTTAGTCCCAGTATATTGGCCGTTACAGAATATGCAAGATGGTTGGTAATGTAGCTTATGAGTTGGATCTACCACAAGTTAGCAATGGTCCATTCGATATTTCACATCTCCATGTTGAATAAGTGCATGTGTGATCCTTCTTTGATCATACCAACTGAAGATATTGAGATAAATGATAGCTTATCTTATGAACAAATTTCGATAGAGATTCTAGATCACCAAGTTCGCAAGTTGAGGACCAAAGAAGTAGCATCTGTCAAAATTCTTTGGAGAAACCAATTTGCTGAGGAAGCTACTTTGGAAGCTCAGGAGGATATGCAGAATAGATATCCACATCTCTTCGAATCTGAAGAAGTTCCAAATCAAGTTACTAATCCTTTTCTTGGAATTTTTATTTATAAGTTAGCATGTTGTAATTGCATTACTAGTTGGGTTTTGGAGCTGAACATTACATGTTACACCCTTAGCCTACTAAGAGTAATCTCATTCGAGGACGAATGTTCCCAAGAAGGATATATTGTAACGTCTCACAAAATGAAATAACTAGGAAGAAGTTAAGAATTGAAAATAGTCATTTTTGGAAAGAATATGAAAATCTTGAAAATTTGTTAAGTATGTTAAGTTGAGTTTTTGGTCAACTTCAAATGACCATAACTCCCATCTCAGAATAATATTTCCAACTCCGTCAAGTTTACTCAGTTCCAAATTCGAATGAGTAAGATATGTCCATTATAAGTTGGGATGTCTAATTAAGGAAAGTCAAAACTGAATTTGTGAAGGGTAGTTTGGTCTTTTCCTTACCCTATTATTTTAATTCATTTTCTGGTAATTACTTAGGTGTAAACTGAACTTGGTCAGTTTACTCTTTTGAAAATTGAATTAGGGTTTTAGAGGAGAGAAAATAAGAGGAGAAAAGAGAAGGAGAAGCGAGGAAATCGCAAGTTCTTCGAAAATCTCTTTTGGATTTCATCAAGGGGTGATCCCTACTGTAATAGTCCAAAAGTCTAAAGCCTAATCTAGAGACAAACAAGAGATTCTAAGAGTTTTAGCACTGTTTTAAGGTCAAATATAATGTATATAAGTCATTTAGGAAGTTTTAGAATCAAAACGTCAATGAACGTCCATGACGTTCAGAAACTAGTTCAAGAGGTGCTAGCGTGCCTTAGTCTATTTGACAAGGTTTTAAGAGTCGGAAAATGATGAAATTCGGTGAAAAGGTGTCTAACACGTATTAGAGTTGGTTTATAGTCTAACGTCTAGGTATGACTCCCCAAGGATCAACCAAAGGGTCCTTGAGGAGGCCCTTGCATCTTAGTTAAAAGTTGTGTAGAACAGTAGACATCGACGACTTGCAGGCGAAGAGGCGTGGTCCAATCGACGGGGCGTCAATTGCCACCGTCGATGTTCACTTAGACAAATTCGTCAAGAGGTCATTTGGCAAGTCTCTGACCAAAACGACGGATGTGCAACACAGAGGGGGGCTTGGCCGTCGACTGACCTACGGCCCGTAGGTCGGGGTCTCGTAAGTCAGGTCTATGATTTGCTGTTTCGTTTTAGGTTAGTTAATTAAATTAATTAATTGGTTAGTTAATTATTTATGGGTTAAGGGAGGTCTAATTAAGTTAATTAAGGACCTCTATATAAAGACCAAGCCTAATTAAACTAAACCTAACTCTCGTAATTCTCAAAACCCAATTGATCTTCCTTCTCTCTTCTTTCTCTCTCCCAAAGAAACTCCATAGAAGACCAAACAAAGGAGGGTTCTAGGTAAGCAAGAAGACTACTTTTCTCCATCAATCTTCATCAATTAACAAGGTACGGGATCCCTTTCACCTTTGGGATTCTTTCCCCAAAGGGTTCCTCCAAATTGATTTTAAAAAGATGAGTTTCAAGTGGGTTTTCTTCTATTACAAATTTTACTTTATAAGCTTTGTTTATGATTTTATTAGATATTTGTGAGTAGATTATGATGTATTGTAATTCAATTATGCTAGTTCTTGATGAGTTGACTAGGTTGTGAAGTAGATCATGAATTTGACCTAAGTCTTAACCCTAAGCTATGAAATAGTGATGAATTGTTGTGTAGTGATTCAATTGACTTCATTATTGTGTTGATTAATATTTTGTGATTATATTACACCCATTATTGGTTTGAATTGGATGGTTGATGGTAAAACCTTGGATGATGGCTTGTGAAGGAGAGTGAGGTAAGTCTTGTGATCTCAATCCTTTACTTCAATTATGATTGCTTGTGTTTAGTGATGAAGTTGTATTGAAGTATACCTAATGCTAAGATTGATTAGGGTTGGTATGATGTTGAATTGAAAATGTCTTAATTTATGGATTGTGAGATTATGCTTAAGATGTAATGATATAAAGTTGGTTATGAAGTACCTATGTGCCTTACTATGATATAATGATGTTAATGTGCTAACCTCACATGTGTGAATTGTAATGAAAGAACAATACTCATGAAATTCCTATTGATCTATGATGATGACTATATAAGGGATAGACCCTATGACCTAAACTAAGCTATGATGATTAATAAAGGTTTAAAGACATTTCAAAAAAGGACTCTAGCTTAGCACCGAGTGAACTAGAGTGAGGAGTGTCCCTTCCCACATAGGGAAGGTAGGATCACTAATGTACTCATGATATTGGAGACTATAATGCATGTAGCATAAAGAGGGTCCCAACTACATCACCTAGTTGTTGAACTATGTTGCCCCCATAGGAATACTAGCTAGTGGATCCACATAGATGCTATGGTCATGTTTTGGTACTACCTTGGCAAGTAGTCCGCCTTCTTTTGGTTTAAGATTCCATTGACACCGGATTCCACATTAGCTCATGTGTCTATGTCGGTAAGGCAAGATGTTCCCAAAAGGTAAAAATGAAGTAATGAAGTGAACTCTAACTAGGATGACCTAAGGGGTTTGACTTAGTCTAGGTAGGGGTATGGGACTCTACCTATACCTTGCACTAGTTAGCCTTGAGGGAAGTCTTAGAAAGATGTTCTTATATACTTATATGCTTATAAATGTAAATGATATGTATATGTTGATATTAGATATTGTTTACACTTTGTGATGATGGTTTCACTTATGAACATGTGGTTGGTCTCTATTGCTAAAGTATGATGATGTTTACTCTTAATGGAATAGTATGTGAAGTTGGGAATCGCTTATGGTTCTTAGTGGGTTTATTTTGTTGGGTGAGGTTATGGTGCCTTACTTAGTCATTGCACTAGTGGACTTAATTGGGGTTCATGAGTAAGGGTCTTGCTTTGGTTATAATGCTATGAACTCTTATACATGCTTGTTGATATTATAACTTGATGATAGAGTTGTCTTGATTATATGCTCAATTATGTTGATATGAATGTTGACTTGACTAGATTTGATATTGTTGGTCTTTTGATCTACATGTCTTGACTTAATGAACATGTGCTATTGACTTGTATTGGTTCTTGAATGTGCATAAGGCTTTTCAAAAGTAAATTTGCATGGTTTAATGAAATGTCCCTTTTTAGCCTGATTTCTATGTTGTATGTGCATATGATTCCATACTTAGTACAAGAGATGTGCTAACCCCATTTCTCCTTTTTTCTCCAACATTTTAGGTTCCGGTCGTTGAAGGGTTTGTGACGAATTTTGAAGAAGACTTGGATCCTCATTCTCCAAGTTGGGTAGGTCCTCACCAATGATACGCTCAAATTATACTTCCCTAAAGAAGTATAAGCGGTCGTATCAACTAAAGAACCCAATTGTTAGGTTGGGGTCGATCCCACGAGGAAAATAGTTTAGACTTAACTTTAATCTACTTACGTCTATTTAGTCAAGTCCTTTCCGAAAACAATTAAATAAAAGGGGGGGTTTTGTGTAACAGAAATGTTCAATTATATATAAGTAAACCAGTAGCAATGTTAAAACTTTGGTCTTTATCAAGTGATGAGAGAAACTAGGGCGTAAGTGTTCCCCATAGGTTCATTAACACGATAATCCTAGCTATAACAACTCTTTCCTAGTGTCTTGCATGCAAAGTGATAAATTATGTATCTATAATTCCTCGGTCCGGCAACTTGAGAATTTCACCTCATACCTTGGTCCGGCTACGTGTGTTGAATTACTAACCCTTACCTTTACCTCATATTAAGTATCATATTCAATGTATGGCTAAGTTACTACTTCGCACCAATTGAGACTAGCCTATTAGATAGTGTATACTAAATCTATGGTGATAATTATTTTCCTATTACCTACTCCCATGGTCCGGCGAATAGAAATAGGGCAAGTTCTAACGCGTGCACTCGTTAAAAAGACTTCTAACCGAAAGAATTATCAATACATGCAAGAACCTATTCTAGAATTGTTATTTAGCTAGTTTTATCTTGTTAATTACCCATGGTTCCCACAACCCTAGTTGTGGATTTAGTTACCCATGCTTAGAAATACACAATTCATAATTGTTTGATAAGAATTCATGTACTAACTTTGATAAGTTTGAAGAAAATCCAGAAATATCACTTGAATTAACGAAAATATTATAATAATCGATTCCGGAAACTTGAAGTAATTCCCAAAATCCAAAGTTTAACTTCCAACAACAAGAGTATGAAAAATAATAAAAAGTCTAACCCCAAAAACGAGGTTTTTAGTCCTATTTATAATAATAAAGTTCTAAAATAAAAGGAGTTCTAAATAAGGAAAAATATGTCCAAAACGCGTCTTCAGTCGACGACCCAACTGACGGTCCATCGATGGAACGATGGACCGTCGAGAGCACCCGTCGGTCCACACTTCAAATCTTTTTCAGCCTCCACTTTTGCATCCTTTCTGTTACCATCGACGGCCCAACAACATGGTCCGTCGAAGGACCTACGGTCCGTCAATGGCATCCGTTCCTCCATACTTAGTGGTTTCTTCAAGTCGGGTAGTGGGACTACTTTCTGTTACCATCAACGATTTGCCAGGTCTGTCGACGGACCGTCGATCCTTCCGTAGCCCCACACTTGGTCAGAATTCCCCGATTTGATTTCAGCAGCTTGAACTTCCACTTGACGATCATCACCTACTGACCATCAATGGGTTGACGGACCATCGATGGCTTTGTAGGTCATCACTTCTGCACTGATTTCAGTACAGTCTTCAGCGTTTCCGTTCTGGACAGTTTTCCTACAAAGACAGATAAAAATACATTAAAATTACTACAAAAAGGCCTTAGACACACACTAAACGTAAGGAAAAGCATTAAAAGTACCGTGAAACCATGGTACATCAACACCCTCAACTTAAATTTGTTGTTTGTCTTCAAGCGACGCACTATGACTCATCACAACACCTTTGTACAGAAGTATCTTCATTTAGCTTTCACAATCATCTGGCTATCAATCCCTATTATTTTCATTGTTTTTTATGCATGATATCACTCTTAGGCTCATTCATGTGGATCAGACCATGACACAGACTCACCACGCACCAACACCTCTCCTCGTTTATCTCTCACCAAGGTACCAACTTTCCAATATTGCAACTAGTGTCCTCACTTTAAAAACAACATCCTCCTTTTTCACACAGTGATTTCAATTTGAGTATAAGGATTATTTTTGAACACTCGCTCTCAGAACAACTTCACACCTAACTAATACTTGTTGCCATAGGCTTGCCCGTATTTTTACTGCTTTGAGTTCACCATATTAGACTCTCAGGATCACGATAGGACTTTCTTGGCTTGTAACGTAGGCTCAGGGTCAGGTATGGTACATTTGGATGCATTTTAGTGACTTGTTGCCCTACTTGTCATAACTGTTAAGCGTCCTACCTTTTCATCGTTTATTATGCCCTACTCTTCAATTTCTTATATTCTTTGCCTTGCTTTTCTCCTTTCGTGCAAATGACTCTTCTTTTATTTTTATTTTCAAATTTTCAAAATTTTCACTTGATTTCAACTTTGATTGAGCCACTTTTGTTTTCTTCTTTCATTTTTTTTTACATTATTTCTTTCAACCCCGCTTTCCGGAACATTCCTCATAATAGCCACCCTCAACTCATGGCTTTGCCATGAGTCAAGGTACACAATACCCAAACTTGGGTCAGGGCCAGGACGAGATTGGTTTTTGCATTAGCCACCCTCAACTTATGCTTTTGGCATAAGCTGAGGTGCACATGTCCAAGGAGGGACCAGGGCCAATACATTGTACCCAGAAAAGATGAGTTGGGGTAGAAAAGAAAGGTCCATTGTAAGCTCAAATCATTTGGATAAAAAAGGATTAATTTCATTTGGTTTTCTTTCATTTAGGCTAAAGAATGACTATTTTGAACAAGGGCCTATGATCCTTTCCTAATTGTCTAACACAGGTTACTTTTGGCAGGACTAACCAGGCAAGTTCTAGCTAGGTACCAATGGTGGACTATTCTACTTTCCTCACACTCACTTAACACCTCATTACCCTACCAAATTATCGGACACCAAGTTCGAGCATTAGATCGAAGGTCATGCAATGGTGTATCTCTATGTCATGCTTAGAGCCAACATTCAATATTCACTATGCCTAATCATGAAAGCATTCATTTTAGAACAGGATGTCATTGTTTTTAGCCATCATGCTTTAGATTTCACATTCATACTTTGTACAAGGTACTAACATGCCGGTTCAATAGTAAAATAATCAGTCTCTTGGGGAAAAAGAACACAGGAAAGAAAACCCAAGAGAGGATCATGAGTTGGGCTACTCAGACTTCACCCTAGCACTCACTTTCCATTTACCCCACCCCCAACTATAAAGCATGCAATTGTCCCCAATTGATAAGAAATATAAAATAGGGTGGTAGGTGAAGCAAACCTGAGGCGCATAGCGCTGACGATCAACAAGCTGGCGGGTCCAGTTTCCTGGAACCCGCTCCCTCAGTAGTAGGGACACCATCAGTAGTGTCCGCAGCAATGTCAGCACCCTCAGTAGTGCTCCTCTCAACCTCAACAATCCTGGAGCTAGACGCCCCAGCAGCCAACTCATGAGACCTCATCTGCCGGGCCTCCTCATCCATCAACGAGGCTCTCCTCGCAGCCTCTAACTCAGTACACTCTCTCTTCCTAGCACGATCCTCATCACCCTCTTTGGTCCGTGGCCTCTTGGCATGCTCAAGTGGTAGAGGCGGTGGCGCAGCGGTGGTCTGGAACAGTGCAGCAAGCACCGTATCCTCAGCAGGCTCTGCAGGTGTGGCCTCAGGCTCAGGTACCCACGCATCCAGAATGGCATCCACACACCACAACAGCCTCGAGAGTCGGCAAGTCAATAGTAGGGGATGGCCGAGCGATAACTCTCAACTCGAAGGCGTCAAGCCGCTGGTGGACTGCCAGAATCTGCCTCTCAGTCTTCTGGGCAATCTTCTTCTCGATTCGATCCTCCGCCTCAGCGATGGACTTCTGCATCCAAGGCTGGATATGATGCAGCAGTGTGGCCATCTGGGCCTCTAACTTCTGGACCCTAGCAATCAGGACAAGTGCTGCAGATGGAGTAGAGAAGGAGGAACTCCTGTGCTAGTACCCGGGATAGAATCAACTGGGGTGGTGCCGGTAAGCTCTGATGTAGCCTGATCAGCCCCTTGGGCTTGCTCTACCGTGTCCGCCAAGTTCTCTCCTAGAGGCTGCACCTCCACTCTGGGCCCTCTGTTGGGTGCCGCCTCATTGGCCTCATCCCGGATGAGACCGATATCAACTGTCCCAGTAGGAGTCCTGAGAACATCAATATGCCATTTGGGCACTCCAGCAGACCTGCACAACTTGAAAATCATGCAGGGAAAAGGGTACGTGGTGGTGGCCTTAAAGGCCCTCTCATGAATGACTGCCAGCAACAGTCTCGGAACATCCACCTCGAACCTTGCAACCATAGCAGCTACCAATACTGCTCTATCCCATGTAAGAATGTTGTCAGCAGCAGTGGGGGATAGGCATTGACAGACCAATAACCAGATGAATTTGGCCGCGAATGTGAGGTTGGCCTTCTTGATAACACCTCTGGGATCCAGCACCTAATCTGCACCCTCACTATACACGGAAATGTGCTGGGCTATCCACCTCTTGGTGGTCTCTCTCACCCCCGTATCACGCTGGAAATGACCCTCCTTAATCAGCTTCTACCGATAGTCAAACTCGGGGGTGAGGGGCTCTTTGGTAGCATCTGTATCAGCACCATATAAGAAATGGTGAATAGTGGGTAAAAAGATGTCCACCCTGCGACCACGGACTCGAACATGATCAAGTGGTGCCTTTTTGGCGGGATTAGACTGCCTATCCAAAGAAGACAGGAGATTCGCTACATAAGAAGCGTAGAACTCTCGCACCACCTCCTCGCTGTAGCTTCCAACGCATCTAGCCATCCACTCTAGCCGATGGCGGGTGAAAAGAGCATGTACATTAGGGATAGAGTGGAGACTCCCTGTAAGAACTCATTGCTCGACTGTCAGAGTCCGAGTCATGACCCCCTTATCGTTGATCAGCTTCGCATCCCTGTACACCTGGTATTGGCCTTCTATGCACCACCGGTTGGGATGATCAGCAACTGGTGCAGGGACGTCGGTCAGGGGTACTGGAGTAGAATACGCACTATCGGCCTCATCAGACGAGGCAGAATGGGTAGGTGCATCAGGAACAGTGGCACAATGCGATCCAGACGCTCCCTCAGACCTGGAAGCCTCCTCGGAGCCGGAAGCTCCCTCAGACCCGAAAGCCTCCTCGGAGCCAGATGCTCCCTCAGAACCCGCGGCAGACCCAGACGGTGTGCCGGTCAGTGTGCCCTCCTCATCAGACTAGGAGGCAGTGACTACGCTGGACGCCACCTTCTTGGGCGTGCCTCGAGTGGTCCTAGCAGCACGTGTCGGTGTCCGGGTGCCTGGTGGCACGTATTCTGATCACGATCATCGTCCGAGCCAATCACCATCCGGCGTGAAGGGGCGACAGACTTGGAACGTCCTCTAGAGTAGACTAAGTCTGGCTTGGGGAACATTGGTACCTGCAAAAGAGAGTTATTAGTTTCATTGTAAACATCTGACACACCCAACAGAAGCAAGACCAAATTTGAAACACAAAACACAGTCAAGTTCAGAACTGCAGAACTGAACGACGGGCACTACAGACGGTCCGTCGATGAAACGACGGTCCATCAGTAGGGTCTGTCGGTGGACACTTTGTAATGTTCTGGAAAATCACATTTCTAATAAAGATCCCAGTATGTCCTTAAGAAAGCCTATTAGGGGTACATAGGCACCCCAATGCCCAATATTGAGAAATATTGGGCATAGTATAGAAAAAATTGGCTAAGAGATATTAGCCAATTTTATATATATGAATAAGAAATATACTTTTGGGTTGCCATGTCCCAATCAAAAGATTGTTGTTTGAGGAATGTACCTGTAAGGAAGACCCTACGCTAATATAATTGGCACTATATATATATAAATCCACAACCAACGTGTGAGGTATGAGGCATCCAAGTGTCAAGCCTAGATAACATTCCACATGACCATCTAAAATAATCATGTAAATTAAGTAGTGCCCAAGGACATGGTGATGGTCCTTGGGATAATAAGTGAGCATTCCCAAATGAACCATCAAGATAAGTTAGTTAGGAAAGTGCAACAAACCCATGTGCAAGCACATGGGCTAACTGGACGAGAGGGGGACCACGCGACAACCAACCACTTTCGATTAGGCGGTTAGGGACATGCGTGCACTGGTCCCTCCATGTAGGGTCAATGTTCCTAACCAACTCTACATCCTACCTAACCTAACCAACTAGCTAGCTAACCTAGGATCAATCAAAAACCACCAGCCAATGGACCCAAAAACCCAAGACCTAGTCCGTTGACACCTAACTAACTTAACTAACTTAGGGACAACCTAGTACCTAACCTAAGGTGGTCCAAAGTTGTTAGTTGTGGTCCTAGTAACTTAGGGGTGTTTTGGTAATTTCCATAGGTCCCTTATTTAATTAATTAAGCAGATTAATTAAGTAGCTTAGATCCTTGGTCAAGATGTGTCACTTAGCTAATTTTCGGAATTGGCTAAGTCAATGGTTTTCCTATGACTAGTCAACTTAGGAGGGGTATTTTAGTAATTGACTAATTAATTTATTAATTAAGTTAATTAATCTTAAGTTGAATAATTCATCATCAGTTCCTAAACCTAGATATGACGATCAAAACACTTAGTATTCACGACCTAAGGCAGAACGCAAAAATGCAAAGAACGTAGAACGAGAAAAGGCTTTTTAGGCGATTTCAAGGTTTCTATGCAACAAGGGACCGTCGTAGATTCAATCTACATAAGGTATGGGTTTCTCTCCTGGACTTATTTCTCCAAAAGAACTTTCTTTCCAACGATTAAAAGATCTTGAAAACTAGGGTTGTTCCCGTGTTCTCGTCGAACTCCTTTGTCCCTAGTATCCTTTTCAATTCAATGTTGAATAGGTTAGAGATCATGTTATTGGTATATGGTGTTGGCTGTTCTTAACATGTATTGTTTTTGAATGATGAGTATCGAATGAACCTATGAACTTGTAGTCGCGTAAAGTTAATATTATCATGTAAATTAAGAATCGATGATATGTTAAGTCACGTCCGTGACGTGTTAAGTTATTTATGTGTTTTGGCCGAATGTTGACTTGCTGTTGTTGTGATGTTATGAGGATGCTAAGTTCATCGAATATTAATATGATGCTGTACAAAATGCTTAAAAACGTTATGCCTAAAGTCATGAACTAAGATCCCCTTAAAAGATCTCTATGAAATCACATCTTGAATGAATTGACTATGTGATGCCAATAAAGTTGGCTAACACTACTTGGTCAAAACGAATGCATGCTAATGGCTAGGAGTTTATGTAAATGATTGAAAGATTGGCTAAAGGTTCATACATATTCAATTCAAATATGAACATACGTAAAATTGGCTTACGCCAATAAAAAGGATTTGCTAGTATAACATCCCAAATGTTGAGGCCAATACTAATCATATGCCAATCTTGTGTAGTTAGAATATCAAATGATATTATAAGCACTTCTAAAGTAATTCAATGAATCCATAACCAAGGGCATGCCATTCATTGGTACAACTCCCAACATGCTCTAAAAGAATGAACTATGAACATATGTAACTCGTTGAAAGAAGTGCTCATCATCCATAAACGATGAAATAAAGCTACTACACTAAAGTAAAGAAGTAACGTGAGTTATAATATAATTAAAGGGGTCTAAACTAAGTAAGTGACCAGAATGGGGTGTTAAAGAAAGTGAGATAAGTCTCACTTACACCTAAGCTACTATGTTAAAAGATTACTCACGAATGAAGGTGTTAGCATGTGTGAGACTAGTCTCATTAACACCTAAGGATGATATGTAAGGACAATTCACATTTCATCAATGTAAAGTAAGGATGTTATGTAAGGACAATTCACATTTCATCAATGTAAAGTAAGGATGACAAGTCATCAAAAGAGTAAGTAAATCTCAATCTAGAAGCAAGCTTCCGTAATGCTTGAGTCAACTCTAAAAGATAAAGAAGATAGTGAAAGTGAACAAAACACCGATAGACTAGTTATGAGCATGTGCTTGCACGTGTAAGTCTCATGTGATGAGGCTACCACCGAGGTGGATAAGTAGTCTCATTAAGTCCCTAGTCTTCGAACTATGTCTAGCCAACATAGGAACTAGACAGTGGTTTCCACCTAAGCATGCTAGGCGTGTTCGGTTTTACTTTGGCCGGTGATTCCACCCTTTTCGATGTGGGGCAGACACTGGATTTCATGTTTAGCTCACATGATCTATGTTGGTTAATGCTCACGAAATGTTCTTGGTTCACTATAGCCGTGAGCCACTCCTATTCGGTGTGGAGTGAACACTTGAGATGGATTCGCCTTAGACGGGGATCAACCCTTTCCATGTGTGAGGCAGACACTGGATTCCATGAGTAGCTCACATGGTCTAGATTCATTTTAACCGGTGAATCACCCCTTTCCGGTGTGGGGCAAACACTAGATTTCATGTTAGCTCACATGATCTTATTCCCTATGATGTCTCTATGAAAGTGAGAATGAATGATGATGATGGAACGTATGTTCAAAGTGAGAAATGAAGAAGAGCTTAAGAATGTCAATTGCCAATGTCACACTCCTGAAGTTTCAGCAAATAATGGGCAAAGCCAAATAAGACTGGACTATAATGACTTCTTATATGATGCCAATAAAGGGAAGTAGAAACATAAAGTTAACTAAATACTTCATAACTTCCATAATATGAAAATGATGAAATATGTGGCTTAGCCAATAGAGAATGGCTTATGAAATGTAATAAATATATAGTGTAAAGAATGACTGACTATAAGGTAGGGAAATCATTCCTTAGTCCTTGGTTTACTTACATCGATTCATTGTGGATATGGGACTACAATGAATCATTGCACTTGTAAGTAAAACATAGGACTAAAGGAATTATTGAACTACACAATAAGAAGAAGAAAAAGACTGAAAAATAAACTAAGTCCCCAAAAAAGAGCTCTCGGGTTGGGCATGATCAAAATTTCCAATGTTCACTCGAGTTGTTCTAAAATTATGTTGATGATACTAATGTCTTATAATCATATAGAAAATGAATTGTGTGCTTTGAATGCATTAAAATACATCATACTCATACCACAATTCACAACTAACGAATTAGGAAAGTCTAATGACTAGACTTTCCAGAAATGGCATGTTGCTTAGGAAGAACTTTCATTGATCATGCATAGCTTTATGTGTATGTGTGCATACACCCATACTTAGTACAAGTGGTGTACTAACCCCATACTATTTACTATTTTTATAGGTGCATGTCAGAGGACAGATTGACGACACTTGTAGCGGTTTGGACTTCAGCGTTTTTCCAAACCATTTGGTAGGTCCTCCTGATTTTGAGGATGCTACAGTTTTAGTCTAGCCTTAGTTTTAGACATAGCTAGTGGATGTTGTCCCTAGCATTTCTTTCGTACTTTCATTTCGAAGCTTTGTAATAAGGCCGTGTTTGGCAAACTATTTATGATATATTCATCTTTTATTTTGAATTGACTCTTATGATAGATGGTTGTTTCTTGATGTTGAGCTTAGTATATAATGTTTAATACGTAATGACTATATGAAGTCTAAGTAAACTTCATACATATAAAAAGTTTTAAATTTTCCGCAAATTTAACTAGATGAATGTGATGAATGCAAGATGAGGCTTGTCTGTGACCTCTAAGAGGTTAACAAAGCCGGTGGGAATTCGAATTCCAGAATCTGGGTCGTTACAAACTTGGTATCAGAGCATGAGGTTAAATTACCTAGGATTTAAAGCTCAACACAACCACGTTATGTAGTTTATAGTTTATGGTTGTGAAGCGCGCCACAATCATGACTTAGAGACTACGCGATGATAGAAAGTTCTCCCTTCTTCTACTCTTTATCGTGCTATCTAGAGCTTTGACACTTTGTGTCATTATAAGTATCTAACTTCCTTCTTGTGTGAACGCGTAGAAGAATACACACAAGAATTAGGATGGCCAAGTGGTCTAAGGCGCCAGACTCAAAATCTAGCCTTCCCAAGAAGGGGCGATAATGGAAACTCCCAGCGTGAACGAAAGATGTGTGGGAATGTGGTTGTTCGCATGGAGGTGAGTGCATGATAGGTTATAAAAGCCTGCTATGAGTACTGATGAAGAGGAGAAGGCTAAGTTGGCTGCATATAAGCCCAAGGATGTGGTTCAGGTATGGATTGGCTCCATAAGTGTTATGCTACGATAGATTGTCGAGACAGGATAGTGAGGCTTCAGTTTCCAAATGAGTTAGAACTGGAATGGGAAGGGCGTGGTTCAAGTCCAGTTGGCCAAATGGTTTCAAACATAGAGACCAATAAGATGATAGCTAAGGGGTATTTATGCCACTTAGTTAGAGTCAATGACTTAGATCAAGAAGTCCCTTCCATTGATTTTGTGTCAATAGTAAATAAGTTCCCAGATGTCTTTCCGGAGGATTTACCAGGAGTCCCTCCTGAACGTAAGATTGACTTTGGTGTTGATTTAGATCCCAACACCCAGCCAATTTCGATTCCCCCGTATAGGATGGAACCAGCTGAACTCAAAGAGTTGAAGTTGCAGTTAAAAGATCTACTTGATAAGGGCTTCATCCAGCCGAGCATATCCCCATGGTGTGCTCCAGTGTTGTTCGTAAAGAAAAAGGATGAAACCCTTAGAATGTGCATCGATTATCGGTAACTCAACAAAGTCACTATAAAAAATAAGTACCCTCTTCCCAGAATCGACGATCTATTTGACCAACTCCAAGGTTCAAGTTTCTTTTCCAAGATAGACCTTCGGTCAGGCTACCATCATCTTAGAGTGAGGCAAGAATATGTCCCTAAGATGACTTTTCGTACTAGATATGGGAACTATGAGTTTCTGATAATATCATTCGGTCTCACTAACGCGCCAGCCGTGTTTATGGACCTTATGAATAGGGTCTTCCGTGAGTACCTTGATTCCTTCGTCATAGTATTCATAGATGACATTCTCATATACTCTAAGTCTAAAGAAGAGCATGAGGTACACTTAAGAAAGACATTGCAAGTACTCAGAGAACATCAGTTGTATGCAAAGTTTAGCAAATGTGAATTCTGGTTGAGATCAGTGACCTTTCATGGTCATGTTGTGACCGACCAAGGTGTTGAAGTTGATCCTAAGAAGGTTGAGGCGGTGAAGAATTGGCTGAGACCCCTTACTCCTATAGATATTCGAAGTTTACTGGGTTTAGCCAATTATTATCGCAGGTTTGTGGAAGGGTTTTCCACTATTGCTGCACCATTGACCGCATTGACAAAGAAGAAGGTGAAGTTTGAGTGGTCCGAGAAATGTGAAAAGAGTTTTCAAGAACTCAAGGACCAACTCACTTCGGCCCCAGTATTGACGTTGCCAAGAAGTGGTGAGGGGTACGTGGTATATTGTGATGCTTTGATGCTTCCCGAGTAGGTTTGGGATGTGTTCTCATGTAGAATGGTAAGGTGATTGCATACGCATCAAGACAATTGAAAATCCACAAAAAGAACTACCCTACTCACGATCTTGAACTAGCCGCGGTTGTATTTGCGGTGAAGATGTGGAGACATTATTTATATGGTGTACATGTTGATGTGTATACTTACCATAAGAGTCTTCAGTATGTGTTCATGCAGAGGGAGTTGAATCTTTGTTAGAGGAGATGGCTAGAACTTCTCAAGGATTATGACATGAGTGTGTACTATCGCCCAGGTAAGGCCAATGTGGTGGCCGATGCATTGAGCAGACTGAGCATGGGCAGCATTTCACATATTGATGATGAGAAGAAGGAGCTGGTTAAAGAGGTGCACCAATTGGCAAGATTGGGTGTACGGCTGACAGATGCACCAAGTAGGGGTGTTTCGGTTCATTCAAGTTCCAAATCCTCGTTTGTTGTAGATGTTAAAGCCAATCAATACCTTGACCCAGTACTCATGGAGTTGAAAGGCTCGGTATTGAGTAAGTTGAATGAGTCATTATCGTTAGGTGGAGATGGCATACTCAGATATCAGAACAGATTATGTGTGCCCAATGTGAATGATTTGAGGTCAAGTATTTTGGCAGAAGCTCATGGTTCCCGATATTCCATCCATCTAGGTGCCACCAAAATGTACCAAGACCTTAAAGAGGTCTATTGGTGGGAAGGCATGAAGAGAGTGTCTCTAAGTTCGCGGAGGAGTGTCCGAACTGCCAACAAGTTAAAGCCGAACACCTTAAGCTTGGAGGTCTCACTCAGACGATTGAGACCCCAACGTGGAAGCAGGAGGCTATAAATATGGATTTTGTGGTTGGTATTCCAAATACTAGGATACTACATGATTCCATTTGGGTTATTATTGACAGAATGACCAAGTCCGCTCACTTCATACATGTGAAGTCTACCTTCAAGGCAGAAGACTATGCCAAGCTTTATATAGAGGAGATAGTGAGATGGAATGTGATTCCTCTATCTATTATTTTGGACAGAGGGGCTCAATTTACTTTTCATTTTTGGAAATCTTTCCAAAAAGGTTTGGGTACACAGGTGAAGCTTCGTACTGCTTTCCATCCGCATACAGATGGGTAAGCAGAGCGTACCATCCAGACCCTTGAATACATGTTGAGAGCATGTGTTATTGACTTCAAGGGGAGTTGGGATGATCACTTGCCGCTGATAGAGTTCTCTTACAATAAGAGCTACCATTCCAGTATTAGAATGACACCTTTCGAAGCATTATATGGCCGAAGATGTTGATCTCTGATTGGCTGGTTCGAAGTAGGAGAATCGACCATCCTTGGTCCCTAGATCATGCATGAGGGTGTGGAGAAGGTGAAGATGATTAAGGATAGATTGGCTACTGCTTACAGTCGTCAGAAATCCTATGCAGATAACCGAAAGAGAGCTCTTGAGTTTGAGGTGGGTGATCAAGTCTACCTAATGATATCAACCATGAAAGGGGTGATGAGGTTTGGTAAGAAAGGCAAGTTGAGTCCGAGGTATATAGGTCCTTATGAGATTTTGCAGCGAGTGGGAAACGTTGCATACGAGCTGAAATTACCTCAAGACTTGGCTTCTGTTCATCCAGTGGTTCACGTTTCTATGCTGAAGAAATGTCTAGGCGATCCAGCATCCATCCTGCCTATTGAGGGGTTAGGAGTTGATGAGAACCTTTATTATGAAGAGGTTCAGTCAAAATTTTAGATCGCCAAGTGAAGCGGTTGAGGAACAAGGAGGTTGCCACCATGAAGGTCCTATGGCGGAACCATCTTGTTGAGGGAGCAACGTGGGAGACCAAGCCGATATGAGATCCCACTACCCTCATTTGTTCACTTCTTAAGGTTTGATATTCTCTTCCTAAGTCTTGTTTATTTATAAGAAAACTCTAAGTATAAGTGCTTTAGTCGATTAGGTTTGATAGGACACTAATCGTATGTCCTATAATAGCACTATGTGAGTTAAAATTAAGTCATGTTTACGTTTCATGTTGTTGTTTTTGTGTAGCATAGACATGAATTTTGTATTGCATGAGTTGTGATGTGCATTAAGTTAAGTGTGATTAAGAAGAAAATTGCTCAATCTCAAATATGAAGCTTCAGATAAGCTTGAATGTTATGCATCATCTAAATAAGTGTGAATCAGATATTTACAAAAGAGAAAAGTTTAAGCATGATAAAGTAACTTTCGAAAATCACCCTCTTTGTTTAAATGATGTGTAAGTGTCATTCGGGGACGAATGTTCCTAAAGGGGGATAATGTAACATTCCGGAAAATCACATGTCTAATAAAGATCCCAGTATGTCCTTAAGAAAGTCTATTAGGGTTACATAGGCACCCCAATGCCCAATATTGAGAAATATTGGGCATAGAATAGAAAAAATTAGCTAAGAGATATTAGCCAATTTTCTATATACGAATAAGAAATATACTTTTGGGTTGCCATGTCCCAATCAAAAGATTCTTGTTTGAGGAATGTACCTGCAAGGAAGACCCTAAGCTAATATAATTGGCACTATATACACATAAATCCACAACCAACTGTGAGGTATGAGGCATCCAAGTGTCAAGCCTAGATACCATTCCACATGACCATCTAAAATAATCATGTAAATTAAGTAGTGCACAAGGACATGGTGAGGGTCCTTGGGACAATAAGTGAGCATTCCCAAATGAACCATCAAGATAAGTTAGTTAGGAAAGTGCAACAAACCCATGTGCAAGCACATGGGCTAACCGGCCGAGAGGGGGACCACGCGATAGCCAAACACTTTCGGTTAGACGGTTAGGAACATGCGTGCACGGGTCCCTCTGTGTGGGGTCCACGTTCCTAACCAACTCTACATACTAACTAACCTAACCAACTAGGTAGCTAACCTAGGATCAATCAAAAACCACCAGCCAATGGACCCGACAACCTAAGACCTAGTCGGGTGACACCTAACTAACTTAACTAACTTAGGGACAACCTAGTACCTAACCTAGGGTGGTCCAAAGTTATTAGTTGTGTTCCTAGTGACTTAGGGGTGTTTTGGTAATTTCCCTAGGTCCCTTATTTAATTAATTAAGCAGATTAATTAAGTAACTTAGAGCCTTGGTCAAGCCGTGACACTTAGCCAATTTTTCAAATTGGCTAAGTCAATGGTTCTCCTATGCCTAGTCAACTTAGGAGGGGTATTTTAGTAATTGACTAATTAATTTATTAATTAAGTTAATTAATCTTAAGTTGAATAATTCATCATCAGTTCCTAAACCTAGATATCACGATCAAAACACTTAGTATTCACGACCTAAAGCAGAACGCAAAAACGCAAAGAACGTAGAACGAGAAAAGGATTTTTAGGCGATTTCAAGGTTTCTGTGCAACAAGGGACCGTCGTAGATTCAATCTACATAAGGTATGGGTTTATATACTAGACTTGTTTCTCCAAGAGAACTTTCTTTCCAACGATTCAAAGATATTGAAAACTAGGGTTGTTCCAGTGTTGTCGTCGAACTCCTTTGTCCCTATTATCCTTTTCAATTCAATGTTGAATAGGTTAGAGATCATGTTGTTGGTATGTGGTGTTGGCTGTTCTTAACATGTATTGTTTTTGAATGATGAGTATCGAATGAACCTATGAACTTGTAGTCGCGTAATGTTAATATTATCATGTAAATTAGGAATCAATGATATGTTAAGTCACGTCCGTGATGTGTTAAGTGATTTATGTGCTTTGGCCGAATGTTGACTTGCTGTTGTTGTGATGTTATGAGGATGCTAAGTTCATCGAATATTAATATGATGCTATCCAAAATGCTTAAAAACGTTATGCCAGAAGTCATGAACTAAGATCGACTTAAAAGATCTCTTTGAAATCACATCTTGGATGAATTGACTATCTGATGCCAATAAAGTTGGCTAACACTACTTGGTCAAAACGAATGCATGCTAATGGCTAGGAGCTTATGTAAATGATTGAAAGATTGGCTAAAGGTTCATATATATTCAATTTAAATATGAACATACGTAAAATTGGCTTATGCCAATAAAAATGATTTGCTAGTAACATCTCAAATGTTGAGGCCAATACTAATCATATGCCAATCTTGTGTAGTTAGAATATCAAATGATATTATAAGCACTTCTAAAGTAATTCAATGAATCCATAACCAAGGGCATGCCATTCATTGGTACAACTCTCAACATGCTCTAAAAGAATGAACTATGAACATATGTAACTCGTTGAAAGAAGTGCTCATCATCCATAAACGATGAAATGAAGCTACTACACTAAAGTAAAGAAGTAACGTGAGTTATAATATAATTAAAGGGGTCTAAACTAAGTAAGTGACCAGAATGGGGTTTTAAAGAAAGTGAGATAAGTCTCACTTACACCTAGGATACTATGTTAAAAGATTACTCACAAATGAAGGTGTTAGCATGTGTGAGACTAGTCTCATTAACACCTAAGGATGATATGTATGGACAATTCACATTTCATCAATGTAAAGTAAGGATGTTATGTAAGGACAATTCACATTTCATCAATGTAA
Organism: Solanum sitiens; assembly: GCA_016801875.1. NCBI lineage: Eukaryota > Viridiplantae > Streptophyta > Magnoliopsida > Solanales > Solanaceae > Solanum > Solanum sitiens. Next base: position 972,330 of record JABWTJ010000187.1, on the reverse strand, counting down.
AGTAAGGATGACAAGTCATCAAAAGAGTAAGTAAATCTCAATCTAGAAGCAAGCTTCCGTAATGCTTGAGTCAACTCTAAAAGATAAAGAAGATAATGAAAGTGAACACAACACCGATAGACTAGTTATGAGCATGTGCTTGCACATGTAAGTCTCATGTGACGAGGCTACCACCGAGGTGGATAAGTAGTCTCATTAAGTCCCTAGTCTTCGAACTATGTCTAGCCAACATAGGAACTAGCCAGTGGTTTCCACCTAAGCGTGCTAGGCATGTTCGGTTTCACTTTGGCCGGTGATTCCACCCCTTTTCGGTGTGGGGCAGACACTGGATTTCATGTTTAGCTCACATGATCTATGTTGGTTAATGCTCACGATATGTTCTTGGTTCACTATAGCAGTGAACCACTTCTTTTCGGTGTGGAGTGAACACTTGAGATGGATTCGCCTTAGACGGGGATCAACCCTTTCCATGTCTGGGGCAGACACTGGATTCAATGAGTATCTCACATGGTCTAGATTCATTTTAACCGGTGAATCACCCCTTTTCGGTGTGGGGTAAACACTAGATTTCATGTTAGCTCGCATGATCTTATTCCCTATGATGTCTCTATGAAAGTGAGAATGAATGATGATGATGGAACGTATGTTCAAAGTGAGAAATGAAGAAGAGCTTAAGAATGTCAATTGCCAATGTCACACTCCTGAAATTTCAGCAAATAATGGGCAAAGCCAAATAAGACTGGTCTATAATGACTTCTTATATGATGCCAATAAAGGGAAGTAGAAACATAAAGTTAACTAAATACTTCATAACTTCCATAATATGAAAATGATGAAATATGTGGCTTAGCCAATAGAGAATGGCTTATGAAATGTAATGAATATATAGTGTAAAGAATGACTCACTATAAGGTAGGGAAATCATTCCTTAGTCCTTGGTTTAGTTACATCGATTCATTGTGGGTATGGGACTACAATGAATCATTGCACTTGTAAGTTAAACATAGGACTAAAGAAATTATTGAACTACACAACAAGAAGAAGAAAAAGACTGAAAAATAAACTAAGTCCCCAAAAAGGAGCTCTTGGGTTGGGCATGATCAAAATTTCCAATCTTCGCTCGAGTTGTTCTAAAATTATGTTGATGATACAAATGTCTTGTAATCATATAGAAAATGATTTGTGTGCTTTGAATGCATTAAAATACATCATATTCGTACCACAATTCACAACTAACAAATTAGGAAAGTCTAATGACTAGACTTTCCAGAAATGGCATGTTGCTTAGGAAGAGCTTTCATTGATCATGCATAGCTTTATGTGTATGTGTGCATACAACCATACTTAGTACAAGTGGTGTACTAACCCCCTACTATTTACTATTTTTATAGGTGCATGTTAGAGGACAGATTGACGACACTTGCAGCGGTTTGGACTTCAGCGTTTTTCCAAACCATTTGGTAGGTCGTCCTAATTTTGAGGATGCTACAGTTTTAGTATAGCCTTAGGTTTAGACATAGCTAGTGGATGTTGTCCCTAGAGTTTCTTTCGTACTTTCATTTTGAAACTTTGTAATAAGGCCATGTTTGGCAAACTATTTATGATATATTCATCTTCTATTTCGAATTGACTCTTATGATAGATGGTTGTTTCTTGATGTTGAGCTTAGTATATAATGTTTAATACGTAATGACTATATGAAGTCTAAGTAAACTTCATACATATAAAAAGTTTTAAATTTTTCGCAAATTTAACTAGATGAATGTGATGAATGCAGTTAGAAATGATAGACGTACAGAACGGTCCGTCGATGAAATGAGGGACCGTAGTCCACTTCCATCGTTTGACACTTAGACAAAATTTTTAGAGCTTTAGAAACAAAGGTTCTGGTAGAAGCGTCGGACTTGCAGGACGGTCCGTCGATCCACCGACGGAACATAGACCTAGTCCGTCATTGGACAATTAGAAAAAAAAAATAGAGTGCTTGACATGCCAAGGTTCTATTAAAGACAACCGAGGTGCAGGATGGTCTGTCGATCAAACGACGGACCGTAGGTCACTTCTGTCGGTGGACACTTAGACAAAAATTTTAGACCCTCAGAAAACAGGGTTCTGTTAAAGACGACGGACGTGCAGGACGGTCCGTTGATCAATCAACGGACCGTAGACCTAGTCCTTTGTTCCAGAGTTAAACAAAATCAGGGAGTAGCTATCGACGAACCCCATCGACGGTCCATCGATTGACCGACGGTCCATAGATGGGGTCTGTACTGTCGGTCAGAGATAAATATTGGTAAGCCATTTTTGGCATACCCAATGGACAATTTCAAGCAACTTAAGACACATAATGTTCATATATCAAGTAACACACAGTTTCTTCATTCCTAGGGCATCGATTATTACAATTTCAATCCTAGAATCTAACAGACCATAAAGCCCTAAGTCAGAAACTAACAACACTCATAACACAGTTCATTTAGACACTAACACCCCCAACCCATTCACTTTCCATTATTCTAAGGGACTAGGATTCCAATTATAACAGTTTATTCATGCAATTGCGTCCTGAAGTCAAGACCCACATACATATTTCATCAATTTCGCATGTAAATGAACAAGAATTGATAGATGAGAATGACATACCTGTGTACTGTAGTGGAGTGCGTGGGGAGATGAATTTGTGCACGAACAACACCAAGCCCACCTTCGAACACCGATCGGAAGGAGGGAAGAAAAATGATGGAAAGTTGGGAGAGAAGGGTTTGGGGATTTAGGGGAATTTGGAGAAGATGGAAATCGGAAGCGATTAATGGTGAAGAAGTGGGTGAGTGAGTGGGGTATTTTAAGGAAAATAGGGAGGGAAATGGTTGGGAAGGGTATTTGAAAAGGTGGGAGGTAACTGAAGAGTTTAAAAATCAATATATAGCTGGGCGGGTAGGGTTGGGTTATTGGGTTTGGGAACTAACGATTCCCTGTCGACGGACCGTAAGTCCATTGAAGGTCCGTCTACTGTTCTGTCGACTGTGCCCTAACTTAGACAAAATTGAAAATCATACCTGGGATCCACGGATGCCATCGACGGTCCATCGATGGAACGACGGTCCGTCGGTTGGTCCGTAGATCAGTGCACCAGACCAATTTCTGCAGATTTCTGGTGATTTGGTCCCTGCACATTTAGCACCCAATAAGCCATTTTTTTTGTGTTTTCTAGACACTTTTTAGACATGGACCCTAAACTACTCTCTAGCCAACAGACTTAAAAGAAATAAAAGAAAATTTACACAAGATAATAAGTAAAAATTGAAATAATGCGACTATTCTTACTAAGACAAGAAAAACCTAGTGTTGGCTAGAGGATACATATTGGGTTGCCTTCCAATCAGCGCTTGATTTAACGTCGCGGCACGACGCAAGAATCTTGATTACTTAGACTTCATCAAGATGGTATGCCTCAACCACTTCGTTCGCATTCTCCGCATGCCCAAGGTAGATTTTGATTCTTTGACCATTGACCTTGAACCGTGCACCCTCCTTGTTCTCCAACTCAACTGCACCATGAGGTAACACTTGAGTGATCAAGAATAGACCAGTCCATTTGGACTTGAGTTTGCCCGGAAACAAGCGCAACCTGGAGTTGAACAAAAGCACCAAATCCCCAACCGCTAATTCGCGCTTTTCAATCTTTTGGTCATGGTAATTCTTCATCTTTTCTTTGTAGATGGCTGAACTTTCATATGCTTTCAAGCGAAACTCATCAAGCTCATTTAACCCATTCAATCTCTATTCCGCTGCTTCATTCCGATCCATCTTCAGTTTCTTCATTGCCCACATGGCCTTATGCTCTAACTCAACCGGCAAGTGACAAGCCTTCCCATATACAAGTTGGTATGGAGACATACCTATGGGAGTCTTGTATGTTGTCCGGTAGGCCCAAAGAGCATCATCAAGCCTCCTTGACCAATCCGTTCTACTCGCATTCACCATTTTCGCTAGAATCTGCTTGATTTCTCTGTTTGACACCTCAACTTGCCCACTAGTCTGAGGATGATAAGGAGTGGCCACATTATGGCGAACCTCATATTTCTCCAATAACCCTTTGAACAACTTGTTGCAAAAGTGAGATCCCCCATCACTAATAATGGCCCTTGGGGTGCCAAATCTGGAAAATATGTTCTTTTTCAAGAACGCGGTGACACTCTTTCCTTCATTATTTGCAAGTGCTATGGCTTCCACCCATTTTTACACATAATCAACTACCACAAGAATATACTTCATCCCATGAGAACTCACAAAAGGGACCATAAAGTCAATGCTCCACACATCAAACAACTCAATTAGAAGAATGGGATTTAAAGGGAGCTCTTGCCGTCTAGAAACATCTCCATCTCTTTGGAACCTATCAAATGCCTTGGCGAACTCATGAGCATCTTGGTGGATGGTTGGCTAATAGTAGCCACATTGCAAGATTTTATGGGCAGTCCGGATACCACTATGATGCCCACCCACAGGCGAGGAGTGGCATGCCTCTAAAACACTCAGCATCTCAACTTCCGGTACACAACGACGAATAAGACCATCAACACAACTCCTATATAAATACGGCTCATCCCAAAAGAACGTTTTCACATAATGCATGAACTTTTTCCTTTGACGAAAGGACAAGTTCGATGGGACTATATCACTAGCCAAATAATTCGCAAAATCAGTGAACCATGGAATCAAGTCATGAGAAGCGGCCAAAACATGATTATCAGGGAAAGTATAATCAATTTCAGCCTTTTCACCCAATTCTCGCATAGATTCATCCTCTAATCTGGACAAGTGATCGGCAACTTGATTTTCGGTCCCTTTTCTATCTTTCACTTCAAAGTCAAACTCTTGCAACAGTAATACCCATCTAATCAACCTCGGTTTTGCATACTTCTTTGCCATCAAATATATCAAGGCAGAATGATCAGTATGCACTATAACTTTCGTGCCAAGTGAATATGAGCAAAATTTTTCGAAGGCAAATACCACTGCAAGTAGCTTTTGTTCAGTCACAGTATAATTCTTCTGAGCTTCATTAAGGGCCTTACTGTCATAATAAATGGGGTGAAGGAAGTTATACCTTGTTTGTCCCAATACTACACCAAGAGCAACCCCACTATCATCACACATAACCTCAAATGGTTTGCTCCAATCCGGGGAAATAATAATGGGTGCAGACACCAACTTTTCCTTCAACTCTCCAAATGCCTTCAGATAGGATTCATCAAAATAAATTTTACAATCTTTCTCAAGTAACTTGCACAGAGGATGTGCAATTTTTGAATAATCCATGATGAACCTCCGGTAGAAGCCCGCATGCCCAAGAAAACTCCTCACACCTTTTACAGAGATGGGTGGAGGAAGTCTCTCTATCACCTCAACTTTGGCTCGATCAACCTCTGTACCCTTCTCTGAGATGTGATGACCCAATACAATACCCTCTTTCACCATAAAGTGACATTTTTCCCAATTTAGCACAAGGTTGTAATCTTCACACCTTTTGAGAACTTCGGACAAGTGACTCAAACAATGATCAAACGAGTCACCAACAACAGAAAAATCATCCATAAATACCTCAATGGTTCCTCCACCATATCGGAGAATATGGACATCATACATCTCTGAAAAGTAGCCGGTGCATTACACAAACCGAAGGGCATCCTCTTGAACGCGAAAGTTCCATACGGACAAGTAAAAGTGGTTTTCTCTTGATCTTCCGGTGCAATAGAGATTTGGTTGTAACCCGAATAACCATCAACAAAACAATAGCACCCCTTTACTGCAAGTCTATCCAACATCTGATCCATGAAGGGCATAGGAAAATGGTCCTTCTCAGTCCATTCATTCAATTTATCGTAATCCATACACACTCTCAATCCGGTCACCGACCTCATTGGAACAAGCTCATTTTTCTCATTGGGGACCACATTCATTCCCCCTTTCTTGGGCACACACTGAACAGGGCATACCCAACTACTATCAGCGATCGGATATATGACTCCGGCATCCAACCACTTAATAATTTCCTTCTTCACTACCTCTTGCATAGGTGGATTTAAACCTCTCTGGTGCTCAATACTTGGCTTATGATCGGGCATGAGTTGGATTTTGTGTGAACAAATACCGGGTGGAATCCCAATAATGTCCGCAATAGTCCAACCAATGGCTCGTTTGAACCTCTTCAATACCTCTACAAGACACTCTACTTACTCCACATTCAAATCCGATGCAATGATTATCGGCAAAGTGTCACCTTTTCCAAAGAAAACATACCTCAGATGAGGTGGTAGAGTCTTAAGCTCCAATTTGGGGCCTTCTCAATAGATGGTCTCGCGGGTGGAGACTCGCGATGCTTCATATCTAACTCCAACTTCTTTGGTTTGAACCGAACATCACCTCGATCAAGTGCCGCAACCAATGACCCATACTCTTCAATACAATCACTCTCAAAATTCATGATCACTGCCGCTAGTGCCTCTACACCAAGACGCTCTTCTATTTGTACCTCAGAAGAACTCTCAACCCTGTAAGATATCGCATATACCGATTGGAGCTCACCACTCTGCCTCATGGACCTACAAATATTGAAAGTCGCTTCTTCATTGTTTAACCGAAACTTTATCTGCCCTTTCTCCATGTCAACCAAGGCGCGACCGGTAGCAAGGAATGGCCTCCCAAGAATTATAGGCACCTCAAAATCCACCTCACAGTCAAGAATGACAAAATCGGCCGGAAATATCCTTCACTAACACATCGTGGAGTATCCCAATAGGCCTCTTCACCGTTTGATCGGCCATCAGTAATCGCATCGCATTGGGCTTTGGGTCACCCAAACCCAACTTCTTGTAAATAGAGAGAGGCATGAGATTTATGCTTGCCACAAGATCACATAATGCTTTATCAAAGTGTAATAACCAGATTGTACATGGAATAGTGAAAGCGCTCGGATCTTCTTTATTTTGCACAAGAGACCTTGTAGCAATAGCACTACAATGTTGCATCCGATCATTATCCTCAAAATTAACTGATCTCTTCTTAGTGACCATATCTTTCATGAACTTGGCATAACCGGGCATTTTTTCAAGAGCTTCTATCAAAGGAACATTGATGGAAAGTTGTTTCAACATATTAATAAAGCGCCGATATTTACCATCCTTGGTCTTTTTCACCAACCTTAGCGGGAATGGTGGTGGCGGTCTTCGAATGGGAGTTACCATTTACCAACTCACCACTAGCTTCTACTACCTCATCTTCTCTTCTCATCTCATCTTCTACGCCAGACGGCATAGGTGGATCAATGGTTTGCTTACCACCTCGAGCAGTGACTTCCATACAATGTGCATCATTTTTTGGATTTTGAACAGTATTGCTAGGAAGAGTACCCGGTTGACGTGGGTTCACTGTAGAAGATAATTGAGCCATTTGCAACTCAAGTTGCTTGATTGAGATTGCATGTGCATCCACCTTTTGCCCAATTATTGCTAAATCACCTCTCAACTCTTTGGCGTGCTCATCACTAGAATCAAACCTCCTCATCATTTTCTACAACATATCCTCAACTCGTGCCATACTACCTCCACCATCCCTAGGAGAAACTTCCCGATTTTGAGGTGGAACATAGGGACCACTCCGATCGTTTCTGTTACCATAGTTACCCCGGTTGAAGTTGTTGTCGCGGTTGAAATTACCATCTCGAACATAGTGGCCCTCTTGGTTGTAATTCCCATAGTTCCGACCTTGATTTCCTTGACCTTGGCGCCAATTCTCCTGATTAGAGCCTTGAGTGTTCGTCCGGAAACCCCCCGTTTGCTCATTCATTGCGTAAGAATCTTCCTCATAGTAGTAGTCATCAACCAGCGGTGGTGGCTTAGTCAAATAAATAACCGCATTCACTTTCTCTGCACCCCAAGGACATGCTTCAATACCAACCCAAGCTCAGTTCTCATTTGATCCATCTCTTCACGAATCTCATCTGTGGCCGGGTTGTGTGCAGCTTGCACTGCAAAGGTGTTTCTCCTAGTATCCGACTTCCTAGTGCTCCAAGCTTTATTATTTCGGGAGATTTTCTCTAACTTCTCAGCGATCTCTGCGTAAGTACATTCCCCATAAGAACCACCTGCAATAGTATCAAGTACCGCCTTATTGTTATCATCTTGCCCCCTATAGAAGTACTCTTTCAATGACTCATCATCAATGCGGTAGTTTGGGACACTTCGCAAGAATGAGGTGAACTTATCCCAAGAACTACTTACCTACTCCCCAGGCAATGCCACAAAATTGTTCACCCTATCTTTGTGGTTAAGCTTTTTAGAAACTAGGTAATACCTTGCTAGGAACACATCCCTCAACTGCTCCCAAGTATAGATTGAATTGTAGGGCAACTCAGTAAACCAAATTGCGGCCTCCCCCATCAGTGAGAGAGGGAACACCTTTAACCAATTACATCCATGTATAAGTCTGGCCTCCCTACATAACTCTTACACACCGACCTTAGTTTGGCGATGTAAGCATGTGGATCCTCAGATAGTAGCCCCGAAAACAAACCTCTATCGGTTAGCATCTGCATCAAGCTACTAGTTACCACGAAAGTATGACCATGTGGTAGAGGAGGTAGGACAAGTGGCCCATCAGAGTCAGTGATGTTAACGTTTCCCCTATAGTACTCTTGAGGGCGTGGGGCACGAGGTTTCCTCCTCACATTACCTTCACCAGGGTTATCAACAATCACTTTATTATGAGCATCAACCGGCGGAGGAAGTTGAGGGTTGATCTCATCATCAATATTAGCAGGATTGTTTGGATTGTTGATTCTGCGAAGTGTACGGTTTAGTTCTGGATCAAGTGAAAGTATTGGTTCTCCTCGACTCCGTGTACTTGGCATACACAAAAGCTAAATTCAGGAAATTGTTGACTAAAATTCGGTAATGTCCTTAAAGTTAATCTAAAAGCCACTTTCACCGGCAGCGGTGCCAAAATTTGATACGCTCAAATTATACTTCCCTAAAGAAGTATAAGCGGTCGTATCAAGTAAAGAACCCAATTGTTAGGTTGGGGTCGATCCCACAAGGAAAATGGTTTAGACTTAACTTTAATCTACTATTACGTCTATTTAGTCAAGTCCTTTCCGAAAACAATTAAATAAAAGGGGGGTTTTGTGTAACAAAAATGCTTAATTATGTCTAAGTAAAGAAGTAGCAAGGTTAAAACTTTGGACTTTATCAAGTGATGAGAGAAACTAGGGTGTAAGTGTTCACCATAGGTTCATTAACATGATAATCCTAGCTATAACAACTCTTTACTAGTGTCTTGCATGCAAAGTGATAAGTTATATATCTCTAATTCCTTGGTCCGGCAACTAGAGAATTTCACCCCATACCTTGGTCCGGCTACGTGTGTTGAATTACTAACCCTTACATTTACCTCATATTAAGCATCATATTCAACGTATGGCTAAGTTACTACTTCGCACCAATTGAGACTAGCCTATTAGATAGTGTATACTAAATCTATGGTGATAATTCTTTTCCTATTACCTACCCCCTTGGTCCAGCGAATAGAAATAGGGCAAGTTCTAACGCGTGCACTCGTTAAAAAGACTTCTAACCGAAAGAATTATCAATACATGCAAGAACCTATTCTAGAATTGTTATTTCGCTAGTTTTATCTTGTTAATTACCCATGGTTCCCACAACCCTAGTTGTGGATTTAGTTACCCATGCTTAGAAATACACAATTCATAATTGTTTGATAAGAATTCATGTACTTACTTTGATAAGTTTGAAGAAAATCCAGAAATATCACTTGAATTAACGAAAATATTGTAATAATCGATTTTGGGAACTTGAAGTAATTCCCAAAATCCAAAGTTTAACTTCCAAAAACAAGAGTATGAAAAATTATAAAAAGTCTAACCCCAAAAACGAGGTTTTTAGTCCTATTTATAATAATAAAGTCCTAAAATAAAAGGAGTTCTAAATAAGGAAAAATGTGTCCAAAACGTGTCTTCAGTCGACGATCTAACTGACGGTTCATCGATGGAACGACAGACCGTTGACAGCTCCCGTCGGTCCACACTTCAAATCTTTCTCAGCCTACACTTTTGCATCCTTTCTGTTACCATCGACGGACCAACAACACGGTCTGGCGAAGGACCTACGGTCCGTCAATGGCCTTCGTTCCTCCACACTTAGTGGTTTCTTCAAGTCGGGTACTAGGACTACTTTCTGTTACCATCAACGATTTGCCATGACGGTCCGTCGATCAGTCGACAGACCGTCGATCCTTCCGTAGACCCACACTTGGTCAAAATTCCCCAATTTGATTTCGGTAGATTGAACCTCCAGTCGACGATCATCACCTACGGACCGTCAATGGGTCGACGGACCGTTGATGGCTTCGTAGGTCATCTCTTCTACACTGATTTTAGCACAGTCTTCAGCGTTTCCATTTTGGACAGTTTTCCTGCAAACACAGATAAAAATACATTAAAATTACTACAAAAAGGCCTTAGACACACACTAAACTTAAGGAAAAAGCATTGAAAGTACCGTGAAACCACGGTACATCAACCACTTCGACGACAATGCCACTTTCTAGTATTGGATGGTGATTAGTATTAAAAAGACTTTGTTCATTCTCTTTCTTTTGAGTACTATGATTGTATAGACTATATGTGGATTTTATTGTATTGATGTATGGGCTATGCCCAATTGTATACTCTTGTTTAGATGGTTATGATACGATATATCCATTTTAAGACTATATCATATCTTATATATATATATATATGTGTGCCATAAAAGTATAAGATTATGTAATTTTCTTATACGAAGGATCCATGTAACTCGATATGAATATATTATGTGTAAGCGAGAGGTCTAAGTAAACCTCATGAAGTAGTGTAAATGAAAAGTTTTAAATTTTCCGCATTTTTAACCTATGAATGTAATGATGAATGCTAAGAGGATAGTCTTAGTCCTCTTTGAGTACGACGACGCCAGTTACGTTTGGGGGTAGTTCCTGGATGTGACAAATATGGTATCAGAGCATGAGGTTGAATATCCCTAGAAACGATGTCTCATTAAACCACCTATATGTAGATTCTTATTCATAATTGTGAAGCGCGCCACCCTTATGAATGAGAGGCTATGTGATTCTTAGAAACTCTCATCTTCTTGTATTCCTACGCCGTGCCTGTAGAGTATTATTATGTGCCTTTACATAAACCTTGTATTGTGGTTATAGGTGTGAATACTCGAAAGGCAACTGCTAGAAGGGCCGAGGAAGAAATGTCTAATGTTGGAAATCAAGACAATCAAGTGCCTCCACAAGACAACCAAGTGCCTCCACTTGAAGAAGTTTCTATGGGTGATCAAATTCCGAATGCTTCTCCACCGATGACCGATGGAGATATAAGGGAAGCCTTTATCACTTTAACTCAATCCATGACCTCTCAAGCTAATATCATCACTTCTCAAGTTTAAGCTATGATAACCCAAATGAATAGGGAGGTTGGACTTCGAGTGCCTCAACATGCTAACACTATGGACTCGCATTTGATAGACTTTGATAGACTGAATCCACATATGTTCTATGGGTCGAGGTCGGATGAGAACCCTCAAGATTTCCTCGATGAGGTCTATAAGATTCTCTATGCTATGGGTGTGACCTCAATTAAGAAGGCTTAGTTGGCGGCTTATCAACTCAAAGATGTGGCCTAAACTTGGTATGTGTAATGGAGGGATAATAGGGCACTAAGAGGTGGTTCGGTGACTTGGGAGATCTTCAAGATGGCTTTCCTTGATAGGTTCTTTCCTAGAGAGATGACGGAATCTAAGGTGAAAGAATTCATCAACCTTAGTCAAGGAGGTATGAGTGTACTTGACTATTCCTTGAAAATCACTAAATTGTCCATGTATGCTCCATCCTTGGTTTCAAACCCAAGGGATGAGATGGGTCATTTTCTTATGGGGGTGTCCGATGACTTGGTGGAAGAATGTCATTCGGCTATGCTTTATGATAATATGAATATATCTCGTGTCATGGTTCATGCTCAACAAGTGGAAGAAACTAGGTTAAGGAGAAAGAGTAGGGAGGCCAAGAAGGCCAAGTCTTATGAAGGTGGTTCCTCTAAGGGTAGGCTTGACATTCAAGACAAGCCTAGGTTCAAGAAGAGGTTTTCTAGTCAAGTTCCTTCCAAATTTCCCAAGGCTTGTGAAGATAGGGTGTGTAGCCCTAAGTCTCAAAAGGGAAAAGGTCTAGCTCACCAAGCAAGAAGCCAACTTGTGGAAAGTGTGGCAAGAAGCATTATGGTGATTGCCTTGTTGGGACGGACAATTTCATTGGGTGTGGCAAGAGTGACCACAAGGTTAGGGATTGCCCAAATATAAAGGGGCAAGACAAAGGAAGCGGGTAGTTCAAGCTAGTGGTTCTAATGTGGATTCTCCAAAGAAGAATCGCTTTTATGCACTTCTCTTTAGGGGTGAACAAGAGAGTTCTCCCAATGTAGTGACCGGTATATTACAAGTCTTCACTATTGATGTTTATGCTTTACTTGAGCCGGGTGCTACATTATCCTTTGTTACTCCCTTGATAGCTAAGAAGTTTGATATTTTGCCCGATATTCTAAAGGAAACTTTCATGGTAACTACCCCGGTAGGTGAGTCGGTGGTTGCAAAAAGAGTATATAGAAATTGTACTATAATATTGCCCAATAGAGTTACTCATGTTGAATTAGTAGAACTTGATATGGTCGATTTCGATGTAATTTTGGGGATGGATTGGTTGCATGATTGTTTTGCTTCCATTGATTGTAGAATAAGAATTGTCAAGTTCAATTTTCCAAATGAACCCATTTTAGAGAGAAATGGGGGGAAAGTCTATTCCTAGAGGTCGCATTATATCTTGTCTTAAGGATTGTAAAATGATCTCAAAAGGGTGTTCATACCATATTGTAAGAGTCAAGGATTTAGACTTCGAAATCCTCCCATTGAGTTAGTCCCCATAGTAAGGGAATTTCCGGAGGTCTTTCCTAATGATCTTCCCGGAATCCCTCCCAAACGGGAAATTGATTTTGGTATTGACTTGCTACCCGATACCAACCCCATTTGAATTCCTCCTTATCAGATGGCTTCGGCCGAATTGAAAGAGTTGAAGGCTCAACTCAAGGACTTATTAGACAAAGACTTCATTAGACCTAGTATTTCTCCATGAGGTGCTCCGGTTTTTTTTGCGAAGAAGAATGATGGGTCCCTTAAAATGTGCATTGATTATCGCCAACTAAATAAAGTAACTATTAAGAATAAGTATCTTCGCCCCCGTATTGACAACTTGTTTGATAAACTCCAAGGGGCAAGATACTTTTCTAAGATTGATTTGACATCGGGGTATCTACAACTTAGGGTGAGAGGTGAGGATATATCAAATATGGCATTTCGGACTAGATATGGTCACTATGAGTTGTTAGTAATGTCCTTTGGTCTCACTAATGCCCCGGCAACATTTATGGATCTCATGAATAGGGTGTTTCCGAGTTACCTAGATTCATTTGTCATTGTCTTCATTGACGACATCTTGGTATATTCAATAAATGAGGGTGAACACATGGATCATTTGAGAGTGGTGTTGAGAGTACTTAAGGAACACCAATTATTTGCCAAATATGACAAATGTGATTTTTGGTTGAGGTAGGTGGCATTTCATGGTCATATAATCTCTAGTGAGGGAGTTGAGGTTGATCCAAGGAAAACTTAAGCGGTCAAGAATTGGCCAATACCATTGACTCCAATCGACATTAGAAGCTTTTTGGGTATCTCGGGATAATATAAGAGGTTTGTGGATGGTTTTGCGTCCATTGCATCTCCTTTGACTACTTCGACCCAAAAGAGTATGAAATTTGAGTGGTCGAAGGCATGTGAAAGAAGCTTCCAAATCTTGAAAGAGAGGCTTACCTTTGCTCTGGTGTTGACTTTACCGGAGGGTACCAAGGGTTTCATTGTATATTGTGATATATCCCGCGTGGGCTTAGAGTGTGTCCTTATGCAACCTGGGAAAGTAGTATCTTAGGCTTCTAGAAAACATAAGGTGCATAAGAAGAATTATCCAACTCATGATCTTGAGTTAGCGGATGTGGTATTTGCCTTGAAAATATGGAGATACTATTTGTATGGTGTCCATGTTTATATGTATACCGACCACAAGAGCCTCCAATATTTGTTTACTCAAAAGGAGTTGAATATCCGATAAAGAAGGTGGTCGGAATTATTGAAAGATTACGACATGAGTGTTCTTACCACCCCGGCAAGGCCAATGTGGTTGCGGATGCTCTAAGTCGTATGACCATGGGTAGTGTGTCTCTTGTAGATGAAGCCAACAAAGACCTAGTAAAAGATGTTCAAAGGTTGGCTAGATTGGGTGTTAGATTGGAAGATTCTCCAAATGGTGGTTTTATGGTCCATCATAACTATGAATCATCTTTGGTGGTGGAGGTGAAGTCTAAGCAACACCTTGATCAACCATTGATGGAGTTGAAGGAATCGGTTATTGGTAAGCTGAATGAGTCATTCTCTTTGGGGGGAAAGGTTTCTTAAGGTATCAAAGAAGGTTGTGTGTGCCCAATGTAGATGACTTGAGGAACCGGATTCTTGAGGAAGCTCATGGGTACCGTTATTCCATACATTTGGGTTCTACAAAGATGTATCATGACCTTAGAGAAGTATTTAGGTGGGAAGGCTTGAAAGGGGACATAGCGGAATCTGTTGCAAAATGTCCAAATTGCCAACAAGTGAAAGTCGAACACCAAAATACGGGTGGTTTACCTCAAGAAATCCAAGTTCCCACTTGGAAGTGGGAAAATATCAATATGGATTTTGTGGTAGGGTTGCCTCGGACACAAAAGCAACATGACTCCATATCAGTGATTGTGGATAGGTTGACCAAATCCGCTCATTATATTCCTGTCAAGTCTAGGTACTCGGCGGAGGATTATGCAAGGATCTTCATAGATGAGATTGTCTGTCGCCATGGTATTCCGTTATCCATCATATCAGATAGGGGTGAACAATTTACATCTAGGTTTTGGAGGTCATTCCAAAAAGGGTTGGGTACCAAGGTGAAGCTAAGCACCGCTTTTCATCCCCAAACGGATGGTCAAGCGGAGCATACTATTCCCTTGAGGATATGCTTAGAGATTGTATAATGGACTTCAAGGGGAATTAGGATAAACACTTGCCTTTGGTTGAGTTTTCCTACAACAATAGTTATCATTCATCTATACCTATGGCTCCTTTTGAGGCCTTGTATGGTAGGAGATGTAGGTCTCCAATTGGATCTTCACTTTTAGGTCCCGAATTGATTTATAAGACTTTGGAGAAGGTTTATATAATAAGAAACCGCTTGAAAACAACCTATAGCCGGTAAAAGTATGCTGACCATAGGAGAAGAGACTAAGAGTTTGAAGAAGGTGATAAAGTGTATTTAAAAATTTCACCTATGAAAGGTGTGGTGAGATTTGGCAAGAAAGGGAAGTTGAGTCCTCGTTATGTCGGTCCCTATGAAATTTTTGCAAAGGATTGGCAAGGTTGCATATGAGTTGAAGTTACCTAGTGAATTTGTTTTGGTTCATCCGGTGTTCCGTGTCTCCATGCTTAAGAAGTGTGTCGGTGATCTCGAGTCCATTCTTCCTATTGAGGGTCTAGGTGTTCAAGAGAACCTCTCCTATGAGGAGGTTCCGGTTAAAATCCTTGATAGACAAGTAAAGAAGTTAAGGAACAAGGAGGTGGTATCCGTAAAAGTGTTATGAAAGAACTACCTAGTTGATGGTGAAACATGGGAGGCCGAGGCCGACATGAAGTACCATTTTTCCTATTTTTAGTGAAAATAATGAGTTCATTTAAAGTTGCCTTGCTTTTATGTATAATATTGAATTTTATGTTGTGTTACAGTGAATATTACACTGATTTGTGCCTATTGAAGTGAAAGTTTTCAAACAAATGCTCTTTTACTTGATTTGAACTTATGTGGTGCCTTTTGGTATTTTGTGTCTCCATGAGTTGTATTGAGCATGATGATATGTGTTGAAGAGAGCTTTGGCATGAGTGAATAAGCATGTAATGAATGTTGAACTCTTATGAGTTGAAAATGATGTGTTAAGTTGAATAAGCGTAAAAGGTCATGTGGTTATGTTAATTTGAATTGTAACTCATGTTTTAATATGTTGTTGTTGGTTGGGCTGCTAGTCTTGAGTCTATTCCTTCCTTTTAAAGAATTTTAGTGTCATTCGGGGACGAATGTTCCTAACGGGGAGGGGGGATAATGTAATACTCCGAAAGTCTAAAGCCTAATCTAGAGCCTAACAAGAGAATCTAAGAGTTGGAACACTGTTTTAAGGTCAAATATAATGTATAGGAAGTTTTAGAATCAAAACGTTAAGGAACGTCCAGGACGTCCGAAAACTAGTTCAAGATTTGCTAGCGTGCCTTAGTCTATTTGACAAGGTTTTAAGAGTCGGAAAATGATAAATTTGGTTAAAAGGTGTCTAACACATATTAGAGTTGGTTTATAGTCTAAACGTCCGGGTACGACTCCCCAAGGACTAACAAAAGGGTCCTTGAGGAGGACCCTTGCATCTTGGCTAAAATCTGTCTAGGACAGTAGCCATCGACGGATGTGCAGCACGGACGTGCATTTTGCAAGTCTCTGACCAGAACGACGGATGTGCAGCACGGAGGGGGGCTTGGCCGTCGACTAACCTACGGCCCGTAGGTCGGGGTCTCGTAGGTCAGGTCTGTGTTTTGCTGTTTCATATTAGGTTAGTTAATTAAATTAATTAATTGGATAGATAATTAGTTAGTGGTTAATGGAGGTCTAATTAAGTTAATTAAGGACCTCTATATAAAGACCAAGCCTAATTAAACTAAACCTAACTCTCATAATTCTCAAAACCCAATTGCTCTTCCTTCTCTCTTCTTTCTCTCTCCCAAAGAAACTCCATAGAAGACCAAGCAAAGGAGGGTTCTAGGGCAGAAAGAAGACTACTTTTCTCCATCAATATTCATCAATTAACAAGGTATGTTATTCCATTCACTTTTGGGATTCTTTCCCCAAAGGGTTCCTCCAAATTGATTTCAAAAAGATAAGTTTCAAGTGGGTTTTCTTCTATTACGAATTTGACTTTATAAATTGCTTTGTTTATGATTTCTTTGGATAATTGTGAGTAGATTATGATGTATTGTAATTCAATTATGATATTTCTTGATGAATTGACCTAGGTTGTGAAGTAGATCATGAATTTGACCTAAGTCCTAAATCTAAGCTATGAACTAGTGATGAATTGTTGTGTAGTGATTCAATTGAATTAATTATTGTGTTGATTATGATTGTGTGATGATATTACACCCATTATTGGGTAGAATTGTATGGTTTATGGTAAAACCTTAGATGATGGTTTGTGAAGGAGATTGGGGTAAGTCTTGTGATCTTAATTCTTTACTTCAATTATGATTGCTTGTATTTAGTGATGAAGTTGTATTGAAGTATACCTTATGCTAAATTTGATTAGGGTTGGTATGATGTTGAATTGAAATGTCTTGATTTATGGATTGTGATATTATGCTTAAGATGTAATGATATAAGGTTGGTTATGAAGTACCTATGTGCCTTAATATGATATAATAATGATGATGTGCTAACCTCACATGTGTGAATCGTAATGAAAGGACAATACTCGTGCAATTCCTATTGAGCTATGATGATGACTATATAAGGGATAGACCCTATGACCTAAACTAAGCTATGATGATTAATAAATGCTTATATATATTTCAAAAGGGACTCTAGCTTAGCACCGAATGAACTAGAGTGAGGAGTGTCCCTTCCCACATAGGGAAGGTAGGATCACTAATGTACTCATGAGATTGGAGACTATAATGCATGTAGCATAAATAGGGTCCCAACTACATCTCCTAGTTCTTGAACTATGTTGCCCTTATAGGAATACTAGCTAGTGGATCCACACAGATGCTATGTTCATGTTTTGGTACTACCTTGGCAAGTAGTTCATCTTCTTTCGGTGTAAGGTTCCATTGACACCAGATTCCACATTAGCTGTCGGTTAAGGAAATATGTTCCCAAAAGGTAAAAATGAAGTAATGAAGTGAACTCTAACTAGGATGACCTAAGGGTTTTGACTTAGTCTAGGTAGGGGTATGAGACTCTACCTATACATTGCACTAGTTAGCCTTAAGATAAGTCTTAGAAGGATGTTCTTATATGCTTATATGCTTATATGCTTATAAATGTAAATGATATGTATATATTGATCTTACATGTTAATGACACTTTGTGATGATGGTTTCACTTATGAACATGTGGTTGGTCTCTGTAGCTAAAGTATGATGATGTTTACTCTTAATGGCATAGTATGTGAAGTTTATTGCTTATGGTTCTTAGTGGGTTTACTTTGTTGGGTGAGGTTATGGATCCTTACTTAGTCATTCTAGTGGACTTAATGAGGGTTCATGAGTAAGGGTCTTGCTTTGGTTATGATGCTATGAACTCTTATACATGCTTGTTGATATTATAACTTGATGATAGAGTTTTCTTGATTATGTTCTCAATTATGTTGATATGCATGTTGACTTGACTAGATGTGATATTTTTGGTGTCACATTAGGGGAGCACCCCCTAGACGTAACCGACGTCGTCGTCCTCATAGAGGACTAAGACTAGCCTCTTAGCTTACACCATTGCATTTATAGATTAAAAATGCGAAAAATTTAAAACTTTTCGTGTACTTCTACATTGAGGTTTACATAGACCTCTTGCATACACATAATATATTCATATCGAGTATACATATACCCTTCGTATAAGAAGATTACATAGTCTTCTACTTTTATTGCACATATATATATATGATATAACATTGTCTTAAAACGACTGTCTTATCTCATAACCATCTAAACAAGAGTACAACAATTGGGCATAGACCATACATCAATACAATAAAAGCAACATATAGGTTATACAATATTAGTACACAAATGAAAGAGAATGAACAAAGTTTGTTTAAGACTAATCAACATCCAATGCTAGAAAGTGGGATTGTCCTCAAAGTAATGAGGACCTACCCAACTTGGGAAATGAGAATCCAATGCTTCCTTCAAATGTCTTCACAAGCCCTTCAACGACCGAAACCTAAAATGTTTGGGACAAGAGGGAGAAATAGGGTTAGCACATCACTTGTACTAAGTATGGGCACATATGCACACACAACATAAAATCATGCTAATAAGGGACATTTCATTAAATCATGCTAATTTACTTTGAAAAGCCTTTTGCACATTCAAGAACCAATACAAGTTAATAACACATGTTCATTAAGTCAAGACCATGTTCATCACAAGACAAACAATACCAAGTCTATTCAAGTCAACCTGCATTTCAATGTAATAGAGCACATAAGCAAGACAACTCTATCATCAAGTCATAACATCAACAAGCGTGTATAAGTGTTCATAACATCATAACCAAAGCAAGACCATTACTCATAAACCCCCATTAAGCCCACTAGTGCAATGACTAAGCAAAGCCCCATAACCTTACTCAATCATAACTTCACATAGCATATCATTAAGAGTACATAACATCATACTTTAACAATAGATACCAAACACATGTTCATAAGTAAAACCAACATAATATAGTGTCATCAACATGTAAGATCATCATATACATATCATTTACATTTATAAGCACATACATATATAAAAACATCCTTCTAAGACTTCCCTCAAGGTTAACTAGTGCAATGTATAGGTAGAGTCCCATACCCCTATCTAGACTAATCTAAAACCCTTAGGTCATCTTAGTTAGAGTTCATTCCATTATTTCATTTTACCTTTTGGGAACATCTTGCCTTAACCGACATAGACTACATGGGCTAATGTGGAATCCGGTGTCATGGAACCCTACACCAAAAGAAGGCGGACTACTTGCCAAGGTAGTACCAAAACATGAATATAACATCTATGTGGATCCACTTGCTAGTATTCCTATGGGCGCAACATAGTTCAAGAACTAGGAGATGTAGTTGGGACCCTCTTTATGCTACATGCATTATAGTCTCCAATCTCATGAGTACATTAATGATCCTACCTTCCCTATGTGGGAAGGGACACTCTTCTCTCTAGTTCACTCGATGGTAAGCTAGAGTCTCTTTTGAAATGTCTTTAATGCCTTTAATAATAATCATAGCTTAATGTAGGTCATAGGGTCTATCCCTTATATAATCATCATCATATCTCAATAAGAATTTCATGAGTATTGTCCTTTCATTACAATTCATCCATGTGAGGTTAGCATATTACATATCACATCATAATAAGGCACATTGGTAAGTTATCACCATCCTTATAACATTTACATCTTAGCAAACAACTCACAAACCATAGTTCAAGACATTTCAATTTAACATCATACCAACCCTAATCAATCTCATCATAAAGTATACTTCAATATAACTTTATCACTAAACACAAGTAATCATAATTGAAATAAAGGTTAGGATCATAAATACTTACCGAATCTCCTTCAAAAGCCATCATCATGGTCGTACTAAACCAACCAATTTCATCCAATAATAAGTGTAGTAACATCATTCAATAGTAATTAACACAATAATGAAGTCAATTGCATAATTCCTATCATAATTAACTTCAATTCATAACCTAGGGTTAATGGGAATAGGGTTCATCATGAATTTCTCAAGAAATAAATCCAATCCCAACAATACATTACCCTAGGCAGTCCATAGATGAATTAGAATAGATATAAGAAGTCTAACAACCAATACATTTATCAATTCCATCAATTCATAAGCAAGATCCAAGATTTGGGGAATTCGGGGAAAGGGACATGATCTATACGAAATAGAATCAATTAACATCAATTAACCAACAATTTACACTTAATTAGTCATAGGAAATCACAATTTATCATCAATTTGAAGTTTAGAAGAAACCCATAAGAATAAGAAAACCCTTGGAATTTGGGTGATTTAGAAATCAACTTTGAAAGGACCTCTTGGGGAAAGGAATCCCAAGAGTGAAGAACCCATACCTTAATGAAGATAAATACACGAAATTGAAGTGAAATCCTAGAGAAATTGGTCTTCTTCTTCAAGCTTTCTTGCTTCTTCAATGGAGGATTTAGGGGGAGAGAAAGCAGAGAGAGATGAGAGCTTTTGAGTTTTTTTTTTTGGGAATTTAATTTAGGTGAGTGAAAAATGACTTAAAACTGACCCTTAGTAAATCTATAGTTACCCCCTAAACTAACCAAAAGACCCCTCACTTAAATGGGTCTTTTTGTGAAGTCAAAATGCTTAAAATACGATTTCAACGAATCTGAGAAGTGGCTCTGCGTCGCGAGGCTTATTTCTGAATTTATTTTTGAAATCTGATTTGAGGCAGTGGAACTCGTGGCGTGCACGCGTTGCAAGGCAACTTTTTCCAAGCTGCGTGTGGGCTGCGCGACGCGCAGCAGCCCCTTGAATCTTGTCTCGCGCAGGCTTCTTTGGCAGCTTGCCTGCCCATGTTGGGGTCCTCCTCAAGGACCCTTAGGGTGGTCCTTGGGGAGTCGTTATTGAAGGCTTAGACCCTCTATACTATAATTTACCTATTTAAAGTCTTTTTACAAGTTTTAGACTTCATTTGACCCTCCCAAACCTTCGCCAAACATAGGAACGTCAACTAGTTCTATTTAGCTAGTTTCCGAAGATCATGGACGTGTCTTGACGCCTTGCCTCTAAAACTTCCTAAATGGTTTATAAACATTATTTCAGGCTTAGAAACAGTGTTTTAAGGTTTAGTTCATCATGTGAGGCTCTACCTTAGGTCATGGACTTTCGGAGTATTACATTGTCGCCCCCCCCCCCCTAGGAACATTCATCCCCGAATGACACTAAAATTCTTTAAAAGGAAGGAATAGACTCAAGACTAGCAGCCCAACCAACAACAATATAAATTCATTATGAGTCACAGCTCATAGGAGTACTTCAGAACTCCATTCAACACATAATTATGGCATTACACATAACAATTTAAATCACAAGTCGTTTCGCATAAGAGCTCAACTTTCATAAAACATATCAAGGAAATACCTTCTCAACACCAATCATAAGCTCAAATGACACCAAGAGTTACCATGCTATTCTTCTCAAGACAACATCAAAGGACCAAAAATCTCAAGAAGGTAAAAGAATATATTTCATATAAGTGCAAGTTAACACAAAAAACTTCTTTCGTGAAAACTCATTTTGACACAACCTTTATCAAAATATGCACATCTTTGCAAACAAGCCAAATTAAATTTATTCATTATGTTTATTATAATAAGAACAACTAACCTTAATTAGCAAAGAGATGAGGATAACAGGACTTCATGTCGGCCTTGGCCTCCCATGTTGCTCCCTCAACTAGGTGTTTCTTACTTAACACTTTTACGGAAGCCACCTCCTTGTTCCTCAACCTCTTTAGTTGTCTATAAAGGATTTCAACCGGAACCTCCACGTAAGAGGGTTTCTCTTCAACACCTAGACCCTCAATAGTAAGAATGGACTCGGGATCACCACACACTTCTTAAGCATGGAAACATGGAACACCGGATGAACCGAAGCCAATTCACTAGGTAACTTCAACTCATATGCGACCTTACCAACCCTTTGAAAATTTTCATAGGGACCCATATAACGAGGACTCAACTTCCCTTTCTTGACAAATCTCACCACCCCTTTCATAGGTGAAATATTTTGATAAATATTATCACCTTCTTCAAACTCTAGATCTTTTCTCCTATGGTCGACATAAGACTTTTGCCTACTATAGGCTTTTTTCAAGCGATTCCTTATCATATGAACTTTCTTCAAAGTCTTATAAATCAATTCGGGACCAAAGAGTGAAGACTCACCCACTTCAAACTATCCAATTTGAGACCTACATCTCCTACCATACAAGGCCTCAAAAGGAGCCATAGATATAGATGAATGGTAACTATTATTATAAGAGAACTCAACCAAAGGCAAATGTTTATCCCAATTTCCTTTGAAGTCAATAATACAATCTCTCAGCATATACTTAAGGGTTTGAATAGTATGATCCTCTTGACCATTCGTTTGGGGATGAAAAGTGGTACTTAACATCACGTTTGTACCCAACCCTTTTTGGAATGACCTCGAAAACCTAGATGTGAATTGTGCACCCATATCCAATATGATGGATAACGGAATACCATGGCGACACATAATCTCATCTATGAAGATCCTTGCATAATCCTCCGCCTAGTATGTGGACTTGACGGGAAAGAAATGAGCGGATTTGGTCAACCTATCCACAACCATCCATATAGAATCATATTGTTTTTGTGTCCGAGGCAAACCTACCACAAAATCCATTCTAATGTCTTCCCACTTCCAAGTAGGAACTTGGATTTCTTGAAGTAAACCACCTGACTTTTGGTGTTCGGCTTTCACTTGTTGGCAATTTGGACATTTTGCAACAAATTATGTTATGTCCCCTTTCAAACCATCCCACCAAAACACTTCTCTAAGGTCATAATACATCTTTGTAATTCCCGGATGTATGGAGTAACGGGACCCATGAGCTTCCTCAAGAATCCGTTTCCTCAAACCATCTGCATTGGGAACACACAACCTTCCTTGATACCTCAAGACACCATCCCTTCTAAGGAGAAAGAATCATTTAGATTACTAATAATCGACTCCTTCGACTCCATCAATGGTTGATCAAGGTGTTGTTTGCACTTCATCTCAACCACCAAAGAAGATTTGGAGTTATGATGGCCCATAAAACCACCATTCGGAGCATCTTCCAATCTAACACCCAAACGAGCCAACCTATGAACATCTTTCACTAGGTCTTTCTTGGCTTCTTCTACATGTGACACACTACCCATGGTCATACGATTTAGAGCATCCGCAACCATATTGGCCTTGTCGGGTGATAGAGAACACTTATGTTGTAATCTTTCAATAATTCCAACAACCTTCTTTGTCGGAGATTCAACTCTTTTTGAGTAAACACATATTGGAGACTCTTGTGGTCGGTATACACATCAACATGGACACCATACAAATAATGCCTCCATATTTTCAAGGCAAATACCACGTCCGCTAACTCAAGAACATGAGTTGGATAATTCTTCTCATGCACCTTAAGTTGTCTAGAAGCATAGGCTACTACTTTCCCATGTTGCATAAGCATACACCCCAAGCCCACTCAGGATGCATCAGAATATACAACGAAGCCCTTGGTACCCTCCGGTAAAGTCAACACCAGAGCGGAGGTAAGCCTCTCTTTTAAGATTTGGAAGCTTCTTTCACATGCCTGCGACCACTCCAATTTCACACTCTTTTGGGTCAAAGTAGTCAAGGGAGAAGCAATAGACACAAAACTATCCACAAACCTTCTATAATAGCCCGCTAGACCCAAGAAACTCCTAATGTCGGTTGGAGTCAATGGCCTAGGACAATTTTTCACCACCTCGGTTTTCCTTGGATCAACCTCAACCCCCTCACTAGAGATTATATGAACAATAAACACCACCAACGTCAACCAAAACTCACATTTTTTATACTTGGCAAATAGTTGGTTCTCCTTAAGCACTCGTAACACCACCCTCAAGTGATCCATATGTTCGCCCTCATTTTTTGAATATACCAAGATGTAGTCAATGAAGACAATGACAAATGAGTCTAGGTAACTTCAAAACACCCTATTCATGAGGTCCATAAATGCCGCCGGGGCATTAGTGAAACCAAAGGACATTACTAGGAACTCATAGTGACCATATCTAGTTCGAAATATCATTTTTGGTATATCCTCACCTCTCACCCTAAGTTGGTGATACCTCGAACTCAAGTCAATCTTAGAAAAGTAACTTGCCCATTTGAGTTGATCAAACAACTCGTCAATCCGAGGGAGAGGATACTTGTTCTTAATAGTGACTTTATTGAGTTGGCAATAATCAATGCACATTCTAAGGGACCCATCTTTCTTCTTCACAAACAATACCGGAGCACCCCATGGAGAAATACTAGGTCTAATGAAGCCTTTATCTAGTAAGTCTTTGAGTTGAGCCTTCAACTCTTTCAATTGGGCCAGAGCCATCTGATAAGGAGGAATTAAAATAGGGTTGGTATCTGGTAGCAAGTCAATACCAAAATCAATTTCCCGTTCGGGAGGGATTCCGGGAAGATCATTAGAGAATACCTCCGAAAATTCCCTCACTACGGAGACCATCTCGATGGGAGGATTTTCGGAGTCTAAATATTTGACTCTTACAATATGGTATAAACACCCTTTAGAGATCATCTTATAAGCCTTTTAACAAGAGATAATACGACCTCTTTGAATAGAATTTCCCCTACTCTAACACGGGTTCATTTTCAAAATTGAACTTGACAAATCTAGTTCTACAATCAATGGAAGCAAAACAATCATGCAACTAATCCATCCCCAATATGACATCAAAATCGACCAAACTAAGTTCTACTAATTCAACATGAGTAACTCTATTGGGCTACATTATAGGACAATTTCTATACATTCTCTTTGCAACCACCGAGTCACCCACCGGGGTAGACACCATAAAAGGTTCACTCAAGATATTGGGCAAAATATCAAACTTTCTAGCTATCAAATGAGTAACAAAAGATAGGGTATCACTCGAATAAAGTAAAGCATATACATCAATAGAGAATACTTGTAACATACCTGTCACCACATCAGGAGAACTCTCTTGTTCACCCCTAGAGAGAAGTAATGATTCTTCTTTGGAGGATCCATATTAGAACCACTAGCTTGAGCTTGCCCACTACCTTTTTCTTGCCCCTTCAAATTAGGGAAATCCCTAATATTGTGGCAACTCTTCCCACACCCAAAGAAATTGTCCGTCCCAACAAGGCAATCACCATAATTCTTATTGCCACACTTTCCACAAGTTGGCTTCTTGCATGGTGAGCTAGTACCTCTTCCTTTTTTAGACTTAGGGTTAGACACCCTATCATCATGAGCCTTGGGAAATTTGGAAGGAACTTGATTAGAAAAGCTCATCTTGAACCTAGGCTTGTCTTGGATATCAAGCCTACCCTTTGAAGAACCACCATCATGAGACCTTGCCTTATTGGCATCACTACTCTTCCTCTTAACCCTTGTCTCTTCCAATTGTTGAGCATAAACCATGAGACGCGAAATGTTCATATTATCATGTAGCATAGCCGAACGACATTCTTCCTTCAAGTCATCCGACCCCGTCACAAAGCGGCTCATTTCATCCCTTGTGTCAGAAACCAAGGAAGGAGCATACTTGGAAAACTTAGTAAATTTAAAAGAGTAGTCAAGCACACTCATACCTCTTGACGAAGGTTGATGAATTCTTCCACCTTAGTTTCCCATGTCACCGGTCCACCTCTTAAGGGTTTATTGTCTCTCCATTGGACGTACCAAGTTTGGGCCACATCTTTGAGTTGGTAAGTGGCTAACTCGGCCTTGTCACTAGTAGTCAACCCCATGGCATAGAGAATTTTGTAGGTTTCATCAATTAACTCTTGGGGGTCTTCCTCAACTTTGGACCCATAGAAAGTAGGGGAATTCATCCTTGTAAAATCCCTCAAGCGGGAGGCCATGGTGATAACATGTTGGTTTCCTCGGGGTTCCACCTCCCGATTAGCTTGGGACATCATGGCTTGTGCTTGAGTAGTGACGGCTTGTGCTTGTGTAGTAATGGCTTGGGACATTGGAGAAAGGTTGTCGTTATGTCCCCATCCGTCAAAGGCGGGGGATTGACCGGAGCTTGATCATCATTAGCAACTTCTTCAAGAGGAGGGACTTGATTGGCTCGGGAGGAACTCCCACATTGGCAATCTCTTCATCAAGTCTTCGAGCAGTTTTCCTTTGAGTATTCATTGCCTATAATCACAATAAAAGGATTAGATACTAAGGGCACATAGAGTAAAGACTCTAGAGGCATGATATTCGATTTCCAAGAAAAGGAGAATTTTCTAAGCATCATATAGTTTCCTATTCATAAGTGTGGCGTGCTTCACAATTATGAATAAGAATCTACATAGACTTGGTTAAGTGTGTCATGACCCGGATTCTAGAATCCGAATCGCAACCGGCGTTGTTGACCTCTCAGAGGTCGCAGACAAGCCTCTTCTTGCATTCATCACATTCATACGGTTAATTTTAGCGGAAAATTTAGAACTTTTTGTTTAAAGTTGAGGTATACATAGACTTCATATAAACGCATATCTTTAAGGAAATTCATTGCTCATACATCAACCATCTAATTATAAGATCATGCAACATGAAAGAAATGGAATCTCATGTCATAAGTAATACTTGCCAAAACGGCATCATTACAAGCGTCTGAATAAAATAGGAAAGAAATACTAGTGGAACCTACCCCACTAGTTCAAACCTACTACTAAGCAAGAAATATAAAGGCAGGCATCCTCGAATGCATGAGGACCTACCAAGTCTGGATGAAATCTCTGAGTCCGAACAGCTGCAATGATACCCTCAACATCCACCTGAGCCTGCACCTAAATAGTAATATTATATGGAATTAGTACACACTTGTACTAAGTATGAGTACATGCAACAAAACATAACGGTAATGCATGAACAAGGATGGATCTTCCTAATCAACATGCTTTCTTAGAAGGTCAAGTCTCTTGACTTTGACTATTTTGTAATAGGAAGGTCATGCCATGAATATGTCACATATCATACACACATAGGTTCACATAATATATATTTCATGTTTCATATAGTATACATTTAACATCCATGAGACCTTGGAATCATGGACATAGAATTAAGACATCTCAAGTGAGGGCCCAACATATGGGATCTTAATCCGAGGGTCTCCTTTAGCAAACACAGAGCCTGCTTCATTCATTCATTTGTACTTCACATTATTCATTTCATTCATTCATAGGCTGATGTGAACACCAGCTATACCTAGGATGAAGTTTAAGACTCTCATCGGGATCATGAAGTGCAATGACTAAGAATGACCTAATGTTAATACTTGAGTCCGGTCTCACCTCCTGATTGTCTTGCACAAACACCTTCGGTATCGTTCATTTCATTATCTTTCATACTTTGAGGAACTCCAACCTTAACCGACATAGATCATGTAAGCATCATGAAATCCGGTGTCTTTCCCACACCGAAAAGAGGTGGAGTCACTGGCCAAAGTGAAACCAAAACATGCTAGCTTTATGGGTTCGAACCAAGCTAGTTCCCTATGTTGGCAACATAGTTCAAAGACTAGGAGATTTAAGAAGGCCCATACCCACCTATGTGGACAGTATCATCTCATGAGATTTATGTGAACCTCCGCCCTTCCCGAAGGAAGGCATCACCACTCATAGCTAGCCTATCGGTGCTTAGTTTAAAGTTCCTATTTACATTAAACTCATACATCATCGAAGCTTGCTTCTTAGCATGAGGTATTCATAGCTCATTAGATGATTTTACATCTCTTGTTTACCTATTAAGTGTGAATTGACCTTACACATACATATAGAATGTGATTGAGACTTGTCTCTTAATGTTCAACACTCTCCTAGGTGAGTACTTTTGGTGACCTTTACTTAGGCTTGGTTGAGACTTGTCTCACCATTCATCTTAGCCTCTTATTATGTTGTCACTATTTTCATTAGCATCATAGTATAATATAATTACTCACCTCATTACGTGAATGTTCATTTAATAATCTTACCATTAACTCATGGTCTTACCCAATTCGGGTTACACATAATTGACTAAGTGTTTCATTACAATCTAAGTATATATTGTGTAAGACTTATGCATTTTACACATGCAGCCAAGGGAACCAAGTTCAATCCCTAGTGGCTGCATTTTGTTTAATCATATGTGAGACTTATGTGTCTCCCAATTTCGGCCAAGAGGACCCATGTTCGAATCCCTTGGACAGCACTTTATTTTAAATTATTTAAAGTGTTAAGTGTCTACATAAATTCAGCCAAGAGGACCCATGTTCGAATCCCTTTGGCAACACCTTATTTTTAATTATTTAGAGTGATAAGTGTCTTCCTAAATTCGGCCAAGAGGATCTGGGATCGAATCCCAGTGGACTCATCTTTTTATTACCTTATTTTGGTGTGAGATTTATGTATCTTACACCCTTGGCCAAGGAGCCGAGTTCGAATCCCCCCTCCCTCACTATTTTCTTTTTCTTTTAATTTAAGGCTTCTTTCAACCTGCCCAAGTTCGAATCCCCTCTCTCACCCTATTTTCTTTTTTTTTATTTTAAGTCTTAATCTGTTAGTATTAGGACCTTAAGGTCTCAATTTCCACCCTCAATGGCAGCATATATTTTTCTTCGTTTTTACTAGTCAATAGCCGAAACTATAGTCCATTAACATATGTCTTTAATTCACTTTCTTTGCATTTAGCTTAGGCGTTTTAGCCTAGAGTTTTACATAAACTTTTAACCAATTCGTTAAGGAATTTACTTTTATTTTCTTGTTCATGAACATAACGATTTCATCATCGTATGTTAATAACACAAAAAATTCATAGAACCTAATTCACCACGTTCTTGAAAACAATCTGTAATATGCTTCTCATGATATTTAGCATTATTGTGTACATAAAACACACATACAGTCGGACACACATAAAATGATCATACGCTCTCTGGAAACATCACATTACACACAATTACAAACGTTCCTAAGATTGTCTATGAGCAGACATACCAACACATACATCACTTTTCAGAGGATCTAATGACATGGGCATGCAACGAGGAACAACCTTAGTTTTTCAATTAGACTTTGAACTGAACCTTAGGGGACTCTTGGTAAAGAGACAAAGAGAGAAGAAACCCATACCTCTTCAGCCTTGAAAATCAGCCAAAACCACATGCCCCAGCCCACACACAAACCTTTCTTCCGAGCTTTGATTCTTGTTTGCAAGTGGAGTTCTTTACTAAAAACACTTAGGCGTACGAATTCTCCCTTTTGTTTTTCTTTTTATGGATGCAGCCAAGAACACTTTTAGAATAGTGAGTTTTACGTTTATATTCTATTTTTGAAGTGTGGGATAAAGCTGAAAACGTTTTTAGGAGTAAATTAAAGAATTAAGAGTGGGCAAGAAGCACACTCCTAGTGGAAGTTGTGCGCCCCTTTTTGTGGGAATTGTTGTTGACTTACTCAACACAATTTTAATTATAAAAATCAGATTATAATTATATATTAAGTTATTATAATGACCCTCCTTATTTTCTCTAATTTTTAATCCTTTAATTCGTGCCTCATTATGCTTCCAACTCGGCTCGAACCCGAGTTGTGGAGGTAAGGTCAATCTCGGGTTTGACCACCAAGATTTGACTTATTTTTACTAATTAATATCTTTATTTAATTAATTAAATATTAGCCTAGGGTAATTACTATACTACCCCTAGACCCAAAATTACATTTATACCCCTAGAACCCTTAAAACCTAGGACTAACCCTCTAAGTCCGGTTAAGACTCATCCGGGTGAATACTAGTATTCGGGTACACTACATGGCTGGAACCAACTCTGACTAGCTCAACTAACTCACCAAGTTGGTTGGCTTGGCTGGTGAATAGGTTCAGAGGTTTGTTTCCACGCGCATCAATCCATGTGAACCCGGTCTAATCTAGGCATTCTAGGTACGTTTAGGCCTTACTTAGTATAGTCATTTTTGGGTTGTTACATTATCCCCCCCCCCTAGGAACATTCGTCCCTGAATGACACTACTCTTTACTAGCAACAAGCCAGTCATCCATAGAACATATGCATACATAAGCAATTCAATACTTTTCATTGGTGAATATCTAATTCACCTATTAGCATGGTGATGCACATCTTTGAAACCTACTAGCAGCTTCACATTAATAGACTGAGGAAACTCTTTCCTAACTAGTCTCATCAAAGCATACAACACAAGTACACATATAAGTCACACAAATCAGTAACCAACATGATGACTTAAACATATTAACCTCATACTAGTGCTTAAACACCATACACAGTCAAATACATGAAAGACTAATTAAGGCTACGCACCCGAGACTTCATCAGAAGTGCCTTCTCCTACAACCCTAGACTTGAGTGCGAAGAATCGTTGCCTCCTTGGAGCCTCTTCACTTGGACCATTAGGCTGAACTTTCTCATTCCCTTTTTCTTGACTTCTCCTATTCGGACAATCCTTCATCATGTGACCCGGTTTGCCACAAATGTAACAAGCGTTAGAGCCCATCATACACTCTCCTCCATGCAGTTTGCCACACTTCCTACACGGTGGCCTCTCCTGAGGTGTATGTACTTCATTGTTCCTCTTAAATCTGGGCTCAAAATCCCTATTATAGCGACCCTTGGATGAACTTGACTCCCCTTGGTGGGAGAGTCCCTTCTTAAACCTGGGCTCATCCCTGATTTCAGTACTACTCTTCCTTGAAAAATTCTCCTCAGCTTGCCTTGACCTGTTCCCTGCCCTAGTGTGCCTCTTCTTCCTGCTTTCCTCCACTTGCTAGGCATGCACCATCAACATGCCTAGATCTATGTTATCATGCAACATGGCTGCCCAACAATCTTCCACTAGATCCTCCGACACGCCAGTCACAAACCTGCTCATTTCATCCCTGCTATTTGCCACCAGAGAAGAAGCATACTTTGACAGTTTAACGAATTTCAAGAATACTCCTTGACAGACATACCTCCATGTCTCAGGTTGATGAACTCTTCAACCTTGGATTCTCATTGCTCTCTAGGGAAGAATCTCTCCAGAAATGCAGTCTTGAGAACATCCTAAGTGATGGGAATATCTCCACGTGCTCGGCTATCAGTCCACATCTGGTACCAAATCTGTGCCACATCCTTGAGTTGATATGCAGTCAACTCAGCCTTCGCCTCCCTATCTACTCCCATGGAACAGAGGATCTTGTGGACCTCATCCATGAACTCCTGGGGATCCTCATGGGTCTTGGATCCATAGTAAACTGGGGGGTTGATTCTGGTGAAGTCCCTCAGCCTGCTAGTCATGGTGTCAGCATGAGGATTCTCTCTGGGAGCACCCTCTCTAGCGTCTTGAGCCGTGATGGCTTGAGCCTGAGTAGTGATGGCCTGTGCCATCTGTAGCATGGCATTCCTCACTTCTCCATCTGTCAACCCAGCTGGATTGACAGGCAACTGATTAGCAACAACTGGGCTTAAGGAGAAACTTGATTTCCTCCAGCAGCTGCCTCACCTACCCTCCTACCTGCATTTCTCCTCGTATTCATTATCTACACAGAGATACAAGAAGAGAGTTAGATTCTTAATGACACCATCATGTAACAATTCCACATAGCACGATAAAGAGTAGAAGAAAGGAAAATTTCCTAAGCATTATGCAGTCTCTAATTCATGATAGTGGTGTACTTCACTACCATAACTTAGAAACTACTTAACGTGGTATATATGAGCCTGATGTCTTGGATATTTAACCTAATGCTCTGATACCAAGTTTGTCACGACCCGGATTCTAGAATCCGAATCGCAACCGGCGTTGTTGACCTCTCAGAGGTCGCAGACAAGCCTCTTCTTGCATTCATCACATTCATATGGTTAATTTTAGCGCAAAATTTAAAACTTTTTGTTTATAGTTGAAGTATACATAGACTTCATATAAACTCATATCTTTAAGGAAGTTCATTACTCATACATCAACCATCTAATTATAAGATCATGCAACTTGAAAGAAATGGAATCTCATGTCATAAGTAATACTTGCCAAAACGGCATCATTACAAGCGTCTGAATAAAATAGGAAGAAACACTAGTGGAACCTACCCCACTAGTTCAAACCTACTACTAAGCAAGAAATATAAAGGCAGGCATCCTCGAATGCATGAGGACCTACCAAGTCTGGATGAAATCTCTGAGCCGGAACAGCTGCAATGATACCCTCAATGTCCACCTGAGCCTGCACCTAAAATAGTAATATTGTATGGAATTAGTACACACTTGTACTAAGTATGAGTACATGCAACAACACATAACGGTAATGCATGAACAAGGATGGATCTTCCTAATCAACATGCTTTTTTAGAAGGTCAACTCTCTTGACTTTGACTATTTCGTAATAGGAATGGCATGCCATGAATATGTCACACATCATACACACATAGGTTCACATAATATACATTTCATGTTTCATATAGTATACATTTCATATCCATGAGACCTTGGAATCATGGACATAGAATTAAGACATCTCAAGTGAGGGCCCAACATATGGGATCTCAATCCGAGGGTCTCCTTTAGCAAACACAGAGCCTGCTTCATTCATTCATTTGTACTTCACATTATTCATTTCATTCATTCATAGGCTGATGTGAACACCAGCTATACCTAGGATGAAGTTTAAGACTCCCATCGGGAACATGAAGTGCAATGACCAAGAATGACCTAATGTCAATACTTGAGTCCGGTCTCACCTCCTGATTGTCTTGCACAAACACCTTCGGTATCGTTCATTTCATTATCTTTCATACTTTGAGGAACTCCAACCTTAACCGACATAGATCATGTGAGCATCATGAAATACGGTGTCTTTCCCACACCGAAAAGAGGTGGAGTCACTGGCCAAAGTGAAACCAAAACATGCTAGCTATATGGGTTCGAACCAAGCTAGTTCCCTATGTTGGCAACATAGTTCAAAGACTAGGAGATTTAAGAAGAGCCATACCCACCTTGGTGGACAGTCTCATCCCATGAGATTTATGTGAACCTCCGCCCTTCCCGAAGGAAGGCATCACCACTCATAGCTAGCCTATCGGTGCTTAGTTTAAAGTTCCTATTTACATTCAATTCATACATCATCGAAACTTGCTTCTTAGCATGAGGTATTCATAGCTCATTAGATGATTTCTCATCTCTTCTTTACGTATTAAGTGTGAATTGTCCTTACACATACATATAGAATGTGATTGAGACTTGTCTCTTAATGTTCAACACTCTCCTAGGTGAGTACTTTTGGTGACCTTTACTTAGGCTTGGTTGAGACTTGTCTCACCATTCATCTTAGCCTCTTATTATGTTGTCACTATTTTCATTAACATCATAATATAATATAATTACTCACCTCATTACGTGAATGTTCATTTAATAATCTTACCATTAACTCATGGTCTTACCCAATTCGGGTTACTCATAAATGACTAAGTGTTTCATGACAATCTAAGTATATGTTGTGTAATACTTATGCATTTTACTCATGTAGCCAAGGGAACCAAGTTCAATCTCTAGTGGCTGCATTTTATTTAATCATATGTGAGACTTATGTGTCTCCCAATTTCGGCCAAGAGGACCCATGTTCGAATCCCTCGGACAGCACTTTATTTTAAATTATTTAAAGTGTTAAGTGTCTCCATAAATTCGGCCAAGAGGATCCATGTTCGAATCCCTTGGGCAGCACCATATTTTTAATTATTTAGAGTGCTAAGTGTCTTCCTAAATTCGGCCAAGAGGATCTGGGATACCAGTGGCCTCATCTTTTTATTACTTTATTTTGGTGTGAGATTTATGTATCTCACACCCTTGGCCAAGGATCCGAGTTCGAATCCCCCCTCCCTCACTATTTTCTTTTTCTTTTAATTTAAGGCTTCTTTCAACCTGCCCAAGTTCGAATCCCCTCTCTCACCCTATTTTCTTTTCTTTTCTTTTAAGTCTTAATCTCTTAGTATTAGGACCTTAAGGTCTCGAGTTCCACCCTCAATTGCAGCATATATTTTTCTTCATTTTTACTAGTGAATAGCCGAAACTATACTCCATTAACATATGCCTTTAATTCACTTTCTTTGCATTTAGCTTAGGCGATTTAGCTTAGAGTTTTACATAAACTTTTAACCAATTCGTTTAGGAATTTACTTTTATTTTCTTGTTCTTGAACATAACGATTTCATCATCATATGTTAATAACACAAAAAATTCATAGAATCTAATTCACCACATTTTTGAAAACAATCTGTAATATGCTTCTCATGATATTTAGCATTATTGTGTACATAAAACATACATACAGTCGGACACACATAAAATGATCATACACTATCCGGAAACATCACATTACACACAATTACAAACGTTCCTAAGATTGTCTATCAGCAAACATACCAACGCATGCATCACTTTTCAGAGGATCTAATGACAGGGGCATGCAACGAGGAACAACCTTAGTTTTTCAATTAGACTTTGAACTGAACCTTAGGGGACTCTTGGTAAAGGGACCAAGAGAGAAGAAACCCATACCTTTTCAGCCTTGAAAACCAGCCACAAGCACACGCCCCAGCCCACACACAAACCTTTCTTCCGAGCTTTGATTCTTATTTGCAAGTGAAGTTCTTTACTTAAAATACTTAGGCGTACGAATTCTCCCTTTTTTTTTGATGGATGCAGCCAATAACACGTTTAGAATAGTGAGTTTTACGTTTATATTCTGTTTTTGAAGTGTAGGATAAAGCTGAAAACGTTTTTAGGAGTACATTAAAGAATTAAGAGTGGGCAAGAAGCACACTCCTAGTTGGAGTTGTGCGCCCCTTTTGTGGGAATTGCGTTGACTTACTCAACACAATTTTAATTATAAAAATCAGATTATAATTATATATTAAGTTATTATAATGCCCCTCCTTATTTTCTCTAGTTTTTAATCCTTTAATTCGTGCCTCATTATTCTTCCAACTCGGCTCGAACCCGAGTTGTGGAGGTAAGGTCAATCTCGTGTTTGACCACCACGATTTGAATTATTTTGACTAATTAACATCTTTATTTAATTAATTAAAGATCAGCCTAGGGTAATTACTATCCTACCTCTAGCCCCAAAATTACCTTTATACCCCTAGAACCCTTAAAACCTAGGACTAACCCTCTAAGTCCGGTTAAGACTCATCCGGGTGAATCCTAGTATTCGGGTACACTACATGGCTGGAACCAACTCTGCCTAGCTCAACTAACTCACCAAGTTGGTTGGCTTGGCTGGTGCAGAGGTTCAGAGGTCTGGTTCCACGCGCATCAATCCATGTGAACCCGGTCTAATCTAAGCATTCTAGGTACGTTTAGACCTTACATAGCATAGTCATTTAGGGTTGTTACAAAGTGAGACAACGACTCTAAATATATTCAACATCATGCTCTGATACCAACTTTGTCACATCCGGGGAGCACCCCCTAGATGTAACCGGCATAGTCGTCCTCATCAAGGACTAAGACTAGCCTCTTAGCTTACATCATTACATTCATAGGTTAAAAATGCAAAAAATTTACAACTTTTCATCTACTTCTACATTGAGGTTTACATATACATCTCACATACACATAATATATTTATATTGAGTATACATAGACCCTTCATATAAGAAGACTACATAGTCTTCTACTTTTGTTGTACATATATATAAGATATAACATAGTCTTAAAATGGATGTCTAATCTCATAACCATCTAAACAAGAGTATAACAATTGGGCATAGCCCATACATCAATACAATAAAAGCCACTTATAGGCTATACAATCTTAGTATACAAATGAAAGAGAATGAACAAAATGTCTTTAAGACTAATCAACATCCAATGCTAGAAAGTGGCATTGTCCTCGAAGTAGTGAGGACCTACCCAACTTGGGGAATGATAATCTAAGTCTTCCTTCAAATGTCGTCACAAGCCCTTCAACGACCGGAACCTAAAATGTTTTGGACAAGAGGGATGGGATTAGAACATCACTTGTATTAAGCATGGTCACATATGCACACACAATATAAAATCATGCTAAAAAGGGACATTTCATTAAAACATGCTAATTTACTTTGAAACTTCTTATTCACATTCAAGAACTGATACAAGTCAATAGCACATGTTCATTAAGTAAAGATTATGTTCATCACAAGACCAACAAAACCAAGTCTAGTCAAGTCAACATGCATTTCAACGTAATAGAGCACATAATCAACACAACTCTATCATCAAGTCATAACATCAACAAGCATGTATAAGAGTTCATAACATCATAACCAAAGCAAGACCATTACTCATGAACCCCCATTAATCCCACTAGTGCAATGACTAAGCAAATACCCATAACCTTACTCAATCAAGTAAACCCAACAAGAATCATAAACAATGTCCAAATTCACATAGCATATCATTAAGAGTACATAATATCATACTTTAACAATAGAGATCAAACACATGTTCATAAGTAAATCTAACATCATATAGTGTCATCAACATGTAAGATCATCATATACATATCATTTATATTTATAAGCATGTAAATATATAAGAACATCCTTCTAATACTTCCCTCAAGGCTAACTAGTGCAATGTATAGGTAGAGTCCCTACCCCTACCTAGACTAAGCTAAACCCCTTAGGTCATCCTAGTTACCTTTTGGGAACATATTTACTTAACCGACATAGACCACATTAGCTAATGTGGAATACGGTGTCATGGAACC
The DNA here is from genome assembly GCA_016801875.1 of Solanum sitiens. Lineage (NCBI taxonomy): Eukaryota > Viridiplantae > Streptophyta > Magnoliopsida > Solanales > Solanaceae > Solanum > Solanum sitiens. Next base: position 934,730 of record JABWTJ010000187.1, on the reverse strand, counting down.
CTACATCGAAAGAAGGCGGACTACTTGCCAAGGTAGTACCAAAACCTGAACATAGCATCTATGTGTCACGACCGGGGAGCACCCCCTAGAAGTAACATGGCGTACTTAACCTCTCGGAGGTCTTATACAAGCACATAGTTATCATTCATCGCATTGTCATAGGTAAATTAGCGGAAAATTTAAAACTTTTCATAGCACATCATATGGTAGAAACTTCACTTCATATATTTAAAATATCATAAGTACATTTTTAGACTCTAGTCTCTTTTTGTCATTCTAGACTCAACATCATTAGAGTATATTAGGGATGCGGCCCTTACAACATAATCATAAGTATATAATTACAAGACTTTAAACATAACTTGACATAGGACATTATTGAATCTTAAGGACTCCTTTTGCTTGAGCTTGGAAAACACATAACAAGCTCCTAAACATAGAGTCATCCTTTTAAGAATCCATAACCTACACTTTGTGTAAAAAGTAGAGAAGAATGGAGTTAGTAAATGCACTAAGTATGACAACCATGCAAAAACATGCATTTAAAAGGGATATTTTTCTTGAAATCATATTTCATGGCTTTTTGAGAAAATCTTCATAAAACCTTTATACAATAAGCATTATATCATTTACATACTTTATATAGGCATATTTCATGGTCAAACATAATATAAAATCATACAATGCATTTAAGGCAATTTAGGACCATTTTACAGTAAGCACCTCCACTTTACAGTAAGCATAATTCCTCTTACAGTGAACTCTTTTATTCTTAATTCCTTAACCTTCCAAGTAACCCTCTGGTATACTTTGTGCAATGCATCACCTTAAGGCCACAAGGAAATCATATATACATGCTACACAAGGCAACACATACCATCATAGAAGTATAGCACACTACAAGACACATTCAAGTCAAGACCATAAGGACATTACGGTGAACTCTATTCACTTTGCACATATACTAATTTCACTTCACCTAGAACATTATGAGACCTTACTAACAATCCCCATCTAAGTCTACTAGTTCAATGTACATGTGAAGCCCCATAACTTCACACATACTTAGTAAACCTATCATGAGACCCCAAGCCTTAACATCCAATTCATACATCAACATAGCAAGTGAAGACAACTTCATCCAAACTAGGCAAGACCTTCATCACATAATCAATAACACCTACATAGTGTATATAAGAAGAGACCACGTCACATAGATCCATTAGGACTCATACCATGCACATCTTCATAACAAGTAGACAAATACTTACAAAGTCATGCATAAGGAACATAAACATAGTCACATACATTAGAACACCTTCCTAAGACTTCCCTCAAGAGCTACTTGTGCAATGCATAGGTGAAGTCCCATACCCCCACCTACACTAAGAAACTACCCTTAGGTTATCCTAGTTAGGGTCCTTAGTTTACGTCCATTGTCCATTTACTTTAGGGAATCTATAGCCTTAACCGACACTAAGACCATGGGTGATATATGGAATTTGGTGTTGTAGAGCCTTACACCAATGGAAGGTGCTCTACTTAGCAAAGTAGAACATTAACACATGCTAGCATACTAAGTGAAATCACTTGCAAGATCCTATGTGGCAAGCATAGTTATGGAACTTGGAGGTATAAGTGGAAACCCTCTTTATGCCAAATGTGGCATTTTAGTTATCCACTATGGAAACATCACTCTATGACCTTTTGGCTATGAGTCTAACCACCTCGTGAGGACTATATTGACCTACCTTCCTTTAATGGGAAGTGACACCCCTCAACTTCAAGTTCACTCGGTGCTTAGCTAAGTTCCCTTTTATTAAAAAGCCTTATTAACCTTACTTTATAAAAACATAGGCTTTGGGAGAGTTAAATCCTCATATGCTTAGCTTATAGGTCATATATGAGAGTTCATCAACCTAAATCATGTGAGAAACCCTTTCACATGGACATATCATATTCAAGCACCTATATAGTTTAGGGTACACTTGAGCAAACCTTTCAAGGCCCCTCCATTGACTAGATTATCATACATTAGTGTGTGTACTTATATGTGAGCAAACCTTTCACATAACACATTAATGACACACATGTTCATACATCAATGCATAAGTATATAGGTGTAACTATATCAACAATCCTTTCATATAAACACATCAAGACACTATGCACATTCATACTTCAGCATATCATATACTTAACATCATAGCATCTAAGTCATATTCATAACATGTTCATACATTACTATTCATGTACTTAGAAGACCAACCTAGGAACTATTCTATCAAGGAACACATGTGTAATGCATAGAGAAGGTCCCATACTAGTACACCTATCAAGTCATCCTAGTGAATGCTACATCCCATAACATCATAAAATGGACAACATAGCATAAGACACATTTATTCAAGACTTACTATATCATTACAGTAAGCTCTAGTCATTATGCACATATAAAATCTTTAATTCACATAGAACATTATAAGACCTCATCAGAGGCAGAACATATACATAAACTTAACATAACCATTTACATGTTGATAACATTAACAACACAACCTAGATCATAGCTAGAATAGGAAACTAGACATAGGCTTCACATAGGGTGATCATCACCATCACACATTCATAATGAAATTGCCTTCAAGGCCATGTTCACATCACATTTATATTGTCAATAAGTAAACACTGCCACCATAAGTGGAACATACCACACAATGCCATAGAAGGCTTCATCAACTATCAATACTATAGAAAAGTAGAGAGGAAGAGTCATTCTTACCTATTCATCAACCTATGATCATCATTGATCAATACACATTTTTCATCAACAATTCATGTATAGGGCATTGTCTAAATGTGCTTTCATCATAAAATAAATCATGCATAAGCCACTACAAGACCATGCTACAACCTAGTACAATACATCACCGATATGCTTGAAAGTAGAGAAACATAGATCATTAACCAATTTCACTTGCATTGATCATCAATCATATTTCATCAAGAATATCAATCTAGGGCAGTATCTAAAGACATAATAACCTAGTCTAACTCATGCTTCATCTACCCTAGAAGTGAGATCACATTATGTACATACATTATCAATCTATAAGTTAAAAGAATGTAGATCAATCTTACTAAGACTCCCTTACTTTGATCATGAATGATTCATACCCATAATTCATCAATAACATCAATATAAGGCAGTAGCTACAATTTTCTTTACATAAGCGAATCCTTCAATCATACACTAATCAAGATTACAGTGAAGGCCATGCATTAACATTCAATAGGAAGTAGGGATCAAGTCTTCATGCATCAATCCTCATTGGACCAACAACACATAATTCATCATCAATACACGTACTAGGTAGTAGATATAAGCAATTCAACGTGCTAGAATCATAATTCACTCAACATAAATTCAATATCACAAAGCCCACACATAGGCTAAATCGTGAGTTGAAGGGAGCATGGGTTCATCATGCAATTGGATTTAAATTCACGTTAAAAATAATCATATCAAATCAATTCATCATGAGGAAACCTTTTAAAATGTTTTGAGAAAGAACCCATGTCTAGATTGAAGAAGAACAGATTTGATCATGAACTTGCATTGAAAACATTGAAGGGAACTCTCTAGATGGAAGATTAACTAGAGGTGAAGGATCACCATACCTTAATGTAGAAAAATACCTCTAAAAATTGGTGAAGAACCCATGTAAATCCAAGATCCAAGCTGTTCTTGAACTTCACCTTAACTAGAGGTTCTTGAGAGAGTTTGGTTTGGGAGGGAAGTCTAATTTTTTGTGAATTGAATTGGGAATGGGGTTGTCACGTTTTGGATCACATAAATACACCCAAGAATAACCAAATAAACTAACTAGAGTCAGGTTATCACGTGGGGTGAATTTCCAATTCACCCCTTAATGAAGCAGCGTGCAAGCAGTGAAGTTGCATGCTGCATCGATGGGCACAGTTGACGGGGCATCATCTGGTCGACAATCCATACTGTTGCTCCATTGTTTGCGACTAAAATTGCTTCCTGGGTGGCTAATCTCACACGTTTAAGTGTTGAGCGACGCCTCCCATCGACGGGGCGTCATTTGAGCTCGTCGATTGGCACTGCCAAGGCAGTGTCTCGACAACCTTTGGGTCCTCCTTGAGGGTCTCTTGTAGGGCCCTTGGGGAGTCGTACCCAGACATTTCCAACATAAATATAAAACTTAACAAGTGAAGGATCTTCCACATCAGTTTCACCCAAAACAACTACTCGCAACACGTCCAAACATGCTAGGCACACTCAAGACACACACATGGACGTCTCAAGGGCTAACTTTCGAACGTCATGGACATTCTTGGACGTTTGACCTCTAAACTCCATGAAACTCACCATACTGCCTATAAACATCAATATTTTTCATATATGGACTTCATAAGCCAATGACACACATATAAGAACATGAAAACATCTAAAGCCTCTTGGTGACTAGTCGTCGAACGTCTTGGTCATCCCTTGATGTTTGACTTCCAAATGACTTCAAATCACCCATTAATACTTTAAAACACTTAATTAACATGTTAACAAGCTTATAGGCACATGTGAGGCTCTAGAAACCCTAACTCAATTTGGGGGTCTTACAGTATGTGGATCCACTAGCTAGTATTCCTATAGGGGCAACACAGTTCAAAAACTAGGAGATGTAGTTGGGACCCTCTTTATGCTACATGAATTATAGTCTCAAATCTCATGAGTACATTAGTTATCCTACCTTCCCTATGTGGTAAGGAAACTCCTCACTCTAGTTCACTCGGTGCTAAGCTAGAGTCCCTTTTGAAATGTCTTTAATGCATTTATTAATCATCATAGCTTAATGTAAGTCATAGGGTCTATCCCTTATATAATCATCATAATATCTCAATAAGAATTGCATGAGTATTGTCCTTTCATTACAATTCATACATGTGAGGTTAGCGTATTTACATATCACATCATAATAAGGCACATTGGTTAGTTATCACCATCCTTATAACATTTACATCTTAGCTAACAACTCACAAACCATAGTTCAAGACATTTCAATTCAACATCATACCAACCTTAATCAATCTCATGGTCTTAATATCAACCAACCAATTTCATCCAATAAATAGGTTTAGTAACATCATTCAATAGTAATTAACACAATAATTAAGTCAATTGCATCATCCCTATCCCAATTAACTTCAATTTATAACCTAGGGTTAATGGGAATAGGGTTCCTCATGAATTCTTCAAGAAATAGATCCAATCCGAACAACACATTACCCTAGGCAGTCCATATATGAATTAGAATAGATAAAACAAGTCTAACAACCAAAAAATTCTTCAATTCCAACAATTCATAAGCAAGACCCAAGATTCGGGAAAGGGACATGATCTATACGAATTTGCATCAATTAAAATCAATTAACCAACAATCTACACTTAATTAATCATAGGAAACCACAATTTATCATCAATTTGAAGTTTAGAAGAAGCCCATTAGAATAGGTAAACCCTTGGAATTTGGGTGATTTAGAAATCAACTTTGAAAGGACCTCTTGGGGAAAGGAATCCTAAGAGTGAAGAACCCATACCTTAATGAAGATGAATCCAAAAAATTGAAGTGAAATCCTAGAGAAATTGGTCTTCTTCTTCAAGATTTCTTGCTTCTTCAATGGAGGATTTAGGGAGAGAGAAAGTAGAGAGAGATGAGAGCTTTTCGGTTTTGTTTTGGGAATTTGATTTAGGTGAGTGAACAATGACTTAAAACTGACCCTTATTCAATATATAGTAACCCAATAAACTAACCAAAAGAACCCTCACTTAAATGGGTCTTTTTGTGAAGCCAAAATGCTTAAAATACGATTTCAACAAATCTGGGAAGTGGATCAGCGTCGCGAGGCTTATTTCTGAATTTATTTTCGAAATATGATTTGAGGCAGTGGACCTCGTGGAGTGCACACGTCCCGAGGCAACTTTTAACTAGTTGTGTGTGGGCTGCACAATGCGCAGCAGTCCCTTTAATCTTGTCTCACGTAGGCTGCTTTGGTAGCTTGCCTGCCCATGTTGGGGTCCTCCTCAAGGACCCTTATGGTGGTCCTTGGGGAGTCGTTATTGAACTATTAAAACCTCTATACTAAACTTTACCTATTTAAAGTCTTTTTGTAAGTTTTAGACTTCATTTGACCCTCTCAAACCTTCGCAAAACAAAGGGACGTCACCTAGTTCAATTTAGCTAGTTTTCGAACATCATGGACGTTTCTTGACGGCTTGCCTCTAAAACTTCCTAAATGGCTTATAAACATTATTTTAGGCTTAGAAACAGTGTTTTAAGGTTTAGTTCATCATGTTAGGCTCTATCATAGGTCATGGACTTTCGGACTATTACAATTTGTCTTGTGATGTACATGATCTTGACTTAATGAAGATGTGCTATTGACTTGTATTAGTTCTTGAATGTGCATAAGGCTTTTCAAAAGAAAATTTGCATGATTTAATGAAATTTCCATTTTTAGCATGATTTCTATGTTGTATGTGCACATGATTCCATACTTAGTACAAGTGATGTGCTAATCCTATTTCTCCATTTTTCTCCAACATTTTAGGTTCCGGTCGTTGAAGGGTTCGTGACGACTTTTGAAGAATACTTGGATCCTCATTCTCCAAGTTGGGTATGTCCTCACCACTTCGAGGACAATGACACTTTCTATTATTGGATGTTGATTAAACTCTTGAAGACACTTTGTTCATTCTCTTTCATTTGAGTACTATGATTGTATAGCCTATATGTGACTTTTATTGTATTGATGTATGGGCTATGCCCAATTGTTATAATATTTTTTAGATGGTTATGATATGAAGCATCCGTTTTAAGACTATGTAATTTTCTTATACGAAGGGTCTATGTATACTCGATATGAATATATTATGTGTAAGTGAGAGGTCTAAGTAAACCTCATCAAGTAGTGTAGATGAAAAGTTTTAAATTTTCCTCATTTTAACCTATGAATTTAATGATGAATACTAAGAGGCTAGTCTTAGTCCTCTTTGAGGACGACGACGCCGGTTACGTCTGGGGGTACTTTCCAGATGTGACACCTACAAGGTATGTGAGATCACATAGCATTGGGTTAGTTCACCCACACGCCAAAAGCTTAGAAATTGAATTTTTGATGGGTTTGTTGAAGTTTTATTGAATTCTTGATTCGTTAAATTGTTGAGGAATTGTTTGATCTGAATCCATGATTTTATGTGTAAATTCAATAAGAATCTTTCATATAATGATGGAATAGTTGATTCTAAGTGCTTGGGTAAAGAACCAATTCGAAATAGGGAGTTCAGAGATGAAAAACGAAGAATAAAAGTTGGAGTGCACTTGGTAGGCCCTGGGGTGCCGCCCCTCTAAAAGTCTCAAGAAGGGGCCTTCGAATGTTTACCTCTGGGGTACCGTGCAGGCATAGCGCCCCAAGTCGCTCTCTGAAATTCAAGGGTTGGCGCCCCGCGCCTCTTAGAGCTCAAGGGACGCCATTTTTTCTCATTTCTTCCCCATCTTTTTGTACTAGTTCCTTAGCAACGTACCTATGTTTTCTAGTTGATTTCAACACTCTAAGGTATGTCTAGACATCATGAAATCATATGTAAACATTAGATAATGAACCTTTAATCCATAATCCAATGCATGGAAAGTCAAGATCAAAGTCAAGAGATGTAACTGTGAAGTCAAGAAGAGTCCTTAGAGTTTCCCAAATGTTTTAACTTTGTTTTAAGACTTAAATTTCAAGTTGAGTAAAGAGTAAAGATTGAATTTCATTCCTTCAAAATTATATGGGGACTATGTATTCCGAAAGAGTTAAAATGTTTTCACATTTATACAAGACAAGAAAACCTTGATTTCCAAATAGCCTTTGAGCTAGTTTTCAAAAAAATAGTGAACGCTTTCACAATTAAGCAAGAGAGGAATCTTTGATTTCCAAGATATCTTTTGAGATAAATTTTGAGCAATTATCTAAAGAAGTATGTTTTTAAACATAAGATCTAATATCATATTTTGGATGTAGTATTGAGCACCGATATGGGGGAGAGTTCAGATAACTCAAAGCACCCATAACTCATGTGGGTAGAAAAAATGTCATACTTTTTAGATGATTCCTTAGTGTTTTTAGCATAGACTAGTCGATCCACTTAGTAGTCAGGTTCTATAGCCTCGAAAAAGGTATAGGATGGCCCTGGCAACGTGAGGCAAAACGCTATATTATCACAATAGCTCTTACGTGATGGTTGTCGCTTAGAGAAACTCCCACAAAATTATTTGTATTCTTATATACACAATTTATTTGTATCTTTACATATATTAAAGAGTTATATCGTATCTTTGCATACACACAAAATTGACATTCATGTTTTAAAATATTTTCTTTATATTGCACTTGTTTTATACTACTTTATATTGCAATGAGTCCAGTTAAGTTTAGTTAAGTTAATCCAGGTAAGTTATTATGTTCCTTTAAAGTTTATGTCTTGCTTTAGAATTCCCTTCGCATACTTGTACATTCAATGTAATGATGTCATTTAACCTGTATCTCCTTATGATGCAGACATAGGTAACTAGGATCATCATCCAGTGCCTCGTTGATCCTGTTGAGATTTCAGAGTCAGTTGGTGAGCCTTTTTCCTTTCTGGAGGGATCCTTTGTTATCATTTTCTTTTAGCATTTCATTTGTTAGGGTGATCAGGGGTCTTGTACCGACATCCCTCTTTTTTTTGAGGTTTCATAGATAGTTAGTAGTTCAGTTGTCTTTACATTGTCATTTCTTGTGTTAAGTCTTGAATTTCCACTTTGGTCAAGTTTAATGTTTGATCTTTAAACGTTCTAAGCTATCCCATACCTCTAAAACAACTTAGGTGAAACTAGAGCCTATAGCTTGTGTCTTTATGACTTGAAGTCCTAAAATGGGTCATAATGAGGTTAGGAGGCAGTGGTTAAATTTTCATGACATTTGGAGGTCAAACTTCCAAGAACGTCCATGACGTTCGAGAGGTTTGCCTTGATACGACCTTGTGTGTCTTAGTATGTTTCGTCGAGTTTTATGTGTTTGTTTTGGATCAAATTGATATGAGAGGTCCTAAACTCGTACACGAACATATTCGGGTTGGAAACGTCAGGGCTAACATCCCCAAGGACCAAACAAGGGTCCTTGAGGAAGGACCCATCATTTGGGCCAAAAGTTGTCAAACCAGCCCAACCTACGGAAGGCAGTCGAAGCCTAGTAGGCTGGTTGACGCCCCGTAGGTTGAAACATAGGCGTGGGAGGTTTTCCTCCCTTTGGACCAGTCTCTGACCCAAACCACGGACCAACAGGACTGTCCGTTGGTTGGGTGACGGTCCGTAGGTGGGCAGGCGTTGATTAGGTCAGCAAACCTGTGCAACTCACTGTTAAATATAGGGGTGAAGTGGTAAATTCACCCCACGTCCAAATAATTTAAAAGGCGGTTTCCTAGGGTATTTTGGTTATTATAAATAGTTTTATAAGTCTTAAACAGTTGGATGAATTCACTTTTCAAAATCAAAACCCAAATTCCCTAAAGAATTCTCTAGAACTCCATTGGAGCCAAGACTCAAGATAGAGCTTGGATTGAAGATTTCTTTGGTGATTCTTCATAACTTCTTTATCAAATTAGTGGTATAGCATCAATCAAGGTATGGTTCTTCATCCTTGAAACTCTTTTCTTCAAGGAGCCAAACTTCAAAGTGATTTCCAAAGTCTTTCAAAGATGAACTTGTCCAATTTTGATATCTATCCATGGGTTCTTGCATAAAACATTTTGAATCATTATATATTGATTGAATTGATGTTAATTTTATAGCTTTAACCTAATTACTCTATGAAGCCATGTAATTCATGAACCCTAGTTTTTGACTACTTTGTGGGTGACTTGATTATGTCTTAATGCTATTGAATTCTTATGTAGTTTGATTAGGGCTATTGAATTATAATAGAATCATGTTAGAATTATTAATATGCTGCCCTAAATTCATAAATATATGTTATATTATCTTTGATTCATTGTCTATTGTAAGTATTGAATTGAATTGGTGATCATGGCCATGGGTAAGGTCCTTTGAGTATTGTGTTGGATGATTAAGCTATGGATTGAAGTGGTGAGAGTGGATTGGTGGTACACTTCCCTAATTCTCTTTATTTTATGTAAATTAGGTCTTCAATTATGTTGTGATTGGTATGGTCCACTTATGGTGGCGGTGCTATGTGCTTTACTTGTGAATTTTGTGGCCTCGTCGGCGTTACTTTATGAATTATGATGATCATGGACTTATCGGAATTACTTGATATAATATGATGGTTTGTGTAGTTTTTTTATGTGAAGTATGATCATATATAGCTACTTGTGATTAAGGTGAAAGTATGTGTTCTTCTATTGACATTAGGTGATCATGTTAGACTATGACTATGTCCTTATGTGTGTAGTCTTAGAGTTTATGCATGATTCTTCCTACTTGGTTATGTGAGTCTTATGATGGTTATATTGATGATATTATAGTAGTGAATTGGGTGACCTATAGATGATGTTGGTTGTGCCTTTGTGCTTCTAGAATGATATGTTATATGTGAAGTATGTGTATGTCTTGTTTTGGTAGACTTTTGTCCCTTACTTGATACATGTATAATGTGAATATGAGTTCTTGAATTAGTATGGTAAAGATTCTTAGTCTTTCATGTGTTATTGACATGTGACCTTCAACATTTCCAAGAAGGTCCTTTATGTGGAGCCTTTATCCTAGATGTAAGGTTATGATATCCTTGAAGTCGAAAGTCGTAATGGTATTCTTCTTGCGTGAATGGTGGACTTAAGGTTGATTGGATGGAATGGCATGAAATCATCTTTAGGAAAGTTATTGAGCTATCCTCTTTACCATTGTAAGGCGACACTAGGGGACCTCTTTGGTAAGGTGTAATGTGATTGGGTTGTGAACTTGATATGGAACCTCTTCATGTACACCTTTATTGAAATACTCTATGAGAACAAAGGCTAGCACCGAGTGAGTATGGCTAGGGGAGTAGCTCTAGTTAAGGATGAGGATAGAGTACAAAGAAACCCTTCATATTCCTTAACCATATACCTACATTGGCAAGTAGAACACCCTTTATCGAAGTAGGGTTGACTCTAGATTCCATGCCTAGATACCATGGTCTATGTCGGTTATTGTCTATTTTCATCATATGGGATACCCACTAGTATTGGATAAGTTCTATGAAGTTTAGTGGTGGTATGGGACGCTATCTAGACATTGCACGATTAGGCTTTGAAGATATTAGTGAGTAAGTCCCTAGGTATTCTTCAAGACCATTACTTGAATGTCCTTATATTTTGAATGTCTCTTAAGTGAACTAATGAAGATAATGACTTAATTTAGAAAGCATGTTAAATGAATAAGTGCTTACCTAGAGTAGTTTAAGAGTTTCCTAGCTAAGGTGTGAAGGGGGCATAGGAATGGTCACTTCAGGTCTTACCTAGGGAAGTCTTAAGAATGACTCTAGATAGGAATTTTGGTTGATATATTAGACATGATCTAAACTTAGGTAGTCTTAAGGATTATTTAGGTAATCTTGGAGAGGGTGTATAGGCGTTCTCTTCTTGATTTACTTAAGTAAGTCTTTTGATAACCTTTGTGAGGAGAATGTCATATTTTATATATATATATATATATATATATATATATATATATATATATATATGTTATGGTATGAAGTGAGAATGATCTTATCTTAGGTACTCTAAAGGATCTCTTAAGTGTGTGTGAAGGAATTGTATGGGCGGTCGCTTCATAACTCACTCAAGTGAACCTCAGAATCACCTTTGGTAGGAGGATCTCACATTTATGTGTTTTTGAATACTTTGATGCTATAGTGTGATATGTGAATTTTGGATGAATTTACAGTGAAGTCACTGTAAGCTTCACTGTAACATGCATGTAAATTAAGTATAAATTGTAAGGTCTTCTAATTGTGTTTTTTTGTGTTTAAATGTGATTCTTATGCTTATACTATGAAGTTTTAACCAAAAAGAGCATATTTCTCATAAATGTCCGTTTTCATGATTTTATGCATTACGTCATACTTAGTACAAGTGTTTGTACTAATTCCATACATTTTGTTACATCTAAAAGTGTAGGTGGAAGGTGACAAGCGTCTTGAAGCAAAGCTTGAAATCTAATCGTTCAAGCAAAGTTGAAGTATGTCCTCACTTGACGCGAGGGCATAATTGTCTTTAGACTTCTTTATTTCAAAGCATTGTAATAGACTGAGTAATACTATATTTCGTATGTATGAGTTGTGTCCCAAGTATTCTTGAGTCTAAGATTGACATATGTTGAGACTTAGTATTTTCTATGATTTTAATATGAAAGACGTTTTAAGATACTTTGTGTGAAAAGTTTTAATTCCTCACTACTTTTCATATATGTATGCAATGAATGATGTCAAAGAGCTTGTACAAGACCTTCGAGAGGTCAAGTATGCCGTGGTGCGCTCCGAGAGTGTCATATCTTCTAGGGTGTGCTCTCGGGGTGTGACAAAACACTTGATCAAAAATGCATTTGACCATTATAATAATACTTAGAGTCTTCGGCTGAGTAAGTAAGTCAGGCCAAGGGTTCATTTTGGGCCAACAATTGTTCTCGAGTGTTAGTCCCGCCCAGGATGTAGGCTTGGGGCGTGACAAGTCCCTTCTCTGATACAAAAATATAAATTTGTGAGTTCATTTCAAGTTTGAGTCTCGGATATCCTAATTAAGAAGAAGAGATTAAAAAAGGAATAAACGAGAAAATGAACAACACATTTGGATAATTGAGAGAAAATTTTATATTAATGAAAATAATTATTTTTTTAGATGGATAATTTGTCGTGTAAGTGTGGATTTTAATTGGATCCCCATTTATGAGTTAGGTTACGTTATAATAAATTAGGGTTGATTTTAAATAGGTCAATAGAAAGATATCATGAAATTAATTATTTTTTTCAACATTATTTTCAAGTGTATCGGTTCAAAATAGGAATCATAAGTGATGTTTTTGAAAAAACAATACGTAAAATATAATTTTTATTATTTATTTGAGAATGGTATGAATTTGGACCAATCACAATAAGAAATTCACTAAATAATAAATAAATATCTAATAAGTTTACTTAAGGGAGTTGTTCTAAATAAAGGCTAATATAAGTGAAAGGATTAACATCGAGAGTATTTTTGTAATCGAAAGTTGGACGTCGGGGGTATTTTAGAGCTGATAGGTGGATGTAGGATAGTTTTGCATCAATTCAAATACTTAAGGGGTATTTTAGTCCCTTTTCCGTATATTTTATTAACTAAATGAGTAAAAGTCAATGGAATGAAACATGGCACAATATTCTTAAATGTCAATGGTAATATCAATCTCAATTTATAGATTTGGGCATCTTTTTCTTATTAATACGTTTTGTGGTTATCATTGAATATATATATATATATATATATATATATATATATATATATATATATATATATATATAATAATTTGATTTTTTTTCTATGATCACACTTAAATATCAATTGCACTGTTCTTTTTTTCATCCTTCATTTATTTATTTTTCTCCTTTATTTTCTTTAAATATTCTTCTTCATAACTCTTACTCCCTCTGTCCCTTAACTTATCCACTTTTTTTATATAGTTGTTCCTAATTATTTGTCTATTTTGACAAATAAAAAAAGTACATTTTTTTACCTATTACACCCTAATTAATTACTTTGAAAAACATAGAAATTTTTGAAAATATTAAGTTTTAAACTCAACTGTCCTCCTTTATAAATGTTTTCAGCAGTTCCCTCAAGTATCGGGTTTAATAGCAAATCAAGCCAAAAGCTTTATGTATTTTGGTGCTAGAGCAAGACCCAGGGGCGGAGCTATGACATGGCAAGGTTGGTCAGACCAACAACCTTTGTCGAATTTTTTTTGAATATATATACTAAATATCGATGTTTTTGGATATATATTAATTGTTGAACAACCTTGATAATATAAAGGATGATAGTCCAGCGGTTAAGCCCCAGCGTTCCAGGTTCGAACCCAAGTGTTGGCGTTTTCTTTAATTTCATAATTATTCCATTTGTTCTCTTAGAAAAGGAAAAATTCAGATTGGTTTCGATCCCAGGCTTGCACATTTCGTGTATTTAATATTTAAATCCATCTTTATTTTTAAAAAAGTACAAAAGTTATCTTTTTTAAGGAAACAAAAGATTTACTTTTGACTTTTTTTAATTTTAAAAAAGAATAGATTCATAGTTGTCTTTTCCTTTTAGTGTTTTGTCTTCTTCTTTCCCCAAAAACCCTTTACAACTTTATTCTTTATCTTTCTCTCTTCTCAAATTTTATACATATTTGCACGTTTTAAGAAATTGGAACCTTCAATCGTTGTATATTTCTTCTTCAACCGCCATTGAAGTGTGAAAAGTTATTTCTTAATTCTTGTTTTTCTTTAGTTTAGTTTTTTTATGATCATGTGTTGAAAGATTTGAATGTCTTTTTTTTATGCTAAAATTTACTCTATTTATTTGAGTATCGATCAACTATTTGGTGTATTGTGGATGATTTTTAATAAGTTTGGTATACTTGACTACTATTTCAATTTGGAGTTTAATGATTTTGGAGATATATTTTTCTATAGTACCCAAAACAAGTTTGGCGACTCAAAATCAAAATCAAGCACAGCGAGATGAAAATGTCAACCAAATAGAAATATCATCTCACTCTTCCCAAAGACAAGAATTCGATGTAATTGATTTAAAGGCAAAACCGGTTGAAAGAACTCCAATTTTGAATTGTCATCCAAACCTTTCTGATGAGATAAAAAGGGAATACATCATTAAAGGTCCTTGTCAACTTCGAACTCATCAGTTTCCTCAAACTGATTTTTTTGGAACACCATGTCATTCTTTTATACGTGGTTTGATGAATATCCTGATTGGTTGGAATATAGTATTAGTGCAGATGTTGCTTATTGTGTAGCGACCCCTAAAATGAAATAGGATGACTTTAGAGTCTCACACGTTAGTTATGACTGGAAATTAGTTTAAATGATGAAAAACGACTATTTAAGTTAGTTTGGTTATTTAAGAGCTCAAGCGTTAAGAAACGACCAAGATGTTCGAAAACTAGTCTTTTTATGCACTAGGGTGTTCTAGTATGTTGTTAGTGTTTTATGTGTTGTTAGGAGTCAAAAATTAGTAAAAGTGACCCTAGTATATAGATGGTCATAATTAGGGTCAAAACGTTCGGGTACGACTCCCCAAGGACCACCCTAGGGGTCCTCGAGGAGGACCCAAACGTTGGCCAAAGAAGTTGCCTGGGCAGCTTGGGGCAGAACCTTTAGGGAGTGGCTCTGAGTCGCAGACCTGCTCCACCAAAGGTCAAATTAGTCCCCTATGACAAGGGGGCTGTCGCGAACTCCTCTGTCCCACACTCCTATTTTTTTGAAGTTTGGTAACATCTCCAACGTCGTGGACTTGTTCCTCGACGACACCTGCAACAATTAAAGCTAAGTTGGACGATTAGTTTTAAGTCCAATTAATGTAGGGTTGCTTTGGGGTACTTTGAGGATTTATTAAAAACAGTTTTTTAGTCATTAACCCTCAATAAAAGTCACTTTTCATTAGACCCAATTCAAAAACCCCAAATGCTCTTAACTCAAATAATTCTCTCTTAGAAGAACCTCCATTGAAGAAGAAGCTTAGGGTTGAAGCTAGAGTCAAGATCAAGGGTTTGCTTAAGGAGTTGTTCAAGGTATGTAAAGCTCTTCATCTATGGGTTCTTCCACCCATAGAGTCCCATAGAATTTCCCCTAATTTATGAAGAAGAACCCCAATTAAGGTAGGGTTATTTTTAATGCATGGGTTTTAGGTGGGTATGATTCCAAATGGTTGGATACTACTCATATATGATTAAATTGATGTTGATTCATGTGATTATGAAGAATTTCTGTTGAATTTGTGATTAACCCTAATTTCTAGATTATGCGGGTTTAGGCTTTGAATGAGAAATTGATGATTCTTGTTAGATTCTCTTGAATTGTAAATATGTATAGGACTTAATCAAGAATAGAATTATGAAATCATGAACTAACCTAGATGTATGCATGTATGATAGAAAGGGAATTGGATTGACTAGAATTGGGACTTTATGATGAAGTATGCTTAGAATTGGCCTATGACTAAGGCTTAGAACTAATGTTTCTTGAAATCTAGACTAGTATGAGGATCATGAAGTAAAGTTTGAATGTAGGGCTTGAAGTCATATTGTTGATCACTACGGCTTGTAGAATGAGTCTAACATGAAGTAAAGTTTGAATGTAGGGCTTGAAGTCATATTGTTGATCACTACGGCTTGTAGAATGAGTCTAATATGATGAGTGGCTTGCATGTATGTAGAATGTGAAAGGTTAATCACCTAAAATGAATCATGCTTGTTAGAATAGAAAAGCTTGGGGTTGAACCTATGGATTCCCTCATAGATAGTTGAATTATGTAGCTTGGGATGGTATGTCTGATGGTAGCTTGGGATGGTAGGTCTCATGGTAGCTTGGGATGGTCTATCTCCTGATATCTTGGGATTGAGGAAGTAAGCTCTCCTAAGGTTAGCTTGATCTTTCATTTAGTATGATGATAGTTCATGGTAGCTTGCATTAGTAGTAGGCAAGGTAGCCTAGTATGGAGAATCGATACTCTCCTAAGGTTAGCTTGAAATAGCATGACTAGAGTGCCTTCATGGAAGCTTGATTTGGTTAGGCCAAGACCACTTCATGGTAGCTTAAGATTGAGATGTTACACTCTCCTAAGAATAGCTTAGGGTTGAGGACTTATGCTCCCCTGTGGATAGCTTGCATCTACATGAGTGGTTTCATAGAGTCTAGGTTGGTATTCTTATATCCTTCCTTTGTTAGCTTGGATTTTATGTTATTATGTTTTCCACGGCAGTAGGTTTATTATGTTAGCTAAGCTTAATATACTAGAATGTAAGATAAGTTAGCATGGATTAGGTTAGCCTAAAAGAAGTACTTAGTATGAATGGTAGTATGGGATACCATTCCTACATGGCACAAGTATGACTTGAAGCTACCTATGGAATGACCTTTTATGTTATGAATGACTAACTTGGATAGTTTCTTTAGTTGTCTTCCATGATATGATTGACTTAGGTTGGTAGTTCCTTGTCAATATGAAGTAGATCTAAGATGACACCTAAAGATGGTTGATACGAATAGGGTGACTTCAATATATGCTTAGTGTGTGTGGTAAAATGAGATGTCCTACATGCATTTCACAAGTTTACCTTGAGGTGACCTTGGGGTATAGTGCTCTTATGTCATGAAGAACTTAGGTCTTAATTATGAAAATGGATTATGATCAAGAATGACAAAGAGAGGTATTTAGCTTAGGTAGTAGTATGGGATGCTACCTTGGCCTCTCACAAGTATATTTTGAGGTGTTTTGTGATGTTCACTTGATTATGAAGGACAAATAGTTGAAGTATGAACTTATGTATGTCTTATGTTGAATTACTATGTTAGAATGCTAATGTTGGAATTATGTTATTGTCTCTTATGATTATGTCTTATGTTGACTAACCACTTTGAGATGTCTTATGTTGTATGTTAGCTTTCTTACTTAGTACTTTTGTACTAACGCATATTTCCTACAATTATAACCAAATGTAGGGGATTTTGGGAGATTGAGTGCTTGGAGGCTAGGTTCCCAAGTTTGGAGAAGATTGAAGATTGGTGAGTCCTCATAGCATTCGAGGACAACACCCTTATGTTCCCTTTATGTCATTTACTATGTTTTAGACTTTTATGGGCTACGTCCGAAGACATTATTACTCATGTATTTCGTAGATGGTTTTGAGACACGTGTTAGAAAGACTTCTGTTGTTATGAAATAGTTTTCGTACTATGTTTAAAGAAAAGTTTTTAATTCCCTATATTTTTATATGATGTTATGTAATGAAGCTAAGAGGTTTGTATAAGAGAGGTCAAGTACGCCATGTGACCCCTAGGGGGTACTCCCGGTTCGTTACATATTGTTTACCTTGTTACTTATTTAAGGATAAAACATTAATCAAGGTGGTGGTAATGTATTTTCGACTAAGGGATTTACAAATTGGCATAGAAAGGATAGCTTTGCTACACATATCGGTCCACTGGATAGCGTTCATAATCAATCCAAAAGAAAGTGTGAAGATCTCATGCGAGAACAACAATCCTCTGAAGCCGCATTTTACAAGTTGGATGATAAAAGTAAGCATGAATATCGGGTTTGGTTAAATACTGCAATCAATATGGTAAGACTTCTCTTGAATCAAGATTTTGCATTTCGTGGTCATGACGAGAGTGAATCGTCATTGAACAAGGGTAATTTTCTTGAAGATATTTCTTGGTTAGCTGCTAGATGTGATGCAATTAAACCTTTTATGTTAGAAAAAGCTCCAAAAAATAATAAAATGACTTCTCATTACATCCAAAAAGATATTGTGACTGCATGTAAGATTGAAACAGTTAATGCTATAATAGAGGATATAAATAGTGACTACTTTGCTTTATTGGTTGATGAATCTAGAGACGTGTCACGCAAAGAGAAAATGACTATTTGTCTAAGATATATTGACAAAATGGGGTTTGTGATGGAGGCATTTATTGGACTTGTTCATATTAAAGATACTAGTGTTTTATCTCTGAAAGAAGCAATTGTAGATGTACTTGCTCACCATTCTTTGACTTTATCTAATGTACGTGGGAAATGATACGATAGATCAATCAATATCCAAGGTGATCTAGGTGGTAGTAAAACGTTGATTAGACAAGAAAGTAGATTGGCTCATTTTGTTCATTGTTTCGCTCATCAACTTCAATTAACTCTTGTTGCGGTTTCTAAAAAGTGTGTTCAAGTAGGTGAACTTGTATAATTAATTTCAAATATTCTGAATGTGTTGGGAGCTTCTTTTTAAACGTGTGGATACTTTTCGAGATTCTCAAAAAAAGCATATCCAAATGGCATTGGATATGGGTGAACTAGAAACGGGTAGAGGGCTGAATCAAGAACTTGGTCTTCTTAAAGCCGGTGATACTCGTTGGGAATCTCACTACAAGTCATTTGAAAACTTTATTAGTACTTTTGACTCTATTATTGATGTTCTTGATACTCTTGGTGAAAATGCAAGTACTTTGGAAGAAAGAGCAAGCGCGTCAGGATTTCTCAGAAGTTGTCAAACGTTTGAGACTATTTTTTTGTTGCATTTGATGACTGGTGTTTTAGAAATCACAATTGATGTTAATGTTTCATTAAAGAAAAAGGAGAAATACATTGCAAATGCCATGATTCTTGTAAAGGTAGCAAAGAGAAGGTTAGAATCTTTAAGAGATAATGAATGATATCCTCTTTAAAAAAAATATTGAATAGGATTCACTTAAAGAAAAGGTATAAGCATTTTGTATCCAACATGACATTTCATTACCTAATTTTGATGATCCATATGCTTATTCTGGGAGATCACGACGTAAAGTAGTTATTTGTACTACTTTGCATCATTATCGTGTGGATGTATTTTATAAAATCATTGATTGGCAACTACAAGAACTTAATGATCGTTTTAATGAGGTGACAAGTGATTTGATTAATAGAGTATCTTGCTTGAATTCAATTGATTCATTTTCTAGTTTTGACATAAAGAAGATAATGAGAATGACTAAATTATATCATGATGATTTTGATGGGTCCAACATGAGAGCTCTTGAGAATCAACTTGTTAATTACATTATTGATGTTCGTGTTATTGATGATAGGTCTCCAATTTGGGTGGACTTGGAGAACTTTCAAGAAAGTTGGTTGATACAAAGAAACATTTAAACTTTTCTCTCGTATTTATTTTGTTGAAGTTTGCTTTGCTTCTACTTGTTGCCACTGCTACAGTTGAAAGAGCTTTTTCGGCAATGAAGATTATCAAGAATGACATGTGAAATCGAATGGATATATGAAGAATTATTAGATGGTTGCATAGTGACTTATGTAGAGAAAAAAGTATTTCAAGATGTTTCTAATGAGTGTATTATGAAAATATTTCAAGAGGTGAAGTGTCGTCGAGTGCAATTGTAGTTACCACTTTACATATTTTGGTGCGTATGAAACTATCTGTCAATATATTTGTCCTACTTCATCTTCCTTAGTTTATGCATTGATATTTAGTAAGTTCCCATTTTAAGAATTCTCATTTTGGATAGTTGGTTCATTTGATGTTGAACATGTAAAGAGTATGAACAACTTGGAGCACTATGTAGAAATCAATAATTGAGGTATGACTATTTTGAAGTCAATCTTTATAATCTGATTGAAAAGACTTATTTAATTTCTTTTACTTGTCCTAAAGTATGAACACCTTTGGCGAAAATCCTGTCTCCGTCAGTGGCAAGACCAACAACTAATACAAAATACATGATTCAAAAAAGGCAATTTACCTTTTAGGTATCTTGAAGTCCCTTTAAGCTCCAACAATTAGTCAATAAGCCAATGTCAACCACTATTAGACGGGATGCTAGGAAGGATCAACACTTGGGCAATGAAATTTCTATTTTATGCAGGGAGACTCCAGTTGGTACAAAGTGTACTAACTTTTATTCAAGCATTCTGGGCACAAATATTTCTCCTCCCAAAGATAGTGTTGCAACATGTAGAAATTATATGCAAGATATTCCTATGGAATAGTGATACACAAGCTAAAGGGAAAGCTCTTAGCATGGGATAAAATATGTGCTTAAAGGTTGTTGGTGGACTGAATATTACATATATGTATGTGTGGAATAAAGCAACAGTACTCAAACATTTGTGGGACTTATCTAAGAAAAAGAATAAGTTGTGGATTGTATGAGTCCATACTACTACCTCTAAGATAGGAGACCATGAGAAGTACAAGATAAACAAGCTTCTTAGGTTGTGAGAAAAATCCTACAAGCAGACACTGCATCTCAGAAGCTGGATTATAAATGACAAAGGTTACAGAGGCAGAAACATTCACATGTAAGGATATGTACAATAAGTTTAGAGGTGAACTCAACAAGGTGTCATGGAGAAGAATGATATGCAATAACCAAGGCAGCCCTAAATGGACATTCATCCTATACATGGCTATACAAAGGAGAGTGTATACAAAAGACAGGCTAAACAAATGAGGGATAAATACAGTTTGCTCATTTGCAAAGCAGAACATGAAACACGCCAGCACTTAATTTTCACATGCAGTGTTGCAAATGTGATATTGCAAAAATTACTTCAATGGTTATCAATCACCAGGGTGGAATGAAGAGATTGCATGGGCAATGCATGCTACTAGGAAAACATGAATACGTAGTATATAGAATGACATTGGCTGCAGCTGTTTACTACATCTGGCAAGAGAAGAACTACAAAAATTTTCAGCAAAGGGAGAGAAACATAGAGGAGATTATAAAACAAATCATTCAGAAAATTCATTATAGAAGTAGCATGGCTCCTAAACTGGCTAGTGCAATGCATAAACTAAATTTTTTTTCCTTAGTAGAACTTCTTGCATAGAGCCTGGACAAGGCCAGTGGTGGATACAAGATTTCAAGATAGTGGGTGCTCCCGTGACTACCGTCACAAAATATAAGTAAACAAATTTATGGATTATCATAAAATAACAATTAAATTAAAACAAAATAGCAAAAAATATTATTAAAACTATAATAAATATTATTTTGAATAACGTGAAATATATATATATATATATATATATATATATATATATATATATATGAAAAAATAGGAAAAGGAAACAAATGAAGTATAAAAAGAACAATTAACACAAGGAGTGAAAAGTAAAAGGTCTATAGAGGAGTTGGTCTTCAAAACATTTTTAAAAGAATGCTTAGAGTGGAATCGAACTCAAAACATAGATGCAATAATCCACCCTAAGCTCCCTCGAATGACCACTGAACCATACAACTAATTGTGTACTGGGTCTTCACTATTAAATTATATATATTATTTCAAACTTTTATATAAATATATATAGGTCGATACAAAATTAATGGGTGTTCGAGCACCCGAAATGTCCAATGTGGGTCCGCCCCTGGACATGGCAAGGGTGATGAGCTTTGAGACTTAGGATTATGTCCAACTTCCTAAGCTTCAAACTTGTACATATTAAAAATCTAGTAATACTTAGAGTTACCAAAAAAAAGTTTTTATTCATCCACTTCATAATTAATAGGGGTAAAATGATAATTTTACTATGTCAATCATTATTTCTTAATAGGTGTGTCAATTCAAAAGTTGACAAGTAATTAGGGACAAAAGGGAGTATCTATTTACATATTCAATTGTTACTCTTAATTTTCATAACCCTCATGCTTTTATATTCATAACCTCCACAAAATTAATTTAGAACTTTAAGATATCTTTTGTTGCTCCACGAATATCTATATAAATTCATCTTTCTTGTTTCATGGGATCTCTATACAATGTTATCATTTTCATCTATAGTTAAGAGTTAAAATAGTAAAACACTTACATATATAGTTTAAGTCAATGGAAAAGATTCTTGAATTTTGATTGGTTGGAGAGACGGTGTCGATCAGAACTCAAATTTATTGATTTTGTATTTCTTTTTCAACCATATTGTTATGATTAAAGCCTTAAGAATAATGTGATCATTGTATTTTTTTCTCTGTTGTTTTAATGTGCATTTAAAACATTAAAATACATCCCCTATTTGATATTTCTTGTCACACTTACGAAGATTTATTATCAGTATTACATTTTATTATTATTACTATTACATACATGTTTTAGTAGAAAAAAATATTAATTGAATAAACATTTTCATGGGACACATGTGCAACGCATGTGTACAGAAACTAGTAATACCGATAAAAAAGAAAATTTATAAATTGCCTTGAGCGCTAACGTAATTATGGATGGTGGGATGTAGATAGATATAATATAATATAATATGCCACAAAATACTTTCAGAAGCTAAATTATGTAGAGATTATTATTAGAGCCCATTTGCAAGTGTAAAATGGCTAAAGTACAAAGCACTCTCTTCTATATTAGACACAAACAACATTATTATGATAACACAAAGCTAAAAAGAAAACCAAAACAATTTAGCAGAGTTGGTTGCTTTATGCAGCTGCAGTGATGCACTCAATAGCCTGTTTGCAGATACCAGTCATGGTTTCCTCAGGTCCATATACCTACAACAATAAATTAATAGACAGGGAAAAGATTACAATGATGCTTAAGTTGTGATGTCGAAATTGCTTGATGCTATTGAAAAAGAATATATGGTTTTAGACTAGTTATACTTGGATACAGATTCATACCTCAATTGGGATGCCAATTTCCTCCCCAAGAGACCGCATTTTTGCGAGACCCTTTTGGTAGTTTGGACCACCTCTTCTGACATATATGTGCATTCTTGCAGCTTTAAGCTTAGATTCCTGTTACAACAACGCCGAGTTAGGAGTACCCAAGTTAATACAAGTCATATTGAAGATGGCTATGATTTGTGATGGTTTCGTACCTTCTCCTTCAGAGCTCGAATTATACCACTAAATGTAGCAGCAACATCAGTAAAGTTGGCTATTCCCCCACCTATCACAAGGGCTCTCTTACGGCCATCAGGATCTGCGGTTGCACACTGCATAATTGGCAATGAAATGAGTATCTTTTTCCTAATGAAAATGTTCTTTTCATTCTCTAGACAAATAAACCAAGAAAATGCCATCACATGTTCACTATGATGGTATATCCTATTAAGTTAACCGAATACTTTATGCTTACATCAATTACAACTCTCGCATACTGCAAGACCTCTTCTTCATTTGGAGCACCGCTGTATTCGGCATAATTACCGAGCTCAGAAGCATATCCAAGATCACCGACCTGAAGGTAACCCAACAAGGCAATTAAAGGAATGCAGCAACAGAAGGATAGTCAGAGTAACCAGCTACATTGGGCATAAGTTTTGCAAAGGAAAGAAACATACAGTATCTGCATAGATGACACTGGCACCTCCACCAGCAACCATCGTCCAAATTCGCCCCTTGGGGTTCAAGACTGTGAACTTCAAAGATGCACTTGTCTGAAATAGAACAATGAATTGAACACTTTAAGCATGTTAACAATTGTTCATAGAACCATCTGCTACCTCAACTGACACAGTTTAGACGAGGAACACTTTGTAGCGCACTGTTATGCTCAATATTTCATGCCCAAGAAACATGCAGTACACATCTACATTAAAAGAATCAGCTTTCTCCTCTTCTTGAATTTGTATTACTTGAAAAGGTTTTCTAAACGTTTTGATGGAAGATTAAACAACAGCTGTTTGTTTCGTTGTTAATCGCTTACAATTCCCAAAAGAGGGACTATTAAGACCGGGTAGATACATTTTTTTCTACTTCTGGGGAGTGGGAGAGGGTTGGCAATTCCAAGTCTTTCGTCCTTCATGCTTTTCTTAATTAAATGCCAAAGTGTCAAGAAATACCTTTTCATCCAGCCCATGAATAAAGCTCTCCGTAGCACTCATCACTCTTCCAAATGGCAATGGAAATTCAACATTTCCCCACCTGCAGAACAAAAGATATATTCTTATACTGATGATGCATGCATACAACACTCACATATATCTGGAAAGCAGTAGACGGCTAAATGCCAGTGTTCCAAGAGATTACTTTTTGAAGTTCTTAAAAGTAGCAGTGTCATCAAGCTCTCCCCTCATATCCAGTGGATAAGGCTTTCCTTCGACCAATGTGAAAGGATTCATCTCCAGGAAAGTAAAGTCCAGATCTGATAGAAAGAATATTCAAAGGCTCAGGCAAATCCAATGGCTATTAATGATGTGATAATGAAATTTGGGCATACAACATACCTTGAAACAAAGTATAAACCACTTTGAGGAACTCCTCAATTACACCTTTAATCTGTACAACACAAGTGAATTTCACATCGATATCAGTGGTTTCAGATTACATTGCAGAAACTAATATGACATATAAACTCGGTATATTAACCTTTTCTTATTTTCCCTTTTGCCTTTTTCTTTTTGAAGAAGAAAATCATTACTCAGTGCTCCATTTTGACAATGAATTTTCAAATATGGGTTGCAAGGATCAAATTTTCATAATTTGTGGCTTTCTCAAACATTTACCTCCAGTGGTAGAGTAGCAGCAAGTGATGCACAAATCTCTGATGTAAAAGATGTCCCTGTTGGCACAAAGATTGTCTTAACCTGGATTTAACACGGTAGCATGTCGAATCAATAGACATGCATAAAATACTGAACATATTAAAAAATAACATTTTTTCTGTTGACTTGTAACAAAATATAGGCACATTTCAAGTACCTTGTCCCAGTTCTCTTCAATATCTATTCCTCCACATTCAGAAAAGCTAACACTACAACCAAGTCTGTCTGAAACAATATTTAGGTAAAACTCCTCATTGTGGGGTACAAATGGCTCAACGATGAAGGTTGTGATGGGCCCTTTGCATCCACTCATCTCAACCTGTTAATGTGAAAATGCATTCTAATGGTATAAATATCTGTTTCAAGATAAAGTATATATTGTGTTCTCTTTATAACACAAAAATATTTTCAATCACCTCTTTGCCTAACCGTTCCTTCACAAAAGAAGCAACTTGAGCCAGATCAAGATTCAAGGCAACTAGCCCGCTTTTTCCACGCTTCCCAAATAACATATCAGGCTTTACCACCAATTTTGTTGAAGAAAGCCATGGCTCTTTCTCTACAAGCTCATTCAAATCAGTTGACTCTGTAATCTAAGACATCGAAAGGAAAAATACCATCATCATATTGCACATAGGAATAAATTTCCGCATTCTCTCAAATAAATCATCTAATGCAATCTATAATTGTCACAAGTAACATGAGAGATTGTTTTCTCTAGTCCTCCAACCTCCAAATGAATCTAAGCCTGGCGTCTGGTCCACAGAATAAACTCATTTAGCTCATCTTTTTGAAGCGCTTAATACTAGAAACAATGAAAGACTTGAAGAAGATACACACTCGAATTCAATAAAGGAGGTAGAACTTTTATTAAGGAGTCTAAAATTCATGAAGAAGCCTTAGGATGTCAATATGTATTATATATACATAAAAAGAATACTTATATCTAATTTTCCGATGAAATCCCCTCAAGAACATGTGGCTCCCGCCACTGTACTCACTGATTCATATGCAGTGATTAAGCAAGATCCATTACCTACTATTCTTGAGTTTAGTAGGTAACCAACAATCAACCAGATCTGTTTTACTAGAATGAGCAATATATGATGAATGCTCCAGAGTTACAACAACTCGAATAATTTCAATTTTCCATCCTACATTTCAAATACAGTTGGCCTAATTTTAACAAATGCAACCTAAAACTGTCCAGCATTCAGCTACCAGAAAAAAAAAAAAAAAAGAGGGTTTTAGGTGAGGGGTAATGTTAATTGAATCACAAGGTCATTCATTGTTTTGAGTTACCTGGGCAGATTTGATGGCCAAATCATAACCAGCAAGCCTTTTAAAGTGTTCTTTCAACAATCTTTTCGAATCATATTCTCTGATCTTCTTGCGGGCCATTTTCTCTGTTTAGATCCAAAAACTCATAATTAACAAAAAATTTCATACAAAAAAAAAAAAGCAAGAAAGTTGAGATCCTTACCGTTAAAAAGCTGAATCTGTATGGAACTTGTAAGAATATTGGGATTCAACTCACTATTGTAATATTGATGAGATTTTCAGAGATGGCTGCTTTACATTACATTATAAAAAAATATGGGCTAATTGAAAAATATAGTATAGTATATAGACACATACAAAATATAGAATCATAGAGTATATATTAGCGGGAAGTAATTGTCTGCGATGGACAGCGCAAATATGAAGCACGAGCGAGAAAATTACCTACCCATCCATGTCGACTAACCAACTCATAAAAACTATTCATATGATGCTAATTAAGGGAAAATTATGCGGATAAGTAAATTTATACTATTTAATTACTCATTATAGCTATAGTTTGCTATAATTACTATTCACGACTAACATTATACATTAATTACATGGGCTGACTTCGAATTTGTATAATTAGTCATGTTTGTATATGTATAATTCGCCAAGATATACAAATAAATATGTATAATATACAATTTTTTAGCCTATATACATATACAATTCACCTCTCTCCCACTCTCTGCCTCTCTCGCTCGCCTCTCTCCTCCCTCTCTCAATCTCGCTCGCCTCTCTCCTCCCTCTCCCAATCTCGCTGTCATTTATACAAATATATATGTATAATATACAGTTATATACAATTATATACATATACAATTCACCTCTCTCCCACTCTCTGCCCTCTCTCGCTCGCCTCTCTCCTTCCTCTCTCGATCTCTCTTGCCTCTCTCCTCTCTCTCCCAGTCTCGCTCGCCTCTCTCCTCCCTTTCCCAATCTCTCTTGTCATATATACAATTACATATGTATAATATAGAATTATCTAACCAATATACATATACAATTCACCTTTCTCCCACTCTTTCCCCCCTCTCTCTCTCCTCTCTCCTCTCTCTCCCAGTCTCGCTCGCCTCTCTCCTCTATATAAAATGTAGCTACAAATTGTAATTATCAAACTATAGCTATGAAGAGTAATTAATTATTTTTAAGTGGCTATATGTGAAAGTTTCTCATAAATTAATACTCGATAAATTAATAATTTCTCTAAAATAATATTCTCCTCCCATCTCGACTTGGATCAATGGAAAAAATTATCAATTTTAATAACATAATAAGATAATATATATTCACATGACCCCTATACAAATATATGGTCCCATTAATATCATAAATTAATAATTCTTTAAAAGTACAAATGTATCTAAAACAATTTAGTGAAATATGATTTTATTGTGTTCTATTTTTTCTTAAAATTTAAGTTGAAGCTCATCTCTAACTTTTTTTTATTGCATTCAAGATCTCCAATGTTGTCTTTTCGAACTGTACAATAAAATTGTGAAGACTTCTAGATGCGATAAGTGTTTTCTTGTGCGTAACTGATTCCAAACGTATAGTATCATCTTCAACTTCATAATCAACATTACTTTTTCCGATGGTATCTATAATTTCTTCTAAGCTCCAAACCTTTAAACATGTATCACTTTCACCAGGATAATCCAACAGGATATTGACATCCATTTTTGGTAATCGAGATCATTAATCATGACATCAAATTCATGAATGACGTTTTCACATGTAGGTTCGTTCGAATTCTGTGAGATTGCATCCCCTGAACGAATTTTACAGTGTCGAAAACAATTTGCTATTGTTTTTGTCGAACATTTGTTGTCCAAATAGGGATTGGAAATTGATAGCATCCAAACATCGATCTTTGTTGGATCAGTTTGTCCCACTTCATAACCTTCTAATATCCTAGAATAAAATTTATTCGATAAAACATCTTGAAAGCTCTTAGTATCACAACATTACAAGGTTGAAATTAGTAAGATACAATGATTTTGATGTATTCGTTGTACTATATGTATAATATTTTTCATACAAAATCAATAAATATGATATATAAATTAGTAAGAAACAAATGATTTTAATATAATTAATATTAACCTTCATCAAATCTCAAATCATTCTTTAAATTAATAAATATCAATTTATCAAGTAAATAATATCTCTATAAAATAATAAAATTTCATGGTCTCACTTATATTCATTATAGAGATTTTATTGTACTAATTAGGCATATTACACAAATATGCTCTTTAATTTTACCTCACTTTTATATTTATGCCCTCCAACTTTGAAAATATACAAGTAGACACTCAAACTTGTATAAAATTGAACAAATAGACACACCCGTCCTACGTGGCATCCTACATGACAATTTGCGTCCTACATGGTGTCATGTGTGTATTAGGCCACATGTCACACCCGTAGAGCATACCCCGGATGAGACCGGCGTCGTCGTCCTCTCAGAGGACTCAGACAAGCCCTTAGCATTCGTCATAACATGTGATCAATAAAATTTGTGAAAAGATTAAAACTTTTAACATACTAATGAAGTATACTTAGACTTCATACTTAAGATTCTTAAAGACATACGATATTCTGAAACTGTCTCACATATATAGAAACCATCTAAGAATGCAAATCTGGACTTAGCCAATAATACTCAATATGCCATATAGGCCTTAATACAGAAGAATCCAAAGAACATAAATGAAATCTAATACTCTTAAAATTCTACCAATGTCTTCATAAAGCTGGAAAATGGAATGGTAGAGTCCCGAACATGATGACCTACCGAGACTTGGAGAAAGAGTTCCAAGCTTCTTCAAATCGACCTCTTTAACTTCAATGGCCGGAACCTACAATTGTAGTAATATAAAGTAATGGGGTTAGTACGCCACATGTACTAAGTATGGGTATATGCACATAACACATAGGGACATGCATGAAAAAGGATCATTTATCATCTCTTTAGAAAACATGCTAAGTCATATGAAAGTCTTCAATGCACATACCATATAACATATACAAGTTAAAGATTCCATCACTTAAAGCATCATCATAATCAAAGACATATTCTCATAGAGTCATGTTAACATTTCATATTCAATAAATCATATAAACATAACATACAAAACATTTACCAATGACCTCATCCCCAACCTACAAGTGCAATGGTCATGTGAAGCCCCATAACCCCACATAACCGAGTAGATAAGATAGGAGACCATAAGTAAAGCCTTGCTTCATGTAACTTGTAACATAAGTAATCATCACTTCATATAGCAATATAACCAAATAACGTATTTATCATAATGACCGACATTCATGTAAGAGTAACATCATATATCATAAGCATCATACCTTTCACGTTATCATATTACATAAGAACAATCTCCTAGGACTTTCCTTAGAGTCAACTTGTGCAATGTCTAGGTAGAGTCCCATACCCCTACCCATACTAAACAAACTCCTCAAGTCACCCTATTCAACGTTCATTTATTTGTCTTTCATTTTTACATGAGGGAACATTCGCATTAATCGACATAGACCATGTGAGCTAAACATGGAATCCGGTGTCATGAAACCCCACACCTAAAGAAGGTGGTCTACCGGCCAAAGTAGAACCTAACATGACATAGCTTTCTAGGTAGATGCACTAGCTAGTATCCTATGGTGGCAACATATTTCAAGAACTAGGAGATGTATTAGAGACCCATAGTTCCACATTACATGGCAGCCTCAATCTCATGAGAATCATTGTGAACCTACCTTCCAACTAGGGAAGGAACACTTCTCATAACTAGTTCATTGGTGCTTAGCTTAAGTCCCTTTCTTGAATAACCTTTCAGTTGTCTTTTATCATAAACTTATCATAGGTCATAGGAGATTAACTCCTTGTATAACATGATCATGAGCTCTTTTAGATTAGATGAGAATTTCCTTTCATCATAATACTTCATATGTGAGATTAGCATAACATAATCACCTTGTGTGAATCATACAAGGGATATCATAACTTGCATATTCGTATTCTTATCATGATCTCACAATTTACATGTTCATAGCCCAGCATATTCACATAGCAATATCATACATTCCTTCCATAATCATAGCATCATAATTATAGGCTAACATAAACATTGAGAGTAATCACACTTAGAAGACTTACCTCTTGCTTCCAAGAATCTTATTCATCATGCAATATTCATAATCATACATAGTGAAATACTCAATGGCATAATCAAGTACAACTCATCAAATCATGTACAAGATCAATGAATAGCGTAGGAGAAGGTAAACGGGTCGTAAAAGGGTTCATTCAAGTCTTAACTCCAATCCTAACATTTACACATTATCAAATACCATAAACAACCCATTCAAAACCATCACTTAGAGAAAGATCATGTATCACACGATATTCAAACATTATCAATCAATCACTCAATAATTCGTGTGAAATTAAACATAGAAAACGTTTACTTTTCATTGAAAATCATAAATCTAGGGTTAGGAAGAAAATCCGTTTTGT
The DNA here is from genome assembly GCA_016801875.1 of Solanum sitiens. Taxonomy (NCBI): domain Eukaryota; kingdom Viridiplantae; phylum Streptophyta; class Magnoliopsida; order Solanales; family Solanaceae; genus Solanum; species Solanum sitiens. The sequence goes on along the minus strand of JABWTJ010000187.1, from coordinate 903,530 downwards.
AGAGTAAAAACCCTAGTATTTGAAGTTCTTGAAAACTTATCTTGAAAGGAACTCTTGGGGAAAGGAATCCCAAGAGTGAAAAACACATACCTTATAGATGAAGAATCCACAAAATCTGATTGGGAACTTCGAAACCTTCGTCTTCTTCCTTAAGCTTTTCTTGTTCTTCAATGAAGTTTGGAAAAGAGAGCGTTCTCGAGAGATTGAGAGAAATTTCATTTGATCTGATTTGGGACGTGTAAAATTGGTCTAAAACTGACCTAATATCAATATATAGTCGTCCCATGAATTACCCAAAAGATCCTCCACTTAAATGTGTCTTTTAAATAAGTTAAATTACCAAAACGCCCCTCCTAAATTGACTAAAATTAGAAGAGCATTTGACTTAGCCAAATTCTAAAAATTTGCTAAGTGTCTCGGGTTTGACCATGAATTTAAATTAATTAATTAGGTCTTAGTTAGATACTCGGCTAGTGTCACCCGGTTAGGTCTTAGTTAGATACTCGGCTAGTGTCACCCGGTTAGTTCTTAGGATTTCGGGCACACTAGTTAGTTAATTTTAGTTAGTCCTAGGTTAGTTAGCTAGTTAGGTAAGTTAGTTAAAACCTAGGATTGGTTAGGAAGCTCGGCTCCACGTGGCTTGACCCGACGCGTGCCGACCCCCTAACCGAATCGGTTGGGCTTGGTCGCTTGTCTCTCAGCCGGTAGCACATGTGTTGCCGTGCACTTTCCTAACCGTGCACTCTGTAATTGCACTTGGAAAGTTCACTTCTTGTCCAAGGATCCTCACTATGTCCTTGGGCACTGCTTAAACTACATGATCATTTTAAATGATCATATGCTATGGTACCTAGACTTGACACTTGGATGCCTCGTACCTAATGTGCGTAACCGATGAAAATAAGATATTTAGCTTAGGGTCTTCATTGCAGGTACAATTCCTAATAAGCTTGGATTGGAGCATTTGAACATCAAAGTGTATTTTATGTTACTTGTGTATACATAGAAATTTGCTAACACCTTTAAGACAATATTCTCTAACATGCCCAATATTACTCAATATTGGGCATTGGAATGCCTATGTACCTCAATACATATTCTTAAAACCTAATAGACTCTTCACTAGATAAGTACATTTTCTGGAAACATCATTTTAAGCATTATTAAATAGATTAAGCTCTAGTCTAAGTCATGGCAAATTCGGAGTGTTACATTATCCCCCCCTTAGGAACATTCGTCCCCGAATGACATTAAAATCTTTTGGAGGGTAGGAAAAGACTCAATATTAGCAGCTCAACCAGCACATAACATATCATTACACTTAGCACTCAATTCATGATGCACAACATATATGAGCTACATATTTATAACACATAGTGAGGAATTTCCTTCTCAACCTTATCATAAGCTCAAAATGCATCAAAGAGTTATCATACTATCAATCTTCTCAAGATATCAACAAAACAACAAAATCTCAAGAAAACATAATGCATAGAAGTTTCATATAAGTGCAAGAATAGAGTATGAAAACATCTTCTTAAAACTCTAGTTGGTACTAGCTTTTACCAAAACATGCACCTATTTAGTAACAAGTTAATTTCATGATTATGCATTACTTTCTCTATTAAGATGAATATCTAACCTCAAGGAGTGAATAGATGAGGGTAGCGAGACTTCATGTCGGCTTCATCCTCCCATGTTGCACCCTCAACAAGATGGTTCCTCAATATTGGGCATTGGGATGCCTATGTACCTCAATACATATTCTTAAAACCTAATAGACTCTTCACTAGACAAGTACATTTTTTGGAAACATCATTTTAAGCATTATTAAATAGATTAAGCTCTAGTCTAAGTCATGGCATTTCCGAAGTGTTACACCACATAGGGCTCATGTGTCTATAGTTCAACTTTATGCATGTTTAAGTGTACATCTACTCGTGCACACTCAAATTTGGAGGGTATAAATGTAATATGAGACCAAGTTAAAGAGCATATTTATGTATTAACTAGTATATATCGCAGTGTATTGCACCAATATTTTACATTGTTATAATATTATTAATTAAAATTAACTAATTAGATTTAATATGAATTTTGTAAGGTATATTTTAAAATAATCATACAGATTATTAACTTATTTATTAGAGAATATTAAAGTATTATTAATACACAATATTATCTCTATAATTTTATTAGGTATATTAAGCTTTTAGTTTTATAATATATTGCATAGAAATTTACATAAAAATAATATTAATATGTTTATTATTTTACATTGATTAAAAAAAAACATATCATATGTTCGTAAGTTTTTAATTCTAAATTTTCACATGAAACGATTAATATCATGTATTAAAAGACATGTTGATACACTTTACATATGTTCTATTCAACATCGAAAAAAGTAAAAAATATATTTGATGTTTTAAATCCAGCTAAAATTATAATAGATAAATTAAACTAGAGTGAGTAATAAATAATTTAGAATTAAGTAAAAACTGAACATAAAAAGTATGACATAAATTTTATTACATTCATATAAAGTATGCGAATTTTTTAAATTATAAGATCTTCATAATTAGCGGTTAAACTCATTTGCAATTTTTTTTTCTTAGTGATGTGTGATGGGCCTCGCTGAATTCATATCTGTGTGTTTCACTGCCTATTTTAATTTTGAATCGTGCCTAATAGCCTATGTTGTTAATTTTCCAAATTTCATGCTTTAAAATTGATCTAAATTGTTGGGTTTTTCTTAATTGTTGTTGGGTCTGGTGGCGTGTAGTCTGAGTATCCCATATTTGTGCTAAATGATATTCTTTGCCCAATGATGGAGCATTTGACGTCATTCGTAAGGGTTAAAGTTGTCAAATGGCTAATTTTGGGAAAATTGGGGAATGTCTGAGTACTCTAGTGGCATGGGCATTATGGGTCTTGGTTTAATTGATCAAGTGTATGATTTTTCTTTTGGGGGCTGCGGGGTTGATTTTGGAAGTTGGGGTAGAAAGTAGGCACATTAGGTAGTTTGGTGAGCTAGGTCAAGCTCGCTGAACCACTCGAAGGTTAGTCAAAACCCCCTTGATCGCCTTTAATTTCATTATTTTTTATGCTTATGGTTTTGTAACATTTGGCGAGAAGCCTGAGTTTGCCGAGTGCACTCGGAGACTCACCGAAAGTATTTTTTGATCACCCTTTCTACGCCCCAACCCCTAAATGCACTGTAGCTTTTGACGGGCTTGTCTGTGCTCCCCGAACGCTATCGAAGATTTGCCGAAAGGCCCCTTCCCTCGCCAACATGCCAATTTTTCTAGGATTTTTTGAGTCAGTCCTTTCGACGAGCCTAATCTGGCTCGCCAAAGTGCTACGGTGACTCACTAATTATTTCGGCGAGTCTATTTGAAATATATTTTTTGTGATTTTTTTGAAATGTTGCTAACTTTGTACGATATTTTTGCAGAAATGGCTTGAACAAACCAGGACATTCCGCCCCGTAAAATAGCATGGGGCGTAGTGATAAATGAAGAGGCATCCAATACCCCTAAAAACCGAAAGATGGTACCTTCCATGGGAGGCAAGGACAAATGCAAGAAGCCAGTTTTCGAGGTCCCACAACATAACTCTGGCAATGAGGGAGAGTCATTTGACTCCTAAGTTGCATTCTTAAGCCGAATGATGGCCAACTTCTACAGTACAGGTGGGCGGAGATCCGTGCTAGGTCTCGTCCAGACTAATCGAGAGCTTCAGCGGCTACCCAACCTACAACAGATACAGTGCAAGCTCTAGCACCGACTGTTGTCCCAGTGCCACAAGTACAAGTTCCTCCTCCCTAGCTACTCAAAATATTAAAAGCCGATGGGTTACAGATAATTTTCTAGGAGAAGCTTCTATCCACGAAGGGCTTAGTGAATATATACTCTAGTGTGAGGGACACACTCTAGTTTCACAGTTTCGAGCAGTTCACCAAGACCCAAGGTCCCTATATTCCTACATGGGGCTGGAGTTCTGCAGAACATACAATGAGTTGGTACCTAAGGGAATGGAGAAGACCAGTTCCTTCAGACCGGTGAAGTCTGTGATGGTCCTAGGAAAGGATGTAAGGTGCAATGCCGATCATATTAATACTGTACTCAACAGGGCTTTAGATTCTGAAGATGCATATGAGGGATTGTATACTACTCTATCCTTAGATGACTTAAAAGGATTGCTTGACTCTCAAATTTATGATACCACCCCGAGGTGGATAGAGGGAGGAGCTCCCATCGAGAAGAAGGACCTGAATATTGCCTTTCCGTACTGGTTCAGTTTTATCAGCAACTCCAATATGCAATCCCAGAACGAGTCCATCCTCCACCATCCCAAGGCAGACTGCCTTGGGTTGATCATGTCCAGGAGGAGCATTGACATGGGACTCATCATAGAGCAGGAGATAGACATGAGGTCCAAGAAGATCCAGACGTACCTTTTGTTCCCCGTATTGATTACAAAGTTGTGACCGTATGCTGAAGTTCCGATTGATGATACGAGAGATATTGAGGTCACTCCCACATCTTCCACAAACATCCAATGTATAGAGGTCGATTACACGCGAGAGGAGGCACACAGGAGGAGAGCAGCTACGGTGGATTCATCCCCGAAGATAGATGCTGAGACAATTCCTGCAGACTGGCCTTCGGGCCTTCAGGTACACCTGCTTTTACTTCTTCCTCCCAGGCTCCTGGTGCTTCCGCCACTTCCTAGCGCGCCATGATTACTCAGGCCATGATCATGAATATGGGGCACTTAGCATATTCTACGGATGTGAGGGCTACTCGATTAGAGGTTGTGGTACCATGGATGATCGAGAGTTCTAACCTTGCTGCACTAACACCCCTTCGATTATCTATTGACACTCTCACGAAGAGAGTTAAGACTTGTCAGAGTAGACAGGGGTGATTTCAGAAGTGAAAACTTTGAAAGTAGAGGTCACTGATTTGAGAAAGGATGTTGACTATTTGAAGTCCACATACTTCACTTCACTTCTGGAGAAAGCTGATGATGTGGATGCCCCGATTACTGCTGATATTCCTCGATCACCATTGGAGACGTACAAATGAATGATATAGAAGCTGATAAGTCAAAGGCAGACAACGACGGGGATTAGATAGAGGTGCCAGAGGAGATCATCTACGAAGACGTGCGTGACCTTGAGGAGACGATTGTACAGTAAGTGATTCAGACATCACTGACAGAGACATCCATGGTAGGCCCTAGTGGATCGAGTTCTGCTGATGTGACACCAGGAATTGATGCCCCGACAGATAGAGTGATCGTGTAGACATGACCCATATTTACCTTCCTCTGTGTCGTTTTATTGAATTTTTAGTATATTGTTATATTTGAGGATAAATTGCTTTTGTTTGTGGTGGCGCTGAGGTATTTACATGCCTACCTCTTGTGATTAGTACTTTTGTTTATATATTTGGTTTTTGTGCTCTAAATTGTATTTTGACACCGTTTTGTGGATGTTTGAGCTTGGGCTCCGTATTTTAATTCAAATGTTTTTTCACCCTTTGATTTTTTTGCCACCTCTTGATTGTGTTTAAATTTTGGTTGTTCTTGTGCAAATTTGAGTATCGGTTATTATTAATATCGATGACTTGAATAGTGCTCTTAATAAAGCAAAATTTAATGTGTGGCTATGATGAGGCCAAATGAAATGGCATAGTATGTGAACTTTTTGCATCTCGTTGTGACTAGCCGGTTATCGAATGAGTCTTTTTGGATGAACATTGCAAACTAAAGAAAGTGTGGAGTCTTGTCTAATATTGGTGTCAATGCCTTGTGATGAGCTTACTGTGAACATTGTGTGATGACACGTACAATTTTCCCTAGTTTGGTTGACTAAGTGATGCAAGCTCTTGAAATGATTTTACGCGACAATCTTGAAGAGTGAAACAATGTTACTCTATACCTTTTTAGTGGCCTACCTTGTGAGTGTGTGAACTTTGTTTGTACACCCTTTGAGGCATATCCTTATCTTGGAAGAAATTTGATGAAATTGTATCCCCTCTCTATCAATTCACACATAATTCTCATGAAATATGATTTGTTTGAATATTCAACTTAGGCCAAAAGCATAAGCTGTGTGTGTGTGTGTGGGGGGGGGGGTGTTGAAAAGAGAAGAAAAATATAAAAGGTGTGAAGAAGTTCCCCTTGATCCATGAACTTGAAAAAGATGGAATCCCTCCATACAAAAAAAAGTGAAAAATAAAAAGAATGAAAAAGTTGTGAAATAAAGTGGTGAAAGTCGCAAAAGTAATAGGGTGTCCGATAGTCCATGAGAAAGGAATAATGGGGTTAATTTTGAACACGAATGAAAATGTTGAAGAAAAGGAAGGAAAGTTGTTTGTATCATATTTCATGAGGATAGCAACCACTGATCCTAAATGAACATACCTTTAGACTCAGCCGTATTACAAGCCTTGAAAATACCTTTTTGATCTTCAGCGAGATGAAACAAATGTTTGCTGGAAAATAAGGGCAAGCATATGGGTGATGTCATGCATGTGTTCTTCTTTTTGAGTGTGAGAGTAGTTTGTGATTTTAGATTTATAAATTGTTGAATAATTGTGTGTGAATATGGATTCATATTTTTGTGAGGGCATTTGAGGTTGAGCTTGAACTTGCATTTGAAGCAAGTGTTGTGAAGTTGAAAATCTTTGGTAATGGTGAGTCATAACTTGATCCTTTGAGTGCACAATTGACCTTTGCATGAGTAAGTTGATTCTTATTGTGTGCATTCATTATTGAGTCTTGTGTAGCACTGTTTGATACATCCTTTTGAACTGTTGAACTCGAGTTTTATTTGAGGACAAGAAAAAGTTTAAGTTAGAGTGTTGATGAGTCCGAGATTTTAACTCATTTAGGGATTTATTTACAATGATTTAGTGTCCTCAAATGCTTATTTTGTGCAAATAACTAATGTAAAACCCTTGTTTTACAGGTCTATGGATTGAGAAACAAGCAAGGTCACTAATTTGAATAAAAGAGAAGTAAAGAAGATGAATGAATGAAGAAATGTTGGCCCAGTGATAGCCAAATCCACTTAAAAAATTGGCGAACGACTGCTTGACCGCCTAAAGTTCCATTGTGCCAAGCCCTGAAAGAAAGAACCAAGTTAGCAAGATAAAGGAGCAGTCGGTGGATTGCCGAGTAGTTCCGCGATGCAGTGTTGGATGCTGAAGGCCAAGGGAGAAGAATGATGGAATTGACCAAAGGTAGATAACCGAGTGGATCGGTGAGTCCAACTTACTGCGCCGAGTGGCTCCTCGCAGTACATTTTTGGCGACGAAAATAAGTTTTTGAACATTTAGTTCAGTAACATTATCCATAATCAATTACTCTTTAGAACAAATGATTATTAAGTTTTGAACTGTGAGACAAGTTTTTCCTTTGTTTTCCTTAAGCTATGAAGAATTTGAAGTTTTTCACTTTTGAGAAATGGAAGTGGGTCTTTGAGATTCTTCGTATTGAAAAATTGTAGAACGAAATCAATCTTACCCAGTTGACGGAAACTCTATTTGGTAATGATTTTTTTTATCTTTTTATGAAATATAGCTAAAACCCCAATTCTTGGGGTGTGATTATGTGATTATCTTATGGGTATTGCTAATTGTTAGTCTAAATGGTATTTAGATGTGAGTTCAATCATTAATTATGGTTTAGTTTAAGAACTGTAGTTGCAAATGCAGTTCTACACTTATATTCTTTGCTTGCTTGCTCAAGAGAGATTGTGACAACCCTAAAATGAACTAGGTTTATCTAGAGCTTCATCACTGTTCTAAAGGCTTATAAATAGATTAATTAATGTGTTTGTGAGTTTTGAAGTCAACCCGGTTGAGTTTGAAGCCTAACATCAAGGGCGACCAAGACGTTCGACGACTAGTCCTTATGTGCTTGCATGTTCTTATTTCTGTGTCATGAGCTTATGAGGTCTTTATATGGTTAATAATAGTGTTTAAAGGCAGCATGTTAAGTTTGTTAAGGTTTGGAGGTCAAACGTCCAAGACGTTCAAAAGTTAGCTTTTGGACATCCATGTGTGTTGGTGCGTGTCTTAGCATGTTTTACGTGTTCGTTTGTGTTGAATTCGATTGCAGATGTTCCTAAGACCTAGACGTGCATGTTTAGGGTCAAACGTCCAGGAATGACTCCACCTAGGACTCACAAGGGGCCCTAGAAGAGGACCCCAAACTCAAGTGTGTAGACTGCCTGGCAGTGGCAAACCACGACCCCCAAATGATGGGCAGTCGACAAGGAAATGGCTCGTCGATGGGTGGAGTAGATGTTGCCATCTAGTATTCAGGTTTGGGAGTTGCAAACCCAACCAACAGACACCAATCGACGGGACGTATCCCTGTCGACGGGACGTCGTTGGGCAACCGTCGATGGTGCCTGCAATCTGCCTGCTTCACTGTAAGGCTTGGGGTGTTTTTGGGAAATTCACCCCAAGTCTTATAAAATAAGATGACGGTTTATATAGGTGTATTTGGGTATTTTAAGAGTATTTAATTCATTAAACTCTCATTTTGACCCTAGCACCTAGATCAAAACCTTTCCCTCCCAAAGTTTCTCCAAAAACCTCCATGAGAGCTCAAGGTGAAGACGGAGCTTGATGATGGATCTTCAATGGAGTTTCTTCTTCAGTTCTCTTTGGATTATTCTAATAAGGTATGGGAGTTCTTTATCTAAGGCTTTCTATCACCTTAGAGTCAATTTCAATAATGATTTTCAAAGATTTCAAAAAGATGAAAAGTCCAATTTCTATTCTAAGTCATGGGTTCTTGCATGAAACGTTTTCAAATATTAAGATATGATATTATTGATGTATAATTGATGTTATTCAATGAAAATCTCCATGAACCCTTGAACTTCTCAAATCTCTATAAATTGCTTTTGCATGGGTGAATTGATTATGGCTAAATAGTGATGAATTCATGTGTACATTGCTTAGGGCTATTAATTCATGTATAGATAATAATTTTATGGTTAATAGGCTATCTCAATTTTATTATATGAATGTTGGATATTGTTGGATTCATTGTATATTGAGTTTATTGGATTGAATTGGTGATCACGTCCATTGGTAAGGGCCCTTGAGTATTGTGTTGATTGAATTGGCTATGGCTTGAAGTTGTGAGATTGGATTGGTAGTATGCTGCCCTAACTCTGTTGATATTATGTAGTATAAGTCTTGTACTATGATGATGATTGGTATGGTCCACTTATGGTTGTGGTGCTTATGTGATAGAATTGTGAATAATGTGGCCTTGTCGGCATTACTTTATGAATTGTAAAACAATGTGGCCTTGTCGGCATTACTTTATGAACTATGTTATATAACGTGGCTATGTGATCATTGTAAATGTCTTGATGACTTGTTTATATATTTTAAGTTAAAGCATGTGTTCTTCTATGTAATTATATGTGATCATGCTAGGCTATAGTGGTGCCTTATGTATATATACTTGAAGTTGAAGTGTGAATCTTCCTAGTTGACTATATGAGACTTGTGATGACTTATGTTGATGATTCTATATTAAGTGTGTCGAGTGACTTGTAAGGATGCTTAGTTGACCCTTAGTGCTTCTCGAATGATATGCTATTTGTAATATGGTGAAGTATGCGTGTGTCTTATTTTGGTAGACTTGTGTCCCTTACTTGATACATGTAAAATATGAATATGTGATTCCTTGACTTGTTAGGCTAGAGCACCCTTGTCTTGTGTGTGTATGAGTGATTGAATAATGACCTTGAAATAAGTGAAGAATGTCATTAACTTGGAACCTTTTTGATGAAAGGTTATGATATCTTTGAATTTGAAAGTCGTAATGGTATCCTTCTTGTGTGAATGGTGGATTTAGGGTTGCTTGGCTAGAACGGCATGAAATCATCCTTAGGAAAGTCATTGAGCTATCATATTAACCATTGTAGGTAGCCTTAGTGGACCCTCTTTGGTAAGGTGTAATCAGATTGGGTTGTGAACAAGTTATGATACCTCTTCATTTGCTCCTTTATTGAAATACTCTATGAGGAACAAAGGCTAGCACCGAGAGAGTATGCTAGGGGAGTTTCTCTAAATAAGATGACATTAAAGAACAAAGAAACCCTTCATATTCCTTAACCATGTGCCTACATGGGATGTGTCCTAATTCGACCATTGGAAAGTAGAAAACTCTCCATCGGAGTACGTTCATGACTCCGGATTCCATGTATAGATAACATGGTATATCTTGTTTATTGCCTATTCTCATCATGTGGGATACATTATAGTGTTGGAGAAGTACGATGAAGTTTAGGTAGTGGAATGGGACGCTATCTAGACATTGCACGATTAGGCTTTGAAAATGTTAGTGTGTGAGTCCCTAGGTCTTCTTCAAGACCATTATGTGAATGTCCTTAAGTGTTGAATGTCTTCTAATGATTTAATGACTTCAGTAAAGACTTGTTAATTGAAAAGGTAGCTATCTAGGGTTGGTTTGAGGATTGTCTAGATAGGCTTGGTGAGGGTGTACGGGCGCTCTCTTCTTGTCTTACTTAGGCGAGTCTTAGAGTAACTCTAGGTAGGGGGTTTGATTAATGAAATGGGAATATCTTATCTTAGGTAGTCCAAAAGGATCTCTTTTGTGTGTTTGAAGGGATTGTATGGGTGGTCGCTTCATAACTCACTCAAGTGAACCTTAGAATCACCTTTAATAAGAGGATCTCATGTTTATGTAAATTGATGTGATATGTGATATGTTGGGATAACTTACTTTAGGTAGTCTTAAGGATCATTTAGGTGTGTGTGAAGGGGTTGTATGAGCAGCCGCTTCATGACTTACTTAGATGAGTCTTAGGATAACCTTTAGTAGGGAGTCTATGTGAATATGCTTGTGTTTGATGTTACGTGAATATGCCTTATATGTGATTATTGACTTGTTTGATTTCTCTTAAACTCTTTATGAAGGTTTTATATCAAAATATCATTAAAACATGCTTATATACAAAATGTCCCTTTTTCATGGTTTTTGCATGGCTTCCATACTTAGTGCATTCAATGTGCTAACCCCTTCTTTTCCCTTTTGGACTAAAGTGTAGGGAAATGGAAGCCTTGATATGACATGGAGGATGGATAGGTTTCTAAGGGTTAAATATGAAGTATTGGTGAGTCCTCATCGATTCGAGGACAATACTCACATGTTCCTTTTTATGTCATAGTCTTTATATTTATGACTTGTATGGGCTTAGTCACAAATGTTGTATACTCCAAAGTATATATGGTTTAATGAGACATTGTAAAGGTTTAATGTTTTAAAGAAAGTCTTCCGCTTGCGTAATGATGAAAGAGTTCTTCGTGTGTAAAGAAAATTTTAAATTCTTACTCATTTTAGATTGTTTATTATGCGATGATTGATACGAGTGGCTTAAGTGAGACTTTTCAGAGTTTCATATGCCGTGTGGCGACTCAAGAATGCTCTAACTTCTAGGATGTACTTGTGGGTCGTTATAAAGTTTTTATTTAGAGCATCAGGTTTGGGAGTGTCTTAGTTGTCTCATAAACCACATCTAGTAGAGTCTTGTTCATAATGTGAACCGCTCCACATACATTATAAGAGGCTATTGGGTGCTAGGAAAAGTTTCACTTCTTAATTCTTCTAATCGTGTCTAAGATGTTTGTATATAGTGTCTTTCTTTTTCCTTGTTCCATTATCTGTTGGTCCTTAGTGTGGCCTTTGAGGAGTTTGGGTTGAGGAAGAGAAAAAGGTTAGCTGTGACTTGTTAGATGGGATATGGAAGGTTATGATGGTGACCTTAGGTTTGTTGAGTCACCTTTTGAAGGGTAGAATAGTTCGAAGAAATGGTGAAGTATAGTGTTAGAAAGGTGAAGGAGTGGTAGTTGAGGTGGTTTGAAGTTGTTTAGATCCGACCTTAGAAAAGAAGAAGGTGAAGTTAAAAAGAGTAAAGGCGAGTTTCTCCTAGTAAAGGGGATGTTGTTGTTAGATGATGAGACCTTTGAGAGTGTTTGGTTTTTTCGGGATGGACTAAATGTTATAGTTTCGAGATGTCTAGTATATTTAAGAGTTGGTGAGGAGGTGTTAGTGAGGTTTAAGGTTCTTTGAGGGAGTTCCTTGTGGTATGTTTATGTTGACCTTAGTTTGGGTTTCTCCTAAGTGGGGAGTACGGAGAAGAGTATGGTTGTTGGGAGTGAGATATCCTTACCTTTTCCTTGTATGCTTATTCAAGCCTAAATTAAAGAGTTCCTAATAACTTGGTTTATATTGGGGTATTTTGTAAAAAATATGAGCATGTCTAAATTTTTATATGAAATTGGTTTGTTGAGCATGCTAGTGTATTATTGAGAAGTTACATATTGAGTCTTGTGAGAAAATTTGCTTTTTTGTGCTTTGTCATAAATGTTGTATGATTTTGCTTTGATGAGAACTTGCATTATGTTAAATTTGATGTTCCTCCTAATTAGGTGTACAATCATGGTATCGTGTGTTTGAATATGGGTTGTTTGCTTTTGTCGTTTTCCCTAAGTGTTTAAGTGTCATTTGAGGATGAATGTTCTTAAGTGGGGGAGAATGTGACGAACCTAAAAAAAACTAGGTTGATATAGAGCTTCATAACTATTCTAAAGGCTTATAAATAGCCTAATTAATGTGTTTGTGAGTTTTGAAGTCAACCCGGTTGAGTTTAAAGTCTAACGTCAAGGGACGACCAAGACGTTCGATGACTAGTCCTTATGTGCTTGCATGTGCCTATGTGTGTGTCATGAGTTAATGAGGTCATCATATGGTTAATGATAATGTTTAAAGGCAGCATGTTGAGTTTGGTAAGGTTTGGAGGTCAAACGTTTAAGATGTTCGAAACTTAGCCTTTGCACGTCCTTGTGTGTTGGTGTGTGTCTTAGCATGTTTTACATGTTCGTTTGTGTTGAATTCGATTGGAGATGTTCCTAAGACCTAGATGTGCATGTTTCTGGGTCCAAAGTATGGGAATGACTCCACCTAGGACCCACAAGGGTCCCTAGAAGAGGACCCCAAACTCAAGGGTGTAGATTGCGTGGCTGTGGCAAACCACAACCCCCAAACGACGACCATTCGATCAGGCGACGGCTCGTCGATGGGTGGCATCGATGGTGCCATGTTGCCTGCAGGTCTAGGAGTTGCAGACCCTACCAACGGACACCAATCAATGGGGCGTAGCCCAGTCGACGGTCCGCCATTGGGCAACTATCGATGGTGCCTGCAATCTGCCTGCTTCACTGTAAGGCTTGGGGTGTTTTTGGGAAATTCACCCCAAGTCTTATTGTAATACTCCGAAAGTCTAAAGCCTAATCTAGATCCTAACATGAGAGTCTAAGAGTTGTAACACTATTTTAAAGTCAATTATAATATATATAAGTCATTTAGGAAGTTTATAATAAAAACTTCAAGGAACGTCCATGATGTCCGAAAATTAGTCCAAGAGGTACTAGCGTGCCTTAGTCTATTTGACAATGTTTTAAGAGTCAGAAAATGATGAAATTTGGTGAAAAGGTGTCTAACACATATTAGAGTTGGTTTATAGTCAAAACATCTGGGTACTACTCCCCAAGGACCAACCAAAGGGTCCTTGAGGAGGACCCTTTTTGTTTGGCTAAAAGCTGTCAAAAGACGGTCCGTCGGTGGACTACAGGGCATAGGTCGGGGTCTCGTTGTTTGGGGTCAGTTTCACTGTAAATTTTAAGTTAAGTTGGCTTAATTAGTTAGTTGTTTATTTTATTAGTTAAGGTTTAAGGGATGGTTAATTAAGTTAGTTTGGGGACTATATAAGGACTAACCCTCATTAAACTAACTTAACACCCCAAAATTCCCAAACCCTTCTCCAACTTCTCTCTACTTTCTCTCTCTATTCAAACAGTCCATTGAAGACCAATCTTCAAGGATCACTAGGGCTTTCAGAATTCATATTTTCTCCATCAAACTCTAAGGGATCCTAAGGTATGGAAGCTATTCACTCTTGGGATCTCTTTCCCAAGAGGCTCTTCAAAATTGGTTTCCAATAATGTCAAAAAGTTGGGTTTTCTTCCAATTTTGTAATTGATCTTTAAAATTGATTTGATGTTGGTTTCCTTTGATTATTATTGATAGATTATGATTTTTATGGGTTAATTGTTGTATTTTTTAGTTTTTGACCTAGTTCTATGGAAGATTTCATGATTGAACCCTTTTCCCTAACCCTAGGTTATGAATTGAGATTGAATTGATTAGTGATGATACAATTGACTTAGTTCTTGTATAAATTACTATTATATGATGTTATTAAGTGGATTGATGGATCAATATGGTTGTATTGATAGTAATATCTTGAAGGTGGCTTATGAAGGTAAATTGGTAAGACTTTATGATCTTGAGTTCTTTACTTCAATGATGATGGCTTATACTTGATAATGGTATTCAATTGAAGTATTATATGTGATTAGATAAGAAGATGAGGATATGATGATCATGATAAAATATATTGACTATGTGAATTGTGAGATCATGTTAAGGGTATGATGATACAAGGTTGAATATGAATCACTTTTGTGCCTTACTATGATATGACTATGATCTGTTGATCTCACAAATGAAGGGTTGTTATGAAAGGACATTCTCCTGCAATAACTAATGATCTAATGACATGATTATACAAGGGGTTAGTCTCCTATTGCCTATAATAAGATATGATGATTAAGAAAGGCTTAAAGACATTTCAAAAAGAGACTTTACCTTAGCACCGAGTGAACTTGACAATGAGAGGTGTTGACTCCCTAATGGAAGGGATATTCACCAATGTTTACATTAGATGAGGGCGCCAATGCTAATAGGCATGTAGAGGGTTCAAGACATATCTCCTAGGTCCTTAACTATGTTGCCTCCATAGGAATACTAGCTAGTGGATCCACCTAGAATGCTATGTTCATGTTTTGGTTCTATCTCGGCAAGTAGAGCACCTTCTTTCGGTGTAGGGTTTCATGACGTCGGATTCCATGTTTAACTCACATGGTCTATGTTCTGTTAGGGCGATTGTTCCCGAAAGTAAAACGTAAGTAATAAACTGAACACTAACTAGGGTGACTTGAGGGGTTCTACTTAGTGTAGGTAGGGGTATGGGGCTGTACTTATACATGGAAAAAGTTGACCTTGAAGGAAGTCCTAGGAGGTAGTTCTTATGCACTTATGATACGAATGAAATGTATATGATGACTTTACATGTTGATGATCCTATATGATGTTAGTTTCATTTATGAACATGCTATTGGTCTAAGTTGATGTTCATGATTATGAATATGCATGATATGAATATATATGAAATTTAGACATTGCTTATGATCCATTGCTTGGTTTACTTGATTATGTGGGGTTATGGGGCTTCACATAAGCATTGCACTTGTAGGCTTGGGAAGGGGTTGTGAGTAAGGGTCTTATATGATGTGATGTTATGAACTCTTGGAATGAATGGTTATTTTAACATTATGTTGGACTTATTCATGCTTATATGATCTTAATATGATGTCATTCATGTTGATAATATCCATGTTGACTTAACTTTATGATGATGTTGGTCTTGTGTTGAATATGGACTTGTCTTAAGTTATTTTATGATTATTTGCTTGTATATATTCTTAATTTTGCATAAAGGCTTTTGAAAGTGACTTATCATGGTTTTGAACAAAATGTCCTTTTAAGCATTATTCACTGGTTTTACTTGCATATGTTTCCATACTTAGTACATGTGGTTGTACTAACCCATATTTTTTCCCTTTTCCCAAACAATATAGGTTCGGTCCATTGAAGTATAGTAGGCCACTTTGCAAGAAGACTTAGGCATTTCCCCAAGTTATTGGTAGGTCCTCAATTTTCGGGGATGTTACCATTTCACTATTCTAGCTATGAAGTTATGTCTAAAGACACTATTTCATTCCTTTATCTTTGAGACTATAGTTGTAAGCCTATATATGGCTCTTTGTATCAAAGTATGGGCTATGCTCAAATGTTGTAATACTCTTTAGATGGTTTAATGTGAGACAATGCTATTAGACTATTTCCTATGTATTGGTTAGATTGTCTAAATGAGAAGCCTATGTAAGCTTCATAAGCGGGGAGTCTATGTAAACTCCATATATGATATGTGAGAGGTCTATGTATACCTCACAATGTAAAAGTTTTTAATTTTACGCATTTTTGACCTATGATATGTTATGACGAATGCTAAGGTCTTGTCCAAGTCTTCCCCGAGGACGAAGACGCCGGTTATGTCTAGGAGGTGCTTCCCGGTCATGACAAACTTTGTATCAGAGCATGAGGTTGAAGTAATCTTAGGATTGATGTCTCACTAAACCACGTCTACGTAGAGTCTTGTTAATGGGTGTGAAGCGTGCCACACTTATGAATTAGAGGTTACATGATCTTTTTGGTAATCTTGAAAGTCATGCCTCAAGAGTGGTAACTCTATGTGTCCCTTTTTCTTCTAATCCTTTCTTATGGTTATAGGTGATGAATACGAGAAGGGAAGTCGCAAGGAGATTGGAGGAAGATTTGGATAATGCGGGAGTTACACCCCAAGAGAACCAAGTTCTCCACAAGGCAATCAAGTTCCTCCGCAAGACCAAGCTCCTATCATTCCTCCACCTATGAAGGATAGAGAAATAAGGTCGGCTTTTCTAAGTTTTGCTCAAGCTATGACTACCTAATCCCAAGCGCTAGCTACTCAAGCTCAAGCCATGATGGCTCAAGCAAACTGGGAAATTGGACCCCATATTCAACAAAATGCTAGTACCATGGCTTCTCGCTTAAGGGACTTCACAAGGATGAACCCTCCAATGTTCTTTGGGTCTAAGGTGAATGACAACCCCCAAGATTTTCATGATGAGGTCTACAAGATCCTATATGCTATGGAAGTGAGTTCTTATGAGAAGGATGATATAGCCTCATATCAACTCAAGGATGTGGTTCAAACTTGGTATACCTAATGGAGAGATACTAGGCCTTTGAGAGCGGGTCCTATAACTTTGGAGGTGTTTAGAAGGGCTTTTCTTGATAGGTTCTTCCGAAGGGATATAAGGGAGGCGAAAGTAGAAGAGTTCATCAACCTTCGTCAAGGAGGTATAAGTGTGCAAGCGTACTCTTTGAAGTTCACTAAATTGTCCAAGTATGCTCCTTCCTTGGTATCCAATCCTAGGGATGTGATGAGCCGCTTTGTGATGAGAGTGTCCGATGATCTAGTTGAAGAGTGTCATTCGGCGATGCTTCATGACAATATGGATATTTCTTGTTTGATGGTGCATGCTCAACAAGTTGAAGAGACTAGACTCAAGAGGAAGAATAGGGAGTTTAAGAAGGCCAAGTCTTATAAGGAAGGTACTTCCAAGGGTAGGGTTGAAATTCAAGGCAAACCTAGTTTCAAGAAGAGGGTCTCCAATAAAGTTCGTTCAAATTTCCCTAAGGCTAACAAGGATAGTGTCCCTAACCCTAGGTCCCAAAAAGTAAGAAGTGGAAATTCACCTAGTGATAAACCTACTTGTTCCAAGTGCGGTAAAAAGCATAAGGGTGAATTCTTGGTGGGAACGGGTAATTGCTTTGGTTGTGGAAAAGACGATCATAAGGTTAAAGATTGTCCCTTGATTAAGGCTAGAGGAAAGGAGGGTATCTAAGCTCAAGCAAGCGATCCTAGTTTCAATGCTCCAAAGAGGAACCACTATGCTCTCTGCTCTAGGGGTGAACAAGAGGATTCTCCTGATGTCGTCACCCGTATGTTAAAGGTGTTCTTTATTGATGTTTATGCTTAACTTGACACTGATGCTACTCTATCATTTTTAACTCCTCTAGTAGCTAAAAAGATTGATGTTCTACCCGATATTCTAGTTGAACCTTTTGTGGTTACTACCCCTGTGGGTGACTCCGTTATGGCTAGAAGAGTCTTTAGGAGTTGTCCTATATTTTTTCCCAATAGAGTTACATGGGTGGATTTGGTAGAACTTGATATGGTCGATTTTGATGTCATATTGGGAATGGATTGGTTGCATGCTTGTTTTGCTTCTATTGATTATAGAAAATGGGTAGTTAAGTTCCAAATTCCTTATGAACCCATCTTGGAGTGGAAGGGGGGTAACTCAATCCCTAGAGGTCGTATTATTTCGTGTCTAAAAGATTGTAAAATGATATCTAAGGTCTGTCTTTACGATATTCTGAAGGTCAAGGATCTTGAGTTCGACATTTCTCCTTTAGAGTCGGTACCCATAATGAAGGATTTTCCGGAAGTCTTTCTCGATGACTTGCCCAGATTTCCTCCCGAACGGGAAATAGACTTCGGTATAGTCTTGTTACTGGATACGTAGCCTATTTCAATCCCTCCTTACCAGATGGCTCCGACCGAGTCGAAAGAGGTAAAGCTTCAACTCAAAGACTTATTAGACAAGGGTTTCATAAATCCTAGTATTTTTTACCATGGGGAGCTCCGGTGTTGTTTGTTAAGAAGAAGGATGGGTCCCTTAGAATGTGCATTGACTATCGTCAAGTTAATAAGGTCACCATTAAGAACAAGTATCCTCTCCCTCGGATTGACGACTTGTTTGATCAACTCTAAGGGGCAATGTACCTTTCTAAAATTGACTTGAGGTCAGGGTATCACCAACATAGGGTGAGAGGTCAAGATGTACCTAAAACGGCATTCTGAACTACGTATGGTAACTATGAGTTCCTAGTGATGTCTTTTGGTCTTACTAATGCCCCGACGACTTTTATGGACCTTATGAATAGAGTGTTCCGGAATTAAACTTATTTCTTTGTAATTGTCTTCATTGATGATATCTTGGTATATCGAAGAATGATGGTGAACATATAGACCATTTGAGGTTGGTATTACAAGTCTTCAAGGAACACCAACTCTTTGCTAAGTATAGTAAGTGTGAGTTTTGGTTGAGATCGGTTGCGTTTCTTAGTCATATTATCTCAAGTGAGAGTATCGAGGTCGATCCGAAGAATATCGAAGCGGTTAAGAATTAGCCTATATCTTTGACTCCAACCGACATCAGAAGTTTTTTGGGTCTAGCCGGGAACTATAGGAGGTTTGTGGATAAATTTGCATCCATTGATTCTCTTTTAACACTACCTTGACCCAAAAGAGTGTTAATTTTGAGTGTTCAGAGGCTTGTGAAAGAAGCTTTCAAGTGTTGAAAGATAGGCTTACCTCTCCACCGGTGTTGACCTTACAAGAGGGTACCAAGGGTTTTGTGGTATATTGTGATGCTTACCGGGTAGGTTTGGATTTTGTCCTTATGAAACATGGTAAGGTGGTAGCCTATGCCTCTAGAAAACCAAGGTGCATGGGAAGAACTATCCAACTCATGACCTTGAATTAGCGGCCGTAATATTTGCTTTGAAAATATAGAGGCATTACTTGTATGGTGTCCATGTGGATTGTAACACCTCTAAAATGAATTAGGTGAAGCTAGAGCCTAACATGTGTGTTATGAGGTTTTAAAGTTCTAAAATGGTTTATAATAGTGTTTTGAGGCATTGTTTAAAGTTTGGAAGTGTTTGGAGGTCAAACGTCTAAGACGTTTGGAAGATTTTCCTTGAGACGTGTTTGTGTGTTCTAGTGTTCCTTTGCATGTTTTACTAGTTCGTTTTGGTTAAAATAAATTTGAGAGGTTCCTAACATCTATACTAGTGTATTTGAGTTGGAAACGTCCGGGCACGACTCCCCAAGGACCACCCTAAGGGTTCTTGAGAAGAACCCAACTTGTGGGTCAAAACTGCCCAAGGCAGTCTTCACTAACGGTGGCCAATCAATGGACCATTGTCCTGTTGACACCCCGTCGTTTGAGGGCATAGCCCATAATTAGTTTGGGAGATTATCCCCCTTGATGATGAGCCTATGACCCAAACCACGGACTAGCAGGAAGGTCCGTTGGTCGGTCTACGGGCCGTAGGTGCATCCGTCGATTGACAAGTGCAAATTTTTTGCAAGTGTCTCGGCCAAGCCAAGTTTATTTTGGGTATTTGAACTAGTGTTCTATAAATAGTTTGGGAGGTTACTTAAGGGATTTTTTTGATCTTTTAAGTAATTTTATAAGTCTAGAACCCCAAGTCAAGTCATTATTCAAAATCAAACCCCAAACCCCAAAGAAGAACTCTCTAGAACTCCATTGGAGCTTGGATCTTGATTTATCCATCAATTCTCCTTCAATTTCGTGGCTAATCATCAATAAAGGTATGGTCTTTCATCCTTGAACGCTCTTTCTTAAAGGAGCGGAACTTCAAAGTGTTTTCCAAGACTTTTCAAAAGATGAATTCTTATATTTTGATATCTAACCATGGGTTCTTGCATAAAACGATTTGAATAAATGATTTATATTGAATTGATGTTAATTGAATGATTTTAGATCAAATTAATTATAAACCCATGCAAATCATGAAATCCTAAATTTTACTATATTATGGTTGATGTGATCATAGTTCTATTGTATTGATTTCTTGTGTAGATTACTTTGGGCTATTGAATTATGTTAGAATCATGTTAGAATTGTATATAGTCTATCCTAATTTGATGAATTTCACATTGTATTATCTTGGATTACTATATAGTTTGATTATTGGTTTAGATTTGGTTATTATGGCTAATGGTAAGAGCCTTTGTGGATTGAATTGGTTGAATTGGCTATGGATTGGAGGCGTTGATGTTGGAACGGTGGTATGTTGACCAAACCTCTTTATATTGTGTAGTATAGGTCTTGAGTTGTGATGATTGGTATGGACACTTATGGTGGCAGTGCTGATATGATATAATTATGAAGAATGGGGCCTCTTCTTATTACTTTATGAATTGTGATGTTATCATGTTATAACTTGTATATGTGATCAATGTGAAGGCTTATATGGTATATGTGTGTGAATGAAGTGAAAGCATGTTTTCTCCTACTTGATTATAGGTGATCATGATAGACTAGGGTGATGTCTCTAGTTGTATTGATATGGTATTTTGTTAGGTAGACTTGGTCGTTCCTACATGATACATGAATATTGTTGTATAGTTGACATAATGATAATGTGTGTGTCTTGTGTGGTAGAGTATGTTCCTCTACTTGATGCATGCTAGTATGTGAATATGGACATTTTGACTTAGTAGGCATAATCATCTTTGTCTTGGATGTATATGGATGAATGTTGAATGAAAGTCTAGGATCGGTAGACCTAAGATGGTACCCTTCTAAGTATGACTAAGACGTGAAAGCTTCAATGTAAGAATAAGTTTATGATATCCTTGAAGTTAAAAGCCTTAATGTTATCCTTCTTGTGTGAATGGTGGACTTAGGGATAGGTTGGCCGGAATGACATGAAACCATTTCTAAGAAAGTCATTGAGCTATCCTTATTGATTATTGAGTGGCAGCACAGAGGACCCATCTTTGGTAGGTGTATCATGATTAGGTAATGAATAAGAGATGGTACCTTTTCATATGCCCTTATGGGAATGAAATTACTCTATGAGAACATGGCTAGAACTGAGTGAATATGCTTGTGGTAGTAGCTCTACTTGAGAATTGAACTAGAGTGTAAAGGAGACCTTGACATTCCATAACCATGTGCCTATATGGAATGTGTCCTAGTTCTACCCTTGGCAAGTAGAACACGTAGAC
Source organism: Solanum sitiens (assembly GCA_016801875.1). Classification (NCBI taxonomy): domain Eukaryota; kingdom Viridiplantae; phylum Streptophyta; class Magnoliopsida; order Solanales; family Solanaceae; genus Solanum; species Solanum sitiens. The sequence continues at coordinate 881,845 of JABWTJ010000187.1, read as the reverse complement.
TCCAGATTCCATGTCTAGCAAATATGGTCTATGTCGGTAAATGCCTATTCTCATCATGTGGGATACATTCGAGTATTGGAAAATCTCTACAACATTTAGGTAGTGGAATGAGACGCTATCTAGACATGACACGAGTAGGCTTTGAAGATGCTAGTATGCAGGTCCCCTAGGTTTTCTCCAAGACCATTATATGAAGTCCTTATTTGATGTAGTATCTCTTAATTGACTTAGTGAATGTCTATGACTTAAGATAGTGTAAGTTAAAGGAAAGGATCCCTATCTAAGGCAGTTTTGAGGGCTGCTTAAGTAGTCTTGAAGAGGGTGTATGGCGGTCTCTTCATGTTTTACTCAAGTGAATCTTAGATCAACCTTAGGTGGTGAGTTAAATGTTGAAAAGGGAATAATCTTATCTTAGGTAGTCTTGAGGATCACTTAGGTGTGTGTGAAAGAGTTGTATGGGCGGCCACTTTATAACTTACTCAAGTGAGCCTTAGAATAACCTTTGGTTGGAGGGTCTCATGTTTATGTGTTTTGAAGTGATGTTGACGCTATATTGTGGAATGTGACTATATGTGCTTATATTGATTTAAGTTGTTTCTTATTCTTATGTTATAAAGTTTTCTTCAAAAAGATCATGCTTCATACAGATGTCCTTTGAGCATGATTTTATTGCATGTCACCATACTTAGTGCATTTTAATTTACTAATTCCATATATTTTGTCTTATCTCTAAAGGTGTATGTGGCTATTGAGAGAAGTCACTGAAGTGAAGCTTGGATATTAACATTCATTCAAGCAAAGTTGTGGTATGTCCTCAATTGATTCGAGAACATAACTATGTTTAGTTTTTTATTGTTAAAGACATTGTAATAGACTTAGATATTTCTATTTGTTGATGTATGGTCCGTGACCCAAGATATTCGTGTGTCTTAGATGGAGACCATTAAACTTAGCCTCTTTTCTATGATTTTCTATAAAAGAGATTTTGAAGTATTATTCGATTGTTGTGAAAAGTTTAATTTCACACTACTTTTCATACATATATGAAATGAATGATGTCAAAGGGCTTGTACAAGATCTTCGAGAGGTCGATTACGCCGTGCCACGATTTGAGAATACCATTTATTATAAGGTATACTCTCCAGTCGTGACAAACTTGGTATCAGAGCATAGGTTATAAAGTAGTCTTAGGAATTCAAAGTCTCATTAAAGCCACGTCTAGTAGAGTCTTGCTCATCGGTTTGAGTCGCGACACATCTATGAGCGAGAGGCTATAGGACGATAAAATTTTACTTTCTTCATCACTCTTGTGTTGTACCATAGAGTTGAGGTTATAAGTGTCTATTCTTAATCTTTTCTCCTGTGTTTTAAGGAAATGACTACAAGAAGAATGGCCGCAAGAAGGTTGGAAGGGGAAGGAGTGCATGAGGGAGTTCCCCTAGGTGGATTAGATCCACAAGGAGTTCAAGTTCCTCAAGTTCCTCCTAAAGGTGATCAAGACCCTATTGTGAGCGGAGGTAATGAGGTTCTGGCGGTTCCCTAGGACATGACTAATGGGGATATTAGATGTAACGACCTGGGAGTACCCCCTAGAAGTTACGGCATTCCCAAATCGTAACATGGCGTACTTGACCTTTCGGAGGTCTTGTACAAGCCCTTTGACATCGTTCATTGCATACCCGTATGAAAAGTAGTGCGGAATTAAAACTTTTCACACAAATAATATCTTAAATTATCTTTCATATAAATCATAGAAAATACTAAGTCTCAAAATATGCCAATCTTAGACTCAAGAATACTTGGGACACGGCCCATAAAATACGAAGTATAGAAACTTGATATATTACAATACTTTCAATAAGGAAATCTAAACATCATGATGTCCTCGAATCTAGTGAGGACATACCAATTCTTGCTTGAATGAAATGCTAATCCAAGCTTCACTTCGAGGCTCCTCTCAAATGCCACCTACACCTTTATAGATAGATAAAATATATGGAATTAGTATATTGCATATACTAAGTATGGTGTAATGCATAAAATCATGATAAACGGACATTGTATAAATCATGATCTTTTGAGTAAAACATCATGAAACAAGTATAAGAATCACATATAACACTAACACGACATATATTACACAAGTTCACTTCAAAACACATAAGCATGAGACCCTCCTACCAAAGGTGATTCTAAGGTTCGCTTGAGTGAGTTATGAAAGGACCTCTCATAGAATCCTTTCACACACACAAAAGAGATCCTATAGACTACCTAAGATAAGATTATTCCCATTTAATTAATTAAACTCCTTACATAGAATTACTCTAAGACTCACCTAAGTATAACATGAAGAGACCGCCCATGCACCCTCTCCAAGCCTACCTAAGCAATCCTCAAAGCTACTCTAGATAAGTACCTTTCATTAACATACCTTTACTTAAGTCATTATGTTCATTAAATCCTTTAAGAGACATTCAACACATAAGGACATTCATATAATGGTCTTGAAAAAGACCTAGAGACTCACATACTAACATCTTCAAAACCTAGTTGTGCAATGTCTAGATAACGTCCCATACCACCACCTAAACTTCATAGAACTTATCCAACACAAGCATGTATACCACATGATGAGAATATGCAATAACCGACATAGACCATACTAGCTAGGCATGGAATCCAGAGTCTACCCTATTCCGATGGAGGGTGTTCTACTTGACAAGAGTAGAACTAGGACACATCCCACGTTGGCACATGGTTAAGAAATATCGAGGGCTTTTATGAACTCTAGTCTCCTACTCAAGTAGAGTCACATCGCACTATAGTCTCCTCCTCAAGTAGAGCTACAAGCCATAACGTATTTGCTCGGTTCTAGCCTTTGTTCTCATAGAGTAAATTCAATCATCTAAAGGTATATGAGAAGGTACCATCTCTTTGTACTACCAACTCATAACACCACAACCAAGAATGGGTCCACTAGGGATTCCACTAAAGTTCCATAAGGATAGCTCATTATTAACCTTCTTTTACTTAGAAGGTTCCACGTATTAGTCATGCTTAGAAGGGCACCATCATAGGTCTACCGATCCTAGACTTTCATTCAACATTCATTAATACGCATACAAGACAAAAGTGCATAAGCCTACTAAGTCAATATGTTCATATCCATATTCTTCATGTATCAAGTAAGGGTCACGAGTCTAATCCTTTCCATTATCACACATAGCATATCTCTCATGAAGCACAGAGGGACAACTTAGTATACTTGCTAGTAATCCTACTCACTTTAATAGGATCATCAATATTAACCATCAAAAGCCTCATATATATCATCAAGACCTTCCTATTACTAACATAATCAAGTTATAGCATGATAATATCATAATACATAAAGTAATCCCGACGAGGCCACATTATTCACAAGTATAGCACATAAGCACCGCCACCATAGTGGACCATTTCAATCATAATCACAATTCAAGACCTATATTACATAATATAAAGAGAGTTAGGGCAGCATACAACCAATCCACTCTCACAACTTCAATCCATAGCCAATTCAACCAACACAATACCCAAAGGCCCTTACAAATGACCATGATCACCAATTCAATCCGATAATTATAATGTACAATGAATTCAAGGTAATTAAATATGTATTTATAAATTTAAGACAACCTACACATGATTCTAATGTAATTCTTCCACAATTAAATATCCCAAATCAAACTACACAAGAATTCAATAGTATAGAGACATGATCACTTCACCCATAAAATAGTCAAAACTAGGAGTGCATGGTTTGCATGGGTTCACAGAGTTTTAAGGTTAAAATAATCAAATTAACATCAATTGAATCATAATACAATGTTTCAAAACGTTTAATGCAAGAACCCATGAATAGATGTTAAATTAGAAGGAATGATGTTTTGATCATCTTTGAAAAAATCATTGGAATTGACTCCTTGAAGAAAGATGATTCAAGGATGAAAAACGATACCTTTATTGTGATGAAAAACCCAATAAACTGATGGAGAAAAACTTGTAAAATTTGTGTTCTTCCTTGGAGCTTCAAAGCTTCATCATCAATGGATGTTTTTGGAGAGAAGAATGGAGAGGTTTTGTTTTGAGTTGAGGGTTTTGATTTGATTGGTGAGTTTAGAGGTATAAAAAGACTCAATAACCGTCAATAAGTCATCCCCAAATTACCCAAAAGACCCCTGCACTTATAAGACAATTTAACAAATTCAAATTTGACTTAAAAATGACGCGACCAAATCTGGGAGTTTACTATGCATCGCGGAGGCATTTTCAAATCTTATTTCTCAAAATTTTTGAGACAGAATGGTTCGTGACAGCCCAGCGTCACAGGACAAGATTTTTGCCCATTCAGTGCCAGCTGCGCGATGCGCAGCCACTGCCAGATCTTGGCTGGCGCGGCAGCTTAGCTGTTCCATGTTTGGGTCCTCTTTGGAGACCCTTAGGCTGGTCCCCGGGGCATCATTCTAGTACGTACAAACCCTTACATGTACGTATACGTGTAGGAAATATCGATACTCAATTTCCCCCTTAAACCATCCCCTAAAACATCACTTCAAAACACTATGACACACTAGCTCAACTTCGACTAGTTTCCGAACGTCTTGGACGTTTTACCTCCAAACACTTCCAAACTTTATATACTGCCTCTAAGCACTATTATTAACCATTTTAGGACTTTAAAACCTCATGAAACAAGTGTTAGGCTCTAGTTCAACCTAGCTCATTTTAGGGGAGTTACAATCCCCCCACTTGGACAACATTCGTCCTCGAATGACACTTGCTTCTTTTAAACCCTTTCCAGAGATAAGAAACTCAAGGCTAGAAGTACATGACCATACCTAACCATGCATAATTCTCATATAGAGGAGAACATCAATTTCACATAATTCAAGAGACTCAAAACACAACAAGAAGATAGAAACTAATCTACGACTCATCATGCAACAAGACTCACATTCTTCATTTAAAATAGGAGGAACTCCTTCTCCATTCATTATCATGATCATATACATCAATTCTAAACATATTACAACATTTTTCAACAAAAAAACAATTTACTCATTTTTTTCCAAAACTTAACAGTGAACTGCCAAGACCTTACAGTGAAATATGCTCAATTATTCCTGAATGCAACTCTTAAGCAATTTATGATGAAATCATGACAATATGAGAGATAAAACAATATAAACTTATTTCACAAAAAAACTATAACTTCATAAAATGCACAATGCAAGGAATCAATGAAATTCAATTCCAACAAGACTCCTAAATACCATGAAACATGCAACATTATACTATGACTTTGTAACTCTCAAGCTTTAGTTGAATAGAAGAGATGAGACAATAATTCAAAACTCCACTACTCACCATACTCCCCAACTTAAAAGGAACTCATAAAACTAAAGATATAACAAGGACTTACCAACATCATCATCATCATCCGGCTTTGATCCTCTAGCCCGGAGTTCATAGAAGGATTCCTCTTTGGAGCATCACCTTTCGGAAAACTAGGAGGATCTTGCTTAGACTCTTTTCCTCTAGCTGTACCATTTGTAAAATCCCTCACCTTATGTCCATCCTTACTACACCCAAAGTAATTTCCGGTACCAACTAGGCACTTCCCAAAGTACTTCTTCCCACAAGTAACATAAGTAGGCTTACCACCTTGAGAACCACTACCATCTTCACCCTTGACCTTGGGAGCACTAGGTTCATTATTGTTTGGAGACCTCTTCTTAAATCTAGATTGGTTTTGCTCATTGGATCCACCCTTTTTCAAATTCATTGAGATTCTACTATGCTTGGACTCTTCAATTGATTGAGCATACACCATGAGCCTAGATAAGTTCATCTCATTGTGGAGCAAGGCTGTACGACACTCTTCTTTCACAAGGTCGGCAACACCGGTCACAAACCTACTCATCTCATCCCTAGTGTTAGACACCAAGGATGGAGCATACAATACAACATAGTGAACTTCAAGGAATACTCATCAACACTCATATTGCATTGCTTTTGAGCTTAATTAACTCTTCAACCGGCACCTCCCTCCTCTCACAGGGAAAGTACTTTCCTAAGAAAGCCTCCTTAAACTCCTCCCACTCTATAGGACTTGACTCAACTGGCCTATTATCTTTCCATTGAGTGTGCCACACTTGAGCAACCTCCCTCATTTGGTACGAAGCTAACTCCGCCTTCTCCCTAGAAGTTACCCCCATAGCACTCAACACCTTATACACTCCATCAAGAAACTCTTGGGGATCCTCTCCCACCTTAGAGAAAATAAAGATAGGAGGATTCATCCTCACAAAGTCTCTCAATCTAGAGGTCATTGTACTCTCCAAAGCACACCCTAGTTCCAATGTCTCTATTCACATGAGTGGTCATGGCTCAGTCTAGGGCAACTAAAGGCTCTCTAATATCCCCATTAGTCATGTCCGGGGGAACCACCGGAAGCTCATACCTTCACCTCCAATAGGGTCTTGAACACTTTGTGGAGGAATTTTAGCATATTGAGCACCTTGAAGAACTTGCTCAACTTGAGGAGGAATTTCCTCATTCACCCTTCCCTTTTCCAACCTTCAATCGGCCATCCTTATAGTAGTCATCTTACTATAAACACAAAGAAAAACATTAACAAAGACACTCATAACTTTTTACTCTATGGCAAGACACAAGAGTAGAGAAAGAAGGAAAACTCTATCATCCTATAGCCTCTCGCCCATAGATGTGTCACGACTCACAATGATGAACGAGACTCTATTAGACGTGGCTTTATGAAACTTTTGATTCCTAAGATCACTTTCATAACCTATGCTCTTATAAAAAAATTGTAATGACCCGGGAGTACCCCCTAGAAGTTATGGCATCCCAAATCATAACATGGCGTACTTGACCTTTCGGAGGTCTTGTACAAGACCTTTGACATCGTTCATTGCATACTAATTAAAAGTAGTGCAGAATTAAAGCTTTTCACACGAATAATATCTTAAAATATCTTTCATATAAAACCATAGAAAATACCAATTCTCAACATTTGCCAATCTTATACTCAAGAATACTTGGGACGGCACATACAATACGAAGTATAGAAACTTAGTCTATTACAATACTTTCAATAAGGAAATCTAATCATCATGATGTCCTCAAATCTAGTGAGGACATACCAACTCTTGCTTGAATGAAATGCTAATCCAAGCTTCACTTCGAGACTCCTCTCAAATGCCACTTACACCTTTAGAGGTAGATAAACTATATGGAATTAGTACATTGCATGTACTAAGTATGGTGTAACGCATAAAATCATGATAAACATACATTTGTATAAATCATGCTCTTTTGAGTAAAACTTCATAAAAAAGGTATAAGAATCACATATAATACCAACAACACATACATTACAGAAGATCACTTCAAAACACATAAGCATGAGAGTCTCCTACCAAAGGTGATTCTAAGGTTCACCTTAGTGAGTTATGAAAGGAACGCCCATACATCCTTTAACACACACCAAAGGGATCCTACAGACTACATAAGATAAGATTATTCCCATTTCCTTAATTAAACTCGTTACCTAGAATTACTCTAAGACTCACCTAAGTAAAACATGAAGAGACCACCCATACACCCTCTCCAAACCTACCTAGACAATCCTCAAATCTACTCTAGATAAGTACCATTTCATAAACATAACTTTGCTTAAATCATTATGTTCATTAACTCCTTTAAGACATTCAACACATAAGGACATTCACATAATGGTCATGAAGAAGACATACGGACTCAAATACTAACTTCTTTAAAGCCTAGTCGTGCAATGTCTAGATAGCGTCCCATACCACCACCTAAACTTCATATAACTTATCCAACACTAGAATGTATCCAACATGATGAGAATATGCAATAACAGACATATACCATACTAGCTAGGCACGGAATCCAGAGTCTACCCTACTTTGATGGAGGGTGTTCTACTTGCCAAGGGTAGAACTAGGACACATCCCACTTTGACACATGGTTAAGGAATATCGAGGGCTTTTATAAACTCTAGTCTCCTACTCAAGTAGAGTCACATTGCACTCTAGTCTCCTTCTCAAGTAGAGCTACAACCCATAACGTATTATCTCGGTGCTAGCCTTTGTTCTCATAGAGTAAATTCAATCATCTAAAGGTATATGAGAAGGTACTATCTCTTTGTCCTACCAAATCATAACACCCCTACCAAGAATTTGTCCATAAGTCATCCCCAAATTACCCAAAAGACCCCTGCACTTATAAGAAATTTAGCCAATTCAAATTTCAATAAAAAACGACGTGACAAAATCTGGGAGTTTACTGCGCGTTGCATAGGCATTTTCAAAACTTGTTTCTGGAAAATTTCGAGACAGGATGGTTCGTGACAGCCTCGCATCACCGGGAAAGATTTTTTCCCATTCAGTGCCAGCTGCGCAACGCGCATCCACTGCCAGATCTTGGTTGGCGCGGCAGCTTGGCTGTCCCATGTTTAGATCTTCTATGGGGACCATTAGGCTGGTCCCCGGGGCGTCATTCTGGGATGTTTCGATCCTTTACATTTCCGTCTACGTGAAGCAACCATAGTTACTCAATTTCACCTCAAATCATCCCCCAAAACTTCACTACAAAACACTACGACACGCTAGTTCAACTTTGACTAGTTTCTGAATGTCTTGGACGTTCTTGGACTTTTGACATCCAAACACTTCCAAACTTTATATACTTCCTCTAATCACTATTATTATTTAGGACTTTAAAATCTCATGACACAAGTTTTAGGCTCTAGTTCAACCTATCTCATTTTTAGGGGCATTACAAGAGAGGCTCTACTTGCTTTAGTCCAAGCCATGACAACTAATGTGAATACGGGTGTTGATACTAGGGTGAATATTTTTGAGAGTAATATGACATTTAGGTTGAGGGACTTTGTGAGGATTAATCCTCCTATATTCCTTGGCTCTAAGGTGGGAGAAGATCCCCAAGAGTTTCTAGATGGCGTGTATAAGAGAGTGCATGCTAAGGGAGTGACTTATACGGAGAAGGCAAAATTAGATTCATACCAATTGAAAGAGGTTTCTCAAGTGTAGTTCACTCAATAGAAGGAAAATAGATCTGTTGAGTGGGGTTCTATAGAGTGGGAAGAGTTTGAGGAGGCTTTCTTGGGAATATAGTTTCCCCTTGAGAGAAGGGAGGTGAAGGTTGATGAGTTCATTAACCTTAGACAAGGTAATATGATTGTTGAAGAGTATTCCTTGAAGTTTACCCTATTGTCTATGTATGCTCCATCCTTGGTGTCTAACCCTAGGGATGAGATGAGTAGGTTTGGGACCGGTGTTGCTGAACTTGTGAAAGAAGAGTGTCGTACGGTCATGCTCCATGGTAATATGACTCTATCTAGGCTTATGGTGTATGCTCAATCTATTGAAGAGTCTAATCTAGGGAGGATAAGTGGGGATGCTAAGAGGGGGAGAACCGAGGAGCAAGTTTAACCTATGTTTAAGAAGAGGGATCCAAATCAAGATGGTTCTAGCTTTCCTAAGGCCAGATATGATAGAGGAGGTGGTTCCCAAGTGGTTAAGCCAAATTGTGCTACTTGTGGGAAGAAGCACTTTGGGAGGTGTGTAGCCGATACCAGTGGTTTCTTTGGTTGTGGTAAGGATGATCAAATGTGAGGGATTTTCCTACTATTGTGGCTAAAGGAAGAGAGGCCAAGCAAGTTCCTCCAAGCATTCTTGATGGTGGTGCTCCAAAGAGGAATCATTTCTATGTTTGTCCAACCTATAGGAGCAAAGTCGGATGAGGAGGCCTATAAGTTATAGTTTTCTCTCCTTAGTTGCTATGGGTTTCTTCTAAGTGAGGGAGTATGGTGAGTAGTGGAGTTGTGATTTGTTGTCTCTTCAGTTTTATTCTATTGAAGCTTGAGAGTTTGAATATCACTGTAGCATGTTGCATGTTGCATGTTGCATTTTGTTTAGGAGTCTAGTTGAAAATGAATTTCATAGATAATCTTGAATTGTGCATTTCATGAGGCTATGTTTATGCTGTTAAATGAGTGTATATGGTCTTGTCTCTCATATTGTTATGCCTTCATCATAAATTGCTTAAATGTTGTATTACTTTGTTAGTTAGCATACTTCACTGTAAAGAGTTTGATTGTCACAACTGGGGAGCATCCCCTAGAAGTAACATGGCGTACTTGACCTCTTGGAGGTCTTATACAAGCCAATAGTTATCATTCATCGCATTATCATAGGTAAATTTAGAGGAAAATTTAAAACTTTCATAGCACATCATATGCTAGATCAACACATCCATTATACAGATAAAATATCATAATACATATGTAAAGACTCTAATCTCTTTTTGCCATCCTAGACTCAACATCATTATAGTATAATAGGGACACGACCCTTTCAACATATAAACATAACTAACTATTACAACACTTTACTTATAACAATAACATAGGAAATCCTTGAACTTAAGAATTCCTTTCCTTGAGTTTGGGAATCACATATCAAGATATTCACTTTAGATACATCCTTTAAGCATCCATGACCTACACTTTATGTAAAAAGGTAAAGAAGAATGGTGTTAGTACAAGAATGCACTAAGTATGACAACCATGCAAAAACATGCATTTAAAAGGGGACATTTTACTTTGAAACCATGCATCATGCCTTTTTGTGAAAACATTATAAAACTTAATACAATAAGCATCATACAATTCACATACTTCATTTAGGCATATACAATAGTCAAAATATCACATAAAATCATACATTTAATTTAAGGCATAATTAGCATCACTTTACAGTATACTCATTTCATCTTACAATAACCTCTTTTTCTTTTTACAGTGAGCTCCTTCTCTTAATTCCTTTACTTTCCCAAGTAACCCTCTATTGATGTGTGGTGCAATGTATATATAATATTCCATTATACTATCCACACTCAAGCATCACCTTAAGGCCACAAGGAAATCTTGAATACAACCTTCATTAACCCAACACATACATTCATAGAATCGTTTCATACAACAAGGCATATAACTCACATTTGACCCAACATACTTTAGGGACAACATAGAAGAACTCATTACAAGACCACATACAAGTCAAGACTTCTAATCATTATCATAGTAAGACACTATTCATCATTAACATACATGGACTTCACTTCACAAAGACATCATAGAACTCTACTCACAATCCCATTCTAAGCCTACTTGTGCAATGTACATGTGAAGTCCCATAACCTCACATATACTAAGTAAACCTACAAGGAGACTACAAGCCTTAACATATACTTCATACATCAACAACACAAGTATAGCCAACTCCACTATATAGTCAGTAAGACCCACTTTATGCACATAAGGTTACACCACATTATATCGATTCATTAGGACTCATACCATGCATTTCATCACAATAAGTAGAGGACACTACAATGTCATGCATAAGGAGCATAAACATAATAATATACATTATAACACCTTCCTAGAACTCCCTTCAAGAGTTACTTGTGCAATGCATAGGTAAAGTCCCATACCCTCACCTATACTAAGCAACTTCCCTTAGGTTATCCTAGTTAGTATCCTTACTTTACTTCCATTATCCACTTTTATTTAGGGAAACTATAGCCTTAACTGACACTAAGACCATGGGTGCTACATGGAATTTGGTGTTGTAGAGACTTACACCAAGGGAAGGTGCTCTACCTTTCCAAAGTAGAACATTAACATCATGTTAGAATATTAGGTGATATCACTTGCTAGATCCTATGGGGCAAGCATAGTTTATGGAACTTAGAGGCATACATAGAAATATCACTCTATGACCTTGGGCTATGAGGTTACCCACCCCATGAGGACTATGGTGAGCCTACCTTCCTACATTGGGAAGGGACACCCCTCATCTTCACATTCACTCGGTTATAAGCTAAGTTCCCTTTATTGAAAGCCTTTATTATCATTACTTTATAAAATAGGCTTTAAGAGATTGACTCTCCATATGCTTAGATCATAGGTCATATTTGAGAGTTCATCAACCTAAATCATATGAGAAATCCATTCACACGGACATAGCATATTCAAGCACCATCTAGTTTAGGATACCCTCGAGAACACCTTTCAAGAGCCCCTTTATTGACTAGATCATCATACATTCATACTGGACATGTTTTCATGTGTGTGTGTACATATATGTGAGCAAACCTTTCACATAAACACCCTTAGACCACACATATTCATACATCATTTCATTCATGCATAAATCATGTTCATAGCTTAATCATGCATTCATGTTCATGTAAATAGATCACAACCTAGGAGTACCCTATCAAGGCACACATGTGTAATGCATAGACAAGGTCCCATACCCTTGTCCATACAAATACACCTATCAATTCATACTAGTTAAGGGGCACCTAACATGCTTCATAGACATACACTATACATGGATAGTAGTAGACACAAGTGCATATGGGAATACCCTTTCATGAGACACCATGAACCTATACTACTTGTAGACATGCATGAGGTGTGAGTGTGTGTGGGTTGGTCAACATGATCACATAATGGCTATCAACTTCACATTGAGGCAGTCACCCTCTTGACACCACAATGCACATTCAAACATAGACCACACATCAGAATTTGGCATAGTAGACAAGCTAACTTCACATTACACTTAAGACTCCTATCATTAGATATTAACACATTCATATAGGGGTACATGGGTAGGGGTCATTAATCATTATTACATCAACAATGGAAGTACCTAAACATCACCCTAACACAGTCATTCACATGCTCTTAACATTAGCAATACAACCTAGATTATAAACTAGCATAGAAGACTAGGCATGTATTTCACATAGTGTGATCATCATAACCACACACTCATATAACATCAATTTTCCTTCAAGGACATTATCAACACATATATTTATTGACAAGAAGTAAACACTGCCACCATAAAAGGACCATACCACAGAAAGCCCTTCAAGGCCAATCATCTAGCAATTCTATAAAAAAGTAAGGAAAGTAGGAAATCATACCAATTCCTCAACCTTTGATCATCATTGATCAATACTCCATTTTTATCAACAATTCGATCATAGGTAAGTAGATAAAAACATCTTAACACAAACGAAATCATGCTTCAACTATCCTAGAACTAAGATCACATCATGTACATTACATTATCAATATATAGAAGATAGAAGAACATAGGTCAATCCTTACCAAATCTACCTTGCTTTGATCATCAATGATCAATACTTATAATGCATCAATAATAAAATATTGGTCAGTATCTAAGGAGACCGTAACCTAAACGAATTCATACTTCAATTGCCACAGAATCGAGATCATATCAAGTGCTCTACATTAACAATCAATAGAAGGTAGAAGAACATAGGTCAATCTCATTTAAATCTTCAAACCTTGATCCACATGTATCACTCATCAACAATTCACCATCAGTATACATAATTGGCAGTATATATAAGAAATTTAACATGCTAGAATCATAATTCAATCTACATAAAGTCAAGATCACAATACCCATAATATAGACTAATTTGAGAATCGAAGGGAACATGGGTTCATCATGAAATTGGATTGAAATACACCTTAAAATTCAGTACATTATAATCATTTTATCATAAGCATGCTTTTGAAATCAATTTGAGAAAAAACCCATGGCTAGATTGAAAACCAGAAAGTTTGATCATGAACATCCATTGAAAAACATTAGAAAGAGCTCTTTAGATGGAAAATTATCTAAAGATGAAGGATCACCATACCTCATTGTAGGAGAAAACCACGAAATCTTCATGAAGAATCCATGGGAATCCAAGCTCCAAGCTGTTCTTGAGCTTCATCTTCAATGGAGGTTCCTAGAGAGGTTTCTTTTTGAGAGGGAAAAGTCTAATTTGAAGAATGAATTTGGGTATGGTATTTTGATCTTTTTAACTAACTAGTATACCCAAATATAAAATAACAACCTAGGGTCAGTTTGGGACGTGGGGTGAATTTTCCATTCACCCTTTTCACTTAACAGTGCCCTGGCAGTTGACACAGGCTGCATTGACGGACAACCATCGACACCCAGTAGGTCCAACGATGAGCCGTACTGGCAACCGTCGTTTGGGTCTAAGGGTTTTCAATTGGCTTGAGCCTTCACCAGCATAATTCTTGAACGACGCCTCCCCATAGACGGGGCGTAGGTGCAATGACAGAGCGTCATTCATGGTCGTCGATTGACACTGCCAAGGCAGTGTTTAGGGTCCTCCTTGAGGGCCTTCTACAGGACCCTTGGGGAGTCGTACCTTGAAATTTCCAATGTAAATACATTCTTATGGATGTCAAGGACCTTGGATACTAGTTTGAGGATCAAAAAACACACGCAACACATCAAAACATGCTAAGCACAGTCAAGTACGTCCAAGGGCTAACTTTCGAACGTCCTGGACGTTCTTCGAAGTTTGGCTTCCACATGATTTCAAATCAATCATACACGCTTTAAAAGACTTAATTAAAATATTAAAAAATCTTATTAGGCACATGTAAGTCTCTAGACACCTTAATTCATTTTGGGGGTCCTACATTGATGCTTCACTATAAAAAATTTGGAAATTTGACTAAATTGTTCTTTCATGAGAAATGGTTATAATGTGTATAGAATTGATTTATATGAGAATGATAATGTGTGGATAAGGAGTTCCTTCTATATGAAATGAAAATGTGAATCTTATTTCATGATGAGTCGTAGAAGTAGTTTCTATCTTCTTGTTGTGTTTTGAGTCTTTTGATTATGTGAAATTGGTATTTCTCTATATATGTGTATTGAATATATTGGTGGTATGGTTTTGTGCAGCTAGTACTGATTTCCTTATCACTTGATAATGCATTAAGTGTAGCAAGTGTCATTCAATGAAGAATGTTGTCCAAGTGGGGGTGAATGTAACACCTGTAAAACGAATTAGGTGAAGTTAGATCCTAACACGTATGTTATGAGGTTTTAAAGTTCTAAAATGGTTTATAATAGTGTTTTGAGGAAGTTTATAAAGTTTGGAAGTGTTTGGAGGTCAAACGTCCAAGACATTTGGAAGTTTTGCCTTGAGACGTGCTTGTGTGTTATAGTGTGTCTTTGCATGTTTTACGTGTTTGTTTTTGTTCAAATTGATGTGAGAGGTTTCTAAAATCTGTACGAGTGTATTTGTGGGTCAAAACTGCCCAACGCAGTCTTCACGAATGCTGGCCAATTGATCAACCATTGTCCTGTTGACGCCCCGTCGTTTTGGGGCGTAGCCCCAAAATTAGTATGGGAGCTTAGACCCCTTGATGATGAGCCTCTGATCCAAACCACAGACCAGTAGGACGGTCTGTTGGTGGGTCTACGCTCCATAGGTGCATCTGTCGATTGACACCAGCAAATTTTGTACAGGTGTCTCGGCCAAGCCAAGGTCATTTTGGGTATTTCACCTAGCGTTCTAAAAATAGTTTGGGCGGTTACTTAAGGGAGTTTTGGGTATTTTAAGTAGTTTCATAAGTCTAGTACCCCAAGTTAAGTTATTATTCAAAATCAAACCCCAAACCCCAAAGAAAAGCTCTCTAGAACTCCATAGGAGCTTGAAGCAAGGTGGGAGTTTGGAGCTTGATTTATCCATCAATTCTCCTTATATTTCGTCGATAATCATCAATCAAGGAATGGTGTTTCATCCTTTAACTCTCCTTATTCAAGGAGCCAAACTTCAAAGTGTTTTCCAAGACTTTTCAAAAGATGAATTCTTCTATTTTGATATCTAGCCATGGGTTCTTGCATAAAATTATTTGAATCAGTGATTTATGATTGAATTGATGTTAATTGAATGATTTTAGATCAAATTCCTTATGAACCCATGCAAGTCATGACATCCTAATTTTTACTATATTATTGGGTGATGTGATCATAGCTATATTGTATTGATTTCTTGTGTAGATTACTTTGGGCTTTTAAATTATGTAGGAATCATGTTAGAATTGTATATAGGCTGTCCTAATTTGATGATTTTCATATTGTATCATCTTGGATTATTGTATAGTTTGAATATTGGTTTGGATTTGGTGATTATGGCTATTGGTAAGAGCCTTTGTGGATTGAATTGGTTGAATTGGCTATGGATTGGAGGTGTTGATGTTGGAATGGTGGTATGTTGAACTAACCTCTTCTATATTGTGTAGTATTGTGATGGTTGATATGGTCCACTTAAGGTGGCAGTGCTAATGTGATATAATGGTGAAGAATGTGGCCTCGTCGGCATTACTCTATGAATTGTGATGTTATCATGTTATAACTTGTATATGTGATCAATGTGAAGGGGTATGTAGTATTTGTGTGTGAATGAAGTGATAACATGTTTTCTCCTACTTTATTATAGGTGATCATGCTAGACTAGGGTTATGCCTCTAGTTGTATTGCTAATGTATCTTGTTTGGTAGACTTTGTGGTTCCTACATGTTACTTGAATATTGTTGTATAGTTGACATAATGATAATGTGTGTGTCTTATGTGTTAGACTATGTTTCTCTACTTGGTGCATGCTAGTATGTGAATATGTACATCTTGACTTAGTAGGCTTAAGAACCTATGTCTTGGATGTATATGGATGAATGTTGAATGAAAGTCTAGGATCGGTAGACCTAAGATGGTGCCTTTCTAAGTATGACTAATACGTGGAACCTTCAACACAGGAAGAATGTTATGATATCCTTGAATTTGAAGGCCATAACAGTATCCTTCTTGTGAGAATGGTGGACTAAGGGATAGGTTGGCCGGAACGGCATGAAACCATTTCTAAGAAAGTCATAGAGCTATCCTTATTGACCATTGAGTGGCAACCTTAGAGTACCTATCTTTTGTAGGTATATCATGATTAGGTAATGACTAAGAGATGGTACTTTTTCATATGCCCTTATGTGAATGAACTTACTCTATGAGAACATGGCTAGCACCGAGTGAATATGCTTGTGGTGGTAGCTCTAATTGAGAATGAGACTAGAGTTTAAAAGATCCCTTGATATTCCTTAACCATGTGCCTACATGGGATGTGTCCTAGTTCTACGCTTGGCAAGTAAAACACCCTCCATCGAAGTAAGGTAGACTCCGGATTCCATGCCTATCTAGTATGGTCTATTTTATTTAATGCCTATTATCATCATGTGGGATACATTAGATTATTGGAAAAGTTCTACAACATTTAGGTAGTGGCATAAGACGCTATCTAGACATGGCATGAGTAGGCTTTGAAGATACTAGTATGTAGGTTCCCTAGGTCTTAAGCCAAGACCATTATGTGAAGTCCTTATTTGATGTAGTATCTCTTAATTGAATTAATGAATGACTATGACTTAGGCTAATGTAACTTAACAAAAAGGATCCCTATATAGGGTAGCTTTGAGGGTTGCTTAAGTAGGCTTGAAGAGGGTGCATGGGCGGTCTCTTCATGTTTTACTCAAGTTAATATTAGAGTAACCTTAGGTGGTTAGTTAAATGTTGAAAAGGGAATAATCATATATTAGGTAGTCTTGAGGGTCACTTAGGTGTGTGTGAAGGGGTTGTGTGGGCGGCCGCTTCATAACTTACTCAAGTGAGCCTTAGAATAACCATTGGTAGGAGTGTCTCATGTTCACTTGTTTTGAAGTGATGTTGATGCTATATTGTGGAATGTGACTTTATGTGCTTATGTTGACTTAAAGTGGTTTCTTATACTAATGTTATGAAGTTTTCTTCAAAGAGAGCATGTTTCATACAAATGTCCTTTTAGCATGATTTTATTGCATGTCACCATACTTAGTGCATTCTAATGTACTATTTCCATATATTTTGTCTTATCTCTAATGGTGTAGGTGGAAATTGAAAGGAGTCATTGAAGTGAAGCTTGGATATTAGCATTCATTCAAGCAAAGTTGTGGTATGTCCTCAATTGAGTTGAGGACATAACTATGTTCAGTTTTTTCTTGTTAAAAACATTGTAATAGACTTAGATATTTCTATTTTGTTGATGTATGGGCCGCAACTCAAGATATTCGTGTGTCTAATATCCCGACTATGAGACTTAACCTTTTTCCTATGATTTTCTATAAAAGAGATTTTGAAGTATTATTCGATTGTGTGAAAAGTTTTAATTTCGCACTACTTTTCATACATATATGCAATAATTGATATCAAAGGGATCGTACAAGACCTCCGAGAGGTCGATTATGCCATGTCACAATTTAAGAATACCATTTAATCTAGGGTATACTCTCGTGTTGTGACATGGATTTATTTACCGATCATAAGAGTCTTTGATATGTGTTCACTCAAAATGAGTTCAACCTCTGACAAAGAAGATGGTTGGAACTTTTGAAGGACTATGACATGAGTTTCCTTTACCACCCCGGCAAGTCCAATGTGGTTGCGGATGCTCTAAGTCGTTTGTCAATGAGTAGTGTAGCCCATGTTCCCGATGATACGAAAGAATTGGTGAAAGAGGTTCATAGATTGGCTCGGTTTAGTGTTCAGTTGAAAGATTCTCCAAAATGAGGGTCTATGGTTTATCATAACTCCGAATAATCTTTAGTGGTTGAGGTGTAGTCTAAGCAACACCTTGATCCTCTATTGATGGAGTTGAAGGAATCAGTACTTAGCAAATTCAATGAGTCATTCTCCCAAGGAAGGGATGGTGTACTAAGGTACCAAGGTAGATTGTGTGTACTGGATGTTGATAATTTGAGGGGGCAAATCTTGGAAGAAGCTCATGGTTCCTGATATTCTATTCATCTGGGTTCCACCAAAATGTATCGTGATCTTCGAGAGGTATATTGGTGGGATGGTTTGAATAGGGACATAGCGGAGTTGTAGCTAGGTGTCCAAATTGCGAACAAGTTAAAGCCGCGCATCTAAAGCCTAGTGGTTTGACTCAAGTAATAGATGTTCCTACGTGGAAGTGGGAAGAAATTAATATGGACGTTGTTGTTGGGTTGGCATGATCCCGGAGGCAAAATGACTCAATTTGGGTTATTGTCGATACATTAAAAAATCCGCTCACTTTATCCCCATCAATTCTATTTATTTGACGGAAGATTATCAAGAATATACGTTAATGAGATTGTGAGCCTAAATTGGATCCCATTGTTCATAATTTCGGATAGAGGTTCTTAATTCACTTCTCATTTTTTGAGGTCTTTTAAAAAAAGGCTGGGTACTCAAGTGAAGCTTAGCACAGCTTTTCATCCCCAAAAGGATGGCCAAGTGGAGCATACTATTCAAACCCTAGAAGACATGTTAAGAGCTTGTGTAATAGATTTCAAAGGTAATTGGGACAATCACCTACCATTGATTGAGTTCTCCTATAATAATACCTACCGTTCGAGTATTTCTATGGCATCTTTTGAAGCACTATATGGTAGGCGATGTAGGTCTCTGGTTGGGTAGTTTGAGGTTGGTGAGTCTTCACTCTTTGGTCCCAAGATAATCTATGAATCCTTGTAAATAGTTTGGATGATATGGGATAGGTTGAAAACAACCTACAGTCGCAAAAATCTTATGCGGACAATAGAAGAAGATACCTTGAATTTGAAGTAGGTGATATGGTCTACTTGAAGATTTTAACTCTGAAAGGGGTGATGTGATTGGGTAAAAAGGGGAAGCTAAGTCCCTGGTATGTGGGTCCTTATGAGGTATTGCAATGGGTAAAATTTGCATATGAGTTGAGGCTACGTAGTCAACTAGCTTTGGTTCATCCGGTATTTCATGTCCCCATGCTTAAGAAGTGTATTAGCGAACCCATGTCCATTCTCCCTATTGAAGGGTTAGGTGTGGATGAGAACCATTCCTATGAAGTGGTTTCGATGTAAATTCTAGATCCCCAAGTCAAGAAGTTGTGGAACAAAGAGGTGGCCTCCGTAAAAGTCTTATGAGAAACTACCTAGTTGAGGCAGCAACATGGGAGGCCGAGGCCGACATGAAGTCCCGTTATCCTCATCTTTTTCCTCAAAATTCTATCCAAAGTTGAGCTTTGTAATAATCCTCTTAAAAATTATGAATAATGTTGAATTTGGGTTGCTTGCTAAATATGTGCATGTTTATGGTAAAGGTTCATGCTAAAATGAGTTTTCATGTAAAAATGTTCCTTTGCTTGAATT
The DNA here is from genome assembly GCA_016801875.1 of Solanum sitiens. Lineage (NCBI taxonomy): Eukaryota > Viridiplantae > Streptophyta > Magnoliopsida > Solanales > Solanaceae > Solanum > Solanum sitiens. Next base: position 861,612 of record JABWTJ010000187.1, on the reverse strand, counting down.
GAACTTATTTGTGTTTTGTGTATAGTTGCCTTCATGAAATGATAGTGAGCATGTTAATGTGTTTTGAAAGAAGGTTGGCATAAGTGACTCTTGATGATCATGCTGAGCTCCTGTTGATATTAAGAAGGTAGTTCCTCATGTTGTAATGTTGAGCTCTTATATGTGGTAAATTGTGATTTGAGTTGCTATGTGTAAATGCCATGTTTATGTGTTGAATGAATTTGTGAAATACTCCAATGGGCTGTGACTCATGATGATTATATGTTGTTGTTGTGGTTGGGCTTCTATTCTTGAGTAATCTTCTCCCTATAAATTAGGTGTCATTCAGGGACGAATGTTCCCAAGGAGGGGATAATGTAACACTCCAAAAGTTCATAACCTAGTCTAAAGCCTCACTAGATGAAAAAAGACTTGATAAACTGTTCCTAAGCCTAAAATAATGTATTAAAATAAGTTGGAAGTATTAGAGTCAAAACATTAAAAAATGATCATGACGTCTAGAGAATTGTGAAATGTGCACTAGTGTGCCTTGGCATATTTCATGGGGTTTTAAGAGTCGGAATTTAGTGAATATTGGTGAAAAGGTGTTGAATATATAGAAGAGTGTGTTTAGGGTCGAAATGTCCGGGTGCGATTCCCCAAGGACAACCGAAAGGGTACCCTTCCATTTGACCCAAAATTGTCAAATTGACAGTAGCCAAACGACGAGCTGTTGATGGGTCAAGGGACCGTCGATGGTATTCGTTGGCAGAGACTTAGTTTAATTTCCAAAGTGGTTCGAAAACCTAGTTTATGTTTGTAACACCTCTAAAACTAATTAGGTGAAGCTAGAGCCTAACACATGTGTCATGACGTTATGAAATTCCAAAATGGTTTATGATAGTGTTTTGAGGCAGTGTATAAAGTTTGGAAGTGTTTGGAGGTCAAACTTCCAAGAACGTCCAAGACATTCAGATGTTTAGCCTTGAGACGTGCTTGGGTATTATAGTGTGCCTTTGCATGTTTTATGTGTTTTATGGAGTTTAAATTGATAGAAGAGGTTCTTAACATCTAGAAGAGAGTATTTAGGGTTGAAACGTCTAGGCACCACTCCCCAAGGACCGCCATAGAGGTCCTTGAGGAGGACCCAACCTTGAGCAAGCTAGCTGCCAAAGGCAGCAGCGAAATGCATTTATTTGGAATCAGTCCATGTCGTGGACTTGGTTCATGAAGGACCAGATTTTTGGTCCGCTTCGGAGAAACAAGGCGGACTCTAATGTTTCGGAAATTATTTTCAAAAATCATGTGGCAGTAGCTCAGCGTCGCGGACTTCTTTCCCGACTAAACTTCCAAAAAAATAAGTTGAGTTTGACTTGGTTAAAAGTTCCTATAAGTGCAGGGGTCTTTTGGGTATTTTGAGGACTAGTTATAGGCAGTCATTTAGCCTTTTTAAATCCCAATTCACCATTCAAATCAAAACCTTCAAGTCCAAAACAGAACCACACTATCTCTTCTCTCCAAAAACCTCCATTGATAAAGATTTGAAGCTCCAAGAAAGAATACATATCTCCATGTTTTTCTCCATCAATTTAGTGGGCTTTTCTTCACAATTAAGGTATAGTGTTTCATCCTTGAATCCTCTTTCATTCAAGGAGTCAATTTCAATAGTTTTTAAGATAATCAAAAAGATGAATTCTCCTATTTTGTTATATATCCATGGGTTCTTGCATAAAATATTTTGAAAATTATGATTGAATCGATGTTAAGTTGATGATTTTGGATCAAAAACTCCACGAACCCATGCAAATAATGATTTCCTTATTTTGACTGTATTATAGGTGATTTGATCATGTCTCAATTGTATTGATTTCTTATGTAGTTTGTATTGGACTATTGATATATGTACGAATTATGTTAGAATTGTATATATGCTGTCTTAATTTGATGATTTCCATATTAGGTCTTGTTGGATCATTGTATATTGTGATTATTCGTTTAGATTGGAGATTATGGCAAATGGCAAGAGCCTTTCTGGATTGAATTGGTTGAATTGACTATGGATTGGAGGTGTTGTGGTTGGAATGGTTGTATGTTGACCTAACTTCTTCTTTATTGTGCAGTATAGGTATTGAATTGTGTTGATTAGTATTGTCCACTTATGGTGGCGGTACTTATGTGATATCATTGTGAAGAATGTGGCCTCGTCGACATTACGTTATGAATTATGATGTTATCATGTAATAACTGGTATATGTGATCATTGTGAAGGTCTATATGACTTATGTGTATATGTGATGTCAAAGTATGTGTTCTTCTAAGTGATTATATGTGATCATGGTAGGCTATAGGAATGCCTTATATGTGTATGCTTGATGTTGGAGTGTGAATCTTCTTATTTGACTATATGAGTCTTATGATGAACTATGATGATATTTCTATAGAGGTGTGTAGGGTTACTTGCAAGTATACTCAATTGATACATAAAGAATGTGAATATGAATCCTTGACATAGTAGGCTAAAGCACCTTCGTCATGAATGTATATGTATGAATGGAAATATAACCTTGATCATAATTAAGAGGGTTATTTATGTGGAACCTTCAACCTAGATAGAAAGTCATGATATCCTTGAAGTTGAAAGCCGTAATGGTATCCTTATTGTGTGTATGATGGACTTAGGGGTTGGTTGGCTTGAATGGCATATTATCATCCTTAGGAAAAGTAATTGAGTTATCCGTTTTGACCATTGTATGGCAGCCCTAGTAGACCCCTTTGGTAAGGTGTATTATGATTTGGTTATGACTTCTTTATGGTACCTCTTCATATGCTTCTTAATTGAATTACTCTTTGACAACAAAGGCTAGCACCGAGTGAGTATGCTTGGGGAGATACTCTATTTAAGATGAGATTAGAGTACAAATAAACCCTTGATATTCCTTAACCATGTGCCTACATGGGATGTGTCCTAGTTCTTGGCAACTATAACACCCTCTATCTGAGTACGAAGACTCCGGGTTCCATACCTAGCTAGTATGATCTATATCATTCATTGCCTATTAATATTATGTGGGATACATGATAGTGTTGTATAAGTTCTATGAAGTTTAGGTAGTGGAATGGGACGCTATCGAGACATTGCACGAGTAGGCTTTGAAGATGTTAGTATGTAGGTTCCCTAGGTTTTCTCCAAGACTATTTTGTGAAAGTCCTTATTGTTGAATGTCTCTTAAATGGATTAATGAACAAAATGATTTAAGTTAAATATATGTTAATGAAAAGGTACTTATCTAAAGTAGATTTAAGGATTGCTTAGGTAGCCTTGGAGATGGTGTATGGGCGTTCTCTTCATGTCTTACTTAGGTGAGTCTTAGAGTAATTATAGGTAGGGAGTTAAATTGATGAAATGGGAATATTGTTATCTTAGGTAGTATAAAGGATCACTTAGGTGTGTGTGAAGGGATTGTATAGGCGGTCGCTTCATAACTCACTCAAGTGAGCCTTAGAATAACCTTTGGTAGGAGGGTCTCATGTTTATGTGAATTGAAGTGATCTTGATGCTATATTGTGTAATGTGACAATATGTGTTTATGCTTACTTGTAAGTGAGTCTAATACTTGTTTTATGAAGTTTTACTCAAAAATAACATGTTTTATACATATGTCCTTTTAGCATGATTTTTAATTGCATGTCACCATACTTAGTGCATTCTAATGTACTAATTCCATATATTTTATCTTATCTCTAAAGGTGTAGGTGGCATTTGAGAGGAGTCTTTGAAGTGGAAGCTTGGATTAGTATTTATTCAAGCAAAGTTGGGGTATGTCCTCAATTGATTCTAGGACATAACTATGTTTAGTTTTCGTTGTTAAAGACATTGTAATAGACTTAAATATTTCTATATGTTGATGTATGAGCTGTGTCCCAAGATATAGTTTTGTCAAAGATGGCGGATTTGAGACTAAGTCTTTCCTTATAATTTTATATAAAAGAGATATTTTGAAGTATTACTATTTTGTGTGAAAAGTTTAATTCCGCACTACTTTTCATACATGTATGCAATGAGTGATGTCAAAGGGCTTGTACAAGACCTCTGAGAGGTCAAGTACACCATGCCATGATTCAAGAATACCATTTCTTCTAGGGTATACTCTCGGGTTGTGACAAGCTTGGTATCGAAGCATAGGTTATGAAGTAGTTCTTAGAATCCAAAGTCTCATTAAATACACGTCTAGTAGAGTCTTGTTCATCGGTGTGAGTCACGCCATATCTATGAGAGAGAGGCTATAGGACGATAGAGTTTCACTTTCTTCATCACTGTTGTGTTGTGCCAATAGAGTTGAGGTTATAAGTGTCTATTCCTAATATCTTCTTTTGTGTTTTTAGGGTATGACTACAATAAGAATGGCGCAAGAAGGTTGGAAGATGAAGGGGTGCATGAGGAAGTTCCCCAAGGTGGATTGGATCGACAAGGAGTTACCCAAGGAGTCCAAGTTCCTCCATAAGGTGATCAATTCCCTATTGGAGGTGAACGTAATGAGGTGCCGGTGGTTCCCCTGGACATGACTAATGGGGAGATTAGGGAGGCTCTACTTACTTTAGCCCAAGCTTTGAAAACTCATGTGAATAGGGGTATTGAACCTAGGGTGAATGCTATGGAGAATACTATGACCTCTAGGTTGAGGGACTTTATGAGAATGAACCCCCTATCTCTGTTGGCTCTAAAGTGGGAGAAGATTCCCAAGAGTTTCTTGATGGTGTGTACAAGCTGTTGAGTGCTATGAGGGTGACTTCTAGGGAGAAGGCGGAGTTGGCCTCGTACCAATTGAGGGATGTTGCTCAAGTGTGGGACACTCAATGGAAAGATAATAGGCATGTTGAGTCGGGTCCTATAGAGTGGGAGGATTTTAAGGAGGCTTTCTTAGGAAAGTACTTTCCCCATGAGAGGAGAGAGATGAAGGTTGAAGCGTTCATTAACCTTAGATAAGGAAACATGAGTGTTGAAGAGTATTCGTTGAAGTTCACCTTGTTGTCTAGGTATGCTCCATCCTTGGTGTCTAACCCTAGGGATGAGATGAGTAGGTTTGTGACCAGTGTTGCCGACCTTGTGAAAGAAGAGTGTCGTGCGGCCATGCTCCACAATGACATGAACTTGTCTAGACTTATGGTATATGCAATATCCATTGAGGAGTCCAAGCTTAATAGGGTCTCTAGAAATTTGAAGAGGGGTAGATCCGATGAGAAAAACCAACCTAAGTTTATGAAGAGGGATCCAAACCATGATGGACCTAATGCTCCTAAGGTCAAGGTTGAGGGTGGTAGTAGTTCTCAAAGTTTTAAGCCTACTGGTACTACTTGTGGAAAGAAAAACTTTGATAAATGTATAGGCGACACCGGAGGTTGATTTTGATGTGGTAAGGATGGTCATAAGCTGAGGGATTGTCCTACTATTGCAGCTATAGGAAGATAAGCCAAGAAAGTTCCTCCTAATTCTCCGGAAGGTGATCCTCCAAAGAGGAATCACTTCTATGTTCTTCAAGCTAAGGGAGCCAATTCGGGTGATGATGCCGGTAAGTTATAGTTTTCTCTTTTTTGTGGTAATGGGTTCCTTCTATGTGGGGTAGTATGGTGAGTAGTGGAGTTGTGATTTGTTGTCTCTTCTCTTTTATTCAATTCGAGCTTGAGAGATAAAATGTCATAGTAGCATGTGAATATTGCATTTTGTGTAGGAGTCTAGTTGAAATTTAATTTCATTGATATCATTGCATTGTGCATTTCATGGAGTTATTTTGAGCTGTAAAATTAGTTTATATGGTTTTGTCTCTCATATTGTCATGCTTCCATCATAAATTGCTTAAGAGTTACATTATTGAAATGTTGAGCATGTTTCACTTTATGTTTTTTGTTGCTTCACGGTAAGAAATTCAAAATTTTGACTAAATTTTTCTTTCATGAAAAATTGTTATAATGTGTATAGGATGTATATGAGAATTATAATATATGGAGAAGGAGTTCCTCCTATATGAAATGAAGAATGTGAGTCTTGTTGCATAATGAGTCGTACAAGTAGTTTCTATCTTCTTGTAGTGTTTTGAGTCTCTTGTTTATATGAAATTGGTATTTCTCCTATCTATATGTATTGTATATTATGTGGCATGGTTATTTTCTGCCAGTCTTGAGTTTCTTATCTCTTGAAAGTGCCTAAAATAAAGCAAGTGTCATTCTAGGACGAATGTTCTCCAAGTAGAGGAGAATGTAACACCTCTAAAATGAATTAGGTGAAGCTAGAGCCTAACACGTGTGTCATGAGGTTATGAAGTTCTAAAATGGTTTATGATAGTGTTTTGAGGCAGTATCTAAAGTTTGGAAGTGTTTGGAGGTCAAACGTCCAAGAACGTCCAAGACGTTTGGAAGTTTAGCCTTGAGATGTGCTTGGATGTTTTAGTGTTCCTTTACATGTTTCATATTTTGTATGGAGTTCAAATTGATAGGAGAGGTTCCTAATATCTAGACGAGAGTTTTTAGGGTTGAAACGTCTGGGCACAACTCCCCAAGGACCTCCATAGGGGTTCTTTAGAAGGACCCAACCTTGAGGAAGCAAGCTGCCCGAGGCAGCAGCGAAATACACTTAGTGGGAACCAGTCCGCATCACGGACTTGGTTCATGAAGGAACATATTTTTAGTCTGCGTTGCGGACACAAGAAGGAGTCTACTGATTCGGAAATTATTTTCAAAAATCATGTGGGATCGCGGATTTGTTTCCCGACGAAAGTTCTAAAACTTTAAGTTGAGTTTACTTGGTTAAAAGGTCCTATAAGTGCAGGGTCTTTTGGTTATTTTGGGGAATAATTATAGACGGTTATTGAGTTTTTTTGAACCCAATTCACCATTCAAATCAAAACCCTCAAGTCCAAAACAAAACCTCTCCATCTCTTTTCTCCAAAAGCCTTCATTGATGAAGATTTGAAGATCCAATGAAGAAGACATATTTCCAAGTTTTTCTCCATCCATTTAGTGGGATTCTCTTCACAATTAAGGTATGGTGTTTCATCCTTGAATCCACTTTCATTCAAGGAGTCAATTTCAATAGTTTTCAAAGATAATGAAAAAGATGAGTTCTCCTATTTTGTTATCTATCCATGGGTTCTTGCATACAATGTTTTGAATCAATGAATTATGATTGAATTGATGTTTATTTGATGATTTTGGATCAAAAACTCCATGAACCCATGCAAATCATGATTTCCTTATTTTACCTGTAGTATGGATGATTTGATCATGTCTCAATTGTATTTATTTCTTATGTAGATTGTATTGGACTATTGATATATGTCTGAATTAGGTTAGAATTGTATATAGGCTGTCTTAACTTGATGATTTCCACATTGGGTCCTGTTGGATCACTGCATATTGTGATTATTGGTTTGTATTGGTGATTATAGCAATTGGTAAGAGCCTTTGTGGATTGAATTGGTTGAATTGGCTATGGGTTGGAGGTGTTGTGGTTGGAATTGTGGTATGTTGACTTAACTTTTTCTATATTGTGTAGTATAGGTATGAATTGTGTTTATTGGTATTGTCCACTTGTGGTGGCGGTGGTTATGTGATATAATTGTGAAGAATGTGGCCTCGTCGGCATTACTTTATGAATTATGATGTTATCATGTAATAACTTGTATATGTGATCATTGTGAAGGTCTATATGACTTATGTGTATATGTGAAGTCAAAATATGTGTTCTTCTAAGTTATTATATGTGATCATGGTAGGCTATAGTAATGCCTTATATGTGTATGCTTGATGTTGGAGTGTGAATCTTCCTAGTTAACTATATGAGTCTTATGATGAACTATGATGATGTTTTTATAGAGGTGTGTAGGGTGACTTGCAAGTATACTTAGCTGATATATAAATAATGTGAATATGAATCCTTGACTTAGTAGGCTAAAGCACCTTTGTCATGAATATATATGTATAAACGAAAATGTGACCTTAATCATAGTTAAGAGGGTTATTTATGTGGAACCTTCAACCTAGATAGAAGGTTAGGATATCATTGAAGTTGAAAGCCGTAATGGTATCCTTCTTGTGTGAATGATGGAGTTAGGGGTTGGTTGGCTGAAATGGCATGAAATCATCCTTAGGATAGTCGTTGAGCTATCCTATTTGACTATTGTGTGGCAGCCCTAGTGGACCCCTTTGGTGAGGTATATTATGATTTGGTATGACTTCAATATGGTACCTCCTCATATGCTCCTTGATTGAATTACTCTTTGACAACAAAGTCTAGCACCGAGTGAGTATGCTTGGAAAGTAGCTCTATTTAAGATGAGATAAGAGTACAAAGAAACCCTTGATATTCCTTAACCATGTACCTACATGGGGTGTCTCCTTGTTCTACCCTTGGCAAGTAGAACACCCTCAATCAGAGTAGGAAGACTCTGGGTTCCATGCCTAGCTAGTATGGTCTATGTCGGTTATTGCCTATTCTCATTATGTGGGATACATTCTAGTGTTGGATAAATTCTATGAAGTTTAGGTAGTAGAATGGGACACTATCTAGACATTGCACGAGTAGGCTTTGAAGATGTTTGTATGTAGGTTCCCTAGGTCTTCTCCAAGACTATAATGTGAAAGTCCTTATTATTGGATGTCTCTTAAATGGATTAATGAACCTAATGATTGAAGTTAAATGTATGTCAAGGAAAAGGTACTTATCTAAAGTAGCTTTAAGGGTTTCTTAGGTTGGCTTGGAGAGAGTGTATGTGCGGTCTTTTTATGTCTTACTTAGGTGAGTCTTAGAGAAATTCAAAGTAGGGAGTTTAATTGATGAAATGGGAATAATCTTATCTTAGGTAGTCTTAAGGATCATATAGGTGTGTGTGAAGGGGTTGTATGAGTTGCCACTTCATAACTTACTCAAGCGAGCCTTAGAATAACCTTTTGTAGGAGGGTCTCATGTTTATGTGTTTTGAAATAATGTTGATACTATAGTGTGGAATGTGACTTTTATGTGTTTATGTTAACTTGATGTGGTTTCTTATTCTATGTTATGCAGTTTTGTTTTAAAAGAGCACATTTTACAATAATATCCTTCTAGCATGGTTTTAATTGCATGTAACCATACTAAGTGCATTCTAATGTACTAATTCCATATATTTTTTCTTATCTTTAAAGCAGTAGGTGTCATTTGAGAGGAGTAATTTGAACTGAAGCTTGAATATTAGCATTCATTCAAGCAAAGATGTGGTATTCCCTCAATTGATTCGAGGACATATCTGTGTTTAGTTTTCTTGTTAAAGACATTGTAATAGACTTAGATATTTCTATTTTCTTTAAGTGTGGGCCGTGAGACAAGATATTCGTGTGTTTAAGATGGCCACAAGAGGCTTAGACTTTTTCTTATGATTTTCTATAAAAGACATTTTGAAGTATTATTCAATTGCTGTGAAAAGTTTTAATTTCACAGTACTTTTCATACATGTATGCAATAAATGATGTCAAAGGGCTTGTACAAGAACTCCGAGAGGTCAAGTACGTCATGCCACAATTTGAGAATACTATTTTTTCTAGGGTATGCTCTCGGGTCATGACAAGCTTGGTATCAGAGCATAGGTTATGAAGTAGTGTTAGAGATCCAAAGTCTCTTTCAAGCCACATCAAGTAGAGTCTTCTTCATCGGTGTGAGTCGTGACATATCTATAAGCGAGATGCTATATGACGATAAAGTTTTACTTTCTTCATCACTCTTGTGTCGTGCCAATAGAGTTAAGGTTATAATTATCTATTCGTAATCTCTTCTTGTGTTTTTATAGGAGATGACTGCAAGAAGAATGGCCACAAGAAGGTTGGAAGAGGAAGGAGTGCATGAGAGATTTTCCCAAGGTGGACAAGTTCCACAAGGAGTTCAAGTTCCTCAAAGTTACCAAATTCCTCCACAAGTTGACCAAGTCCCTATTGAGGGTGGAGGTAATGAGGTTCCGGTGGTTCCCCCAGACATGACCAATGGGGAGATTAGAGAGGTTCTACTTTCTTTAGCCCGAGCCATGACAACTCATGTGAATAGGGGTGTTGAGCCTAGGGTTAATGCTATAGAGAGTACCATGACCTCTAGGTTAAGGGACTTTGTGAGGATGAATCCTCTTTTTTTTATTGGCTCTAAGGTGGGAGAGTATCCCCAAGAGTTTCTAGATTGTGTGTCACGACTGGAATCTAGACCCCAGATGAGACCGGCGTCGTTGACCTCTCAGAGGTCGCAGACAAGCCTACTTACGTCATTCTTACTTTACATAGGTAAATTTTAGCGGAAAATTTGAAACTTTTTGTTTCTAAACATTACTTACTAAACATTTCTAATACATTCGTAATTCGTTCAACATCAACCATCTAAACATTAAGAGATAATCAAATGAAAGAAATAGTTCAATAACATAATCGTATAATTGCCAGAATGGCATCCATACATAGTCTGAATAAAATAAGAAAGAAACGCTAGTGGAACATGCTCCACTAGCTCAACTCCTAAACTAAGCTAGAACATAAACAGTAGCATCCTCGAAAGCATGAGGACCTACCAAAAACCGGATGAATGCTGGACGTCCAGATAACTGCAGCGATGATCCTGTAGCTCTACCGTCCACCTGTGCCTGCACCTAAAATAGTAGAGTTCGTATAGGGTTAGTACACACTTGTACTAAGTATGGGTATATGCAAGCACACACCAAGGACATGCATGAGAAAGAATAGCTCTTTCCTAACAACATGATTTTTGGAAGTCAAGTCAGTGGACTTGCCAAATTGAGATTAGGAAAGTTTCCAAATTTGGATTAGGAAAGTAAGTGAGCTTTCCAAATTTGGATTAGGAAAGTGATACCATGAGAATAACATACATCATCATACTTTTCACATTTGCACACAGCACATAACATTTACACATAGCACATATCATATAGCATACAGTACATTTTACATGTAGCACATAACTTCTTTCATATCATTTATTCATATACCATGAGACCTTGGGATCATGGACTTTACATTAAGACATCCCAGAAATGAGGGCTCAACATATGGGACCTCAACTAGGGAGTCTTCATTAGCAAACACAGAGTCTGCTTCATTCATTCATACGTACTTCATTTCATTTCGTTCATAGTCCAGTGTAACCACCGGTTATACCTAGGATGTAGTTTAAGACTTTCATTAGGTTCGTTGTGCAATGACCAAGAATGACCTAATGTCATTACTTGAATCTAACTCACCTGTTGATTATCCTATCCTAACACCTTTTGGCATTTATTCATTTCATTATGTGCATCATTTGAGGCTGGCCTCATTCATTCATTGGGAACTTTAACTTTAACCGACATAGATCATGTGAGCATCATGAAATCCAGTGTCTCCCCCACATCGAAAAGATGTGGAATCACCGGCCAAAGTGATCCAATAACATGCTAGCGTACATGGGAATTTAATCCCGCCAGATCCCTATATTGGCAGTATAGGTTCAAAGACTAGGAAATATAAGGAGACCCATACCCGGCAAGCCGGACAGTCTCATCTCATGAGAGTTACGCGAACCTCCGCCCTTCCCGAAAGAAGGCATCACCGCTCATAGCTAGTCTATCAGTGCTCAGTATAAAGTTCCATTTCATTCATCTCATACGTCATGGAAGCTAGCTTCTAGTATGAGGACATCATAGCTCATTAGATGATTTCTCATCTCATCATTTGTATTGAGTGTGTTAAGTTCAATACTCTCATTAGAGTGTTTATAGAGACTTGTCTCTTCATTATCTTACACTCTCATAGGTGAGTACGTGTTGGTAACATTTACTTAGGGTCATTTGAGATTACTCTCATTATTTACATTAGCCTCATGTCATGTTGTCACCTCATTCATTATCATTAGCATCTTTGCTTTTCATAGTTACTCACCTCTTATTATGTGAATGTTCATTTCATCATTTCATTATTCATCTCATCATATGCCAATGCACTTGGCCATTTAGTGTATTTACACTCATACCTAACCCTTCTAGGGTTCATAATTTCATTTCATACATCTTAGGTTCACTTACTTTTGATCATATGCTAGACTTATGAGTCTATACACACAAGCCATGAGGCTTCATTCGTAGTTCGTTAAGTAATTCTTACATTCCTAAGCTTATGTAGTACAAGACTTATGTATCTTGTAGTTATGCCAAGATCTTGAATTAGATCTAAGTAGGTGGCATTATTCTTATACGTTTTGTTCACGTATGATTTATGTATCAATACGGAAGGTTGGGCAAGGAATCCCAAGTCTTGAATCAATTGAATGTCATTTACATTATTAATAGATTTTATACTAATAGTCATGACATTTTAACTCTAAGTCAAAACACAATGTTTACATTGAAGGTTTACTTTTCTACTAAAAATCTCTCTTGTGTTGGCCGAGGGGTTGGGGGTTCAAGCCCCCACAACCCCATTTTCGTTTTTCTTTAATATGCTTCGGTTCATGTGAGGCTTTGGGACCCGAGATCGAGTCCCCTCAGCCACACCAAATTATCCTTTAATTTCCCCTCCCTTCCATTCGCTTAGGCCGAGAGGTTGTGGGTTCGAACCCCCACAACCTCTTTATTTATTCTCCTTTTTAAAAGTTGACTTATTTGAGTTGACTGTGAGGTTGTGGGGTCGAATCCCCACAGCCTCATTTTATTTTTATATTATCTCCTTCATCCGCATAGAGGTCGTGGGTTCGAATCCCACGCCTCTCAAAACTTTTCCTTTTGTTGGTTTCTAACCGAGAGGGTGTGGGTTCGAATCCCACCCCTCTCATTTCTTGTTTTCTTTTTCTTCACTCTTATCCCCCAGCCACCATAGGTTCGAATCCCCCTCACCACACGAATTTCTTCTTCTTTAATTAAACCATTTTTTTTTATTTTTAAAGGGGTGAGGTCTCGGGTTCAACCCTCAAAGACCTCACCTTATTTTCCTTATTTTTCTTGGCATTTGAAACATCTTAGTTTGGCAGAGACATATTAACAAAGTGCTGGAAATTCAAAGTAATTTCTTTACTCATTTTTATCTCCTTTTGTTAGTAAATTCATAAGGCAATACATGGTTCATTTGGTACGTTCTTTACCATAATTTTTCACACTTCTTAACCAAAATGTTAGCTTCTAAATTCAGCCATACTTCATATAACATGAACATCACATTTTACATCAATTAGTGTATGTAAAACAACAAACAAAACATTAACAAAATTAAGCCTCTAGGCAGAGACTCAACATGCCATACACATTTTCTTTCCTTAATTCGAACACGCACATAGTTGTCTTTTCATGAATTAACGTACATCAAATACATTAACATTAATCACAAATATCACATAATCCTAAGTCTACCAGTATTCATACCAACCTACATTCGTTGGGAGCTAATGACAGGGACATGCAACAGGGGATACAACCTTAGGTTTTGAACCGAATTTACTGAGTCCTAGGGGTCTCTTGGGAAAGGGACCAAGAGTAAGAAGACCCATACCTTTGTTTCTTGTTAGATGTTCAAAATGCTGCCCAAGAACTCCTCCACAAATCAGTCCAAACGCTCACACTCACACCTCACCCGACTAGCGTAGTATGTTTTGCTTAACGTTATCGAATTGCTTTCTCTTTTGTGTGTTGCTTGTGAATTCTTCAAGCATGAAGAATTTTTGTTTTCTTCTGACTTTTGTTCACGTTTTGCAGCCAGAGAGTGTGTGAGAAAGAGAGAGAAATCGTGCAAGAGAGTGTGGGGAAATGGGAGATAGAAGTCTAGTATAAGTAGGACTTTGTGGGTTTGAATTAGTCAATTTATTAATTAATAAAAATCAATAAAAAATCTGATTTATTTTTCCTAAATCAGATATTACTAATTATTTATTAAAACTAAATTAACACATTAAAATAAAAGCAAGTTAAATCTTGCTCTTAGTGGGGTTCGAACCCGGGTGACCCCATTTTGCGAAAATGGGTCACTTCGGGTTGCCCCACCCGAATTTTATTATTTTTTTAACTTAATTTATTAAATAATTAATTACTAAGGGTAATTACAATATTACCCTTGGCCTGGAAAAGACCATTTTACCCTTGGACCCTCAAAACTTAAAATTTCTTCTTTTGAGTCCGGTAAAAACTCTTTCGATTAAACCTTCATTTTCGTGAGCCTCACATGGTTGGTTCCAACCTTTCCAAGCTCAATTAACTCCCCAAGTTAGTTGGCTTGGTCGTAGTAAGGGTTCTGAGGTCTGGTTCTACGCGTATCAATACGTGTGGACCTTGGTCTAATCACAAGCATTCTTGAAACACCTAAGTCTTGATCCTATTCATTTTTAGGGTTGTTACATTATCCCCCCCTTAGGAACATTCGTCCCCGAATGACACTACTACTTCATGTTGTAATGCCAGTCAGGTCGTAATAAAAGCACTATACACAGTCAATCAATAGCAACAAATTACGGGGAGGTAAGGAAGCATAGGTTTAAGAGTATAAAGTCTAACCTCAAGAGCTGAACAGGTGAGGGTAGCGGGCCCTCATGTCAGCCTCAGCTTTCCACGTAGCACCCTCAACAAGATGATTTCTCCACAATACTTTCACTGTGGCAATCTCCTTGTTCCTCAGCCGCTTGACCTGTCTGTCTAAGATTTCAACCGGTACCTCCTCATAAGACAAGTCTTCATCAACCCCCAAACCTTCAACAGGTAAGATTGATGCTGGATCACCTAGGCACTTATTCAACATAGATACATGAAAGACTGGATGGACAGAAGCTAACTCTGCGGGCAATGCCAACTCGTAGGCCACCTCACCCACACGCTGTAGGATCTCATATGGCCCAACATATCTCGGACTCAGCTTCCCTTACCTACCAAATCTCATCATCCCTTTCATAGGTGATATTTTAAGTAAACCTGGTCACCAACATCAAACTCTAAGGGTTGCTTTCTGTTATCAGCATATGACTTATGCCGACTGTACGCAGTAGTCAACCTGTCTCTAATCATTCTGACCTTCTCTAAGGCCTCATGAATGATCTCCGGCCCCAAAATGGATGACTCTCCAACCTCGAACCACCCAACTGGAGATCTACACCTCCTACCATACAATGCCTCAAACGGTGCCATCCTAATGCTAGAGTGATAGCTATTATTATATGAGAACTCTATTAAAGGCAGATGGTCATCCCAGTTACCTCTGAAGTCAATCACACACGCCCTCAACATATCCTCCAACGTCTGAATGGTGCGCTCTGCCTGCCTATCTGTTTGAGGGTGAAAGGCACTGCTAAGCTTCACCTGCGTGCCCAAGCTCTTCTGGAAAGATCTCCAGAAATAAGAAGTAAACTGAGCTCCTCTGTCTGAAATAATAGACAAGGGAATCCCATGCCATCTCACAATCTCATCAATGTAGAGCCTCGCATAATCCTCGGCTCGGTAAGTAGACTTTACAGGGATAAAGTGGGCAGACTTAGTCAACCTGTCCACAATAACCCATATAGAGTCATGTTGCCTCCTAGTCCTCGGAAGCCCAACCACGAAGTCCATGTTAATGGCCTCCCATTTCCAAGTCGGAACCTCAATAATCTGCGTCAGACCACCAGGCTTAAGATGCTCTGCTGACAATTAGGACACTTGGCCACATATTCTGCAATGTCCTTCTTCATACCATCCCACCAATAAATCTGCTTGAGATCATGATACATCTTGGTGGAACCTGGATGTATAGAATATCTGGAACCATGGGCCTCTGCAATAATCCTGGTCCGCAAATCACCCACATCTGGCACACACAGCCTGTCCTGATATCTAAGCATGCCATCACCTCCCAAAGCGAAAGACTCATTCATCTTCAGCAGCACTGAGTCCTTCAACTCCATCAACACGACATCCAGATGCTGACCCTGCTTGACTTCAACTACCAAGGATGATTAAGAACTAGGATGAACTGAAACATCCCCACTAGTGGAGTCAACCAACCGCAC
Organism: Solanum sitiens; assembly: GCA_016801875.1. NCBI lineage: Eukaryota > Viridiplantae > Streptophyta > Magnoliopsida > Solanales > Solanaceae > Solanum > Solanum sitiens. Next base: position 845,624 of record JABWTJ010000187.1, on the reverse strand, counting down.
ACCCAGTCTGGCCAGTCTGTGTACATCTTTTACCAGCTCCCTCTTCTCATCCTCAATGTGAGCTGTACTTCCCATGCTCATCCTGCTCAAAGCATCAGCTACAACATTAGCCTTACCTGGATGATAGTGCACATTCATGTCATAATCCTTCAGCAGCTCCAACCATCTCCGCTGACGTAGGTTCAACTCCCTCTGTGTGAACACGTACTGGAGACTTTTATGGTCTGTGAACACATCTACATGCACTCCAAACAGATAATGCCTCCACAGCTTCAGTGCAAATACCACAGCTGCGAACTCCAGGTCATGAGTGGGATAATTCTTCTCATGAACCTTGAGTTGTCTAGATGCATAGGCTATCACCTTGCCAACCTGCATAAGAACACAACCCAAACCAACCCTAGATGCATCACAATATACAGTGTAGTTCTCACCACACTTTGGCAAGGTAAGCACCGGGGCTGAAGTGAGTCTGTCCTTGAGCTCCTGGAAACTCTTCTCACAAGTCTCCGTCCATTCGAACATGGCTTTCTTCTTAGTCAAAGCTGTCAATGGGGCAGCAATAGAAGAAAAGCCCTCCACAAACCTGCGATAGTAACCAGCCAATCCCAAAAAGCTACGAATGTCAGTAGGTGTAAGAGGTTTTGGCCAGTTTTTCATAGCTTCAGTCTTCCTAGGATCCACCTCCACGCCCTGATCGGACACCACATGAACCATAAAAGTCACTGATCTCAGCCAGAATTCACATTTGCTGAATTTTGCATACAACTGATGCTGTCTAAGTACCTGCAAGGTTAGTCTCAAATGTTGTTCATGCTCTTCTTTGGTCTTAGAGTAGATGAGAATGTCATCAATGAATACTATGATGAAAGAGTCAAGGTATTCACGGAAGACCCTATTCATGAGATCCATAAATGCAGCAGGTGCATTCGTGAGACCAAATGACATGACTAAAAACTCATAGTGACCATAGCGGGTACGAAAGGCTGTCTTTGGGATATCTCCATCCCTAACCCTAAGCTGATGATACCCTGAACGAAGATCAATCTTAGAGAAGAAACTAGACCCTTGGAGTTGGTCAAACAGACCATCTATTCTATGGAGTGGATACTTATTCTTTATAGTGACTTTGTTGAGCTGCCGATAATCGATACACATTCTAAGGGTTCCATCTTTATTCTTTACAAACACTGGAGCGCCCCAAGGGGATATACTCGGATGAATGAAACCCTTGTCAGTGACATCTTTTAACTGCAGCTTCAACTCTTTGAGTTCAGGTGGAGCCATTCTGTAAGGAGGAATTGAGATTGGTTTAGTATCGGGTTCTAAATCGATACCAAAGTCTATCTCTCGAAGGGGAGGGACTCCAGGTAAATCATCAGGGAACACATCTAAGAACTCATTCACTACAGGTACAGAGTCTATGGAAGGAATGTCATAATCTAAATCATTAACACTCACAAGATGACACAATAACCCCTTGGACATCATTTTGTTGGCCTTAAGGTTAGAAATCAAGGGGTTAGGACGACTCGAATTGTACCCCTCCCAGACTAACTCTTCTTCATTAGGAAAGTGAAATCTCACCACCCTACTACGATAGTCTAATCAAGCATAGCAACTGTGAAGCCAATCCATGCCAAGAATCACATCAAAATCATGCATGGGTAACTCAATCAGGTTTGCACACATAGTTTTACCACTCACAACTATTGGGCAATCTTTGTACACTCTATCAGTTCTTACATTCTCTCCTAAAGGTGTAATAACCACTATAGGATCATGTAGAACTTCAGGCAACACCTCAAAAGTAAGAGCAAGCAGAGGAGTTACAAAGGAAAGTGTAGACCCTGGATCAAGTAAAGCATAAACAGAAGTTGAGAATACTTGCAGCATACCTGTGACCACATCAGCGGACTTCTCCTGCTCCTCTCTGCCCTTCAGGGCATAGAACCTGTTCCTCTTAGGAGGCTCGGCTGCTGCTGCACCCTGTGGATTAGGCCTAGGCTGAGTATTACCTCCAGCCTGACCTCTATTCTTTGGACAGTCTCTGACCATGTGTCCACTCTTACCACAACCGAAGCAGGCATTAGTGCCCTGTCTGCACTCTCCACTGTGAGCTCGGCCACACTTAGCACAACTCTTCTTAGTACTTTACATCTCACCTCCATTTCCCTTCTTGGGCTCAGGTCTGCCTCCTTTAGGTGTAACACTCCTCTGAGGATTAGAATTCCCAGAACTCTGTTGCCCCTTTTTGAACCTTGGTTGCTCACGGACGCCAAAGTTATTCCTGTGACCTCCATGACTGGGTCCTGCCTGGTCTTGAGGCCTGGGCCTCCTAGAATCACGAACACCTCTTTTTCTGCAGCTGTCCTCTACCTGCTGGACATGCACCATCAACCTGGAAAGATCCATATTGTCATGGAGCATAGCAGATCGACACTCCTCCTCCAAGTCTCCATTGATTCCTGTGAGGAACCTGCTCATCTCATCCCTGCTGTTAGAAACCAGGGAGTAGCATACCTGGGAGATTTCAACACGGTTCAGTATTATTCTTATTCTTGCTATTAAATACTTAGGGAAAAATAACATACCTTGACAGCTTAACAAACTTCAGGGAATACTCCCTGACTGTCATGGAGCCTTGTTTGAGGTTGATGAATTCCTCAACTTTGGCCTCCCTCATCTCCCTGGGAAAGAATCTCTCCAGAAATGCTGTCTTGAACAGCTCCCATGTGACTGGTACTCCACCTAAGACACGGCTATTTTGCCACATCTTGCACCAAGTATGTGGTACATCCTTGAGCTGATAGGAAGCCAGCTCAGCCTTCTCAATGTCAGTGGCCCCCATAGCCAACAGAATCTTATGCACCTCATCTACAAATTCCTGAGGATCCTCCGATGTCTTAACCCCTGTGAAAATGGGAGGATTCATCCTCGTGAAATCCCTCAGTCTGTCAGCCATGCTACGGACCGGTGGGTTCTCCCTCTGAACATCCTGTCTGTTGACCTGGGCAGTCATAGCGTGGCCTGCATGGTAATGGCCTGTGCCATTTGGGCTAAAGATTCCCGCACCTCAGCATCAGTCAACCCAGCTGGGTTAACTGGCATGGCCACTCCTTCAGCTGGAGCCTGGGGTAGATCCTGATTACCTCCAGCAGCTGCTCCTCCTCTCCTCTGACCAAATCCTCTCCTAGTGATCATTCTCTGGAAAAACAAAAAGGATTGATGTTAGACACGCTCATAACACCAAGAATTCAGACATTTAGAAAAGCATAATAAGATCAGAAGAAGGGAAAAATTCCTACGCATCATGCAGTCTCTAATCCAGGATGGTGGTGCACTTCACTACCATGACATAGAAACTACTCAATGTGGTTGATGTGAACTTATTATTTTTGTAATTTAGCCTAGTGCTCTGATACTAACTTTGTCACGATTGGAATCTAGACCCCAGACGAGACCGGCGTCGTTGACCTCTCAGAGGTCGCAGACAAGCCTACTTACGTCATTCTTACTTTACATAGGTAAATTTTAGCGGAAAATTTGAAACTTTTTGTTTCTAAACATTACTTACTAAACATTTCTAATACATTCTTAATTCGTTCAACATCAACCATCTAAACATTAAGAGATAATCAAATGAAAGAAATAGTTCAATAACATAATTGTATAATTGCAGAATGGCATCCATACATAGTCTGAATAAAATAAGAAAGAAACGCTAGTGGAACATGCTCCACTAGCTCAACTCCTAAACTAAGCTAGAACATAAACAGTAGCATCCTCGAAAGCATGAGGACCTACCAAAAACCGGATGAATGCTGGACGTCCGGATAACTGCAGCGATGATCCTGTAGCTCTACCGTCCACCTGTGCCTACACCTAAAATAGTAGAGTTCGTATAGGGTTAGTACACACTTGTACTAAGTATGGGTATATGCAAGCACACACCAAGGACATGCATGAGAAAGAATAGCTCTTTCCTAACAACATGATTTTTGGAAGTCAAGTCAGCGGGCTTGCCAAATTGAGATTAGCAAAGTTTTCAAATTTGGATTAGGAAAGTAAGTGAGCTTTCCAAATTTGGATTAGGAAAGTGATACCATGAGAATAACATACATCATCATACTTTTCACATTTGCACACAACACATAACATTTACACATAGCACATATCATATAGCATACAGTACATTTTACATGTAGCACATAACTTCTTTCATATCATTTATTCATATACCATGAGACCTTGGGATCATGGACTTTACATTAAGACATCCCAGAAATGAGGGCTCAACATATGGGACCTCAACTAGGGAGTCTTCATTAGCAAACACATGCTTTATTCATTCATACGTACTTTATTTCATTTCGTTCATAGTCCAGTGTAACCACCGGTTATACCTAGGATGTAGTTTAAGACTTTCATTAGGTTCGTTGTGCAATGACCAAGAATGACCTAATTTCATTACTTAAATCTAACTCACCTGTTGATTATCCTATCCTAACAACTTTTGGCATTCATTCATTTCATTATGTGCATCATTTGAGGCTGGCCTCATTCATTCATTGGGAACTTTAACTTTAACCGACATAGATCATGTGAGCATCATGAAATCCAGTGTCTCCCCCACACCGAAAAGAGGTGGAATCACCGGCCAAAGTGATCCAATAACATGCTAGCGTACATGGGAATTTAATCCCGCCAGATCCCTATATTGGCAGTATAGGTTCAAAGACTAGGAGATATAAGGAGACCCATACCCGGCAAGCCGGACAGTCTCATCTCATGAGAGTTACGTGAACCTCCGCCCTTCCCGAAAGAAGGCATCACCGCTCATAGCTAGTCTATCGGTGCTCAGTATAAAGTTCCATTTCATTCATCTCATAAGTCATGGAAGCTAGCTTCTAGTATGAGGACATCATAGCTCATTAGATGATTTCTCATCTCATCATTTGTATTGAGTGTGTTAAGTTCAATACTCTCATTAGAGTGTTTATAGAGACTTGTCTCTTCATTATCTTACACTTTCATAGGTGAGTACGTGTTGGTAACATTTACTTAGGCTCATTTGAGATTACTCTCATTATTTACATTAGCCTCATGTCATGTTGTCACCTCATTCATTATCATTAGCATATTTGCTTTTCATAGTTACTCACATCTTATTATGTGAATGTTCATTTCATCATTTCATTATTCATCTCATCATATGCCAATGCACTTGGCCATTTAGTGTATTTACACTCATACCTAACCCATCTAGGGTTCATCATTTCATTTCATACATCTTAGGTTCACTTACTTTTGAACGTATGCTAGACTTATGAGTCTATACACACAAGCCATGAGGCTTCATTCATAGTTCGTTAAGTAATTCTTACATTCCTAAGCTTATGTAGTACAAGACTTATGTATCTTGTAGTTATGCCAAGATCTTGAATTAGATCTAAGTAGGTGGCATTATTCTTATACGTTTTGTTCACGTATGATTTATGTATCAATACGGAAGGTTGGGCATGGAATCCCAAGTCTTGAATCAATTGAATGTCATTTACATTATTAATAGATTTTATTCTAATAGTCATGACATTTTAACTCTAAGTCAAAACACAATGTTTACATTGAAGGTTTACTTTTCTACTAAAAATCTCTCTTGTGTTGGCCGAGGGGTTGGGGGTTCAAGCCCCCACAACCCCATTTTCGTTTTTCTTTAATATGCTTAGGTTCATGTGAGGCTTTGGGACCCGAGGTCGAGTCCCCTCAGCCACACCAAATTATCCTTTAATTTCCCCTCCCTTCCATTCGCTTAGGCCGAGAGGTTGTGGGTTCGAACCCCCACAACCTCTTTATTTATTCTCCTTTTTAAAAGTTGACTTATTTGAGTTGACTGTGAGGTTGTGGAGTCGAATCCCCACAGCCTCATTTTATTTTTATATTATCTCCTTCATCCGCATAGAGGTCGTGGGTTTGAATCCCACGCCTCTCAAAACTTTTCCTTTTGTTGGTTTCTAACCGAGAGGGTGTGGGTTCGAATCCCACCCCTCTCATTTCTTGTTTTCTTTTTCTTCACTCTTATCCCCCAGCCACCATAGGTTCGAATCCCCCTCACCACACGAATTTCTTCTTCTTTAATTAAACCATTTTTTTTTATTTTTAAAGCGGTGAGGTCTCGGGTTCAACCCTCAAAGACCTCACCTTATTTTCCTTATTTTTCTTGGCATTTGAAACATCTTAGTTTGGCAGAGACATATTAACAAAGTGCTGGAAATTCAAAGTAATTTCTTTACTCATTTTTATCTCCTTTTGTCAGTAAATTCATAAGGCAATACATGGTTCATTTGGTACGTTCTTTACCACAATTTTCACACTTCTTAACCAAAATGTTTGCTTCTAAATTCAGTTATACTTCATATCACATGAACATCACATTTTACATCAATTAGTGTACGTAAAACAACAAATAAAACATTAACAAAATTAAGCCTCTAGGCCGAGACTCAACATGCCATACACATTTTCTTTCCTTAATTCGAACACGCACATAGTTGTCTTTTCATGAATTAACGTACATCAAATACATTAACATTCATCACAAATATCACATAATCCTAAGTCTACCAGCATTCATACCAACCTACATTCGTTGGGAGCTAATGACAAGGACATGCAACAGGGGATACAACCTTAGTTTTTGAACCGAATTTACTGAGTCCTAGGGGTCTCTTGGGAAAGGGACCAAGAGTAAGAAGACCCATACCTTTGTTTTCTTGTTAGATGTTCAAAATGCTGCCCAAGAACTCCTCCACAAATCATTCCAAACGCTCACACTCACACCTCACCCGACTAGCGTAGTATGTTTTGCTTAACGTTACCGAATTACTTTCTCTTTTGTGTTTTGCTTGTGAATTCTTCAAGCATGAAGAACTTTTGTTTTCTTCTGACTTTTGTTCACGTTTTGCAGCCAGAGAGTGTGTGAGAAAGAGAGAGAAATTGTGCAAGAGAGTGTGGGGAAATGGGAGATAGAAGTCTAGTATAAGTAGGACTTTGTGGGTTTGAATTAGTCAATTTATTAATTAATAAAAATCAATAAAAAATCTGATTTCTTTTTCCTAAATCAGATATTACTAATTATTTATTAAAACTAAATTAACACATTAAAATAAAAGCAAGTTAAATCTTGCTCTTAGTGGGGTTCGAACCCGGGTGACCCCATTTTGCGAAAATGGGTCACTTCGGGTTGCCCCACCCGAATTTATTATTTTTTTAACTTAATTAATTAAATAATTAATTACTCAGGGTAATTACAATATTACCCTTGGCCTGGAAAAGACCATTTTACCCTCGGACCCTCAAAACTTAAAATTTCTTCTTTTGAGTCCGGTAAAAACTCTTTCGATTAAACCTTCGTTTTCGTGAGCCTCACATGGTTGGTTCCAACCTTTCCAAGCTCAATTAACTCCCCAAGTTAGTTGGCTTGGTCGTAGTAAGGGTTCTGAGGTCTGGTTCTACGCGTATCAATACATGTTGACCTTGGTCTAATCACAAGCATTCTTGAAACACCTACGTCTTGATCCTATTCATTTTTAGGGTTGTTACATTGTGTGTACAAGGTTTTGAGTGCTATGGGAGTGACTTCTAGGGAGAAGGCGGAGTTGGCGTCGTACTAATTGAGAGAAGTTGCTCAAGTATGGTACACTCAATGAAAAGACAATAGGCCGGTTGAGTTGGGTCCTATAGAGTGGGAAAAGCTTGAGGCCTTCTTAGGAAAGTACTTTCCCCATGAGAGGAGTGAGGTGAAGGTTGAGGAGTTCATTAACCTTAGGCAAGGTAACATGAGTGTTGAAGAGTGTTCTTTGAAGTTTACCTTGTTATCACGGTATGCAACATCCTTGGTGTCTAACCCTAGGGATGAGATGAGTAGGTTTGTGACCGGAGTTTCCAATCTTGTGAAAGAAGAGTACCATACGACCATGCTCCATAATGACATTAATTTGTCTAGGCTTATGGTGTATGCACAATTCATTGAGGAGTACAAACTTAGTAGGATCTTAAGGAATTTAAAGAGGGGTAAATCTGATGAGCAAAACCAACCTAGGTTTAAGAAGAGGGCTCGAAACCAAGATGGACCTAGTGCACCTAAGGTCAAGATGGAGGGTTGTAGTAGTTCTCAAGGTGTTAAGCCTACTTGTGCTAGGTGTAAGACCCTAAAAATGACTTAGGTGAAGCTAGAGCCTAACGTGGTTGTCATGATGGTCTAAGGTCCTAAATTAGTCTATAAAGTGTGATTGAGGCAGTAGCTAAGAGTTTAGGTGCATTGGAAGTCAACGTCAAGGGTCGACCAAGATGTTCGATGACTAAGTCACCTAAGTGCCTCGTATGTAATTCTATGTGATTACGTGTAATTCATGAGTTTATATGGTTCTTAAATGTGTTTATATAATGTTTATAGTCAACATGTTAAGTTTCGTGAAGCTTGGAGGTCAAACGTTCAAGAACCTCCATGACGTTTGAGCGTTGTTCCTAGAAATAACCTTGTGTGTCTAAGCGTGTTTTGTCGAGTTTTACGTGTTCATTTTTTATGAAACTTATGTTGTAGGTACTAAACTCGTATAATAACATATTTGGGGTGGAAACGTCTAGGTACAACTCCGCGTAGGACCCTAAAAGGGTCCCTAAGGGAGGACCCTAACTTAGAGACCAACACTGCCAGGCAGTGGCCAAACGACGGACCAGTCGATGGCCGGTCGACCAGGCGACGGCCCGTCGATGGGTCTCGTAGGTTGGGAAACCTCTGAAGTGAACCATGAGACCCCATCGACGGGACGTGTCCTGACCAACGGTCCGTCGATGGTCACGTCAATGGTGCTGGAAATTTGGCAGTTTTTCTGTTAAGACTTGGGGGTTTTGGGAAATTCACCCCAAGTCTTATAAAAGGTGGGGATGGTTGTTTTAGGTGTTCAAGGGTATTTTAAGAGTATATAAGTCATTAAACTCTCATTATAACCCGAGCATCTAAATCAAAACCCCTTTTCTCCTAAAGTTTCTTCCAAAACCTCCATAAGAGTTCAAGGTAAAGATGAAGATTGAAGATGTGTCTTCAATGGAGTTTCTTCATCAATTGGCATTGGGTTCTTCAAATAAGGTATGAGAGTTCTTCATCTAGGGTTTGCTATCACCTTAGAGCCAATTTCAAAGATGTTTTCAAAGTGATTTCAAAAAGATGAAAAGTCCAATTTCTACTCTAAATCATGGGTTCTTGCATGAAAGGTTTTCAAACGTTAAGATATGATATTATTAATGTTAAATTGATGTTTTCCAATGAAATTCTCCATGGACCCATGATCTTCTCACTTCTCGAATTTTCACTAAATTATGGATGAATTGGCTATGTTTTGAGATTGATGATTTCATGTGTAGATTGTTATGAGCTTTTGAATGATGAATAGATTATTTATGAATGATGTATAGGCTGCTTCAATTTAATTAATTGAGTAATGAATACTCTTAGATCTATTGACCATTAGGCTTATTGAATTGATATGAACTTGATGCTTGTAGATTCTAATGTAGTTTCTTATAGGCTTTCTAATGATATAAGGATTGTATTCAATTGATATCTATTTGGTATTAGATTGGTTAATCTACATTTAATTGACTTAGATTCATTGATCATTATGATTTATATTTTGAATTGATGTTCATGGCCATGGGTAAGGACCTTATGGTATTGAATTGAATGATTTGGCTTTGGATTGAAGTGATGAGATCAAGTGGGTGGTATGCTGCCCTAACGCTCTTATTATTGTGTATAGTTATTGTATTTTAGCTTTTGGAGTATATGTGATTGGTATGGTCCACTTATGGTGGCGGTGTTATGTGAATTGATGTGGCCTTGTCGGCGTTACTTTAAGTATATTGATTTTCATGTCCTTGTCAGCACTACTTGAAGTTATATGACTATTTTTGTAGTTGATTATGTGAATTATGATTATATCTATCTATATGTGAAGTAATGAGAAAGTATGTGTTCTTCTATTGATGTCATTTAGGTGATCATGTTAGACCATGGGCTATATGTGTGTAAAGTCTTAGAGTTGATATGTGGTTATTCCTAACTTGGTTATAGGAGTCTATAGTGATTATATTAATGATGATAAGGTAATGAATAGTTTGACTAAATAAGGTTAATGGTCATTCCTAAGTGACTAAAGAAAGATAGGATATATGTGTTAAATGGAAGTATGTTGTGTCTCGTTTAGGTAGACTTGTGTCCCTTACTTGATGCTTATATGAATGTGTGATGTCTTGAATTAGGAACCTAAAGGGTCTTAGTCTTGAATAAATGAATATAGGTGATACCTTGCATAATGATATGAAGGTCATTTGTGTGGAACCTTGAATCAAGTGGTAAGGTTATAAATAGTGAAGTAGTTAGCCGTAATGGTATCCTTCATGTCATGAGTGATGGACTTAAGGTTGATTTGCTGGAACGGCATCATAACATACCTTAGGAAAGTCGGGATGAGCTTATTGTCTCCATAGTGAGATATGCCTTAGTGGACCTTGCTTTGGTAGGGTGAATGTAATTGGGTCATGAAATAGATATGGGACCCTTTTATATGAACCTTAATGTGAATTGATCTATGAGAACTAAGGCTAGCACTGAGTGAATATGGGCAAGGGGGAGTAGTTCTAGTTAAGAAAGAGACTAGAATGCTTAGTACTCCATTCATATTCGTTAACCATATGCCTACATGGGGTGTCTATGTTCTACCATTGGCATGTAGAACACCTCATCGGAGTAGGATAGAACTGCGGATTCCATGCTTTGCTACCATGGTCTATGTCGGTTATTGCCTATTCTCATCATATGGGATACCCATTAGCATTAGAGAAGTTCTATGAAGTCTAGGTTGTGGTATGGGATGCTACTTAGACATTGTACAATAGGCTTTGAAGATGTTAGTGAGAGTCCCTAGGTCTTCTTTAAGATCATTATGTGTATATCCTTATGTGATGAATGTCTCTTAAATGAGCTTAGTAATTTAATGATTTAAGATAGGAAAGCATGTTAATTGTATAAGTTCCTTTCTAGAGTAATTAAGGGTTGTCTAGTTAAGGTGTGAAGGGGGCAAGGGAATGGTCACTTCATCTCTTATTTAGATGAGTCTTAATAAAGATTCTAGTTAGTGAATATGATTTGATTAAGTGGACATGATCCTAACTTAGGTAAGTCTTAAGGACTATTTAGGTAATCTTGAAGAGGTCTATCATGGACGTTATCTTCTTGAGTTACTTGAGTAGGTCTTTGGATAACCTTTGGAATGAGAATGTCATGTTTGGTCTATACTATTGTATTAAGTAAGAATGATTCTATCCTAGGTAGTCTATAGGATCCCTTGTGTGTGTGTGATAGGGATTGTATGGGCGGTCGCTCCACACTCACTCAAGTGAACCTTGGAATCACCTTTGGTAGGAGGATCTTATGTTTTATATGTTGATGTATTGTAGGTGTGTATATGTCTCATTATGAGTAAATCTTAAGGATCGTTTAGGCATATCTAGAGAGGGTGTATGGTCGGTGTCTATTTGTGTGACTTAAGTGAATCTTAGGATAGTCTTAGTGAGAAGACGACATGCCAAAGGATGTTAAACGTGAAGCTAGGGGGCTTCACTGTACACTGAAGGGGACTTCACTGTAACAGTGAAGTACTTACTGTAATGTGTTCTAAAAATTATGATAATTGCTTAAATGATTTTCTTATGTTTTTCTAATGTGATAATGTTATTATTATGATTATATTATGATGTTTAAGCCGAAATTCATGAAAAGCATGTTATTAACTAAATGTCCCTTTTTCATGATTTTTGCATGGCTTCCATACTTAGTACATCTAATGTGCTAACCCCTTCTTTCCCTTTTTAACTAAAGTGTAGGGAATTGGATGTCTTGATATACCATGGATGATGGATAGGTTTCTAAGAGTTGAATATGAAGTATTGGTGAGTACTCATCGATTCGAGGACAATATCCACACGTTCGGTTATGTCTTAATGTTTAAGTCTTTATGTTTATGTCTTGTATGGGATTTGTCCAAGTTTTGTATACTCTTGTTTTATATTGTTCAAGGGTTGTAAAGGTTTAATGTTTTAAATGAATGTCGTCCGCTTATATGTTGTTTATGAAAAGAATTTTTTGAATTCTTACGCATTTTTAGTATGTTATTATGCGATGAACGATACGATAGGCTTGTATGAGACCTCCGAGAGGTCGAATACGCCGGTCACAATCCAAGATTGCACCCTAACTTCTAGGGTATACTTTTGGGATGTGACAAGCTTGGTATCAGAGCATAAGGTTTAGTAGTGTCGTAGTTATGTTATGAACCACATCGAATAGAATGACATCGAATAGAATCTTGTTTATAATGTGAAGCGCGCAACATTATAAATGGGAGACTATTGGGTGCTAGGAAAAGTTTCACTTCTTCATTCATCTAATCGTGCCTAAGAACCTTGTCTATGGTGTGTTTCCTTTGTCTTCCATATGTGTTGGTCATGTGAGTGTGACCTTATGAAGATTGGGTTGAGGGAGAGAAACGATGAGGCGTGGCTTGTTAGGTGAGGTGTGAAAGATGGTGTTGATGACCTAGATTTGGCTTAGTTACCTTTTGAAGGGTAGTGGAGTTGAAAAGAATGGTAAGGTATAGAGTTGGAATGTGAAAGAGTAATGCTGAGTTTCTCTTAGTAAGGGGGATGTAATGTCTAGATGGTTGAACCTTGAGAGTCTTTAGTTTCATGAGCTAGACTTTGGGTGAGAAAGTATTGTTAAGATTTGAGGTGCCTTGAGAGTTCCTTGAGATAGATGCTATGTTGACCTTAGAATGGGTTTATCCTAAATGGGGGAGTATGGTGAGGAGTATGGTTGTTGAGGAGTGAGGAATCCTTAACTTTTCTATATGTGTTTATTCAAGCCTAAAACAAAGAGTTCTTGGTGACTTGATTTGTATAGAGTTATTGTGGAACATGGGTTTCCAAACATTCTCCTTATGATATGCATGTTTGGTTGAAATTGAATTTTATTAACTTCTTGCAATATGTGTTTTGTGAGACTATGACTATGTTTTAAAGGTGTTTATATGATGTTACCTTGTATATTAGCATGTCGATTTCATGAATTGCCTAAAAGTTGCATTTTTGGAAAATTTGCACAATTCACTGTAGCATGGAACACTGTTCACTGTAAGTTTTTGCAAAAATTGACTTATTGATTCTTTGGTCTAAAATTGTTGTTATATGGTTAGAACTGATGTCTATGAGCATGCTAATGAATATAAAATGAGTTTTTACTATTTGGAGTTAAGGAGATGAGTTTTGTAGCATAATGAGTTATAGAATCCTATTCTAGTTGCTTGTTGTGTTGTAATTCTCTTTATTGTGTGAAATTGATGTTTTCTCCTTAAATATGTGCTATATGGTTTGTTTATTAGTTACTTACTTAATCCTTACTCTTGGGAATGTTCGGAGAGTGGCAAGTGTCATTCGAGGACGAATGTTGTCCAAGTGGGGGAGAATGTAAGACCCCAAAAATTAATTAGGTGAAGCTAGAGCCTAACGGGGTTGTCATGATGGTCTAAGGTCCTAAATTAGTCTATGAAGTGTGATTGAGGCAGTAGCTAAGAGTTTAGGTGCATTGGAAGTCAAACGTCAAGGGTCGACCTAGACGTTCGACGACTAAGTCACCTAAGTGCCTCGTATGTGATTCTATGTTATTAGGTGTAATGCATGAGCTTATATGGTTCTTAAATGTGTTTATATGATGTTTATAGTCAACATGTTAAGTTTCGTGAAGTTTGGAGGTTAAACGGTCAAGAACGTCCATGACGTTTGAAACTGGTTCCAAGAAATGACCTTGTATGTCTAAGCGTGTTTTGTCGAGCTTTACGTGTTTGTTTTGGATGAAACTTATGTGGTAGGTCCTAAACTTGTATAGAAACATATTTGGGGTGGAAAATTCCGGGTAAGACTCCGCATAGGACCCTCAAAGGGGACCTAAGAGAGGACCCCAACTTAGAGACCAACACTGCCAGGCAGTGGCAAAACGACGGAGCAGTCGATGGCCGGTCGACCAGGCATTGGCCCGTTGATGGGTCTTGTCGATTGGGACATGTAGCCTTCAGGTTGGGGAACCTCTGAAGTGAACCACGAGACCCCATCGATGGGACGTGGCCTGACCAACGGTCCGTCGATGGTCACGTCGATGGTGCTAGAAATTTAGCAGTTTTTTTTCCTGTTAAAACTTGGGGGTTTTGGGAAATTCACCCCAAGTCTTATAAAAGGGGGGGACGGTTGTTTTATGTGTTTAAGGGTATTTTAAGAGTATATAAGTCATTAAACTCTCATTATAACCCTAGCATCTAAATCAAAACCCCTTCCCTCCTAATGTTTCTTCCAAAACCTCCATAAGAGTTCAAGGTGAAGATGAATCTTGAAGATGGGTCTTCAATGGAGTTTCTTCATCAATTGACATTGGGTTCTTCAAATAAGGTATGTGAGTTCTTCATCTATGGTTTGCTATCACCTTAGAGCCCATTTTAAAGATTTTTTCAAAGTGATTTCAAAAAGATGAAAAGTCCAAGTTCTACTCTAAATCATGGGTTCTTGCATGAAATGTTTTCAAATGTTAAGATATGCTATTATTAATGTTAAATTGATTTTTTCCAATGAAATTCTCCATGGACCCATGATCTTCTCAATTCTCTAATTTCCACTAAATTATGGGTGAATGGCTATGTTTTGAGATTGATGATTTCATGTGTAGATTGTTATGGGCTTTTGAATGATGTATAGATTATGTATGAATGATGTATAGGCTGCTTCAATTTGATTAATTGAGTAATTAATACCCTTAGATCTATTGACTATTAGGCTTATTGAATTGATATGAACTTGATGCTTGTAGATTCTAATGTAGTTTCTTATGGGCTTTCTAATTATATAAAGATTGTATTCAATTGATATCTATTTAGTTAGATTTGTTAATATACATTGAATTGGCTTAGATTCATTGATCATTATGATTTATGATTTGAATTGATGTTCATGGCCATGGTAAGGACCTTATGGTATTGAATTGAATGGTTTGGCTTTGGATTGAAGTGATCAGATCAAGAGGGTGGTATGCTGCCCTAACTCTCTTATTATTGTGTATAGTTATTGTAATTCAGATTTTGGATTATATGTGATTGGTATGGTCCACTTATGGTGGCGGTGTTATGTTAATTGATGTGGCCTTGTCGGCGTTACTTTAAGTATATTGATGATCATGGCCTTGTAGGCACTACTTGAAGTTATATGACTATTTGTCTAGTTGATTATGTGAATTATGATTATATCTATCTATATGTGAAGTAATGTGAAAGTATGTGTTCTTCTATTGATGTCATTTAGGTGATCATGTTAGACTAAGGGCTATATGTGTGTGTAGACTTACAGTTGATATGTGGATGTTCCTAACTTGGTTATAGGAGTCTATAATGATTATATTAATGATGATAAGGTAATGAATAGGTTGACTAAATAAGGTTAATGGTCATTCCTAAGTGTCTAAAGAAAGATAGGCTATATGTGTTAAATGGAAGTATGTTGTGTCTCGTTTAGGTAGACTTTTGTCCCTTACTTGATGCTTATATGAATGTGTGATGTCTTGACTTAGGAACCTAAAGGGTCTTAGTCTTGAATAAATGAATATAGGTGAGACCTTGCATAATAATACGAAGGTCATTTGTGTGGAACCTTGAACCAAGTGGTAAGGTTATAAATTGTGAAGTTGTTAGCCGTAATGGTATACTTCATATCATGAGTGATGGACTTAAGGTTGATTGGCTGGAACGGCATCATATCATACCTTAGGAAAGTCGCGATGAGCTTCTTGTCGCCATAGTGAGATATGCCCTAGTGGACCTTGCTGTGGTAGGGTGAATGTAATTGGGTCATGAACTAGATATGGGACCCTTTTATATGAACCTTAATGTGAATTGATCTTTGAGAACTAAGGCTAGCACCGAGTGAGTATGGGAAAGGGGGAGTAGTTCTAGTTTAGAAAGAGACTAGAATGCTTAGTACGCCCATCATATTCCTTAACCATGTGCCTACATGGGGTGTCTATGTTTAACCATTGGCAAGTAGAACACCTCATTGGAGTAGGATAGAAGTCTGAATTCCATGCTTTGCTACCATGGTCTATGTCGTTTATTGCCAATTCTCATCATATGGGATACCCATTAGCATTAGAGAAGTTCTATGAAGTCTAGGTTGTGGTATGGGATGCTACTTAGACATTGTACAATAGGCTTTGAAGATGTTGAGAGTCCCTAGGTCTTCTTTAAGATCATTATGTGTATATCCTTATGTGATGAATGTCTCTTAAATGAGCTTAGTAATTTAATGATTTAAGATAGGAAAGCATGTTAATTGTATAAGTTCCTTTCTAGAGTAATTAAGGGTTGTCTAGTTAAGGTGTGAAGGGGGTAAGGGAATGGTCACTTCATCTCTTATTTAGATGAGTCTTAATAAAGATTCTAGTTAGTGAATATGATTTGATTAAGTGGACATGATCCTAACTTAGGTAAGTCTTAAGGACTATTTAGGTAATCTTGAAGAGGTCTATCATGGACGTTATCTTCTTGAGTTACTTGAGTAGGTCTTTGGATAACCTTTGGAATGAGAATGTCATGTTTGGTCTATACTATTGTATTAAGTAAGAATGATTCTATCCTAGGTAGTCTATAGGATCCCTTGTGTGTGTGTGATAGGGATTGTATGGGCGGTTGCTCCACACTCACTCAAGTGAACCTTGGAATCACCTTTGGTAGGAGGATCTTATGTTTTATATGTTGATGTATTGTAGGTGTGTATATGTCTCATTATGAGTAAATCTTAAGGATCGTTTAGGCATATCTAGAGAGGGTGTATGGTCGGTGTCTATTTGTGTGACTTAAGTGAATCTTAGGATAGTCTTAGTGAGAAGACGACATGCCAAAGGATAAACGTGAATCTAGGGGACTTCACTGTAACAGTGAAGTACTTACTATAATGTGTTCTAAAAATTATGATAATTGCTTAAATGATTTTCTTATGTTTTTCTAATGTGATAATGTTGTTCTTATGATTATATTATGATTTTTAAACCTAAATTCATGAAAAGCATGTTATTAACTAAATGTCCCTTGTTCATGGTTTTTGTATGTCTTTCATACTTAGTACATCTAATGTGCTAACCCCTTTTTTCCCTTTTTGACTAAAGTGTAGGGAATTGGATGTCTTGATGTACCATGGATGACATATAGGTTTCTAAGAGTTGAAGATGAAGTATTGGTGAGTCCTCATCGATTCGAGGACAATATCCACATGTTTGGTTATGTCTTAATCTTTAAGTCTTTATGTTTATATCTTTTATGGGATTAGTCCCAAGTTTTGTATACTCTTGTTTTAGATGGTTTAAGGGTTGTAAATGTTTAATGTTTTAAATGAAAGTCTTCCGCTTATATGTTGTTTATGAAAAGAAAGTTTTATATTCTTACGTATTTTTTGTATGTTATTATGCGATGAACGATACGATAGGCTTGTATGAGACCTCCGAGAGGTCGAATACGCTGGTCGCAATCCAAGATTGCACACTAACTTCTATGGTGTACTTTTGGGATGTGAGACTAGGTGTGGGAAGAAGCACTTTGGGAAATGTCTAGCCGGTACCGGTGGTTGGTTTAGTTTTGGTAAGGATGGTCACAAGGTGAGGGATTATCCTACTATTGCGGCTTGAGGAAGAGAATCCAAGAAATCTCTTCCTAGTGCACCAGAAGGTGATGCTCCAAAGAGGAATCACTTCTATGTTCTCCAAGCTAAAGGAGTAAATTTGGGTGATGATGCTGGTAAGTATAGTTTTCTCTGTTGTGTTGTGATGGGTTCCTTGTAAGTGGGGGAGTATGGCGAGTAGTGGAGTTGTGATCTGTCTCTTCTCTTCTCTTCTATTCAAGCTTGAGAGATAGAATGTCATTGTATCATGTCGCATGTTGCATTTTATTTAAAAGTCTAGTTGAAAATGAATTTCATTGATCTCCTTGCATTGTGAATTTCATGAAGTTATGTTGATTTTGTAAAATGAGTTTATATGATTTTTTCTCTCATATTTTCATGCTTCCATCATAAATTACTTAAGAGTTGCATTATTGAGTGTTTGAGCATTCTTCACTATAAGATTTTTAGTACTTCACTGTAAAGAATTTAAAAATTTGAGTAAATTGTTCTTTCATGAAAAATGGTTATAATGTGTATAGAATTGATTTATATGAGAATGATAATGTGTACAGAAGGAAGTTCCTCCTATATGAAAGGAAGATGTGAGTCTTATTGCATGATTAATTGTAGAAGTAGTTTCAATCTTCTTGTTGTGTTTTGAGCCTCTTAATTCTGTGAAATTGGTGTTTCTCCTATATGTGTATTGTATATTGTATGTTATGGTTATGTGCTTCTAGTCTTGAGTTCCTTATATCTTGAAAGTTCCTAAAATGTAGCAAGTGTCATTCTAGGACGAATGTTGTCCAAGTGGGGGAGAATGTAACACGTCTAAAATGAATTAGGTGAACCTAGAGCCTAACATGTGTGCCATGAGGTTTTAATGTCTTAAAATGGTTAATAATAGTTTAGAGGCAGTGTGTGAAGTTTTGAAGTGTTTGGAGGTCAATTGCCCAAGAATGTCCAAGACGTTTGGAAGTTAGCCTTCAAACACACTTGTGTGTTCTTGTGTACCTTTGCATGTTATACGTGTTCATTTTGGTTCAAATTGATATGAGAGGCTCCTAACATCTATACTAGTGTATGGGTTGGAAACGTTTGGTCAGGACTCCCCAAGGACCACCCTAAGGTCCTTGAGGAGGACCCAACTTGTGGGTCAAGACTTCCAAAATAGTCTCCAACCTACGACTGTCATCGACGGACCGTAGCTCAGTTGACGCCTCGTCGATTGGGGCCGTCGCTCCACAATAATAATACAATTGCTCTAGATGAAATAAAGATTTGGGGGAGTAGCTCATGATAATCCCCACGAACACCTTAGGAATTTCATGGAGGTATGTGGACCCTTTGTGTTCAAGAATATCTTTCAAGAGTTCATAAGGTTGAGTTTATTCTTGTTCTCTTTAATAGAAGAGGCTACAAGATGGTTGGTAGAATTACCAAATGATTCTATAACTTCATGGGAAGAACGAAATGGTGCTTTCTTTGGGGAGATTCTTTCCACCCTCTAAGATGATTACACTTCGAACCCTAATTGTAAATTTCAAGCATATTGGATTTGTACCTCTACATGAGATGTTGCTGGGGTTCAAGAAGCTACTTTTGCCTTATCCAACGCATGGTTTAGAATATTTGTTGCTGCAATACTTATATTCCATCCTTGATTCAGTCAATAAAGGTGTGGATAATCAGTTAGTCCAAAGTGGACTAACGACACAATTGTATGATGTGGCTTCTTTGTTACTAGATCATTTACCGAAGGTTAACCGAGCATACAACACTACAGAGGATAAGTGCCTACTCTATCATTGATTTTACGCAAAAAGAAAGTCAATAAGGACCATGAAAGAGATGAAAACATGGAAAATATAATGACCCAACTCGAATGGTTGTCTAAACATGTCATGGGAGGTGTAATAAAGTCAGTAAATATGGTTGGAATCAACAGTGGGCAGTGCCCAAATGATGCCAAATTTGAGGCATTATGCAATAAGGATGTTGAATACTTAGGAACTCAAATGGGGTTTGTCATGCAATTATAAGTGACTAGGTTGGAACAAAGGCTGGAACAACGATAGAGATGGTGGATGGAAATATTGGAGGGGTGGAATTTGGGAAAATAGTAAGATTGAAAAAGATAGGTACGTGCCTCCCCATGATCATCTATGCCCAAAAGAACTAGTTGGGCCAGAAGGAAGTCGGACTAAAGACAAGCTTGCAAGGATCTACAACAAGGTTGAAGGGTCCAATAAAGTGTTGAAGGACTTTTAAATGACTTCTCACTCAGTTTCTCTCAAGCAACTGGAGACCTAATAGGGCAAAATCAACACTCATCTCTATACAAGGCAAAAGGGAACGTTTCATAGTGACACTACCCAAAACCACCCAAAACATTATTGAGATTGAATAAAGCATGTTGTGAGTGTTCGATTACAAGAAGTTGAAAGGTTTAAAAGGGAAGTAGAGGCAATGCCAAGACAAATGGGATACACTAAAGGAATTATACAAATTCATTAGTGTCCTCCTTCTGATCTTGAACATGTGGAAAAATATAATGTTAAAATCATTGATAAGAATTCCAAAATGCAAACCACAGAAGTCCATGATGCGGACTCCATCTGGTCTACTGAATTAGGTCAATTTAGGTATGTTTGGCGATCTTAAGCTTCAATTGGTGATTCACCAAATACGGTCTGTGACGTTTGTTGTGAACTTATCCTAACATAAAATGGCTAAGGATATTTTCAGATTCAAAAATCAAACGTTTTGATATCTTTAAATCTTGTTCTCTCCTTTCTCTGACATTTTTTCTTTTGATTGATTTGCGAGCCTTTAGTGTGTGTTTTTAAAAGTTTGAAGAGTTCATTTGTGTCATATCCGGGGAGAACCTCCTAGAATCAACATGGCGTACTTAAACTCTCGGAGGTCTTATATACAAGCCCATAGTTATCATTCATCGCATTGTCATAGTAAATTTAGCGGAAAATTTAAAACTTTCTTAGCACATCATATGCTAGAACATTACTTCATATATATATATATACATATATATAATATCATAGTTTATACTTAGACTCTAAGTCTCTTTGCCATCTTAGACTCAACAACATTAGAGTACATTAGGTACACTACCCTTAAAACATAAGACATTAATATAATACTAAGTTATACACTTTACACTAAACCATAGTTTAGGAGATACTTGGAACTTAAGGATTCCTTTCCTTGAGCTTGGGAATCATCTATCAAGCTCCTCACCATTTAATACATCCTTTAAGCATCCATAACCTACACTTTGTGTAAAAAGTAGAGAAGAATGGGATTAGTACAATAATGCACTAAGTATGACAACCATGCAAAAACATGCATTTAAAAGGGACATTTTCTTGAAATCTTACTTCATGCCTTTTTGAGTAAAACTTCATAAAACCTTTAGACAATTGCATTTATATCATTTACATATTTCATTTAGACATATTCAAAAGCCAAACATCATATAAAATCACATATAGAATTTAAGTCATTTTTGAGATCACTTTACAGTGAGCTCTTTTCACATTACAATGAGCTATCTTTTCTTTTCCTTATTAACCTCCCAAGTAACCCTCTAGTGATACTTGGTGCAATGCATCACGTTAAGGTCACAATGAAAGTATACATACAACCTACATAAGCCAACACATATCATCATGTAAGCATAATATATAATAGGCATATTTAAGTCAAGGCTTCATTGGCTTTACAGTAAGTTACATCCACTTACACATATACTAAACTTCAATTTACATCAATGCATTATAAGACCCTACTCATAATCCTACTCTAAGTCTACTAGTGCAGTGTATGTGTAAAGACCCATAACCTCACACATACTTAGTAAACCTATCATAAGACCACAAGCCTTAACACTTCATACATCAATAACAATTAAAGGCAACTTCATCCATGCTAGGCAAGACCTTCATCATATAGTCATCAAGACCAACCTCATGCATATAAGGACAAGTTCACATCATTTAGACTTATACCATGCACATCTTCATAATAAGTAGACAATCACTACAATGTCATGCATAAAGACATAAGTATAATCATACACATTAGAACACCTTCCTAGAACTTCCTAAGGTGACACTTGTGCAATGTCTAGATGGGTTCATTACTTCCACCTATTCTAAGTAGCCTCCCTTAGGTCATCCTAGTTAGGGTCTTAGTCATTTATTTCCATTGTCCATTTTACTTTAGGGAAACTATAGCTTTAACCGACACTAATACCATGCGTGCTAAACATGGAATTTGGTGTTGTATATCCTTACACCAATGGAAGGTGTTCCACTTAGCCAAAGTAGAATCGTAACATACATCCTAGCATCCTAAGTGAACTAACTTTCTAGATCCTATGTGGCAAGCATAGTTTATGGAACTAAGAGATAGGTATGATCCCTCTACATGCCATTTGGCATTTGGGGCCTCCTCTCATGAGAAAACATGGGTGACACTTCTTCAAAGTGAAGCCACCACCTCATGTGGATCCATAGGTGAGTATTCCTATGAGGGAAGTCAACACCCTATAAGGAACAAATGGTGAATCTTCCTCCAAGGGAAGTCAACACCTCTCATTGTCAAGTTCAGTAGGTGCTAAGCTAAATTCCCTTTATTTAAAATCCTTTATTAATAGTTTTCATAAAACATAGGCTTAGGATATTGATTTCTTATTTGCTTATATCATATTCAATCACCTATCTAGGTTTAGAGTATTCTTGGGCACACCTTTCAAGGCCGTTCTATTTACTAGATCATCATTCATGTGTGTGTGTGTACTTATATGTGAGCAAACCTTTCAAATAACACATTAAGGTCACACATATTCATACATTCATATTCATACACATAGAAACCAAAACTAGGAACTATCCTATCAAGGCACACATGTGCAATGCATAGGCAAGGTCCCATACCCTTGCCCATACTAGTAAACCTATCAAGTCATCCTAGTTAAGGAAACACATATCATACTTTCATAGACATAATTAACATGCATAGTAGTAGACACTAGTGAATATGAGAACTACCTTTCATTTAGACACCATGACCTATACTACTTGTAAGCATGCATGTAAAGTGAGGGTGTGTGCACATTGCTCAATATGATCACATAATGGATATCAACAACATATTGAGGCATCCACCCTCTTAGACCATATTACACTTTCAAATATAGACCATACAACACAATTTAGCATAGGAGGCAAGCTAACTTCATATAACACTTTAAGACTTCTAACATTTGCTATTCACACCTTCACATAGGGGTACATGGGTAGCGGTCATGTATCCTTAATAATTCATTAATGGCAGAACCTACACATGATCTTAACATAACCATTTACATGCTTATACAATAGTAACATAACCTAGATTCATGACTAAAGGAGAAGGCTAGGCACAAGTTACACATAAGGTGATCATCATAACCACTCATTCATATATTCATCATAACCACTCATTCATATATTCATAAAATTGACTTCAAGGCCATGGTCCAAACATATATAATGACAATAAAGTAAACACACCCACCATAAGTGGACCATACAACACAATGCCATACAAGGCTTCATCAACATTACTATAAAGAAGTAGAGAAGTACAAGAGTAGGGAAATTCTTACCAATCCTTTAGCCTTTGGGCATCACTGACTATTACTACTCTTTCATCAATAATTCAAGTATAGGACAGTAGCTAAAGTACCATAATTATAAAATAAACCATGTACAAGTCGCTACAAGATCATATTACAATCTAATACAATACATCACATACATACTAGAAAGTACAAGAACATAGATCTTTAACCCAGTTCGCTTCCATTGATCATCAATAACAATTTATAAACAATACACATGTAGGTCAGAATCTAAAGAGATCATTATTCAAACAAAATCATGCTTCATCTACCCTAACATTTAGATCATGTCATATACATTACAACATTCACTTTATAGGCTAGAAGAATCTAAATCAATCTTTACCAATTCAATGGTTATCTTATTCATATTAGATCAATTATTCCTAAGTATAATCACATTATACATATAGGCTGTAGCTAAGCACAATTAACCATGATCGAGTCACAAGACAACCAACCTAACGTCAAGATCACAAGTTACCACTTGATAGACTAGAAGAACTTAGATTAACTCATATCAATCCTTCTTCACCTTGATCATACACGATTTATAATTACAATTCAATCACAATATTAACCTTATCCAGTAGATACAAAACTCTCAACATACTCGAAATCCACTATTATACAATTAAGGACTAATGTTACAGTGATCACCTTGATACTAGACTAAGCATGCTCAAATCTTCTTACATTGATCCTCATGGATCCTTCATCATCAATTCATCATTAATTCATGTAAATAACAGTAGATATAGACAACTCAATGTAAGAGAATCACAATTCAACCATTAAGAAGCCATGATCACAATGCCCACGCAAGGGCTAAATCGATTTTGGGAAGGGACATGGGTTCATAATGCAATTGGATTAAATTTCACATTAAAACATCACATTAACATCAATTCGTCATGATTAATCCATTAAAAATGTTTTGAGAAGGAACCCATGGCTAGATTGAAGAAGAAGAGATTTGATCATGAAACTTCTTTGAAAAACATTGAGGTTAACTCTCCAAGTGAAAGGTTACTTAAAGATTAAGGATTACCATACCTTTATATTCATGAAAACCTTTAAAACATTATGAATAATCAATGAAAATCCAAGATACAAGCTGTTCTTGAGCTTCACCAACAATGGAGGTTTCTAGGGAGAATTGGTTTTGGAGGGAAAGTCTATTTTGTGTGTATGGGATTGGGAATGGGTTGATCACGTTTTTGATCACTTATATACACCCAAAAATAGCTAAATAAATCAAGTAGGGTCAGTTTAGGACGTGTGGTGAATTTCCCATTCACCCCTTTAATGAAACAGTGTGCAGGCAATGGCACCAGGCTGCATTGACGGACCACCATCGACGGCCAATAGGTCCATCGACGGGCCGTCTGTGGCTTCAGTCGATTGGACCTTGGCATTTTATTTGGTTGATCCTTTACCAGTAAAAGTTTACATCGATGAGACCTCATCAACGGTCCGTTGGTCAACCAACTGGACATCGTTTGGTTCAGTCAATTGACACTGCTAAGGCAGTGTGTCGACAGCCCTTGGGTCCTTCTTGTGGGCTCTTTTGCGGGGCCCTTGATAAGTTGTACCCAAATGTTTCCAACTTAAATATGCACATTGACAAGTAAAAGAATTTCCATGCAAGTTTCACCCAAAATAAACACATAAAACACGTCCAAACATGCTAGGCCCCATCAAGATATTCTTAAACGTCTCAAGGGCTAACTTTCGAACGTCTTAGACGTTCTTGGACGTTTGACCTCCAAACTTCATGAAACTACATATAGTACCTATAAACATAATTATAACTCATTTTAAGACTTCAAAAGATCATTAAATACAATATATAAGCACGCATAGACACATGAGGCACATAGGTGACTAGTCGTCGAACGTCTTGGTCGTCCCTTGACGTTTGACTTCCAAATCACCTCAAACCTTACACACTTCCTCAATACAATATTATAAGCCATTTTAGGACCTTATACCCTTATTGTTAACATGTTAGGATACACCCTAACTCATGTTTTTGGGGTCTTACAATTTGTCTGCATTTCGTGTCTATCAAACTCCATTTCCTTGATTTTCTCGACTTCGAATCCTAAGAAGGTTGATTTTTGAATTTTGTTGAGATTTTTGAGCTTTAAATTGCATATTGTTTGTGGTACTGAAGCTATTAAGTGTTATTGTTTGATATATTTTGATGGGTAGCATCATATTGTGCAATTTGAATTGTACCCTAATGCAAATCTCAATTATGTTGGTTGAAATTTGAAACTGAAGTGATAAATATGCTGGGTTTGAGTCCAATTTTGATGTGGGTGATGTTTGATAAGCCCATTGTTGACCCAATTGCATGATTTTTCCCAATGATAGATAGAGTGACTACTTTCTTAAGGGAAAATCATTAATGCATGCAATACTTAGAAATATCTGATCAAAGTATGTCAGAGTACCATCGGTAAATAATCATATCGGTTTATTTTTATGATTGGAGAACATGTATTTGTTGTATAAAAATTCCTGTTCAGCGGCGTTGTCTTAGCTCACTGACGAGGTTATTGTTATCTGTACTAGAGTTTGTCGACCTAATTGGATAGACACAAGTGCTATATATTGTCATTTTGGGCGAGGTCATGCTCAATCGAAGATCTTCCCTTCTTGTTAGGTGATCAACAATGTATATTTAACACTTTTATTTTGCATTTTGACCATTCTTTAAAAAATTAGTGCTTAGCTTGTCCAATTGCCTTCGTAAAGGGAATTCATCAACATTTTATCAGAATAAGGGAAACTTAGGAATTGAGGACACTAATTATCAAATAAGTGAAATATACCACTCATCACTAAAAAAAGGGAAGGCGGAAAGATCTACATTTGGCTCATATTGGGGCCTAGCTAAATCTAGCATCCAAAGCTCGAAGGCATGAATACTGTGATGCACTTCCTGAATCGTATCCTCAACAACTTTACTTGTCCTCACCTTCAAATACTCTATGATCTTTCTCATCTAAGGCCGAATATGCTGCAAAAGGGTCATCATTTGTATCTCCCACATTTGGAGTCAGGCTATAGGCTACATGGTGAAACCTATTTTATTAGAGCATGTGGTGTGCTTGTAGCTTTGTCAGAGGAAGAAAGAGGAGGATAAATCAGAGAAAAATCTATGGTGGGGCTTGAATAGTCCCCTCTTCGGGCTGCTCGAGTCTGAGTGTGTCGCCTATAGGTGGCATAACAATCTAAATGGTATTGTTGGGTTTGTCTCATCCCAAATTAGACCAACATTAACAGTATTAATCACCTCGACCAGTCGATCAATGTCTAGAACGAAAAGAGTATCCTCTCTAACTAGGTGAATTATCAAGCAAGGGAATGGTAGTATGGTGTTATCTTGAAATTCCCTCTTATGTATCTCAAAAATCAGACTACGGGCGATATTAATCGCATTCCCTACCATCAAACGTGCAATAATGACAGCCCTATCCAATGTCAAGTAGTTGTCCGCCGTGGTGGGGACAATTTGGCTCGACAACTGACCACTAAAATTTTGAAGCAAAATTCAGCATCGCCTTCTTAATTGAAACTGTAATGTACTGGAGCTCCAAACCCTTTTCAATATGGTACCCAACTATATGTTGAAACACGGTTTCTTGTTGTTCAGAATCACTCATAGCCACTCTATTCTAGACAAGCCCCATATGGTAGTCAAACTCAGCTGCGTTAATTACCTATATGTGAAATGGTTCGTAAATAAAATAAATGGATTGTGGCCTCAAATAAGTATACAGGGATACCCCACACTAGAGCATTCAAATGTGGAGGCTGAGCTAACTCCTTGGTCCTCTGAGGCAAGGCATTCCTTACCATGGCTCTGTAGGAGGCATAAAACTCTCTAACCATAAATGGTCTATACTTTCCCAATTCCTCCTCCATCCACTCACACCTACGCCTCTGAAACAACTCATGTATGGCTGGTACATTGTGGAGGTTGCCTATGAGAACCTTTCGGCCCTCAGTAAAGGGTCGGGAATGCTTTAACAGTGTGCGTTTTGATACATAGCATCTATGTAGATTTGAAACATTCCTATTACGCATAATCAGTTGCCTCATCGGCAATCGACATCGGCTCAACTAGCTTGCTGGAAGCAGGATCACGTGCTTCTATGAACTCAAATGCTTCAAAAGTTAATGTTGCAACTAAGTCTGAGCCGGAACCTAAATCTGATTGTGTGTAATGTTGTAACTCCATTCTAACTTCTCTTTCACTATGTGCTCCCTTCTCATACTAGGAAGCATATTAATCATTGGCGTAGTTCAACACCTCCGATAATAGCACTATTTGATTTGTCTTGCTTGTTGGTGAGTAGTCCAGTTTTCCTTTGTCGAGTCATTACCGGTGCCCAAGTTGAACTCAAACGCGCTTAAGTCTACATCAGTGGGCTCATCCTGTAGTTAAAACTTGACAGAAGGGGTAGTGGAGTTAGATCTCCCTTTTCTTAAGTACATGGTTTCTTTCTGTCATGACCCGGTAGCACACCGTAGAAGATATGGCGCTCTGGGATCGTAAGATGGCGTACTTCACCTCTCAGAGGTCTTGTACAAGCCCTTTGACATCATTCATCGCATACATGTATGAAAAATAGTGCAGAATTAAAACTTTTAACACGAAATAGTAATACTTCAAAATATCTCTTTCATAGAAAACATAAGGAATAAGGCTAAGTCTCAAAGTCGCCATCTTAGACACAGGAATATCTAGGGACACGACCCATACATCAAAATATAAAAATAGCCTAAATCTATTACAATACTTTTAACAATGAAAACTAAAGATAGTGATGTTCTCGGATCTAGTGAGGACATACAAACACTTGCTTGAATGGAATGCTAGTATCCAAGTTTCCCTTCACGTAATTTTCTCAAATTCCACCTACACTTTTAGAGATAGACAAAATATATGGAATTAGTACATATTAGAATTTACTAAATATGGCATAAATCATAAAACTATGCCAAAAGGACATTTATATAAAATATGCTCTTTTTGAGTAAAACTGCATAAGACAAGTATAAGAGATCACATTAAGTCAACATAGGCACATCTAATCATATTCCACTATATAACATCAATATTAGTTCAAATAACAAAAACATGAGACCCTCCTACCAAAGGTGATTCTAAGGCTCACTTGAGTGAGCTATGAAGAGACCGCCCAAATAATCCCTTCACACCCACCAAAGTGATCCTTTAGATTACCTAAGATAAGATTATTCCCATTAAATTAATTTAACTCCTTACCTAGATTTACTATAAGACTCACCTAAGTAAGATATGAAATGAACGCCCATACACCCTCTCCAAGCCTACCTAAATAATCCTTAAAGCTACTGCAGATAAGAGCCTTTTCATTATCATACCTTTAACTTAAGTAATTATGTTCACTTAACAATTTAAGAGACATTCAACACTTAAGGACTTTCACATAATAGTCTTGGAGAAGACCTAGAGAAGTCACATACCAATATATTCAAAGCTCACTCGTGCCATGTCTAGAAAGCGTCCCATTGCACTACTAAAACTTCATAGTACTTATCCAACACTAGCATGTATCCTGCATGATGAGAATATGCAATAACCGACATAGACTATACTAGCTAGGCATGGAATCCGGAGTCAACGCTACTCCGATAGAGGGTGTTCTACATACCAATGGTAGAACTAGGACACAACCCATGTAAGCACATGGTCAAGGAATATCAAGGGTTTCTTTGTACTCTAATCTCCGTCTTAACTAGAGCTACTCCCCAAAATATTCTCTCACTGCCAGCCTTTGTTCTCATAGAGTAATTCCATAAAAGAGCATTCGAAGAGGTACCATATCTTGTTCATAATCAAATCATAATACACCTTACCAAAGAGGGTCTACTAAGGGTGCCTACAATGGTTATTAAGATAACTCAATGACTTTCCTAAGGATGATTTCATGTCGTTCCAGCCAACCAACCCTAAGTCCATCATTCACATAAAAAGGATACCATTATGGCTTTCAATTTCAAGGATATCATAGCCTTCTTTCTAAAAGGTTCCACATAAATGAACTTCTAAGCTATATTTAAGATCATATTCCATTCATACATATACATTCATCACAAAGGTGCTTTAGCCTACTACGTCAAGGATTCATATTCATAGCCTTCATGTATCAAGTAAGGGATATAGGTCTACCAAAACAAGACACACTTTATTATAATATTTTCACATGTACAATATCATTTATGTAGCATATAGGGTCAACTAAGTATACTACAAGTCACCCTACACACTTCTATAGAATTATCAACATAACTCATCATAATGTTCATATAATCAACTACGAATATTCACACTTCAATATAAAGTATACACATATAAGGCATAACTATACATTGACTTCACATATACATATAAGTTATAAAGTAATGTCGACGAGGTCACATTGTTCACAATTCATAAAGTAATGTCGACGAGGCCACATAGTTCACAATTCATAAAGTAATGCCAACAAGGCCACATTATTCACAAGTATAACACATAAGCACCACCTCCATAAGTGGACCATACCAAACATCATAATGATGCAAGACCTATACTACCCAATATAGAGAAGGTTAGGTCAACATACCACCAATCCAATAACAACATCTCCAATCCATAGCCAAATCAACCAATTCAATCCATAAAGGCTCTTACCAATAGCCATGATCACCAATTCAATCCAATAATCACAATATACAATGATCCAAGATAATACAATATATATTCATCAACATAGGACAACCTACATACAATTCTAACATGATTCTTTCATAATTCAATAGCCCAAAGTAAACTACACAAGAATTTAATAGTATAGAGACATGATCAAATCACCCATAATATAGTAAAAACTAGGATTGCATGATTTGAATGGGTTCATAGAGTTTTTAGTCTAAATCATCAAGTTAACATCAATTCAATCAAAATACATTTATTCAAAATGTTTTATGCAAAAATACATGGCTAGATAATCAAAATAGGACAATTCATCTTTTAAGAAGTCTCGATAACCACTTTGATGATTGTATCCTTGAGGAAAAGAGATTCAAGGATGAAAACCATACCTTAATTAACGCTAGACCACGAAAATTGAGAAGATTTGATGGAGTAACCAAGCTTCAATCTCCTATATCCCTTCAAGCTTCAATGGAGTTTTAGAGAGTTCTTTAGGGGTCTTGGGTTTTGATTTTGAAATAATGAATTCATCTAAGTGTTCAAGACTTATAAACCCACTTAAAATACCCAAAATAACCTAAAGAAACCGCCCAACTAATTTTTAGAAGGCTAGGTGATATACTGGCCAAGATGTTGCAGGAAAATTGCAGACCATCTACGACTCCAAGCTATGCCTTGTAGACCAACCTACGGACCGTCCTGCCGGTCCGTAATTTGGGTTAGAGGCTGACCAATCAAGGGGGCTAAGCTCCCACACTAAGTATGGGGCTAACCCCCAGTCTACGGGGCGTTACCTTGGGTACGAGGCATTGTGTCACATTGCGAAACCACACCCTAGAAGATAGGGTGCAATCTTGGATTGCGAACGCCGTATTCGACCTCTCGGAGGTCTTATACAAGTCTATCATATCATTCATCGCATATACATAACAAAAAGTAGTGCGGAATTAAAACTTTTCATAAAAACAATATATAAATCTTTAAACTCTTTCATATATGTAGAAATAGGAAAACTCTAAGTCTCGATTCATCATCTTAAGACACGACAATACTTGGAACACAACCCATACGAATTTAAAACATACTACTATATAGTCTATTACAAAACTTCATTAAAGAAACATAAAATGACATATATGCCCTCGAGTCAAGTGAGGACATACTTCAACTCTTATTGAACGATCTCCTTGTCCAAGTCTTCTTCCCAAATCTCTTCACCTACCGAGAACTATAGATACAAAATAAAGCATGGAATTAGTACAACCACATGTACTAAGTATGGCATTATGTATAAACTCATGAAAACAGACTTTATTGGAAAGATGCATCTTTTCTTTAAAACATCATAATATCATTTGAAGAATAACATTTAACAACTTAGAATCACATAAGAAAATACTTAAAACGAATTCATAATTTTAAGACTCACATTACAGTGAGTTCACTTCACTGTTACAGTGAAGTCCAAATCTTCTCTTTTGAACACCTTCTAGCATGTAGTCTTCTCACTAAAGCCATCCTAAGATTCACTTAATTCACACAAAGAGAGACTGCCCATACACCCTCTCTATATGTGCCTAAACGATCCTCAAGATTGCTCATAATGAGACACATAAACACCTACAATATATCAACATACAAGAAATACAAGATATAACAATCTCCCCTACCAAGGCTATCAAAAGACTTACTCAAGTAGTCCTAGAAGAGAACGCACATACATTCACTTCAAGGCTACCTAAATAATCCTTAAGACTTCCTAGGTTTAGATCATGTCAACATATCAAGCAACTTCTCTAACTAGAGTCATTCTCAAGACTTCCAAAGATACGACATGAAGAGATAATCCTTTATGCCCTCTTCACACTTTAACTAAGGAATCCTTAAGTCACTTTAGGTTAGGTACTTAATTCATTTACATACTCATTATCATTAAGGCATTAGTTCATTAGTTCATTTAAGAGACATAGATCACATAAAGGACATTCAAATAATGGTCTTAGACAAGACCTAGTGACTCTCATTAACAACTTCAAAGCCTATTGTGCAATGTCTAAGTAGCGTCCCATACCACCATTTAAACTTCATAGAACTTCTGTAATGCTAATAGGTATCCCATATGATGAGAATAGGCAATAACCGACATAGACCATGGTAGCAAAGGATGGAATCCGAAGTTCTATCCTACTTCGATGAGGTGTTGTACTTGCCAATGGTAGAACATAGAGATCCCCTGTAGGCACATGGTTAAGGAATATGAAGGGCGTGCTTTGCATTCTAATCTCATACTTAACTAGAACTACTTCCCTTTATCATAGTCACTTGGTGCTAGGATAAGTTCTCACAGTTTAATTCACATTAAGGCTCACACAAATGGGTCCCATATCATGTTCATGACCCAATTACATTTACCCTACCAAAGCAAGGTCCATTAGGGCTATCTCACTATGGTTACAAGAAGCTAATCATGACTTTCCTAAGTTATGATATGATGCATTTCCATCCAATCAACCTTAAGTCCATTACTCATTACATGAAGGATACCATTACGGCTAACTACTTCACGATTCATAACCTTACCACTTGGTTCAAGGTTTCACATAAATGACCCTCTTATCATTATTCAAGGTCTCACCTATATTCATTTATTCAAGACTAAGACCCTTTAGGTTTCTAAGTCAAAAACATCACATATTCACATAAGCATCAAGTAAGGGACACAAGTCTACCTAAACAAGACACGACATACATCCATTCAACACATAAGGCCTATCTTTCTTTAGACACTTAGGAATGACCCTTAACCTTATTTAGTCAACCTATAGATTACCTTAACATTATCAACTTAACCATTTTAGACTCATCTAGTCAATTTAGGGACAATCATGTATCAACTCTAAGAGTACACAATTAACACATAGACATAGCTTAACATGATTAACTAGATAGTATCAATAGTCTAACACATACTTTCACATATAGGTAGATATGATCATACATCATCAAATCAACTACACAAATAGACATATAAGTTCAAGTCGTGTCGACAAAACCATGATCAGCAATATACTAGAAAGTAACGCCAACAAGGCCACATCAATTCACATAGCACCGCCACCAAAGGTGGACCAAACCAGTCATAACATAATTGAAGTATAATAAACATTGAATAAGAATAAATAGGTCAGCGTACCACCACTTCATCATCAACACTTCTAGCCAATACCAAATTACCCAATTCAACATCATAAGACCCTTACCCATGGCCATGAACACCAATTCAATACACAATTATAGAAATCAATGAAATCTAAACCAATTCAACATAGATTTAACAATCTAAAATCAATTAGATAACAATTGAATACAATTATTACATCAATAGAAAGTCCAAAAACTACAAATGAATTCATCAACATTAGACCAATATCAAGTAACCCATAATTTAGTCAAAATCTTAAGTTCATCAATTTCATGGGTTCATAGGTACTTTAGGTTAAAATCATCAATAAAACATCAATCTAATCCATAATAGACGTTTGAAAACCATTAATGCAAGAACCCATGTAGATCATGAAAAAGGTCAATTCATCTTTTGAAAACTTTAGAAAACCTCTTTGAAAGTTGGGCTCCTTGATGAAACGAGTTTCAAGGATCAAAAGCCAAACCTCAATGAAGCTAATTCTTAACTTTGATGAAGAATCTCCACTCAAAATGTCACACCGAGCTGTTCCTTGACTTTGGACTTCAATAGTCTTTGAGAATTCTTAAAGGATTTTGGGGTTTTTGATTTTGAAGAATGAAATCTTGTAAGTGTTAATGACTTATAAACACCTTTAAAATACCCAATATACCCCTTAGGAACTGACAAAGTCTTTATTTGGAAGTGGGGCAAAATTCCCATTTCACCCCTGAATTAACTGTGACCTGCGCAGGGACATGGCTTCAAAGACGGAAGGGAGTCGACGGACCGTTTGTCCACAAACAGACCATCCTGTCCTTCCGTTGGTTGGGTCAGAGACTTTCCAATGATACCTCCTCACCCAAGACCAATTCTCCACCGACTACACCCATTGACGGGGCATCGATTGGCCCACGAGTAGTCGATGCCTCTGTCGTTTGGGGCCTGCCTCGGACAGTCTTTACACTAAGTTTGGGTCCTTTCACAAGGACCCTTGGTTGGTCATTAGGGATGTTTCCCGGACATTTCAAACCCAAACATGAAAGGATACGATTTTATGACCTCTCACTTGAATCTCACTCAAAAAGAACACATAAAACTCAATGAAACATGCTTAGACACACAAGGTCACTCCTAGGCACAACCTTTGAACGTCATGGACGTTCATGAGCGTTTGACCTCCAAACTTCACGAAACTTGACAAAATACCTATACACATCATATTAGACTCATTTAAGACCTTAAAAACTCATAAGGTACACATAAAGACATAGGCCCTCACATGAGACACTTAGGTGACTTAGTCGTCGAACGTCTTGGTTGACCCTCAACGTTTGACTTCCAATGCACATAATACTTTAGATACTACCTCAACACAACATTATAGACACTTTATGGACCTTATACCACCATTACCAACATGTTAGGCTCTAGATAACCCAAGTCATTTTTGGGGTCTTACATTCTCCCCCACTTGGACAACATTCGTTCTCGAATGACACTTGCCACTCTCCGAACACTCTAAGATTAGAGACTCAACTAGCAGCACATAACCAAACCATATAACTCACAATCAAGGATAAAACATCAATTTCACAAAGTCAAAAGATCAACAAGAAACTAGAATACAATTCTATAACTCATTATGCTACAAAACTCTCATGCTTTATTCCAAACAGCAAAAACTTATTTTATATTCACTAATATACTTATACACATCAGTTGTAACCATATTACAACAATATTGTACCAAAGAATCAATTAGTCATTTTTTTTCAAAAATTTTACAGTGAACAGTGCATGGTATTGAGATTTTAGGCAACTTTTTCAAAAATGCGATCTTATGAAATTCATGATATAGACATGCCCATAACTCAATAAAACACACAATGCAAAGAAGTTAATGAAATTCAATTTCAACCAAACTCCTAAACATCATGCACATGCAATAACTTCTATCACAACTTCTAACCATACTCCCCCACTTAGAAGGAAGTCATACTATAATAAAAGAAACAAGGACTTACCAATGTCATCATCACTCTCATCCGTCTTCTCACCTGTAGTCCGGAGTGCATAGAAACGCCTCTTAGTTGGAGTATCTTCCTTTTGAACACTAGGATCAACCTTCTTACCCTCCTTCCTAGAAGCAATATTTGGACAATCTCTCACTTTGTGCCCATCTTTTCCACATCCAAAGCAACTACCGGTACCCAATAGACACTCACCAAGATGTTTCTTACCACAAGTGGCACATGTAGGTTTGCCATTTCTAGAACCACCTCCTTTCTCAAACTTCTTCTTAGGAACATTAGGTCCATCTTGAGTTTGAGCCCTCCTTTTGAACCTAGGTTGCACTTGGTCACTAGCAACACTCTTTTTCAAGTTCCTTGACATCCTCCTAAGTTTAGACTCTTCAATTGATTGTGCATACACCATGAGTCTAGCCAAAGTCATATCATCATGCAACATAGTCGTATGACATTCTTCCCTCACTAAGTCAGCTACACTCGTCATAAAGCGACTAATTTCATCCCTTGGATTAGACACTAGGGAAGGTGCATATCTAGACAAAGTTGAGAATTTCAAAGAGTATTTCTCAACACTCATATGCCTTGCTTGAGATTGATAAACTCTTGCACCTTAACCTCTCTCTTCTCACGGGGAAAGTACTTACCAAGAAAAGCTTTCTTGAATTCTTCCATTCAATAGGACCTAACTCATTTGGCCTATTGTCTTTCCATTGAGTGTACCAAATTTGAGACACAGCACTCAATTGATAAGAAGCCAACTCCGCCTTCTCCCTAGATGTAACCCCCATAGAACTCAATACCTTGTACACACCATCAAGGAACTCTTCGGGATCCCCATCTACCTTAGAGCCAAGAAAGATCGGGGGATTCAACCTCACAAAGTTTCTCAACCTAGAGGTCAGAGTTCTCTCCACAACATTCACCCTAGGCACCATAGTCAAATTGATTGGAGTAGTCACGGCTTTAGCTAAAGCCATCAAAGCCTCTCGAATCTCTTGATTAGTCAATTCCGGGGGAACCACCGGAACCTCATTACCTCCTTCCACATTAGGAACTTCATCACATTGGGGAGGCACTTGAGCACCTTGGACACCTTGCCCATCTTGAAGCACTTGCTCAACTTGCTCAACTTGAGGAGGAGATTCCTCATTCACCCTTCCCTCTTCCATCCTTCTAGAGGCCATCCTCCTAGTATTCGTCTCCTAGAAAACAAAGAAACACTTTTAGAAGGATAACATTACTTTACCGCACGAACATAGGAGTAGAAATGAAGGGAAACACTATCGTCCTATTGCCTCTCGCCCATAGATGTGTTGTGACTCACACCGATGGTCAACACTCTACTAGACGTGTCTTTTCAAGACTTTTTGATACCTAAGACTACTTTGATTAACCTATGCTCTGATACCAAGCTTGTCACATCCCGAAAGCACACCCTAGAAGATAGGGTGCAATCTTGGATTGCTACCGGCATATTCGACCTCTCGGAGGTCTCATACAAGCCTATCATATCATTCATCGCATATACATAACGAAAAGTAGTGCAGAATTAAAACTTTTCATAAAAACAATATAAAAGTCTTTAAACTGTATCATATATGTAGAAATAGGATAATACTAAGTCTCAATTCATCATCTTAAGACACGACAATACTTGGAACACGTCTCATACGAATTTAAAACTACTATATAGTCTATTACAAAACTTCATTAAATAAACATAAAATGATATATATGCCCTCGAGTCAAGTGAGGACATACTTCAATTCTTCTTAAACGATCTCCTTGTCCAAGTCTTCTTCCCAAATCTCTTCACCTACCAAGAACTATAGATAGAAAATAAAGCATGGAATTAGTACAACCACATGTACTAAGTATGGCATTATGCATAAAATCATGAAAACAGACTTTATTGAAATATGTATCTTTTCTTTATAACATCATAATACCATCATAAGAATAACATTTAACAACTTAGAATCACATAAGAAAATACTTAAAACGAATTCATAATTTTAAGACTCACATTACAGTGAGTTCACTTCACTGTTACAGTGAGTTCACTTCACTGTTACAGTGAGTTCACTTCACTGTTACAGTGAAGTCCAAATTTTCTCTTTTGAACACCTTCTAGCATGAAGTCTTCTCACCAAAGCCATCCTAAGATTCACTTAAGTCACAAAAAGAGCGACCGCCCATACACCCTCTCTAGATGTGCCTAAACGATCCTCATGATTGCACATAATGAGACACATACACACCTACAATACATCAACATACAAGACATATAAGATATAACAATCTCCCCTACCAAGGCTATAAAAAGACTTACTCAAGTACTCCTAGAAGAGAACGCACATACATTCACTTCAAAGCTACCTAAATAATCCTTAAGACTTCCTAGGTTTTGATCATGTCAACATATCAAGCAACTTCCCTAACTAGAGTCATTCTCAAGACTTCCAAAGATACGACATGAAGAGATCATCCTTTATGCCCTCTTCACACTTTAACTAAGGAATCCTTAAGTCACTTTAGGTTAGGTACTTATTCATTTACATACTCATTATCATTAATTCATTAGTTCATTAGTTCATTTAAGAGACATACATCATATAAAGGACATTCAAATAATGGTCTTAGACAAGACCTTGGGACTCTTATTAACATCTTCAAAGCCTATTGTGCAATGTCTAAGTAGCGTCCCATACCACCACCTAAACTTCATATAACTTCTCTCATACTAATAGGTATCCCATATGATGAGAATAGGCAATATCCGACATAGACTATGGTAGCAAAGCATGGAATCCGAAGTTCTATCCTACTTCGATGAGGTGTTGTACTTGCCAATGGTAGAACATAGAGATCCCCTGTAGGCACATGGTTAAGGAATATGAAGGGCGTGCTTTGCATTCTAGTCTCATACTTAACTAGAACTACTTCCCTTTATCATACTCACTTGGTGCTAGGCTTAGTTCTCATAGATCAATTCACATTAAGGCTCACACAAATGGGTCCCATATCATGTTCATGACCCAATTACATTTACCCTACCAAAGCAAGGTCCATTAGGGCTATCTCACTATGGCGACAAGAAGTTCATCATGACTTTCCTAAGTTATGATATGATGCCTTTCCATCCAATCAACCTTAAGTCCATCACTCATTACATGAAGGATACCATTACGGCTAACTACTTCACGATTCATAACCTTACCACTTGATTCAAGGTTTCACATAAATGACCCTCTTATCATTATTCAAGGTCTCACCTATATTCATTTATTCAAGACTAAGACCCTTTAGGTTTCTAAGTCAAAAACATCACATATTCACATAAGCATCAAGTAAGGGACACAAGTCTACCTAAATAAGACACGACATACATCCATTCAACACATAAGGCCTATCTTTCTTTAGACACTTAGGAATGACCCTTAACCTTATTTAGTCAACCTATAGATTACCTTAACATTATCAACTTAACCATTTTAGACTCATCTAGTCAATTTAGGGACAATCATGTATCAACTCTAAGAGTACACAATTAACACATAGACATAGCTTAACATGATTAACTAGATAGTATCAATAGTCTAACACATACTTTTACATATAGGTAGATATGATCATACATCATCAAATCAACTACACAAATAGACATATAAGTTCAAGTCGTGTCGACAAAACCATGATCAGCAATATACTAGAAAGTAACGCCAACAAGGCCACATCAATTCACATAGCACCGCCACCAAAGGTGGACCAAACCAGTCATAACATAATTGAAGTATAATAAACATTGAATAAGAATAAATAGGTCAGCGTACCACCACTTCATCATCAACACTTCTAGCCAATACCAAATTACCCAATTCAACATCATAAGACCCTTACCCATGGCCATGAACACCAATTCAATACACAATTATAGAAATCAGTGAAATCTAAACCAATTCAACATAGATTCAACAATCTAAGATCAATTAGACAACGATTGAATACAATTCTTACATCAATAGAAAGTCCATCAGAAACTACAAATGAATTCATCAACATTAGACCAATATCAAGTAACCCATAATTTAGTCAAAATCTTAAGTTCATCAATTTCATGGGTTCATAGGTAATTTAGGTTAAAATCATCAATACAACATCAATCTAATCCATAATAGACGTTTGAAAACCATTAATGCAAGAACCCATGTAGATCATGAAAAAGGTCAATTCATCTTTTGAAAACTTTAGAAAACCTCGTTGAAAGTTGGGCTCCTTGATGAAACGAGTTTCAAGGATCAAAAGCCAAACCTCAATGAAGCTAATTCTTAAATTTGATGAAGAATCTCCACTCAAAATGTCACACCGAGCTGTTCCTTGACTTTGGACTTCAATAGAGTCTTTGAGAATTCTTAAAGGATTTTGGGGTTTTTGATTTTGAAGAATGAAATCTTGTAAGTGTTAATGACTTATTGTCACGACCCGAAAGCACCCCCTAGAAGTTAGGGAAAACCTTCGAATCGTGATCGGGCATACTTGACCCCTTTGGGGTCTCGTACAAGCCCTTTAACTAGCATTCATAACATAAAGCATGAAAAGTAGTGCGGAATTTAAAACTTTTCACGATAATAATAAATAAAGGAGTCTTTTCATAAATACTAGGAAATCTTATCGTCACAAGCCAACTTAAAGACACGACTTAGAATCTTAGGGACACGGCCCTTTACAATAGAGTAAATACATTTTTTTTAAGTCTTAATAAGGAAACTAAGAAACATAAAAAAGAAACTATGTCCTCGAATATATGAGGACATACCCAAGTCTTGAGAGATAGAATTCCCAAGCTTCAACTTCGATCCTCCAAAGGCTTCCAACCTATACTCACAAGGTATAAATAAAGTATGGGGTTAGTACAACAATGTACTAAGTATGGCATATGCAAAAACATGCAAAAAGGGACATTTTAGTAAAGATAGCTTTTTATGCAATTCAAATATAACCTTCATGAATCTAGAAGCAAACCCACATAAGAATCAACAATTTAACACTTTATGGCTATCTTACCAAACTTAAAGTAAACAAAAGGAACATTTCAATTAACTTTGCTAAACTTGTAATAAAATTGAATAAAGCATCATAGTGAACATTTTGAATTCTTACTATGAAGACCTTACAGTGAAAGGCACGGTCCAAGTCATATGAACCCTTTTTCTTTGAAGTTGCCCTAACCCAAGGTTATTCTAAGACTCCCTAAGTTGAGCCAAGAAGGGACTCTCATTACACCTCCCTTCAAAGCACACCAAAGCGACCCTTAAAACTACCTAATCTTAGGCTTACTTCGTTAGAAATCAAATTCACGCCCTTGGCTAACATATGCAAAACACTCATGGAAATATAGGTCATACCAAGTGCAATGTGAGAGTAGCATCCCATACTACCACTCCCACTTAGTACTCCTAATGGATTCCATTTACTCAAGTACTCCACAATAATCCTCCATAACACTACACCATAGTACTCATTCACACGGATTTCACGAAGGTACTCTTCTCCCATAGTAGGTATAGGTCACACCGAGTGCAATGTGAGAATAGCATCCCATACTACTACTCCCACTCAATGCTCTTACTTGGTAACTAATGTGGATTGAGCACTTCACGACATACATACACAATTTCAACAATACACAAGATAATTAGTTTCAAATCAATTCTTTTGTGGGAGTTAGCTTAACTGACAAAGACCATGAGAGCTAGACATAGAATCCCGATATTAACACCTATCGGATGAGGGATCCTTACTTGCCTAGAGTAAGGTCATGCTTCTTAGCGTTTACATGGCTTTTTCCAATAGCTACACCTATGCGGGCATATAGTTAAGGGATAAGGAGATTGCTACTAAGTAACTCACTCTCTACTAACGAGGAGTACTTATCTCAAGAGGTACTTTGGATTACAACATCTCAACTAAAGAAGTGCAATCCACCTCCCCTTCATATCCTCTCGGTGCTAGGCATAACTCCACACGGATTTCTCAACATAAAAGTCTATCATAGGAAGCTCACTAGGAAATGGAGAGGTTGTTACTAGACACTACATCTCAACTCACGAAGTGTGTCCACCTCAAGATTTCCCCTTTTTGCTCAACTTGACATAATACAAATCTTAGAAGAGTGTGTGTGTACATGTGCACACCTTGCATATAAGCATCATTTCGTTTTCATCAAGTTCTACTCATACTTTAACCTTGATTCATCAAGCTACACACTCTACATACTTCTCATAATCATATACTTCATTTAGACATAAACTAGGTCAAACATGCAATTCAAGCTACATCAAACACAACATAAGACCCATTTCCAATATATCTTCATTTCACATATTATACCTTCAAGGTCACATACTCAAACCATACTAAGTAACATCAAGTTCATCAATTAGCACCGCCACCCATAAGGTGGACCATACTACTCAAATAGCAATTCATAATAAGAACTATACAATAAGAGCAACTCATCAACAAATCAAACCATCATTACCCATAAGCAATTTATCAATATTTCACCATATGAAGGCCCTTAGGGCAGTAGCTACACCAACATGTCATACACAAGAAGACCCAAGTTCATACCTTACTCAAATCATGCTCACATAACCCATTTTCATGCCAAAAGTTGAAGTATGCATATACAAGAGTTTCATGGAGTTTTAACATCAAAACCATCTATTCAAACCAAGATAAATACATTTAAACCATTAGAACTTAGTTACAAGAAGACCCATAATAGAAATCAAAGTTTAGAAGAAGTTGAGTTTAAAACCCTTTTTTTTGAAATCCATTTTGGAAGTTGGCTTCTTGAATGGAAAGGTATTCAAGAATGGATACCATATCCTTCCTTGACTTCTAGCTTCCAAGAGAGTTGAGAGAGTTTTCTTGAGAGAAAGAGAGAGTTGGATCTTGAAGTGAGAGGGTCTTGTCTAGGTCTAGGGTTTAAAACTAGTTTAATATAACCTAAAAACACCAAAATTATACACCTAGGGTCTTATAAGACTTGGGGTGTATTTACATAAAACACCCCAAGTTGGCAGCCTTAAGTCGTGCACTGGCTGGCCTCGTCGACGAGACCTCCTCGACGGACCATCACGTTCACCACGGACCGTCATGGAGTCCCGTCGAGGAACACTTGGCTCCAATTGGAGCCTGTCCAAGTTTCCACTCTCTGTCACTCGCGACGCCCTGGATCGACGGACCGTCCTGAGCGCGACGGACCGTCGCCATGGTCGTCGTGAGCCACTGATGGGCAGACTTTGCCCAAGTCTTGGGCCCTTCATGTAGGGCCCCTTGTGGGTCCTAGGTTGGGTCGTACCCGGACGTCAAACCCCTAAACTAAGTCGTCTAGGTCTAAGGAACATCCGACACATGTTTCAAGTAAAACAAACACATAAAACTCATCCAAACTCGCCAAGACAT
Source organism: Solanum sitiens (assembly GCA_016801875.1). NCBI lineage: Eukaryota > Viridiplantae > Streptophyta > Magnoliopsida > Solanales > Solanaceae > Solanum > Solanum sitiens. The sequence continues at coordinate 802,695 of JABWTJ010000187.1, read as the reverse complement.
ACAAGTACATTCTAAGGCATACCATCCGAACGCCATGGACGTTTTTGGTCGATTGAACTCCAAACTTAACCAAACCTTGCACACTGCCTAAGGACACCAAACTAACTCCGTTTAACTTAAAATTAACTCAAGAAACAACCATGAGGCTCTAGTTCACCTTAGTTCATTTTGGGGCGTTATACTTATAAACACCTTTAAAATACCCAATATACCCCTTAGGAACTGCCAAAGTCTTTATTTGGAAGTGGGGCGAAATTCCCATTTCACCCCTGAATTAACTGTGACCTGCGCAGGGACATGGCTTCAAAGACGGAAGGCAGTCGACGGACCATTTGTCCACAAACAGACCGTCCTGTCCTTCCGTTGGTTGGGTCAGAGACTTTCCAATGATACCTCCTCACCCAAGACCAATTCTCCACCGACGACACCCATTGACGGGGCATTGATTGGCCCACGAGTAGTCGATGCCTCTGTCGTTTGGGGCCTGCCTCGGACAATCTTTACATTAAGTTTGGGTCCTTCCATAAGGACCCTTAGTTGGTCATTGGGGATGTTTTCCCGGACGTTTCAAACCCAAACATGAAAGTATACGAGTTTATGACCTCTCACTTGAATTTCACTCAAAAAAAACACGTAAAACTCAATGAAACATGCTTAGACACACAAGGTCACTCCTAGGCACAACTTTTGAACGTCATGGACGTTCTTGAGCGTTTGACCTTCAAACTTCACGAAACTTGACAAAATACCTATACACATCATATTAGACTCATTTAAGACCTTAAAAACTCATAAGGTACGCATAAACACATAGGCCCTCACATGAGACACTTAGGTGACTTAGTCGTCGAACGTCTTGGTTGACCCTCAACGTTTGACTTCCAATGCACATAATACTTTAGCTACTACCTCAACACAACATTATAGACACTTTATGGACCTTATACCACCATTACCAACATGTTAGGCTCTAGATAACCCAAGTCATTTTTGGGGTCTTACATTCTCCCCCACTTGGACAACATTCGTCCTCGAATGACACTTGCCACTCTCCGAACAATCTAAGATTAAAGACTCAACTAGCAGTACATAACCAAACCATATAACTCACAATCAAGGAGAAAACATCAATTTCACAAAGTCAAAAGATTTATAACACAACAAGAAACTAGAATACAATTCTATAACTCATTATGCTACAAAACTCTCATGCTTTATTCCAAACAGCAAAAACTTATTTTATATTCACTAATATACTTATACACATCAGTTCTAACCATATTACAACAATATTGTACCAAAGAATCAATTAGTCATTTTTTTCCAAAATTTTTACAGTGAACAGTGCATGGTATTGAGATTTTAGGCAACTTTTTCAAAAATGCGATCTTATGAAATTCATGATATAGACATGCCCATAACTCAATAAAACACACAATGCAAAGAAGTTAATGAAATTCAATTTCAACCAAACTCCTAAACATCATGCACATGCAATAACTTCTATCACAACTTCTAACCATACTCCCCCACTTAGAAGGAAGTCATACTATAATAAAAGAAACAAGGACTTACCAATGTCATCATCACTCTCATCCGTCTTCTCACCTGTAGTCTGGAGTGCATAGAAACGCCTCTTAGTTGGAGCATCTTCCTTTTGAACACTAGCATCAACCTTCTTACCCTCCTTCCTAGAAGCAATATTTGGACAATCTCTCACTTTGTGCCCATCTTTTCCACATCCAAAGCAACTACCGGTACCCAATAGACACTCACCAAGATGTTTCTTACCACATGTGGCACATGTAGGTTTGCCATTTCTAGAACCACCTCCTTTCTCAAACTTCTTCTTAGGAACATTAGGTCCATCTTGAGTTTGAGCCCTCCTTTTGAACCTAGGTTGCACTTGGTCACTAGCAACACTCCTTTTCAAGTTCCTTGACATCCTCCTAAGTTTAGACTCTTCAATTGATTGTGCATACACCATGAGTCTAGCCAAAGTCATATCATCATGCAACATAGTCGTATGACATTCTTCCCTCACTAAGTCAGCTACACTCGTCATAAAGCGACTAATTTCATCCCTTGGATTAGACACTAGGGAAGGTGCATATCTAGACAAAGTTGAGAATTTCAAAGAGTATTTCTCAACACTCATATGCCTTGCTTGAGATTGATAAACTCTTGCACCTTAACCTCTCTCTTCTCACGGGGAAAGTACTTACCAAGAAAAGCTTTCTTGAATTCTTCCATTCAATAGGACCTAACTCATTTGGCCTATTGTCTTTCCATTGAGTGTACCAAATTTGAGACACATCACTCAATTGATAAGAAGCCAACTCCGCCTTCTCCCTAGATGTAACCCCCATAGAACTCAATACCTTGTACACACCATCAAGGAACTCTTCGGGATCCCCATCTACCTTAGAGCCAAGAAAGATCGGGGGATTCAACCTCACAAAGTTTCTCAACCTAGAGGTCAGAGTTCTCTCCACAACATTCACCCTAGGCACCATAGTCAAATTGATTTGAGTAGTCACGGCTTTAGCTAAAGCCATCAAAGCCTCTCGAATATCTTGATTAGTCAATTCCGGGGAAACCACCGGAACCTCATTACCTCCTTCCACATTAGGAACTTCATCACATTGGGGAGGCACTTGAGCACCTTGGACACCTTGCCCATCTTGAAGCACTTGCTCAACTTGCTCAACTTGAGGAGGAGATTCCTCATTCACCCTTCCCTCTTCCAACCTTCTAGAGGCCATCCTCCTAGTATTCGTCTCCTAGAAAACAAAGAAACACTTTTACAAGGATAACATTACTTTACCGCACGAACATAGGAGTAGAAATGAAGGGAAACACTATCGTCCTATTGCCTCTCGCCCATAGATGTGTTGCGACTCACACCGATGGTCAACACTCTACTAGACGTGTCTTTTCAAGACTTTTTGATACCTAAGACTACTTTGATTAACCTATGCTCTGATACCAAGCTTGTCACATCCCGAAAGCACACCCTAGAAGATAGGGTGCAATCTTGGATTGCTACCGGCATATTCGACCTCTCGGAGGTCTCATACAAGCCTATCATATCATTCATCGCATATACATAACGAAAAGTAGTGCGGAATTAAAACTTTTCATAAAAACAATATAAAAGTCTTTAAACTGTATCATATATGTAGAAATAGGAAAATACTAAGTCTCAATTCATCATCTTAAGACACGACAATACTTGGAACACGTCTCATACGAATTTAAAACTACTATATAGTCTATTACAAAACTTCATTAAATAAACATAAAATGACATATATGCCCTCGAGTCAAGTGAGGACATACTTCAATTCTTCTTAAACGATCTCCTTGTCCAAGTCTTCTTCCCAAATCTCTTCAACTACCAAGAACTATAGATAGAAAATAAAGCATGGAATTAGTACAACCACATGTACTAAGTATGGCATTATGCATAAAATCATGAAAACAGACTGTATTGAAATATGTATCTTTTCTTTATAACATCATAATACCATCATAAGAATAACATTTAACAACTTAGAATCACATAAGAAAATACTTTAAACGAATTCATAATTTTAAGACTCACATTACAGTGAGTTCACTTCACTGTTACAGTGAGTTCACTTCACTGTTACACAGTGAAGTCCAAATTTTCTCTTTTGAACACCTTCTAGCATGAAGTCTTCTCACCAAAGCCATCCTAAGATTCACTTAAGTCACAAAAAGAGAGACCGCCCATACACCCTCTCTAGATGTGCCTAAACGATCCTCATGATTGCACATAATGAGACACATACACACCTACAATACATCAACATACAAGACATATAAGATATAACAAGCTCCCCTACCAAGGCTATAAAAAGACTTACTCAAGTACTCCTAGAAGAGAACGCACATACATTCACTTCAAAGCTACCTAAATAATCCTTAAGACTTCCTAGGTTTTGATCATGTCAACATATCAAGCAACTTCCCTAACTAGAGTCATTCTCAAGACTTCCAAAGATACGACATGAAGAGATCATCCTTTATGCCCTCTTCATACTTTAACTAAGGAATCCTTAAGTCACTTTAGGTTAGGTACTTATTCATTTACATACTCATTATCATTAATTCATTAGTTCATTAGTTCATTTAAGAGACATACATCATATAAAGGACATTCAAATAATGGTCTTAGACAAGACCTTGGGACTCTTATTAACATCTTCAAAGCCTATTGTGCAATGTCTAAGTAGCGTCCCATACCACCACCTAAACTTCATATAACTTCTCTCATACTAATAGGTATCCCATATGATGAGAATAGGCAATATCCGACATAGACTATGGTAGCAAAGCATGGAATCCGAAGTTCTATCCTACTTCGACGAGGTGTTGTACTTGCCAATGGTAGAACATAGAGATCCCCTGTAGGCACATGGTTAAGGAATATGAAGGGCGTGCTTTGCATTCTAGTCTCATACTTAACTAGAACTACTTCCCTTTATCATACTCACTTGGTGCTAGGCTTAGTTCTCATAGATCAATTCACATTAAGGTTCATACAAATGGGTCCCATATCATGTTCATGACCCAATTACATTTACTCTTCCAAAGCAAGGTCTATTAGGGCTATCTCACTATGGCGACAAGAAGTTCATCATGAATTTCCTAAGGTATGATATGATTCCATTCCAGCCAATCAACCTTAAGTCCATCACTCATTACATGAAGGATACCATTACGGCTAACTACTTCACGATTCATAACCTTACATCTTGGTTCAAGGTTTCACATAAATGACCCTCTTATCATTATTCAAGGTCTCACCTATATTCATTTATTAAAGACTAAGACCCTTTAGGTTCCTAAATCAAAACATCACATATTAACATAAGAATCAAGTAAGGGACATGTAATGACCCAGATTCTTGAATCTGAATCGCCACCGGCGTCGTTAACCTCTCAGAGGTCGCAGACAAGCCTCATCTTGCATTCATCACATTCATCTAGTTAAATTTGCGGAAAATTTAAAACTTTTCAAACGTATGAAGTTTACTTAGACTTCATATAGTCATTACGTATTAAACATTATATACTAAGGTCAACATCAATAGAACAACCATCTATTATAAAGAATCAATTCGAAACTAAAGATGAATATATCATAAATAGTTTGCCAAACACGACCTTATTACAAAGCTTCCAAATGAAAGTACGAAAGAAAAGCTAGGGAAAACATCCACTAGCTATGTCTAAGACTAAGTCTAGACTAAAACTGTAGCATCCTCGAAATCATGAGGACCTACCAAATGGTTTGGAGAAACGCTGAAGTCCAAACCGCTGCAAGTGTCATCAACCTGTCCTCTGACCTGCACCTATAAAAATAGTAAATAGTAGGGGGTTAGTACACCACTTATACTAAGTATGGGTGTATGCACACATACACATAAAGCTATGCATGATCAATGAAAGCTCTTCCTAAGAAACATGCCATTTCTGGAAAGTCTAGTCATTAGACTTTCCTAATTCGTTAGTTGTGAATTGTGGTATGAATATGATGTATTTTAATGCATTCAAAGCACACAACTCATTTTCTATATGATTACAAGACATTAGTATGATCAACATAATTTTAGAACCACTCGGGCGAAGATTTGAAATTTTGATCCTCCAAACCCGAGAGCTCCTATTTGTACACTTAGATTATACATTTCATATACACGAGACCTTGGAATCATTGATATAGCATTAAGACATCTCAAGTGAGGACCCAACATATGGGACCTCAACCCGAGGGCCTTCTTTAGCAATCACAGAGTCTGCTTCATTCGTTCATTCGTACTTCACATTATTCAATTCATTCATTCGTAGGCTGATGTAAACACCAGCTATACCTAGGATGAAGTTTAAGACTCTCATCGGAATCATGAAGTGCAATGACCAAGAATGACCTAATGTCATTACTTGAATCTGATTTCACCTCCTGATTGTCTTGCATAAACACCTTCGGTATCGTTCATTTCATTATCTTTCATACTTTGAGGAACTCCAACCTTAACCGACATAGATCATGTGAGCATCATGAAATCCGGTTTCTTCCCCACACCGAAAGAGGTGGAGTCACTGGCCAAGGTAAAACCAAAACATGCTAGCGTATATAGGGGATTGAACCCTGCTAGATCCCTATATTGGCAGTATAGGTTCAGGACTAGGAGATATAAGGATACCCATACCCGGCATGCCGGACAGTCTCATCTCATGAGAGTTACGTGAACCTCCGCCCTTCCCGAAGTAAGACATCACCGCTCATAGCTAGGATCAAGACTTAGGTTTTTCAAGAATGCTTGTGATTAGACCAAGGTCCACACGTATTGATACGCGTAGAACCAGACCTCAGAACCCTTACTACGACCAAGCCAACTAACTTGGGGAGTTAATTGAGCTTGGAAAGGTTGGAACCAACCATGTGAGGCTCGCGAAAACGAAGATTTAATTGAAAGAGTTTTTACCGGACTCAAAAGAAGAAATCTTAAGTTTTGAGGGTCCAAGGTAAATGGTCTTTTCCAAGCCAAGGGTAATATTGTAATTACCCTAAGGAACAATTAATTAATAAATTAATTAATTTATTTAAGGTGTTTTCGGGTGGGGCAACCCGAATTGACCCATTCTCGCAAATGGGGTCACTCGGGTTTGAGCCCCACTAGAAGCAAGATTAAACTTGCTTTTATTTTTAATGTGTTAACTTAGTTTTTAATAAATAATTAATATTAGCTGATTTAGGAAAAAGAAATCAGATTTTTTATTAATTTTGATTAATTATTAACTTGACTAATTCAAACCCACAAAGTCCTACTTCTACTAGACTTCTATCTCCCATTTCCCCCACTCTCTCTTGCACGATTTCACTCTCTCTTTCATGACTAATCTCTCTGTTTCTCACACTCTCTCTGGCTGCAAACGTGAACAAAAGTCAGAAAGAAAACAAAAATTCTTCATGCTTGAAGAATTCACAAGCAAAACACAAAAGAGAAAGTAATTCGGTAACGTTAAGCAAAGCATACTACGCTAGTCGGGTGAGGTGTGAGTGTGGGTGTTTGGACTGATTTTTGGAGAGGTTCTTGGGCAGCATTCTGGAGATTTAACAATAAAACAAGGTATGGGTTTTCTTACTTTTGGTCCCTTTCCCAAGAGACCCTTAAGACTCAGTATATTCGGCTCAAAAACTAAGGTTGTTTCCCCGTTGCATATCCCTATCATTAGCTCCCAACGAATGTAGGTTGGTATGAATGCTGGTAGACTTAGGATTATGTGATGTTTGTGCTGAATGTAATGTATTGGATGTATGTTAATTCATGAAAAGACAACTATGTGTGTGTGTTCGAACTAAGAAAAGAAAAATGCATGGCATGTGTGAGTCTCGGCCTAGAGACTTGATTTTTGTTAATGTTATGTTGTTGCTTTATGTACTCCAATTGAAGAAAAATGTGATGTTCATGTGACATGAAGTGTGGCTGATTTGAGGAGTAAACGTCTTGGTTAAGAACTCATGAAAGATTGTATTAAAGAACATACCAAATGAACTATGTATTGTCCTATGAATTTACTAACAAATGGAAACAAAAATGAGTAATGGAGTTACTTTAAATTTCCAGCATTATGTTAGCATATCACTACCAAATTAAGATGTTTAGAATGTCAAGAAAAATAAGGAAGAATAGGTGCGGTCATTGAGGGTCGAACCCGAGATCTCACCCCTTTAAAAATAAAAAAAATAAAAATAAATAAAGAAGAAGAAAATTCGTGTGGTGAGGGGGATTCAAACCTGCCTTGGCTGGGAAATAAGTGTGAAGAAAAAGAAAATAAGAAATGAGAGGGGTGGGATTCGAACCCACACCCTCTCGGTTAGAAACCAAGGAAAAGGAAAAATAAAGGAAAATTTTGAGAGGCGTGGGAATCGAACCCACGACCTCTATGCGGATGAAGGAAGAAAAAAAATAAAAATGAAATGAGGCTGTGGGGATTCGACCCCACAACCTCATAGTCAACTCAATCAGTCAACTCTTAAAAAGGGAGAATAAAATAAAGAGGTTGTGGGGGTTCGAACCCACAACCTCTCGGCCTAAGCGAATAGAAGGGAAGGGAAATTAAAGGGTAATTTAGTGTGGCTGAGGGGACTCGACCTCGGGTCCCAAAGCCTCACATGAACCGAAACTAATAAAAGAAAAAAAACGAAAATGGGGTTGTGGGGGCTTGAACCCACAACCCATCGGCCAATGCAAGGAAAATTTTAAATAGACAAGTAACCCTTCAATGTAAACATTGTGATTTGACTTAGAGTTAAAAAGTTATGAATATTAGAATGAAATCAATTAATAATGTAAATGACATTAAATTGATTCAAGACTTGGGATTCCTTGCCCAAACTTTCGTTTGATACATAAGTCATACGTGAACAAATCATTCAAGAATAATGCCATCTACTTAGATCGAAATCAAGATCTTGGCATATACAAGATACATAAATCTTGTGCTATAAAATCTTAGGAATGTATGAGTCACTTAATGAACTACGAATGAAGCCTCATGACTTGTATGTATAGACACATAAGTCTAATATACGTTCAAAAATAAGTGAACCTAAGATGTATGAAATGAAATGATGAACCCTAGAAGGGTTAAGTATGAGTGTAAATACACTAAATGGCCAAGTGAATTGGCATATGATAAGATGAACAATGAAATGATGAAATGAACATTCACATAATAAGAGGGGAGTAACTATGAAAAGCAAAGGTGTTAATGACAATGAATGAGGTGACAACATGATATGAGGCTAATGTAAATGATGAGAGTAATATCAAATGAGCCTAAGTAAATGTTACCAATACGTACTCACCTATGAGAGTGTAAGATAATGAAGAGACAAATCTCTATGAACACTTTAATGAGAGTATTGAGCTTAACACACTCAATACAAATGATGAGATGAGAAATCATCTAATGAGCTATGATGTGCTCATACTAGAAGCTAGCTTCCATGACGTATGAGATGAATGAAATTGAACTTTATACTGAGCACCGATAGACTAGCTATGAGCGGTGATGCCTTCTTTCGGGAAGGGTGCAGGTTCACGTAACTCTCATGAGATGAGACTGTCCGGCTTGCCGGGTATGGGTCTCCTTATATCTCCTAGTCTTCGAACCTATACTGCCAATATAGGGATCTGGCGGGGTTAAATTCCCATGTACGCTAGCATGTTATTGGATCACTTTGGCCGGTGATTCCACCTCTTTTCGGTGTGGGGGAGACACTGGATTTCATGATGCTCACATGATCTATGTCGGTTAAAGTTAAAGTTCCCAATGAATGAATGAGGCCAGCCTCAAATGATGCACATAATGAAATGAATGAATACCAAAGGTGTTAGGATAGGATAATCAAAAGGTGAGTTAGATTCAAGTAATGACATTAGGTCATTCTTGGTCATTGCACAACGAACCTAATGAAAGTCTTAAACTACATCCTAGGTATAACTGGTGGTTACACTGGACTATGAACGAAATGAAAAGAAGTACGTATGAATGAATGAAGCAGACTCTGTGTTTGCTAATGAAGACTCCCTAGTTGAGGTCCCATATGTTGAGCCCTCATTTCTGGGATGTCTTAATGTCAAGTCCATGATTCCAAGGTCTCATGGCATATGAATGAATGATATGAAAGAAGTTATGTGCTACATGTAAAATGTGCTGTATGCTATATGAAATGTGCTATGTGTAAATGTTATGTGCTGTGTGCAAATGTGAAAAGTATGATGAAGTATGTTATTCTCATGGTATAACTTTCCTATTCCAAATCTGGAAATCTCACTGACTTTCCTAATCCAAATCTGGAAAGCTCATTGACTTTCCCAATCCAAATTTGGAAACTTTACTAATCTCAATTTGGCAAGTCCACTGATTTGACTTCCAAAAATCATGTTGTTAGGGAAGAGCTATTCTTTCTCATGCATGTCCTTGGTGTGTGCTTGCATATACCTATACTTAGTACAAGTGTGTACTAACCCTATACAAACTCTACTATTTTAGGTGCAGGCACAGGTGGACGGTAGAGCTACAGGATCATCGCTGCAGTTATCCGGACGTCCAGCATTCATCCGGTTTTGGTAGGTCCTCATGCTTTCGAGGATGCTACTGTTTATGTTCTAGCTTAGTTTAGGAGTTGAGCAAGTGGAGCATGTTCCACTAGCGTTTCTTTCTTATTTTATTCAGACTATGTGTGGATGCCATTTTGGTTATTATACGATTATATTATTGGACTATTTCTTTCATTTGATTATCTCTTAATGTTTAGATGGTTGATGTTGAACGAATTACGAATGTATTAGAAATGTTTAGTAAGAAATGTTTAGAAACAAAAAGTTTTATATTTTCCGCTAAAAATTAACCTACGTAAAGTAAGAATGACGTAAGTAGACTTGTCTGCGACCTCTGAGAGGTCAACGACGCCGGTCTCGTCTGGGGTCTAGATTCCATTCATGACAAAGTTGGTATCAGAGCACTAGGTTAAATTACGAAAATAATAAGTTCACATCAACCACATTGAGTAGTTTCTAAGTCATTGTAGTGAAGTGCACCACTATCCTGGATTAGAGACTGCATGATGCGTAGGAATGTTTCCCTTCTTCTGATCTTATCGTGCTTTTCTAAATGTCTGAATTCTTGGTGTTATGAGCGTGTCTAACATCAATCTTTTTTGTTTTTCCAGAGAATGAACACTAGGAGAGGATTTGGTCAGAGGAGAGGAGGAGCAGTTGCTAGGGATAATCAGGACCTACCCCAGGCTCCAGCTGAAGGATTGGCCATACCAGTTAACCCAGCTGGGTTGACTGATGCTGAGGTGCGGGCATCTTTGGCCCAAATGGCACAGGCCATTACCATGCAGGCCCAGGCTATGACTGCCCAGGTCAACAGACAGGATGTTCAGAGGGAGAACCCACCGGTCCGTAGCATGGCTGACAGACTGAGGAATTTCACGAGGATGAATCCTCCCATTTTCACAGGGGTTAAGACATCGGAGGATCCTCAAGATTTTGTAGATGAGGTGCATAAGATTCTGGTGGCTATGGGGGCCACTGACATTGAGAAGGCTGAGCTGGCTTCCTATCAGCTCAAGGATGTAGCACAGACTTGGTGCAAGATGTGGCAAGATAGCCGTGTCTTAGTTCGAGTACCAGTCATATGGGAGATGTTCAAGACAGCATTTCTGGAGAGATTCTTTCCCAGGGAGATGAGGGAGGCCAAGGTTGAGGAATTCATCAACCTCAAACAAGGCTCCATGACAGTCAGGGAGTATTCCCTGAAGTTTGTTAAGCTATCAAGGTATGTTGTTTTTCCCTAAGTATTTAATAGCAAGAATAAGAATAATACTGAAATTTGTTGAAATCTCCCAGGTATGCTACTTCCCTGGTTTCCAACAGTAGGGATGAGATGAGCAGGTTCCTCACAGGAATCAATGGAGACCTGGAGGAGGAGTGTCGATCTGCTATGCTCCATGACAATATGGATCTTTCCAGGTTGATGGTGCATGTCCAGCAGGTAGAGGACAGCCGCAGAAAAAGAGGTGTTCGTGATGCTAGGAGGCCCAGGCCTCAAGATCAGGCAGGACCCAGTCATGGAGGCCACAGGAATAACTTTGGCGTCCGTGAGCAGCCAAGGTTCAAAAAGGGGCAACAGAGTTCTGGGAATTCTAATCCTCAGAGGAGTGCTACACCTAGCAGACCTTACCCCAAGAAGGGAAATGGAGGTGAGATGCAGCGTACTAAGAAGAATTGTGCTAAGTGCGGCCGAGCTCACAGTGGAGAGTGCAGACAAGGCACTAATGCCTGCTTCGGTTGTGGTAAGAGTGGACACATGGTCAGAGACTGTCCATAGAACAGAGGTCAGGCTGGAGGTAATACTCAGCCTAGGACTAATCCATAGGGTGCAGTAGCAGCCGAACCTCCTAAGAGGAACAAGTTCTATGCACTGAAGGGCAGAGAGGAGCAGGAGAAGTCCGCTGATGTGGTCACAGGTATGCTGCAAGTATTCTCAACTTATGTTTATGCTTTACTTGATCCAGGGTCTACACTTTCCTTTGTAACTCCTCTGCTTGCTCTTACTTTTAAGGTATTGCCTGAAGTTCTACATGATCCTATAGTAGTTAGTACACCTTTAGGAGAGAATGTAAGAACTGATAGAATATACAAAGATTGCCCAATAGTTGTGAGTGGAAAAACTATGTGTGCAAACCTGGTTGAGTTACCCATGCATAATTTTGATGTTATTCTTGGCATGGATTGTCTTCACAGTTGTTATGCTTGCTTGGACTGTCGTAGTAGAGTGGTGAGATTTCGTTTTCCTAATGAAGAAGAGTTAGTCTGGGAGGGGTACAATTCGAGTCGTCCTAACCCCTTGATTTCTAACCTTAAGGCCAATAAAATGATGTCCAAGGGGTTATTGTGTCATCTTGTGAGTGTTAATGATTTAGACTATGACATTCCTTCCATAGACTCAGTACCTGTAGTGAATGAGTTCTTAGATGTGTTTCCTGATGATTTACCTGGAGTCCCTCCCCTTCGAGAGATTGACTTTGGTATCGATTTAGAACCCGATACTAAACCAATCTCAATTCCTCCTTACAGAATGTCTCCAGCTGAACTCAAAGAGTTGAAGCTGCAGTTAAAAGATCTCACTGACAAGGGTTTCATTCAACCGAGCATATCCCCTTGGGGCGCTCCAGTGTTGTTTGTAAAGAAGAAGGATGGAACCCTTAGAATGTGTATCGATTATCGATAGCTCAACAAAGTCACTATAAAGAATAAGTATCCACTCCCCAGAATAGATGATCTGTTTGACCAACTCCAAGGGTCTAGTTTCTTCTCTAAGATTGATCTTCGTTCAGGGTATCATCAGCTTAGGGTTAGGGATGGAGATATCCCAAAGACAGCCTTTCGTACCTGCTATGGTCACTATGAGTTTTTAGTCATGTCATTTGGTCTCACGAATGCACCTGCTGCATTTATGGACCTCATGAACAGGGTCTTCCGCGAATACCTTGACTCTTTCGTCATAGTATTCATTGATGACATTCTCATCTACTCTAAGACCAAGGAAGAGCATGAACAACATTTGAGACTAACCTTGCAGGTACTTAGACAACATCAGTTGTATGCCAAATTCAGCAAATGTGAATTCTGGCTGAGATCAGTGACCTTCCTGGGTCATGTTGTGTCCGATCAGGGCGGGGAGGTGGATCCCAGGAAGACTGAGGCTGTGAAGAACTGGCCAAAACCTCTTACTCCTACTGACATCCGTAGCATTTTGGGATTGGCTGGTTACTATCGCAAGTTTGTGGAGGGCTTTTCTTCCATTGCTGCCCCATTGACAGCTTTGACTAAGAAGAAAGCCAAGTTCGAATGGACAGAGAGTTGTGAGAAGAGTTTCCAGGAGCTTAAGGACAGACTCACTTCAGCCCCGGTGCTTACCTTGCCTAAGTGTGGTGAGAACTACACTGTTTATTGTGATGCATCTAGGGTTGGTTTGGGTTGTGTTCTTATGCAGGTTGGCAAGGTGATAGCCTATGCATCTAGACAACTCAAGGTTCATGAGAAGAATTATCCCACTCATGACCTGGAGTTGGCAGCTGTGGTATTTGCACTGAAGCTGTGGAGGCATTATCTGTATGGAGTGCATGTAGATGTGTTCACAGACCATAAAAGTCTCCAGTACGTGTTCACACAGAGGGAGTTGAATCTACGTCAGCAGAGATGGTTGGAGCTGTTGAAGGATTATGACATGAATGTGCACTATCATCCAGGTAAGGCTAATGTTGTAGCTGATGCTTTGAGCAGGATGAGCATGGGAAGTACAACTCACGTTGAGGATGAGAAGAGGGAGCTGGTAAATTATGTACACAGACTGTCCAGACTGGGTGCGCGTTTGGTTGACTCCACTAGTGGGGATGTTTCAGTTCATCCTAGTTCTGAATCATCCTTGGTAGTTGAAGTCAAGCAGGGTCAGCATCTAGATCCCGTGTTGATGGAGTTGAAGGACTCAGTGCTGCTGAAGATGAATGAGTCTTTCGCTTTGGGAGGTGATGGCATACTTAGATATCAGGACAGGCTGTGTGTGCCATATGTGGGTGATTTGCGGACCAGGATTGTTGCAGAGGCCCATAGATCCAGATATTCTATACATCCTGGTTCCACCAAGATGTATCATGATCTCAAGCAGATTTATTGGTGGGATGGCATGAAGAAGAACATTGCAGAATATGTGGCGAAGTGTCCTAATTGTCAGCAGGTTAAGGTAGAGCATCTTAAGCCTGGTGGTCTGACGCAGATTATTGAGGTTCCGACTTGGAAATGGGAGGCCATTAATATGGACTTCGTGGTTGGGCTTCCGAGGACTAGGAGGCAGCATGACTCTATATGGGTTATTGTGGACAGATTGACTAAGTCTGCCCACTTTATCCCTGTGAAGTTTACTTACAGAGCCGAGGATTATGCGAGACTCTACATTGATGAGATTGTGAGATGGCATGGGATTCCCTTGTCTATTATTTCAGACAGAGGAGCTCAGTTTACTTCTCATTTCTGGAGATCTTTCCAGAAGAGCTTGGGCACGCAGGTGAAACTTAGCACTGCCTTTCACCCTCAGACAGATGGGCAAGTAGAGCGCACCATACAGACATTGGAGGATATGTGGAGGGCGTGTGTGATTGACTTCAGAGGTAACTGGGATGACCATCTGCCTTTGATAGAGTTCTCGTATACTAATAGCTATCACTCCAGCATTGGGATGGCACCGTTTGAGGCATTGTATGGTAGGAGGTGTAGATCTCCAGTTGGGTGGTTCGAGGTTGGAGAGTCATCCATTTTGGGGCCGAAGATCATTCATGAGGCCTTAGAGAAGGTCAGAATGATTAGGGACAGGTTGGCTACTGCGTACAGTCGGCAGAAGTCATATGCTGATAACAGAAAGCGACCCTTAGAGTTTGATGTTGGTGACCAGGTTTACTTAAAAATATCACCTATGAAAGGGGTGATGAGATTTGGTAGGAAGGGGAAGCTGAGTCCGAGATATGTTGGGCCATATGAGATCCTACAGCGTGTGGGTTAGGTGGCCTATGAGTTGGCATTGCCCGCAGAGTTAGCTTCTTTCCATCCAGTTTTTCATGTATCTATGTTGAAGAAGTGACTAGGTGATCCAACATCAATCTTACCTGTTGAAGGTTTGGGGGTTGATGAAGACTTGTCTTATGAGGAGGTACCGGTTGAGATCTTAGACAGACATGTGAAGCGGCTGAGGAACAAGGAGATTGCCACAGTGAAAGTATTGTGGAGAAATCATCATGTTGAGGGTGCAACGTGGGAAGCTGAGGCCGACATGAGGTCCCGTTACCCTCACCTGTTCAGCTCTCGAGGTTAGACTTTATACTCTTAAACCTATGCTTCCTTACCTCCCCGTAATTTGTTGCTATTGATTGACTGTGTATAGTGCTTTTATTACGACCTGAGTGGCATTACAACATGAAGTAGTAGTTTCATTCGGGGACGAATGTTCCTAAGGGGGGGGATAATGTAACAACCCTAAAAATGAATAGGATCAAGACTTAGGTTTTTCAAGAATGCTTGTGATTAGACCAAGGTCCACACGTATTTATACGCGTAGAACCAGACCTCAGAACCCTTTACTACGACCAAGCCAACTAACTTGGGGAGTTAATTGAGCTTGGAAAGGTTGGAAACAACCATGTGAGGCTCGCGAAAACGAAGATTTAATTGAAAGAGTTTTTACCGGACTCAAAAGAAGAAATCTTAAGTTTTGAGGGTCCAAGGGTAAAATGGTCTTTTCCAAGCCAAGGGTAATATTGTAATTACCCTAAGGAACAAATTAATTAATTTATTTAAGGTGTTTTCGGGTGGGGCAACCCGAATTGACCCATTCTCGCAAATGGGGTCACTCGGGTTCGAGCCCCACTAGAAGCAAGATTAAACTTGCTTTTATTTTTAATGTGTTAACTTAGTTTTTAATAAATAATTAATATTAGCTGATTTAGGAAATAGAAATCAGATTTTTTATTAATTTTGATTAATTATTAACTTGACTAATTCAAACCCACAAAGTCCTACTTCTACTAGACTTCTATCTCCCATTTCCCCCACTCTCTCTTGCACGATTTCACTCTCTCTTTCACGACTAATCTCTCTCTTTCTCACACTCTCTCTGGCTGCAAACGTGAACAAAAGTCAGAAAGAAAACAAAATTTCTTCATGCTTGAAGAATTCACAAGCAAAACACAAAAGAGAAAGTAATTCGGTAACGTTAAGCAAAGCATACTACGCTAGTCGGGTGAGGTGTGAGTGTGGGTGTTTGGACTGATTTTTGGAGAGGTTCTTGGAAAGCATTCTGGAGATTTAACAAGAAAACAAGGTGTGGGTTTTCTTACTCTTGGTCCCTTTTCCAAGAGACCCTTAAGACTCAGTATATTCGGCTAAAAAACTAAGGTTGTTTCCCCGTTGCATATCCCTGTCATTAGCTCCCAACGAATGTAGGTTGGTATGAATGCTGGTAGACTTAGGATTATGTGATGTTTGTGCTGAATGTAATGTATTGGATGTATGTTAATTCATGAAAAGACAACTATGTGTGTGAGTTCGAATTAAGAAAAGAAAAATGCATGGCATGTGTGAGTCTCGGCCTAGAGACTTGATTTTTGTTAATGTTATGCTGTTGCTTTATGTACTCCAATTGAAGAAAAATGTGATGTTCATGTGACATGAAGTGTGGCTGATTTGAGGAGTAAACGTCTTGGTTAAGAACTCGTGAAAGATTGTATTAAAGAACATACCAAATGAACTATGTATTGTCCTATGAATTTACTAACAAATGGAAACAAAAATGAGTAATGGAGTTACTTTAAATTTCCAGCATTATGTTAGCATATCACTACCAAATTAAGATGTTTAGAATGTCAAGAAAAATAAGGAAGAATAGGTGAGGTCATTGAGGGTCGAACCCGAGACCTCACCCCTTTAAAAATAAAAAAAATAAATAAATAAAGAAGAAGAAAATTCGTGTGGTGAGGGGGATTCGAACCTGCCTTGGCTGGGAAATAAGTGTGAAGAAAAAGAAAATAAGAAATGAGAGAGGTGGGATTCGAACCCACACCCTCTCGGTTAGAAACCAAGGAAAAGGAAAAATAAAGGAAAATTTTGAGAGGCGTGGGAATCGAACCCACGACCTCTATGCGGATGAGGGAAGAAAAAAAATAAAAATGAAATGACGCTGTGGGCATTCGACCCCACAACCTCATAGTCAACTCAATCAGTCAACTCCTAAAAAGGGAGAATAAAATAAAGAGGTTGTGGGGGTTCGAACCCACAACCTCTCGGCCTAAGCGAATGGAAGGGAAGGGAAATTAAAGGGTAACTTAGTGTGGCTGAGGGTACTCGACCTGGGGTCCCAAAGCATCACATGAACCGAAAATAATAAAAGAAAAAAAAAACGAAAATGGGGTTGTGGGGGCTTGAACCCACAACCCATCGGCCAATGCAAGGTAAATTTTAAAAAGACAAGTAACCCTTCAATGTAAACATTGTGATTTGACTTATAGTTAAAAAGTTATGAATATTAGAATGAAATCAATTAATAATGTAAATGACATTAAATTGATTCAAGACTTGGGATTCCTTGCCCAAACTTCCGTTTGATACATAAGTCATACGTGAACAAATCATATTAGAATAATGCCATCTACTTAGATCGAAATCAAGATCTTGGCATATATACAAGATATATAAATCTTGTGCTATAAAATCTTAGGAATGTATGAGTCACTTAATGAACTACGAATGAAGCCTCATGGCTTGTATGTATAGACACATAAGTCTAATATACGTTCAAAAATAAGTGAACCTAAGATGTATGAAATGAAATGATGAACCCTAGAAGGGTTAAGTATGAGTGTAAATACACTAAATGGCCAAGTGCATTGGCATATGATGAGATGAACAATGAAATGATGAAATGAACATTCACATAATAAGAGGGGAGTAACTATGAAAAGCAAAGGTGTTAATGACAATGAATGAGGTGACAACATGATATGAGGCTAATGTAAATGATGAGAGTAATCTCAAATGAGCCTAAGTAAATGTTACCAATACGTACTCACCTATGAGAGTGTAAGATAATGAAGAGACAAATCTCTATGAACACTCTAATGAGAGTATTGAGCTTAACACACTCAATACAAATGATGAGATGAGAAATCATCTAATGAGCTATGATGTCCTCATACTAGAAGCTAGCTTCCATGACGTATGAAATAAATGAAATGGAACTTTATACTGAGCACCGATAGACTAGCTATGAGCGGTGATGCCTTCTTTCGGGAAGGGCGGAGGTTCACGTAACTCTCATGAGATAAGACTGTCCGGCTTGCCGGGTATGGGTCTCCTTATATCTCCTAGTCTTCGAACCTATACTGCCAATATAGGGATCTGGCGGGGTTAAATTCCCATGTACGCTAGCATGTTATTGGATCACTTTGGCCGGTGATTCCACCTCTTTTTGGTGTGGGGGAGACACTGGATTTCATGATGCTCACATGATCTATGTCGGTTAAAGTTAAAGTTCCCAATGAATGAATGAGGCCAGCCTCAAATGATGCACATAATGAAATGAATGAGTACCAAAGGTGTTAGGATAGGATAATCAAAAGGTGAGTTAGATTCAAGTAATGACATTAGGTCATTCTTGGTCATTGCACAACGAACCTAATGAAAGTCTTAAACTACATCCTAGGTATAACTGGTGGTTACACTGGACTATGATCGAAATGAAAAGAAGTACGTATGAATGAATGAAGCAAACTCTGTGTTTGCTAATGAAGACTCCCTAGTTGAGGTCCCATATGTTGAGCCCTCATTTCTGGGATGTCTTAATGTCAAGTCCATGATTCCAAGGTCTCATGGCATATGAATGAATGATATGAAAGAAGTTATGTGCTACATGTAAAATGTGCTGTATGCTATATGAAATGTGCTATGTGTAAATGTTATGTGCAGTGTGCAAATGTAAAAAGTATGATGAAGTATGTTATTCTCATGGTATAACTTTCCTATTCCAAATCTGGAAAGCTCACTGACTTTCCTAATCCAAATTTGGAAAGCTCATTGACTTTTCCAATCCAAATTTGGAAACTTTACTAATCTCAATTTGGCAAGTCCACTGATTTGACTTCCAAAAATCATGTTGTTAGGGAAGAGCTATTCTTTCTCATGCATGTCCTTGGTGTGTGCTTGCATATACCCATACTTAGTACAAGTGTGTACTAACCCTATACAAACTCTACTATTTTAGGTGCAGGCACAGGTAGAGCTACAGGATCATCGCTGCAGTTATCCGGACATCCAGCATTCATCCGGTTTTGGTAGGTCCTCATGCTTTCGAGGATGCTACTGTTTATGTTCTAGCTTAATTTAGGAGTTGAGCTATTGGAGCATGTTCCACTAGCGTTTCTTTTGTTATTTTATTCAGACTATGTATGGATGCCATTTTGGCAATTATACGATTATATTATTGGATTATTTCTTTCATTTGATTATCTCTTAATGTTTAGATGGTTGATGTTGAACGAATTACGAATGTATTAGAAATGTTTAGTAAGAAATGTTTAGAAACAAAAAGTTTCAAATTTTCCGCTAAAAATTAACCTATGTAAAGTAAGAATGACGTAAGTAGGCTTGTCTGCGACCTCTGAGAGGTCAACGACGCCGGTCTCGACTGGGGTCTAGATTCCAGTCGTGACAGCTAGCCTATCGGTACTTAGTATAAAGTACCATTACATTCAATTCATACATCATTGAAGCTGGCTTATAGCATGAGGACATCATAGCTCATTAGATGATTTCTCATCTCATCACTAGTATTAAGTGTGAACTGTCCTTACACATACATATAGAGTACGATTGAGACTTATTTACTCTTTTGATGACTTGTCATCCTTACTTTACATTGATGAATGTGAATTGTCCTTACATATCATCCTTACTTTACATTGATGAATGTGAATTGTCCTTACATATCATCCTTACTTTACATTGATGAATGTGAATTGTCCTTACATATCATCCTTACTTTAGATTGATGAATGTGAATTGTCCTTACATATCATCCTTAGGTGTTAATGAGACTAGTCTAACACATTCTAACACCTTCATTCGTGAGTATTCTTTTAACAAATTATATTTGGTGTAAGTAAGACTTATCTAACTTCCTTTAACACCCCATTCTTGTCACTTACTTAATTTAGACCCCTTTAATTATGTTATAACTCACGTTACTTACTTACTTTAGTGTAGTAGCTTCATATCACCGTTTATGGACGATGAAAAATTCATTCAATGAGTTTCATGTGTTCATAATTCATTCTTGTGGAGCATGTTGGGAGTTGTCCCAATGAATGTCATGCCCTTGGTTATGGATTCATTGATATAACTTTAGAAGTGATTAATATATATTTGATACTCTTGCTAGACAAGAATTGACATATGATTAGTGTTGGCTCAAGATTTGGGATGTTAGACTAACAAATTCATTCTTTTTGGCATAAACCAAATTTTACGTATGTTCATATTTAAATTGCCATATGTATGAATCATTAGACAATATTTTAATCATTTACATAAGTTCCTAGCCATTATCATATATTCATTTTGACCAAATAGAGTTAGCCAACTTTATTGGAGCCAGATAGCCAATTTATTCAAGATATGATTTCATAGATGTCTTTGAGCCAATCTTAGTTTATGGCTTTTAGTGTCACGTTTTAAGAGCATATTGGACAGCATCATATTAATATTTGATGGCTTTAGCATCTTCATAACATCACAACAACAGCAAGTCAACATTCAGCCAAAGGCACATAATTCACTTAACACATCACGGACTTATCTTAGCATATTATCGATCCTTAATTATCATGATAAGATTAACTTTACGCAATTACAAGTTCATAAGTTCATTTAATACTCATCATTAAAGAACAATACATGTTAAGAACAGTCAGAACCATATACCAACAACATGATCTCTAACCTATTCAACATTGATATCGAAAAGGATACTAGGGAAGGGAAGTTCGACTAGAACAACCCTAGTTTTCAAGATCTTGTGAATCGTTCGAAGGAAAATACTCTTGGAGAAAGAATTCCAGGATAGAAACCAATACCTTAAGTTGAAATTAATCTACGAAGACCATCTTGAACGAAAACTTGGAGAAACCTTGAAATCGCCTAGGAGAATCAATGGAATTTTCTGCCTTTTTCTTGCGTTCGTTGCTTGCTGTTTTTGCGTTGCCTTTTCTATGAGTTTGAACATGATTTTTAGGTTTAAGAACTGATCTTGATTTATAAAACTTAGGTTTAATAAGTTATTTAATAAACTAATTAACCAATTACCAAAACACCCCTCCTAAGTTGACTAAACATAGGAGAACATAACACTTAGTCAAATCTGGAAATTGGTGTTGACTATGGTTTTTGTCAACATTTTGAGTTTATATTAATTAATAAATCCCTAATTTAATTAATTTAGGTACCTATGGTATGTACTACAGTACCCCTAAGTCATTGGAACCAAAATTAACCCTTTTGGACCATCCTAGGTTAAGTACTAGGTAGTTTCTTGAGTTCTACTAGGTTAGTGTAAGAATTTCGTTTTGATCATTTAAACTAATTAATTAAATTGATAATTTAATTAATTAGGTGACCTAAGGTAATTAATAAAGTACCCTTAAGTCGTTAGGACCATAACCAATCCTTTGAACCATCCTAGGTTAGGTACTAGGTTGTCTTTTTCTTGTTTTAACCGAAATCTGGAAATTGCTTTGTGATTTCGGTTTCGCCCCTTTAAATTAATTAATTAAGTTGCTAAATTAATTAATTAAGTAGCCTAGGGTAATTACTAAATTACCCTTAAGTCGTTAGGATCTTAACTAACTCTTTGGACCATCCTAGGTGAGGTACTAGGTTGTCCCTTTCTTGTCTTAACCGAAATTAGAAAATTTCCTTTTTATTTTTGGTTTTAGCCCTTTAAAATTAATTAATTAATTAGGTAACCTCGGGCAATTACTAAAGTAGCACTAAGTTTTTAGGACCATAACTAACCTTTTGGACCATCCTAGGTTAGGTACTAGGTTGTCTCTTTAACTAGTACTAGGTTAGTGTCAACCCTGTTTTGGTCCTAGGTTGTCGGGTGCACTTATTAGATTATTTCATTTGGTCCTAGGTTAGTTAGCTATTTAGGGCAGTAGGTTAGAGTCTAGAATTAGTTAGGAAGTTAGGCCCACATGGATGGGTCCCTTGTGCACGTTTCCCCCCTAACTACCCTAACCAAATTCGGTTAGGGTGGTCCCCTCCTTGGCCATTTCTTCACATGGGTTGGTTGTACTTTCCTAACTAACTATTATTTATGGTTCCTTTGGGAATGTTTACTTATTGTCCCAAGGATCCTCACTATGTCCTTGGGCACTGCTTAATCTGTATGATCATTTTAAATGGTTATGTACTATGGTACTAGGCTTGACACTTGGATGCCTAGTACCTAATGTGCCAGTTGGTATGTATGGTTAAGGAATATTTTTCTTTGCTTAGGGTCTTCATTGTAGGTACAATTTATAATAAGCTTGTATTATATCTTAAATACTTAAGGATACATATATAGAAATTGGCTAACACCTCTTAGCCAATTTTCTATACTATGCCCAATATTTATCAATATTGGGCATTGGGACGCCTATTTCTTAATGAGAATGTATATTGGGCCATATATGAAGAATATAGTTATTTTAAGTATTTGCGTATACATAGAAATTGTCTAACACCCCTTAGCCAATATTCTATGATATGCCCAATATTTCTAAATATTGGGCATTGGGATGCCTATTACTTAATGAATTGAGTTGAGGTTCAATATTACCATTTATTTATTTGTGTATACATACAAATTGGCTAACACCCCTTAGCCAATATTCTATGATATGCCCAATATTTCTCAATATTGGGCATAGGGATGCCTATGTACCCAATACACATTCTAACGGACTTACTGGGCTCTCCACTAGACATATTCATTTTTCCTGAACGTTACATTATCCCCCCCTTAGGAACATTCGTCCCCGAATGACACTTACACATCATTTAAACAAAGAGGGTTATTTTCTAAAGTTACTTTATCATGCTTTAACTTTTCTCTTTTGTGAATATCTGATTCACACATATTTGGATGATGCATATCATTCAAGCTTATCTGAAGCTTCATATTTTAGATTGAGGAATTTCCTTCTCAATCAAAATTAACTTAATGCACATCACAAATCTTGCAACACAGAAAACATGCCTATGCTACACAAAAACAGCAACATAAAATTCAACATAACTTCGTTTTAACTCACATAGTGCTATTATAAGACATACGATTAGTGACTTATAACACCAAATCAACTAAAGCACTTAAACTTAGAGTTTCTTAAACATAAACCAGACCTAGGAAGAGTATATCTAACCTCAAGAACTGAACAAGTGAGGGTAACGGGATCTCATATTTACTATGGACATAGAGTCTATGGAAGGGAGTTCTTGTTCTAACTCTTTGATTCTAACTAAGTGGTATAAATACCCCTTAGATATCAACTTATTGGCTTTTAAATGTGAAACGATTTGGCCTACTGGATTTGAACCACACCCTTCCCATTCCAGCTCTTATTTGGAAACTGAAGCCTCACTATCATGTTTTGACAATCTATCGTAGCATAACACTTATGGAGCCAATCAATACCTGAGCCACATCCTTGAACTTATATGCAGCCAACTTAGACTCCTCCTCTTCATTAACACCCGTAGCATGCATTTAGAATCTACCATGTACTCACCTTCATGCGAACGACAACACTTACTACACATCTTTCGGTCACGCTGGACATTTCCATCATTGCCCCTTCTTGGGAAGGCCAGATCTTGAGTCTGACGCCTTAGACCACTTGGCCATCCTAATCCTTGTGTGTATTCTTCTACGCGTTCACACAAGAAGGAAGTTAGATACTTATAATGACAGAAAGTGTCAAAGCCTAGATAGCACAATAATGAGTAGAAGAAGGGAAGATTTCCTAACATCGCGTAGTCTCTAAGTCATGATTGTGGCGCGCTTCACAACCATAAGCTAGAAACTATGTAAAATGGTTGTGTTGATATTTAGATCCTAGGTAATTTAACCTCATGCTCTGATACCAAGTTTGTAACGACCCGGATTCTTGAATCCAAATTGCCACTGGTGCCGTTAACCTCTCAGAGGTCCCAGACAAGCCTCATCTTGCATTCATCACATTCATCTAGTTAAATTTGTGGAAAATTTAAAACTTTTTAAACGTATGAAGTTTATTTAGACTTCATATAGTCATTACGTATTAAACATTATATACTAAGCTCAACATCAATAGAACAACCATCTATTATAAAGAATCAATTCGAAATTGAAGATGAATATATCATAAATAGTTTGCCAAACACGACCTTATTACAAAGCTTCCAAATGAAAGTACGAAAGAAACGCTAGGGACAACATCCACTAACTATGTCTAAGACTAAGGCTAGACTAATAATGTAGCATCCTCGAAATCATGAGGACCTACCAAATGGTTTGGAGAAACGCTGAAGTCCAAACCACTGCAAGTGTCGTCAACCTGTCCTCTAACCTGCACCTACAAACATAGTAAATAGTAGGGGGTTAGTACACCACTTGTAATAAGTATGGGTGTATGCACACATACACATAAAGATATGCATGATCAATGAAAGCTCTTCCTAAGAAACATGCCATTTCTGGAAAGTCTAGTCATTAGACTTTCCTAATTCGTTAGTTGTGAATTGTGGTATGAATATGGTGTACTTTAATGCATTCAAAGCACACAACTCTTTTTCTATATGATCACAAGACATTAGTATCATCAACATAATTTTAGAACCACTCGGGCGAAGATTTAAATTTTTGATCCTCCAAACCCGAGAGCTCCTCTTTGTACACTTAGATTATTTTTCAGTCTTTTTCTTCTTGTTGTTGTGTAGTTCGATAACTCCTTTGGTCCTATGTTTTAATTACAAGTGCAATGATTCATTGTAGTCCCATACCCACAATGAATCAAGTAAGTAATTCAAGAGATTAAGGAAATGACTTAACTACAATTTGGGGCATGAATATATTTATAAGTCAATACTTATTGACTATACTCATTCTTTAGTTGATTGCATAATGTGCATAGATCTTGGGGCATATCATTAAAGCTTATGATCTTGCTTACCTTGGGCATGAATTCTTTATAAACCAATCTTTAGTGACTATTCCTATTATTTTATTATTGGCCTAATGTAAGAAGTCATTATAAGCCAATCTTATTTGGCTAATATCTTTTGCCAATTATATAAAATCATTATAAGCCAATTTATTTGGCTTTATAATTTTCATAACATGAGGATTCATTATTATTTATGCCCTTTACTTATTGTAAACTTTATTGGACACGATTTGACTATCCTTACAACAAGTTATTCATTACATCAAGTATTCATTACATTTCATAAGACATTCTCTATTGGTTATGCCATTGATTTCATTACTTTCATGTTTTATATATTATACATTTCATATACACGAGACCTTGGAATCGTTAATAAAGCATTAAGACATCTCAAGTGAGGATCCAACATATGGGACCTCAACCCGATGGCCTTCTTTAGCAAACACAGAGTCTGCTTCATTCGTTCATTCGTACTTCACATTATTCAATTCATTCATTCATAGGCTGATGTAAACACCAGCTATACCTAGGATGAAGTTTAAGACTCTCATCGGGATCATGAAGTGCAATGACCAAGAATGACCTAATGTCATTACTTGAGTCTGATTTCACCTCCTGATTGTCTTGCACAAACACCTTCAGTATCATTCATTTCATTATCTTTCATACTTTGAGGAACTCCAACCTTAACCGACATAGATCATGTGAGCATCATGAAATCCGGTGTCTTCCCCACACCAAAAAGAGGTGGAGTCACTGGCCAAGGTGAAACCAAAACATGCTAGCGTATATAGGGGATTGAACCCTGCTAGATCCCTATATTGGCAGTATAGGTTCAAAGACTAGGAGATA
Organism: Solanum sitiens; assembly: GCA_016801875.1. Classification (NCBI taxonomy): domain Eukaryota; kingdom Viridiplantae; phylum Streptophyta; class Magnoliopsida; order Solanales; family Solanaceae; genus Solanum; species Solanum sitiens. The sequence goes on along the minus strand of JABWTJ010000187.1, from coordinate 776,438 downwards.
TAAGGATACCCATACCCGGCATGCCGGACAGTCTCATCTCATGAGAGTTACGTGAACCTCCGCCCTTCCCGAAGGAAGGCATCACCGCTCATAGCTAGCCTATCGGTGCTCAGTATAAAGTTCCATTACATTCAACTCATACATCATGGAAGCTGGCTTCTAGCATGAGGACATCATAGCTCATCAGATGATTTATTATCTCATCATTAGTATTAAGTGTGAACTGTCCTTACACTTACATATAGAGTATGATTGATACTTAATAACTATTTTGATGACTTGTCATCCTTACTTTACATTGATGAAATGTGAATTGTCCTTACATATCATCCTTACTTTACATTGATGAATGTGAATTGTCCTTACATATCATCCTTACTTTACATTGATGAATGTGAATTGTCCTTACATATTATCCTTACATTACATTGATGAATGTGAATTGTCCTTACATATCATCCTTAGGTGTTAATGAGACTAGTCTCACACATTCTAACACCTTCATTCGTGAGTATTCTTTTAACAAATTATCTTTGGTGTAAGTAAGACTTGTCTCACTTTCTTTAACACCCCATTCTTGTCACTTACTTAATTTATACCCCTTTAATTATGTTATAACTCATGTTACTTACTTACTTTAGTGTAGTAGCTTCATATCACCGTTTATGGACGATGAGCACTTTATTCAATGAGTTTCATGTGTTCATAGTTCATTCTTGTGGAGCATGTTGGGAGTTGTCCCAATAAATGTCATGCCCTTGGTTATGGATTCAGTGATATTACTTTAGAAGTGCTTAATATATATTTGATACTCTTGATACACAAGAATTTACATATGATTAGTATTGGCTCAAGATTTCGGATGTTAGACTAACAAATTCATTCTTTTTGGCATAAGCCAATTTTACGTATGTTCATATTTAAATTGCCATATGTATGAACCATTAGACAGTATTTTAATCATTTACATAAGTTCCTAGCCATTATCATATATTCATTTTGACCCAATAGAGTTAGCCAACTTTATTGGAGCCAGATAGCCAATTTATTCAAGATATGATTTCATAGATGTCTTTGAGACAATCTTAGTTTATGTCTTTTAGTGTCACGTTTTAAGAGCATATTGGAAAGCATCATATTAATATTTGATGGCTTTAGCATCTTCATAACATCACAACAACAACAAGTTAACATTCAGCCAAAGGCACATATTTCACTTAACACATCACGGACTTATCTTAGCATATTATCGATCCTTAATTATCATGATAAGATTAACTTTACACAATTACAAGTTCATATGTTCATTCAATACTCATCATTCAAGAACAATACATGTTAAGAACAGTCAGACCCACATACCAACAACATGATCTCTAACCTATTCAACATTGATATCGAAAAGGATACAAGGGAAGGGAAGTTCGACGAGAACGACGGGAACAACCCTAGTTTTCAAGATCTTGTGAATCATTCGAAGGAAAATACTCTTGGAGAAAGAAATCCAGGAGAGAAACCCGTACATTAATTTGAAATTAATCTACGAAGACCATCTTGAACGAAAACTTGGAGAAACCTTGAAATCGCCTAGGAGAATCAATGGAATTTTCTGCCTTTTCTTGTGTTCGTTGCTTGCTGTTTTTGTGTTGCCTTTTCTATGAGTTTGAACGTGATTTTTAGGTTTAAGAACTGATATTGATTTATACAACTTAGGTTTAATAAGTTAATTTAATAAACTAATTAACCAATTACCAAAACACCCCTCCTAAGTTGACTAAACATAGGAGAACATAACACTTAGTCAAATCTGGAAATTGTTGTTGACTATGGTTTTTGTCAACATTTTGACTTTATATTAATTAAATAAATCCCTAATTTAATTTTTAGGTACCTAGGGTAAGTACTAAAGTACCCCTAAGTCATTGGAACCAAAATTAACCCTTTTGGACCATCCTAGGTTAAGTACTAGGTTATTTCTTGAGTTGTACTAGGTTAGTGTAAGAATTTCATTTTGATAATTTAAACTAATTAATTAAATTGATAATTTAATTAATTAGGTGACCTAAGGTAATTACTAAAGTACCCTTAAGTCGTTAGGACCATAACCAATCATTTGAACCATCCTAGGTTAGGTACTAGGTTGTCTTTTTCTTGTTTTAACCAAAATCTGGAAATTGCTTTGTGATTTCGGTTTCGCCCCTTTAAATTAATTAATTAAGTTGCTAAATTAATTAATTAAGTAGCCTAGGACAATTACTAAGGTATCCTTAAGTCATTAGGATCTTAACTAACTGTTTGGACCATCCTAGGTTAAGTACTAGGTTGTCCCTTTCTTGTCTTAACCGAAATCTGAAAAATTCCTTTTTAGTTTCGGTTTTAGCCCTTTCAAATTAATTAATTAATTTGATAAATTAATTAATTAGGTAACCTAGGGGAATTACTAAAGTACCCCTAAGTTTTTAGGACCATAACTAACGTTTTGGACCATCCTAGGTTGTCTCTTTAACTAGTACTAGGTTAGTGTCAACCTGGTTTTGGTCCTAGGCTGTCGGGTGCTCTATTTAGTTTATTTCGTTTGGTCCTAGGTTAGTTAGCTATTTAGTGCAGTAGGTTAGAGCATAGAATTAATTAGGAAGTTAGGCCCCACATGGAGGGGTCCCTTGTGCACGTTTTCCCCCCTAACTACCCTAACCGAATTCGGTTAGGGTGGTCCCCTCCTTGGCCACTTCTTCACATGTCTTGTACATGTGATTGCATATGGGTTGGTTGTACTTTACTAACTAACTATTATTTATGGTTCCTTTGGTAATGTTTACTTATTGTCCCAACGATCCTCACTATGTCCTTGGGTACTTCTTAATCAACATGATCATTTTAAATGGTTATGTACTATGGTACTAGGCTTGACACTTGGATGCCTAGTACCTAATGTGCCAGTTGGTATGTATGGTTAAGGAATATTTTTCTTAGCTTAGGGTCTTCATTGTAGGTACAATTTCTAATAAGCTTGGATTATATCTTAAATACTTGAGGATACATATATAGATATTGGCTAACACCTCTTAGCCAATTTTCTATACTACGCCCAATATTTCTCAATATTGGGCATTGGGACGCCTATTTCTTAATGAGAATGTATATTGGGCCATATATGAAGAATATAGTTATTTTAACTACTTGCGTCTACATAGAAATTGTCTAACACCCCTTAGCCAATATTCTATGATATGCCCAATATTTCTCAATATTGGGCATTGGGATGCCTATTACTTAATGAATTGATTTGAGGATCAATATTACCATTTATTTATTTGTGTATACATACAAATTGGCTAACACCCCTTAACCAATATTCTATGATATGCCCAATATTTCTCAATATTGGTCATTGGGATGCCTACGTACCCCAATACGCATTCTATTGGACTTACTGGGCTCTCCACTAGACATATTCATTTTTTCTGGAACGTTACAGGACACAAGTCTACCTAAGTAAGACACGAGATACATCCATTCAACACATATAGCATATCTTTCTTTAGAAACTTAGGAATTACCCTTAACCTTATTTAGTCAACCTATACATTACCTTAACGTTATCAACTTAACCATTTTAGACTCATCTAGTCAATTTAGGAACAACCATGTATCAACTCTAAGACTACACAATTAACACATAGCCATAGCATAACATGATTAACTAGATAATATCAATAGTCTAACACATACTTTCACGTATAGGTAGATATGATCATACATCATCAAATCCACTACACAAATAGACATATAAGTTCAAGTCTTGTTGACAAGGCCATGATCATCAATGTACTAGAAAGTAACGACGACAAGGCCACATCAATTTACATAGCACCGCCACCAAAGGTGGACCAAACCAATCATAACATAATTGAAGTATAATTAACATTGAATAAGAATAAATAGGGCTGCGTACCACCACTTCATCATCAACACTTCAAGCCAATACCAAATTACCCAATTCAACATCATAAGGCCCTTACCCATGGCCATGAACACCAATTCAATACACAATTATAGAAATTAATGAAATCTAAACCAATTCATCATAGATTCAACAATCTAAGATCAATTAGAAAATATTTGAATACAATTCTTACATCAATAGAAAGCCCATAAGAAACTACACATGAATTAATCAACATTAGAACAATATCAAGAAACCCATAATTTAGTAAAAATCTTAGGTTCATCAATTTCATGGCTTCATAGGTAATTTAGTTTAAATTCATCAATACAACATCAATCTAATCCATAATAGACGTTTGAAAACCATTAATGCAAGAACCCATGGTAGATCATGAAAAAGGTCAATTCATCTTTTGAAAACTTCAGAAAACCTCTTCGAAAGTTGGGCTCCTTGATGAAATGAGTTTCAAGGATCAAATTCCATACCTCAATGAAGCTAATTCTTCACTTTGATGAAGAATCTCCACTCAAAACGTCACACCAAGCTCTTCCTTGACTTTGGACTTCAATGGAGTCTTTGGGAATTCTTAAGGGATTTTGGGGTTTTTGATTTTGAAGAATGAATTCTTCTAAGTGTTAATGACTTATAAACACATTTAAAATACCCAATATACCTCTTAGGAACCGCCAAAGTCTTTATTTGGAAGTGGGGTGACTTAACAGTGACCTGCGCAGGGACATGGCTTTAGAGACGGAAGGCAGTCGACGGACCGTTTGTCCACAAATGGACCGTCCTGTTCTTCCGTTGGTTGGGTCAAAGACTTGCCAAGGTTCCCTCCTCACCCAAGACTAATTCTCCACCGACGAAACACATTGACGTGGCATCGATTGGACCACGAACCATCGATGCCTCCGTTGTTTGGGCCTGCCTAGGACAGTCTTTACACTAAGTTTGGGCCCTTCCTCAAGGACCCTTGGTTGGTCCTTGGGAATGTTTTCCCGGAAGTTTCCAACCCAAACATGAACGTATTCGAGTTTAGGACCTGTCACTTGAATTTCTCTCAAAACGAACACGTAAAACTCGATGAAACATGCTTAGAAACACAAGGTCACTCCTAGACACAACCTTCAAACGTCATGGACGTTCTTTAGCGTTTGACCTACAAACTTCATGAAACTTTACACACAACCTATACACATTATATTAGGCTCATTTAAGACCTTAAAACCTCATAAGGTACACATAAACACATAGGCCCTCACATGAGACACTTAGGTGACTTAGTCGTCGAACGTCTTGGTTGACCCTTGACGTATGACTTCCAATGCACCTAATACTTTAGCTACTGCCTCAACACAATATTATAGACACTTTAAAGACCTTATACCACCATTAAAAACATGTTAGTCTCTAGATATCCTAAGTCATTTTTGGGGTCTTACACGTTGACTACCAACCGTTGATTGAGACTATTTTGGACAGTCTTGGCTCACAAGTTGGGTCCTTCTCCAGGACCCTTTGGTTGGTCCTTGGGGACTTTTTCCTTGATGTTTACAACCCAAATATACTCGTACACATGTTAGGAACCCCTCAAGTCAATTTCAACCAAAACGAATATGTACAACTTGTCAAAACACACTAAGACACACAAGCACGTTGCAAAACGTCATAAACGTTCTTAGACGTTTGACATCCAAACATTACCAAACTTAAGACACTGCCTCATAACACCATTATAAATTTTTTTAGGAATTTAGATTCCCATGACACACGTGTTAGGCTCTAGTTTCACCTAAGTCGTTTTAGAGGTGTTACATTCTCCTCCACTTGGATAACATTCTTCCTCGAATGACACTTTATCTTAGGAACTTTCAAGAGATAAGAAACTCAAGACTAGCAGCACATAACCATATCACACAACACACAATACACAATTTGGAGGAACATCAATTTCCACATAAACAAGAGACTCAAAACACAACAAGATGATAGAAACTAATCTACAACTCATCATGCAAGTAAGACTCACATTCTTCATTCAATATAGGAGGAAATCCTTCTCCACACATAATTATACTCATATACATAAATTATATGCACATTACAATCGTTTTTCATAAAAAACAATTTAGTCAAAATTCCAAAATCATTAGAGTGAACTGCCAAACCTAAAAGTGAAACATGCTCAAAATTTTTCAAAAATGCAACTCTTAAACAATTTATGATTAAACCATGACAATATGAGAGATTAAACCATATAAACTCATTTCACAACATAAACATAACTGCATGAAATGCACAATGTAAGGAATCAATGAAATTCAATGTCAACAAGACTCCTAAACACAATGCAACATGCAACATGATTCTACGACTTTCTATCTCTCTAGCTTGAATCGAATAGAAGAGAAGAGACAACAAATCAAAACTCCACTAATCACCATACTCCCCTAATTAAAAGGAACCTATCATTACATAAGAGAGAAAACTATAACATACCGGCATCATCACCCGAATTTGCTCCCTTAGCTTGTAGAACATAGAAGCGATTCCTCTTTGGAGCACCAACTTCCGGAACACATGGAGCAGCTTCCTTTGTCTCTCTTCCTCTAGATGTAATATAAGGACAATCCCTCACCTTATGACCATCCTTACCACAGCGGAAGAAATTTCCGCTACCAACTAGACACTTCCCAAGTGTTTCTTCCCACAAGTAGAGCAAGTAGGCTTAACACCTTTAGAACTACTACCACCTTCACCTATGACCTTAGGAGCAATAGGTCCATCATGGTTTGGTGCCCTATTATTGAACCTTGGTTGGTTTTGCTCATTGGATCCACCCATCTTTAAATTCCTAGAGATCCTACAAAGCTTGGATTCCTCAATGTATTCAGCATATGCCATAAGCCTAGAATAGTTCATGTGGTTGTGGAGCATGGTCGTATGACACTCTTCTTTCACAAGGTCGGCAACACCGGTAACAAACGTACTCATCTCATCCCTAGGGCTAGACACCAAGGATGGCGCATACCTAGACATCATGGTAAACGTAAATGAATACTTTTCCACATTCATGTTCCCTTGTCTAAGGTTAATAAACTCCTTAACCTTCGCCTCCCTCTTTTCACGGGAAAAGTACTTTCCTAGAAAAGCCTCCTTAAACTCTTCCCACACTATAGGACCCAATTCAACCAGCCTATTATCTTTCAATTGAGTGTATCACACTTTATCAACCTCCCTCAATTGGTATGAAGCTAACTCCGCCTTCTCCTTAGAAGTCACCCCCATAACACTCAACACCTTATACACACCATCAAGAAACTCTTGGGGATCATCTCTCGCCTTAGAGCCTAGGAGGATTCGTTCTCACAAAGTCCCTCAACCTAGAGGACATGGTACTCTCCAATGAATTCACCCTAGGCCCGATGTCTCTAGTCACATGAGTAGTCATGGCTCGGGCTAGGGTAAGAAGAGCTTCCCTAATCTCTCTATTATTCATTTTTGGGGGACCCACCAGAACCTCATTACCTTTACCTCCAATAGGGACTTGATCACCTTGGGGAGTAACTTCAACATCTTGATGACCTTGAACTCCTTGTGGAGCTAGTCCACTTTCGGGAGCTTACTCTTACACTTCTTCTTCTTCCAACCTTCTTGCGCCCATTATTCTTGTAGTCATACCCTATAATCACAAGAGAAGAGACTAGGGATAGACACTTATAACCTTTACTCTATAGCCATGACACAAGATTGATAAAGAAAGTGAAACACTATGGTCCTATAACCACTTGGTCATAGATGTGTCGTGACTCACACCGATGAAAAAAACTCTACTAGACGTGGCTTTAATGAGACTCCGGATTCCTAAGACTACTTTATAACCTATGATGTGATACCAACTTTGTCACAACCCGGTATCACACCCTAGAAGATATGGCACTCTTGGACCGCAACTTATCGTACTTGACCGATATGAGGTCTTTTACAAGCCTTTGAAATCATTTATCGCATACATATATGAAAAGTAGTGTGGAATTAAAACTTTAACACAAAATAGTAATACTTCAAAATATCTCTTTCATAGAAAACATAAGTAATAATGCTAAGTCTCAAAGTCGCCATCTTGGACAGACAAATATCTAGGGACACGATCAATACATCAAAATATAAAAATAGCTAAGTCTATTACGATACTTTTAACAATGAAAACTAAAGATATTGATGTCCTCGAATCTAGTAGGAATATACCAACACTTGCTTGAATGAAATGCTAGTATCAAAGCTTCACTTAACGTACTCCTCTCAAATGCCACCTACACCTTTAGACATAGACAAAATATATAGAATTAGTACATTAGAATTTACTAAGTATGACATAATGTATAAAATCATGCTAAAAGGAAATTTCTATAAACTATGCTCTTTTTGAGTAAAACTTCATAAGACAAGTATAAGAGATCAGATTAAGTCAACATACGCACATATAATCATATTCCACAACATAGCATCAATATCACTTCAAATAACATAAAAGATGATACACTCCTATCGAAGGTGATTCGAAGGCTCACTTGAGTGAGTTATACAGAGAACGCCCATACAATCCCTTCACACACACCAAAGTGATCCTTTAGATTACCTAAGATAAGATTATTCCCATTTCATTAATTCAACTCCCTACCCAGATTTACTCTAAGACTAACCTAAGTAAGACATGAATAAAACGTCCATACACCCTCTTGTAGCCAACCTAAGCAATCATTAAAACTATTCTAGATTAGTACCTTCTCATTATCATACCTTTAACTTAAGTCATTATATCCACTTAACCATTTAAGAGACGTTCAACACCTAAGGACTTTCACAAAATGGTTTTGGAGAAGCCCTAGGGAAATCACATACTAATATCTTCAAAGCCTACTCGTGCAATGTCTAGATAGCGTCCCATTCCACTACCTAAACCTCATTGTACTTATCCAATACTAGCATGTATCCCACATGATGAGAATAGGTAATAACCGACATGAACCATACTAGCTAGGCATGGAACCGGAGTCAACCCTACTCCGATAGAGAGTGTTCTACTTGCCAATGGTAGAACTAGGACACAACCCGGTAGGCACATGGTTAAGGAATATCAACGGTTTCTTGGTACTCTAATCTCCATCTTAACTAGAGATACTCCCCAAAGTATTCTCTCGGTGGAAGCTTTTGTTCTCATAGAGTAATTCAATAAAGGAGCATATGAAGAGGTATCATATCTTGTTCATAACCAAATCATAAAATACCTTACCAAAGAGGGTCAACTAAGGCTTCCTACAATGGTTATTAAGATAGATCAATGAATTTACTAAGGATGATTACCAACCCAAAGTCCATCATTCACAAGAGAAGGATACCATTACGACTTTCAACTTCAACGATATGATAACCTTCTTTCTAAAAGGTTCCACATAAATGAACTTCTTAGCTATATTCAAGAGCATATTACATTCATACGTATACATTCATGACAAAGGTGCTTTATCCTACTAAGTCAAGGATTCATATTCATAGCCTTCATTTATCAAGTAAGGGACATAGGTCTACCAAAAGAAGACACACTTCATTACCATCTTTTCACATGTACAATATCATTCATATAGCATATATGGTCAACTAAGTATACTACAAGTCACCCTACACACTTCTATAGAATTATCAAGATAACTGATCATAATGTTCATATAATCAACTAGGATGATTCACACTTCACTATCAAGTATACACATATAAGGCATCACTCTAGCCTATCATGTTCACATATATTGACTACACATATACACATAAGTCATATAGACCTTCACAATGATCACATATCTAAGTTATATCATGATAATATTATAATTCATAAAATAATGCCGACGAGGCCACATTATTTCACAATTCATAAAGTAATGCCGATGAGACCACATTATTCACAAGTATAGCCACAAGTGGACCAAACAAAACATCATCATGATTCAAGACCTATACTACACAATATAAATAAGGTTAGGTCAACATACCACCTATCCAATCACAACATCTCCAATCCATAGACAAATCAACCAATTTAATCCATAAAGGCTCTTACCAATAGCCATGGTCAACAATTTAATCCAATAATCATAATATACAATGATCCAAGATAATACAATATGAATTCATCAATTTAGGACAGCCTACAAAAAATTCTAACATTGTTCATTCATAATTCAATAGCTCAAAGTAAACTACACAAGAATTCAATATAATAGAGACATGATCAAATCACCCATAATATAGTTAAAATTAGGATTGCATGATTTGAATAGATTCATAGAGTTTTTAGTCTAAAATTATCGATTTAACATTAATTCGATCATAATACAATTATTCAAAACGTTTTATGCAAGAACCCATGGCTAGATAATTAAAATAGGACAATTTATTTTTTGAGAAGTCTTGAAAAGCACTTTGAAGATTGGATCCTTGAGAAAAAAGAGATTCAATGATGAAAACCATACCTTAATTGATGCTAGACCACAAAAATTGAGAAGATTTGATGGAGAAACAAAGCTTCAAGCTCCAATCTCCCTTTAAGCTTCAATGGAGTCCTAGAGAGTTCTTTAGGGGTCTTGGGTTTTGATTTTGAAATAATGAATTCATCTAAGTGTATATACCTACTTAAAATACCCAAAATAACATTAAGAAACCGCACAAATAATTTTTAGGAGGCTAGGTAAAATACCCAACTTACCCTTCACTTGGCCGAGATGCAGCAGTAAAATTGCAGACCATCTACGGCTCCAAACTAAGCCTCGTAAACCCACTTACGGACCGTCCTGTTGGTCCGTGGTTTGGGTCAGAGGCTGAAAAATCAAGGGGGATAAGCTCCCACACTAAGTATGGGGCTATTCCCCTAGTCTACGGGGCGTCATGTTGGCTACGAGGCGTCGATTGACAAATGTTGATTGAGACTGTTTTGCACAGTATTGGCTCACAAGTTAGGTCCTCCTCAAGGACCCATTGGTTGCTCCTTGGGAAGTTTTGCCCGGAAATTTCCAACTCAAATATACTCGTACACATTTTAGGAACCCCTCACATCAATTTTAACCAAAAGGAACACGTAAAAACTTTCAAAACACACTAAGACACAGAAGCACGATTCAAGGCAAACCTTTCAAACGTCGTGGACGTTCTTGGACGTTTGACCTACAAACATCACCAAAATTTAGACACTGCCTGATAACACCATTATAAACAAATTTAGGACTTTAGAACCTCATGACACACATGTTAGGATCTAGTTTCACCTAAGTCATTTTAGAGGTGTTACTTTCTTCCGCACTTGGACAACATTCGTCCTCGAATGACACTTGCTTCATTTTAGGCACTCTCAATAGATATGAAACTCAAGACTAGAATCACATAACAGTACGACAAAAAAAACAATACACAATTTGGAGGAACATCGATTTTCACTTACACAAGATACTCAAAACACAACAATAAGATAGAAACTAATCTACAACTAATCGTGCAAGTAAGACTCACATTCATATTCTATGTAGGAGGAACTTCTTCTCCAAAAATTATCATGATCATATACATCAATTCTATACATATTACGATAATTTTCATAAAAGAACAATATAGTCAGAATTCCAAAATCTTTACAGTGAACTGCCAAACCTTAAAGTGAAACATGCTCAAATTTTTTCAAAAATACAACTCTTAAGCAATTTATGATGAAATAATGACATTATGAGATATAAAAACATATAACCTCATTTCATAACATAAACATAACTCCATGAAATGCACAATGCAAGGAATCAATGAAATTCAATTTCAACAAGACTCCTAAACACAATGCAAAATGCGACATGCTTCTACGACTTTCTATCTCTCAAGCTTGAATTGAATAAAAGAGAAGAAACAAAAAATTAAAACTCCACTTCTCACCATACTCCCCCACTTAGAAGGAACCCATCAGTACAAAAGAGAGAAAACTATAACTTACTGGCATCATCACCCAAATTTGCTCCCTTAGCTTGAAGAACATAGAAGTGATTCCTCTTTGGAGCACCACCTTCCAGAACACTTGGAGTAGCTTCCTTTGTCTCTCATCATATAGCTGCAATATTAGGACAATCCCTCACCTTATGACCATCCTTACCACAACCAAAGCATTTTCCGGTACCAACTAGACACTTCCCAAAGTTCTTCTTCCCACATGTAGAGCAAGTAGGCTTAACTCCTTCTGAACTACTACCACCTTCACCTTTGACCTTAGGAGCACTAGGTCCATCATGGTTTGGATCCTTCTTCTTGAACCTAGGTTGGTTTTTCTTATTGGATCCACCCCTCTTCAAATTCCTAGAGATCTTACTAAGCTTCGACTTCTCAATAGATTGAGCATACACCATAAGCCAAGGCAAGTTTATGCCGTTGTGGTGCATTGTCATACGACACACTTCTTTCACAAGGTCGGCAACACCGGTCATAAACATAGTAATCTCATCCATAGGGCTTAAACCAAGGAATAAACATACCTAGACAACATGGTGAACTTAAATGAATATTCTTCCACACTCATGTTCCCTTGTCTAAGGTTAATGAACTCTTCAACCTTCACCTCCCTCTTCTCACGGGGAAAGTACTTTCCTACAAAAGCCTCCTTAAACTCTTCCAACTCTATGGGACCCGACTCAACTGACCTATTATATTTCCATTAAGTGTACCTCACTTGAGAAACCTCCCTCAATTAGTATGAAGCTAACTCTGCCTTCTCCCAAGAAGTAATCCCCATAGCACTCAACACGTTATACACACCATCAACAAACTCTTGGGGTTCCTGTCCCGCCTTAAAGTCATGAAATATAGGAAGATTCATGCTCACAATGGCATAATACCAATTAGACATCAATCGAGTAAAATTCTTACATCATTAGAAAGCCCATAGAAATCTACACTAGAATTCATAAGCATTAGACCAATTTCAAGTAACCCATAAATTAGTTAAAAACTAGGGTTCATCAATTGCATGGGTTCATAGGTTATTTAGTTAAAATCATCAATACAATAGCAATTCAATCCATAATCAACGTTTAAAAACCATTAATGCAAGAACCCATGGTAGATCATAAAATAGGTCAAGTTCAACTTTGAAAACTTTAGAAAACATCCTTGAAAGTTGAGATCCTTGATGAAATGACTTTCAAGGATCAAAAACCATAAATCAACACTGCTAATCCTCCAATTTGATGAAGAATCACCACTAAAATCTCCAATCCAATCTCTTCATTGAGTTTTAGCTTTAATGGAGTCTTAAGGAATTTCTAAGGGATTTTTGGAGTTTTTATTTTGAAGAATGAAATATTCTAAGTGTTAAAGACTTATATACATGTCTAAAATACCCAATAAACCCTTAAGGAACCGCCAAACATCTTATTTGGAAGTGGGGTGAATTTACAAAATCACCCCTCACATAATAGTGGCCTGCGTAGGGAACACAGACCAATCGACGGAAGCCAACCTACGGACCGTCCCTTGACCAACGGTCCGACCTGTTGGTCTGTGGTCTGGGACTGAGGCTTGTACTTGGTACCTCTTTACCGCAGTATAAGTACCAAATGACGAGACTCAACCAAAGCCATTGGGCGTCGATTGCCTCCGTGGTTTGGGCTGTCTTGGGCAGCATTGGCACCAACTTTGGGTCCTTCCTCAAGGACCCTTGGATTGTCCTTAGGGATACTTGCCTCGACGTTTCCAACCCAAAAATGATCGTATACTGTTTTAGGACCTCTCACATGAATTTCACCGAAAACAAACACGTAATACCCAACGAAACATGCTTAGACACATAATGTCATTTCAAGGCACATCTTCCGGACGTTCTTGGACGTTTGAACTCCAAACTTCTCGAAAATTGACACACTGACTATATATACCATAATAACTAATTTAAGGACTTCACAACATTGTGAATTACACATAAACACATAGAACAACATATGAAGCACATAGGTGACTAGGTCGTCGAACGTCATGGTCATCCCTTGATGTTTGACTTCCAATGCACCTAAACTCTTATCTACTGACTCTATACAACATAATAGAACATTTTATAACCTTACACCACCATGAAAACCAAGTTAGGTTCTAGTTCACCTAAGTTATTTTCAGGATCTTAAAACCATACTAGCGAGGCATGGAATCCGGAGTCAACCCTACTTCGATAGAGGGTGTTCTACTTGTCAATGGTAGAAATAGGAAACAACCTATATACGCACATATTTAAGGAATATCAAGGGTTTCTTTGTATTCTAATCTCATCTTAACTAGAGCTACTCCCCAAAATATTCTCTCGGTGCCAGCCTTGTTCTGATAGAGTAATTCAATAAAGGAGCATATGAAGAGGTACCATATCTTGTTCATAACCAAATCATAACACACCTTACCAAAGAGGGTACACTAAGGGTGCCTACAATAGTTATTAATATAGCTCAATGACTTTCCTAAGGATGATTTAATGTCATTCCAGCCAACTAACCCTAAGTCGATCATTCACACGAGAAGGATACCCATTACGACTTACAACTTCAAGGATATCATAACCTTTTTTCTAAAAGGTTCCACATAAATGACCTTCTTAGCTATATTCAAGATCATATTCTGTTCACACATCTACATTCACGACAAAGGTGATTTAGCCTACTAAGTCAAAGATTCATATTTATTACCTTCATGTATCAAGTAAGGGACATAGGTCTACCAAAATAAGACACACTTCATTATCAACTTTTCACATGTACAATGTCATTCATGTTGCATATAGGGTCAACGAAGTATACTAGAAGTCAACGTACATCAACATAACTCATCATAATGTTCATATATTCAACTAGGAAGATTCACACTCCAGTATCAAGTATACTGATATAAGGCATCACTATAGCCTATCATGATCGCATACTTTGACTTCACATATACACAAGAGTCATATAGACCTTCACAATGATCACATATCTAAGTTATATCATGAACATATCATAATTAATAAAGTAATGCCGACGAGGCCACATTGTTTCACAATTCATAAAGTAATGCCGACGAGGCCACATTATTCCCAAGTATAGCACATAAGCACCGCCACCATAAGTAGACCATACCAAACATCATCATGATTCAAGACCTATACTACACCATATAAGGAAGGTTAGGTCAACATACCACCAATCCAATCACAACATCTCCAATCCATAGCCAAATAAAGCAATTCAATACCTAAAGGCTCTTACAAATAACCATGATCATCAATTCAATCCAATAATCAAAATATACAATGAACCAAGAAAATACAAGATGAATTCATCAATTTAGGACAGCCTACATACAATTCTAACATGATTCTTTCATAATTCAATAGCCCAAAGTAAACTACACAACAATTCAATAGTATAGAGACATGATCAAATCACCCATAATAGTCAAAACTAAAATTGCATGATTTGCATGGGTTCATAGAGTTTTTAGTCTAAAATCATCAATTTATTCAATCATAATACATTGATTTAGAATGTTTTATGCAAGAACCCATGGCTAGATAATCAAATTAGGACAATTCATCTTTTAAGAAGTCTTGAGAACCACTATGCAGATTGGATCCTTGAAGAAAAGAGATTCAAGGATGAAAACCATACCTTAATTGATGCTAGACCACAAAAATTGAGAAGATTTGATGGAGAAACAAAGCATCAAGATCCTATCTCCCTTCAAGCTTCAATGGAGTTCTAGAGAGTTCTTTAGGGGTCTTAAGTTTTGATTATGAAATAATGAATTCATTTAAGTGTTCGACTTATAAACCTACTTAAACTACCCAAAATATACTTAATAAACTGCCAAACAAATTTTTAGAAGGCCAGGTGAAATACCAGACTTACCTTTCACTTGGCTGAGATGCTGCAGGAAAATTGAAAACCATCTACGGCTCTAAGCTACACCTCGTAGACCCACCTATGGACAGTCCTGCTGGTTTGTGGTTTTGGTCAGAGGATCTCCAATAAAGTGGGATAAGCTCCCACACTAAGTATGGAACTACACCCCAGTCTACGAGGCATCACCTTGGCTACGAGGCATCGAATGCCAACTGTCCATTGAGAATGTTTTGGACAATCTTTTCTCACAAGTTGGGTCCTCCTTAAGGACCCTTTGGTTGGTCCTTATGGAGTTTTGTCTGGATGTTTTTGACCCAGATATACTCGTACACATGTTAGGAACCCCTCCCATCAATTTCAACGAAAACGAACACGTAAAACTTGTCAAAATACACTAAGACACATAAGCACATTTCAAGAGGAACCTTTGGAACGTCATGGACGTTCTTGAACGTTTGACCTCCAAACATCACCAAAATTTAGCCACTGCCCAATAGCACAATTGTAAACCATTTTAGGACTATAGAACCTCATGACACACGTGTTAGGCTCTAGTTTCACCTAAGTCATTTTATAAGTTTTACAGTTTCTTTGGCGGTATTGTACCTAGCGAATACTTCTTAGTACCAAAAATATTCAACGAAAAACAGGAA
Organism: Solanum sitiens; assembly: GCA_016801875.1. Taxonomy (NCBI): domain Eukaryota; kingdom Viridiplantae; phylum Streptophyta; class Magnoliopsida; order Solanales; family Solanaceae; genus Solanum; species Solanum sitiens. The sequence continues at coordinate 759,897 of JABWTJ010000187.1, read as the reverse complement.
GAAAGAAAATAAAACTATGAATCTAAAACTACGCGTAAAAAATAATTATAACAATAATATTGTTTGGAACTACGGTTTGTTCTTATGGATCTTAGAAGTTTATATGGACCATAGACCCCAACTTTAGGAAAGGAAGTCAACTTTTTAGTTTTTAAGTTGGAATGACAGTTCAAAAATACGGTTCGTAAAAGCTTATATAGACCATAAGTCAAATTGGCATTCCTAACTAAGGTTATTTTTTATGCTTCATAATGACGAGGCTTGAACTACAATCCTTAGGAATTCTTACGTTCAGTAGATACAAGTCATCAACCAAAACATTAGCAGTTTTTTCACGACGGGGGAGCACCCCCTATACGTAACCGATGTCTTCGTCCTCTTAGAGGCCTTATACTAGCCCTTAGCACACATCACTGTATATCATTGGTGAACAAAATACGGAAAAATTAAAAATTTACATATGAAGTATACATAAACTTCTCATTTATCCATATATGAAGTCTACATAGACTTCTGATTTACAAACATAGTCTACTACTATCTCACACATAACCATGTATTATAGAAGTACAAAGTTTGGGGCATAAAACTTACACTATTACAATATCTCCCATATAGGACTTACAATAAAGTCTCCAAAATATAAGAAATGAACGTTGTCTTAGATATAGTCAAATTGAAAAGCTAGAATAGTGGCATCATCCTCGGACTTGAGGACTCACCATCAACTTGGGAATTTATCCAAGTCTTCCTTGAAAATGGCCTTTAATCTCTTCAATGGCATGGACCTACATTTTTGGGCAAAAGGGAAGAAAACATGGGTTAGTACATCTGACATAGTAAGTATGACTCCTATGCATAAACATCATCAATGCATGTACAAAAGGACATTTTAGTCAAAATATGCTTTTTGCCAAGTAAATCTAACGTACACATAAAGTAAGCATTATAACCTATCCCAAGATGTAGACAATCTAAGCAATACTTGTACAATGCGAATAATAGAATATCATAACCCTATCCAAAGCTAAGTATCACATTGATCAACCTACTTTGTACATATAACATTTTCTCATATTTCATCATAACATGCTTTATTCATAAAGATCATCATAGATTATCAATATAAAACAAAATCAATTTAATCATAAAAGAACACTACTAGGACCATCCCTTAGGATCCCACAAGTGCATTGTGTAAGAGAAGTCTCACATCCTCCCTAACACTATGTAGAAACCTTTAAGAAATCTCTAGTAATATTTCACACATTTCCTTTATTCATTAGACCATGTGAGATACATGGAAACCTGTTCTATATTCACACGCTGAAAAGAGAGGTTTAACACTTCCCTAAGGTGTAACCTTTCATACATAGCTATCTAGGTGGATCCACTTAGCTAGAGTCCTATGTGGGCACGTAGTTAAAGGTCAAAGAGATAATTTATAGAAACCCTAACTTACTAAACATGGGGGTTTCCATCTCATGAGACAACACATACATTGGTAATCCGGACTTGATAAACGTAAGAAAACCCATGTGGGGAGCCGTACTTACTAAACGTAAGAGCCCCATCTCATTTACATGTCTTTTTGGTGCTAAGAATTTATTTCCATTAGTAATCATCTTTAGTCATTAATTAGGTTCACATTAGCCTCTTCTAGTCCCTTGTGTAAACATCTCATCATAATAGCTCATAGGTGATTATAAATGAGAACCATCATTTTACTTTAGAAACACTAGCAAGTGATAAACCTTTCACTTTAACAATTGTACCACTTCAAAAGTCCAAGAGCTAATCTAGAGACTCACATGAGTGCCTAAGGGTTTTAATACTGTTTTAAGGTAAAAAATAATGTTTATAAGTCATTTAGTAAGTTTTAAAGACAAGACATCAAGAAACGTCCATAAAGTCCGGAGATAGTGAAAGAGGTGCTAGTGTGCCTTCGCATATTTTACAAGGTTTTAAGAGTCAGAATTTGATGAAATTTGGTAGAAAGGTGTCAAACTAGTATTATAACATGTTTAGGGTCGAAACATCTGGGTACGACTTCCCAAGGACCACCCTTCCATTTTGGACAAAAGATGTAAAAATGCAGTGGCTACCTAGGCCTACCATCGACGGGGCGTAGGCCAATCGACAAGGCGTCGATGCCTTCGTCGATGGAAACTTAGTAAGTTTCCAAAAAGTGCAAAAGTTCATATTCTCTGACAAAAACTACGAATGTGAAGGACGGTGGGGGTCATGGTTGTCGACTGACCTACGACATGTAGGTTGGGGTCTCGTAGGTCAGGCCTGCACTTTTCTGTAAAGTTTTAATTAGGTTAATTTGATTAAGTTAGTTATTTAGGGGGTTAATAAGGGATTAGGGGGTGGTTAATTAGATTAGTTAAGGAACTATAAAAACTAGCTTAAGCCTAAACCCAATATAACACTTCATAATTCTCAAAACCAAATTGCTCTTACTTCTTCTACTTTGTCTGTCCCAAGAAGACTCCATAAAAGACCAAGGTATAAGGGTAATAGGGCAGAAATTAGGTAAATTTCTCCAACAATATTAAAAGAATATCAAGGTATGGGAACCTTTCACCTTTGGAATTACTTTTCCCAAAGGGTTCTTCTAAAATTGGTTTTCAAAAAGATGATTTCATATGGGTTTCTTCCTAATACGAATTTGATCTTCTAAATTTCATTGTTTCTGTTTTCCTTTGATTGTTGTGATTATATTATGATGTATTATTGTTCAATTACATTGGTTCTTGATGAATTAATCTAGTATGTGGGATAGATCATGAATTGACCAAAATTGGCTAACCCTAGGTGATGAACTCATGTTGAATCGATTAGTATTGATACAATTGAAGTAGTTTGTGTCAATTACTATTGTATGATGTTGTTATACCAATATATTGATGAAATATGATTGGTTAAGGGTAAGACCAATGATGATGCCTTATTAAGGGGAAATTGGTAAGACTCGTTGATCTTGAACCTTTACTTCGATTATGATGAATTCTACTTGGTGATGAAATACAATTGAAGTATGTCTTGTGATTGAATTAGGTAGGTGTAGGTATGATGATGAAATTGAAATGTATTGATGATGTGATTTTTAGATTATGCTTAAGATGTAATGATATAAGTTTGGTTATGAATTGCCTATATGCCTTACTATGACATGATAATGATGATATGCTAATCTCACTTGTGATGGTTGTATTGAAATGTTGTTCTCATGAAATTCCTATAGAGCTAATGATTACGATATACAAGGTGTTAGTCTCCTATGACCTAAGCTAATCTATGATGAATAATAAAGGCTTAAAAACATTTCAAAAAAAGGAACTCTAGCTTAGCACCGAGTGAATTAGTAGTGAGGAGTGTCCCTTACCAAGTAGTGAAGGTAGGTTTACTATTGTACTCATGAGATTGGAGACTATAATGCATTGTGCATAAAGAGGGTCCCAAACATATCTCTTAATTTTTGAACTATGTTTCCCCCATGGAATACTAGCTAGTGGATCCACCTAAAATGCTATGTTCATGTTTTGGTAATACCTTGGAAAGTAGTCCACCTTCTTTCGGTGTAGGGTTTCATGACACCAGATTCGACACTTAGCTCTTGTAGTCTATGTCAATTAAGTCAAGTGTTCCCGAAAGTAAAATGAAGCAAACAAGTGAACACTAACTAGGGTGACTTAAGAGGTTGACTTAGTTTAGGTAGGGGTATGGGACTCTACCTATATATTGAACTTTTTGGATTTGAGGGAGTCCTAGAAGGTTGTTCTTATGTTATATAAAGTAAATATTATGCATATGCTGACTTTGCATGTTGATGGTCCTATATGATGTTATTTTCACTTATGAGCATGCTAATGGTCTATATTGCTAAATATGATGATGGTTAATCATGATGCTATGTTACGTGAAATTAGACAATACTTATGATCCTTTGTTTTGTTTACTTGGTTGAGTAAGGTTATGGTGCTTTGCTTGGTCATTTCACATGTATACTTTGTGCTAGGTTATGAGTAAAGATCTTGTAAATGATGTAAGGTTATGAACTCTTGTATATTCTTTGTTTTTATAACATGATGTTGGAGTTGTTTGGTTATGTACTCAAGAAAGCTATTATACAGGTTGACTTGATTATACTTGATGATGTTTTCCTTGTGATATATATGATCTTGTCTTAATGAATACGTGCTTATTGGCTTATATGGTTCTTGAATGTGCATCAAAGACTCTTTCCAAAGTAAATGTCAATTTCTCATGCATTCTTTCAGATGTTTTATGTGCATGTTTCCATACTTAGTACAAGTGGTGTACTAACCCATTCTCTATATTTTCTACAAATATGTAGGTTCTGGCCGTTGATTTTTTAGGGGGCCATTTAAGAAGACTTGGATTCTCATTCTCCAAGTTTGGTAGGTCCTCACTTTCCGAGGACGATGCCACTATCTTGCTATTGGATATTGTTTTAGTCTTAAAGACACTTTTTTCATTCTCTTTCAATTGAAGACTAATGTTGTATAAGCCTATATGTGGCTTTTATTGTAATAAAGTATGGACTATGCCCAATGTTGTACTCGTTATGGATGGTTTTAATATGAGACGTACCCTAGACTTCTTATGAATCTATTTTGCTATATTATTTATCTGAAAAAGAAGTTGAAGCCTATGTAGTGCTTCCTATGTGAGAAGTCTATGTAAACTCCCAATATATATATATATATTATGTGTAAGCGAGAGGTCTAAGTAAACCTTAATGTAGCAATAGTTAAAAAGTTGTAAATTTTCCACAATTTAACATATGATATGTTATGATGAATACTAAGAGGCTAGTCTAAATTCTCTTCGAGCATGACGATGCCGATTACGTTTAGTGGGTACTCCCCGAACGTGACAAACTTGGTATCACAAAATGAGGTTGAAAATCTTTAGAATGGATGTCTCATTAAACCACGTCTATGTAGATTCTTATTCATAATTGAGAAGCGCGCCACACTTATGAATGAGAGACTATATGATGCTTAGGAAATTCTCATCTTCTTGTAATCCTATGTCGTGCCTCTAAAGTCTACTTTATGTATGCTTTCACCTAAGTTTTTAATTGTTGTTATAGGTATGAATACTCGAAGAGTAGCTGCATGAAGGGCCGAAGAAGGGATTGCTAATGTGGGGGCTCATGACTACCAAGATCCTCCGCAAGACAATCAAGTCCCTCCACTTGAAGAAGTCTCTATAGGTGATCAATTTTTGGTTGCTCCTCCACCGATGACCGATGGAGAGATAAGGGAAACGTTTCTCAATTTATCCCAAGCCATGACAACACAAGCTAATGCCATAACTTCTCAAGTCCAAGCCATGACGGCCCAAGTGAATTGGGAAGTTGGACCCCGTGTACCTCATCATACTAGCACTATGGCATCTCATTTGAGAGATTTAACTAGGATGAACCCTCCTATGTTCTTCGGGTCAAAAGCGGAGGAAGACCCTCGAGATTTCCTAGATGAGGTCTATAAGATACTATTTTCTATGGGTGTGACTAGGGTGAAAAGGCCGAGGTGGCCTTCTATCAACTTAAAGATGTGGTGCAAACATGGTTCTCCAATAAAGTTCCTTCTAAGTTCCCTAAGGATCGTGATGATAGAGTGTCTAACCCTAAGTCTCAAAAGGGAAGAGGTACTAGTTCACCAAGCAAGAAGCCTACTTGTGGAAAGTGTGGCAAGAAACATATGGGTGAGTGCTTAGTTGGGACGGACAATTGTTTTGGGTGTGGTAAAAGTGGTCACAAGGTTAGAAATTTCCTTAATGTGAAGGGGCAAGACAAGGGGAGTGGACAAGAAAGTGCTTCTAATTTTGATGCTCCAAAGAAAAATCTCTTTTATGCTCTCCGTTCTAGGGGTGAACAAGAGAGTTCTCCCGACATGGTGATCGGTGTGTTACAAGTCTTCTGTATACATATTTATACTTTACTTGAACTGTGTACTGCCTTGTCATTTGTTACTCCTTTGGTAGATAGAAAGTTTGATATTTTGCCCGATATTTTAAATGAACCTTTTATGGTGACTACCCCGGTAGGTGAGTCGGTGGTTTCAAAAAGAGTATATATAAATTATCTTATAATGTTGACCAGTAGAGTTACCCATGTCAAATTGGTAGAACTTGATATATTCGATTTTGATGTAATTTGGGAAATGGATTGGTTGCATGCTTCTTTTGCTTCCATTGATTGTAGGACAGGAGTTGTCAACTTTAATTTTTCCTAATGAACCCGTCGTAGAGTGGAAGAGGGGAAGTTTTATTCCTAGAAGTCGTATCATTTCTTGTCTAAAGGCTTGTAAGATGATCTCTAAAGGGTGTCTATGCCGTATTGTAAGAGTCAAAGACTTGGACCCCGCGTTCCTCCCATTCAGTTAGTCCCCGTAGTGAGGGAATTTCCGTAGGTCTTTCCTAATGATCTTCCCAGAATTCCTTCCAAATGGGAAATTGATTTTAGTATTGACTTGCTACCGGATACAAATCCAATTTCAATTCGTCCTCATCGAATGGCTCCGGCGGAATTTAAAGAGTTGAAGGCTCAATTCAAGTATTTACTAGAAAAAGTCTTCATTCAGCCTAGTATTTCCCCATGGGGCGCCCCGGTTTGATTCGTTAAGAAGAAGGATGGGTCCCTTAGGATGTGTATCGATTACTGGCAACTTAACTAAATGACCATTAAGAATAAGTATCCTCTCTCTCAGATTGATGAATTGTTTGATCAACTCCAAGGGGCAAGCTACTTTTCTAAAATTGACTTTAGGTTGGGATATCACCAACTTAGGGTGAGAGATGAAGATATCCCAAAATGGCCTTTCGAACAAGATATGGTCACTATGCGTTTAGGGTGATGTCTTTTCGGTTGACTAATGCTTGGCGATATTAATCGACCTAATGAACAGGGTGTTCCAAAACTACCTAGATACCTTTGTGATTGCCTTCATAGATGACATCTTGGTGTACTCAAAGGATGAGGGTGATCATATGGGTCATTTGAGATTGGTTTTACAAGTCATGGAGGAACCCCATTATTTACCAAGTATAGCAAATATAATTTTAGGTTAAGGTCGGTGTCATTTCTTGGTCATGTCATCTCTAGTGAAGGTGTAGAGGTTGATCCAAAGAAGATCGAGGCGGTTAGAAAGTGGCCTAAACCTTTTGCTCCAACAAACATAAGAAGTTTCTTGGGTCTAACCGGGTACTATAGGAGGTTTATGGATGGTTTTGCGTCCATTGCATCTATTTTGACCACTTTGACCCAAAAGAATGTGAAATTCGAGTGGTCAGAGGCTTGTGAAAGAAGCTTCCAAATCTTGAAAGATATGCTTACCACCGCTCCGGGGTTGACTTTATGAGAGGGTACTAAGGATTTTGTGGCTTATTGTTATGCATCCCGAGTGGGATTGGGTTGTGTCCTTAAGAAACATGGGAAGGTTATTTCCTATGCATCTAGACAAATTAAGGTTTATGAGAAGAACTACCCAACTCATAATCTTGAGTTAGCGGACGTGGTGTTTTCCTTGAAAGTATTGAGGTATTACCTTTATGGTGTTCATGTTGATGTGTTTACCGACCATAAGAGTCTTCAATATGTGTTTGAGTTGCATCTTCGACAATGAAGATGGTTGAAATTGTTGAAACATTACGACATGAGTGTTCTCTGCCACCCCGGCAAGTCAAACGTTTTTGTGGATGCTCTAAGTCGTATGACCATGGGTAGTGTGTCTTATATTGAATAGGGAAAGAAAGTCCTAGTGAAAGATGTCCATAGGTTGTCTTGTTTGGGTGTTCGATTGGAAGATTATCCTAATGGCCGTTTTATGGTCCATCATAACTCTGAATCATCTTTGGTGGTTGAGGTGAAGTCTAGGCGAAACCTTGATTCATCATTGATGGAGTTAAAGGAATTACTTCTTTGTAAGATTAATGAGTCATTCTCTTCAGGGAGGGATGGTGTTTTGATGTACCAAGGGAGGTTGTGTTTGCCCAATGTGGATGATTTGAGAAATTGGATCCTAGAGGTAGCTCATGGTTCTCGTTATTCGATTCATCCGGGTTCTACTAAGATTTATCATGACCTTAGAGAAGTATTTTGGTGGGATGGCTTGAAAAGAGACATAGCGAAGTTTATTGCAAAGTGTCCAAATTGCCAACAAGTTAAAACCGAGCAACAAAAGTCGGGTGTCTTACTTCAAGCAATCCAAGTTCTTACTTGGAAGTGGGAAGACATTAATTGGGACTTCATAGTGGAATTGCCTCGTACAAGAAGGCAAAATGACTCTATATGGGTGGTGGTGGATAAGATGACGAAGTTCACTCTCTTTATTCCCGTTAAGTCCACTTACTCCACAGAGGATTATGCAAAGATCTATATAGATAATATTGTGAGTCTCTATGGTGTTCTGTTATCTAATAGGGGCACAGAATTCACATCTAGATTTTGGAGATTATTTTAAAAAGGGTTGGGTACATGAGTAAAATTAAGCACCTCTTTTCATCCCCAAACGGATGGTCAAGAAGAGTGTACTATTCAAACTCTTGAGGATATGATTAGAGATTGTGTGACAGATTTCAAAGGAAAATGATATGAGCACTTGCCTTTGGTGGATTTCTCTTATAACAATAGTTACCATTCGTCCATAGCCATTGCTCCTTTTGAAGCTTTGTATGGTAGGAGATGTAGATCTTTGATTGGATGATTTGAAGTTGGTGAGTCTTCACTTTTTTGTCCTGACTTGATCTACAAAACCATGGAGAAGGTTCATTTCATAAGGAACCTATTGCAAAAAGCCTATACCCGACAAAGGTCTTATACTGACCAAAGGAGAAGAGAATTAGAATTTGAAGAAGGTGACAAGGTGTATTTGAAAGTTTCACCCATGAAAGGGGTAGTGAGATTTGGAAAGAAGGGAAAGTTAAGTCCTCGTTATGTGGGTCCCTCTGATATTTTGCAAAGGGTTGACAAGGTTGCATATGAGTTGAGATTACCTAGTTAGATAGCTTCGGTTCACTCGGTTTTCCATGTATCCATGCTTAAGAAGTGCATTAGTGACACTGAGTCCATTCTTCTTATTGGAGGTCTAGGAGTGCATGAGAATCTCGCCCATGAAGATATTCTAGTGGATATAATTGATCGTCAACTGAAGAGGTTGAGGAACAAAGAGGTGGCCTCCATAAAGGTGTTACGGAGAAACCACCTAGTTGAGGGAGCAACATGGAAGGCCGAGGTCAATATGAGAAAGAAATTCCTCATGTTGTGATGTTGAGCTCTTATATATGTTAAAAGATGTTTTGAGTTGCTATGTTTAAATGCCATGTTATTTTGTTTATTGGAGTTGTAACTCATGCTTTGATTTGTTGTGGTTTTTGGGCTGCTAGTATTGAGTCTATCCTTTCCTTTCAAAAGATTTTAGTGTCATCTGGCGACGAATGTTGCTAAGGGCGGATAATGTAACACTTCAAAAGTCCAAGACTTAATATGGAGTCTCTCATGAGTGTCTAAGGGTTGTAATACTGTTTTAAGGTTAAAATAACGTTCATGAGTCATTTAGAAAGCTTTAGAGACAAGACGTCAAGAGACGTCCATGATGTCCGCAGACTAGTGAAAGAGGTGCTAGTGTGCCTTAGCCTATTTCACAAGGTTTTAAGAGTTGGAAATTGATGAAATTTGGTGGAAAGGTGTAAAACTCGTATTAGAACATGTTTAGAGTTGAAACATCCAAGTAAGACTCCCCAAGGACCACCCTAAGGGTCCTTACAGAGGACCCTTCCATTTTGGCAAAAAGCTATCAAAATGCAGTGGCTACCTACGTCACCATCGATGGGGCGTCGATGCCTCCATCGATGGACACTTAGTAAATTTCCAAAAAGGGCCAAAGTGCATAGTCTCTGACCAAAACTACGGATGTGCTGGACGGTGGGGGTCATGGCCGTCGTTTGACCTATGGCCCGTAGGTCAGGGTCTTGTAGGTCAGGCCTGAACTTTTCTATCATGTTTTCATTGGGTTCATTTAATCAAGATAGTTAGTTAGGGGGTTAATTAGGGATTTTGGGGATGGTTAATTATATTAGTTAAGCAATTATATAAACTAACCTAAGCCTAAACCCAACTTAACACTTCATAATTCCCAAACCCAAATAGCTCTTCCTTCTCTATACTTTCTCTATCAAGAAGACTCCATAGAAGACCAAGGACTAAGGGTTATTGGGAAGCAAGAAGGTCACTTTTCTCTATCAATATTCAAAGAATATCAAGGTATGGGAACCATTCACCTTTGGGATTACTTTCCCCAAAGGGTTTCTCCAAAGATAGTTTTCAAAAAGATGATTTCATATGATTTTCTTCCTTATACGAATTTGATCTTCTAAATTGTATTGTTTATGTTTCCCTTTGATTGTTGTGATCAGATTGTGATGTATTATTATTAAGTTACATTGGTTCTTGATGAATTAACCTAGTATGTTGGATAGATTATGAATTGACCTATATTCCTTAACCCCCGGTGATGAACTCATGTTTAATTGATTAGTATTGAGACAATTGAGTTAGTTATTATGTTAATTAATATTGTATGATGTTGTCATACCAATTGATGGATAAAATTGGATTGGTTGAGGTTAATACCAATGATGATAGCTTTTGAAGGGGAAATTGGTACGACTTTGTGATCTTGAACCTTTACTTCGATTGTGATGGCTTTTACTTGTTGATGATGTTCAATTGAAGTATGTCTTGTTATTGAATTAGTTAGGTGTTGGTATGATGATGAAATTAAAATGTCTTGATGATGTGACTTTGAGATTATGCTTAAGATTTAATGATATAAGGTTGGTTATGAATTGCCTATATTCCTTACTATGACACGATGATGATGATGATGATGATATGGTAATCTCACTTGTGAGGGTTGTATTGAAAGGTTATTCTCATGCAATTCCTATTGAGCTAATGATTACGGTATACAAGGGGTTAGTCTCCTATGACCTAAACAAAGCTATTATGAATAATAAAGTCTTAAAGACATTTTTAAAAAAAAGGACTCTATCTTAGCACCGAGTTAACTAGTAGTGAGGAGTGTCCCTTCCGAAGTAGGGAAGGTAGGTTCACTATTATACTCACGAGATTGGAGACTATTATGCAATGGGCATAAAGAGGGTCCCAAACACATCTCCTACTTCTTGAACTATGTTTCCCCCATAGGAATACTAGCTAGTGGATCTACCTAGAATGCTATATTCATGTTTTGGTACTACCTTGGCAAGTAGTCCACCTTCTTTCGGTATAGACTTAGTCTAGGTAGGGGTATGGAACTCTACCTATACATTGCACTAGTTTGCTTTAAAGGGAAGTCCTTAGAAGGTTGTTATTATTTTATATAAAGTAAATATTATGCATATGTTGACTTTACATGTTGATGGTCCTATATGATGTTAGTTTCACTTATGAACATGCTAATAATCTATATTTCTAAATATGATTATGGTTACTCATGATGCTATGTTACGTGAAGTTAGACAATACTTATGATCCTTTGTTTGGTTTACTTTGTTGAGTAAGGTTATGGGATTTTCTTGGTCATTGCACATGTAGAATTTGTATTGGTTTATGAGTAAAGATATTATATTGGATGTAAGTTTGTGAAATCTTTTAAATGAAACTTCATACTTCAATCCCCCAAAAATAGATAATCAATACATAAATCAAGGTAATTCAAGAAGCAATTACATTATTAACATCAATGTAGTCAAATAACATATTAATCCACTTCACAATTCACCATATCAATTCGAGGTTTTCATGAAATTGGGGAAGAACATGGGTCTATGGGGTATCTCAAGTGAATAACAATAATTAACCATTAATATATACTTAAAAACATAAATTGACAACAATTCACCACAATCGATTCTTAATTTTGTTTTTCAAATATGAGCCATGTGTAGAGAAAACCCTAGTTTTGGGGAAGTTTGAAAGCACCTTTGAAGGGACCTCTTGGGGAAAGGAATACCAAGAGTGAAAGAAGCAATACCTTAACCAAGACTTTATTCACCAATTTGAGTAGAAAAGATGGGAATTTGTTCTTCTTCTTCAAGCTTCAGAGCTTCTTCAATGGAGGTTGAGTAGAGAAAGAATGTAGAGAGAAGGAGGAGCGATTTCAATTTCAATTTGGGGTTTTGATTTGGGTGTGTAAAATGTGGTGTAAACTGATATAAAATCAATATATAACCCTCCCCTAAAATACCCAAAAGACCCCCTTAATTTGACTTTTTTTGTGAATTCAAACATGACATTAAAATTGCAGAATTTTCATTGGGAAACAAGTCCACGTCGTGGAGCTGTTCCCACATGATTTATGAAATTAGTTTTTGAGAAAGAATATTCCACGATGCGCACTGGTTTCATGTAAGTCAAATGACCTGCTGATTAGGCAGCTTATTGGTCAATCTTTGGGTCCTCCTCAAGGACCCCTAGTGTGGTCATTGGGGGGTCGGACCTGGATGTTTCTATATACATTATTTCACCCATTTAAAGTACTTTTACAAGTTTTAGACTTCATACGACACACCCAAACCTTCACAAGACCTAAGGACGTTTACTAGCTCAATGTCACTAGTTTCCGGACGTCATGATTGTTCTTTGACGTTTAGGCTCTAATACTTCCAAGATTATTACTTTAGTGTAGGTCTGGAAACATCATTTTAGACATTTTTAATAGGTGAGGCTCTAGTCTAGGTCATGGAATTTCGGGGTGTTACATCATCCCCCCTTTGGAACATTCTTCCCTGAATGACACCTTAATCTTTTTATCGGGAAAGAAAGAGCCTCAATACTAGCAGCCCAACAACACCAATATCATAAAGAGTCACAGATCATAGGAGGAATCCTCAACTCCTTTCAACACATAATAATAGTATTGTGACAAAGGAACTTAATCCACAATTCATAACATAAATAAGCTCACCATTTCCTATCACTTAAGGAGGAACTACCTTCTCTATTTCAATATGAGCGCAATATGAACATCGAAGAGTTAACATGCAATCTTATCAACACACATCAACATGCTCGCTATAATTATAATGAAGACAAATAAAATACACTACATATCAGTGCAAATTAGCAATGTGAACATATTTCATAAAAAAATCAATTTATACATGAACCTTGACAAAGACATGCACATACTTAGAAAAACAAGTTAAGTTAAACTTTATTCATACTTTCTTTTTAAAAGGAATCCACTAACCTCAATCTTGGCCAGGAGTATGAGGAAAAAGATGAGGATATCGGGACTTCATGTCCGCCTCGGCCTCCCATGTTGAACCCTCAACTAGATGGTTTCACCATAGGACTTTTATCGAGGCAACCTATTTATTCCTCAATTTATTGACTTAACGATCTAAGATGTCAACCGGAACCTCTTCATATGAAAGGTTATCATTCACCCCTAAGCCTTTTACCGTGAGAATAGACACTAGGTCGCCTATACATTTCTTGATCATAGAGACATGAAATACCGGGTGGACAAGGGCTAATTCACTTGGTAATTTAAACTCATAAGCAACTTTCCTGACCCGCTTCAAAATCTCATAAGATCCCACATACCGGAGACTAAGTTTCCCCTTCTTCCTAAACCTCATCACCACTTTCATGGTTGAAATCTTCAAATAGACCTAATCACCTATTTCAAACTCAATGTCTCTTTTACTATTGTTGGCATAAGATTTTGCCGACTATAGGCTATTTTCAACCTATCCCTTATCATTCAAACTTTCTCCATAGAGTCATAGACTATCTCTGGACGAAGGAGTGAAGACTCACCAACATCAAAAAACCCAAACGGAGACCTACATCTCCTACCATAAAGTGCTTCAAATTATGCCATAGAAATAATCGAATGGTAACTATTGTTATATGAGAACTCTATCAATAGTAGGTGATCTTCCTAATTACCGTTGAAGTCAATGACAAAAGCCCTTAACATATCTTTTAGGGTTTGGATAACATGCTCTGCTTGGCCATTCATTTGAGGATGAAAAACAATGCTAAGTTTCACTTGAATACTTAGCCCATTTTGGAAAGACCTCCAAAAACGAGAAGTGAATTGGGTACCTCTATCCGAGATGATGGGCAAAGGGATTCCATGCAAACTCATAATCTCATTAGGTACCACCTAGCATATTCCACCACCAAATAAGTAGATTTGATGGGAAGAAATGGGCAGATTTTGTCAATCTATAAACAATAACCCATATGGAATTATTTTGCCTACGTGTTCGAGGAAAACCCACTATGAAATCCATATTGATGTCTTCCCATTTCCAAGTAGGGACATCCATCACATGAGTTAACCGTCCAGGTCTTTGATGTTCGGCCTTAACATGTTGATAATTAGGACATTTGTCCACAAAATCCGCTATGTCCTTGTTAAATCCATTCCACCAATAGACCTTTTGTAGATCACAATACATTTTTTGGCACGCTGATGAATGGAATATCAGGAACCATGAGATTCTTCCAAAATTTTCCCTCTTAGACCATCCACGTTCAGTACACACAACCTACCTCGATATCTAAGTACCCCATCCCCCCTTGGGAGATTGCCTTATTGAACTTATAGTATTCATAGCCTATAACCACAATAAAAGGGTTAGAAGAAAAGGACATATAGAGTTTACCACTCTTGAGGCATGACTTTCAAGAATACCAAGGAGGTGAGAATTTCCTAAGCATCACAAAGCCTCTCATTCATATGTGTGGCGTGCTTCCGTTCCAAGAACAAGACTCTACGTAGAGGTGGTTTAGTGGGAATTCTATCCTAAGATTACTTCAACATCATTTTATGATACCAAGTGTCACGACCGGGGAGCACCCCCTAGACGTAACCGGCGTCTTCGTCCTCGAAGAGGACTTGAACTAGGCCTTAGCATTTGTATAACATATCATTGGTTGAAAATGCGGAAAGTTAAAAACTTTTACGTAGTGAAGTACAATTTGACTTCTCACATATCATATATGGAGTTTACATAGAAAACTTGCTTGTGAAGTTTACATTGACTTCTCATTTAGGCAATATAACCAATTTATAAGAAATAGTCTAATCATATTGTCTCACATTAAACCATCTAATAGAGAATTAAATAATGGGCATGGCCTTTACTTCAATACAATATGCTACATATAGGCTTACAACAATAGTCTCAAAGGATAAAGGAAGGAACAATTGTCTTTAGACATAAGAAACATCATAACTGGAGTAGAAGAATGGCAACATCCTCTATTACACCCTCAAAATGAGCTAGGTTGGACAAGAGCCTAACACTTGTGTCATGATGTTTTAAAGTCATAAAATGGTTTAAAATAGTGATATGCAGTATATAAATTTTGGAAGTATTTGGAGTTCAAACGTCCAAGAATGTCCAAGACGTTCGTAAACTAGTCGAAGGTGAAGTAGTGTCATAGTATTTTGTAGTGATATTTTGGTAGATGGTTTGAAGGTGAAATTCAGTACTGAGGGTTCCTACGCGTAGCCTGATATACAAAGGGTCGAAAATTCCGGGAACGACGCCTCGGGGACCATCAAAAGGGTCCCCGAGGAGGACCCATCCACTGGCCAGCAAAGCTTCCAAGCAGCCAAGATTTGGCATGCTATTGCGTGACGCGCAACTGTCACACAGTAGGGAAAATTCTTTCCCTGCAATGCGAGTATGTCACGAACCATTCTATCCAAGAATTTTCGAAAAAATAAGGTTTGGAAGAGTCTCCACGACGCGCAGTAAAGTCCCAGATTTTGTTGCGACGTTTTTAAGTCAAATTTGAGTTAGTTAATTTGTCCAATAAATGTAGGGGTATTTTGGGTATTTAGGGGTGCATTATGAAAGGTTATAGTACCTATTTAAACCCCCTAACCTCACCAATTAAAGCAAAAAACCTCAACTCAAAACAAAACCTCTCCAAAAACTCCATTGTTGAAGCTTTGAAGCTCCAAGGAAGAAGATATGTTTCTCATGTTTTTCTCCATCAATCTTGTGGGTTTTTAATCAAAATTAAGGTATGGTTATTCATCCTTGAAATCTCTTTCTTCAAGGAGTCAATTCCAATGATTTTCAAAGATGATGAAAAACATGAATTGTCCAATTTCATAATCTGGCCATGGGTTCTTGCATAAAAGGTTTTAAATCAATGTTTTTTGGACTGAATTGATGTTAATGCAATGTTTTAAAGCTATAATTCTTATGAACCCATGCAAACCATGCAGTTCTTATTTTGGCTACTTTATGGGTTAAGTTATCTTGTCTCTATACATATGAATTATAGTGTAGTTTTCTATGGGCTATTGTATGATGTAAGAATTGTACTCAATTTTGATGTGTAATTGGTCTTATATTGATAAATCTATATTTAATTGACTTAGATTCATTGAGTATTATAATTATTGTATTGAATTGATGTTCATGGACATGGGTAAGGGCCTTATGGTATTGAATTGGATGGTTTAGCTATGGATTGAAGTGGTGAAAATGGATTTGTAGTACGCTGCCCTAGTTCTCTTTATTTTGTGATAATTAGACTTCAATTATGTTGCGATTGGTATTGTCCACTTATGGTGGCGGTGTTATGTGCATTACTTGTGAATTACATGGCCTCGTCGGCATTACTTTACGTATTATGACGATCATGGCCTTGTCGGCAACTACTTGATATATTATGTTAAATTGTGTAGCTTATTACGTGAAGTATGATCATATCTATCTACATGCTAGTAATGTGAAAGTTTGATATTGTTAGGTGATCATGTTAGACTATGACTGTGTTTATGTGTGTAGTCTTAGAGTTGATGCATGATTGTTCCTACTTGACTATATGAGTCAATAATGGTTATATTGATGATGGTATAGTAATGTATAGGATGACATAAAGATGATAAGAGTCATTCCGAAGTGCTTCAAAGAATGATATGCTGTATGAAATAAAGTAAAGTATGTTGTATCTTTTTTTGGTAGACTTGTGTCCCTTATTTGATACATGTACAATTATGAATATGAATATCTTGACTTAGTAGGCTTAGGCACCTTTGTATTGTATGTGTATGGATGAATGTTTAATCAAAGTCTAGGATCGGTAGACCCAACATGGTCCCCTTCTAAGCATGACTAATATGTGGAACCTTCTATATATAGAGAAGGTTAAGAATTAGCTATCCTTATACACCATTGAGTGGCAGCCCTAGTGGACCCATCTTTGGTAGGTGTATTATGAATAGGTAATGACTAAGAGATGGTACCTTTTCATATGCCCTTTTTATTGAACTAACTCTATGAGGACAAAGGCTAGCACCGAGTGAATATGTTATGGTTTGTAGCTCTACTGAAGAAGGAGACTAGAGTACAATGTATCTCTACTTGAGAATGAGACTAGAGTGCACAAAAGACCTTGATATTCCTTAACCATGTGCTTACATGGGATGTGTCCTAGTTCTACCCTCGGCAAGTAGAACACCCTCCATTGGAGTAGGTTTATGACTCCGGATTCCATGCATATCTAGCATGGTCTATGTCGGTTATTGCCTATTCTCATCATGTGGGATACATGATAGTGTTGGATAAGTACTAGGAAGTTTAGGTAGTGGAATGGGACGCTATCTAGACATTGCACGACTAGACTTTGAAGATGTTAGTATGTGAGTCCCTAGGTCTTTCCAAGACCATTATGTGAAGTCTATAATAGATGGAATGTTTTCTAATGACTTAATGAACATAATGACTTTAATAAAGCATTGTTTATTAAAAAGGTACTTATCTAGAGTAGCTTTGAGGATTGCTTAGGTAGGCTTGAAGAGGGTCTATGGTCGGTCTCTTCATGTCTTACTTAGGTGAGTCTTAGAGTAATTCTAGGTAGGGAGTTTAACAAATAAAGTAAGATTGATATTATCTTAGGTAGTTTTAAGGATCATTTAGGTGTGCTTAGAGAGGGTGTATGGGCGGTCTCTCTTCGTCTCACTTAAGTGAGTCTTAGGATAACCTTTGGTGAGAGGGTTGCAAGCTAAGAGAGTTCACTGTGAAGTTGAACTTAGTTCACTGTAAAGTGACATAGTTCACTGTAACATTCTTCAGTATTTGATAAAATACTTATGTGATATCTTATATGTTTCTAAGGTGTCAAATGTTGATCCTATACTTATTATATAATGTTTTACTCAACAAGAGCATTTTTATACAAATGTCCGTTTATCATGATTTTATGCATTATGTCATACTTAGTACAAATGTTTGTACTAATTCCATACATTTTGTCTATATCTAAAGGTGTAGGTGGCATTCTAGAGGAGTCTCGAAGTTGAAGCTTGGATTAGTGTTCATTCAAGTAAAGAGTTTGGTATGTCCTCACTAGATTCAAGGATATCTTGATGTTTAGATTTTCTTATTGAAAGTATTGTAATAAACTTAGATATTTTCTATAGGATGAAGTATGGGCCGTGTCCCAATATATTTGTATCTCTAAGATGGTGACTTTGAGACTTAGCCTTTAATTATGTTTTTCTATAAAAGAGATATTTTGAAGTATTATTATTTCGTATGAAAATTCTTAATTACGCACTACTTTTCATACATGTATGCAATGAATGGTACGAAAGGGCTTGTATAAGACCTCTGAGAGGTCGAGTACGCCGTGTTTCAATTCTAAAATGCCCTAACTTCTAGGGGGTACTCTCGCGTCGTTAAAAACTTGGTATCAGAGCATAAGGTTATGAATGTGGTCTTAGGAATCAAAAAGTCTTAAAAATCCACGTCTAGTAGAGTTTCGACCATCGGTGTGAGTCGCGACACACCTATGGGCGAGAGGCTATAGGACGATAGAGTTTCTTTTTTTTATACTCCTATGTAGTGCCGTAGAGATTAAAAGTTATGAGTGTCCTTTTCTTATGCTTTTCATTGTGTTTCTAGGAAGATGAATACGAGGAGGACACCGGCGAGGAGGGTTGAGGAGAATGATGTGAATGAGGGACTTCCTCCCCAAGCAGGACATGTGCCACAAGTTGAGCAAGTTCCTCAAGGTGTTCAAGATGCTAAAGATGATCAAGTCCCTATTGTGGAAGGAGGTAATGAGGTTCCGGTGGTTCCCCCGATTCCCCCAGAAATGGATAATGGGGAGATTAGAGGGGCTCTCCTTACCCTAGACCGAGCTATGACAACTCAAGTGAATAGAGACATTGTACCTAGGGTGAATGCTATTGAGAGTACTATGACCTCTAGATTGAGGGACTTTGTGAGGATGAATCCTCCTATATTCTTTGGTTCTAAGGTTGTAGAAGATCCCCAAGCTTTCTTGGATGAGGTGTATAAGATAGTGCATGCTATGGGAGTGACTTCTAGGGATAAAGCGGAGTTACCTTTGTATCAATTGAAAGATGTTGCTCAAGTGTGGTTTACTCAATGGAAGGATAGTAGACCGGTTGAATCGGGTCCCTTAGAGTGGGAAGAGTTTAAGGAAGCATTCTTAGAAAGGTACTTTCCCCGTGAGAAGAGGGAGGTTAAGGTTGAGTAATTTATAAACCTTAGGCAAGGTATCATGAGTGTTGAGGAGTATTCCTTAAATTTTATCCTATTATCTAAGTACACCCTGTAACAACCCGAAAATGACTATGCTAAGTAAGACCTAAACATACCTAGAATGCATAGGTTAGACCGGGTTCACACGGGTTGATGCGCGTGGAACCATACCTCTGAACATATGCACCAGCCAAGCCAACCAACTTGGTGAGTTATTTGAGCTAGGCAGAGTTGCTTCCAGCCATGTAGTGTACCCGAATACTAGGATTCACCAGGATGAGTCTTAACCGGACTTAGAGGGTTAGTTCTAGGTTTTAAGGGTTCTAGGGGTATAAAGGTAATTTTGGGGCTAGGGGTAGTATAGTAATTACCCTAGGCTGATATTTAATTAATTAAATAAAGTGATTAATTAGTCAAAAATAAGTCAAATCTCGGTGGTCAAACCCGAGATTGACCTTACCTCCACACTCGGGTTTGAGCCTAGTTGGAGGCATTAAGGGGCATGAATTAATTGATTTAAAATTTGAGAAAATAAGGAGGGGCATCATAATAACTTAATATATATTTCATAATATGATTTTACCATTTTAATTGTGTTGAATAAGACAACAACAATTCCCACAAAAGGGGCGCATGACTCCCACTAGGAGTGTGCTTCGTGCCCACTCTTAATTCCTTATCTCTTCTAAAAACGTTTTTCTGATTTATTTTACAATTCAAAAAGAAAAAAAATGTATACTCACTGTTATAAACGTATTCTTGGCTGCACCCATAAAAAACAAAAGGAAAAATTCGTACGCTTAAGTGTTGTAATTAAAGAACTTCGCTTGGGAACAAGAATCAAAGCTCGGAAGAAAGGTTTTTGTGTAGGTGGAGGCGTGTGGTTGTGGCTGGTTGTAAAGGCTGAAAAGGTATGGGTTTTCTTCTCTCTTGGTCCCTTTATCAAGAGTCCCCTAAGGTTCAGTTCAAAGTCTAATCGAAAAACTAAGGTTGTCCCCCGTTGCATGCTCCTATCATTAGATCCTATGAACGAATTGTTGCATGCGTTGGTATGACTTCTGGTAGACGATTTTAGGAATGATTGTTATTGTGTGCAAAGTGTGTGTTTTGGACTGTTTAGGAAGTGTTATGTACGTCCAAATGATGAATATTATATGTAAACAATCATGTTGTTTTTCCGTAAGTATAACGCTACGGTTTACTTGAAGAAAATAGTAAATCATGTGATACGAAATGTTGTATGTTTAACGTACAAAACGAATCGTGATGTTCATGAACAAGAAAGTGACAATAAGGTCTTTTAATGAATTTATTAAAGGTATATGTAAAAGTACGAGTTAAATGTCTAGGCTAAGTTTAAGAAAGTGAGTTAAAATTATGTGTTAATGGAACATGGTATCGGCTAGTCACTAGCATGAATGAAGGAAAATAAATGCTGCAAATTGGGGTGAATCTCGATGACCTTAAGGTCATAATACTAAGAGATTAAAACTTAAAATAAAAGAAAAGAAAATAGGGTGAGAGAGGGGATTCGAACTTTAACAGGTTGAAGAAGTCTGGAATTAAAAGAAAAATAAAATAGTGAGGGAGGGGGGATTCGAACTTGGCTCCTTGTCCAAGGGTGTGAGATACATAAATCTCACACCAAAATAAAGTAATAAAAAAATGAGGCCACTGGGATTCGATCCTAGATACTCTTTGCCGAATTTAGGAAGACACTTAGCACTCTAAATAATTAAAAATAATGTGCTGCCCAAGGGATTCGAACATGGGTCCTCTTGGACAAATTTATGGAGACAGTTAACACTTTAAATAATTAAAAATAAAGTGCTTCTCAAGGGATTCGAACATGGGTCCTCTTGGCCGAAATTGGGAGACACATAAGTCTCACATATGATTAAATAAAATGCAGCCACTAGGGATTGAACTTGGGTCCCTTGGCTGAATGTGTAAGATGCATAAGTCTTGCACAACATATACTTAAATTATCATGAAACACTTGGACAACTATGAGTAACCAGAAATGGGTACTACCATGAGTTAATGGTAAGATTAAGAAATGAACATTCACGTAATGAGGTGAGTAATTATGTTATACTATGATGCTAATGAAAATAGTGACAACATGATAAGAGGCTAAGATGAATGGTGAGGCAAGTCTCAACCAAGCCTAAGAAAATTTTACTAAACGTACTCACCTATGGGAGTGTAGAATGATGTAGAGTCAAGTCTCAAGTATACTCCAAAAGAAAGTGTTAAAAATGAATTCGTAGTTAATATGTAGAGAAAAGAGTGACTACATGACTATAGGCTAGTGCAAGTGAGACAAGCTGCATCTACGCCTAAAAATCAATGTCACTACATGAAATTTCTAAGAGAGTATATTTATGCTATACGATGAATAAGCAAATAAAGAGTGGCTACATGAGGACAGGCTAGTACAAGTGAGACAAGTTGTATCTACGCCTCGAATCAATGTCCCTCAATGTAAATTCCAAGAGAGCATATATATGTTATACGATGAAAAAATAATGAAAGGTGAGTAAAGATGAAATGAAAAGATGTTAAGAAAGAACAGGGTGGCACCAGAATATAAGGCTAGTGCAAGTGAGACAAGCTGTACCTACGCCAATATAAGGTCACCAAAAAGTACTCACCTAAGAGAGTGTTGAATATTAAGAGACAAGTCTCAATCACATTCTATATGTAAGTGTAAGGACAATTCACACTTAATATTTAAACAAGAGATGAGAAATCATCTAATGAGCTATGAATAACTCATGCTAAGAAGCAAGCTTCGATGATGTATGAGTTGAATGTAAATAGGAACTTTAAAATAAGCACCAATAGGCTAGCTATGAGTGGTGATGCCTTCTTTCGGGAAGGCGGGAGGTTCACATAAATCTCATGAGATGAGACTATCCACCAAGGTGGGTATGGGTCTCCTTAAATCTCCTAGTCTTTGAACTATGTTGCCAACATAGGGAACTAGCTTGGTTCAAACTCATAAAGCTAGCATGTTTTTGTTTCACTTTGGCCAGTGACTCCACCTCTTTTCGGTGTGGGGAAGACATAGAATTTCATGATGCTCACATGATCTGTGTAGGTTAAGGTTGAAGTTCCTCAAAGCATGAAAGATAATGAAATGAATGATACCGAAGGTGTTTGTGCAAGATAATCAGGAGGTGAGACCGGACTCAAGTATTGACATTAGGTCATTCTTTGTCATTGCACTTCATGATCCCGATGAGAGTCTTAAACTTCATCCTAGGTATAGCTGGTGTTCACATCAGCCTATGAATGAATGAAATGAATAATGTGAAGTACAAATGAACGGATAAAGCAGTCTCTGTGTTTACTAAAGCAGACCCTCAGATTGAGATCCCATATGTTGGGCCCTCACTTGAGATGTCCTAATGCTACGTCCATGATTCCAAGGTCTCATGGAAATGAAATGTATACTATATGAAACATGAAATGTATATTATGTGAACCTATGTGTGTATCATGTGTGACATATTCATGGCATGACCTTCCTATTACGAAATAGTCAAAGTCAAGAGACTTGACCTTTTAAGAAAACATGTTGATTAGGAAGAGCCATCCTTGTTCATGCATTACCGTTATGTATTGTTGCATGTACCCATACTTAGTACAAGTGTATACTAATTCCATACAATATTACTATTTTAGGTGCAGGCTCAGGTGGACGTTGATGGTATCATTGCACCTTTTTGGACTCAGATATTTCATCTGGACTTGGTAGGTCCTATGCATTCAAGGATGCCTGCCTTTATATTTCTTGCTTAGTAGTTGGTTTGATCTAGTGGGGTAGGTTCCACTAGTGTTTCTTTCCTATTTTATTCAGATGCTTGTAATGATGCCATTTTGGCAAGTATTACTCATGACATGCGATTCCATTTCTTTCAAGATGCATGATCTTATAATTAGATGGTTGATGTATGAGAAATGAACTTTCATAAAGATATGCGTTTATATGAAGTCTATGTATACTTCAAGTATAAACAAAAAGTATTAATTTTTCCGCTAAAAGTAACCGTATGAATGTGATAAATGCAAGAAGAGGCTTGTCTGCTAGCTTAGAGAGGTCAACGACGCCGGTTGCGATTCGGATTCAAGAATCCGGGTCGCGACACACTCCATCCTTGGTGTCTAACCCTAGGGATGAGATGAGTAGGTTCTTGACCGGTGTTTTAGATATTGTGAAGGAAGAGTGTCGTAAATCCATGCTTCATGGTGACATGACTCTGTCTAGGATTATGGTGTATGCTCAATCCATTGAAGAGTCTAAACTCGGGAGGGGAAGTAGAGATGCTAATAGGGGAAGAACCGATGAGAAAGTTCAACATAAGTTTAAGAAGAGGGCCCCAAATAAGGATGGTTCTAGTGCTCCTAAGGATAACTATGAGAGAGGTGGTGGTTCCTAAGTTATTAAGCCTACTTTTTCTTCTTGTGAGAAGAAGCACTTTGGGAAGTGTATAGCCCGTAATAGTGGGTGCTTTGGTTGTGGGAAGGATGATCACAAGGTAAGATCTTGTCCTACTATTGCGGCTAGAGGAAGAGAGGCCAATCAAGTTCCTCCTAATGTTCCGAATGGTGGTGCTCCAAAGAGGAATCACTTCTATGCTCTCTGAGCCAAAGGAACAAAATCGGATGATGATAATGATGCCGGTAACTTATAGTTTTCTCTCTTTAGTTATATTAGTTCCTTCTAAGTGGGGGAGTATGGAGAGTAGTCGGGTTGTAGATTGTTGTCTCATCTCTTCTATTCAATTCAAGCTTAAGAGATAGAATGTCATAGTAGCATGTTGCATGTTGCATTGTTTTTAGGAGTCTAGTTGAAAATGAATTTCCTTGATTCCTTGCATTGTGCATTTCATGAAGTTATAATTATGTTTTAAATTGAGTTTATATGGTTTTGTCCCTTATATTGTCATGCTTCCATCATAAATTGCTTAAGAGTTGCATTTTTTGAAAGTTGAGCTTGTTTCACTGTAAACAAATTGTTGCTCACTGTAAAGATTTTGAAAATTTGACTAAATTGTTATGGTTATGATGTGTATAGAACTGATGTATATGTGAATGATATTATGTGGAGAAGGAAGTTCCTCCTATATGAAATGAAAATGTGAGTCTTATTGCATGATGATTTGTAGAAGTAGTTTTTACCTTCTTGTTGTGTTTGAATCTCTTAAAATATGTGAAATTGATGTCTCTCTTACATGGGGGTATTGTGTATTGTGTGGTATGGTTATGTGCTGATAGTCTTTGAGTCTTAACTCTTAAAAATGTTCAAGTATGGCAAGTGTCATTCGAGGATGAATGTTTTCCAAGTAGGGGAGTATTGTTACACCCTCAAAATGATCTAGGTTGGACTAGAGCCTAACACTTGTGTCATGATGTTTTAAAGTCATAAAATGGTTAAAAATTGTAAGACCCCCAAAATGAGTTAGTGTGTCTAGATCCTAGCATTTTTGTATTAAGGTTATAAGGTCCTTAAATTTCTTATAATATGGTTAATAGGACGTGTTCAAAGTTTGAGGTGAATTGGAAGTCAAACGTCAAAGGACGACCAAGACGTTCGACGACTAGTCACCTATGTGCCTCATGTGTCTAAACGTGTTTATAATTGTATGAAATGAGATTATGAAGTCTTAAAATAAGCTATAATGATATTTAATGGTATTATATGAAGTTTCATGAATTTTGGAGGTCAAACGTCCAAGAACGTCTAACACTTTCGAAAGTTAGCCCTTGAGACGTTCATGTGTGTCTTGATTGGGCCTTGCATGTTTGGACGAGTTGCGAGTATTTGTTTTGGGTGAAACTTATGTTGGAGTTATACAACTTGTTAAGGTTTGTATTTACATTGGAAACGTCCAGGTACGAATTCTAAAGGGACGCAAGGCTGGTCGAGACACTGTCTTGGCAGTGTCAATCGACTGAACCAAACGACGGCCAGTTGGTTGACCAACGGCCTGTTGGTGAGGTCTCATCGATGGACACTTATCCTGGGTAATTTTAAACCCAAAAACAGTCCAAGGTCCAATCATCGGAAGCCAAAGGACGGCCAGTCGATTTACCAACAGCCAGTCGATGGTGATCCGTCGATGGTGGCCTGCACACTGCCTTGCGACTGTTTTATTTAAGGGGTGAATGGGAAATTCACTCCACGTCCTAAACTGACTCTGATAGGTTTATTTAGATATTTTTGGGTGTATATAAGTCATCAAAAACGTGAACATCCCATTCCCAATCCCCTCTACACGAATTAAGCCTTTCCTTCCAAAAATATTCTCCCTAAAAACCACCATTGTTGGTGAAGCTCATAAACAGATTGGAGCTTGGATTTCCATGTATGATTCACCAAGTTTTAGAGTTTTTCAACTAGACAAAGGTATGGTAATCCTTCATCTCCAAGTAACCTTTCACTTGGAGAGTTAATCTCAAGTTTTCAAAGAAGGTTTCATGATAAAATCTCTTCTTCTTCAATCTAGCCAGGGGTTCTTTCTAAAAATGTTTTAAATGGTTAAATCATGATGAATTGATGTTAATGTATTGGTTTGAACGTGATTTTAATCCAATTGCATGATGAACCCATATTCCTTATATAAATAGATTTAGTCCTTGCATGGGCTTTGTGATCATGGCTTGTTAATGGTTGAACTGTGATTCTCTTACGTTGAATTGTCTAAATCTACTTTCATTTACGTGAATTGATGATTAATTGATGATGAAAGATCCATGTGGATCAATATATGAGGATTTGAACATGACTAACATATGCCTTGTTGTGGCACTGTAATATGAGTTTTTAAGGTATAAAAGTGGAAATCGATTATGTTGTGGTTCATGTAGCTACTGCCTAGGATTAATATTTTGATTGAATTGTAAATATAAATCATGTATGATCAACGTGAATAAGGATTGACATGAATCGATCTAGATTCTTTTAGTCTATGAAGATGAATAAAGTATGATTA
Organism: Solanum sitiens; assembly: GCA_016801875.1. Lineage (NCBI taxonomy): Eukaryota > Viridiplantae > Streptophyta > Magnoliopsida > Solanales > Solanaceae > Solanum > Solanum sitiens. The sequence continues at coordinate 733,300 of JABWTJ010000187.1, read as the reverse complement.
AGACTTGGTTTTTATCTCTTTAGCTACTCCCCTAAATGTATAATATCGATACATGATGATTGATGAGCCAAACTAGGGAAGTTACTTGATGATCTATGATCTCTACTTTATAGTACATATGAGATGCCTTGTATTATGTTATGATCTTGTAGCGACTTGTACATGGTTTCCTTTATGATTAAAGTACATATAGCTACTGCCCTATATATATGAATTGTTGATATACAAGGTGTATTAATAAATGATGATCAAGGGGTGAGAAAATGGTAAGAATGCTTATCTCTTCTACTTTCCTTATAGTATTGTAGTTGATGAAGCCTTGTATGTCATTGTGTGGTATAGTCCACTTATGGTGGCGGTTTTTACTTTATTGTAATTATATATGTGTTGACCATGGCCTTGAAGGAAAATTAATGAATATATGAATATGTGCTTATGATGATACTATGTGAAGCTTATGCCTATTTCCTATTCTAGTTGTGATTTAGGATGAATGGCTATTGTATAAGCATGTGTATATCCATGTTAGGGTAAATTGTAGATTCTGCCATTGATGAATTGAAATGATTAATAATCCCTTACCTATGTACCCCTAGGTGAATACATGAATAGCCAAAGCTAGGAGTCTTAAGTTTAATATGAAGTTGACTTGTCTCCTATGGTAAATGTGTTATGTGGTCAATATTTGAAAGTGTAATGTGGTCTTAAGAGGGTGCCTGCCTCAATGTGTTGTTGATGGCCATTATGTGATCATGTTGACCAATGTACACACACACTCACACATTATGCATGCTTACAATGTAGTAAATGTTCATAGTGTCTAATGAAAGGTTGTTCTCATATTCACTAGTGTCTACTACTATGCATGTAAAGTATATGTATGTGAAGTATGTTATGTATTCCTTACTAGGATGACTTGATAGGTGTACTAGTGTGGGCAGGGTTATGGGACCTTGTCTATGCATTGAACATGTGTACCTTGATAGGATAGTTCCTAGGTTTGGTTTCAATGTACATGAAAATGAATGTATGGGCATGTTATGAAAATGATTTATATGATATGATGAAGTAAGAATGTGCATAGAGTCATAGTGGGTTTATATGAAAAGATTTCTCATATTGTTATAACTATAGAATTATGCATTGATATATGAACATGTGTGACAATTATGTGTTATGTGAACGGTTTGCTCACATATATGTACACACATACATGAATGATGATCTAGTAAGTATAGGGTCCTTGAGAGGGGTGCCCAAGAATACTCTAAAACTAGATACGTTCTTGAATATGCTATAAGCATATGAGGAATGAATACCCTAAGCCTATGTTTTATGAAAAATGTGATAAAGGCTTTTCAATAAATGGAACTTAGATTAGCACCGAGTGAACTTGACATTGAGAGGTGTTAACTTCCCTTGGAGGAAGATTCACCATTTGTCCCTTATAGAGTCTTGACTTCCCTTAGAGGAATACTCACCTATGGACTCACATGAGGTGTTGACTTCCCTTTGAAGAAGGTTCACCCATGCTTTCTCATGACATGAGGCCCCAATTGACCAATGGCATGTAGAGGGATTATACCTATCACTTAGTTCCATAAACTATGCTTGCCACATAGGATCTAGCAAAGTGAATTCACTTAGGATGCTAGGATATATGTTAATGTTCTACCTTGGCGAGGTAGGAACACCTTCCATTGGTATAAGGCTCTACAACACCAAATTCCATGTATAGCACCCATGGTCTTAGTGTCGGTTAAGGCTATAGTTTCCCTAAAGTAAAATGGAAAATGAAAATAAATAACTAGGATCCTAACTAGGATTACTTAAGGGAGGTTACTTAGGATAGGTGAAAGTAATGAACCCATCTAGACATTGCACAAATAGCTCTTAGGAAGTCCTAGGAAGGTGACCTAATGTATATGATTATGATTATGTCCTTATGTATGACATTGTAGTAGTCTACTTGTGATGAATATGTGCATGGTATTAGTCTATATGATGTGATATTATCCTTATATGCACTATGTTGGTCTAAATGACTATATGATGAAGGTCTTATATTGACATGAATAAAGTTGTCTTCACTTACTTGTTGATATATGAATTGGATGGTAAGGCTGTGGTCTTATGATAGGTCTACTAAGTATGTGTGAGGTTATGGGGCTTCACATATACATTGCACTAGTAGATTTAGAGTAGGATTATGAGTAAGGTCTTATAATGCATTGATGTGAAGTGAAGTTAGTATATGTACAAGTTGAATGTAGCTAACTGTAATTGTCCTATGTTATTGGCTTAAATATGTCTAAGTTGTACTATACTTATATGATGGTATGTGTTGCCTTGTGTAGATGATATGTATGTTTCCTTGTGGCCTTAATGTGATACATTGCACCAAGTATCACTAGAGGGTTACTTGGGAGGTTAATGAATAAAAGGGAAGATAGTTCACTGTTAAGGGAAAACTAGTTCACTGTAATGTGACTTGAAAATGTAATAAATTATATATGTGATCTTATGAATTGTTTGGCCTTTGAATATGTTTATATGAAGTATGTGAAGGATATAAATGATATTGGATAAAGTTTTTATGAAGATTTACTCAAAATGTCATGAAGTATGATTTCAAGAAAATGTCTCTTTTAAATGCATGTTTTTGCATGGTTGCCATACTTAATGTACTCTTGTTCTAATCCCATTCTTCTATACTTTTTTACACAAAGTGCAGGTTATCGATGCTTAAAGGATGTCTATGTGATTGTGGAGCTTTATATGTGTAACATTCCAGAAAAACGTATATGCCTAGTAAAGAGCCAAATAGGTTTCAAGAATGCGTTTTGGGGTACATAGGCACCCCAATGCCCAATATTGAATAGTATTGGGAATAATATAAAAATATTGTCTAAGGGTGATAGCCAATTTTCTAAGTGTGAATAATCATGGTTTAAGATTGTCCTGCAACGAAGACCCTAGGCTAAAATATTAGTGCTAAGTTGTTCACAATGAGGTATGAGGCATCCAAGTGTCAAGCCTAGATACCATAGCACATGATCAATGCAAATGATCATGTATATAAGTAGTGTCCAAAGATATAGTGAGGATCCTTGGACAAAGAGTGAACATTCCAAAAGCAACCATAAGAGTGCACGGTTGGGACAAATGGGCAGCAACACATGTGCAACGGCCGAGAGGGGGGACCACGTGACAAGCCCAACCACATTCGGTTACGCGGTTAGGGACAAGCGTGCACGGAACTAGCCATGTGGGGTCCACCTTCCTAACCAACTCTACACTCTAACTAACCTAACCAACTAGCTAGCTAACCTAGGATAAATCAAAAAGGACCAGCCAAGGGACCCGACAAACCAAGACCTAGTCGGGTGGCACCTAACTAACTTGACTAACTTAGGGACAACCTAGTACCTAACCTAGGATGAACCAAAGTTGTTAGTTCTGGTCCTAGTGACTTAGGGGTATTTTGGTAATTTCCCTAGGTCACTAATTTAATTAATTAAGCAACCAAATTAATTAAATTAGAACCTTGGTCCAGCCAAGATCCTTAGCCAATTTTGGATTTGGCTAAGTCAATGTCTTCCTATGTCTAGTCAACATAGGAAGGGGTATTTTAGTAATTAACTAATTAATTTATTCATTAAGTTATTTAGTCTAAAATTGAATAATTCAACATCAGTTCCTAAACCTAGAAATCACGTCCATTCACAAGAGACTCACGACCTAAGGCAGAACACAAACCACAAGAAAATGTAGAACGAGACAAAGGCTTTCTTAGGCGATTTCAAGGATTTCGTGTAGAGTGATCGTCGTAGATTCCAATCTACATAAGGTATGGGTTTCTATCCTGGAATTCTTTCTCCAAGAGTACTTTCAATCGTTTGAATATATGAAAACTCAAAACTAGGGTTGCTTCCTAATATTCTTGTTGAACGTCCTTCTCCCTAGTATCCTTGTTTCTTAAAGAATATGTAGATGTAATCTTGATCATGTTGTTGGTATGTGGTGCTGGATGATCTTAATGTGTTGATTTTCATCATGTGTAAATGTTCGAAAGAAACCTATAAGTTATGATTCGTATAATGTTAAGTACTACTTAAACGAGATAAAAAATGTAAGATTTGATTAAGTCCAAATACATGAAGGATGTTAAGATTTGGTTGTTTCGGTCATGATGTTTACACACTGCTAAATGTATTTCGGTCATGAAGTATGCTCACGGTTACACCTTGACTTGTTTGAGATATCGAGTTCATTAAAGTGTTTACATGAAGTCAATCGACTTGGTTAATAATGATTTGCCCAAACTATGATATAGAATTGGCTAATGAAAATCTCATGGTATTATATTTGAATGAATGTTTGGCTTGTGCCAATAAATTGGCTATGAAGTCATTTCCAAATTTTCTAGGCCAATACTAAATTTACACCAATCTTATATGCGAATGTAATAAAATGTCACATAAAGCATGACCAACATAACAAAATGAATCCATAACTAAGGGTATGCCAATCGTTGGGACAAGTCCCAATATACCCTTTGTTATTCTTATATGGCTAATGTATTAGAATGACAATTAATAAGAACCTAAGGTAATTCAATGAATCCATAACCAAGGGTATGCCAACAATTGGGACAAGTCCCAACATACCCTATCAAAATGAACTATGAACATAAGTATTACATTGAATGAAGTTCTGAACGTCCATAAATGATGATATGAAAATACCAAATGAACGGAAGCAAGTAAAGTGAGTATTAACACAACTAAAAGTGTCTAAGTTAAGAAAGTGAGCAGAATGAGGTGTTAAAGGAAGTGAGACAATTTTCACTTACACCTAAGACTACATTGTTAAAATACTCACATAAGAGGGTGTTAGAATGTGTGAGACAAGTCTCATTAACACCGAGATGATAATGTAAGGTTAAATTCACATTTTCACCAAGTAAATAAAGGGATGAAAAGTCATCAATAGAGTAAGTAAACCTCAATCTAGAAGAAAGATTCCATAATGTTTGAGTCAACTCTAAAAGTAATGAAGTAAAAAAAAGTGAGCGAAGCACCGATAGAATAGCTATGAGCGGACCATCACATGTAAGTCTCATGATATGAGGATCCACTACGGTGGATAAGAGTCTCCGAATATCTCCTAGTCTTCGAACTATGACTAGCCAACATGGGAACTAGCCTGTGGATTCCACCTAAGGGAGCTAGGTATGTTTCGGTTTCACCTTGGCCGGTGATTCCACCTCTTTTCGGTGTGGGTAAGACACCGGATTTCATGTTTATCTCCCATGATCTATGTCGGTTAATGCTCAAAAGAATGTTCTTGGTTCACTTTAGCCGTGAGCCACCCCTTTTCGGTGTGGGGTAAACACTTGACATGGATTCACTTTAGCCGGTGAATCACCCCTTTTGGGTGTGGGGCAGACACTGAATTTCATGTTAACTCGCATGATCTAGGATTCACTTTGATCGGTGAATCACCTCTTTTCGGTGTGGGGAAGACACTGGATTTCATGTAACTTCACATGATCTTAATGCTACGGACCTCTTTAAGAATGTAAGAAGGAAGAAGAGATATAAGTTCAAAGTGAACGAAGAAAGTAAGAGTTTATGAATGCCAATGTTGATAAGAATGAAGTTTTCAATATGTAAGGGGCATAGCCAATAATGACATCTCATATTATGAAAATGATTAAAGTCAAATAAGATTGTCTTAGAATGACTTTATATAATTGGCAAATGATCATAGCAGAATAAGATTGGCTTATAATGACTTCTTTTATTAGGCCAATACCAGATAATAGGCTTAACCAATACAGATTGGCTTGTAAAGATTCGATGCCCTAAATTTTAGTTAAATCATTTCCTTAATCTCTTGAATTACTTACTTGATTCATTGTAGGTATGGGACTACAATTAATCATTCCACTTGTAAGTAAAACGTAGAATCAAAGGAGATAATTGAACTAGACAACAAAAAGAAGAAAAGAACAAAAAATAAACTAAGTATGGGACAAGGTGCTCTCGGCCTAAGAGAGAGCAAAATGATAAACTTTCATTGGTGATGTTCTAAAATTATGTCCATGATTTCAAGGTCTTGTTTTCATATAGAAAATGAGTTGTGTTTTTTGAATGCATTAAAATACATTCATAACACAAATCTCATATAACGAATTAGGAAAGTCTAGTGACTACACTTTCCAGAAAGGGCATGTTGTTAGGGAGAGACTTTCTTGATCATGCATTGTCCTTACGTATATGTGTGCATACACCCATACTTAGTACAAGTGTGTACTAACCCTATACAATTATTATTTTATAGGTGCAGGTGAGAGAGCAGATTGAAGACTCATTGCAGCGGTTTGGACTCAGCGATCTCCAGACCATTTGGTAGGTCCTCTCGAGTTCGAAGATGCTACGACTATCTTCATAGACTAGTATTTAGACATAGCTAGAGGATGTTGTCCCTAGCATTTCTTTTAGATGTTTATTTCGAAGCTTGTATTAAGGCCATTTTGGCAGACTATTATATTATATATCGAATTCTTCATTTGAATTGCTTACTCGTTATTAGATGGTTGTTTAGTTGAGCTTAAAGTATATGAATTTATGTAAATATTATATGAAGTCTATGTACACTTCATTATGTTTTAAAAGTTTTAAATTATCCACAAATTTGACTATATGAATGTGATGAAAGCTAAGAAGAGTCTTGTCTGCATCCGGTTTATCCGGGTCATGACAAACTTGGTATCAGAGGATGAGGTTAAATTACCTAGGAACTAAAGCTCAAAACAACCACGTTACATAGTTCCTAACTTATGGTTGTGAAGCGCGCCACAATCATGACTTAGAGACTAAGTGATGATAAGAAATTTTCCCTTCTTCTACTCTTTATCGTGCTATGTAGAATTATGACATTTTGTGTCATTTAAGAATCTAACTTCCTTCTTGTGTATGCGTGTAGAGGTATGAACACAAGGAGAAATTCCGCGAGGAGAGTTGAAGAAGCAGCCGCTGGAGGAAACCAAGCTCCTTCTCAAGCCGCAGCTACTAGAGTTCAAGTGCCTGTCAACGTAGCTGCGTTGACAGATGGAGAGGTGAGGGAATCTTTGGTGCAGATGGCACAAGCCATCACTACTCAGGCGCAGGCCATCACGGCTCAAGCCAACAGAGAGGGTGCTCCCAGAGAGAAACCGCATGCTAGCACCATGGCTAGCATGCTGAGGGAGTTCACCAGAATGAACCCTCCGCTCTATTACGGGTCCAAAATTAATGAGGATCCCCAGGAATTTGTAGATGAGGTCTACAAAACTCTCTGTGCCATGGGTGTTGATGAGGAGGCAAAGGCTGACTTGACTGCATATCAACTCAAAGATGTGGCACAGGTGTGGTACAGAATGTGGGCCGATGGCCGAGCACCAGAAGATGTCCCCATCACTTGGGATATTCTCAAGACTGCATTTCTGGAGAAATTATTTCCCAGAGAGTTACGAGAAGCAAAGGTTGAAGAGTTCATCAACCTAAGAAAGGGAGGTATGTCAGTCAAGGGGTATTCCTTGAAATTTTTTAAACTCTCAAAGTGTGCTTCTTCTCTAGTGGCAATAGCAGGAATGAAATGAGCAGGTTTGTGACTGGCGTGTCAGAGGATCTAGTGGAGGATTGTCGGGCAGCCATGTTGCATGATATCATGGATCTGGACAGATTGATGGTTCACGCACAACAGGTAGAGGAAAGCCGTCGAAAAAGGAGAGGTCAAGAAGGCAATAAGCCTAAGCCCTCAGCTCAGACTGGTTCTAGATCTAGTAGGAGTGCATTTGGAGTCCAAAACAGGCCTAAGTTCAAGAAGCACGCAGGTAATCCTACTCCTTCCAGGAATTCGAATGCCAAAGTGGACAAGTCTGGCCCCAAAAATGGCAATGAAAGAAATGCCCATCGAAGCAGCAAGCCGTGTGGTAAGTGTGGGCGTTTGCATGGAGGTGAATGTTTGGTAGGTACTAACGCCTGCTTTGGGTGTGGCAAGAGTGGGCATATGGTCATAGACTGCCCAAACATGAGGAATCAGGCCAAGACTGATGCACAGCCTCGACCGAATCTAAATGTTGCGGCCGAACCTCCCAAGAGGAACATGTTTTATACACTGAAAGGTACAAAAGAGCAAGTGAAGTCAACTGATGTGGTCACGGGTACGTTTCATGTCTTTTCTTTCTCTGTGTATGCATTGTTAGATCTACGATCCACTTTATCATTTGTCACTCCTTTGATAGCTAGTAGATTTGATGTGCTTTCTGAGATCTTGAATGAGCCTTTTCTAGTTAGTACTCCCATAGGAGACTGTATTAGAGCAGAAAAGAGTGTATAAAGATTGTGCAAATAACATACTTGGTAGAGTCACTCACGCTGACCTAGTGGAGTTAGCCATGCTCGATTTTGATATAATCTGGGAATGTATTGGCTCCATAAATTTTATGCCACAATAGATTGTCGAAACAGGGTAGTGAGGTTTCCGTTTCCAAATGAGTTAGAGCTGGAATGGGAAGGGCGTGGTTCAAATCTAATAGGCCAAATCTTTTCCCATTTAAAGGCCAATAAGATGATAGCTAAGGGGTATTTATACCACTTAGTTAGAGTCAATGACTTAGAGCAAGAAGTCCCTTCCATAGACTCTGTGTCAATAGTGAATGAGTTTCAAGATGTTTTTCTGGAGGATTTACCACGAATCCCTCCTGAACGTGAGATTGATTTTGGTGTTGACTTAGATCCCAACACCAAACCAATTTCTATTGCTTTATATAGGATGGCACCAACCAAACTCAAAGAGTTGAATTTGCAGTTAAAAGATTTACTTGATAAGGGCTTCATCCAGCCGAGCATATCCCCATGGGGTGCTCCAGTGTAGTTCGTTAAGAAAAAGGATGGAACCCTTAGAATGTGTATCGATTATCGGCAACTCAACAAAGTCACTATAAAGAATAAGTACCCTCTTCCCAGATCGATGATCTCTTTGACCAACTCCAAGGTTCAAGCTTGTTTTCAAAAATAGACCTTCGGTCAGTGTATCATTAGCTTAGAGTGAGGCGAGAAGACGTCCCTAAGACTGCTTTTTGTACTAGATATGGACATTATGAATTTTTGGTCATGTCATTTGGTCTCACTAACGCACAAGCCGCGTTTATGGACCTTATGAATAGAGTCTTCCGTGAATACTTTGATTCTTTCATCATAGTATTCATAGATGACATTCTCATATACTCTAAGTCTAGACAAGAGCATGAATTACACTTAACAAAGACATTGCAAGTACTCATAGAACATCAGATGTATGCAAAGCTCAGTAAATGTGAATTTTGGTTGAGATCGGTGACCTTCTTTGGTTATGTTGTGACAAATCAGGGTGTTGAAGTTGATCTCAAAAAGGTTGAAGCGGTGAAAAAGTGGCTGAGACCCCTCACTCCTACATATATTCATAGTTTCTTGGGTTTGGCTAACTATTATCGCAGGTTTGTGGAAGGTGTTTCCACTATTGTTGCCCCGTTGATAGACTTAACGAATAAGAAGGTGAAGTTTGAGTGGTCTAAAAAATGTGAGAAGAGCTTCCAAGAGCTCAAAGACCGACTCAATTCGGCTTCCGTGCTCACGTTTCCGAGAAGTGGTGCAGGCTATGTGGTGTATTGTGATGCTTTTCGAGTAGGTTTGGGATGTGTTCTTATTCAAGATGGTAAGGTTATGACATATGCATCAAGACAATTGAAAATCCACGAGAAGAATTACACTACTCATGACCTTGAATTAGTCGCGGTTGTCTTTGCGTGGAAGCTTTGGAGACACTACTTATATGGTGTACATGTTGATGTATTTACTGACCGTAAAAGTCTTCAATATGTTTTTACGCAGAGGTAATTCAACCTTCGTCAGAGGAGATGGCTGGAACTGCTCAAGGATTATGACATGAGTGTCCACTATCACCCAGGTAAGGCCAATGTAGTGGCCGATGCTTTGAGTAGATTGAGCATGGGCAGCATGTCTCATGTTGATGGTGACAAGAAGCAACTAGTTAAAGAGGCACACCAATTGGCTAGATTGGGTGTACGGCTGATAGATACGCCAAGTGGAGGGTGTTTTGGTTCACTCAAGTTTTGAATCCTCATTTGCTCTAGATGTTAAAGCTAAGAAACATCTTTACCCAGTACTCATGGAGTTTAAAGACTCAGTGTTGAGTAAGTTGAATGAGTCATTTTCCCTAGGAGGAGATAGTGTACTCAACTAGAGCAGATTATGTGTGCCCAATGTTGATGATTTGCGGTCTAGTATTTTGTTGGAAGCTCACGGTTCCATGTATTCTATTCATCCAGGTGACACCAAAATGTATCATGACCTCAAAGAGATTTACTGGTGGGAAGGTATGAAAGGTGATATCTCGAAGTTTGTGAAGGAGTGCCCAAATTGCCAACAGGTTAAGGCCGAACACCTTAAGCCTGGGGTCTTACCCAGACGATAGAGATTCCAACGTGGAAGTGGGAGGCCATTAATATGGATTTCGTGGTTGGTTTGCCGAGAAATAGAAAGATGCACGATTCTATTTGGGTCATTATTGACCGAATAACCAAATCCGCACACTTCATTCCCGTGAAGTCTACTTACCGATCCGAGGACTATGCCAAATTTATATTGATGAGATCATGAGGTGTCATGGGATTCCTTTGTCTATCATTTTGGATAGGGGAACCCAATTCACTTCTCACTTTTGGAGATCCTTCCTAAAGAGCTTGGGTACACAGGTGAAGCTTAGTACTGCCTTTCATCCGCTGACGGATGGACAAGAAGAAAGTAACATTCAGACACTTGAAGACATGTTGAGAGCATGTGTTATTGACTTTAAAGGGAGTTGGTATAATCACTTGCCACTGATATAGTTCTCGTATAATAATAGTTACCATTCAAGTATTGGGATGGCACCTTTCGAAGCATGTATGGCTAGAGATGTAGGTCTCCAACAGGGTGGCTTGAAGTTCGTGAATCTGCCATCTTTGGACATGAGATCGTACATGAGGCTATAGAAAAGGTGAGGATGATCAAGGATCGGTTGTCTACTGCTTACAGTCGTCAGAAATCCTATGCTGATAACAGAAAGAGAGCTCTTCAATTCGAAATAGGTGATCATATCTACTTGAAGATATCACCCATGAAAGGGGTGATGAGGTTTTGTAAGAAAGTTAAGTTGAGTCCGAGGTACATAGGTCCTTATGATATCTTACAACGAGTAGTAAATGTTGCCTACGAACTGAAGTTACCACAAGACTTAACTTTGGTCCATCTAGTGTTTCACGTTTCGATGCTTAAGAAGTGTCTAGGCGATCTAGCACCTATCCTTCCTGTTGAGGGGTTAGGAGTTCATGAGAACCTTTCTTACGAAGAGGTTCCAGTTGAGATTTTAGATTATCAAGTGAAGTGGCTAAGGAACAAGGAGGTTGCCACCGTGAAGGTACTATGGCTGAACCACCTTGTTGAGGGAGCAACATGGGAGGCCGAGGCCGATATGAGATCCCGTTACCCTAACTTGTTCAGTTCTTGAGGTTAGATATACTCTTCCTAGATCTGATTTTGTTTAAGGAACTCTGAGATTTTTAGTGCATTAGTCGATTTGGTATTATAAGTCCACAATCGTGCGTTTTATACTTGCATTAAATGAGATAAAATAAGTTCATGCGTGCATTATGCTGCTATTTTTGTATAGCATAGACGTGATTTTATGTGTTGCATGAGTTTGATGTGCATAAAGTTAAACTATGATTGAGAAAGAAGTTCCTCGATCTCAAATATGAAGTTTCAGATTAGCTTGAGTAAGAATGCATCATCCAGAATATGTGTGAATGAGATGTTCACAAACGATAACATTTTAAGTATGTTTAAGTGTTCCGAAATTTCCCTCTTGTTTTAAAATGATGTGAAAGTGTCATTCGGGGACGAATGTTGCTAAAGGGGGGATAATGTAACATTACAGAAAAACGTATATGCCTAGTAAAGAGCCATATAAGTTTCAAGAATGCGTTTTGGGGTACATAGGCACCCCAGTGACCAATATTGAATAGTATTGGGCATAATATAAAAATATTGGCTATGGGTGATAGCCAATTTTCTAAGTGTGAATAAGCATTGTTTAAGATTGTACGTGCAAGAAGACCTAGGCTAAAATATTAATGCTAAGTTGTGCACAATGAGGTATGAGGCATCCAAGTGTCAAGCCTACATACCATAGCACATGATCAATGCAAATGATCATGTAAATAAGCAGTGCCCAAGGACATAGTGAGGATCCTTGGACAAAGAGTGAACATTCCAAAATCAACCATAAGAGTGCACGGTTGGGAGAAATGGGCAGCAATACATGTGCAAGCACATGTGCAACGGCCGAGAGGGGGGACCACGTGACAATCCCAACCGCATTCGCTTAGGCGGTTAGGGACAAGCGTGCATGGGTCCAGTCATGTGGGGTCCACCTTCCTAACCAACTCTACGCTCTAACTAACCTAACCAACTAGCTAGCTAACCTAGGATAAATAAAAAAGGACCAGCCAAGGGACCCGACAACCCAAGACCTAGTCGGGTGGCACCTAATTAACTTGACTAACTTAGGGACAACCTAGTACCTAACCTAGGATGAACCAAAGTTGTTAGTTCTGGTCCTAGTGACTTAGGGGTATTTTGGTAATTTCTCTAGGTCACTAATTTAATTAATTAAGCAACCAAATTAATTAAATTAGAACTTTGGTCCAGCCGAGATCCTTAGCCAATTTCGGATTTGGCTAAGTCAATGTCTTCCTATGTCTAGTCAACATAGGAAGGGGTATTTTAGTAATTAACTAATTAATTTATTAATTATGTTAATTAAGTCTAAAGTTGAATAATTTAACATCAGTTCCTAAACCTAGAAATCACATCCATTCACAAGAGACTCGCGACATAAGGCAGAACGCAAACCCCAAGAAAACGTAGAACGAGACATAGGCTTTCTTAGGCGATTTCAAGGATTTCGTGTAGAGTGATTGTCGTAGATTCGAATATACATAACGTATGTGTTTCTCTCCTGGAATTCTTTCTCCAAGAGTACTTTCAATCATTTGAATCTATGAAATCTCAAAACTAGGGTTGCTTCCTAATGTTCTTGTTGAACGTCCTTCTCCCTAATATCCTTGTTTCCGATTCTAATGAATATGTAGACGTAATCTTGATCATGTTGTTGGTATGTGGTGCTGGCTGATCTTAATGTGTTGATTTTCTTGATGTGTAAATGTTCGAAAGAAACCTATAAGTTATGATTCGTATAATGTTAAGTACTACTTAAGCGAGATAAAGAATGTAAGATTTGATTAAGTCCAAATACATGAAGGATGTTAAGATTTGGTTGTTTCGGTCATGATGTTTACACATTGTTAAATGTATTTCGATCACGAAGTATGCTCACGGTTACACCTGTACTTGTTGGAGATAATGAGTTTATTAAAGTGTTTACATGAAGTCAATCGACTTGGTTAATAATGATTTGCCCAAACTATGATATAGAATTGGCTAATGAAAATCTCATGATATTATATTTGAGTTAATGTTTGGCTTGTGCCAATAAATTGGCTATGAAGTCATTTCCAAATTTTCTAGGCCAATACTAAATTTACACCAATCTTATATGCCAATGTAATGAAATGTCAAATTAAGAATGACCAACATAACAAAATGAATCCATAACTAAGGGTATGCCAATCGTTGGGACAAGTCCCAATATACCCTTTTTTAACTTTATATGGCTAATGTATTAGAATGACAATTAATAAGAACCTAAGGTAATTCAATGAATCCATAACCAAGGGTATGCCAACAATTGGGACAAGTCCCAACATACACTATCAAAATGAACTATGAACATAAGTATTACATTGAATGAAGTTCTCAACGTCCATAAATGATGATATGAAAATACCAAATGAACGAAAGCAAGTAAAGTGAGTATTAACATAACTAAAAGTGTCTAAGTTAAGAAAGTGACCAGAATGAGGTGTTAAAGGAAGTCAGACAAGTCTCACTTACACCTAAGACTACTATGTTAAAATACTCACATAAGAGGGTGTTAGAATGTGTGAGACAAGTCTCATTAACACCAAGATGATAATGTAAGGTTAAATTCACATTTTTATCAAGTAAATAAAGGGATGAAAAGTTATCAATAGAGTAAGTAAACCTCAATCTAGAAGAAAGCTTCCATAATGTTTGAGTCAACTCTAAAAGTAATGAAGTAAAAAAAAGTGAGCAAAGCACCGATAGATTAGCTATGAGCCTGTGCCAGCACATGAAAGTCTCATGAGATGAGGCTCCGCTACGGTGGATAAGAGTCTCCGAGTATCTCCTACTCTTCGAACTATGTCTAGCCAACATGGGAACTAGCCTGTGGATTCCACCTAAGGGAGCTAGGTATGTTTCGGTTTCACCTTGGCCGGTGATTCCACCTCTTTTTGGTGTGGGGAAGACACCGGATTTCATGTTTAGCGCACACGATCTATGTCGGTTAATGCTCAAAAGAATGTTCTTGTTTCACTTTAGCCGTGAGCCACCCCTTTTTGGTGTGGGCTAAACACTTGACATGGATTCACTTTAGCCGGTGAATCACCCCTTTTCGGTGTGGGCTAGACACTGGATTTCATATTAACTCGCATATTCTAAGATTCACTTTGATTGGTGAATCACCTCTTTTCGGTGTGGGGAAGACACTGGATTTCATGTAACTTTACATGATCTTAATGCTACAGACCTTTTTAAGAAAGTAAGAAGGAATAAGAGATGTAAGTTCAAAGTGAACTAAGAAAGCAAGAGTTTATGAATGACAATGTTGATACGAATGATGTTTTCTATATGTAAGGGGCATAGTCAATAATGATATCTCATATTATGAAAATAATTAAAGCCAAATAAGATTGGCTTATAATGACTTTACATAATTGGCAAATGATCATAGCCAAATAATATTGGCTTATTATGACTTCTTTTATTAGGCCAATACCAGATAATAGGCTTAACCAATAAGATTGGCTTATAAAGATTTCATGCCCTAAATTGTAGTTAAATCATTTCCTTAATCTCTTGGATTACTTACTTGATTCATTTTAGGGATGGGACTACAATGAATCATTGCACTTGTAAGTAAAACGTAAGATCAAAGGAGATAATTGAACTAGACAACAAAAAGAAGAAAAGAACAAAAAATAAACTAAGTATGGGACAAGGTGCTCTCGGCCTAAGAGAGAGCAAAATGATAAACTTTTATTGGTGATGTTCTAAAATTATGTGCATGAATCCATGGTCTTGTGTTCATATAGAAAATTAGTTGTGTGTTTTGAATGCATTAAAATACATCATATTCATACCATAAATATCAAATAACGAATTAGGAAAGTCTAGTGACTACACTTTCCAGAAAGGGCATGTTGTTAGGAAGAGCCTTACTTGATCATGCATTGTCCTTACGTGTATTTGTGCATACACCCATACTTAGTACAAGTGTGTACTAACCCTATACAATTATTATTTTATAGGTGCAGGTCAGAGAGAAGATTGAAGACTCATTGCAGCGGTTTGGACTCAGCGATCTCCAGACCATTTGGTAGGTCCTCTCGAGTTTGAGGATTCTACATCTATCTTCATAGCCTAGTATTTAAACATAGCTAGAGGATGTTGTCCCTAGCGTTTCTTTCAGATCTTTATTTCGAAGCTTTGTATTAAGGCCGTTTTTGCAAACTATTATATTATATATAGAATTCTTCATTTGAATTGCTTACGCGTCATTAGATGGTTGTTTAGTTGAGCTTATAGTATATGAATTTTTGTAAAGATTATATGAAGTCTATGTACACTTCATTATGTTTTAGAAGTTTTAAATTATCCGCAAATTTGACTATATGAATGTGATGAAATCTAAGAAGAGGCTTGTCTGCAACCTCTTAGAGGTTAACGACGCCGGTCGCAGTCCAGATTCCAGTATCCGGGTCATGAAAATATATGATTCCCAAGCTCAAGGAAAGGAATCCTTAAGTCCAAGGATGTCCTAATGTTTAGTTACTGTAAAGTTTATTAAATATTGTAGAGTTATGTATTATGTCTTAAGGGCCGTGTCCCTAATGTACTCTAATGTTGTTGAGTCTAAGATGGCAAAGAGACTTAAGGTATAAGTATGTATTACGATATTTTATATATATGTGAAGTAAAGTTTCTAGCATATAATGTGCTATGAAAAGTTTATGATTTTCTGCTAAATTTACTATGTCAATGCGATGAATGATAACTATGGGCTTGTATAAGACCTCCGAGAGGTCAAGTACGCCATGTTACTTCTAGGGGGTGCTCCTATTATGTGACAAAAATAGTGATATTAGGCGGTATATAAAGTTTGGAAGTGTTTAGAGTTCAAACGTCCAAGAACATCCAAGACGTTCGAAAACTGGTCGAAGTTGAAGTAGTGTGTTGTAGTGTTTTCTAGTGATGTTTTGGTGAATTGTTTGAAGGTGAAATTTAGTAACGATGGTTCCTACGCCAGCCTTATATACAAAGGGTCGAAACGTCTTGGAACGACGCCCCGAGGACCATCAAAAGGGTCCCCGAGGAGGACCCAAACATGGGCCAGCGAAGCTGCCAAGCAGCCAAGATTTGGCATGCTGCTACGCGACGCGCAGCTGTCACGCAGTAGGGAAAATTCTTGCACTGCGATGCGGGTCTGTCACAAACCATTTTGTCAAAGTAGTTTCGAAAAATAAGATTTTGAAGTGGCTCCACGGCGTGCAGTAAAGTCCCAGATTTCGTTGCGACGTTTTTAAGTCAAATTTGAGTTTTTTAATTTGTCCAATAAATGTAGGGGTCTTTTGGGTAATTTAGGGGGTGCATTATGGACGGTTATAGGACCTATTTAAAAACAAAACCTCTCCATTCACTCTCTCCAAAAAGTCCATTGTTGAAGCTTTGAAGCTCCAAGGAAGAAGATCGGTTTCTCAAGTTTTTCTCCATCAATCTTGTGGGTTTTTCATCACAATTAAGGTATGGTTATTCATCCTTGAAATCTCTTTCTTCAAGGAGTCAATTCCAATGATTTTCAAAGATGATCAAAAATATGAATTGTCCAATTTCATAATCTGGCCATGGGTTCTTGCATAAAAGGTTTTCAATCAATGCTTTAGGATTGAATTGATTTTAATTCGATGTTTTAAAGCTATAATTCTTATGAGCCCATGCAGACCATGCAATTCTTATTTTGGCTACTTTATGGGTTAAGTGATCTTGTCTCTATACTTATGAATTATAGTGTAGTTTTTATGGGCTAT
Organism: Solanum sitiens; assembly: GCA_016801875.1. Classification (NCBI taxonomy): domain Eukaryota; kingdom Viridiplantae; phylum Streptophyta; class Magnoliopsida; order Solanales; family Solanaceae; genus Solanum; species Solanum sitiens. Next base: position 715,920 of record JABWTJ010000187.1, on the reverse strand, counting down.
TGTATGATGTAAGAATTTTACTCACTTGATGTCTAATTGGTCTTAAATTGATAAATCTATATTGAATTGACTTAGATGCATTGAGTATTATAATTATTGTATTGAATTGATGTTCATGGCCATGGGTAAGGGCCTTATGATATTGAATTGGATGATTTAGCTATGGATTTAAGTGGTGAGAATAGATTGGTAGTACGCTTCCCTAGTTATATTTAATTCATGATAATTAGACTTCAATTATGTTGCGATTGGTATTGTCCACTTATGGTGGAGGTGTTATGTTCATTACTTGTGAATTACATTGCCTCATATCGGCGTTACTTTACGTATTATGACGATCATGGCCTTGTCGACAACTACTTGATATATTATGGCACATTGTGTAGTTGATTATGTGAAGTATGATCATATCTATCTGCATGCTAGTAATGTGAAAGTTTGATATTGTTAGGTGATCATGTTTGCCTATGACTTTGTTTATATGTGTAGTCTTAGAGTTGATGCATGAGTGTTCCTACTTGACTATATGAGTCTATAATGGTTATATTGATGATGTTATAGTAATGTATAAGATGACATTAAGATGATAAGAGTCATTCCTAAGTGCTTCAAAGAATGATATGCTATATGAAATAAAGTAAAGTATGTTGTATCTTGTTTTGGTAGACTTGTGTTCCTTACTTGATACATGTACAATTGTGAATATGAACATTTTGACTTAGTAGGCTTAGGCACCTTTGTCTTGTATGTGTACGGATGAATGTTGAATGAAAGACTAGGATCGGTAGACCTAAGATGGTGCCCTTCTAAGCATGACTAATATGTGAAACCTTCTATATAGAGAGAAGGTTAAAAATGATCTATCCGTATAGACCATTGAGTGGAAGCCCTAGTGAACCCATCTTTTGTAGGTGTATTATGACTAGGTAATGACTAAGAGATGGTACCTTTTCATATGCACTTTTTATTGAACTTACTCTATGAGAACAAAGGCTAGCACCGAGTGAATATGTTATGGTTTGTATCTCTACTTAAGAAGGAGACTAGAGTACAATGTATCTCTACTTGAGAATGAGACAAGAGTGCATAAAAGACCTTGATATTCCTTAACCATGTGCATCTAAGTAGGTTTATGACTTCGGATTCCATGCCTAGCTAGTATTGTCTATGTCGGTTATTGCCGATTCTCATCATGTGGGATACATGCTACTGTTGGATAGAAGTACTTGGAAGTTTAGTTAGTGGAATGGGACGCTATCAAGATATTGCACGACTAGATTTTAAGATGTTAGTATGTGAGTCCCTAGGTCTATCCAAGACCATTATGTGAATTCTGTAATAGATGGAATGTTTTCTAATGACTTAATGGACATAATGACTTTAATAAAGGAATGTTAATGAAAAATGTACTTATCTAGAGTAGCTTTGAGGATTGCTTAGGTAGTCTTGAAGAGGGTGTATGGGAGGTCTCTTCATGTTTTACTTAGGTGAGTCTTAGAGTAATTCTAGGTAGGAGTTTAACAAATAAAGTAAGATTGATCTTATCTTAGGTAGTCTTAAGGATCATTTAGGTGTGCTTAGAGAGGGTGTATGGGCGGTCTCTCTTCGTCTCACTTAAGTGAGTCTTAATATAACCTTTGGTGAGAGGGTTGCAAGCTAAGAGAGTTCACTATGAAGTTGAACTTAGTGCACTGTAAAGTGACATAGTTCACTGTAACATTTTTCAATATTTGATAAAATGCTTATGTTATATATTATATGTTTCTAAGGTGTCAAATGTTGATCTTATACTTATTATATGATGTTTTACTCAAAAAGAACATGTTTATACAAATGTCCGTTTATCATATTTTATGCATTATGTCATACTTAGTATAAGTTTTTGTACTAATTCCATACATTTTGTCTATCTCTAAAGGTGTAGGTGGCGTTTGAGAGGAGTGTCGAAGTTGAAGCTTGGATTAGTATTCATTAAAGTAAAGAGTTTGGTATGTCCTCACTCGATTCGAGGACATCTTGATTTTTAGATTTCCTTATTGAAATATTGTAATAAACTTAGCTATTTTCTATATGATGACGTATGGGCTGTGTGGCAATATATTCGTATGTCCAAGATGGTGACTTTGAGACTTAGCCTTTCATTATGTTTTTCTATAAAAGAGATATTTTGAAGTATTATTATTTCGTGTGAAAAGTTTTCATTCCACACTACTTTTCATACATATATGCAATGAATGGTACGAAAGGTCTTGTATAAGACCTCCGAGAGGTAGAGTACGCCGTGTTTCTATTCGAGAGTGCCCTAACTTCTAGGGGGTACTCTAGGATCGTGACATCCTTGGTCTTGAGGACCTACTAATAACTTGGGAAATAGTTCCAAGTCATCCTTCAAAGTGGCCTCCTACACTTCAATGGCCTGAACCTACATTGTTTGGGGAAAAGGAAAATAATATGGGTTAGTACAAACCACATGTACTAAGTATGGAAACATATGCAAGTAAAGTCATTGAAATGATGCATAAATGGACATTTTGTTCAAAACCATGCCAAGTCACTTTCAAATCCTTTTATGCACATACAAGAACACATACAAATCAATAGGGATAGCATCATTAAGACAAAATAATATCCAATACAAGACCAACATCCTCATAAGGTTATATAAACGTTATTAGCATGATATTAAGGTCAAATCAACATGAATAACTCCAACATAATGTCATAACAATAATTCATGTACTAGAGTTCATAACATCAAAGCATATAACGACCATTACTCACAATCCCATCGCAATAATGATCATATGAAACCCCATGACCCCACATAATCAAGTAATCTAGAAAAGAGACCATAAGCAATGTCTATATTTCATATATCTTAATATCATGCATATTCATCATAATATATAATATGTATTTCCTAGTAATTTCATAGCTAATATTATATTCTAGCTAGGGATTTTAGATTCATAGCTAACAGCGTTAGCTAATGGCTTGAACACCACATTCATCAAACTCATGAAACTCGTAGGTGCATTGGTCAAACCAAAAAGACATATCTAAAAACTCATAGTGCCCATAACAAATCATAGATCAATCTTAGAGAAAATTGCTGCCTCTTACAATTGGTCAAAGAGATAACCTATCTGAGGCAAAGGATACTTCTTTCGAATAGTGACTTCTTATTAATGCCGATAATCTATACACATTCTCATGCTACCATCGTTTTTCTTACATAATAAAATTATAACACCCCATATGGGGAAGCACTAGGGCGAATAAATTACTTTTCAAGAAGCTCTTGGATTTGAGCCTTAAGCTTTGTTAATTCCGCTGAATCCATGCGATAAGGAGGTATAGAAATGGGGTGCATACCAGGCTCTAAATCAATGCAAAAATCTATATCCCTTTCTAGAAGAATACAAGACAAGTCGTTACGAAACACTTCAATAAATTGAGACACCACAGGAATGGACCCAATGGATGGAACCTCAATCTAAACATCCCTAACATGATCAAAATAAGCTATAAACCCTTGTCCACTAATGTACTAGCCTGAATAGAGGATATAACTTTAGCTTGCTTCGGCTTGTACACCCCTTCCCACTCTAAGTTTTCCCTTGCAGGAATTTTAAGAGTTAATTAAAAACTTAGTATTACAATTAAGCACAACATAATAGGGGGACAACCAAGTCATGCCTAAGATTATGTCTCAATCATATCCAAAATTAACAATCAACCTAAGTCTGAAAACCCATAAACTAGATAGGACAAGCACGATAAACATGGGTGACTATTAGTGAATCTAACATGGGTAGAAACACGAATGGAAGCATCAAGTATATCATATATCATATCAAACTCGGAGTCTAATCACACAGATACATAAGAATAAGTGCAACCCGGATAAAATAACACATTGGCCATCGGTGAAATAAAAGAATAGTACGTGTGATCATAGTGTCGGACTTTTCTTCCTCATTTTTGCTCGAAAAAGCATAACATTGAGGTCTATCATCAATATGAGACACCTCCCTACCTTGTTGTGCATTACCCCTAGCTCATTACCATTCCTATTTCCTCTACCTCCACGGCCTCGTTGATAACCTTCTCACCCTTTTTCTAGACGTCCTCTACTATTATTACCATTTCCCGAGGGTACAACTACTACAGAAGGCTAATGAGAGAACTCAAACACAAGTGGATGGGGCTATCTCTCCTCATATGCCCATTTAACACAGTTGTAGCAAATACGACCATAGGATAGTCTACTGCTCGTCTAAAAAATGACACTCTGACTATGTAAAACATTATCACATGGAGTTCCGGAGTAGTTACCTATAGAGGAAGGTATGAAAAACTGAATTGACTTGTCCACAAGTGTTGGCCTTCCATAACCCTTAGAGTAATAGACTTGAAAGTTACCCGAATTCTTTGCCCTATTTGCCCAAGCCTTAACTTTACTATCTCACCTCACCCACTCTACTTTCTTAACATAGTTTGTCACCGTATTAAAATGACAGATAATACTTGCAAGTTAGAATTCAAACCTCAAATAAATAAACGGATCATCTCCTCCTTCGTAGTAACCAACTGTGTAACATATGTGGATAAATCATGAAACTGTGCTTCATAAGCAGCCACAGACATACCACCTTGCTTTATCGCCATTAAAATCATCATTCTTATGATCCCTCAAAGTCCTAGACACATACTTTTCTAGAAACAAATCATGAAATTGGGTCCAAGTAAGTGAGGTAATGTAGAAGATCTGCACTCCTTATAGGCTCTCCACCACTGTTTGGCCTCACCTTGAAGTTGGAAAGTCACAAACTAAACCCTATATTGGTGAATAATACCGAATTTATGCAGCCTCTCATAACAGTCTAAGATAAACTCATGAGCATTTTCAGTCTTAGGACTAAGAAATACCATAGGCATATACTTCAGAAACTTAGTAATCATATCATGCTCATTCCCAGTCATAAGAGAACCCAAAAAAGGATGGAAGAAAGCATCACTACCTACATTTCCACCCGTCTTAGGCACAGTGCTAACAAAAGGGGGATTAGAGGGAGCTTGAGTTGCTTGAGCGATGAAAGCACTCCAGGACCAACCAACCCTTTAAAGAATGCCATAATCTGATGACCTAACACTGGATCACTAGGAGGAACAATCGTAGTCTCCAGTGGCACTTCTTCCTCTTTTCAATTTTCCTCAACATCTTCAAATTCAATATCCTCTTTTATTTCCTCATTATGCGCAGGAGTCTTCCCATTCATATGAACATTACGAATAGATACCTCATTCACAACAGACGCTACTCTCCCAGGACATGTACCCCTAGCTCTTCCTCTACCTCTTCCTCGACTACAACCTCTTGCTACAGATTCCTCAGTTGGAGCATTGACAGGATCTATGGGTCTTACACCATTATACTTAATATTAACCATTTGTGGACTAAAGAGTAGAGGAGGTTAGATAAAATTTTGAAATGAAATATATCAATTGGAATCAAGTCATGGCACGATGAGAAAAGAGGAAAATGGAGAGATATTCTAAAGTCCTATAGCTTCTCAAAGAAAAGTAAAGGCATCCCTGTACCCTTCCGCGAGACTCTATTAGACTCATTTTATTACATCGAGATCAACAAACATAGGCTCTATACCAACTTTTTCATGACTTAGATCGTCGTGATTGGCACCCACACTAATACTCTGGTGGGAGAAACACTACTACAACACAAACTAAGAAGAAAAAAAAAACTAAGGCATTTATGTTACAAAAGCAAGTAAAATAAACTAAGTAATAAGTTTTCCCATTAACTTAAAAAGGATTCTAAAGAACTAACTAAACAAATGCAGAAGTAAACAACCTAGAACCTGAAATTCAATATAGCAAATCATCTAATAATGATCCAAGTCTAAGCAAGAAGATACTAATGAACTAATGAACTAACTATAGAAAATGTCTAAGTCAGGAAATGGTGGACACATATGGTAACAACCCTAAAAATGGATAAGATAAGAAATGCTTAATGTGCCAAGAATGCCTACGATTAGACCAGGGTTCACACGGATTGATGCGCGTAGAACCAGACCTCGAAACCTTTTCTACAGCCAAGCCAAGTAACTTGGGGAGTTAGTTGAGCTTCTAAAGGTTGGGTCCAACAATGTAGGGCTCTCAAATACGAAGATTTACTCGAAGGAGTCTTTAATGGACATAAAAAGAGGAAATCTTAGGTTTGAAGGGTATAGGGGTAAAATGGTCTTTTTACTAGATAAGGGTACTATCGTAATTACCCTAAATATATAATTAATTATTTAATTAATAAGGTGGAGGGGCAATTTGGGGAGAGAGAGCCGAAATTGAGCTCTTGAAGTGAAGTCTTGCTCCACCCGGGTTCGAACCTAGGTGGAAGCAATGAATTTATGTGATTTCTATTTAAGATATTGAATTAATGTAATTAATTAATAATAATTATTCATTAGCTGATTTAAAATAAAATATTAATCAGATTTTTAATAATTAACTAAACCTTATTTGACTAAGTCCTAAACTAGACTCCTAAGCCTAATATAACTCCCACTCTCTCACGTCTATCTCTCAACTCTCACGCTCAATCTCTCTTATTCTTTCACACGAAAATTCTCTGCCAAAATAAGATACAAAAGTAGAAAAATAAACCAAGTTATTCACACTTAAAGAACTCACATGAAATCACAAGAAAAAAACGTCAATCGCACCCTAGGCTAAGGGAGGTTGTCATTCGAGTGGAGTTGATATTGAGGAGGCTTATCCGTGTTCTTGGGTGATGTTTTTGGGCAGCAAGTCAAGGGTTTAACGTCAAAAAGGTATGATTTTTCTTCTCTCTTGGTCCCTTTCCCAAAAGACCCCTTAAGGTTCATATTATTCTTTCGAAAACTAGGATTGTTTTCCCTTTTGCATGCCCCTGTCACTAGCTCCCAATGAATCATAGGTTTGGTATGATTGCTGGTAGATTTAGGTGTATGTTATGTTTTCGTAATGAATATGATTATGTTTGTCTACTTGAAATTGTATGAAAGACAACCATGTATTCAAAATTTTGTGCAAGTGTGTGCATGTGCAAAAATGTTACTGTAAATGGAGTCCTCGGCTTAAGGCTTCAAATTGATAATGTTTTGGTTATCATTTTACGTGCATAAGCCTATGTAAATCGTGATGTTCATTAAAATGGAAGTGTGGCTGATTTGAGTATCAATATTTTGGCTAAACGAATCTATGAAAATGCACCCCAAAAAGTGTTAAATGATCTATGAATTTCCCCAAGCTTTCAAGTGAAAATGTTGGTGAAAATAAGCTAGGAAAATGACTAAATTTCCAGCAAACTTACAAGTTTAGTTTAGGCTAAATGTAGAGGAATAAATCTAGAAATTTAATTGATTATAAAGGGATGAGGCCACCAGGATTCGAACCTGTGACCTCGCCCGTGTGATGCCTTAAACTCGCAAGAAAAGAAATGGGGTTAGGGGGAATTGAAATGGGGTACGCTGGCTACAGTGCAAACAATTAATAAAATAAATGGGAGGTGTGGGAATTGAACCCAGGACCTCCAGGCAGCGAATGAAGTGAAAGAAAAATAAAAGAAAGGAAATGTGAGGCATGGGAATCGAACCAACGACCTCAAGGCTGTGAAGGAGTGTAAAGGAGAAATGGAGAAATAAAAAGAAAATAAAGTGAGGCTGTGGGGGCTCGATCCCACAACCTCACTGCCAACGCATAAATAAGTCAACATTTAAATGAAAATAAAATAAGCAGGCTGTGGGGGTTCGAACCCACAACCTCTCAGTCCCAAGAGAAATAAAGAAAAAATAAAGAGAGGATGTGGGGGTTTAATCCCACAACCTCATGGTTAATGCGAAGTAGACAAGGAAAATAAATAGGAAAATAAAAGGGGGTTGTAGGGGTTCGAACCCACAACCCCTCGGCCAAGGGAGAGAGTTTCTAAGGAAAAGGAACTAAAAAGAAATGTTGATGTTGGGCCTCGATCTAGGGTCCCAATGTCATGAGGACCAAAAATAAAATTAAGGAAAAATGTAAGTGTTGTCCAAGGGATTCGAACTTGGGTTCCCTTGCCCAAATTTCCGTATTGATACATAAGTCATACGTGAATTAAATATTCAAGAATAATGCCACCTACATAGATCGAAATCGAGATCTTGGCATACATACAAGATACATAAGTCTTGTACTACATAATCTTAGGAATATATGAGTCACTTAACGAACTATGAATGAAGCCTCATGGCTTGTATGTATAGACCCATAAGTCTAGCATACGTTTAAAAATAAGTGAACCTAAGATGTATGTAATGAAATGAAGTAACCCTAGAAGGGTTAAGTACGAGCGCAAAACACACTAAATGGCCAAGTGCATTGGCATACGATGAAATGATTATTATGTAATGAAATGATGAAACCCTAGAAGGGTTAAGTGAGAGTGTGAAACACACAAATGGCCAAGTGCATTGGCATATGATGAAATGAACATTCACGTAAAATGAGGTGAGTAATAATGAAGAGCAATTGTGCTAATGTTAATGAATGTGGTGACAACATGATATGAGGCTAATGTGAAAGATGAGAACAATCTCAAATGAGCCTAAGTAAATGTTACCAAAACGTGTATAGTTCATGGTGTCTAAATGAAAGGTAGTTCTCATATTCACTAGTGTCTACTACTATGTATGTTAAGATGATGTTTATGAAAGTATGATATGTGTTTCCTTAGCTAGGATGACTTGATTGTTGCGGGTGATTAATTATGAAATGAAAATATTTTGCATTTGCTATGGGAAATGTAGCTGCTTATATGAAGTTATGCTATGGAATCGTGTTAAAAAAGATTTTTTTCCTTTCAATTTACTGAAGAATATATTTTTATCTTGTGTTTACTGAAAAATATATTGTTTATCATGGTTATTGTGATTTGTATATTAGGTTGAATTTTTGATAGGTTGTTCTCTACTCTTCTATTTGATTAAATACAGTTGGAAAAAAAAATTGATTGTTGAATTATAAAAATGTGAATTGAAAAATTATTGGTGGATTTATTTATCTTAAGCTAATAATTAAAGGAACGGTCTCCAAGGAATCTCCATCTAGTAGAACTTTTCTTCAATTTCTCTAATATGCGTCTGATTCTATCTAATATTGTTCTATTATGTGCTATACTACGATGTAGCCAAGTCTTTCATGTCAGTCTTGCAAATTGAACTTCTTGAACAGTAATGAATAGTAGAGTATTTTTGAAGAATCTGATAATAGGTACAACATCAAAAGTGAAGAGTCTATGCAACTAAGAATTTCGAACAAAAGGTTTTCTTGAATCCAAATATAAACAACAATGGGAGCATATGTCAAGGAGCATTGGATTACGGCTTCATTATAAAAAGTTTGATCAAACATCATAGAATTTTTTCTTTTCTTGTGCTCATAGTATCCTAGTACTTCTTTAACTTGTATCGATATTGTATAGATTTTGTGTTGTAATTATGTTAGTTAAAGTAGATCTTGGTAAGAATTTAGTGTTCCAAATAAGGATACAGAAACATAAATTAAACTTAAATTAATTTGATTTGCAGAATGAATGGTGCTGACTTTATTTTTAGATTTGGATTGACTTTCACTTGTGTTTCTCATTTCAAGGACTTAGGTTATGGTTCAATTTATTTAGGATTTAATATTTATTGACAGCACTTAAATATTTTGATTTGCATCTCTGCTAAGCTTGATTTTGATGTGCATTGGTTTCTGTGATATACTGATAATACTATATTTTTACTTAAATGGAACGAGTACTTCTTAACGTAGTCCTTATTCAGTAATTAGTTGGAACTACAAGTGATACTAGTTATTTTCATTATGGAATAATACATAAACATGCCTTTAACTTGGCTTCATTTTACGTCTACACCATCCAACTTTGGTTGTGCACAAGCATACACTTAAACTTATATATAGCTGAACAAGTAAACAAATGCGTCTTGCTTGGCGTCCTACATAGCAATTCGCATCCTACACATTATCATACATTGTCTCCTACGTGTATTATATCACGCAAGATGCCTTTACAAGTTAATTCATTTTTATACAAGTTTATGTATTTACTTGTGCACACAAAAAATTAAAGCGTATATTATATATTGTCTTTCTTGAATTATGTTTGAGAATATACCATCCGACTAATTGTATTCTTTTGTCAGAAATTAAAAGAAAATTTTCTATATGATGGGGTAATGAATGGTGATGACTTTTTATTCCGGAGAGTTTTTGTTTAAAATGGAATGTTTTGCCAATAGCATTCAAAGGTATGCCCATGAATTGAAGTAAATTCTTAAGATATCCATGTGATGTTAGTTTTATGACCCACTCACATTAATATTATTTTGGTTTAATATTTAATTACTAACTAAATTCTAATTCTAATTGGATAAGTGGAGAAATGGAGAAGTGGAGAAGTGGGGAAGTGGAGAAGTTACTTCAACTACCCATGAAGTCTTAAGTGGAGAAGTGGAGAAGTGGGGAAGTGGAGAAGTTACTTCAACTACCCATTAAGTCTCCACTTTACCCATTACCTCTTCCAACTATCCATTATCTCCACTACTCACCATGATGGAAAGGTGGGAATGATGTTAAAACACACTCTATTTAAAGGGTCCTCTCTATGCCAGAATTATATAGTCTTCTCAAAGCAATATATAAAGTATAAGACAACAGAGAGAAACAACTTCTAAATTACCAAAAGAACAGACTTTCGCTCAATCAAGTCAAGAATTACAATGACAGATTCATGTATGTATTCTTGACTAAAATACCATAGTATTAAATATATGTGAAAATCATATAGTTCTACTATCCTGAATAATTGATAGGATTTCTAAATGTTAGATTGTTTATGTTCTCACAATCATTAAAAAAAATAAAAATCCTTTTACATGTGGTATCAAGAGAATGGTTTAAGAGCTAGTAATTTTTCATAAATTAATGTTTTCCTTATTTGAAAACGGTAATAGGTAGTATTAAGTGAAATAATTATTCTCTATCATAATGTATTTTATTTCGAAATTATGCATATGAGATTAGTTAATCACCAAAGTGGTCTAATCTTTAAAGAATAAATTCAAAATAATAATGATTAAACGTATATTCAATTATTCATTATTTTGATGCTTATAACTGATATAACTTATGGATATATTGAAGTTCTTGGTTGAAAGATATTTAGGGATCACCCAAAGGTTGATTATTTCATTTTATAACCATTGAACATTAATGAGATAATTTATATGTGTTGTTAGTTTTATTTATTTATCCAAATATAATAAATATTATTGATTGACACATTTAAAATTATTGAATTACGGCAAATTCACATCTAAGCATCATTATGTCTAAAGTTGTATTTTGATGTTTCGCCAAAGGAGGACATCAAATATACATTTAAAAATTTATAAACCATTTCTGAATTTGATAGTAAGTTAAAATTCATAACTCAAGTATTAACAAATGAATATATTATATTTGCAGCATTTGCTCTTCATTCGCACTCTGCCTCTGTGATGACCTTTAACGGTCTTAACTTCTCATATTGGTGCGAACAGATCAAATTCCATCTCGGAGTTTTATATCTTGATGTTGCACTTTAACTGCGAACCCAACTGCTATTACTCAAACTAGCAGTACTGAAGAAATGTCTCATATAAGCACTGGGATCGATCTAACAGATTAGGCATAATGTTTATACGAATGAATATTGCGAGCAACATTAATACTACTCTCCCAAAACAGAAAATGCAAAAGATTTTCTGAAATTCGTGGAAGAATCCTCTCAAACTGCTGATAAAGCTCTTGCTGGGACACTAATGGGTACTTTAACCACCATGAAGTTTGATGGTTCATGTACCATGCATGAGCATGTCATCGAAATGACAAACGTAGTAGCAAGACTTAAGTATTTGGGAATGGAAGTGGAACAAAATTTCCTTGTAAAATTCATTATCAACTCATTACCGTCTAAGTATGGCCCTTTCCAAATGAACTACAACACCATGAAAGACAAATGGAACGTGCATGAATTGCATGGAATGTTTGTTCAGGAGGAAGTAAGGCTCAAGAATCAAGGAACCCACTCCATTAGCCTTGTAAGACATCAAGGAGTTGGAAAGAAAGGAAAGAAACATGCTAAAGGAAAACAGAGGCACCATAATGTTAATAATTCCTCCTCTCAAGTACATAAGAAGGAACATAAGAATTATAAGTGTCGTTTCTGTGGAAAATCTGGACATTTTCAGAAAGATTGCCTGAAATTTAAGGCATGGCTCGAGAAGAAATGTAAGCCTAGTGCTTTTACATGTCTCGAATCAAATTTAACTGAAGTTCCTTATAATACTTGGTCGGTTGACTCTGGTTGTACTGTTCATGTTTCTAATATGATGCAGGGATTCCTTACAACACAAACTATAAAACAGAATGAAAGATGTGTATATATGGGGAATAGAGTGAAGGCTCCAGTTAAAGCTATAGGAACTTACCGTTTGATCCCTGATACTGGGCGCCGCTTAGATTTACTTGAAACTTGTTATGTACCTTCTCTTTCGAGAAATTTAGTTTCTTTGTCTAAGTTGGATAAGACTGGATACTCTTTTAATTTTGGTAATGGATGTTTTAGTTTGTTTAAACATAATTATCTCATTGGTACTGGTTCTCTTTGTGATAACTTATACAAACTGAATCTTGATAATCTGTTTGCCAAAACACTCTTAACTCTTCATAATAATATTGGAACCAAAGAAGTTTGGTGAATGAACAATCTTCTTTCTTGTGGCACAAACGTTTAGGTCACATATCCAAAGAAAGATTGGAAAGATTAGTTTAGAATGAAATTTTTCCAAATATGGATTTTATAGACCTTAACATTTGTGTGGATTGTATTAAAGGAAAACAAACAAGACACACAAAGAAAGGAGTCACAAGAAGCACACAACTTCATGAAATTATACACACTGATATATGTGTTTCTTTTGATATTACATCTTTCAATAAAGAAAAATATTTTATTATCACTTTTATTGATGATTTTTCACGTTATGGGTACGTCTATTTGTTTCATGAAAAATCTCAAGAGATAAATGCCTTAGATGTCTTTATTATTGAGGTTGAAAGACAACTAGATAGAAAGGTGAAAATAATCAGGTCAGATAGAGGTGGTGAATATTATGGAAGATATGATGAAAATGGACAACATCCAGGTCCATTTGCTAAATTCCTCGAAAAAAATGGCGTATGTGCTCAATACACAATACCTGAAAAACCATAACAAAATGGTGTAGCAGAAAGGCGTAATCGTACATTAATGGACATGGTTAGGAGTATGTTAAGTAATTCATCTATTCCTCTTTCATTGTGGATGTATGCTTTAAGAACTGCTGTTTACTTACTTAATAGGGTTCCTAGTAAAGCAGTCCCAAAGACTCCTTTTGAACTATGGACTGGTAGGAAATCTAGTTTAAGGCACCTGCATGTTTGGGGTTGACCGGCAGAAGCTAGAGTTTATAACCCACAAGAAAAGAAACTGGATTCAAGAACAATCAGTGGTTTCTTCATTGGTTATCCAGAAAAATCAAAAGGGTATAGATTTCACTGTCCTAATCACAGTACAAGAATAGTTGAAATTGGAAATGCTAGGTTAATTGAGAATGGTGAAGTTAATGGGAGTGAAGAACCACGTAAAGTGAAAATTAATGAAGTTAGGGTGAGGGTTTCTCTACCTTTTACTTCTTTTTGAGATGTGGTTCCTAAAGTTGTTGCACAACCTAACAATCAACAAGAACAACAAATTGATGCTCTTGTTAATCTCAATGAAGCAATAATTAATGAACCTACAATAGATGTACCCCAAGAAGTAGCATTAAGAAAATCTCAAATACAAAAGAGACCTGCTATTTATGATGAATATTTGGTATATTTACACGAGTCAGAAATTGACTTAGGAATTGATAATGATCCAGTTTCATTTTCACAAGCTATTGAAAGTAATAATTCTGATAGATGGATAAATTCTATGAAAGATGAGTTGAAATCGATGGAACAAAATGAAGTATAAGACCTTGTTGAATTACCAGAAGGTTGCAAAACAGTTGGGTGTAAATGGGTCTTTAAGACCAAACGTGACTCAACTGGCAACATCAAATGTCACAAGGCCAAACTTGTTGCAAAAGGTTTCACTAAAAAAGATGGCATCGACTATAAAGAAACATTTTCACCTGTCTCTAGAAAAGAATCACTCAGAATTATAATGGCTTTAGTAGCTCATTATGACTTAGATCTACATCAAATGGATGTGAAAACAGCCTTTCGAAATGGAAATTTGGAGGAAGAAGTTTATATGAATCAACCTGAAGGGTTCTCTTATAAAGGAAAGGAACACGTGGTGTGTAAACTTAAGAAGTCAATATACGGTCTTAAACAAGCTTCTCGACAATGGTATCTTAAGTTTAATAAAACTATTGTCGCTTTTGGATTTAAGGAAAACACTGTTCATCGGTGTATATATCTGAAGGTTAGTGGGAGTAAGTTTATTATGTTAGTCCTGTATGTTGATGACATCTTGCTTGCTACTAATGATATTTGTTTGTGGCATGATACCAAGAGATATTTATCTAACAATTTTGAAATGAAAGATATGGGAGAGGCATACTATGTGATTGGAATAGAAATATTTCGAAATAGATCACAATGATTATTAGTTTTGTCTCAGAAAGCCTATATTAATAAAGTGTTAGAGAGATTTAAAATGGAAAAATGCTCATCAAGTCCCGTTCCAATTCAGAAAAGAGATAAATTTAGTCTCAATCAATGTCCAAAGAATGAATTGGAACGTAAGCAAATGAATGATATTCCTCATGCATCAATAGTTGGGAGTCTAATGTATGCCCAAACCTGTACTAGACCAGACATCAGTTTCGCTGTTGGAATGTTGGTCCGTTATCAAAGTAATCTAGGAATGGATCACTGGAAAGCTGCGAAGAAAGTGTTGCGATACTTGGAAGGAACTAAAGATCATATGCTCACTTATATAAGATGTGATTGGATATTCAGATTCAGATTATGCTGGTTGTGTGGATACACGAAAATCCACATTTTGGTATTTGTTCCTATTAGCTGGAGGAGAAATATCATGAAAGAGTGCAAAGCAGTCTGTTATAGCTGCATCCACTATGGAAGCTGAATTTGTGGCATGCTTTGAGGCCACAGTTCAGGCTAATTGGCTGCAGAACTTTATTTCAGGACTTGGACTAGTCGACAGTATTTCGAAATCGCTGATTGTTTTTTGGATAATATTGCAGAAGTCTTCTTTTCGAAAAATGATAGGTATTCTAAGGGTGCCAAACATATGGAATTGAAATACTTTTTAACTAAGGAAGAAGTCCAGAAACATAAAGTGATAATTGAACATATTAGCACCAAACTTATGATTGCTGATCCTTTGACGAAAGGATTACCGCCAAAAATATTTGTTGAACATGTTGAAACAATGGGTCTTATTAACAGCAATGAATGACTTTATGTAAAGATTATATTAGGTTTATGCAATTGACACTTTGAGCTCAACTATATATATGTTTATGTTATTACCTGTTTTCTCTTGTATACGTTATGTTGAAAATGATGATGATAGGTTTTGTTTTAGATAAAGATACTCTAAGCATTATGGTGGACCCATTATGTATTTGAAATGTTGTGTTAGGCAATAGACTAATATTGTAGTGCATGAAAGGGACTATGCCAAATAAAGTGGTGTACAACCGCCATGACTCATATTAGTTGATTTACTTAATAACAACAAATACTATTGAATTTAGTATATGTGCACATTAGAATTAAAGTTTATTAAATCATTAAGTAAATGATGTTACGTGTGTCAAGTGAGAGAATGTTATTTTTATGACCCACTCACATTAATATTTTTTTTGTTTAATATTTAATTACTAACTAAATTCAAATTCTAATTGGATAAGTGGAGAAGTGGAGAAGTGGGGAAGTGCAGAAGTTACTTCAACTACCCATTAAGTCTTAAATGGAGAAGTGGAGAAGTGGGAAAGTGGATAAGTTACTTCAACTACCTATTAAGTCTTCCGCTTTACACATTACCTCTTCCAACTATCCATTATCTCCACTACTCACCATGATGGAAAGGTGGGAATGATGTTAAAACACACTCTATTTAAAGGGTCCTCTCTGTGCCATAATTATATAGTCTTATCCATCAAAGCTATATATAAAGTATAAGGCAAGAGAGAGAAACAACTTCTAAATTATCAAAAGAAAAGACTTCCGCTCAATCAAGTCAAGAATTAAAATGACAGATTCAAATATGTATTCTTGACTAAAATATCATAGTATTAAATATATGTGAAAATCATATAGTTCTACTATCCTGAATAATTAATAGAATTTCTAAATGTTAGATTTTTTATGTTTTCACAATCACTAAAAAAAAATCCTTTTACATGTGAACCAAAAACGTGGTTATTGTTTTTCTAAATGAACAATTTTCACCTTCCATTATCCAAAGTCAAAAAGCATAGAAAAACATAGAACTCATGTGACTTTACATGGTATGAAAGCCTCCAATATATCTTTTTTGTTCATGTGTTATAGTCTGAATGTTCAATAAAAATTTAGTAGTATACTAGTTGGTCTCTTTAATCTTTTGGTATTTGATTCCTTTTACTAATAATATGCCATTTTTCTTGTGTTAAAACCTGCAAAATAATTTAATGTATACTTCATTAGAAAATGTTGCTTAGTTCAAATTATTTATGTCTCTTTACTTGTTATTTGATTTGTTTTATTATTCAAAATGACTAATTATCTTCTTTTTTTCAGAACACGTTTATAAAAAACTTTTTCAGGATAAGGTTGGGATTTCTACATAAAGGGATGAATATGGTATTGAAGTAATTTAAGGATACATTAAATTTAAAAAAACATTCCAACAAGTGAAGGTCGAAACCTTAAATTTAAAGAAACATGTCTAGAAATGGAGATGGAGACATTAAGTTGGAGGACAATGCCAAGAAGGAGTTTATGTTGATGTTTTTGAGCATAAGTTGACATGGAGCTAAGTTTAATGTTTTTAAACTTCCGATATGTCCGATATTATTTCTATACATGATATTAATTTCTGAAAGACATACCAATTGAAATGGTTGTGAAAATAAATGCATTAGTATAGTTAATAAATTGGCGTATTTTGAATTGATTCAATTATTTATTTTCTGATATATGATATTTAAGTATTTTGGTTTCTTCTAAAAGTAAGCTAGGGGTCATCAAAACATAGAAAATCAAGAAAAGAAAAAGCTAGGATGTTTACATGTTATCTTGGAAAATGTTCAAGCAAAACAATGTTTTTTTATATGAAGTTACCTAGGAATAATCCTAGCTATTATTTGCTTGAATATGTTGCCTAGAAACATATTCTAGCTAAATTAGTTAGGCTAACAACGTTTTCCTAGAAAAATTTAGCTAAGAGCGTATTAGCGCTACAAAAGGTAGCTATGACCATTTTTCTAGCAGAAATGATATTAGCTAAGAATTTGGTAACTTACCTATGGATTTAGCCTCTAGCTAATGACTAGTTCTCTTGTGATAGTCTTTATTGATGATAGTTTGGTTTATTCGGAAAAAAATGAAGAAGAGCATGCTAATTATCTTCGTACTGTTTTAGGTGTTCTTGGAAAGAAAATGTTACATGCTAAATTTCCAAAGTGTAAATTTTGGTTGAAATCAGTCGAGTTTTTGGGACATTTAGTTTCAAAAGAAGGGGTAATGGTGGATCCTCAAAAAATTAAGGCAGTTAAGAATTGGTTCCTCCTAGTTTTGTAACGGAACCTACGAGTTTTATGGGACTCGCTAGCTATTATCGTCACTTTGTTAAGAATTTGTCTTCCATTGCAACTCACTTGACTAATTTGACCTAAATGGAAATACCATTCAAATGGACTGAAAAATGTGAAGAGAGGTTTCAAAAGATCAAGATTCTTTTGACCACCGCATCTATCCTAGCATTACCAGTGGAAGGTAAGAATTTCATAGTTTACTGAGATTCTTTTCATACTTGATTGAGCGATGTAGTAGTGCAGAAAGAGAATGTCTTAACCTATGCATCGCACCAGTTGAAGGTGCATGAGAGAAATTATCTAACTCACGGTTTGGATTTGGCGGAGACAGTATTTTCTCTTAAGATCTGGTGGCACTAACTTTACGACGTTAAGTGTTAGGTATTTACTGATCATCGTAGTTGCAGCATGTATTCACTCAAAATGATCTGAATTTGAGATAGAAAAGATGGTTGGAATTACTCTACGAATATGATATGACCATTCAATATCATACGGTAAGGCTAATGTGGTGGTAGACTCTTTGAGTAGAAAAACGGTAAGTATGGGTAGCTTAACTTACTTGAGTATAACCAAGCGACCTCTGGCTAGATAATTTCAGAATTTTGAGTCTAAATTTATGCAGTTAGGCATCTCTTAAAGAGGGGGGTGTTAGTGTAACGACCCAAAGTACACCCTAGTCGTTACCGGCATCGTCGTCCTCTACGAGGACTATGCCAAGCCCTTAGCGTTCTTCATACCACATCATAGGTAAGAAAATATGGGAAAATTAAAAAACTTTTGCTTATATAGCAAGGAGGTTTACATAGACCTCTACATAGGAAGCATACATAGGCTTCTCGCATAGACAACGTACAACATATAGGGATTTAGTCTAATACTTTATCTCACATTAAACCATCTAAATAAAGAATCACATTGGTTTGGGCATAGCCTTTAGTCTATTACAATATGCCATATAGGCTACAACGAAAGTCTCAACATGAGAATGGAATAATTATCTCAAAACATAGACAAAACTAATGAGGTTTGATGAATGGCTTTATCCTCGGAACTCATGAGGACTCACCAATTGACTTAGCAAAGAACCAAGTCTTCTTCTTCAATGACCAAGAATTTCTTCAATGGCTCGAACCTAAAATGTGTGAAAAAAAGGGAGAAAATATGGGTTTAGTACAAACCACATGTACTAAGTGTGACTCCTATGCACAAAATCATCAATGCATGAGAAAATGACAATTTACTCAAAACCATGCTTTCTATCAAATTATCTTAACATGCATATATAAGAAGCAAAATAAGTCAATTCGACATAATAGCAACCCAACGTGTTGATCACCCAAGCAATACTTGTGCAATGCCAAAGATAGAACCCCATAATACCATCCAAGGCTAAATATCACATTAAGCAACCCACTTCGTGCTTACAACATACTTTCATAACATGCTTATACATCAATAATTACTCATAGCTTATTAACATAACCATAAACATAATC
Source organism: Solanum sitiens (assembly GCA_016801875.1). Lineage (NCBI taxonomy): Eukaryota > Viridiplantae > Streptophyta > Magnoliopsida > Solanales > Solanaceae > Solanum > Solanum sitiens. Next base: position 696,473 of record JABWTJ010000187.1, on the reverse strand, counting down.
ATAATCATAATCATAAAAGAACACTACTAGAACCATCCCTTACGACCCCACATGTGCAATGAGCAAGAGAAGTCTCATACCCTCTCTTACCCTATGTAGAAGCCTTCAAGACAACCTTAATGAGAGTTCACATACTTAACTTATTCATTTTCTTTTACGTTAGGAAAATAAGTGCAATAACCAACATGAGACCATGTGAGCTACATGGAATCCGGTGTTCTACTCCCACACCGAAATGAGAGGGTTAACACTTGCCTAAGGTGCAACCATTCGTACGTAGCTATATAGGTGGATCCACTAAGCTAGAGTCCTATGTGGCACATAGTTAAGGGTCAAGGAGATTGTTGCTAGAAACCTTGACTTACTAACGTGGAGTTTTCCATCTTATTAGACAACACATAACTAGGGAATCCGAACTTACTAACGTGAGGAAACCCATGTGGGAGATCGGACTTACTAACGTAAGACCTCTATCTCATTTACATGTCCTTTCGGTACTAAGAAATTATTACTTTTAGTAATTATCATATAACATCATGAAAGTTCAAATTAGTCTCTTTTAGACCTTTAAGTAAGCATCTTATCATAACAGCTCATAGGTGATCACAACTGAGAACTATCCTTTCACTTTAGACACAATATTATAATCACGAGACATTCAATCATATAATGATCACATCATAGCATAATTACATAATTCATAGCCAATTCATAGATTTAGGGTTAGGGATGAGGGATCCTTGTTACCAACATCACAACAACACAATTAGCTATAGCATCATTATCACATAAGTAGATTTCACCTTGCATAATTGAGATCAAAGGAGAATCAAGATCATACCTCATTGCCCATCATGTGACTTCATACTTCAATACCCAATAACTCACAACCAACATATGATATAGGGAAATTCATGAAGTATTAACATAACTTAAATCAAAGTACACAAGGGACATGTTCAATACCCTCAACAATTCACCTTAATCAATCCAAGAGATTAGGGATTTGGGGAAAGTGGGTCAAGGGAAAACTCATAGGAATTCATCAATTGACCGTCAATTCATACTAAAACAACATTTATTCATCATAATTCATCATAAATAACTCACAATTTCATTTTAGAAAGAAGACCCATGTGAGGAGAAAAACCCTTGTTTTGTGGGATCTTGAAATAATCTTTTGAAGGACCTCTTGGGGAAAGGAATGCCAATAGTGAAATAAACTATACCTTATTGATGAGATATCCACGAAATTGAGTTGAAAAACTTGAAGTCTTGATCTTCTTCTATGAGCTCTATTGGTCTTCAATGGAGTTTTGGAGGAAGAGAGAATTTGGGAGAGAGGGAGTGATTTTTGATTTCAACTTGTGGGAGTTGATTTTTGTGTTAGAATGGACCTAAAACTGACCCTAATAAATTATATAGTCACACATTAAAATACCCAAACAACCCCTCACGTAAATCGGTTTATTTTTGAAGTCAAAACACCCAAAATACGACTTTTACGGTATATAGGCTATAGCTGCGCGTCGCGGGGCCAAATCCCATCATTTTTCTTAAATTTTGGGTTGAGGCAGTGAGGTGCGTGTCAGCCTCGCATCGCGAGGTTTCCCCTCCCATCTTGAGGCATAACACCACGTGAGGAACGCGCGTCGCGACCTGTTCCTCCAATTCTACCTGTTCGCAGGCTGCCAGGCAGCCTGCGCACCCATGTTTAAGTCATCCCCAAGGACCCTTACGGTGGTCCTTGGGGTATCGTATTCAGACGTTTAGACTCTATACACTACACTCTACCAAACCAAAGTCTTTTTAGAAGTTTTGGACTTCATATGACCCTCCGAAACCTTCACCAAACATAGGGACATTAACATAATAGAATTTCGCTAGTTTCCGGACGTTAAGGCTTTTCTTTAAACCTATGGCTCCAATACTTCTCAAACAAGTTGTTTATACTTATGTAGGTCTAAAATCATTATTACTCAACATATTAGGCTCATTATAAGTCATGGATTTCTGGGGTGTTACAGTTAGCGAGCATTGAAGTTAAGGCCAGGTATATTGAAGAGATTAAGGACAAACAATACGAGGATGAAAATTTGAACGATCTCAAGGAGAAGATGGTGAATGGTAAAATCATAAGAGGCCACTCTTGATATGGATGGTATAGTTAGTGTTAAGGGGAGAATTTGTGTTCCTCAAGAAGATGAATTGATTAAAAAATTGTTGGCAGTCTCATGGTTCGTATTACTCTATTCATCTGGGTATGACCAAGATGTATAGAGATCTAAAACGAATTTATTGAAGGTCGGGCATGAAGAAGGACATAACAGAGTTTGTGCCTAAGTATCAAAATTGTCAACTAGTGAAGTATGAGCATCAAAGGTCTGCAGGTTTACTTCAAAAAATATAAATTTCAGAATGGAAGTGGGAAAAAATATCTATGGATTTTGTGGTTGTTCTTCAAGACTTTAGGGAAGTTCGATTTTATTAGGTCGTGGTTGATAGATTGACCAAGTCAACCCATTATGTGCTGGTAAGAATAGATTATAATACTTCACAATTGAGTATGATTTATGTGAAAATAATAGTGAGGTTTCATAATGTGCACCCTTATATCATCTCAAATGTTGGTACTCAATTCATTTCGAAGTTTTGGAGGAAATTGCAAAATTGATTGGGCACAAAACTCACTTTTAGTACAACCTTTCATCCACAGACTGAAGGACAAATGGAAGGACAATCTTAGAGGACTATTAGAGTGTTGGAAGGCGTGTTGAGAGCATGTGTAATTGATTTTGGAGGGCATTGGGATAAATTCATAACTTTGTGTGAGTTCTACTACAATAATAGTTATCATCCAACATTGATATGGCACCATTTGAGGCATTATATGGGAGGGGATGTAGATCACCCATAGGTTGGTTTGAGGTTTGAGATGTTAAACCTTTGTGGGTTGATTTAGTGAAGTATGCTCAAGATAAGGTTATGAGTGTTCAAGCTAAACTTATAGCAAACCAAAGTAGACAGAAGAAGTATGTGGATTATAAGGTGAAAGACATGGAATTTCAAACTCGTGAGAACATTCTTCTTAAGGTATTACCCATGAAATAGGTGATGATATTTGTAAGAAGGTTAATTAAGTCCTTGATATATTGGTCCCCTTGAGGTTCTTGAATGTGTAGGGCCAGTGTCATATAGATTGTCTCTACCCCCTAACTTAACCGGTGTTCATCCGATATTTCATGTGTCTCTGTTGAAGAGATATCATGGTGACAAAAAATATATCATTAAGTGAGACTCAATTATATTAGACAAAGACCTCTATATGAGGAGGAATCGATTGTAATTCTTGATTGTGATGTCCGTAATTTATGGACCAAAGAGATTCAGTCTGTGAAAGTTGAATAGATACATCACCTAGCTAAGTAAGATACTTGGAAACCGATAGGTAAATGAGAGAAAAGCATCCCCAATTGTTCGTCGAATTAGGTATACCTTCATTCTTTCCTTTGCCTAATTTTCCTATGTTTTGTCACCCGGAGACTAGTGATGGGTAAATTGGTATCTATTGAAATGACCTATTCGCGTCATTGTAGAAATGCCAATGGAGAAAATTAGGACAGGAAAAAGATATTCGTAGTATTTAAAATTTCCCAACCTTGTCCAGATTTGGAGGAAATTGGAGTCACCAAGGGGTAGGGAAATCTAGAAGCAATCGAGTGAGTTGTATTCGATTTTGATTGTACAAGTAGATAAATAACTCGTTATGAAATTTGTACCACTTTAAAAATTTGAATTTCAGTAATTAGAAATCTCCAAGAATTGATCAAAGCGTGAAAGGTAATTTCTGAGTGTAGTGTGTATACGGTCCGTGGCGAAATAGGATGTTGGAATTCCTTTAGTTAAATCTCTAGTCTTGTGTTGATGTGGCTGTAGTATTGCTGCTCTGGTGGGGACCCTATAGCCGAAGGTTGTTCATTGTGCCGGGTGCGATGGGACATAAAATCGAATATGAAAGAAGAAGAGGTCATTGGTTAAAAAGTGCCACTTTGGTGGTCACTTGAGTCGCTTTGGCACCGCCGCTTAAGCAGGATGAGGGATGCTGTGGCAGGCCAGACACAACATAATGTTGTTAATAAACCCCTAAACAACATTTTTTGAACTTTTTGACTTTTAGAGGTAAGAAACTACCCAATGTGATTTCTAATCGTTTTCATCATTCTTGAGACTAAAGGTATGATTTTCACTCCCCAGATCCATGTTTTAATTCATAGAACGTATTACAATGGTGCATATTTATGGGGAAAGGTTTGGTTATGAATTTTATGGTGGAGACAACCCTAAATTGGTTAGTCAGTATCATGGGTTTGATCTAGGATTCTTAAAATGTTTAGTAATCTTGGTAGGTAATAATTGTTATTGATTTACGTATTATATTGTATATTTGTAGACCAAGACCAAGATCAAGTTGAATGAATTCTTAACGGGAAGGATCATGTTTCTTAGGGTTTCAAGCTATTTTGAGGTAGGTGATGGTTGTGGTTCTATCTTTGTGTGATGTATGTTTGTTCTTTCTTTAATATGATACTTTTATATGTATGAACTTTTTAATGTTGATCACACTTGTTGTAAATGATATAGATGAATTATCATTGTCGTGGAATCATGACTTATTTGTATGATCTTGATGATATACTTGTGATTGTGATTTTGGTGTGAATGGGATAGGTTGACACATTCTGGCATAACTAACTTGGACCAGATTTCCACATTTCGGCATACTATTGGATTAGATTCCTACCTTCCGGCATAATTTTGGGATCAATTATAATGTTTTGACATAAATGTGGGATCGGATTGCCACATTTCGGCATCCTAACTATTCGGGTTTGGGTTTCATGAGAGGCCCATTGAATTAGGTTCCATGAGAGGTCCATTGAATTCGATTCCGGGAAAGGACCAATGAGGTGATCTAATGTAAAATGTGTTATTGATTCTTCATGTTGATAATGTTTTTATTATACATGTGATTGTAATGTTTTTTGACATGTTTATGTTGCACTAGTGCGATAGTCGTGTGATCCTACAAGTACACAGTGGTTGTATACTCATACTGCATTAGCTCTTAATTTTTTTGAGTAAAGAGCATTTTCACGCGATTATTTACATACCCCCCTTAGAAGATTAGTGACAGTCGCTTCGAATTTAAGCGTGAGTCAATTCATTTGGGCTGCCATAGGATTTTCTTTCATCTATGTCCACCATTTCCGGTCTTAGACATTTACTATAGTTAGTTGATTAGTTCATTATTATATTTTTGTTTAGACTTAGATCATTGTTAGATGTTTTGGTACATTGACTTTCACGTTCTAGGTTATTTACATCCTCTTTAGAATCCTTGTTTAAGTTTATGGAAAAACTACTTACATAGTTTATTTAAATTGCTTCCATAACTTAAATGCATTAGTTTTTAGATTATTTCTTAGTTTGGGGTGCAGTAGTGGTTCTCCCACCGGGGTGTTAGTATAGGTGTCAATCACGACAGTCTGGGTCGTGACAATCGGTTAGAGTGTGTAAGAGACCCACATTAGTTGGGGATTATACCGGTGGTTTGCTTCTTTGATTCATACAATCCTTCATTCATGAGCTAGTTTTTGGGTTGAGTAATTTAATAGCAATAGCATAATTGTTGTTATATTATATTTAGGAACAATAATAAATCTTACTCGTATTTACACTTTATCTAAATTTTGCTAAAGACTTTTACCGCCCTGGATGCAATAACATGAACCCAATGGTCGCTTAATGTTCATTGGGAGACTAAAGCGAGAGATCTAGGAAAGGAGACCACATTGAAAAAAGGCCTCACTTGAAACTCGAGAGATCTAGGAAAGGAGACCACATTGAAGAAAGGCCTAACTTGAAACTATGTATCGTATTACTATTGCCGCTAAAAGGAAAAAACAATCCACTAAATATATCTTTTGTTATAGTAACTTGAACTACTACAAACTAGATCCTCCCTGAGAGCTATTAAGGACATTGTATTCTTTTATCTTTTGTCTTTCATCAAAAATAATTTTAGCTCTTCTCAACACAATTGCTTCAGGTTATATATGGAGAAAAAAGGGTCATAGATTAATCATCGGACTTATGCAGATGATGTTGTATTTTCGTTTATTTTCCTTGTGTACTACAAGTTACTCCCTAAACATTGCTTTGTAGGGTATACAAATATGACTGTAGTAGGCCAGATAGTAAAAGGGAAATGCTTTTTCTAAATTAACAAGGAGAAATATAAGTAGAATATTGAGGGTAATAGTCCTCCGACAATTAGAGTATGATCGCCAGATGATGTCATATCATATAATATTATCATATACATTAGGATCATTGATAAAATATTAAATTTCATTTTGACATGGGAACTATTGCAAGTTCAAAATTCCATGTGATCATTTGTAAACATTGGGAAAAAAATTAAGTCATAACATATGATGATGCTTGATTGACGAAGACATTACTGAGAAACAGGTTAACCCCAGATTTGTTGAGTTGACTTACAAGAAATTACTTTTAATGTTAGGAAATTTTATCTAATATTTAAACATTTTCATGTTAGTTTTTAAGTGGAAGTCTCCTATAACTATTTGAAAAAACAAAAGGTTCAATCAAATTTTGAATGGTGCCAAACATCTTTTTGAAATGTACAAATATCGAAAGAAAATGTTTTTTGTTGAAAATTCATAAGCCATGTCTATGGAGAACAATAATTAATAAAATAAAGACTTATTTAAATTTTTTAGGTAAAAAAGTCACCCTAATTACAACATTTGTTGTTGTCCTCCTCCTCCGACTTCTTCCAATTTTTTTGATTGAAATACCTCGACAAAATTATAGTATATATACTATTAATCATGTGTTTTGTCATAAAATTATAACAATTTTCAAAATTAAACATCTAAGTGGGAGATTGGTATGACATAATCTATTAACCATACATTTAGATATTGTACATTATAACTATTGTGATGGTTAAAAGTATAAGGGGGAGATTGTTTGATATATTCTATTAACCATCTGTTTAGATATAATATCTATTATGGAATAAATATTTATCTAGTTTTAATAGATCATATATTTGTGTATGGTTTGTATTTATTTAGATAGTAGATGATTTTGTGTATAGAGTTTTATGACATCGGTAAGATTGTACCACAAAATTATATGTAGTTTCTCCTTATTATGGGAGCAGTATAGTTCAAACTTCTTGTGCTAGTGCATTTTGGATGTATTTGAACAGGACCAAGTAAAGATAGTTATTTTAGACTTGCTAAAAACACAGATTCTCTAAACTATTAATTCTACTTATATTCTCAATCATTAATATAACTATTATGATCTGCATATATTAATTATTGTTTTACTTTACTAAAAGGTGAGATTCTAAGATAGTTCAATATTTTTGGTGGATTGGATGATAGTAATATATATTGGTTACATAATAAGTTAGTTGATAAAATTCATGTATCAATATAAAGATTGATTGATATGTCTTTTTGATAAACTTATAAGTTTTCATCGTGTCAAACCTAGCAAGTTGATTTATGAATCCGACAGATGAAATAAGTTAAGTAGTGCTCTAAAGTAAATTAATCATTAAGTGAAATTTGTCAGTACTTTATTTTATTAATTAGAACTTGTAATCTTAACATGTGGAATGAGAATTTTCAAATATAAATAGTAAATTAATTACGATTTTCTAGTGGAATTTGTAATTTTTTATGCTAAGAATAATTCAAATTAATCATTTGAAATTATTTCCATCATAAAAAGCATCAAAAAATGAATTTTAGCAACATTAACAAAGAAATACCTGGAAGTGCAGTGGTATTAGCTAGATTTTTGGCTCTATCTACAGGAAAGGGTAAGCCTTTGTACTGGAGCTCAATGATCGGAGGAAAAGATGGATGCAATAAGAGATTAAGTGAATGGAGTCTTACTTGGTTTGCTTGAGCTAAAGCATAGTGATTTCAACGGGCTATGATTCGATGTCATTTGTGAGAAATTAGAGTGCCTCTTGTGGAATCATTCCAACCACAACTTGTTGCAGCCTTTGACAAATCGAGGATACTCACCAGTAGATTCGACTTCGACAACCACCATGGCAGACGAGATGGAGCTTTAACTTGGAGTTGGGGCTTCAAAACACTTTCTATTTCTTTTCTTTTTGTTATTTTTTCTTTTCATTTTCTTGTCTTTTCTCATTTTAGGATTTGTTGGGCTGGGGCTTTATGAGGCCTTGTAATTATTTCAAGTCAATAAATGGCCTTTATGCCCAATTTAGATTTTCTTTTTAAAAAACAATCTATGGTCCGTACAATGTCATATTAAACTAGAACTTAGAATTCGATTTATATGAGAAAAGGAAGAACAATGTGGGTTTTTCTGGTTTTCGAGAAAAATCTAGGTTTTCTATTCATTTCTGGATTAGGAAGGAATCTCTATAAATAGGGATTCTCCTAACCTAGAAAATAAATGAATTAGTATTCTATCATACTTGTCTACCAAAGTATGGTGAGATTTTAGATGTGAACATGGGATCATTATAGACGACTTCAAAGTCAAAGTCTATCTTGTGGATTCGCTTTAAGGTCTTTCTAACTTTGTAATTCGCTTGAAGGTGTCTTCTCACGCTTCAAGAGGTAATTATTAAATTAAATTTTAGCAAGTTTATGTGCTCTATCATAATTGTATATGTTTTAGCATAAATGCATTGGTTGTCTACTATTTATGTATGTTGTAAGATAATAGTATGCTCTCGGTGTGCATATAGTTTTCCAACAACAAACAGACAGAAACATGTAAACCACAGCCTGTCTAGAAAACATAACTTTAACTATGAAGAACAATTATATAAACTATAACTTAGAGCCTTATTATATCGATTGTGTTTGTTATTTGTCATATTTCCTTATTTTTTCCGTTTAATGTTTTTGGAGTTTCTAACTGAATAACTTGTACAAAGTGAAGAAATCTCATACTTTTGGACCAATTACATCCAATAAGTTTCCCTAATCACAAAATCACAGACTTTACAATTATAATAATTCAGTTTTTTCATTCCTCTTAGATATATTCTTTGGTAGTCCGAAAATTGCAAATGATACAATACTTAATGGGAGAAATATATACGAGAGGATAAGGGATAGGATTTGATATAGGAGTCCTTATTGAAACCGAATTTCAACATAAGAAAGGACATGAGAGCAAGAAGAATATATTATGGAATAGCAGGAAGATATATTGTGAAAACTTCACCCTATCAAGATTAATTACCCGGATGCAGATCACTACAAACTGGTAACCATAAGTAAGATGGTTCAAATTTCCAACTTTTTATACAAATTTCACTTACTAATCGGCCTTCTTGAGTTTCTTGATCACTCTGATATAAGTTACAGTAAAATTTTGACATGTGAAGATATATGGCTACGGAGGGTGCAACGTTTACTTTCCTGAGGATATACAATTTCAGCAAGTACACAATACTTGCTACTTATAACAGTGCAAGCAGTTGATAGAGGGATTTCCACTCTTTGGACAATTTCGTTTTAGGTCTGGTGGCATTATTATTGTATTTCCGGTCTGGATGAACATCTAACAAGTGTCTTTTCTTGTAGGATGCCGCTAGACACAGTGTCATGATCTATAAGAGTATGATACTAATATCAATGGGTACAAAAATTTCGTAGTATTGGAGAAGGTTAATTATCCCATGTTTTGCCTTCATCCAATAATGTAATGACTATTTCTCAGGCTTATATTGCTGCAAAAACTTAGATAACATCAGAAAATTTATCATTGAAGGTACCATTTAGTTTCAATTCCATTTTGTTTTTGATGAGACTTAAAGTTAGGATTAAATATTCCTTTCAAAAGATAGTTTAAAACATCCCAACCTAGCCAACAAGTCCGAATAAGTTATAATTCTTCTCAAATTTTGTATATAACTTTGTCAAGGTATTTCCAGCAAAGAAGAGAATCATTAGAAGAAGAGGAATCAGCCGGAGGAGAAAAAAATAGGTGAATTTCTACTCATCAATATTTAGATATGACTATAATTTGTTACTTCTAGGTGTTAGAGCACATAGTGAAACATTATAATAGACATGTTTTTTGCATTTGAAGAAAATCTTCTTCATTTTTTTGGCGCATTTTAAGCGATGAATTCCAATAGATGAAATATTTTATCACTGCCAGGCCAAGATATTTGGGGAAACTTCCATTTTAAATTTGCTTGACACTATTTGATTGAATCTTTTATTTATTCAAATAAAAATAGGAGACTTACATGGAAGTGTTTAAATAGTAGATATAATTTTCTTGGCATCTAAGCGTAATTTTTTACAAGTCAACTCAATCACACTGGAGAGAGAAATCTAAGGTTAACCATTTTCTCAACAATGTCTTTGTAAATTGAAGAACGTCACATGTTGTGTTTTTATTTTGTTTCAATGTTTTCATACACTCAATTGGCTTAAGCCATTGTTATTATGTCAAACGAAATTTTCAGGCAAGTTTAAGAGTATATCAATGTTCCTAATCTATAATATGATATGATACACTAATTGTCGGAGGCTTATCACTCTCAATACTAGATAAATTTCACGCGCTTCGCGCGGTCACAAAGAATAATCGTGTTGAACTTGTAATTATTTTTTTATAATTAATATACATATATTAAAAATAATGAAAAATAGGTTCGTAAAAATATATTAGCAATATTCCAACATGAATCTGATGATTTGTCGTTATCACATAACTCAAGAACCTCTAATTAATGAATTATTAATGAAATAATAAATCGTTGGTTATTTAATCGACATTAAAAAGAAAATAAAGAACAAAATAGGAATATATGCACAAAGGCATTTCATATAAAAAGAAACATTTAAATTGTATAGATTATACAATTGTATTATATGTCTTAGGAGAAAATTCAAAAATTGTTAACATATTCAAAATAGAAATTACGCTGGAACATGAAAGCAATTATAACTTTTGAACTTGTATAATAAATTTTTTCAATTGGTAAGTAAGAAATTTCATATCTATGTAAACATAGATTAATATGTAAGATTATAGATAATACTTTTAAGATATAGAATTTAATATAGAACATCAAAATATGAATACTTGGAACTGAGTAAAATAATTATTTTCTGCACAATGAATATGTGTACTACATGTGTATATGTTCAATATAACCGGAGACAATATCTTTGCAGAAACATAAACAACAAAGTTGAAAACATGTACTCAAAAACAACAATTAATATCATAAGCATAAATTAATTAGTGAAAAAAAATATATATATAAAAATAGAATGAAATAGAAAGGAAAAAATCGAGTCTAATAAATGCAAAATGTCCCCTTAAAAAAACTATTCCCTTCCATTACCAGAGGTTTAAAGAATTATATACTCTCAGGATGGAACAATTTTATTCACTAACTTATTGACACAAAATAATGGTGTCTGTAAGTCACTCAATAAGTGAAAAGTATACGAATATTTAATTTTGCGAAAGTAGAAGAAGAAGATAAGAATTTTGTTATTTTAAAATGAGAGGAAATTCTTCTTATTATTGACAACAAAGGGTAGTGTGAACAAATGTTTATTGTGTCTTATTAGAAAGGTTACAACTATTTGAAAAATTTACAACCCTTCGCAAAGTTCACAATCTTTAATAAAAGTCACAATTTTTTCATAAAGTCGCAACTCTTCATTAAAGTCGCAACTTTTTGTAAAAGTCACAACTTTTGATAAAAGTCGGAACTCATCATTAAAGTTGCAAGTTTTCATAAAAGTCACGTCTTTTCATGAAAGAGGAAGGCTAGTTTTGGAAATAAATAAATTTAAGTAGGCAGGCCTAGGGTTCTCTTTTATATAAATATATGATTCTGCTTATACTTCTTCTTGTTTTTTGAAGAAGCATTTAACTTTTTTCTATCCGGCCTAATATTGTAATATTTGTATATCCTACATAGCTAACTTGAGGGATTACATTCGAATGATATATATATGACCTTTTTTTCTCCATATAGACCAAAAAGTACTTGTGTAGAGCTGAGATGAAATCATGTTTTGATGATTGACAAAAAATAAAAGAAGACCATGTCCTTAACAGCTCTTTGGAGGAACTAGGTTGGAGAAGTTCTAGTTACTACAACAAAAAAGATATTTAGTAGTAATAGATTTTCCTTTTGGAAACAATTATGATTAGTTATTATTGGTCAAACTACATTAGATAGTTTCATGTTATGCCTTACTTCAATGTCGTCTCCTTTCCGGAGTCTCTCACAGCAAGCTCCCACTAAACATTTAGCGGTAATTGGGTTAATGTTATTGCATCCAAAGTGTGGTACATTATAAATATATCAAATAGTACCAAATATAAAAAAGTTTTTTTTATACATAGTATACAAAATGTAAGGATATAGCACTCCCACGCTCCGAGACTACACCATAGGAATGACCGGCACTCGAGAACCATTGCTGGCCCCAAACGAACCTTTAGCCTGACGTACTTATTCAACGGAAGACTTCAAACATAAAGGCAAGTATTCAAATGCTAAATAACTTAACTGTATCAACTAACTTATAATGTTTGAAAAAAATAAGCATTTAACTTAGCCAAAAAGGCAACTTAATTCTCAACATAAGCCAATAACAAGATAATGACGAAGGAATTAAGATCAGACTGACTATCTATGAAGCCTCTAACAGAGAAGGATTTCGTGACAAATCCCACGCCATCATAATGAACTAATATAATAACTGAAAGCATAAAAAGGAGTCCTTCGAAATGCAAAGAGGCTCACTAACTGACTCTGGAGTTTTCACTGGATTAACGATGTACTGCTTTCTTATCGTGGTTACCTATGTCGGCATCATAAGACGATGCATTCCAAATGAAATCAATACATTGAATGTACAAGTATGAGAGTTGGAATGCTAAATACAACATAGACTTGAAAATAATCTCAAAGAAAATGAAGAAGTTACCTGGCTCAACTCAACTCAACATAACTGAACTCATGTCAATATAAACTAGGTCAAAACAAGTGCAATATAAATAAATGCTTAATAATATGGTTTTCAACCTTGTTTATTTAGAAAAACAATAATAACTCTGTATGTTTTCAAATATACAATATGAAATCCGTTTGTATATGAAAATAAAAAAATATCTAATATGTACAAAAATACAAAGTACTGTTGTGGGAGTTTCTCTAACCGACAACCATCACATAAGAGGTATAGTGATGATACAACGATCTACCTCACGCTGCCAGCGCATCCTATACCCAGCCAAAAGTATAGTACCTGAACTACCTAATGGATTCACCAGTTGTCACGACCCGAAAGCACCCCCTAACTGTTAGGGAAAACCTTCGAATCATGACCGGGCGTAATTTACCCCCTTGGGGTCTCGTACAAGCCCTCTAACTACCATTCATAACATAAAGCATGAAAAGAAGTGCGGAATTAAAACTTTCCACGATAATAATAATAGAAGCAGTCTTGTCATAAATACTAGGAAATCTTATCGTCACAAGCCAAATTAAAGACACAACTTAGAATCTTAGGGAAACGGCCCTTTACAATAGAGTAAATACATTTTTAAGTCTTAATAAGGATACTAAGAAACATAAAACTATGTCCTCGAATATATGAGGACATACCCAATTCTTGAGAGATAGAATTCCCAAGATTCAACTCCGATCCTACAAAAGGCTTCCAACCTATACTCATAAGGTATATAAAAGTATGGGGTTAGTACAACAATGTACTAAGTATGGCATATGCAAATAAACATACAAAAAGGGAAATTTTTAGTAAGAATAGCTTTTCATGCAATTCAAGTATAAAATTCATGAATCTAGAAATAAACCAACATAAGAATCGACAATCAACACTTTATGGCAACTTTACCAAAACTTAGAGTAATCAAACGGAACATTTCAATGAACTTACTAAACTTACAATAAAAATTTAATAAAGCATCATAGTGAACATTTTGGATTCTTACAATGAAGACCTTACAGTTAATGGCACGGTCCAAGTCATATGAACCCTTTTTTCTTTGAAGTTACCCTAACCCAAGGTTATCCTAAGACTCCCTATGGTGAGATAATAAGGGATTCTCATTACACCTTCCTTCAAAGCACACCAAAGCGACCCTTAAAACTACCAAATCTTAGGCTTACTTCGTTGGAAATCAAATCCACGCCCTTGGCTAACATATGCAAAACACTCATGGAAAATATAGGTCACACCAAGTGCAATGTGAGAGTAGCATCCAATACTACCACTCCCACTTAGTGCTCCTAATGGATTCCATTCACTCAAGTACTCCACAATAATCATCCATAACACTACACCATAGTACTCATTCACACGGATTTCATGAAGGTACTCTTCTCCCATAGTAGGTATAGGTCACACCAAGTGCAATGTGAGAATAGCATCCCATACTACTACTCCCACTTAATGCTCCTACTCGGTAACTAATGTGGATTGAGCACTTCACGACATACATACACAATATCAACAATATAAAAGATAATTAGTTTCAAATCAATTCTTTGTGGGAGTTAGCTTAACCGACAAAGACCATGAGAGCTAGACATGGAATCCCGATATTAACCCCTATCGGATGAGGGATCCTTACTTGCCTAGTGTAAGGTCATGCTTCTTAGCGTTTACATGGTTTTTCCAATAGCTACACCTATGCGGGCACATAGTTAAGGGATAAGGAGATTGCTACTAAGTAACTCACTCTCTACTAACGAGAAGTACTCATCTCAAAAGGTAGTTTGGATTACAACATCTCAACTCACGAGGTGCAATCCACCTCCCCTTCATATCCTCTCGGTGCTAGGCATAACTCCCCACATTTCTAAAAAATAATAGTCTATCTTAAAAAGCTCACTAGGAATGGAGAGGTTGCTACTAGACACAACATCTCAACTCACGAAGTATGTCCACCTCAAGATTCCCCTTTTTGTTCAACTTGGCATAATACAAATCTTAAAAGAATGTGTGTGTACATGTGCACACCATGCATATAAGCATCACTTCATTATCATCAAGTTCTACACATACTTTAACCTTAATTCATCAAGTTACACACTCTACATGCTTCTCATAATCATATACTTCATTTAGACATAAACTAGGTCAAACATACAATTCAAGCTACACAAAACACAATACAAGACCCATTTCAATATATCTTCATTTCACATATTAAACCTTCAAAGTTACCTACTCAACACATACTAAACATCATCAAGTTCATCAATTAGCACCGCCACCCATAAGGTGGACCATACCACTCAAATAGCAATTCATAATAAGAACTATACAATGAGAGCAACTCATCAACAAATCAAACCATCATTACCCATATGCAATTTATCAATATTTCACCATATGAAGGCCCTTAGGGCAGTAGCTACACCAACATGACATACACAAAAACACCCAAGTTCATACCTTACTCAAATCATGCTCACATAACCCATTTTTAAGTCAAAAGTTGAAGTATGCATAAACAAGAGTTTCATGGAGTTTTTAACATTAAAATCATCAATTCAAACCAAGATAAATACATTTAAACCATTGAAACTTAAATACAAGAAGACCCATACTAGAAATCAAAGTTTGAAGAAGATTGAGTTTAGAAACCCTTTTGAAAACCATTTTGGAAATTGGCTTCTTGAATGAAAAGATATTCAAGAATGGATACCATACCTCACTAAGCAATCCAAATCCAAGAGGTTTTGATGAAGAGACACGTCCAACCAGCCCTCCTATCCTTCCTTGACTTCTAGCTTCCAATGAAGTCTTGAGAGGGTTTTCTTTTTAGAGAGAGAGTTTGAATGTTGAAGTGAGGCTCTTGTCTAGGTCTAGGGTTTAAAACTCATTTAATATACCCAAAAATCCCTTAACAAACCGTCCAAACTCTTATTTAGACGTGGGGTGAATTTACAAGTTCACCCTTAACTTGGAAGAAAAATCTGCGCACAGGGACGGGCTTGCAACGACCTGCTTGTGACGGGGCGTCACGGGTGCAACGGCCCGTCCTGACCATCCATTGCAAACTTCAGAGGCTTGCCAAGGGTCCCCTCCACACCCTTGAACAATTCCCCCACGACGGAACCTTGTGACGGGGCGTCACAGCCATGACAGGCCGTCGACTGCTCCGCCAAGGCTGCTTGGGACATCCTGTTTACCAGGTTTTGGGTCCTTCCTCAAGGACCCTTCGATGGTCATCGGGGATAATTTCCCGGACTTTTCCAACACAAATATGATCATCTATAAGTTTAACACCTCTCACATGAAATTTATCCAAAAGGAACACATAAAACTCGACGAAACTCGCCTAGACCTACAAGGTCGACTCAAGGCATATCTTTCGAATGCCTTGGACGTTCTTGGTCGCTTGACCTCCAAACTTCACGAATATTTGCACACTTCCTTAGGACACTGAACTAACTCCGTTTAACTTAAAGTCAACTTAAGAAACAATCATGAGGCTCTAGTTCACCTTAGTTCATTTTGGGGCGTTATATTCTCCCCCACTTGGAATAACAATCGTCCTCGAATGACACTTAAATTTTTAAGAACAACAAGGACTCTCTTAGCATCATACTATTCACTTAGATCATGATCAGAACATCAACAATCAACAATCAAAGCATCAATTAGCAAGGAGCATCATTTCACAATTTCAACACTTATCAACATAGACAACTTTTGCAAAACTTCACAAAGTCAAAACTCAACCTTAAACTTCTTTTATGGAGGAACTACCTTCTCCAACATTAAACATGATCACATACAACAATTTTGCACATATTTAAACTTCAATTAAGGCAAGGCAAATTTTTCTCAAATTGCAAAATTTTCACAGTGAACATTAACTGTAACACTGTCAAACATACAAAACTTTCAAAATTCCACTGTTTCAGCAATTTATCAAGATGACATGATCATATGAACTATAAAACCACATAAGCTCATTCCATAACACCTTGAAACCATAATTCATGAAAAAAAATGCAATTTTCCAAAACTTGGACTTACTTACAGTGAATTCAAAACTTCGCTGTGTGACATGCTTTAAAATTTCCATAATGCACCTTTCAAGCAACTTTAACAAGATGACATGACAATATGAGAGACAAGACTATCTTAACTTACTCCAAAGAGACTTGACAAGTTTCACTAAGTGCAATGTGAGGGTAGCATCCCATACTACCACTCTCACTTAGTGACCCTTGAGGATTCTCTTGGACTAAGTACATTACATGCTATTTTAGTCAACTCATTCCCCCCCACTTAGGGTAAAGCCATCTTCAAGGACTCATACTTCAAAGCACCATTTAGTAACTCTTACTACTTCTAACTCATGCACATCAAGTCTAAACATCAACCTTACAAGTTAAGCATAACACTTCCCTTTTTGGATTCAACCGTAGACAAACTCTTCTTAAACATCACCTCATTCAACACTTAGGCACCACTTAACTCAATCTCATGGAACAAAACTTGCTCACTAGATATTCATACCACATTTTCCATCTTAGTGTAAGCCTACACCACAACATCTACCAATCACAAGAACAACTATGAAACATTAGTCACACAAGAGAGTTGCCTTCAACTTCTATAAAATCCCCTCATTCTTTCAACTTCCTCAAATTTACACCTTAAAGCATTTCTACCATCATTGAACATAATCACAAAATAACTCATTTGTCCTCAAAGGCACTTTATTCAATCCTTATAACTCTTACCATGCTTAGAACTAAATCCCCATAAAGTTTCTCACCTCTACACTTCCAATCTCATAAATCACACCTAGCCATAAATGACATCACATCACAAATTCTTAAATCTTACCTTCATATTTACTCTTCTAGCCATAAAACCATCATATAATCAAAACTCACCTTTTTCTCTCCCTCAACTTAGAACCATCTCCCTTTCCAAGCAATCACACCTAGAAAACCACCGGGCAAAGGAGAAGAAGAGAGAGATCTTATCGAATTAAGTTCTATGGCACGATTCAAGAGTAATGAAGAAAGTGAAACTCTATCGTCCTATAGCCTCTTGGCCATGGATGTGTCGCGACTCACACCAATGACCAAGATACTACTAGACGTGGCTTGTGAGACTTTTATACCTTAAGCTATTTCCCAAAACCTTATGCTCTAATACCAAGTCTATCACGACCCCAAAGCACCCCCTAACTGTTAGGGAAAACCTTCGAATCATGACCAGGCGTACTTGACCCCTTTGGGGTCTCGTACAAGCCCTCTAACTACTATTCATAACATAAAGCATGAAAAGAAGTGCGGAATTAAAACTTTCCACGATAATAATAATAGAAGCAGTCTTGTCATAAATACTAGGAAATCTTATCGTCACAAGCCAAATTAAAGACACAACTTAGAATCTTAGGGAAACGGCCCTTTACAATAGAGTAAATACATTTTTAAGTCTTAATAAGAAAACTAAGAAACATAAAACTGTGTCCTCGAATATATGAGGACATACCCAATTCTTGAGAGATAAAATTCCCAAGCTTCAACTCCGATCCTCCAAAAGGCTTCCAACCTATACTCATAAGGTATATAAAAGTATGGGGTTAGTACAACAATGTACTAAGTATGGCATATGCAAATAAACATACAAAAAGGGACATTTTAGTAAGAATAGCTTTTCATGCAATTCAAGTATAACATTCATGAATCTAGAAAGAAACCAACATAAGAATCGACAATCAACATTTTATGGCAACTTTACCAAAACTTAGAGTAATCAAAAGGAACATTTCAATGAACTTACTCAACTTACAATAAAAATTGAATAAAGCATCATAGTGAACATTTTGGATTCTTACAATGAAGACCTTACAGTGAATGGCACGGTCCAAGTCATATGAACCCTTTTTCCTTTGTAGTTACCCTAACTCAAGGTTATACTAAGACTCCCTAAGGTTAGCTAAGAAGGGATTCTCATTACACCTCCCTTCAAAGCACACCAAAGCGACCCTTAAAACTACCAAATCTTAGGCTTACTTCGTTGGAAATCAAATCCACGCCCTTGGCTAACATATGCAAAACACTCATGGAAAATATAGGTCACACCAAGTGCAATGTGAGAGTAGCATCCCATACTACCACTCCCACTTAGTGCTCCTAATGGATTCCATTTACTCAAGTACTCCACAATAATCATCCATAACACTACACCATAGTACTCATTCACACGGATTCATGAAGGTACTCTTCTCCCATAGTAGGTATAGGTCACACCAAGTGCAATGTGAGAATAGCATCCCATACTACTACTCCCACTTAATGCACCTACTCGGTAACTAATGTGGATTGAGCACTTCACAACATACATACACAATATCAACAATATACAAGATAATTAGTTTCAAATCAATTCTTTGTGGGAGTTAGCTTAATCGACAAAGACCATGAGAGCTAGACATGGAATCTCGATATTAACCCCTATCGGATGAGGGATCCTTACTTGCCTAGTGTAAGGTCATGGTTCTTAGCGTTTACATGGCTTTTCCAATAGCTACACCTATGCGGGCATATAGTTAAGGGATAAGGAGATTGCTACTAAGTAACTCACTCTCTACTAACGAGAAGTACTCATCTCAAAAGGTACTTTGGATTACAACATCTCAACTCACGAGGTGCAATCCACCTCCCCTTTATATCCTCTCAGTGCTAGGCATAACTCCCCACGGATTTCTCAACATAATAGTCTATCTTAGAAAGCTCACTAGGAATGGAGAGGTTGCTACTAGACACTACATCTCAACTCACGAAGTATGTCCACCTCAAGATTCCCCTTTTTGCTCAACTTGGCATAATACAAATCTTAAAAAAGTGTGTGTGTGTACATGTTCACACCTTGCATATAAGCATCGCTTCATTATCATCAAGTTCTACACATACTTTAACCTTAATTCATCAAGTTACACACTCTACATGCTTCTCATAATCATATACTTCATTTAGACATAAACTAGGTCAAACATACAATTCAAGCTACACAAAACACAATACAAGACCCATTTCAATATATCTTGATTTCACATATTAAACCTTCAAAGTTACCTACTCAACACATACTAAACATCATCAAGTTCATCAATTAGCACCGCCACCCATAAGGTGGACCATACCACTCAAATAGCAATTCATAATAAGAACTATACAATGAGAGTAACTCATCAACAAATCAAACCATCATTACCCATAAGCAATTTATCAATATTTCACCATATGAAGGCCCTTAGGGTAGTAGCTACACCAACATGACATACACAAAAAGACCCAAGTTCATACCCTACTCAAATCATGCTCACATAACCCATTTTTAAGTCAAAAGTTGAAGTATGCATAAACAAGAGTTTCATGGAGTTTTTAACATCAAAATCATCTATTCAAACCAACATAAATACATTTAAACCATTGAAACTTAAATATAAGAAGACCCATACTAGAAATCAAAGTTTGAAGAAGATTGAGTTTAGAAACCCTTTTGAAAACCATTTTGGAAATTGGCTTCTTGAATGAAATGATATTCAAGAATGGATACCATACCTCACTAAGCAACCAAATCCAAGAGTTTTTGATGAAGAGACACGTCCAACCAGCCCTCCTATCCTTCCTTGACTTCTAGCTTCCAATGGAGTCTTGAGAGGGTTTTCTTTTTAGAGAGAGAGTTTGAATGTTGAAGTGAGGGTCTTGTCTAGGTCTATGGTTTAAAACTCATTTAATATACCCAAATATCCCTTAACAAACCGTCCAAACTCTTATTTAGACGTGGGGTGAATTTACAAGTTCACCCCTAACTTGGCAGAAAAATCTGCGCACAGGGACGGGCTTGCGACGACCTGCTTGTGACGGGAAATCACGGGTGCAACGGCCCATCCTGACCATCCGTTGCAAACTTCAGAGGCTTGCCAAGGGTCCCCTACACACCCTTGAACAAGTACCCCACGATGGAACCTTGTGACGGGGCGTCACTGCCATGACAGGCCGTCGACTGCTCCGTCGCCAAGGCTGTCTGGGACAGCCTGTTTACCAGGTTTTGGGTCCTTCCTCAAGGAACCTTCGATGGTCCTCGGGGATAATTTCCCGGACGTTTCAAACAAAAATATGATCATCTATAAGTTTAACACCTCTCACATGAATTTTATCCAAAACAAACACATAAAACTCTCCTAAACTCGCCTAGATGTACAAGGTTGACTCAAGGCATATCTTTCGAATGGCTTGGACGTTCTTGGTCGTTTGACCTCCAAACTTCACAAAACTTTGTACACTGCCTAAGGACACTAAACTAACTCCGTTTAACTTAAAGTCAACTCAAGAAACAATCATGAGGCTCTAGTTCACCTTAGTTCATTTTGGGGCGTTACCCTAGTCTTTTCAATAAAAGGTTCCTCTAAAAAGTATGAACCTCTTCTATCAATGGTGGCTACATGGTTTATGAAGATGTGAGTTATCTGAACTCATGCTCATCCCCTACTCGGTGCTGAATACTAGTCCCAAAATATACTCGCTCTTATGTTTTGAATTTGTGATTTGAGATTAATGCTAAAAAACTTAGCTCAAAGGCAATCTTGGAAATCTCAGTTTCCTCTCTTTCTTAATTGTGAATACATTTACTCTTTAACTGTAAACTAACTCAAAGGCTTTTTACTGAAATACTAGCCCAAAGGCTCTTAACTGAAAAACTAGATCAAAGGATCTTTACTGAAAAACTAGCTCAAAGGCTCTTTTGGAAATCAAAGTTTCCTTACTTGTTGAAATGTGAAAACATTTTAAACTATTTGGGAATACATAGTCCCCGTATGATTTTGAAGAACTAAACTTTAACTTTACTCTTTACTTAATTCAAATCTCAAGTCTTAAAACAAAGTGAAAACGTTTGTAAAAGACTTTTGAAAAACTTTAAGAACTTATCTTGACTTAACTTGTGACTTCTTGACTTGACTTTTAACTTCTTGACTTGACTCTTGATTTTCCTTGAATTGAATAATGGATTCAAGGACAATGATTTGGAATATAAAATATCTCATTAAGGTTAGGAGTGAGTTTAGATAGAAAGAACATGGTTCTTGAAGAATCTTGGATAATAACTTGAATAGAAACCTTGAAACCCTAGATTGAAGGTAAATGATCAAGAAAACCTCCCTTGAGATTTTTGAATTAGTTTTTTGAAATCTCTATGCCAAGAAATATGATTTTCATTAGTAAAGTTGAAATCTGATTGTTTTGAACCTTTTATTAGTCAAGAAATTATTTTAGGGTTTTGTTGGATGTAAAAACAACAAAACCAACTGTTTTAATGTTTTTGCGTCATCTAATTTGTAACAGCACTGCATACGTTACTAAAAGAGTCAACTATTTACTAAGATATTGGATTGGCGTGAATTGATGGCATTGGAAAGTCGATTTGATTAACTTTAATTAAACAGGTTATGGCTAACGCAAATCATAATATTTTATGAGATATGGTCGTCTAAAGTTGACCCAAGTAAAATCTTAATATCAAAACTTAATCGATATGGAAGTTTCAAGAACATTTATCAAGAACTCATCAAGAAGTTAAATCTTTAAATTTCAAGAATGAAATTACAATAAAAATAAAATGATTGGCGTGTGGGTGAATGAACCCAACACTATCGAAGCTCACATACCTTGTTGGGATCACCTCTTGATGAAATCCACAAGAGTTTCTTGAACGTTCTTGACGAATCTTGAACTCTCTTCCCTTTTCTATTCTTTTCTCTTCTCTCGAAGTCCTAGCGTGAAATTCACTTTTCTAAATGGATAAAATGTGAATTTATCCTAATAAAATAATAAAAATGAATTGACTAAGTTGGTATTGAAAAGACCAAACTACCCTTCTAAAATCCGTTTTTCAGACTATCCTTATTCCAACAACCCAACTTCCAAATAGCATAACTCACTCATACGAGCTCGGAATCACGCAAACTTGGCGGCATCTGTAAGTTCACTTAACTCATCCTGAGCTAGCAGTTACGACCGTTTGAAGTTGACCAAAATCTCAACTTCCTAACTTAAACCAAATTTCCCAATTTCAATTCTTTCAAAAAATCACTATTTAAAAATCGAGATGTTACAAGCACATAGACCTAACTTATGTAACATCCCGTATCTAAAACAGACCAGAAATCTGCAGGTACAACCGATGGTTACCATCGACGGACCGTAGGCTGATCTACGGATCATACTGTGCATCTGTCGTTTGAGTCGGAAGCCCTAAAAACTCATCCCAGAAAATTTGACTAAGTGTCGAACGACGGACGGACCTATGGTCCGAAGTCTGTGTCCATCGATCAAGACCCCATTCACCCACTCGCTAAAAAGAACCACGATTGACCAGTACAGTCCGTACATGGACCTATGGACCGTAGGTGAAAATTAACAGATAGTTAAGGGGAAAATGTTGTTGGGTCAACTTCAAATGGTCATAACTCTTAGCAAATAATTAATTAGGTGTCTCATGACCTATCAAAAGATATATAATTGAATTATCTTTCCATATCAACCGACCTTGCTAAAATCAGACATCTGAGTAAATAGTTATGCCCATTTTAGTAAAGGTCTATCGAACAGACCCAACCTACGGACCCAAATGACGGACCGTCGATTGAACGACGGACCGTTAGTCCAGGTCCTCCTTTGGTCCGACAGTAATTAACTCAGGGGTCTTTTATTCTTTTCCCACTTTGTTTGAACCCTATGATACGTCGTTTTGACCATAAATCATCATATTTTAGTCAGTTTAAGCCTAGAAATATACCTAAAACTTACCTAATTCAAAATCATAAATCAAAACTTAGAAAATTAGAATCAACAAAGGAGAAAAAGGTCAAGAACCCTAGTTCAAGAACGCAACAAAGTTCCAGCAGTTCCAGCCCCAAAATCTAAATATTTCTCCGTGGATTTCATCACCAGGTATGTGGGATTTCACTAGTGGGTTCCATTCACCCATTGAGTCCCTAGTTTTCAGTCAGACTCTTGATTCCCATATCATGATTAGACCTAGGGTCTCTAGAACTTCAACAAGACTTCATGAATTAATTAGTTATATGTTCCAAATCATATTACCATATTATTACTCAAATTATTACATTAATTCTAGAACCCTAGTTATGTATTTCTTTAGTTCTTGAATTACACATGCTAGGTCAGATATTTCAGTTACTTCAGATATGCATGCCTCAGTTATAAATGCATAATTAACAAATTAATTGTTGCATTCTCAGTTTGCATATTCAGTTTTGAGCTCTCCAGTATTTACAGAAACTCAGTCATAATTAGTTAATTACATATTTGATTGGGAGTAGCATAATACCGAGTTGGACTAGGGTTCAGCGTACCCAATTAGTCCCAGAACTACTAGGCAAGTAGGTTGTAACCCCTCTACGGGCAATCAGTTTAGTGATCATGCCAGCATGCCTTTATACCTCTGGCAGGGTATATTGGTTCCTCTCGATGGGGCGTATACATTGGACTCCACATTTAGCTCATGTGGTTTTATTTCCGGTTATTAGTAGATCCCACAGTTTGGTCAGACTCTCTTGCATTGACCATATTTACAGATTAGTTATTGTCCATTCTCAGCATGTTATAAATTTGATCATTGTATCCAGTTAGCTCAGAATTTATTATATCATGTTCAGATTATTATACTTGCTTTTGTGCTTGTTTAAATATGTTTTATTTCAGCTTTACTCTATCTTACATGCTTAGTACCTTCAAGTACTGACGCATACATGTGCTACATCTTCTCGTGATATAGGTTCAGGTTCTCATCATCCAGATTACGCTTAGATCGATTCCCGATATCGAGTTTAGCATATTCATTGGTGAGTCCTCATTCTCCGAGGACAATAGCCATGAGTTTCTTTTTAGTATTAAGTCCTTTAGTTTTAGTTTTTTCTAAACTTAGCTGAGCCTGTCCCAGGATTTCTAGTGAGTGTTAGAGGCTATTTTCAGACATAGTTAGTTTCAGCTTATTATTGACTTAATAACTTCTTTGTATTAAAATCATCAGTATTTCATTTATCACAGTTATAGAATATAAGTATTCCCCATCTTTCAGTTTAAATTATGATTTAACTTCCACATTAAGTTTATTATCTTTAGTATGCTCATGATAATACTTGCAGGGTTAGGTTGGGATCACTTGTGGTCCTAGGTTCCGTGTCTGCGTCTCGGGGGTAGCTCGGGGCATGACAAAACTTGGTATCAGAGCACTATGTTTAAGTGTCCTCGGATGTCTAAAAAGCCGCACTAAGTAGAGTCCTTTTCATGGGTGTGAAGTGCACCACATCTAATTAGAGGGAGGCTACAAAGTGTTTTAGGAAAACTTCACTTTCTTCTTACTCTTATCGTGCATAAGGTATGATCTTATTCCACTCTTACTTGATGTTCTACGTTTCAGATAATGCCTCCTCGTAGAGCTAACGCCAGGAATGCAAACGCAGCTCCTCCGGTCCTAGATCAAGATGTCTCCAATGCTGAGTTCAGGAATTCCATACAGATGTTAGATCAGAGTATGACCAACCAGAACAATTGGGTTCATGCCCTTGTGAATGCAAATGGTGGATCACCAGCAGCAAGGGTCCGTGACTTTGTTAGGATGAATCCGCCTGAGTACTTAGGATCACAAACTAATGAGGATCCTCAAAATTTCTTGGATGAGATCAAGAAAATCTTTGAGGTAATGCAAGTCACTAAGAATGATCGGTTTGTGTTGGCATCATACCAGTTGAAGGATGTTGCTCATATCTGGTACACTCAGTCGAAGGAATATAGGGGTACAGATGCATCTCCTCTTACTTGGGATTGCTTTAGTGACACCTTTATGGACAGGTTTTTCTCAATAGAGTTGAGAGAAGCAAAGTCTCAGGAATTCATGAACTTAAGGCAGGGAAACATGACGGTTCAAGAGTATGAGCTGAAGTTTGACCAACTCTCCAGGTATGCTCCTCACATGGTTGCTGACTCCAGGGCTCAGATGAATAAGTTCTTGTATGGAGTGTTGGATTTGGTGAAAACTAAGTGCAGAAATGCTTTGGTATTTGGATATATGACATCTCTAGGCTTATGACTCATGCTCAACAGTTTGAGGGTGATAAGCTTAGGAAACAGTCCAAGGAGAAGAAGAAGTCTAGGAGTGGGAACTATGACTATTCTCAGCAGAATTCGAGTGGTGGAAATAGCTCGCAGAGTCAGCAAAAATTTTCAACCCAAGCCCCTTCATCAACTAGTGTTCCATCCTCATAGAACAAGTATGACCAGAAGGTTAGAGCACCAGGCTCTAAGTCTCAGGTAAGTGTTTCAGGCAACAAGACTTGCCCCACTTACCCTAAGTGTAGTAAGAACCATCAGGGACAGTGTCTCGCAGTAAAAGAAGGATGCTTTGGGTGCAGTTAGTCTGGTCAGAGGTTGAGGGATTGTCCTTTTAGACACGGTCAAGGAGGTTTTAATGGTAGAGCTCATTCTACAACTTCATCAGCTCCAGTAAGTCGCCCGACTCAGCAGGGTAACTCATGTGCTACAGGTGGTGGTCAGCGCCAGAACATGTTGTCTGCTATTCAGGCTCGTCAGGATCAGGAAGGTTCTCCTGATGTAGTTACTGGTACGTTGCATGTCTTTGACCTTGATGTTTATGAATTGTTAGCTCCAGGGGCTACTCTTTCCTTTGTAACTCCTTACATAGCAGTACAGTTCAGTGTTACTCAATAAACTCTCTTATAGCCTTTCTCGGTCTCTTCTCTAGTCGGTGACCCAGTTATAGCTAGATGGGTATACAGAAATTGTCCAGTCACAGTCTCTCAGAAAGTCACCTCAGCAGATCTTGTAGAGTTAGAAATGGTAGACTTCGATGTCATTCTAGGAATGGATTGGTTACATTCCTTTTATGCCTCAATCGATTGTAGAACTAGGATTGTTCATTTTCACTTTCTAGATGAACCAATCATAGAATGGAAGGGTAGTAGCTTAGTGCCTATGGGTCGATTTATTTCTTACCTTAAGGCCAGAAGAATGATCTCTAAGGGTTATCTCTATCATCTAGTTCGGGTTAAGGATTCTAGCTCTGAAACCCCAACTCTTGTGTCAGTTCCAGTAGCATGTGAGTTTCCAGAAGTGTTACCAGAAGATCTTCCCGGAGTCCCTCCCGAAAGGGAAATTGACTTTGGAATTGATCTCCTTTAAGATATCCAGCCTATTTCTATTCCTCCTTACAGAATGGCTCCATCAGAGCTTAAGGAATTGAAAGATCAGCTTAAAGACCTTCTAGATAAGGGCTTCAATAGAACTAGTATTTCACTATGGGATGCACCAGTATTGTTCATAAAGAAGAAAGATGGCTCTCTCAGAATGTGCATTGACTATAGACAGTTGAACAAGGTCACAATCAAGAATAAGTATCCCATTCCCAGGATTGATGACTTGTTTGACCAACTTCAGGGTGCTATCTATTTCTCAAAGATAGACCTCAGATCGGGTTATCATTATCTTAGAGTCAGAGATAGTGATATTCTGAAGACAGACTTCAGAACTCAGTTTGGTCATTATGAATTTGTAATTATGTCATTTGGACTAACAAATGCTCCTGCAACTTTCATAGATTTGATGAACAGAGTGTTCAAGCAGTACTTGGACTTGTTCTTTATCGTCTTTATTGATGATATCCTTATTTACTCTAGAAATGAGGAAGAACATGCGAGTCATTTGAGAATTGTTCTACAGACTCTCAAAGATCGCCATTTATTTGCTAACTTTAGCAAATGTGAGTTCTGGTTACAATTTGTTGTTTTCCTTGGTCACATTGTATCTAGCAAAGGGATCCGAGTGGATTCACAGAAGATAGAAGCAGTGAAATAATGGCCCTGACCTACCTTTGCTAAGATATCATAAGTTTCTTAGGTCTAGCGGGTTATTATAGAAAGTTCGTTGAAGGATTTTCATCCATAGTCCCACCATTGACTAGGTTAACTAAGAATATGGTCAAGTTTCAATTGTTAGATGATTGTGAGAAAAGCTTTGCAGAATTGAAAACTAGATTGACTACAAATCTGTCTTGACTCTACTAGAGGGTTCAGATGGTTATGTGATCTATTGTGACGCATCCAGAGTTGGCCTAGGTTGTGTGTTGATGGAACGAGATAAGGTTATAGCTTATGCTTCTACATAGCTTAAGGTGCATGAGAAGAACTATCCAACTCATGACCTCGAGCTTGCAGCAGTGGTGTTTGCACTCAAGATATGGAGACACTACTTGTATAATATTCATGTAGATGTGTTCAGTGATCATAAGATCCTTCAGTATGTGTTCACCCAGAAAGATTTGAATCTTCGCCAGATGAGATGGCTTGAATTCCTTAAGGATTATGATATGAGTGTGCATTATCATCCTGGCAAGGCAAATGTAGTAGCAGATGCTCTTAGCAGATTATGTATGGGTAGTTTAGCCCATGTTGAGGAAAAAAGGAAGGAGATAGTGAAGGATGTTCACAAGATTGCTCGGTTTGGAGTTCGCCTTATGAGCATATCAGATAGTGGTGTAACAGTTCAGAATGGGGCAGAATCTTCTTTGGTAGTGGAAGTTAAGGAAAAGCAAGACAGTGATCCAATCTTTCTTGAACTTAAAGATGCAGTCCACAATCATAGAGTGGAGGTTTTCTCCCAAAGGGGAGATGGTGTACTTCGCTACCAGGGTAGATTGTATGTTCGTGATGTGGGCGAGTTGAGGAAAAAAATTCTTGTAGAAGCCCATAACTCCAGGTATTCCATTCATCCAGGAGCCACTAAGATGTACCGCAATCTGCGAGAATTCTATTGGCGGAATGGCATGAAGAGGGATATAGCAGACTTTGTGAGTAAGTGCCCCAATTGCCAGAAAGTCAAGGTAGAACATCAGAAACCAGGAGGTATTACTCAAGAGACCGACATTCCTATTTGGAAGTGGGAAGTTATCAATATGGATTTCATCACAGGGTTACCTCGTACTCGCAGACAGCATGACTCAATTTGGGTGATAGTTGATAGGATGACTAAGTCTTCTCGCTATTTGGCGGTCAAGACTACAGATTCGGCAGAGGACTATGCCAAGCTTTAAATTAATGAAATTGTGAGGTTACATGGGGTTACTTTGTCTATCATATCAGATAGAGGTCCTTAGTTTACCTCTCATTTCTGGGAGTCATTTCAGAAGAGTCTTGGTACTCAAGTTAACCTTAGCACATCATTTCATCCACAGACGGATGGACAGGCAGAGCGTACCATTCAGACCCTAGAGGATATGTTGAGCGCTTGTGTGATCGATTTCAATGGTAGTTGGGATGATCACCTTCCTCTGATTGAGTTCGCCTACAACAATATCTACCATTCCAGCATTCAGATGGACCCTTATGAAGCTTTGTATGGGCGTAGATGTAGATCTCCCGTTGGTTGGTTTGAAGTAGGTGAATAAGCTTTGATAGATCCTGATTTAGTCCTTTATACTATGGAAAAAGTGCAACTCATCAAAGAGAGACTTAAGACAGCCCAGAGTCATCAGAAATCTTACGCAGATGTAAGGAGAAGGGAACTAGAGTTCCAAGTTGATGATTTGGTTTTCCTAAAATTATCCCGTATGAAAGGAGTGATGAGATTTGGCAAGAAAGGGAAACTCAGTCCTTGATATGTAGGCCCTTACAAGATCTTAAAAAGGATTGGCAAGGTGACATATGAGTTAGAGTTTCCAGCAGACTTAGTAGCAGTGTATCCGGTCTTCCACATCTCCCTATTGAAGAAGTGTGTGGGTGATCCAGCCTCTGTAGTGCCATTATAGTGTGTGGCGCTGAAAGATAGTCTTTCTTATGAGGATGTACAAGTTGAGATTCTTAACCGTCAGGTTAGTAGGTTGAGAAATAAAGATGTCGCTTCAGTCAAGGTTTTGTGGAGGAGTCAGTCCGTAGAGGGAGCTACCTGGGAAGCAGAAGCAGCCATGAAAGCCAAGTATCCTCACCTCTTTCCTTCCGGTTCCACTACAAATTAAGTTAATAGTTCCTCTTCATTTTTTTCAGTCATTCTTGCGTGAATTCAGTCTTAGAATCATGTTCCCTCAGTTTCTACTTGAATTTTCAACGTATTTGCATGTTCTCAGAACTCAATTTAAGCAGAAACTCAGTTCTCAATATTTAGTAGTAGGGATTGCAGATCTCTCCCTCTATTTCAGCTAGTTAAGTCTTCATTCAATGACGAATGTTTCCAAGGGGGAGATAATGTAACACCCCGTATCTAAAACAATCCAGAAATTAGTTTTTAAGAAATCTACAAGTGCAATAGAGGGTTACCATCGAAGGACTATAGTCTGATCTACGGCCCGTACTGTACATCCGTCGTTTGAGTTGGAAGGCCCAAAAACTCAGCCCAGAAAATTTGACCAAGTGTCGAACGACGGACGGACCTACGGTTCGTAGGTCTGACTACGATCTATAGTCTTTGTCTGTCGATCAAGACCCCATTTACCCACTCTCTGAAAAGAACCACGATTGACCAGTACGGTCCATAGATGGACCTACGCACCATAGGTATGACCGTAGGTGAAAATTAGAAGACAGTTAAGGGGAAAATGATGTTGGGTCAACTTCAAATGGTCATAAATCTTATCCCAAAATGAATTATATGTCCCATGACCTATAAAAAGATATATAATTGAATTATGTTTCCATAGCCACCTACCTTGCTAAAATAAGACCTCTAAGTAAAAAGTTATGCCCATTTTAGTAAAGGGCTGTCGAACAGACCCAACCTATGGACCCAAACAACAGACCGTCGATTGAACGACAGCCTGTCAGTACAGGTCGTCGTTTGGTCCAACAATAATCAACTTAGGGGTCTTTTGGTCTTTTTCCACTTCCTTTAAACCCTAAGATACGTCGTTTTGACCCAAAATCATCAGATTTTAGTACGTTTAAGCCTAGGAACATAACTAAAACTTACCTAAGTCAAAATCATAAATCAAAACATAGAAAATTAGAAGCAATAAAGGATTAAAAAGGTCAAGAACCCTAGTTCAGGAACGCAACAAGGTTCTAGCAATTCCAGCCCCAAAATCTAAATATTTCTCCGTGGATTTCATCACCAGGTATTGGTATTTCACTAGTGGGTTCCTTTCACCCATTGGGTCCCTTATTTTCAGTCAGACTTTGGATTCCCATATCATGATTAGACCTAGGGTTTCTAGAACTTCAATAAAACTTCATTAATTAATTAGCTATACGTTCCAAATCAGTTTACCATGTTATTACTCAGATTATTGCATGAATTTCAGAACCCTAGCTATGTATTTCTTTAGTTCTTGAAATACACATGCTACGCCAAATATTTTTTTTACTTCATATATACATGCCTCAATTATAAATGCGTAATTACCAGATCAATTATTGTATTCTCAGTTTGCATGTTAAGTTTTGAGCTATCCAGTATTTACAAAAACTCAGTCATAATCACTTAATTACATAATTCATTGGGAGTAGCATAATACCGAGTTGGACTAGGGTTCAGCGTACCCAATTAGTCCCAGAATTACTAGCCAAGTAAGTTGTAAGTCCCTTCTGTGGGAAATCAGTTTAGTGATCACGCCAGCATACTTTTATACCTCTGGCAGGGTATATTGGGTTCTCTCGATGGGGCGTATACATCGGACTCCACATTTAGCTGATGTGGTTTTAGTATCGATTATTATTAGCTCCCACAGTTAAGTAAGACTCTCTTGCATTGACCATATTTAGAGATCAGTTATTGTCCAGTCTAAGCATGTTATAAATTTGGTCATTGCATCCAATTAGATTAGAATTCAGTATATCATGTTCATATTATTATATTTTCTTTTATTCTTGTTCAGTTATGTTTTATTTCAGCTTTACTCTATACTACATTCTCAGTACCTTTAAGTACTGACGCATACGTGTGCTACATTTTCTCATAATGTAGGTTCAGGTTCTTCGCATCCAGATCACGCTTAGATCGATTCCCAATCTCCAGTTCTGTAGATTCAGTGGTGAGTCCTTATTCTCCAAGGACAATAGTCATGAGTTTCTTTTTAGTATTTAGTATTTTAGTTTCAGTTCTTGCAAGACTTAGCTGGGGCCTGTCCTAGCATTTCTAGTCAGTATTAGAGGCTATGTCCTAGCATTTCTAGTCACTATTAGAGGCTATTTTCAGACATAGTTAGTTTCGAATTAGTATTAAGTTAATAATTTCTTTCTATTAAACTCATCAGTATTTCATTTATCTCTGTTATAAAATATAGGTATTCCCCATCTTTTCAGTTTAAGTTATGATTTAGCTTCTCCATTCAGTTTATTATCTTTAGTATGCTCATGATCATGCCAGCAGGGTTAGCTTGGGATCACTTGTGGTCCTAGGTTCCGTGTCTGCGTCTCGGGGGTCGCTCGAGGCGTGACAACTTAAATAAAATTCTAACTCATAAATGAAGGAGTGTCCCAAACATATAAGCAAACCATCAGTACAATCCCCAACTAATGTGGTCCAGTTAGTCCATCTGACACACCATATATCCACCCTTAAAGGGGAGACCAAATGGGGATGAACTTGACTATGATACCATGTAAAGATATGGTACTTTAGTCTAGCTTAACCTCAAGATCATGAGAGAGGAATTTCTCAAATCCATATAAGCTAACCATTTTGTTTTCAAAAAAATGTGGGACTTTGACTCCCTCTAAAGCCCGTTTCAGGATCAAACCAACTTGAGTGTGGAGAAGGATACCATATAATATGGAACCTTGTATGGGCTTAGGTAATAATCCTCCCCTAAGTAGGTAAAGTTTGGTGTTGAAGTGTCATATCATTACATGCTATCAAAGTCATGTCCATTTGGACTCTCGATACACACTCCAATTCAGCTTATAATTGGGCTTTGTCGTGTGGGTGGGTTCTAGAGTTCCGCATTGGTCGGGGAATTAACTAATAGTGTCCTTATATGGACTTGATGTATCATATCCTTAAATAAACTAAATTCACGAATTTATTAAACACATATATAATCATATGCGGGATATAATTAATTTTAAAATATACATATTATTTGTTGTTTTGATTTCTTAATGAGATTGATTTATTATAGGGCGACATGCCTAGTTCATTGATTGTTCAACAGAATCTACAGAATCACTTCAGAGATTTTCCTCATAAAGTTTTATACTATTTAAAAACAATTTGTTTTAGGGAAAAACATTTGTTGTGTTCCTTAATAGACTCAAAAAATAGAATCGCATGAAATAAGGGTGTCACACCCGAGCTACCCACGAGACGCAGACACGGGACCTAGGACCATAAGTGATCCCAAACTAACCCTGCTGATCATGAGCATACTAGAGATAATAAACTGGTGCGAAAGCTAAATCATAATTAAAATGAAAAGATGGGTAATAACCATATACTATAACTGAGATATATAAAAACTAATGAGTTTAATACAAAGAAGATATTAACTCAATATTAAGCTGAAACTAACTTTGTCTAAAAATAGCCTCTAGGTGATTAGAAATTCAGGGAAAGACCCCAGCTAAGTCTAGAAAAATTGAGATTAGAGGACTACAAATGCTGAAATAAACACATGACTATTTTCCACAGAGAATGAGGACTCACCACTGTGTCTGCTGAACTAGAGATCAGAAATCGATCTAAGCGTGATCTGGATACTGAGAACCTAAACCTACATCACAGAAGATGTAGCACACGTATGCGTCAGTATATGAAAGGTACTCAGCATGCAGGATAGAGTAAATTTGAAATAATACATAATTTAACAAAGCAGTAAAGTAATGATATATTCTGATCATGATATAGAATTTGAATGCTGAGATAACTGAGTTCCGTGACAAATTTATAACATGTTGAAAATGAAAATTGGATATACTGATAAATGATCAATGCGATGGAATTTGACTGAACTGTGGGAGCTACTAATAACCGATAATAAAACTAAATGAGCTAAATGTGGAGTTCTATGTATACCCCACATCCAGAGGACCCAATATATACCATGCCATAGGTATAAGGGAATACTGGAGTGATCACAAAACTAATGCCCATAAAGGGGACTTACAACCTACTTGGCTAGTAGTTCTCGGAATATTTGGGTATGCTGAATTCTAGTCAACTTATGTATTATGCTACTCCCTATGAATTAAGTAGTTAACTGATTATGACTGAGTTTTTGTAAATACTGGATAGCTCAAACTAAACATGCAAACTGAGAATACAACAATAGTAATGATGCAATAATAACTGAATAACTCAAATATCTGACCTAGCATGTGTAATTAAAGAACTAAGTAAATACATAGATAGGGCTCAGAAATTCAAGCAATAAATAGTGTAATGACATCGTAATTTGATATAAAACATGTTAATAACTAATTCATGATGATCAACTATAATTCAAGAAACCCTAGGTGTATTCATAATAAGGGAATCAAGATACTCACTCAATTCTAGGGACTCAATGGGCGAAAGGACTCCACTAGTGAAATTCCTCATACCTGGTGATGAATGGAGAAATCTTTCGGTTTCGAGGCTACAATTGATGGAAACTTTTTGTGTTGTTGAACTAGGGTTCGTGACATTTTTCTCCTCTTTTGCTTCTAATTTTCTATGTTTGATTAATTATTTTGACTTAGGTAAGTTCTATTTACGTTTTTAGTTTTAAACTAACTAAAACCTCATGATCTAGGGTCTAAAGGACGTAGCTTAAGGGCCAAACAAACAAGCAAAAGACCAAAAGACGTCTGACTTAAAAGCTATTGGAGTCACTGACGGAGTCGACTGACGGACTGTAAGTCGACTTACAGTTCGACTGCCGTTTGTGACCGAGAGCTCAAAGTCAACTTACAATTCAACGTAGTCGAGTGGTTGACCATAAGTTGATCGACGGTCCATACTAGTTGACCTCATTTGTAAATGAGAACTCAAAATCAGCTGGCCATGGACGGAGTCGACTAACGTACCGTAAGTCGATTGACAATCCGTATTGGTCAATCGGCATTCACGACTAAGTACTGACAGTTGACTAGCCCATCGACGAAGTTGATTGACTGACCGTTAGTCGATAGATGGTCTGTTGTTGGCTCCATCGCAGGCACCTACAACTTCTAAAAAATATGTATTTTTGGTCTAATTTGGATATGGGGTGTCACATTATCTCCCCCATTTGAGACCATTCGTCGTCGAATGAAGAATAAAATATCTGAGTATGGAGGCAAGGAGCTACAACCCCTACTACTAAGCACAGAAAAGTGAATTTCTCACTTAACTATGTTCCAAGAACATGCAAATACGGTTAAAATGCAAGTACAAACTGAAGTAACATGATACTAAGTCTGAATTTGCGCATGAATGACTGAAAAACTGAAGAGGAACTATTACCTCAAGCTTTCATGGCTGCTTCTGCTTCCCAAGAAGCTCCCTCTACGGACTGACTCCTCCACAAAACCTTGGTTGAAGCGAATTCTTTGTTCCTCAACCTTCCAACATGACGATCAAGAATCTCAACTCGTACATGCTCATAAGAAAGGCTATCTTTCACAGCCACACTATCCAATGGCACTACAAAGGCTGGATCACCCACACACCTATTTAAAAGTAAGATATGGAAGATCGGATGCACTTCTGCTAATTTTATTTGCATCTCTAACTCATATTCCACTTTTCAAACCCTTTTCAAGATCTTGTAAGGGACTAAATATCTAGGACTAAGCTTTCCTTTCTTGCCAAACCTAATCACCCCTTCATAGGTGATACTTTCAGGAAAACCCAATCATCGACTTGGAACTCTAGTTCCCTTCTCCTTACATCTGCATAAGATTTCTGATGTCTCTGTGTTGTCTTAAGTCTATATCTAATGAGTTGCACTTTCTCCATAGCATAAAGGACTGAATCTGTCCCTATCAAAGCTGCTTCACCTAATTCAAACCAATCAACAAGAGATCTAAATCTACGCCCATACAGTGCCTCATAAGGGGTTATCTGAATGCTGGAATGGTAGCTATTGTTGTAGGCGAACTCAAGAAGAGGATGTTGGTCCTCCCAAATACCCTTGAAATCGATCACACAAGCTCTCAACATATCCTCTAGGCTTTGAATGGTATGCTCTACCTTTCCGTTTATTTGTGGATTAAATGTTGTGCTAAGATTAACTTGAGTACCGACACCCCTCTATAATGACTTCTAAAAATGATAGGTAAAGTGAGGACCTCTATCTGAGATGATAGACAAATAAACCCCATGCAACCTCAGAATTTCATTAATGTAAAGCTCGGCGTAGTCCTCCACCAAATCTATAGTCTTAACCGCCAAGCGAGAAGACTTAGTCATCGTATCAACTATCACCCAAATGGAGTCACGCTGTCTGCGAGTACGAGGTAACCCTCTGATGAAATCCATATTTATAACTTCACACTTCCAAGTAGGAATGTCGATCTTTTGGTTCATACGCCTTGGTTTCTGATGTTCTACCTTGACTTGTTGGGAATTGGGGCACTTACTCACAAAATCTGCTATATCCCTCTTCATGCCATTCCACCAATGGACTTCCCGCAGATC
Source organism: Solanum sitiens (assembly GCA_016801875.1). Taxonomy (NCBI): domain Eukaryota; kingdom Viridiplantae; phylum Streptophyta; class Magnoliopsida; order Solanales; family Solanaceae; genus Solanum; species Solanum sitiens. Next base: position 659,701 of record JABWTJ010000187.1, on the reverse strand, counting down.
ACGGTACATCTTAGTGGCTGCTGGATGAATAGAATATTTGGAGTTATGGTCTTCTGTAAGAATATGTTGTCTTAAACCACCTACGTAAGGAACACACAATCTACCCAGGTAGCGAAGTACACAATTTCCCCCTTGGCAGAAAGCCTTCATTCTCTAATTATAAACTGCAATCTTATGTTCAAGCAAGACTGGATCTGTCTTTCTTTTTCTTAACCTCACCACTAAAGAAGATTCTGCCCATTCAAACTGTTACACCACTGTCTGATATGTTCTGAAGGCAAACTCCCGAGCGAGCAAGCCTGTGAACATCCTTCACGAGTTCCTTCCTTTCTTCCTCAATATGGGCTACACTACCCATAGATAATATGCTAAGAGCATCCGCTACTATATTTGCCTTGCTAGGATGGTAATGCACACTCATATCATAATCCTTAAGGAACTCAAGCCATCTCCTCTGGCGAAGATTCAACTCTTTCAGGTGAACACATATTACAGATTTTTATGGTCAGTGAACATATCTACATGAACACCATAAAAGTAGTATCTCCAGATCTTGAGTGCAAAAACCACTCCTACATGCTTGAGGTCATGAGTTGGATAGTTCTTCTCATGCACCTTAAGCTGCTTAGAAGCATAAGGTATAACCTTATCTCGCTGCTTCAACACACAACCTAGGGCAATTGGGGATGCATCGCAATAGATCACATAACCATCTGAACCCTCTGGTAGAGTCAAGATAGGTTCTATAGTTAATCTAGTTTTCAACTCTGCAAAGCTTTTCTCACAATCATTTGACTATTGAAACTTTACCATCTCTTGAGTCAACCTTGTCAATGGTGAGTCTATGGATGAAAGTCCTTCAACGAAAATTCAATAATAAATCACTATACCTAAGAAACTTCAGATATTTGTAGCAGTGGTAGGTGTGGTCCATTGTTTCACTGCTTCTATATTTTGCGAATCCACTCAGATCCACTCTCTAGATACATTGTGACCAACGAAAGCAACAGATTGCAACCAGAACTCACATTTGATAAAATTAGCAAATAACTGGCGATGTTTGAGAGTCTTCAGAAGAACTCTAAAATGACTCCCATGTACTTCCTCATTCCCAGAGTAAATGAGTATATTATCAATAAAGACGATTACGAACAAGTCCAAGTATTATTTGAACACTCTATTCATCAAATCCATGAAAGTAGTAGGAGCATTGGTTTTTCCAAAAGACATAACAAGAAATTTATAGTGACCATACCGAGTTCTAAAGGAAGTTTTTTGAAAATCACTATCTCTGACTCTTAGCTGATGATAACCCGATCTGAGGTCTTTGAGAAATGACTAGCACCCTAAAGTTGGTCAAACAAGTCATCAATCCTTGGATGTGATACTTATTCTTAATTGTGACCTTGTTCAACTATCTATAGTCAATGCACATTCTGAGAGAACAGTTTTTATTCTTTACGAAAAACACTGGTGCACCCAATGGAGAAATACTAGGTCTGATGAAGCCCTTATCTAGAAGGTCTTTCAAATGATCTTTCAATTGCTTAAGCTCTGTTGGAGCCATTCTGTAAGGAGGAACAGAAATAGGCTGGGTGTTATGAACGAGATCTATTCCAAAGTCAATATCCCTTTCAGGAGAAGGAAGATCTTCTGGAAACTCAGTGACTACTTGAACTGACTCAAGAGTTGGGGTTTCAGATCTAGAATCCTTAACCCAAACTTGATGATAGAGATAACCCTTACATATCATCTTTGAGTCCTTAAGTTAAGAAATGAATCATCCCATATGCACTAAGCTACTAGCCTTCCATTCTAAGAATTGTTCGGTTGTAAACTGAAAATGAACAATCCTATTTCTACAATCGAATGACATATAACATGAATGTATCCAATTAATACCTAGAATGACATCGAATTCTTACCATTTCATACTCTACAAAATCTACTGAGGTCTTTTCGAGAGACTGTGATTGGGAAATTTCTGTATACCCATTTAGCTATAACTGGGTCACCGACTAGAGTAGAGACTAGGAAGGATTCTGAGAGAGTTTCTTGACTAACATCGAATTTGACTGCTAAAATGAGATTTACATAGGTAAGAGTAGCCCCTGGATCATTCCATTGAGTGTACCATATGTGAGCCACATACTTAAGCTGGTATGATGCCAACTCAACCCTACCATTATCGGTCACTTGCATCACTCCAAAGATTTTCTTAACCTCATCAATGAAGTTCTGTGGGTCCTCACCAACTTATGACGTTAAAACTCATATGGATTCATGTTAACAAAATCTCAAACTCTAGCTCTCCACCGATCCATCATTTAAATTAGTAGGAACTGGAACCTGCTGATTGTTCTTGTTAGTCATACTTAGAGCAAAAAGTAGAATCACATTCCAAATGATTAGATTTTATTTCTTAGCATAGACTATTAGAATAAGGACCAACCTTTGTAGTTACGAACGACCTACTTCAAAATTTTTACACTGAAATTTTACATTCGTCATAAATTGGATTAAATAAAATCCTGCAAAAAAGTTCTAGAAAAGTGCTCAAATGAAAACATTGAGAACAAAACTTTCAAATCTAAACTTCATTATACCGATATTGTAACACCAGAAAATGAAACCTAAAACAAACTATTTAACAAAAACGTGACTTGCAGATAACTAGATAGAAAACATACTATATTAACAATGTGCAAGTGTAGCTTCTTAACTAGAACACAGCCTCCACAATAAGTCTCTTCTCCTTGTTAACACAATTGGTCATTCCAAACACACTCTCAGATGCTTGAACTAAACATTTCTCCTTTCAAACACATTCTTTTTCAACAAGAGAAACAACATCTTTCTCACATGAACAACTTCCATTGCCAAACGATCCACAACTTCCTTCCGTTTCACCAAAATTGGCAAAATGAATAGTACTTATACGACTACCGTTGCATGACAATTCCATTGTTTTGTTCTCATAAGCACTTCCACATGTCATTCCAACTTCAATTGTTTGAAAGCTTACATGTGATTGATTCCCACGAAACAATGAATAAAGAGGGCATAGATGGCTGCCATATTGCTAAGAAGAGAGCAAGCTAAATGAATAAAGTATTATTAATTAAGTAATATAATTTAAATATTTTTAAATCTATTAAATAAAACTTTGGTTCTTCGGTGCACCGTAGTTTTGGGACCCTTACACCGAACTCCAAATCGAACAATCGAAGTTTCGAAAAAAACCCGACAGCGAACCGAAACACCGAAGAACCGACACCGAAAAATTGAATTTTTTGGTTCAGTTCGGTTTTTCGTTTTTTCGGTATTTATGCCCACCCCCTATTTAATAACAAACCATTGAAATCCCTCAAGTTCCCCAAAAAATTTATTCGTCCTGTTTCAATTTATGTGTTGTTGTTTTATTATATTTAAGAAAAATGTGAATACTTTGCAATGATTCAAAACTATTCTTAAAATAAATTAATTTTTAAATAAAAGACCTATTTTTGTTAAATTATATTAAAATATTTCTAACCACAAATTATCTTTCCATGTTGGAGTCCCCATAATCAATGTATGTTTAGGACTACTTTACTTTCTTTTTACTTTTGGAATTTATCAAATTTGTATATCAACTATTTAAAATAAAAAATAAATTTATTATATTTATATGAATATAAACTATGCATACAAACAATTGTTAAAAACATTCAAAATAGAATATAAGAAAAAAGAATTTATAAGAATATGAAAAATATGGAAATTGGAATAACTTAAATTTGTGCCATGCTTTTCTATTTACAATTATTTTTATTTACGTTCGAAACCTCATGGTCAGGGACTAGAAGAACTGCGTTAGCATTCCGTGCGTAAGGTTTACACAGAGGCATGATCTTAAGCGCATATTGGTGGATTAGAGAGGAGATCATACCTTACGCACGTTAAGAAAATAAAGAAAGTGAAGTTTTTCGAAAACACTTCGTAGCCTCCCTCTCATTAGATGTGGTGCACTTCACACCACTAAAAAAGAATCTACTTAGTGCAGCTTTTCAGACATCTTAGGACTCTTAAACCTAGTGTTGTGATACCAAGTTTGTCACACCCTGAGCTACCCCCGAGACGCAGACATGGGACCTAGGACCTAGGACCACAAGTGATCTCAATCCCTGTTGGCATGATCATAAGAATACTAGAGATAATAAACTAGTGCGGAAGCTAAATAATAATTAAAATGAAAAGATGGGGAATGCCCATATACTATAACTGAGATATATGAAAACCGATGAGTTTAACACAATGAATATATTAACTCAGTAATAAGTTGAAACTAACTATGTCTGAAAATAGACTCTTACTCACTAGAAATGTTGGGACATGTCCCAACTAAGTCTAGCAAAACTGAATGTAAAGGACTAAAAATACTGAAATAAACTCATGACGGTTGTCCTCAGTGAATGAGGACTCACTACTGATTCTACTGAACTAGAGATCAGGAACTAATCTAAGCGTGATCTAGATATTGAGAACCTGAACCTATATCACGAGAAAATGTAGTGCACGTATGCATCAGTACTTGAAAGGTACTAAGCATTCAAGATAGAGTAAAATTAAAATAATACATAACTAAACAAAGTAGTAAGCAATGATATAATCTTAACATGATATAGATTCTGAATGCTGAGATAAGTGAATATAGTGTCCAATATATAACATGCTAAAACTGAATACTGAATATACTGATAAATTGTCAATGCAATAGAATATGACTGAACTGTGGGAGCTCCTTATAACTGGTAATATAGAAACATGAGCTAAATGTGGAGTCCGATGTATAGGCCCTATCAAGAGGAACCAATATACCATGCCAGTGGTATAAAGGCATGCTAGCGTGATCACTAAAGTGATGCCCACAGAGGGGACTTATAACCTACTTGGCTAGTAGTTTTGGTACTATTTGGGTATGCTGAACACTAGTCCAACTAGGTATTATGCTACTACCAATGAATTAACTCTTTAACTGATTATGACTGAGTTTCTGTAAATATTGGATAACTCAAACTGAATATGCAAACTGAGAATGCAATAATTAATCTGGTAAGGATGCATTAATAACTGAGGCATGTATAACTAAATAACTAAAATATTTGACCTAGCATGTCTAATTCAAGAACTAAAGAAATACATAGCTAGGGTTCTAAAATTCATGCAATAAACTAAGTAATAATATGGTAATCTGATTTGGAACATATTAGTAACTAATTCATGATGATCTGTTGTAATTCTAGAAAACCTGGGTCTATTCATAATAAGGGAATCAAGTAACTAACTAAATTCTAGGGACCCAATGGGCGAAAGGAACCCACTAGTGAAATTTCGGATACTTGATGATTAATTCCACAAAGAAATCTTTCAGTTTCGACATTGGAATTGATGGAAAATTTTTGCGTTCATGAACTAGGGTTCTTGACCTTTTTCTCCTCTCTAACTTCTAATTTTCAAAGTTTTGATTAGTGATTTTGACTTAGGTAATTTCTAGTAATGTGTAGTCTTAAACTGACTAAATCCTCATTATTTAGGGTCTAAACGACGAAGCTTAGAGGCCAATCGAACAAGGAAAAGACTAAAAGACCCCTAAATTAAAAGCTGTCAGAATCACAGACGGATTCGACTCACGGTCTGTACCGGTCGACCAACATTTGTGAATGAGAGAAGAAAGTCAGCTGGCGAATCAACAGAGTTGACTGATGGACCGTAAGTCAATTGATGGTCCATACTAGTCGACCGTCGTTCAAGACTGAGAACTGGAAGTCAGGTGGTAATCAACATAGTCGACTGACGGTCCGTACTAATCAACCGTCATTCATGACTGATGGACCGTAAGTCGACTGACGGTCCGTAGTTGGATCCATCGCTGTCACCTGTAACTTCCGAAAATCTAGATTTTTGGTCTATTTTGGATACGGAGTGTCACATAGAGCATGAGAAAAAGCAACCAATAAGAGGAACACAGTGGATTATTAACTAGTGTAAGAATGACGCATGATATACTAATGGAGATCATCTCCTTCATGCCCTTGAAGTTTGTTGTTCAATGTAAACTTCTATGCATGAATTTTAAAGGTAGGAGATCTCATCATTAGTTTTCCAAAACAGTGTTCCGACACCAAAAAGTCACAAATACACAACTCAACTATTTAGCAGATGATGGGAGATTAACCAAATAACTCCCAAAAATCTCCTTTAACCTTATCACTCAATCTGTGATGGCGTTATGTTTTGGCATAAATATTATGCACTCATGTAATGGTCTAATTCTCTTTGCGTTTGAGAGAATTAGGTGTTGTTGTGTTTTCAATCAATAATAGAGAGAACCGATTGATTCCATATCTGAATGCTCCTATAAATTAGTTAGAAAAACAGGCCTAGTGATTTATTACCCTAATGCAGATCAATACAAATTGGTAACCATGAGTAACTTGGTTGAAAATTCTAACTTGTTCTACAATTCTTGCTTACTTTCATTGAAGCGATATGGCTGGTGGCGTGAAATCAAACATAAAACCAATAGTTTCATATCCTTACCTTATGGTAGTCCACCTGTATATTCACATTATTCTATGTATTTTCTCAATAGTGACGGTAGTGATCTAGATCTTGATACAAAGAAAGAAGAGGGTATACTCGTTTACCCTCCCGATTATATTGATCGTTATGATCTCAACTATGGAAATGTTTTGAATGGTAGATATATGAGTTGTAGCGATATATTGCTAGGTAGGGCGCAACTTTTTCATACCCTTGTATGTGTTTTAAGAAAGTACATAGTCATTTGCACTTATGCCATAGTGAGAGCTGTTGGAGGGTTTCCCAAACTTTGGACAACTTTATTTAAGGTCCGGATGGCAATATTATAGCATTTTTCAGTATGGATTGACAACAATCAAGTTTTTTTTTTTGGTACAACGTCCCCCAAAAAATTATCACGATCTATAAAATTATGATACCAACATCAATGTTTAGAAAAATATGGCAGTTCTGGACACAGTTTATTATGCCATGTATTGCTTCAACCCAACATTAGCTTGTGCCCATAAGACACCATCCAATTATGTAACGATTGCTCCATAGGCGTATATTTCTTAAAAGCTGGAAGACATAAGAAGATTTATTATCGATGGTACCAACTGTTTGAAGTTTAAGGCTTTAGTCTTTAAGTTTATGCCACAGAAGGAAATATATGAGAAAAGTAGCATGATCATACTTTAGAGAATGAATATATTAGTAGATTTGATGTTTACACTTCATTATCTTAACCATGAGTGTCAAACACCCACGATTCACTGTGATCAAAAACAACACAACATTCATTTTGATAAATATCTCACAACTCATTTGGGTGATTTTTTTTTAGGGAAACTCATTCCTGAATTCATTAATGAATCGGAACTATGGTAAAGATCATGAAGCGAATACGCCACATCTATTATTATATTCATCATCTAAACTATTGTCAGGATACTCTTCTCATGTATCTCCTTCTCTGACATGAACCGAAAGACTAAAGCTTTAAAGTTCAACTAGTTGGTGCCTTCGATAATAAATCTTCTCATGTCATCCAACTTTTGATGGATATACACCTGTTGACCAGCCGTTACATAATTGTAAGGATTCTTTTGTACATAATCTAATTAAATGTGTAAGAATTACATTAAATAATCAAGTGATTCCAAAAGTAAAATTTTTTAGTACACATTGATGTTGGTATCATACTCGTATAGATTATGATACTATTTTGAAGGATGTCATAACAGAAAAGACACTTGCTTCCTGTAGAAGGATGTTGTACCAAAAAACACACTTGCTTGTTGTCGATCCAGACTGTAAACCCTATAATATGACCATCTGGATCTAAAACAAAGTTGTCCAAAGTATACAAAACCCTCCAAAAGCTGGGTTTTCTACCATAAGTGCCAAAGACTATGTACTTCCTAAAATGCATACAAGGTTGAGTAAGCCTTGCGCTCTACTTATCCATATATCTCTTCTTCTCATATCCCTACCAGTCAATATTTTTCCGTAGCTGAGAATATAATGATTAATAAACTCGGTAGGGTCAATGAGTATACCTTATTTTCTCTTTTTATCAAGAGGTAGAACACTACTGTCACTTATAAGAAAATAGAATGAATCATTCCCATAAAATGTGGACTAGCGTAATGTAAGGATAAGAAACTATTTTTTCTCAATTGGATTTCCTGCCACAAGACAAATAGCCCAATTGAAAGTAATTAAAATTTGTAGAACAAGTCGGAATTTTAATCAAAATTACTTATGTTTACCAATTTGTATTGATCTGCATTAGGGTAATCAACCACTAGGACTGTTTTTTCTAACTCATTTCTTGGAGTATTCGGATAATGATGCTCTCCATCAAAGGGATTGAAAACATAATAACACCTAATTCTCTCAGATTCAAAGAGAATTAGACATTTACATGAACGCAAAATCTGTACGCCAAAACATAACATTGTCACATAATGAGTTATAGTGTTAAAGGAGATTTTTTGGATTTGTGTTTTTTGTTTCTCATAGTGTACTAAATAGATGAGTTATGTAGAAGTTACTTTTTGGCTTAGGAACAGTGTTTTGGAATATTCAGGATGAGATATCCTACCTTTAAGATTCTTGTATAGATGTTTACAGTGAATAACGAACATCAAGGGCCTGTGAGAGATTATATTCATTTCTATATCATCCATCAATTTTACACTCGCTGATAGACCAATGTGTTCCTCTACTCTATTGTTGTTTCTTATGCCCTTAATTTTTTCTGTTCTCTTTTGTGAGTCTATTAAGGAAGACAAAAATGTTTTGCTATAAAACAAATTGGTGTTAAATAGTATAAAACTTTATTAGGTAAATCTCCAAAGTGATTCGGTAGATTCAGTTGAACAATAAGTGAACTAGATATATAAACCTATAAAACATTATTCTAATTAAGAGACCAAACCAACAAATAATATACATTGTTGAAATACAATATTTATACAAGACATTGGAACAAAAGGATTAGGAAGAAATCAAAACAATATAAATACCACTAAATGAGAATCTTTACTATTATGAATAAGACTCAAATAAGAAAATCAATCCAATCAATCAAAAATAAATGACATATTGACAATTATGAATGAGGATAAAGAAACAAATCAACAGAATCAATAATAATATATAACAATCTTTACCTTTCACGCCCTGAGGGTACCCCTTGGACATCAACACGGGACATAGGATCACGAGTTGCACCAAGTTAACCCTGAGATGGCATATCATAAGCATACTAAAATATTACTGAATAAATATATTATGTAGAAGCTTAAACAGTGATAGCTAAAAGTGGGGAATATACAAGGCTGATCTGAATATATAATAGACTATAAGTTTAATAAAATCTGTAGGATTAAACTCAAAAGTAAAACTAAATCGAGTAATTTTTCTAAAAATCCTCTGTATGACTAAAGTTTATGGGATATGCCCAAATATAATACTAGGAATACTGAAAACTAAATAAAAAGACTAAAGTGTAAAGCAAGTACATTGTCCTCGAAGTATGATGACTCACCACTGAAGCTGCTGAAGTGAAGATTGGGAACCAATCTATGTGAGATATGAATGTTCAGTAGCCGAACCTACATCATGAAAGGATGTAGAACTGAGGATGTATAAGTACTTGGAATGTACTGAGCATGCATAATATAGGGTACTGCTGAGTAAAATACATAATTGTACAAAGCATACTAAGCAATAATATAATCGAAAATAAATGTAAATACTAAAGTAAACTGAAGGCTAAGATAAATGCAATGACCAATTACTAATCATGAATATGACATACTGAGACTAAATTTTTAAATATAAGTGAAGACTTGGTCAAATGTACTGATGTGTGACTGTGGCAGCTACTATTAATGGACATAAAACCACGTGACCTAAACATGAAGTCCGATGTATATGCCCCATCGAGAGGAGTCAATCTACCTTCAGAGGTATCAAGTCATTAATGAAGTTATCACTAAATTTGATGCCCAACATACAGGACTGATAAAACTACGGGGACACGCATTTCTGGAACTATGAGAGTAACTAATTGTAACACTTCGAAAGTCTAAGACGTGTTCTAGAGCCTAACATGAGTCTCAAAAGTTTTAGACACTATTTTAAGGTCTATTTTTAATGTATTTAAGTCATTTAGGAGGTTTAGAAATCAAAATGTCAAAGAACGTCGATGACATCCGAAAACTAGTTCAATGAGGTACTAGCGTGCCTTAGCCTATTTGACTATCTTTCGGAGTTGGAAATTGATGAATTTTTGTGGAAGGTTGTCTAACATGTATTAGGGTTGAATCATAGTAGAAACGTCAGGGTACGACTCCCCAAGGAACAACTAAGGGCCCTTGATGAGGACCCTTGCAAAAGTGGTTAAAGGATGTCAATAGACAGTGTCACCAACGAATGCCACCAACAGGCCGTTAGAGAATCGACGGGGAGTTTATGCCTCCGTAGATGGATACATAGAATGTTTTAACTTATCTACGAGTGTGCAAAACGCCCGTCGATGGACACACGATCCATCGATCGTGGACTCGTCTCTGCAGCCACTGTTTTGCTGCACGTTTTCATTTAATTCATTTAATTATTCTAATTAGTTAGGAGGTTAATTAGGGGTTAGTGGAGGTATAATTAAGTAAATTAACAACCTATATAAATACCATAACCTAATTAGACAAACCTAAGCTCTCATAAATTCTAAAACCCAAACACTCTTCCTTCACTCTTCTTTCTCTCTAAAGTTGAAGGACTCAATAGAAGGAAAGCTCAAGATGGGTTATAGGGATCCAATCACAAAAATTTCTTCATAAAACTTCATCAGACAATAAGTCATGGGATTCCTTTCACCTTTGGGACTTCTTTCCCCAAAGGGTTCCATCAAATTGATTTCAAAAGTATGAAATTCAAATGGGTCTTTTCCAATCTCGAAATTGATCTTGTGAATTAATTTATTTATGATTTATTTTTGATATTATGAATATATTAACATGTATTTTATCTGAATTATGTTATTTCTTGATGGATTGGTCTAGTTTGTAGAAGATGACTTATTCCCCTTAACCCTAGGTTGTGATTTTGACATGAATTGTGTAATGTTGGTTCAATTGAATTGGTTATTGGTTGAATTACTACTAGATAATTTTATTGTATCAATTATGAATAGATTAGGATGAATTATAGTCCTATCATGCTAGTTCTTGAGTAATTGATATTTATTATAACTTTGACCTAAGTCTGTTGTCTTATGTTATGAAGTAGTGATGAATTATGATGTAGTGATTCAATTGGCTTTATTGTTATGTTGGTTATTGATATGTGATAATATTACACCCTTATTGGGTTGATTTAAGTGTTTATGGTAAGCCCTTGATGATGGAATGTGAAGGAGACTTGGTAAGTCTTGTGATCCCTATTTTTTACTTCAATTGTTGTTACTTGAGATTGAGTGATGATGTTGCATTGAATTTGTCACGACTGGAATCTAGACTCCAATTACAAGACCTGCGTCGTTGACCTCTCAGAGGTCGCAGACAAGCCTACATATGTCGTCGTTACTTCATCTATGTTAATTTTAGCGGAAAATTTGAACTTTTCTTTACTTAACTTTATATTGGAAAACATTGATTTCGCATAATATAATCTACGTAAACTCATAAGCGTTCACAACAACCATCTAAATCAAGATAATCAAATGAAAGATATAGTCATAAATATAGAGTTGCCAAAATGGCACCAATATAATGTCTGAAAGTAAATACGAAAGAAACGCTAGTGGAATATATTCCACTAGTTCATGCCTACGTCTACGCTAGAATAAACCAGTAAGCATCCTCGAAAGCATGAGAGCCTACCAAATCCGGATGAAAGCTCCACATTCGGATAACTTTTGTGTCGACTCGTAAGCTCTAACGTCCAGCTGCACCTGCACCTAAAAGTAATAAATGTATGGGATTAGTACACACTTGTACTAAGTATGGGTAAATGCAAGCACACACCACGGACATGCATGATTTAGAATAGCTCTCTCCTAACGATATGAGTTATGGAAAGTCAAGTCAGTGGACTTGCCAAAATCGGATTAGGAAAGTCATGCCATGAGAGTAACATGCATCATCATACGTATCATATTGCACACAACACATAACATATTACATATAGCACATAACATATTGCATTTCATTTGTTCATATGCCACGAGACCTTGGAATCATGTACTTAACATTAGGACTACCCAAAATAAGGGCTCAACATATGGGACCTCAACTAGGGAGCCTTCTTTAGCAAACACAGAGTCTGCCTCATTCATTGATACGTACTTCATTTCATTTCATTCATAGTCTAGTGTAAACACCAGCTATACCTAGGATGTAGTTTAAGACTCTTATTGGGTTCAGTGTGCAATGACTAAGAATGACCTAGTGTCATTACATAAGTCTAGTTCACCTTTTGGTTATCCTACCCAAACACCTTTGGTATCGTTCATTTCATTGTGTGTATTACATGAGGCTGGCCTCATTCTTTCTTTGGGAACTTTAACTTTAATCGACATAGATAATGACTCACTCCATGAAATCCTGTGTGTACCCCACACCGAAAAGAGGTAGAATCACCGGCCAAAGTGAAACCAAAACATGCTAGCGTATATAGGGAATTGAACCCTGCTAGATCCCTATGTTAGCTGCTTAGGTTCAAAGACTAGGAGATATAAGGAGACCCATACCCGTCTGGACGGACAGTCTCATCTCATGAGAATTACACAAACCTCTGCCTTCCTGAAAGAAGGAATCGCCACTCATAGCTAGCCTATCGGTGCTCTGTATAAAGTTACATTACATTCATCTCATACATCATAGAAGCTGGATTCTAGCATGAGGGCATCATTGCTCATTAGATGATTTCTCATCTCATGATTAGTATTAAGTATGAATTAACTTTAATTGTTTCATTAGAGTGTTCATAGAGACTGGTCTCTTCATTAATTTTACACTCTCATAGGTGAGTACGTTTTTGGTAATATTTACTTAGTCTCATCTGAGATTGATCTCATATTTCACAATAGCCTCTTATCACGTTGTCACCACATTCATTAGTCTTAGCAGATTTGCCCTTTATAATTACTCACCCCTTTTTAAGTGAATGTTCATTTCATCATATGCCAATGCACTTGGCCTTTTAGTGTGTTTCACACTCTTACTTAACCTTTCTGGGGTCTCATCATTCATCACATAACATCTTAGGTACACTTACTTTATAAACGTATGCTGGACTTATGAGTCCACACACACAAGCCATGAGGCTTCATTCAGTTAATTTAAGTGATTCGTATTTGCCCAAGATTATGTGGTACAATACTTATGCATCTTGTGAGTATGCCAAGGTCTCAATTTTGATTCGTATAGGCAACCTTCATTAATTATGTAATCACGTAAGACTTATGTGTCAATACGGAATTGGGCAAGGGAACCCTATTTCAAATCCCTTGTATAACACTTCGTAAATTTTCTTTGTGATTTTCGTTGACATAAACTTCTTGGCTAGGGAACCCGAGATCAATTCCCCATACCTACACTTCCTTTCTTTCGCTTAGACTAAGAGGGTGTGGGATCGAACCCCCACAGCCTCACCTTATTTTAATTGCGTTTTCTCCTTACCTTCTCATTCGGCCAAGAGGTTGTGGGTTCCAATCCCACATACCTCATTTTTATTATTTCTTTATTTCATTTTCTCCTCTCTCCTTCATCCGTCCAAGAGGTTGTGGGTTCGAACCCCACACGCCTCACTTCATTTTCTTTCATTTTTCTCCTAACTTTTCACTTGAGCTTTACCCCATTTTGAATCCTCCTTACCTCACTTTATTATTTAACTTTTTTTATAACTTGTATATGCTGAGGTCTTGTGTTCAATCCCCACTGACCTCATGCATTTTAAAAATATTTTTAAAAGTAACATTTTTAACAGTAAGCTGCCGAAAACAAATGTTAAATGTTAGATTTAGGACAATTTTCGTGTAGCATCTAGTGCATCTTTAGATGAGTTTTCATGGTTACTTTTGGACATTTGATCACCTTTTTGTAGTCCATTTGCTCACCTTCTTTCACATTAATCATTAAGACATTTCGAGTAGATTTTAGGGAGATCTTTAGGTGCATTTTCAAGGTTACTTTCAATCAAGAATTTTCATTCAATACAGCAAATTTGAAATCATATGAACATCACGTTTTTAACATATTCATACACGTAAAATACAACAATTAAACATGTCAAATTCGATGCTTCAAGCCGAGACTAAAATCACAGTACACATGTGCACCCACAAGTTAACATATCACACATTTTCGGAAACACTTCTTGCATTTCTACATAATTACGAATACACATTAAAACACGTAATTACAACCAGCCCTAATATCATCTACCAGAAGTCATACCAACGCATACTTGAATCTTTCAAAGGATCTAATGACAGGGGCATGCAACGGGGACAACCTTAGTTTTTGATTGTGAATAGTCTGAACCTTAGGGGTCTCTTAGGAAAGGGACCAAGAGGAAAGAAAACCCATACCTGAAGTCGTTCAATGGGGTTCTAACGTGCTGCCAAAACCCCCACTTAGCCAACGTCTCACCACCAAAATCACAAGCACAATCCGTCGAGAACTTGATTTTTACTTTTCGTTTGTAAACTTATTTTGCTTTTGAGTTTGAGCGATCAAGTTATTGAATGTGGATGAACTTTGTTCTATTTTTATTCTGTTCTTTTGTTTTACTAAAAGTTGAGCGTGAAACTGAAAGAGGAGTAGAGAGAAACGTGTGATAGTGTTAGCTTAGGATTAGGAGATTAGGTGGAGACTTAGTCAAGTTAGGACTTCTCTTTATTAATAAAAAATCTAATTTTTTTCCTTTTTCCTAAGTCAGCAATTTAAATATTAAATAATTTAATTAATTCACTAAATACAATTAATCAATTAAATCATTCCTTCCACCAAGGCTCGAACCAGCGTGGAACTAGATTTCGGTTAAAGGGTCAAATTCGGCCACCTCTACCCCAATTGCCCCTTAACCATATTAATTAATTAATTAATTAATTATTTGGGGTAATAACAATACTACCCTTATCTTGGAAAAGACCATTTTATCCCTAGACCCTCTAAACATAAGATTACCCCTTTTAAGTCCGATAAAACTCATCCGAGTGAATCTCTTCAATTCGGGTGCCTTACATAGTTGGTTCTCACCTTGCCTAGCTCAACTAACTCACCAAGTTGGTTGGCTTGGCTAGTGCATAGGTTCTGAGGTCTGGTTCTACGCGCAACAAGCCATGTGATCCCGGTCTAATCCATGCATTCTAGGTACGTTTAAGCATTACTTCGCATAGTTATTTTCGGTTTATTACATTAAACCCCCCCCTAAGGAACATTCGTCCCCGAATGACACTACTCTTTACTAGCAATAAGTAAGTCATCTATAGAACGTATGCATACATAGGTAATTCAATACTCCTCATTGGTGAATATCTGATTCACATATTAACATGATCGTGCACATCCTTGAAACCTACTAGTAGCTTTACATTAATAGACTAAGTAACTCTTTCCTAAACTATTCTCATCAAAGCATACAACATAAGTAAACATATAAGTCACACAAATCAGAAACCAACATGATGACTCAAACATATTAACCTCATACTAGTGCATAAAAACCATACACAGTTAAACACATGAAAGACTAATTAAGGCTACGCACCCGAGACATCACCAGAAGTACCTTCCCCTGCACCCCTAGACTTGAGTACGAAGAATCGTTGCCTCCTTGGAGCCTCTTCACTTGGACCATTAGGCTGAACTTTCTCCTTCCCTTGTACTCGACTTCTCCTATTCGGACAATCTTTCATCAAGTGACCCGGTTTTGCACAACTGTAACAAGCGTTAGAGCCCATCATAAACTCTCCTCCACGCAGTTTTCCACACTTCCTGCAAGGTGGTCTCTCCTGAGGTGTATCTACTTCATTGTTTCTCTTAACTATGGGCTCGGAATCCCTATCATAGAGACCCTTGGATGAACTTGACTCCCCTTGGTGGGAGAGTCCCTTCTTAAACCTGGGCTTATACCTGATTTAAGTACTACTCATCCTGGAAAAATTCTCCTCAGCTTGCCTTGATCTGTTCCATGCCCTAGTGTGCTTCCTCTTCCTGCTTTCCTCCACTTGCTGGACATGGACCATAAGCTTAGAAAGGTCCATGCTGTCATGCAGCATAGCTGCCCTACACTCCTCCTCAAGATCCTGTGCAATCCCTGTCAAGAATGTACTCATCTCATATCTACCGTTAGACACAAGAGAAGTGGCATACCTTGAAAGTTTTATGAACTTCAGGGAGTAATCCCTGACTGACATCGAGCCCTGCTTAAGGTTGATGAATTACTCAACCTTAGCCTCCTTCATTTCTCTGGGAAAGAACCGCTCCAAAAAAACCGTCTTGAAAGATCCCAAGTAATAGGACCTCTTCCTAAGGCCCTGCTATCCTGCCACATCTTATACCAGGATTGAGCTACACCCTTTAGCTGGTAGGATGCCAGCTCAGCCTTCTCCACATTAGTCAAACCCATTGCACACAGTATCTTGTGGATCTCATCCACAAACTCCTGGGGTCCTCCGCAGTCTTAGATCCAGTGTAAACGGGAGGATTCATCCTCGTGAAGTCCCTTAACCTGCTAGCTATGGTGCTGGCAGGTGGGTTCTCTCTGGGAATACCTCGTTGCTCCACCTGGACTTTCATAGCCTGAGCTTGTAAAGTGATGGCTTATGCCATCTGTGCCAGGGCTGTCCTAGCTTCTCCATCTGTCAACCTAGCTGGGTTAACAGGCATCTCCATTTTAGCAGCTGGAGCCTGGGGTGGAACTTGGTTGTTCCCAACAGCTGCTCCTACTTTTCTTCGAGCAGCGTTCCCCCTTGTGTTCATTTTCTGAAAGAAATAAGAATTGATGTTAGATACGCTCATAACACCAACAAATCAGACATTAAGGAGAGCACAATAAGATAAAAAGAAGGGAAATTTTCCTACGCATCATGCAATCTCTAATTCATGATAGTGGTGCACTTCACTACCATAAGTTAGAAACTACTCGATGTGGTTGATGTGAACTTATTATCCTTGGAATTTAACCTAATGATCTTATACCAACTTTGTCACGACTGGAATCTAGACCCCAGACGAGACCGGCGTCGTTGACCTCTCAGAGGTCGCAGACAAGCCTACATACGTCGTTGTTACTTCATCTAGGTTAATTTTAGCGGAAAATTTGAACTTTTCTTTACTTAACTTTATATTGGAAAACATTGATTTCGCATAATACAATCTACGTAAACTCATAAGCGTTCAAAAAAACCATCTAAATCAAGATAATCAAATGAAAGATATAGTCATAAATATAGAGTTGCCAAAATGGCACTAATACAACGTCCGAAAGTAAATACGAAAGAAACGCTAGTGGAACATACTCCACTAGTTCATGCCTACGTCTACGCTAGAATAAACCAGTAAGCATCCTCGAAATCATGAGGGCCTACCAAATCCAGATGAAAGCTCCACGTCCGGATAACTTGTGCGCTGACTCGTAAGCTCTAACGTCCAGCTGTACCTGCACCTAAAAGTAGATAAATGTATGGGATTAGTACACACTTGTACTAAGTATGGGTAAATGCAAGCACACACCACGGACATGCATGATTTAGAATAGCTCTCTCCTAACGATATGAGTTATGGAAATTCAAGTCAGTGGACTTGAAAAAATCGGATTAGGAAAGTCATGCCATGAGAGTAACATGCATCATCATACGTATCATATTGCACACAGCACATAACATATTACTTATAGCACATAACATATTGCATTTCATTCGTTCATATGCCACGAGACCTTGGAATCATGGACTTAACATTAGGACTTCCTAAAATAAGGGCTCAACATATGGGACCTCAACTAGGGAGCCTTCTTTAGCAAACACAGAGTCTGCCTCATTCATTCATACGTACTTCATTTCATTTCATTCATAGGCTAGTGTAAACACTTGCTATACCTAGGATGTAGTTTAAGACTCTTATTGGGTTCACTGTGCAATGACTAAGAATGACCCAGTGTCATTACATAAGTCTAGTTCACCTCTTGGTTATCCTACCCAAACACCTTCGGTATCATTCATTTCATTGTGTGCTTTACATGAGGCTGGCCTCATTCTTTCTTTGGGAACTTTAACTTTAACCGACATAGATAATGTGAGCTCCATGAAATCCTATGTCTACCCCACAACCAAAATAGGTGGAATCACCGGCCAATGTGAAACTAAAACATGCTAGCGTATATAGGGAATTGAACCCTGCTAGATCCCTATGTTGGCTGCATAGGTTCAAAAACTACGAGATATAAGGAGACCCACACCCGTTTGGATGGACAGTCTCATCTCATGAGAATTACACAAACCTCTGCTTTCCCGAAAGAAGGAATCGCCACTCATAGCTAGCCTATCGCTGCTCAGTATAAAGTTCCATTACATTCATCTCATACATCATAGAAGCGGGCTTCTAGCATGAGGGCAACATTGCTCATTAGATGATTTCTCATCTTATGATTAGTATTAAGTATGAATTAGCTTTAATACTTTCATTAGAGTGTTCATAGAGACTGGTCTCTTCATTAACTTTACACTCTCATAGGTGAGTACGTTTTAGTAACATTTACTTAGGCTCATTTGAGATTGCTATCATATTTCACATTAGCCTCTTATCATGTTGTCACCACATTCATTAGTCTTAGCACATTTGCCCTTCATAATTACTCACCCCTTTTTACGTAAATGTTCATTTCATCATATGCCAACGCACTTGGCCTTTTAGTGTGTTTCACACTCTTACTTAATCCTTTTGGGGTCTCATCATTCATCACATAACATCTTAGTTTCACTTACTTTATAAACGTATGCTGGACTTATGAGTCCACACACACAAGCCATGAGGCTTCATTCATAGTTCATTTAAGTGATTCGTATTTGCCCAAGATTATGTGGTACAAGACTTATGCATCTTGTAAGTATGCCAAGGTCTCAATTTTGATTCCTATAGGCAGCATTCATTAATTATGTAATCACGTAAGACTTATGTGTCAATACGGAATTGGGCAAGGGAACCCTATTTCAAATCCCTTGTATAACACTTAGTAAATTTTCTTTATGATTTTCGTTGACATACACTTCTTGGCTAGGGAACCCGAGATCAATTCCCCACACCTACACTTCCTTTCTTTCTTTTCTTGATTTTGTCTTAAACATTTAGGCCTGGGGGACCCAAGACCGAATCCCCACGCCCACATTCTTTTTTTTTCTTTACTTGATTCATTTGCTTAGACTAAGAGGGTGTGGGATCGAACCCCCACAGCCTCACCTTATTTTAATTGCATTTTCTCCTTACCTTCTCATTCGGCCAAGAGGTTGTGGGTTCCAATCCCACATACCTCATTTTTATTATTTCTTTATTTCATTTTTCTCCTCTCTCCTTCATCTGTCCAAGAGGTTGTGGGTTCGAACCCCACACGCCTCACTTCATTTTCTTTCATTTTTCTCCTAACTTTTGACTTGAGCTTTACCCCATTTCGAATCCCCCTTACCTCACTTTATTATTTAATTTTTATAACTTGTATATGCTGAGGTCTTGGGTTCAATCCCTACTGACCTCATGCATTTTAAAAATATTTTTAAAAG
Organism: Solanum sitiens; assembly: GCA_016801875.1. NCBI lineage: Eukaryota > Viridiplantae > Streptophyta > Magnoliopsida > Solanales > Solanaceae > Solanum > Solanum sitiens. The sequence continues at coordinate 639,843 of JABWTJ010000187.1, read as the reverse complement.
TAACATTTTTAACAGTAAGCTGCTGAAAATAAATTTCCAGTATGCTGGAAATTTGTTCACCCTTTTTGCAGCCCTTTTTCTCAACTTTAAAATGTTAGATTTAGGACAATATTTGTGTAGCATCTAGTGCATCTGTAGGTGAGTTTTCATGGTTACTTTCGGACATCTGATCACCTTTTTGCAGTCCATTTTCTCACCCTCTTTCGCGTTAAACATTAAGACATTTCGAGTAGTTTTAAGAAAGATCTTTAGGTGCATTTTCAAGGTTACTTTCAATCAAGAATTTTCATTCAATTCAGCAACTTTGAACTCATATGAACATCACGTTTTTAACATATTCATACACGTAAAATACAACAATTTAACATGTCAAATTCCATGCTTCAAGCCGAGACTAAAATCACAGTACACATGTGCACCCACAAGTTAACATATCACACATTTTCGGAAACACTTCTTGCATTTCTACATAATTCCAAATACACATTCAAACACGTAATTACAACCAGCCCTAAAATCATCTACCAGAAGTCATACCAACGCATACTTGAATCTTTCAAAGGATCTAATGACAGGGGCATGCAATGGGGACAACCTTAGTTTTTGATTGTGAATAGTGTGAACCTTAGGGGTCTCTTGGGAAAGGGACCAAGAGGGAAGAAAACCCATACCTGAAATCGTTCAATGGGGTTCTAACGTGCTGCCAAAACCCCCACTTAGCCAACGTCTCACCACCAAAATCACAAGCATAATCCTTCGAGAACTTGATTTTTACTTTTCATTTGTAAACTTATTTTGCTTTTGAGTTTGAGCGATTAAGTTCTTGAATGTGGATGAACTTTGTTATATTTTTTTTCTGTTCTTTTGTTTTACAGAAAGTTGAACGTGAAAGTGAGAGAGGAGTAGAGAGAAACGTGTGGTAGTGTTAGCTTAGGATTAGAAGATTAGGTGGAGACTTAGTCAAGTTAGGACTTCTGTTAATTAATAAAAAATCTGAGTTTTTTCCTTTTTCCTAAGTTAGCAATTTAAATATTAATTAATTTAATTAATTCACTAAATACAATTTAATCAATTAAATCATTCCTTCCACCAAGGCTCGAACCCGGGTGGAGCTAGATTTCGCTTAAAGGGTCAAATTCAGCCACCTCTACCCAAATTGCCCCTCAACCATATTAATTAATTATTTGGGATAATTACAATACTACCCTTAGCTTGGAAAAAAACATTTTACCCCTAGACCCTCCAAACATAAGATTACCTCTTTTAAGTCCGGTAAAACTCATCCGGGTGAATCTCTTCAATTCGGGTGCTTACATAGTTGGTACTCGCCTTGCCTAGATTAACTAACTCACCAAATTGGTTGGCTTGGCTAGTGCATAGGTTCTGAGGTCTGGTTCTACGCGCAACAAGTCGTGTGAACCCAGTCTAATCAATGCATTCTAGGTACGTTTAAGCATTACTTCGCATAGTTATTTTCGGGTTGTTACAGAATTATATCTTGTATTAGGATTGATTGGATTGGTATGATGTTGAATTTAAATGTATTGACTATGGTTTGTGTGGTGTTGGATAAGATGTAAATGATAAAAGGATGGTTATAACTTAACAATGTGCTTTATCATGATGTGATTATGAATGTGCTATCCTCACTTATATGAATTGTAATGAAAGGACTATACTCATTCAATTCTTATTGAGCTATGATGATGATGTTGTTTATACAAGCGATAGACCCTATGAACTAGATTAAGCTATGATGATTAATAAAGACATTAAAGACATTTCAAAGGGGACTCTATCTTAGCACGGAGTGAACTAGAGTGAGAAGTGTCCCTTCCCACATTGGGAAGGTAGGATCACTAATGTACTCTTTAGATTGGAGACTATAATGCATGTAGCATAAGGAGGGTCCCAACTATATCTCCTAGATCTTAAAATATGTTGCCCCTATAGGAATACTAGGTAGTGGATCCACGTAGTTACTATGTTTCATGTTTTGGTACTACCTTGGAAAGTAGTCCACTTTCCATCAGTGTAGGGTTCCATGACACCGGATTCCACATTAGCTCATGTGGTCTATGTCGGTTAAGGCAAGATGTTCCCAAAAGTTAAAATGAACTAAATGAATGAAGTCTAACTAGGATGACCTAAGGGGTTTAGCTTAGTCTAGTTAGGGGTATCGGACTGTACCTAAACATTGCACTAGTTAGTCATGAGAGAAGTCTTAGGAGGATGTTCTTATATATGTACATGTTTATAATGGTACATGATATGTATATGATGATCTTGCACATTGATGATACTACATGATGATTAATTTCACTTATGAAAATGTGTTGGTTTATATTTCTAAAGTATGATGATATGTACTCTTAAATGATATGTTATGTGAAGTTGGTTATTAGTCATGGTTCTTATTGGGTTTACTTGATTGAGTAAGGTTATGGGGCTTTGCTTGGTCATTGTACTTGTTGACTTAATGCAGGTTCATGGGTAATTGTCTTGCTTTGGTTATGTTATAATGAACTCTTTTTATGCTTGTGGCTATTCTAACTTGATGATAGAATTGTTTGACTATGTGTTTAATTATATGATATGCATGTTTGCTTGACTAGATTTAGCATTGTTGGTCTTGTGATGTACTTTCCTATGACTTAATAATATATCTTAATAATTGGTATGGTCTTCCTTAATGTGTATAAGGCTTTTCAAAGTAAATTACATACTTTAATGAAATGTCCCTTTTTAGCATGATTTCCTGATATATGTATGTATGGTCTCATACTTAGTACACGTGGTTTACTAACCCCATTTTCTCCCTTTTTGCCCAACATTTTAGGTTCCGGTCGTTGAAGGGCTTTAAGATTACTTTGAAGGAAGACTTGGATCATTCATCAGAGTTGGGTAGGTCTTCACTTTCCGAGGGCAATGCCAATATCAAGCTGATGAAGTTGTTCTAGTTTTATGACTCTTATGTTCTTTCATTTTCATTTGAGTTCTAAACATTGTATAGCCTATATGTGAATTTATTACGTTGATGTATGGGCTAGGCTCAAATTTTTATACTCTTGTTAGACGTTTATGAGATGAGACATCCATTTGAGACTATGTTATATCTTATATATCTATGTGAAATAAAAGTAGAAGACTATGTAATCTTCCTATATGAAAGGTCTATGTATACTCGATATAAATAATATGTGTATGTAGAGGCCTATGTAAACCTCAATGTAGAAGTAATGAAAAGTATTTAAATTTTCCATATTTTGACATATGAGTGTAATGATGTAAGCTAAGAGGCTAGTCTTAGTACTCAAAGAGGATGACGACACCGGTTACGTCTAGGGGGTGCTTCCCAGATGTGACAGACTTGGTATCAGAGCATGAGGTTAAATATCTTCGTGTAGATGTCTCTCTCAACCACGTCTATGTAGATTCGTATTCATAATTGTGAAGCGCGCCACACTTATGAATCGGAACCTATGTGATGCTTAGGAAACTTTCACTTTCTTGGAAGTCCAATATCGTGCCTCTAGAGTTTTGACTATACATGCTTTTTGTATCTAATCCTTTTATTGTGATTATAGGTAATGAATACTTGAAGGAACGCGGCACGAAGAGTTGAAGAAGAGATTGCCAATGCGGGAGCTCCTCCCCGAGGCAATCAAGTTCATCCTCTTGAAGAAGATATTAATGATGACCAAGCTCTGGTCAATCTTCCTCCTTTGACATATGGTGACATAAGGACTGCTCTTCTCCACATGGCCCAATCCATTACTACTAAAGCACAAGCCGTCACTACCCAAGCTCAAGCCATGATGGCCCAAGCTAATCTGGAGGTTATACCCCGAGCCAACCAACATGTTGGTACCATGGCCTTCATTTTAGGGATTTCACTAAGATGAATCCCCCTAATATATATGGGTCCAAGGTTGAAGAATACCCCCAAGATTTTATTGATGAAATCTACAAGATCCTTTATTCTATGGGGTTTACTACTAGTGAGAAGGCCGAGTTAGCCACTTACCAACTCAAGGATGTGGCCCAAGCGATGTACGTCCAAATGGAGGGACAATAGGCCTTTGAGGGGTGGACCGGTGACTTGGAATGTGTTCAAAAATGCTTTCCTTGATAGATTATTTCCTAGGGAGAAGAGGGAAGCCAAAGTGGTGCAGTTTATCAACCTTCATCAATGAGGTATTAGTGTTCTTGAATACTCCTTGAAATTTACTAAATTGTCAAAATATGCTCCTTCTTTGGTTTCCGATCCTAGGGATGAAATGAACCGCTTTGTGATAGGAGTATCATATGTCTTACAAGAAGAGTGCCATTTGGCTATCCTACATGACAATATGAACATTTATCGTCTCATGGTTTATGCTCAACAAGTGGAATAAGCAAGGGCTAAAATAAAGAGTAGAGATGCCAAGAGGGGAAGATCTTTTTATAGTGTTTTTTCAAAGGGTAGGCTTGATATCCTAGATAACCCTAGGTTCAAGAAGAGGGTTTCTAATCAAGTTCCATCCAAATTCCCTAAGGCTAGGGATGATAGGGTGTCTAACCCTAAGCCTCAAAAGGGAAGGGGTACTAGTTCAGCAACCAAGAAGCCAACTTGTGGAAGGTGTGGCAAGAAGCATTATGGTGATTGTCTTAAGGGAACGGATAATTGTTTTGGTTGCGGTAAAAGTGGGCACAAGGTTTGAGATTGTCCAAATGTGAAGGGGCAAGACAAGGATTGTGGGCAAGCAAGTGGCTATAATGATGCTCCGAAGAAGAATACCTTTTATGTTCTCCACTCTAGTGGTGAGAAAGAGACTTCCCCAGATGTGGTGACCGGTATGTTGAAAGTCTTCTCTATTAATGTATATGATTTACTTGATCCCGGTGCTACCTTGTCATTTGTTACTCCTCTAGTATCTAAAAATTTTGACATTTTGAGCGATATCTTGTATGAACCTTTTATGGTGTCTACCCCGGTGGGTGAGTCGGTTGTTGCAAAAAGGGTGTATAGAAAATTGTCCTATAATGTTTCCCAGTAGAGTTACTCATGTAGAACTAGTAGAACTTGATATACTTGATTTTGATGTCATATTGAGTATGGATTGGTTGCATGCTTTCTTTGCCTCTATAAATTGTAGAACGAGGGTGGTGAAGTTTAACTTTCCAAATGAGCCCATTTTAGAGTGGAAGGGGGGGGGGGGATTTTATTCCTAGAGGTCGTATCATTTCTTGTTTGAAAGCTTGTAAAATGATCTATAAAGGGTGTTTATACCATATAGTAAGAGTCCAAGATTTAGACTCTAAAATTCCTCCCATTGAGTCGGTACCGTTAGTGAGGAAATTTCCGGAGGTCTTTCCTAATGATTTGGTATCGACTTGTTACCAGATACAAATCCTATTTAAATTCCTCCTTATAGATGGCTACGACCGAATTGAAATAGTTGAAGGCTCAACTCGAAGATCTACTAGACAATGGCTTCATTAGACCTACTATTTCTCCATGGGGTGCTCCGGTTTTGTTTGTGAAAAAGAAGGATGGGTCCCTTAGAATGTGCATCGATTATCACCAACTCAATAAAGTAACTATTATCAACAAGTATCCTCTCCTTCGGATTGACGACTTGTTTGATCAAATCCAAGGGGCAAGCTACTTTTCTATGATTGACTTGAGATTGGGGTATCACCAACTTAGGGTGAGAGGTGAGGATATACCAAAAATGACATTTCGGACTAGATATGGTCACTATGAGTTCTTAGTAATGTCCTTTGGTATCACTAATGCCCCGGCGACATTTATGGATCTTATGAATAGGGTGTTTTGAAGCTACCTAGATTCATTTGTCATTGTCTTCATTGATGGTATATTCGAAAAATTAGGTGAACACATAGACCATTTGAGGGTGGTGTCATAAGTGCTTAAGGAACACCAATTATTTTGCAAGTATGGAAAATGTGATTTTTGGTTGAGGTTGGTGGCGTTTCTTGGTCATATCATCTGTAGTGAGGGAGTTGAGGTTGATCCAAGGAAAACCGAGACGGTGAAAAATTGTCCTAGACCATTGACTCTAACTGACATTAGGAGTTTCTTGGGTCTAGCGGGTTATTATAGGAGGTTTGTGGATGGTTTTGCGTCCATTGAATCTCCCTTGACTACTTTGACCTAAAAGAGTAATAAATTTGAGTGGTCAGAGTCATGTGAGAGAAGCTTCCAAATCTTGAAAGATAGGCTTACTTCCGCTCCGGTGTTGACTCTACCGGAGGGTACCAAGGGTTTAGTTGTGTATTGTGATGCATCCTGAGTGGGTTTAGGGTGTGTGCTTATGTAATATGGGAAAGTGGTAACCTATGCTTTAGCTAAATTAAGGTGCATGAGAGGAACTATCCAACTCATGATCTTGAGTTAGCAGCCGTGGTATTTGACTTGAATATATGGAGGCATTACTTGTATGGTGTTCATGTTGATGTGTATACCGACCACAAGAGTCTCCAATATGTGTTTACTCAAAAAGAGTTGAATCTCTAACAAATAAGGTGGTAGGAATTGTTGAAAGATTACGACATGAGTGTTCTCTATCACCCCGGCAAGGCAAATGTGGTTGCGTATTATATAAGTCGTATGACCATGGGTAGTGTGTCTCATGTAGAGGAAACCAAGAAAGACCTAGTGAAAGATGTTCATAGGTTGGCTATATTGTGTGTTAGATTGGAAGATTCTCCAAATGGTGGTTTCATGGTCCATCATAACTCCGAGTCATCTTTAGTGGTTGAGGTGAAGTCCAAACAACACCTTGATCAACCATTGATGGAGTTGAAGGAATCGGTTCTTGGTAAGCTTAATGAGTCATTCTCCTTAGGGGGGGATGGTGTCTTGAGGTATCAACGAAGGTTGTGTGTTCCCAATGTAGATGGTTTGAGGAGTTGGATCCTTGAGAAATCTCATGGGTCCCGTTACTCCATTCATCCGGGTTCGACAAAGATCTACCATGACCTTAGGGAAGTGTTTTGGTGGGAATGTTTGAAATGGACATAGAGGAATTTGTTGCAAAGTGTCCAAATTACCAACAAGTTAAAGCCGAACACCAAAAGCCAGGTGGTTTACTTCAAGAAATCCAAGTTTCTACTTTGAAGTGGGAAGACATCAATATGGATTTTGTGGTAGGTTTGCCTCGGACACAAAAGCAATAAAACTCTATATGGTTGGTTATGGATATGTTGACCAAATCCGTTCATTTTATTCCTGTCAAGTCTACCTATTCGACGGACAATTATGCAAGGATGTTCATAGATGAGATTGTGTGTCGCCATGGTATTCCATTATCCATCATATCAGATGGGGGTGCACAATTCACATCTATGTTTTGGAGGTCGTTCCAAAAAAGGCTGGGTAACAAGGTGAAGTTAAGCACCACTTTTCATCCCCAAACGGATGGTCAAGCGGAGCATACTATTCAAACCCTTGAGGATATTCTTAGAGATTTTATCATTGATTTAAAGAAAAATTAGGATAAGCATTTGCCTTTGGTGGAATTTGCCTACAACAATAGCTACAATTCCTCTATATCTATGGCTCCTTACGAAGCCTTGTATGGTAGGAGATGTAGATCTCCAATTGGGTTGTTTGAAGTGGGTGATTCTTCACTTATGGGTCCCGATTTGATTTATAAGACTTTGGAGATGGTTCATATCATAAGGAATATCTTGCAAACAGCCTATAGCCGGCAAAAGTCTTATGTTGAACATAGGAGAAGGGAATTAGAGTTTCAAGAAGGTGATAAAGTGTATTTGAAAATTTCGCCTATGAAAAGTGTGGTTAGATTTGGAAAAAAGGGGAAGTTGAGTCTTAGTTATGTGGATCCCTATGAGATCTTGCAAAAAATTGGTAATGTGACATCTAAGTTAAAGTTGCCTAGTGAATTGACTTCGGTTCATATGGTTTTCCATGTTTCTATGCTTAAGAAGTGTATCGGTGATCCCGAGTCTATTCTTCCTATTGAGGGTCTTGGTGTGAAGGATAACCTCTCCTATGAGGAGGTTCCGGTTCAAATCCTTGATAGACAAGTAAAGAAGTTGAGGAACAAAGAGGTGGCTTCCGTAAAGGTGTTATGGAAAAACCACCTAGTTGAGGGAGCAACATGGGAGGCCGAGGCGACATGAATTCCCGTTACCCTCATATTTTTGATAACTAAGGTTAGTTATTCCTCTTAATAATGAAAACAATGAATAAAAATTGAAGTTGCTTCATTTTTGGCGAAGGTATGGAAAAATGTGCATTTTTGGTGTTATTACAGTGAATTTATAGAGAAATTGTTCAGATTGACTTGAACATTTTTAAATTCTTCTTGTTTTGAGTTATGTTGTGCATTTTGATATGATGAGTCTTTATTAAATGATATTGAGCATATTGGTAAGTTTAGTTTTGGCATAATTGACTCATATATGATATGTTGTGCTCATGTTGTTGTGTGCAAAGGAAATTCCTCATAATGTGATTCTGAGCCTTATGTGGGCGAATTTGAAGTCTTGAATTGCTATGTGTAAAAGACTTGAGTGAAGTTATATGGATTTATGTTGTAATTCATGTTGTTATCTATTGTTTATTAGTTGGGCTGCTAGTCTTGAGTCTATTGCCTCCTTTCAAACGATTTTAGTGTCATTCGGGGATCAATGTTCCTAAGTGGGGATATTGTAACACTTCGAAAGTCTAAGATGTGGTCTACAGCCTAAAATGAGTGTAAAAAGGTTTGGAAACCGTTTTAAGGTTTATTTTAATGTATATAAGTCATTTACAAGGTTTAGAAATCAAAACGTCAAAGAACGTCCACGACATCCGAAAACTAGTTCAATGAGGTACTAGCGTGCCTTAGCCTATTTGACTAGCTTTTCTGAGTCGTAAATTGATGAATTTTGGTGAAGGGTGTATAACATGTATTAGGGTTGATTCATAGTAGAAATTTTTGGGTACGACTCCCCAAGGACCAACTAAGGTCCCTTGAGGAGGACCCTTGCAAAAGTGGTTAAAGGCTATCAATAGACAGTGTCACCAACGAATGCCACCACTGGTCCGTTGGTGAATCGACGGGGCGTTGATTCCACCGTCGATGGACACTTAGAATATTTGACCAAGGTACTGTTTTGACAAGTCTCTGAACTTATCGCCGAGTGTGCCGCACGGAGAGAACAATGCCCGTTTATGGACACACGATCCGTCGATCGTGGTCTCGTTTGTGGAGCCACTATTTTGCTGCACGTTTTCATTTAATTCATTTAATTAGTTGGCTTAGTTAGGAGGTTAATTAGGGGATATTGGAGGTCTAATTAAGTTAATTCACAACCTATATAAAGACCCTAACCTAATTAGACTAACCTAAGCTCTCATAAATTCCAAAAACCAAACTTTCTTAAGTTTCTATTCTTTCTCTCTCAAGTTGAAGAACTCCATAGAAGGCTAGAAAAGGTGGGTTATAGGGCTCCAATCACCAAAGTTTCTTCATCAATCTTCATCAAACAATAAGGTATGGGATTCCTTTTACCTTTGGGACTTCATTTCCCAAAGGGTTCTATCTAATTGATTTCAAAAGTATAAAATTCAAGTAGGTCTTTTCCAATGTTGAAATTGATCTTTTGAATTACTTTGTTTATGATTTATTTTGGATATTATGAATATATTAACATGTATTATAACTCAATTATGTTATTTCTTGATGGATTGGTCTAGTTTGTAGAAGATGACCTATTCCCTTTAACCCTAGGTTGTGATTCTTCACATGAATTGTGTAATTTAGTTTAATTGAATTGGTTATTGGTTGAATTACTACTAGATGATGTTATTCTATCAATTATAAATATATTAGGATGAATTATAGTCCTATCATGCTAGTTCTTGAGTAATTGATCTAGATTATAACCTTGATCTAATCTCTTGCCTTAAGCTATGAACTAGTGATGGATTAAGATGTAGTGATTCAATTGGCTTTATTATTATGTTGGTTATTGATATGTGATGACATTACACCCTTATTGGGTTGAGTTAAGGGTTGATGGTAAGACATTAATGTTGGAATGTGAAGGAGACTTGCTAAGTCTTGTGATCCCTATTCTTTACTTCAATTGTGGTTACTTGAGATTGAGTGATGATATTGCATTAAAGTATAACTTGTATTAGGATTGATAGGGTTGGTATAATTTTGAATTGAAATGTCTTAACTATGGTTTGTGAGGTGTTGGCTAAGATGTAAATGATATAAGAACGGTGATAACTTATCAATGTGCCTTATAATGATGTGATTCTGTAATGTGCTAACCTCATTTATATGAATTGTAATCTAAGGAATATACTCATGCAATTCTCATTGAGTTGTGATAATGATTATTATACAAGGGATAAAACCTGTGACCTACATTAAGCTATGATGATTAATAAAGACATTAAAGACATTTCAAAAGGGACTCTAACTTAGTACCGAGTGAACTAGAGTGAGGGGTGTCCCTTCCCACATAGGTAAGGTAGGATCACTAATGTACTCTTGAGATTGTAGACTATAATTCATGTAGTATAAAGAGGGTCCCAACAATATCTCCTAGTTCTTGAACTATGTTGCCCCCATAGGAATACTAGCTAGTGGATCAACGTAGTTGCTATGTTTCATGTTTTTGTACTACCTTGGCAAGTTCTCCGCCTTCCTTCGGTGTAGGGTTCCATGATACCGGATTCCACATTATATCATGTGGTCTATATCGGTTAAGGCAAGATGTTCCCACAAGGCAAAATAAACTAAAGGAATGAACTCTAACTAGGATGACCTAAGGGGTTTAACTTAGTCTAGGTAGGCGTATGGGACTCTACCTAAACATCGGACTAGTTACCCTTGAGGGAAGTCTTAGGAGGATGTTCTTAATGTATATTCTTATAATGGTACATGATATGTATATGGTGATGTTGCACATTGATGATACTACATGATGATTAGTTTCACTTATGAATATAATTTGGTCTCTTTTTCTAAAGTATGATGATATGTACTCTGAAATGATATGTTATGTGAAGTTTGATATTAGTCATGGTTCTTATTGAGTAAACTTGATTGAGTAAGGTTATGGGCATTGCTTGGTCATTGCACTTGGTGGCCTAATGAGGGTACATGGGTAATTGTCTTGCTTTAGTTATGTTATAATGAACTCTTATTCATGCTTGTGGCTATTCTAACTTGATGATAGAGTTGTTTGACTATGTGTTTAATTATATGATATGAATGTTTACTTGACTAGACTTAGCATTGTTGGTCTTGTGATGCACATGCCTATGACTTAATGAATATGTCTTGATGATTGGTATGATCTTCTTGAATGTGCATAAGGCTTTTCAAAGTAAACTGAATCTTTAATGAAATATCCCTTTTTAGCATGATTTCATGATATGTGTGCATATGGTATCATACATAGTACAAGTGGTGTACTACCAATTTTCTCCCTTTTCCCCCAATATTTTATGTTCCGGTCGTTGAAGGGTTTGGTGACGACTTTGAAGGAAGACTTGGAATTCTCATTCATCCAAGTTGGGCAAGTCCTCACTTTTCGAGGGATATGCCAATATCAAGCTTATGAAGTTGTTCTACTTTTAAGACTCTTATGTTCTTTCCTTTTCATTTGAGTACTAAACACTGTATAGCCTATATGTGGCTTTATTACATTGATGTATGGGTAGGCCCAAATTCATATACTCTTGTTAGATGCGTATGAGATGAGACATCCATTGAGACTATGTTATATCTTATATATCTATGTGAAATAAAAGTAGAAGACTATGTAATCTTCCTATACGAAGGGTCTATGTATACTCGATATATATACTATGTGTATGTAGAGGTCTATGTAAACCTCCATGTAGAAGTAATGAAAATTTTTAAAATTTTCCATATTTTTGACCTATGAATGTAATGATGTAAGCTAATAGGCTATTCTTAGTCCTCAAAGAGGACGACGATGGCGATTACGTCTAGGGGTTGCTTCTCGAATGTGACACTAACCCTAGTCCAACTCGGTATTAAGCCTATATCCCAACTAGAATGTGTATAATACAACATATCTGAAATAAATAGGATAGCTTAAGATTCTGACATGGTAACTGAAAATGAATCATTAAGTACTGGTAAAGAACTATTTGAAAACTGATGCATCTATATCTGCATAAGTGAACTACCCTGTGTAATTCATGAACTAAAGGAATCTACACAACTATAGTTCTAAATTTCAATCATGGATTAAGCAATATGGATACGACAATATAATACTCTTATAAAGACTACTCTAGGATCTTATTCACAATAGTTATCTGACGTTCTAATAACCCTAAACCTAAACATAATATAGAGAATAAGGAATTTGGCTTAAATCTACGGATCTAATAGGTGAAAGGAACCTAGTAGTGAAATTCCACTCACCCGGTGATGAAATCTTCGAAGATATTCTTTGATTTAGGGTCAGAAATTTTGAAGAACACTGTTGTTAGTTCTAGGGAGTTATTGTCGACATTTCCTCTTCTTTTTTCTAGAAGTTTTGATGATTTTAGGTTAATGATGGTACTGGGTAAGTCTGCTTCTTTTATAAGGCTTAGAACTAAGTAAAACAACCTACTTTATGCATAAAACTACAAAGTTTAAGTCCCAAACGAATGGCAAAAGACATAAAACCACATTAGTTAAATGCGGAATCTTGTGTATACGCACCATCCAGAGGAAAAATTATACCTGGCAGAGGTATAGAGCCATGCTCACATGATCACTAAAATAATTCCCAAGAAGGGGACTTAAAAGATACGAGGCACATATTTCTAGGACTTTAGGTGACTTACCCTAGTCCACTCGGTGTTAAGCTTCTCACGATTGATTAATTAATTAAAATATTATGACTAAAGTGATGTGATACTTGATAGCTTAAAGAAATAATTTGCAAACTGAGAATAGAACATTAATATACTGATAATAATGCATTCAAAAACTAAAGCACGTTAATATACATAACTGAATTTACTGATATATCATGTGTAATACATGAAATAAAAGAACTACATCGCTAGGGTTCTGAATTTATGTATGAATATTGGCAAAAACAATACTACAACATGATAATATGATTTGGATCACTCAAACAGCTAAAACCCAACAATTTCTAACATTCAAGAAACCCAAGGTTTAGAATATATTAAGGGAATTGAAATTCAGACTAAAATCTAAGGACCTAATGGGTGAAACGAACCCACTAGTGAAATCCCACATACGTGGTAAAGAATTCCATTGAGAAATCTTACAATTTATGTCTGGAATTGATGAAGACGTATTGCGTTCTTTTGAAGGGTTTGGTCGCGTCTTTATCCTCTTTACACAAAAATTTCTATGTTTTAGTGAATGATATGATATAAGTAAGTTGTAGTTATGTTTATAGGATAAAACTAACAAAAACAATATATTTTATAGGTTAAACGACGTAGTTTAGGGGTCCAGCACATAAGAAAAAACCCAAAGAATCCTTGAATTAACTTCTACTGGTATCACCAACCGACCATTGATGGACTCACAGTCCGTGATATTCACCCGTAAGTCGCGAGTAGAGACTCAATTTGGCGAGGGTTGCAGATGCGAACCACAGACCAGCACGGGCCGTGGGTCACCCTACTGTCAGTGGGTTGCACATGCAACTTTTAGGAATCTACAATGAGGTTTATTTTCGGATACGGGCTATTTTAGAAAACCAATTTAGAAGGAAAGATATGAGGATACTTGGTCTTCATGGCTGCTTCAACTACTCATTAACCTTAGGAACACATAAGTGACCATCTCCCCCTTGGGAGAAAACATCTAGATTGTGATGTTGAACTGCACCTTCTAACTTAAATAATATAGGATCATTGTCCCGTTTTCCCATAACCGTTGCTACCAATGAAGGTTCTGATCTATTCTGAACTATCAAACCACCATCTGATGTGTCTGTAAGACTATCTTCTAAAAAATCTAGCCGATGAAAATATTTTTCTAATTCCTTCCCTTCTTCCTCAATAAGTGCTACATCACCCTCCAGATTATTACTTTGGGCTTAAGATAAGTTATAATTCTACCTATAGGAAGTGAGCTACTACCCTTACATTTAAAGATTGGCTCGTTGGAAACTGAAACTAAATTATCGTAGTTCTACAATCGACTTTGGCATAATAGGAATGTAACCAATCCATGCCTATAATGAAATCGAAATCTACCATTTCTAACTCTACAAGATTTGCTAAGGTGACTTTCTAAGAGAGTGTAACAGGGCGATTTCTGTATTATTTGCAACAATTATGTGAATTTTGAGAAACCCAAAGTGGAAACATGCTATAGAAAATACATAATCAAAGTGAATTATAGGGACCTAATGGGTGAAAGAAACCCACTAGTCAAATTTCACATTCCTAGTGACGAAATCTACGGAGAAATCCTTTAATTTTAGGGCTGAAACTTTGAAGAACACTTATGCTTGTTCTTTGGAGTTTTTTCAACTTTTACTATTCTTTTATTCCATGTTTTGATGATTTTAGGTTAATGAGAGTTGTAGGTAAGTCTTCACTATGTAATGAGGCTTAAAATAAGTAAAACAATTTTAGGCATAAAACGTTGAATTTTAAGTACCCAACGCATGGGAAAAAGACCTCAATGACCCTAACATAAAATTTGCAGAGGGCCACCTAGGGAGGGACCTACTGTTCGTAGGTCGACCGACAAACCGTAGGTGTGGTCGTCTGTCAAGTGTGCCCGACAAGGTTTCACTAAAACGAGCATAAATTTTTACTCGAAGATGAGATTTATGCAAACTCGGTGGCATTGGAAAGATGATTCAATTATCTTTCATTCGGTAGGTCATGGTATAACTCATTCCTTTTGTTCTAAGGGTTATAACCATTTAAAGTTGACCAAACCACAATTTCCCTCTAAATGGCTGCTGACCATCACCTAAAGTGATACCAATATTTTATAGGTCCAACCACGGATTGTACTGGTTTACCGTGGTGGAATCAAAGAACATAAATATGTTGTCCTCAACGGCGGACCCGATCTACAATTCGTGTGACTTATCACAGACTGTTGGTGGCTTCCGTGGTTCTTGCACTAGGTTGTGAAAGATGCAATTTTTCCTATTTACTCAAATCTGAGGTGTTACATTACCATTATGAATAAGCTATAATAGAGATACTAAATGTTTTTTATTCATCAACTTAAGAAAATGCTAATTAGCTGACAATTTTGTTCTTTATTAATAAAAGAGTATTACTTGTCCCTCATATTAAATAATAAATTATACTTATGGATTAAACACTTCTTATTTCTCATAATCATTTTTTTTAACTGCATTCACATTATAATTATTGAATGCATCTTTCAGCTTCTAGTACTATTGAACTCATCCATTGGCAATCTCTTCATATGCATTGCCTTATTTATAATAATTTTTTTAATGTTATACCCCATTTTAACTCAAGGTCTAATGATGTACGTAATCCATTAAAGACTAAAGAAGTAGTCTTAGAAAAGTAGAAAGGGCAAAAACCAAATAAGTCATATCATATAAAATCAAAATATCAGCACGAACACAAACATAATAAAGTAATGACTAAAAGTGGCAAAAAAGGGGTAGTTTAAAAGATCTGTGTGGTACTTTTCCATGTCCGTATTGCATGAGCTTTTGAGAAGCGGGAGACACCAAGCGGAAGAAAGGATGCAAGCTTTCAAATTGAGCAATGATGATGAATCTTGAAATGAGACTTCTTGCACGGTAGAAGTCTTTTATGAAAACTCCAAATAGCTTCAAAAATATTCATGTAAATAAAGAGAAATAAAGAAATAAGTAAGACAATTCTACTTTAAATGATAGTGAATAAATCAAATGTAGACCTAAGTAAACTCGTAAAACGATTACGAGATTAAAAACACAAAAATGTGCAAATGCCTACCAAGATATTCATCCTACAATTGGAAACATTAAACAAAACTCAAAATATCAAAGGCATTATTCATGTCTTTTAAACAAAAAATTAACTGTCCACATTTTTATCAGAGATCCTCCCACATTTAACAATGCCGTCATTAACAAATTTCAAAGGAAACTTATACATACAAGTCTACTAACTAATGTATTAGGGAAAAATATAAAAATCTATGTTTTTTTGTGCATAGAGATAAGATAGGAATCTAAAGAGCATGATCATGAGTCTTCTTACACTATTTTTTTTTTTAAAAAAAATATAACCTGCATAACTAACTAAGCAAGAACAATACTCCTCTCTTTTAGGCATATTTTTACATATGAGTACATGAGATGCAAAATTTTATCATATTAAGACATCAAATGGACATTTAACGTGGACCCAAAAATTGATTTCAAGTGAAACTTAATCACAAAATGAAACCATTTCTCAAGTAAACGAAGTGCTAAAATGTGAAATGAATATGACTTCAAATCTACACAGTTCTCGAAGGAGAACCAAGTATATTTTGTAGTCACA
The DNA here is from genome assembly GCA_016801875.1 of Solanum sitiens. Classification (NCBI taxonomy): domain Eukaryota; kingdom Viridiplantae; phylum Streptophyta; class Magnoliopsida; order Solanales; family Solanaceae; genus Solanum; species Solanum sitiens. The sequence continues at coordinate 623,318 of JABWTJ010000187.1, read as the reverse complement.
TATAATTATAGATAGGTAATTAAATTAATTGCAAGTAGTTAATTTTTTAAGATAAAAATAAAAGTTTGTTGTCGTGACAAAGAATTAGAGAAAGGGAGAGCTTGAATGTTACTTGCTTTTTGTAGTGATGAACTAGGGTTCTTCTAATTACAGTAATGGTTGTTAAAATTCAAAAATCTTTGTTTTTGGTTCTTGATATAAGATATTTCAAAAGTAACAAAAGATTATATGTAGTTCATCTTCATTATGGGAACGAAATAGTACAAACTTCTTATACTAGTGCATTTTTATGTATTTGAACGGGACAAAGTAAAGATATTTGTTTTAGAATGATTAACAAAAGTATATTATCTAAACTGTTAAATTTATTTATGTCCTCAATCATGATATAACTATTATGATATATATATATATATATATATATATATATATATATATATATATATATATATATATATATATATATATATATATATATATATATATATATATATATATATATATATATTAATTATCATTTAAAGTTATTAAAATGTGAGATTTTGAGATGTGTCCAAATGCCTGGTAGATTGGATTATAGTTATATTAGTTGGTAAAATAATTAGTTACTAAATGAAATCCATGTCTAGACGTACAGTTTAATTGATATGGATTTTTTCGGACACTTATTAGCAGATTCGACTTCGACAACCACCGTGGCAGACAAAATGGAGGTTGAAGTGCGAGTTGGGGCTTTAGATTACTTTCTAATTATTTTTTCTATTTTCATTTTCTTGTCTTTTCTGATTTTAGAATTTGTTGGACTAGGCCTCTATGAGGCCTGGTAATTATTTCAAGTCAATAAAGGGTCTTTATGCCCAATTTTGATTTTAAAAACTTTTGGTCCCTACAATGCCCATATTAAACTAGAACTCAAAATTATATTCCTACGGAAAATGGAAGAATAATCAGTGTTTTTCTGGTTTTCCAGAAAAAACTAGGTTTTCTATTCCTTTATTGATATGGAAGAAATATCATTCTCCTACATAGAAAATAGATGAATTAGTTTTCTATCATACTCGTCTACCCAAGTATTCGGAGATTTCGTTTGTGAACTTGGGATTTTTATAGAAGAATTCAAAATTGTTGTTTATCTTGTGGATTCGCTTGAAGGGTTGTCTAACTTTGGGATTCACTTGAAGGTATTGTCTCACGCTTGAAGAGATAATTATTGAATTAAATTTCAGCAAGTTTATGTTTTCTAGCATAATTTTATATGTTTAAGCATAAACGTATTGGTTTTTTTATTCATATAAGTTGTAATATTATAGTATGCTTCTGTTGTGCATATAGTTTTCTAAAAACAAACGGAAAAATATTTATAAACCGCAGTTTCCTTAGCCAACATAACTATAGTTATGAAGATTAATTATCTAAATTATAACTATAAAGTCTTATTATGTCTATTATGTTAGGTATTTGTGATATTTCCTCATTATTTTCGTTTAAATTATTCTGATTTTCTAACTGAATAACTAGTATAAACTGTAGAAATCTCACACTTCTAGACTAATTACATCCAATAAGTTTCCCCACTCACAAAAATCAAGGATTTTTTCAATTACAAAAATTCAGTTTTTTTCATTACTCTTGGATATATTCTTTGATAGTCTGATAATTCAAAAGAACGCATTACTTATTGGGAGAAATATATACAAGAGGAGAGAGATGGGGTTTGAAATAGGAGTCCTTATTATAACCAAATTTCAATATAACAAACGACATGAGAGCAAGAAGAATATGTTATGGAATAGCCGGAATATATATTGTAATGACTTCACCCTATGCAGATTAATAACCCGGATGCAGATCACTAAAAATTGGTAAACATAAGTAAGATAGTTTAAGATTCCAACTAATTCTACAAATTTCATATGTTAATCGATCGTCCTGAGTTTGTTGATCATTCCGATATAAGCAATGGTAAATTTTGACAGGTGAAGATATATGGCTATGGAGGGTGCAACGGTTACTTTCCCGGAGGACATACAATTTCAGAAAGTACACAGTCCTTGTTACTTGTAACACTGAGAGTTGATGTTAGAGGGATTCCCACACTTTGGACAACTTAGTTTTAGGTCTAAAGGCGTTTTTATTGGCTTTCCAGTCTAGATCAACAGGCAACAAGTGTCTTTTCTGTTATAATGTCGCTCAACATAGTCTAATGATCTATACGAGTATGATAGTAATATCAATGGGTACAAAATGCCCACAGTGTTGGAGAAAGTTAATTATCCTATGTGGTTCCTTAATCAAGTGTTACCTTGTGTCAATAAGACGTACTCCTATAATGTAATGACTGGTAATCAGGCTTATATTGCTGCAATAACTTAGATGACATAAGAAGATTTATCATGGAAGGTACCAATTATTTTCAAGTCTATTTTGTCCTGAATGAGACTTAAATTCAGGATTAGAGATTACTTACAAAATTTTGTTGAAAACATCTCAAATTTTCTATACAACTTTGTCAAGGTATTTATATAAAAAAATAGAATCATCATCAGAAGAAGAATCAGTCGGATGAGGACAAAATAGGTAACTTTCTTCTCTTCAATATTTAAATATGACTATAATTTGTTATTTCTAGTTAAACATTCTAATCGACATGGTTTTTGCATTTGGAGAAAAACTTCTTCATTTATTTTTTGCGCATTTCAAGAGATGAATTTCAATATATGAAAGATTTTAGCATTTCTAAGCCAAGATGTTTGGGGAATTTCCCATTATAAATTCTCTGGACAATATTTGTTTGAACCTTTTATTTTTTCAAAAAAAAATAGGAGAATTCACTTACTAATTGACATGGAAGTGTTTAAATAGTATATATAATTTCCTTCACATCTAAGTGTAATTTTTTAATGTCAACAGAAACACAATAGAGAGAGAAAAATACGGTTAACAATTATCTCAACAATATCTTTTTCAATTAAACACAGTCACATGTTCTGTTTTTATTTTGGTACAATGTTTTCATACGCCAATTGTAACAAGCCATAGTTAGCATGTCAAAATGAAATTTGTTGGAAACCTTAAGAGTATACTAATGTTCCTAATAAATAATATGATATGACACACTAATTGTCACAGTCTTATTACTCTCAATATGCTTCTTATACTTCTCCTAGTTAATTTTCAAGAAGCTTTTTACTTTTTTATATCCGACCTAATATTGTTATATTTGTATATCCTACATAGATAAATTGAGGGATTACTTTCGAGTGATATATCTATGACCCTTTTTAATCCATATAGAATACAAAGTACTTTTGTTAAGGTGAGTTGAAATCATGTTTTGATGATTGACAAAAAAAACAGACCAGGTCCTTAGCAGGTCGGTGGAGGAACTAGGTTACAGTAGTTTAAGTTACTACAACAAAAAAACATATTTAGTGGTAATAGATTTTCCTTTCAGAAAAAAAGAGAAGTGATTATCCTAAAAGAAAAATGACCTTTAACGAAAGGAAATGTTGTTTCTATAAGTACAAATTCGGTTGTTAAGGGTCTATAACGACCGGTCATAAGTTGATCGTCACCCTTCGTTAAAATCTTGGTAGTTAAGGGTTAACGACCGCATTGCATGTCCGGTCGTTTAATATTATTTAACAACAATAATTAATCTGGTCGTTACACTTGCTTACACCGACCGAATTCCCCTTCATTGCTGGTCATTTGGTAATTAGAACATTCAAGTAAAACAATAAATTAGGGGCTTTATAACTAAATTTAGCGGCCAGACTTCATGTCATTGACTACAGTACTTTTTAACAATCAAATTTTATGTCACAAATGTTGATTTAAATTAATACATTTAATTTAAATTTTTTTATTTTTTCCATCATTTCCAAAAAGAACTAATATCGATTCATATAAATACTTTTCACATCCAATTGAAAATTTGATATAAATTATATTATTAATAATAAAGAACATATCAATTTAATCGGTAAAAACTTATATGTTCGACAAAATATCTAAAATAAAGCATACATGTTCAACATTACAAAACATATGTGTTCAACATTTATCAAATCCTAGGAATTAAGAAAATGATATTATAGAATAACTATAAAAAACATCGCTGCATCAACAATAAAAATATAATATTCTTTTCTGCACGCTACATATTATCTTTCACATCTCGTTCTTTAATCTTCTAAATCTTCATCTGTCAAAACAATAATTTAAAGTAAGCTAATTAGTAACGGAAAATTTTGAAATTAAGGATTAATTCTGTTGAATAATACAATAGTTAGATCAAGATGGAATATGAAGCCGACATTTAATTCATTCAGTTTAATCTAGTCCAGTTTGTGACGCTCTGGCGGAAGTATTGCCTCTCTGGCAGGAGTATTGCCGCTCTAGGGGGAGTATGGTCGTTGTGGCGGGTGTGACACACTTAAAATTGAAGGTAAAAGATGAAGAGGCCACTGGTTCAAAAGTGCCGCTTTGCCGGGCGGTTGAGTCGCTCTGGCGCTGCCGCTACAACGGGATGAGTGTCGTTGTGGTGGGCCAGACGTGACATAGTGTTGTTAATAATCCCCTAAATGACCTTATTTGGTACTTTTATACTTTTAGAGCTAAGGAACAATCCCCATGCAATTTTTACTCGTTTTCATCGTTCTTGAGGTTAAAGGTAAGATTTCACTCCCCGAATCCCTTTTTCAATCTATAGAAGTAATAGAATGGCTGAATATTGATAAGGGAGGGTCCGATTATCAACTATAATTGGGTATTTGGGATCATGGGTTTAATCTAGGGTTCTTCAAATTGTTAGTAATACGGTTAAGTAATGATTGTTAGTGATTCCTGTATTATATTGAATGTTTAGAGATCAAGAAGAAGTAGAACGAAATAGGTATGGGATGGATTAAGTTTCTTAGGGTTTCAAGATTGTTTTGAGGTAGGTGATGGTTGTGATTCTATGTTTGTATGATGTATGCTTTTTGCTCATTATGTCTTAATACCTTGTCCATTCTGCCATTTAATTGAGTGACTTAGATCAGGGATTGAACAAACCACCCCCACCAGTTTTTGATGAAATAAATTGAGATGTTGCGACATCCTTTTTCTCTACAAAACACTTATAGGATTCACATATGCTACTGGTTCCTCATCTCTCTGGTTTGACATCATCGCTCTCATCTAATAAACAATTAACAATTTTTGTCCATTTCTGACAGTTTCTTGCCATGTGTGGTCCATCACAAATATAACATCCATCAAACTTATCTTTTTCTTTGTCTTTGGATGATCCAACCTCTTATTTTTCATTTCCTTTGACCTTTTCTTCAACATTGGGATCTTTTTTCTTCCAATCCTTTTGGTTTGTCTGTCCCTTTAGATTTAGAAGAAACAAAAGAATTTTCAGCATCATCTCATCCTAAGTGAAAATCTGCCAATGCTTCTGCCGCCGCAATTGCACTAGGAATATCTTTAATGTTATGCCTTCGTAGTTCATTATATGCCCATTTATGTAATCCATATAGGAAATTATGTAATTTACCCTCCTCAGACATATTGTTAATATCCAGAATCAAAGAAGAAAATTCCTTTACATAGTCTCTAATAGATCCGGTCTGCCTTAGTGTCTTCAAATGTTCCTTAGCAATAGAATCTGCATTAAGAGGGAATAATTGATCTTTCAACTCTCTTTTCAGAAGTTCCCACAAATCAATCTAAGGAAATTCATAACTTACTTGTTCAGCCATTCTTCTACGCCAAAACAATTTTGCATCATCGGCAAGATACATAGTAGTGATTGACACCATATCTGCATTACGTACATGGGTTGCAATTAATTATTGTTCCATATCCCAGAAGAAGTTTTCGAGTTTCTTGGAACTCCCTGTACCTTAAAATGCCTTAGTCTTGGGAATTTTCACTTTAGAAGACTCTTCATGATTTATTCTAGGACTAGCAATCGCCAAACGCAAGATTGAAAGTTCAGCATAAAGAATTTCTTTTTCCTTCAATATTTTGTCAAATTTAGTTCGAAGTTCTTCATTGTCCTTCATCACGCCATAAACTTGCAAAGACACTGCCTCACGAAAATTAAGGTTCTCCGCTGATTGTACTTCTATGTCAACCCGATCTAAACCTATTTCTGAACAAAATTTTCAAATTCACTTTTCATACCATTGAACTGCCTAAGTAGATCCACTATGTTTGGGTCATCAAGCTGGTCCTCAGTCAAGCCAACAAAAGTTTAGATCCTTCATACATGTTCTTGTATTTCAGTGTTCGCCACCATCATCTGATTACTTGAGACACCATGCTCTGATACCAACTTTAATGGGGTTGACATTGAACAAAATTTGTTATCTAATTTAACCACTTTAGGCTTCCAACAACCTTGTCGACTTCAACCTTCCAACAGTAAGCCAAATATAGGATTGTTTTGGTCTTAACTTGAAAAATAGGCAAAAACATTTTGAGACTATCTCTTGGACATTTTTAAGAAACATAAAACAGTAAGAAACAATATAATAAAGCAAGAAAAATAAAAAATGAGGCAAAGATAACAAACTTTACAAAAAAACATAATTTCAAACTTGTAATAATAAAGTGAATACAATAACACTCTCAAATAGTACCAACATTGGACCTTTAAGATCACCCTAGACCTTAACTTATATTTGACACTCTAATTAGTATTTCCTAATTATTAGAACAACAAAACCCCGAAATTACACCATAGGTAGCCTGCACATTTATAACACTATGTTCAGGCAACTCTTGACATGTGGCATATTTAGAATAAAATACTTGTTGGCCTTAGCCTGATCGTATCCTAGGTATTTGACACCCCACAACTACTTGGTATATTCAAAATAATTCAAAAAGGCACCAAAAACAAGTTTAACACGAAATGAGATAATGCTGCAGTTTTTGTAACCGCCGTTCATGTGCTTGGCATGTGTTTTGTAACCGCCGTTCAAGTTTTACTTTTCTTGCCAATTGGACGAGCTTCTCTCATGTTTCACACTTCCATAATAAGACTTTTCAGCCTTGCATTTCTCTCACTCATACTTCCACGTAAAAGTCACAAATTTATGACATTGCTTCATCCAACGTTGGAATCAACGCCCTTTCATTGTTGTCTTGGTCAATGCCATGCCCACTTGGCATTGTTAATCTTTTACCTTGTCGAGTCCTCACCAAGTCCCCTTGTTATCACACCCATATCGTGCACCCAAGAGGTGGTTGGCACTCTAAAACCATTGTTGGCCTAAGAGAAACCCTTGGCCTGACTTACTTACTTAGCGGAAGACATAACCTAACAAGATAAACTCAAAACATAACTTTAAGTAGATATAAGACATAGCCAAAATGATAACTTAAGTCTTTCAACAACATCTGAAGGATAATGTAAAGAAAATATAACTATTAACTGCCTGTGAAGTCTGTACAACAAATAGGGATATGGGTACAGGACACTTGATCACTTGAATATCTGAATGATTAGAAAGCAAATAAAGGAGTTCTTCTGGAAACAATGAGGCTCACCAACAGTCTCGGAGTGCTCAAGATGGATCAACAAGGAGCTAGATGTCGATCGTGGTTACCTGCATTTGTATAATAATACAATGCAGGCCAACTGGCATCAGAACATTAAATCTACGAGTATGCGAGTTGGAATGCTGAACAATATAAGCTTGAAAAGATATTGAAAGAAACAATTACCTTAGCTCTTCTCAACGCATGAATAACTCAACTCAAAATAAAGCAATGAAAAACATGCAATATATGAAAAGCTTTATAAAATAATAAATACAACTATGTTCATTAATGAAAAATGCAATAAAAAACTCAACTTTACTCATATAATAATGTAGTTTAGTGTCTTTGGGAGTTTCTCTAAATGACAACCACCCCTATAAGCCCAAGTGGTGATACAACGTCTTTCCCACACTGCTAAAACTATCATATACTTTGCCATCATATAGAACTACTTAACTCAGTGGATCCACTAGCTTATCTTAAGGCGTCATCTAAAAGGTATGATCCTTTACTACTCATGATGGTTATATGGTTTATCGAAATTTGAGTTAATATGAACTCACATCCCCATATCAGTGCTCATTACTACTCAAAAAATATGCTTAGCTCATGTGTTTGTAAAAACAAAAATCTTTTTTGGTTTGAGATAATTACTCAAGACTTAGCTTAAAAGCTCTCTTTGTATCAATGTTCCCATTCTTTCTCCACTATGAAAATCATTTTAATCTTCTTGGGAATACTTAGATCCCATATAGATCTTTGCAGAAAAGAACTTGAAATCTTTACTATTTGCTTAACTTGAAGTTAAGTCTTAAAACAAAGTTAAAATGTTTGTGAAAGACTTTGGAGAATTTTATGAACTTCTTTTGACTTTCTCCATAAATTTTATATTTGGCTCTTAACTTCTTAAGTTGAATATTGACTTTGCTTGAATTGAATTATGGATTAAAGGATTAGGAATTTTTATAGGAAATATCCCATGATGTTTATGAATGATTTTAGATAGGTAAACATGGTAAAGGAAAGAACTATATATCAAAATGTGACGGTGGGCCTGCGACACAAAGAGGCATTTAAATATTGATTTTGAAACTAAATATTTAGACATGAAACTATGTATAGGATCCGCAATGAGAAACAAAAGTTCCAAAATCTGGGAACCAGCCCCACGATGTGCATCCACCTCCGAATTTGAGCCGACAAAATGCCTTCTTCATTTTCCAACCCCAATTCGCCCAAACTCAGTTCTTTTCCTCAAATTTCTTTTCGATAGAGATACCCATCCAATTTACCTTAGAACCTAACTCTAAACTACTCTATATTACGACGTAAGGATCTCAGAAACTTCCCAAATCAAGAACAACATCAAAATCAAGAATAGGTATCAAGATCAACAACTTTAAAACTCTTTTAGGACGGATCCATGCTGAAATAAATATGTTTGGCACTTCGAAGAAAGATCCCAACATTATGAAAGCCTCACATATCTGGTAGGAAGATGTCCTTGGCAAAAACTACAACTAGATTGATTGATCTTGATGAATATTTCCCTTTCTTCTCCTTTCTCCCCTTTTATCCTTTCTCCAAGCCCTAGCGTAAATTCCAAAATTTCTAAAACTGACTAAAATTGGATTTAACCGTATTAATCTTTTAAACATGGATTAAATAACAGGGAAATGAAAAGACTACAATGCCCCTCAAAAATCTGGATTTGAATATTTTCCATGTTTGAATAGCCCAAATTCCAAAGGGCATATCTCACTCGTACAAACTTGGAACTGCGCAAACTCAACGGAGTTGTAGAGATCATTCCAAGAGTTTACAATATATACGTGGAATCACACATATATAATACTGATCTAGTAATTATGATCGTTTGAAAATGACCCAAAACTCACATTTCCTAACTTGAACAAATTTCTAGGTTTGTCATTTTTTCTAAAATGAATATTTCTAGTTCTTAGCTTCCTTTTACCTATTTCAAACTGTGAGATGTTAAAATATCTCCACTCTTGGAACATTCATACTCTAATTAGATTACTCCTACTAGGATAAGGGTGGTGACATCAAGTTCAAACACCCAACAAGAAAAAGCATACAAAAAACAAGCTTACTCATAATTTAAAGAGTACTAAGAGGAGAGTTAGTACCTTGGTCTGCGTTTTCTCCGTATTCAAAGAGATGTGGATATCTCTTCTTCATATCCTCTTTATATTTACTTGTAACGTCTTCAACAAATTGGTTCGTCTAAAGGACTTTCACTGATGCAACCTTTTTTGACGATCTGAAATCTAAATCGGAATCTCTTTATAAGATAAGTTGCCCTTGATCCTAATATTTTCAGTTTGTATAATCAATGAAGGATCGCCCATGGACTTCTTCATCATGGAGACATGAAATACCTAATGAACTGCTGCTCACTCTTGTGGTAGCTCTAACTCGAAAGCTAATTCGCCAATTCTCTCAGAAATTCTATAAGGAACAACATATCGGGGACTAAGATTTCCATTCATACCAAACCTCATAAAATCGTTCGTGGGTGAAACTTTCAAGTATACCAACTCATCCGCTACAAACTCTAACTCCCTTCTCCTAACATCAGTGTAGGATTTCTAACGACTTTGTGATATTTTCAACCTATCTTGAATCACTTGAACCTTCTCCATAGCTTGATGAACTAAATTTGGTCCTATCAACCTTGCTTCACCAACTTTAAACCATCAAATAGGAGATCTGCATCCTCTCCCATAAAAAGTTTCATATGGAGCTATTTGGATGATAGAGTGGTAACTATTGTTGTAAGCGAATTCAATAAGGGGTAGGTGATCATCCCAATCACCTTTGAAATGAATCACACTGCCCTCAACTTATCGTTGAATGTATCAATAGTGAGATATGCTTGTTAATCTTTCTGAGGATGAAAGACCGTACTTAAGTTCACATTTGAACCCAAACCTTTCTAAAAAGATTTCCAAGACTATGCAGTAAATTGTGCACCTCTACCTAAATTAATGGAGACTGAAATCCATAAAGTCTTACTACCTCCTTAATATATACCTTGCATATTATTATGCTGAATGGGTAGTATTTACCGGCAGAAAATGGGCTAACTTGGTCATTCTGTCGAGAATGACCCAAATAGAATCATGCTGCTTGCAAGGTCTTGGTAAACCTGTGATGAAATCCATATTAATCATCCCCATCTTCCATTCCGAATGTTCAATATTATGAGACAAACTACTGGACCTTTGGTGCTATACATTAACTTGTTGGCAATTTGGACACTTCTAATTGAATTTTGCAATGCCCTTCTTCATACCATTCCACCAGTAGACTTCTATCACATATCGGTACATCTTCGTGGAACCCGGATGAATTAAATATCTGGAGCTATGAGATTTATCCATGATTCTCTCTTGGAGTCAATCAACCATTGGTACATACAATCTGCCTTGATACCTCAATACCCCATATCTCCCATGTTCAAAAGCCAATACTTTTTGCTTATGAATATTTGCCTTCGGTTAAAGTAAAATTGGTCCTTGGTCTTGCCTGCCTTTTTCTTGTAACACTAATGATGATTCATACCCATTAGTCACTACTATTACTCCTTGAGTTGAATCCATATGTTTGACTTCCAGATGCAAGTTTGTGCATATCTTTTGCTAACTCTCTCTTTTCTTCCACAACATGGGTGGTACTACCCATAGACAACTTGCTTAAAGAATCAGCAACAAGATTAACCTTAACTGGGTGATAAAGAATACTCATGTAATAATTCTTGAGTAACTCTAACCACCTTCTCTCTCTGAGATTCATATCTTTTTTAGTGAACACATATTGAAGGCTTGTGATTCGTAACATATTATCATGAACACCATACAAATAATGGCGACATATCTTCAAGGAAAAAACTAGAACAGCCAACTCTAGATCATGGACTGGGTAATTCTTCTCATGGACTTTCAACTTTCTTGAGGCATAAGATATAAGTTTGACATTCTGCATTAATACACAATCCAAGTAAACTCGGGATGCATCACAATACACTACAAAACCTTGAGTTCCTTCTAGTAAGGTCAAAACTGGGGCAGTAATCAACCTCTTCTTCAATTCTTAAAAACTTTTCTCACAAGCTTCAAGCAATTGAAACCTAACTATATTTTATGTCAACTTGGTCAAAAGTCACGAAACAGAAGAGAACCCCTCTTCAAACCTTCTATAATAGCCCACCCAAGAAACTCCTAATATAAATTGAAGATGTGGGTCTAGGCCAATTCTTCACTGTCTCAATTTTCTCAGTATCAACTTTAATTCTCTCTCCACACACAATATGGCTTAAGAATGCTATAGACTCAAGCAGAAACTTACACTTAGAGAACATGGCATACAACTTCGTATCTTTAAAAGTGTCAAGAACTATTCTTAGATGGCTAGAATGATCTTCTTCATTTCTTGAATAGTTTAGTATGTCATCAATGAAGACAATGACAAACATATCCAAATAAGGTTTGAATACTCTATTCATAATGTCCATGAACGGCGTTGGTGCATTAGTTAAACAAAACGACATGACCAAAAACTTATAATGACCATAACGGGTCTTGAATGCAATTTCTGGAATATCAAATTCCTTAACTTTCAACTGATGATAGCCTGATCTGAGGTAAATTTTCGAGAAATACAAAGTACTTTGAAGCTTATACGAAAGATCATCAATTCTCAGAAGAAGATACTTATTCATCATGGTAACCTTTTTCAACTGCCGGTAATCGATACACAGCCTAAGCAAACCATCCTTCTACCTCACAAACAAGACCGAAGCGCCCCAAAATGAGACACTTTGTCCAAGTATATCCTTATCTATGATATCCTTGAATTCTTCTTTCAACTCTTTCAACTATGCTGGCACCATTATGTATGGATGAATAGAGATATGACGAGTATCTGGAATTATGTCTATGTTGAAGTCTATTTCTATCTTAGGAGGAACTCCGGGTAGATCATCAGGGAAGCCTTATGGAAATTCTCTTACAATAGGAACTGACAGAATGGGAGGTATCTCAACACAAGATTGATTAACTCGAATTAAGTGATAGATACAACCCTTTGAAACTAACTTTCGTGTGTTAAGGTATGAAATGAAAAGACCCTTAGGCACTACTGAACTAATACTCCACTCTATGACTTCTCATTAGGAATGTGGAACTTTACAACTTCATTTCTATAATCTATTGATGCACAAAATGCATGAAGCGAGTCCATACCTAGAATGTCATCGTAATCTAGAATGTATATTCCAACTAAATCATCCATGGTGCTCTTGTTATTGATGGAATAGATATAATCATGATAGACTTTTTCTGCAAGAATAGACCCCCCAAGAGGTGTAGAAACAGAGAAAGGTTCACAAAGATTCTTAAGAAGAACATCAAACTTATTTGCAATATAAGGGGTTACAAAATATAAACTTACTCCTGGGTCTAGCAAAGCATAAACATCAAAAGAAAAGAATTTGATCATACATGTGACAACATTTGGAGAGTTCTCTTGCTCTTGGCGACTAGTGATCACGTAGAAGTGGTTTGCTCCTCCACAAGTACCGGAGGTATCTCCTCTAGGTGCAGTCCTTTTTGGTGTAGCAATTGTTGAAGGTTGGTCTCTACTTCCCGGATTTCACCTACCTTTCTTTTTCTTAGGGTATTATTTCATGAAGTGACCCTCTTTCCATCACTTGAAACAACCTGTCTGGCAATCACGACATTTGGGTTCTACCATACTTAGTATATGTAGGAGCCCAACTACCTCATTGTTCCACACTACCTTGAGACTGTGCACGTCTAGCTCTAACGTTCTGCGAATTTAGGCCATTGTACTCATCTTTGTTTCAGGGTGCAGTGCACTCGCAGATGATAGAGCAGATCCCCTTTGATTTTGCTGAAAGGATGCAAGGTATAAATTACCTTTCTACTCCCTCTCTCATTCCTTGTCTTTGCTTTCTTATTTTTGAATTCTTCTTTGTCCCACAACTTGTTGCGCATAAACCATCTACCTTAATATGTATACGTCACCTATCAGCATCTTTGCCCTGCCACGTTTGCTTGATAGACGGACCAACCCAGCAAGAAACAAGTTCATTCTACTACTCATGTCCTTAACCATTTCTAGAGAATAATGACATATTTGTGTAATACCTCGAACTACGCTCGAGACGCATACACAGGACCTAGGACCACAGGCAATCTCAACCTGAACCAACTGACATGATCATGAGCATACTAAAGATAATAAATTAGTGCGGAAGGTAAATGATAAATATAATGAAATGATGGGGAATACCCATGTACTATAACTGAGATAAATGAAATAATGATGAGTTTACTACAAAGAGAGATATTAACTTCACACTAAGCTGAAAATAACTATGTCTAAAATAAGCCTCTTACTGACTAGAAATGTCGGGATAGGCCCAGCCTAAGTCTAGTAAAATTAATACTAAAGGACTAAAAATACAAAAAATAAACTCATAAACTATTGTCCTTGGAGAATGATGACTCACCACTGATTATGTTGAACTACAGATTGGGAACCAATCTAAACATAATATGGATGATGAGAACATGACCTACATCACAGGAAGATGTAGGGCACATATGTGTTAGTACTTGAAAGTTACTAAGCATGCATGATACAGTAAAGGTGAAATAACATAAAACTAGAAAAGGTAATAAAGCAATGAAATAATCTTATCATGATAAAGACATTGAACGCTGCAATTGAATGCTGGATATACTGAGAAAAAGGTCAATGCAATAGAATATGACTTAACTATGGGAGCAACTAATAACCGATAATAAAACCATATGAGCTAAATATGTAGTCTGATGTATATGCCCTATCGAGAGAACCCAATATACCCTGCCAGAGGTATAAAGGAATGCTGGCGTGATCCCTAAACTGATGCCCACAGAGGGGACTTAAAACCTACTTTACTAGTAGTTCTAGGACTATTTGGGAATGTTGAACCCTAGTCTAACTCGATATGATGCTTTTCCTAATGAATTAAGTGGTTAACTAATTATGACTGAGTTTCCATAAATACTAGATAGCTTAAACTGAACATGCAAACAGGTAATACAATAATTAATCTGATAATGATGCATTAATAATTTAGGCATGTATAGCTGAATGGCTGATATATCTTACCTAGCATGTGTAATTCAAGAACTAAAGGAATACATATCTAGGGTTCAAAAATTTATGCAAGAAACGATGTAATAACATGATAATCTGATTTGAAACATGTTAATAATGAATTCATGATGACCTGTTGTAATTCTAGAAACCTTAAGTGTATTTATAGTAGGGGAATCAAGAAACTGGTTGAAAACAAGGGACCTAATGGGCGAAAGGAACCCACTAGTGAAATCTCACATACCTGGTGACGAATTCCACCAAGAAGTCTTTCAATGTCTGGGCGGGAATTGATGGAAACTTGTTGCCTTGTTAAACTAGGGTTCTTGATTATTTTCTCCTCTCTTTAATCTAATTTTCTAAGTATTGGTTAATGATTTTGACTTAGGTAAGTTTATTTATGTATCTAGTCTTAAACCGACAAAAACCTCATGATTTAGGGTCTAAACAACATAGCATAGGGCCCAAACAAAAAAGGAAAAGACCAAAAGACTCCATACTTAAAAGCAGTCAAAATCACTGACGGACTATAAGTCGACTGATGGTTCGTACAGTTTGACCTTCGTTTGTGGATGAGAAGTGAAAGCCAGCTAGCGAATCGATGGATTCGACTGACAAATCGTAAGTCGATTGACGGCCCATACTGGTCGACCGTCATTCACGACTAAGACTTGGAAGTCAGCTGGCCATCGACGGAGTCGACTGACGGTCAGTAATTCGACTGACATTCCGTACTGGGTGACCATCTTTCACGATTGAGGATGGAAATTTGAATGGCCCATTGATCGAATCAACTGATGGGCTGTAAATCGATTGACAGTTTGTAGTTGGCTCCACCGCTGACATTTGCAACTTTTGAAAATCTGCATTTTGGTCTATTTTTTATACTGGGTGTTAAATTATCTTCCCCTTAGGACCATTCGTCCTTGAATGATTACTAAAATAGCCGAGTATGGAGGGAAAGAGCTGCAATCCCTACTAATAAGCACTAAGAACTGAATTTTTGATTTAATTGAGTTTCAAGAACATGCAAATACGCTAAAAATGCAAGTACAAACAGAAGGAACATGATACTAAGACTAAATTTGGGCATGAATGACTAGAAAATTGAGGAGAAACTATTACCTCAAGAAGGAGTGGAATCGAGAAGAAAGAGTTGAGGATACTTGGTTTTCATGACTGCTTCTGCTTCACAAGTAGCTCCTTCTACAGACAGACTCCTCCATTAAACCTTGACAGAAGTGAATTCGTTGTTTCTCAACCTTCTAACCTGATGGTAAAGAATATCAATAGGTACATCCTCATAAGAACGAATATCCTTCACAGCCACACTCTCTAATGGCACTACAGAGTCTGGATCATCCACACACTGCTTCAGGAGTGAGATGTGGAAGACTGGATGCATTACTGCTGGCAACTCTAACTCATATGCCAACTTGCCAACACTTTCCAAGATTTATTAAGGGATAACATATCTAGGACTGATCTTCCATTTCGTGAAAAATCTCATCACCCCCTTCATAGGTGACACTTTCAAGAAAACCCAATCATCAACTTGGAACTCTAGTTCCCTTCTCCTTACATCTGCATAAGATTTAGGATGACTTTGGGATATCTTAAGACTATCTCTAATGAGTTGCACTTTCTCCATAACATAATGGACTGAATCTTGTCCTATCAAAGCTTCATTACCTACTTCAAACCAACCAACAGGATATCCACATCTACGCTCATACAGTGCCTCACAAGGGGCCATCAAAATGCTTGAATGGTAGTTATTGTTGCACGCAAACTCAATAAAAGGAAGGTGATCATCCCTATTACCGTTGAAATCGATTACACAAGCTCTAAGCATACCCTCTAGGGTCTAAATGATATTCTCTGCATGTCCATCTGTGTGGGTATGAAAGGTTGTTCTAAGGTTAACCTGAGTACCAAGACCTTTTCGAAATAACTTCCAGAAATGAGAGGTAAACTGAGGACCTCTATCTGAGATGATAGACAATGGAGACCAATGCAACCTAACTATCTCATTAATAAAGCTTGGCATAATCCTCCGTCTAATTTGTAGTCTTGACCGCCAAAAAATGAGAAGACTTAGTAACTCTATCAATAATCACCCAAATGGAGTCATAATGTCTGCGAGTATGAGGTTAAACTGTGATGAAGTCCATGTTGATAACTTTCCACTTCCAAGTAGGAATCCCAATATCTGGTGTCATACCTCCTAGTTTCTGATGTTCTACCTTCACTTGCTGGCGATAGAGGCACTTAGCCTAAAAATATGCTATATCCCTTTTCATACTATTCCACCAATAAACTTCCCGGAGATGTACATCTTAGTGGCACATAGATGAATACATTATTTGGAATTATGGGCTTCTGCAAGAATGTGTTGTCTCAATCACCCACAACAGAGACACACAATTTACCTTGATAGTGAAGTATACCATCTCCCCTTGGGATAAAACCTCCACTTTGTGATTGTGTACTGCACTCTTAAGTTCAAGAAATATTGGATCAGTGTCTTGATTTTCCTTAACCTTCACTACCAGTGAAAAATTTGCCTCATTCTATATTGTTACTATAACACTCTGAAAGCCTAAGACGTGTTCTAGAGACTAACATAGGTGTCAAAAGGCTTAGACACTGATTTAAGGGGAATTATAATGTATTTGAGTCATTTAGGAAGTCTAGAAATCAAAACATCAACGAACGTCCATGACGTCCGG
The DNA here is from genome assembly GCA_016801875.1 of Solanum sitiens. Taxonomy (NCBI): domain Eukaryota; kingdom Viridiplantae; phylum Streptophyta; class Magnoliopsida; order Solanales; family Solanaceae; genus Solanum; species Solanum sitiens. Next base: position 605,850 of record JABWTJ010000187.1, on the reverse strand, counting down.
AAACTAGTTCAATAAGGTGGTAGTGTGCCTTAGCCTATTTGATTAAGTTTTAGGAGTTGAAATATGATAAATTTTGGTGTAAGGGTTTCTAACATGTACTAGAGTTAGTTCATAGCCTAAAAGTCCGGGCACGACTCTACAAGGACCAACCAAGGGCCCTTGTGGAGGACCATTGCCTTTCTGTTGAAGGTTGCCTAAGGCAGTGTCCATAAATGACTTTCCACCAACGGATCGTCGTCCAATCAACGGGGCGTCGATTGCCTCCATGATGGACACTTAGAATATTTGGCAAAGACTGGATTTTAACCAGTCTCTGACCAAAATGACGGACCAATAGGACGGAGGGTTCTGTCACATCCCAAGGCCACACCCTAGAAGTTAGGGCACAATCTCGGATTTGCAACCGGCGTACTTGACCTCTCGTAGATCTTATACAAGCCCTTTCATATCATTCATCGCATATACATAGTTAAAAGTAGTGCGGAATTAAAACTTTTCACAAAACATATCATAGTCTTTAAAAACTCTTTCATAAAGAATCATAGGAAATTCTAAGTCTCAATCTCATCAAACTTAAGACACGAGAATACTTGGTACACAACCCATACACATTACAAATATAGAAATACTTAGTCTATTACAATACTTTGAAATAAAATACATAAAAGACATCTATATATGCCCTTGAGTCAATTGAGGACATACTTCAACTTCTATTGAACGATGCTACGGTCAAAGTCTTCCTTCCCAAATGCTCCTCAGCTACCAACAACTATAGAGATAGATAAAAGCATGGATTAGTACAACCACATGTACTAAGTATGGCATAATGTATAAAAATCATGAAAACCGACATTTATTGGAATATGCATTTTTTCTTTTAAATATCATAATATAATCATAAAAACAACATTTATCAAATTAGAAACACATAAGGAATCATTTAAACCAAATATCACAATTTTAGGAGTCACTTTCCAGTAACTCGAATCACTGTTACAGTGAAGTTCCTTCACTGTACAGTAAAATGCTTAGCCTTCACTAAACACACCTCCTAGCATGTATTCTTCTCACTAAAAGCTAACCTAAGGTTCACTTAAGTCACACAAAGAGAGACCGCCCATACACCCTCTCTAAATGTGCCTAAACGATCCACAATACTACTCATAATGAGACACATACACACTTACAAGACATCAAACACATAACATATAACATATGACATTCTCCTTACCAAGGTTATCAAAAAGACTTACTTAAGTACTCCTAGAAGAGAACGCCCATACACTCTCTTCAAGGTTACCTGAATAATCCTTAAGACTACATAAGTTTAGATCATGCCTAAAGAATCAACTAACTTCCCTAACTAGAGTCATTCTCAAGACTTCCATAGGTAAGACATGAAGAGATCATCCCTTATGCCCTCTTCACACTTTAACTAAGGAATCCTTAAGTCACCCTATATTAAGTACTCGTGCATTTACATATCTTCTAACATAAGGAATTAATTCATTAGTTCATTAAGAAACATTCATTACATAAAGGACATTCAAGTAATGATCTTGGAGAAGACCTAGGGACTCTTACTAACACCTTCAAAGCCTATTGTGCAATGTATAAATAGCGTCCCATACCACCACCTAAACTTCATAGAACTTCTCTAATGCTAATAGGTATCCCACATGATCAGAATAGACAATAACCGACATAGACCATGGTAGCAAAACATGGAATCCAGAGTTCTATCCTACTCCGATGAGGTTGTTCTACTAGCCAATGGTAGAACTTGGACACATACCATGTAGGCACATGGTTAAGGAATATGAAGGGCTTACTTTGTATTCTAGCCTCGTTCTTTAACTAGAACTACTTCCCTTACCATACTCACTCGGTGCTAGCCTTCGTTCTCATAGATTAAATCACATTAAGGTTCATACAAAAGGATTCCATATCAAGTTCATAACCCAATTATATTTACCTTACCAAAGAAAGGTCCACTAGGGCTACCTCACAATGGCGACAAGAAGATCATTATGACTTTCCTAAGGTTTGATATGATGCCGTTCAAGCCAATCAACCTTAAGTCACTCATTCATTACATGAAGGATACCATTACGGCTTTCTACTTCAAGGTTCATAACCTTACCACTAGGTTCAAGGTTTCACATAAAGGACCCTCTTATCATCACTCAAGGTCTCACCTATCGTTCCTTCATTCAAGACCAAGACGCTTTAGCTTCCTAAGTCAAGACATCACATATTCATCTTCATACATGCATCAAATAAGGGACTTAAGTCTACCTAAACAAGACACAACATACTTCACATTAGCACATATTACAAGTTAATCTAGAAACATATAAGGACAACCATTATAATCTTAAAGTCATCCTATACACTACTATATCATCAACATAACCATTATATACTCATATAGCCAAGTAGGAACAATCATGCATCAACTCTAAGACTACGCACAACACATAGTCTTTAGTCTAACATGATCACCTAGACATCATCAATCTAATAACACATACTTTAACATTACTTTACATAGGTATATATGATCATACTTCACATAATCAACTACACAAATCAACATAATTCTTTAAGTAGTTGTCGACAAGGCCATAATCATCATAATACTTAAAATAACGCCGACAAGGCCACATCAATTCACATAACACCGCCACCATAAGTAGACCAAACCAATCACAACATAATTGAAGTATAATTAACATAAAATAAAGGTGAATAGGAAATCTTACCACCACTCCATCATCAACACTTCAATGCAATGCTAAGTCACCCAATTCAATATCAAAGGCCCTTACCCATGGCCATGAACATTAATTCAATGCATAAATCATAATACTCAATGAATGTAAGTCAATTAAATATAGATTTATTAATATAATACCAATTAGATATCAATTGAATACAATTCTTACATCATTAGAAAGCCAATAGAAATCTACACTAGAATTCATAAGCATTAGACCAATATCAAGTAACCCATAAAGTAGTCAAAAACTAGTGTTCATCAATTACATGGGTTCATAGGTTATTTAGGTTAAAATCATCTTAATAACAACAATTCAATCACTATTCAATGATTAAAAACCTTGAATGCAATAACGCATGGATAGATCATGAAATAGGTCAAGTTCAACTTTGAAAACTTTAGAAAACATCTTTGAAAGTTGGGCTCCTTGATGTAAGGAGTTTCAAGGATCCAAAACCATACCTCAATAATTCTAATCCTCCAATATTATGAAGAATCACCACTCAAACCTTCAATCCAAGCTCTTCCTTGAGTTTTAGTTTTAATGGAGTCTTAAGGAATTTCTAAGGGATTTTGGTGTTTTGATTTAGAAGAATGAAATCTTATAAGTGTTAAAGACTTATATACATGTCTAAAATACCCAATAAACCCTTAAGGAACCACCAAATCTTCTCTTTGCACTTTGGGTGAATTTACAAATTCACCCTCCACTTAACAGTGGACTGCACGAAGGGATAGACTCCATCGATGGAAGCCAACCTACGGACCATCCCTTGACCAATGGACCGTCCTGCTGGTCCGTGGTCTGGGACTAAGGCTTGTACTTGGTCCCTCCTTTCCCCATGCTAAGTCCCAAACGATTATACCCAACCAACGGGGCTTCGATTGACCCATTGGGCATCGATTGCCTCCGTTTTTTGGGCTGTCTTGGGCAGCCTTGGCACCAACTTTGGAACCTTCCTCAAGGACCCTTGGATGGTCCTTGGGGATGTTTGCCCGGACGTTCCAACCCAAAAATGACTGTATATGATTTAGGTCCTCTCACATGAATTTCACCCAAAACTAACACGTAAAACGCGACGAAACATGCCTAGACATACAAGGTCTTTTCAAGGCACATCTTTCGAATGTCGTGGACGTTCTTGGACGTTTGACCTCCAAACTTGACGAAACCTGACGCACTGCCTATATATACCATAATAACTCATTTAAGGACTTTCAAACATCATGAATCACACATAAACACATAGAACCACATATGAGGTACATAGGTGACTTAGTCGTCGAACGGCTTGGTCGTCCCTTGATGTTTGACTTCCAATATACCTAAACTCTTAGATACTGCCTCTATACAAAATAATAGATAATTTTAGGACCTTAGACCACCATGACCAACATGTTAGGCTATATTTCACCTAAATAATTTTCGGGATCTTATAGGTCCTGTGGTCGTCGATTGACAAACGGGGTGTGGAGGGGGAGTCATCTGTGAGGCACTGTTTTTTCTACACAACTTTAAGTTAATTAAATTGATTAATTAGGTGGTTAGTTTATTAGTTAGGGGTTAAGGGAGGTCTAATTAAGTTAATTAACAACCTATATAAAGACCCTAACCTAATTAAGATAACCTAACCCTCATAATTTCCCAAACACAAATAGCTCATCCTTCTCTCTTCTTTCTCTCTCCCAAGAAAAAGAACACCATAGAACATCAAATTCTAGGAGGTTCTAGGTCTGGAAACTCAATGTTTCTCCATTAATCTTCATCAAATAACAAGGTATGGGATTCTTTTCACCTTTGGGTTCTATTTCCCCAAAGGGTTCCTCCATATTGGTTTCAAAAAGTTCAGTTCTAAGTGGGTTTTCTTCCAATACCAAATTGGTGTTGTGAAGTGCTTTGTTTATGATTTATTTTGGATATTATGGGTAGATTAACATGTATTATTACTCAATTATGTTACTTCTTGATATATTGGTCTCAATTGTAGAAGATGGCCTATTCCCCTTAACCCTAGGTTGTGATCTTGAATTATATTGTATAGTATTGATTCAATTGGGTTGGTTAGTGTCTGAATTACTATCCTATGTTGTTATTATTCTAATTATGAGTAGATTTGATACATTGTAATCTAATTATGCTAGTTCTTGAGTAATTGACCTACATGGTGAAGTAGACTATGAACTTGATCTAAGTCTCTAATTCTAGGCTATGAACTAGTGATGGATTGTTGTATCATGATTCAATTAGCCTTGTTATTATGTTGGTTACTATTATGTGATGCTATTGTGCCATTGTTTGGTTAAGTTGGAGGTTGATGGTAAGACATTGATAAAGGCATTGCGAAGGAAATTGAGTAAGTCTTGTGATCTCTATTCTTTACTTCAATTATAGTTACTTGTGATTAAGTGATGATGTTGTATCGAAGTATACTTTATATCAAGATTTATAGGGTTGGTATGATTTTGAATTGAAATGTCTTGACTATGGTTTGTGAGGTGTTGTCTAAGATGTAAATGTTATAAGGACGGTGATAACTTACCAGTGTGCCTTATTATGAAGTGATATGTAAATGTGCTAACCTCACTTGTGTGAATTGTAATGAAAGGATAATACTCATGCAATTCTTATTGATCTAGGATGATGACGATTATACAAAGGTAGACCCTATGACCTACATTAAGCTATGATTATTAATAACGGTATTAAAGACATTTCAAAATGGACTCTCGCTTAGCACCGAGTGAACTAGAGTGAGGAGTGTCCCTTCCCACATAGGGAAGGTAGGATCACTAATGTACTATTGAGATTGGAGACCATAATGCATGTAGCATAAAGTGGGTCTCAACTATATCTCCTAGTTCCTGAACTATGTTGCCTCCATAAGAATACTAGCTAGTGGATCCACGTAGTTGCTATGTACATGTTTTGGTACTACATTGGCAAGTATTCCACCTTCCTTCGATGTAGGGTTCCATGATACCGGATTCCACATTCTCTCATGTGGTCTACGTCGTTTAAGGCAAGATGTTCCGAAAAGTAAAATAAAGAAATAAAATGGACTCTAACTAACATAACTTGATAGGTGTGACTTAGTATAGGTAGGGGTATGGGACTCTACCTATACATTGCACTGGTTAGACTTAAGGGAAGTCTTAGAAGGATGTTCTTATGTATGTATATGCGTATAAATATAAATGATATGTATATGATGATCTTACATGTTGATGGCACCTTATGATGTTGAATTCACTTTGAATATACGTTTGGTATCTATTATTAAAAGTATGATGATGATACTTACTCTTAATGACATGCTATGTGAAGTTGGACATCGGTTATGGTTGTTGTTAGGTTTACTTGATTGAGTAAGGTTATGGGGATTTGCTTAGTCATTGCAATAGTGAACTTCATGAGGGTTTACGAGTAAATTGTCTTTCTTTGATTATGTTGAAATGAACTCTTATACATGCTTGTTATAACTTGATGATAGAGTTGTCTTGGTTATATGTGCAAGTATATTGATATGCTTATTGACTTGACTAGGCTTAGTATTGTTGGTCTTGTGATGTACATGATCTTTATTTAAAGAGTATGCCATATTGATTGGTATGGTCTTCTTGTATGTGCATAAAGGTTTTCAAAGGAAAATGAAAACTTTAATGCAATGTCCCTTTTGAGCATGATTTCATATTGCGTGAATATGGACTCATACTTAGTACAAGTACTGTACTAACCCCATTTTCTCCCTTTTTCTCCAACATTTTAGGTTCTGGTCGTTGAAGGGCTTTTGAGACGACTTTGGATGGAGACTTGGAATTCTCACTCATCCAAGTTGGGTAGGTCCTCACTTTCCGAGGGCAATGCCACTATCAAGCTATTGATATTGTTCTTCTATTAAAGAAAATATGTTCATTTCTTTAATTTGAGTACTAAAGATTGTATAGATTATATGTGGATGCAATTTTATTGTTGTATGGGCTATGCCCGATTGTTATACTCTTGTTTAGATGGTTATGAGATGAGACATCAGGTGTTAAGACTATGTTATATCTTATATGTATATGTGCAATAAAAGTAGAAGACTAAGTAATATTCATATACGAAGGGTCTATGTAAACTAGATATGAATATATATTGTGTGTATTGTAGAGGTCTAAGTAAACCTCAAGATAGATAAAGAAAAATTTTAAATCTTTCCGTAATTTTTAACCTATGATGTAATGATGTAAACTAAGAGGCTAGTCTTAGTCCTCGATTAGGACGACGACGACGGTTACATCTAGGGGGTGCTCCCCGGATGTGACAAACATGGTATCAGAGCATGAGATTGAATATCTTAAGAGTCGATCTCTCACTTAACCACATCTATATAGATTCTTATTCATAATTGTAAAGCGCGACACACTTATGAATAGGGAAGTATAAGATACTTAGGAAACTCTCACTTTCTTCGAAATCTAATATCATGCCTCAAGCGTTTTTACTCTATGTGACCGTAGTATCTAATATATTATTGTGATTATAGGTAATTAATACTCGAAGAACACCGCTCGAAGACTTGATGAAGAGATTGTCAATGCGAGAGTTCCTCCCCTAGGCAATCGAGTTCCTCTTCTTGAAGAAGTTGCTATTGATGACCAAGCTCTGGTCAACCCTCCACCTTTGACAGATGGTGACATAAGGGCTGCCTTTCTTCAATGGACCAAGCCATTACTACTCAAGCACAAGCCGTCATTACTCAAGCTCAAGCCATGACGACCCAAGCTAACCGGTAGGTTGTACCTCGAGGAAACCAACATGTTGGCACCATGGCCTCCCGTTTGAGGGATTTCACTAGGATGAATCCCCCTACTTTCTATGGGTCCAAAGTTGAAGAAGACACCCAAGATTTCATTGATGAAACCTACAAGATCCTCTATGTTATGGGGTATACTACTAGTGAGAAGGCCGAGTTAGCCACTTACAAACTAAAAGATGTGGCCCAAAATTGGACGTCCAATTGAGAGACAATAGGCCTTTAAGAGGTGGACCGGTGAATTAAGATATTTTCAAGAAGGCTTTTCTTGATAGGTTCTTTCCTAGGGAGAAGAGGGAAGCCAAAGTGGTGGAATTCATCAATTTTCGTCAAGTAGGTATGAGTGTACTTGAATACTATTTGAAATTCACTAAATTTTCAAAGTATGCTCCTTCTTTTTTTTTCCGATCCTAGAGATGAAATGAGTAGCTTTGTGACGGGAGTGTCGGATGACTTGAAGGAAGAATTTCATTCAGCTATGATACATGAAAATATAAACATTTCTCGTTTCATGTTTCATGCTCAACAAGTGGAAGAGACAAGGGATAAGAGATAGAGTAAAGATGCCAAGGAGGTAAAGTCTTTTGATGGTGGTTTTTCAAAGGGTAGGCTTGATATCCAAGACAAGCCTAGGTTTAAGAAGAGGTCTTCTAATAAAATTCCTACCAAATTTCCCAAGGCTCGTGATGATATGTTGTCTAAACCTAAGTCTAAAAAGGGTAGAGGTACTAGCTCACCATGAAAGAAGCCAACCTGTGGAAAGTGTGGCAAGAAGCATTATGGTGATTGCCTTATTGGGACGGACAATTGCTTTGGGTGTGGCAAGAGTGGCCACAAGGTCAGGGATTGCCCAAATTTGAAGGGGCAAGACAAAGGTAGTGGGCAAGCTAGTGGTTCTAATGTTGATGCTCTGAGGAAGAATCACTTTGATGCTATCCGCTCTAGAGGTGAGGAAGAGATTTCTCCCGATGTGGTAACCTGTATGTTGAAAGTCTTCTCTATTGATGCGTATGAATTACTTGATTCGGGTGCTTCATTATCCTTTGTTACTCCTCTAGTCTCTAAAAAGTTTGACATTTTGCCCGATATCCTAAATGAACCATTCATGGTAACTACCCCGGTAGGTGAGTCGGTGGTTGCAAAAAGTGTGTATAGAAATTTTCCTATAATGTTGCCCAATAGAGTGACTCGTGTTGAATTAGTAGAACTTCATATGGTCGATTTTGATGTCAGTTTAGGGATGGATTTGTTTCATGCTTGGTTTGCCTCCATAGATTGTAGAACAAGGGTGATGAAGTTTAACTTTCCAAATGAGCCTGTTTTAGAGTGGAAGGGGGAAAATTTTATTCCTAGAGGTCATATTATTTCTTGTTTGAAAGCTTGCAAGATGATCTCTAAACGGTGTCTATATCACATTGTAAGAGTCAAAGATTAGACTCCGAAAATCCTCCAGTTGAGTTAGTCCGTCTAGTAAGGGAATCTACATTGGTCTTTCCTAATGATCTTCCTGGAATCCCTCCCAAATGGGAAATTGATTTTGGTAACGACTTGCTACCGGATACCAATATTATTTCAGTTCCTACTTATTAGATGGCTCCGGCCGAATTGAAAGAGTTGAAGACTAAAATCAAAGATTTACTAGACAAAGGCTTCATTAGACCTAGTATTTCTCCATGGAGTGCTCCAGTTTTGTTTGTAAAGAAGAAGGATGGGTCCCTTAGAATGTGCATTGATTATCTCCAACTCAATAAAGTCGCTATTAAGAACAAGTATCCTCTCCCTAAAATTGACAACTTATTTTATCTACTCCAAGGGGCAAACTACTTTTCTAAGATTGACTTGAGATCGGGGTATCACCAACTTATGGTGAGAGGTGAGGATATACCAAAAATGGCATTTCGGACTAGATATGATCACTATGAGTTCTTAGTAATGTCTTTTGGTCACACTAATTCCCCGACGGCATTTATGGATCTCATGAATAGGGTGTTTCGAAGTTACCTAGATTCATTTTTCATTGTTTTCATTGACGACATCTTGGTATATTCGAAAAATGAGGGTGAACACATGGATCACTTGAGGGTGGTGGTACAAGTACTTAAGGAGAACCAATTATTTTCTAAGTATAACAAATGTGAGTTTTGGTTAAGGTCGGTGGTATTTCTTGGTCACATCATCTCTAGTGAGGGGGTTGAGGTTGATCCAAGGAAAATCGAGGCGGTGAAAAATTGGCCTAGACCATTGACTCCAACCAAACATTAGGATTTTCTTGGGTCTAGGAGGTTATTATAGGAAGTTTGTGGATGCTTTTGCATCCATTGCATCTCCCTTGACTACATTGACCCAAAATAATGTGAAATATGAGTGGTCGGAGGCATGCGAAAGAAGCTTCCAAATCTTGAAGGATAAGCTTACTTCCGCTCCGGTGTTGACTTCACCGGATGGTACCAAGGGATTCATTGTGTATTGTGATGTATCCCGAGTGGGCTTGGGGTGTGTGCTTATGAAACATGGGAAAGTAGTAGCATATGCCTCTATGCAACTTAAAGTGCATGAGATAAATAATCCAAATCATGGTCTTGAGTTAGCGGCCGTGGTATTTGCCTTAAAAATATGGAGGCATTATTTGTATGTTGTTCATGTTGATGTGTATACCAACCACAAGAGTCTAGAATATGTGTTTACTCAAAAGGAGTTAAATCTCCGACAAAGAAGGTGGTAGGAATGTTGTAAGATTACGACATGAGTGTTCTCTACCATCCCGGCAATGCCAATGTGGTTGCGGATGCTCTAAGTCGTATGACCATGGGTAGTGTGTCTCATGTAGATGAAGACACTAAAGACCTAGTGAAAGATGTTCATAGGTTGGCTATATTGGGTGTTAGATTGGAAGATTCTCCGAATGGTTGTTTTATGGTCCATCATAACTCCGAATTGTCCTTGGTGGTCGAGGTGAAGTCTAAGCAACACATTGATCCATTATTGATGGAGTTTAAAGGATCGGTTCTTGGAAAGCTTAATGAGGCATTCTCCTTAGGGGGGGGGGATGGTGTCTTGAGGTATCAAAGAAGGTTGTGTGTCCCCAATGTAGAGGGTTTGAGGAACCAGATTCTTGAGGAAGCTCATGAGTCTCACTAATCCATTCATCCGAGTTCTACAAAGATGTATCATGACCTTCGAGAAGTGTTTTGGTGGGAAAGCTTAAAAAAAGACATAGCGATATTTGTTGAAAAATGTCCAAATTGCGAACATGTTAAAGCCGAACACCAAAAGTCGGGTGGTCTACTTCAAGAAATCCAAGTCCCTACGTGGAAGTGGGAAGACATTAATATGGATTTTGTGGTAGGTTTGCCTCGGACACAAAAGCAATATGACTCCATATGGGTAGTTGTGGATAGAGTGAGAAAATCTTCTCATTTTATTCCTGTCAAGTCAACTTACTCGGCCGGGGATTATGCAAGGATCTTCATAAATGAGATTGTGTGCCTCCATGGTATTCCGTTATCCATCACATCGAATAGGGGTGCACAATTCACATCTACGTTTTGGAGGTCATTCCAAGAAGGGTTAGGTACCAAGGTGAAGTTAAGCACCTCTTTTCATCCTCAAACGGATTGTCATGTGGAATGAACTATTCAAACCCTTAGGATATGCATAGAGCTTGTATAATTGATTTTAAGGGAAATTGGTATAAGCACTTGCCTTTTGTTGAGTTTCCTTACAACAATAGTTACCATTCATCTATAGCTATGGCTCCTTATGAATCCTTGTATGGTAGGAAATGTAGATCTCCAATTGGATGGTTTAAAGTAGGCGAGTCTTCTCTTTTGGGTCCCGATTTGATTTATAAGACTTTGGAGAAGGTTCATATTATAAAGAATCGCTTACAAACAGCCTATAGTCGGCAAAAGTCTTATGCCGATCATAGGAGAAGGGATTTAGAGTTTGAAGAAGGTGATAAGGTGTATCTAAAAATTTAGCCCATGAAAGGGGTGGTGAGATTTTCCAATAAAGGGAAGTTGAGTCCTCATTATTTGGGTCCCTATGAAATCTTGCAAAGGATTTGTAAGGTTGCATATGAATTGAAACTCCCTAGCGCACTATCTTCGGTTCATCCAATTTTCCATATTTCCATGCTTAAGAAGTGTATCGGCCACCCCAAGTCTATTATTCCTATTGAGGGTCTTGGTGTGCAAGAGAACCTCTTTTATGAGGAGGTTCCGGTTCAAATCCTTGATAGGCAAGTAAAGAAGTTAAGGAATAAAGAGGTGTCTTCCGTAAAGGTGTTATGGAAGAATCACCTAGCTGAGGGTGCAACATGGAGGGCGAGGCCGACATGAAGTCCCGTTACCCTCATCTATTTGACAACTAAGGTTGGTTGTTCTTACTAATAATGAAAATAATGATTAAACTTGAACCTTTCGTGAAGTTTTGCAAAAATGTTCTAATTATAGTTGAAATTACAGTGAAGTATGCCTATGGACTTGAAAATTTGCAATTTTTCTTGTTATGAGTTATGTTGTGCATTTTTTTATATGGTGAGTCTTTATGTAATGATATTGAGCATATTGGTAAGTTGAGTTTTGGCATAGTAGACTCATATATGGTATGTTGAGATCATGTTGTTGTGAGAAGGAAATTGCTCATATTGTGATTGTGAGCCTTGTGTATAGTAATTGAAGTTTGAATTGTTATGGGTAAATGCCATTATTGATGATTGTATCTCATATTTGTATTGTTGTTGGTTGGGCTGTTAGTCTTGACTCTAGTCCTTTCTTTTTAAAAGATTTTGATGTCATTCGGGGACGAATGTTCCTAAGGGGGGATAATGTAACACTCCGAAAGTGTAAGACTTGTTCTAGATTATAACATAGGTGTAAAAAGGTATAGACATTGTTTTAAGGTAAATTATAATGTATTTGAGTCATTTAGAAAGTCTAGAAATCAAAACGTCAGGGAACGTCTATGACATCCGGAAACTAGTTCAATGAGGTGCTAGTATGCCTTAGCCTAGTTGACTAAGTTTAAGGAGTCGGAAAATGATACATTTTAGTGGAAGGGTATATAACATGTATTAGAGTTAGTTCCTAGCCGAAACATCCGGGTACGACTCCCCAATGACCAACCAAGGGCCCTTGAAGAGGACCCTTGCATTTGTGTCGAAGGCTACCTAAGGCAGTTTCCACAAACGACTTACCACCAACGGATTGTGGTCCAATCGACGGCGCGTCGATTGTCTCCATCGATGGACACTTAGAAAATTTGTAAAATACTGGATTCTAACCAGTCTCTGACCAAAATGACGGACCAACAGGACGGAGGGTCCTGTGGTCGTCGATTGACAAACGGGGCGTGGACGGGGAGTCGCCTGTGAGGCACTATTTTTGCTGCACGATTTTAAGTGAATTAAAATAATTCATTAAGTGGTTAGTTAATTAGTTTAGGGTTAAGGAAGGTCTAATTAAGTTAATTAACAACCTATATAAAGACCCTAGCCTAATTAGTCTAACCTAACCCTCATAATTTGCCAAACCCAAATAGCTCCTCCTTTTCTCTTCTTTCTCTCTCCCAAGAATAAGAACACCATAGAACGTCGAATTCTAGGAGGTTCTAGGGCTTCAAAACTCAATTTTCTCCATCAATAATTATCAAATAATAACGTATGAGATTTCTTTCACTCTTGGGTTCTCTTTCCCCAAAGGGTTCCTCCATATTGATTTCAAAAAGTGGAGTTCTAAGTAGGTTTTCTTCCAATACCAAATTGGTGTTGTGAAGTGCTTTGTTTATGATTTATTTTGGATATTATGGGTAGATTAACATGTATTATAACTCAATTACGTTACTTCTTGATATATTGGTCTAAATTGTGGAAGATGGCCTATTCCCCTTAAACCTAAGTTGTGATCTCGAATTAAATTGTATAGTATTGATTCAATTGGGTTGGTTAGTGTGTGAATTACTATCCTACGTTGTTATTATTCTAATTATTAGTAGATTTTGATACATTGTAATCTAATTATGCTAGTTCTTGAGTAATTGACCTACATGGTGAAGTAGACTATGAACTTGATCTAAGTCTCTAATTCTAGGCTATGAACTAGTGATGGATTTTTGTATAATGATTCAATTAGCCTTGTTATTATGTTGGTTACTATTATGTCATGCTATTGTACCATTGTTGGCTTAAGTTGGAGGTTGATGGTAAGACTTGATGAAGGAATTGTGAAGGAAATTGAGTAAGTCTCATGATCTCTATTCTACACTTCAATTATGGTTACTTGTGACTAAGTGATGATGTTGTATTGAAGTATGCTTTATATTAAGATTGATAGGGTTGGTACGATGTTGAATTGAAATGTCTTGACTATGGTTTTTGAGGTGTTGGCTAAGATGTAAATGTTATAAGGATGGTGATAACTTACCAATGTATCTTATTATGAAATGATATGTAAATATGATAACCTCACTTTGTGTGAATTGTAATGAAAGGATAATACTCTTGCAATACTTATTGAGCTATGATGATGATGATTATACAAGTGGTAGACCCTATGACCTACATTAAGCTATGATGATTAATAAAGGTATTAAAGACATTTCAAAGGGGACTCTAGCTTAGCACCGAGTGAACTAGAGTGAGGAGTTTCCCTACCCACATAGGGAAGGTAGAATCACTAATGTACTCTTGAGATTGGAGACTATAATGCATGTAGCGTAAAAATTCTCACAACTATATCTCTTAGTTCCTGAACTATATTGCTCTCATAGGAATACTAGCTAGTGGATCCACGTAATTGCTATGTTCACATTTTCGTACTACCTTGGCAAGTAGTCCGCCTTCTTCGGTGTAGGGTTCCATGACACAGGATTCCACATAGGCTAATGTGGTCTATGTCGGTTAAGTCAGTATGTTCCCGAAAGTAAAATAAAGAAATAAAATGGACTCTAACTAAGATAACTTGAGAGGTGTGACTTAGTCTAGGTAGGGGTATGGGACTCTACCTATACATTGAACTAGATAGCCTTAAGGGAAGTCTTAGAAGGTTGTTCTAATGTATGTATATGCTTATAAATGTAAATGATATGTATATGGTGATCTTACATGTTGATGGCACCTTATGATGTTGAATTAATTTTAATATATGTTTGGTCTCTATTGCTAAAAGTATGATGATGATGTTTACTCCTAATGACATTCTATGTGAAGTTGCACATTGGTTATGGTTATTGTTAGGTTTACTTAACTGAGTAAGGTGATGGGATTTTGCTTAGTAATTGCACTAGTGAACTTAATGAGAGTTCATCAGTAAATTGTCTTGCTTTGGTTATATTGAAATTAACTCTTATCCATGCTTGTTGATGTTATAACTTGATGATAGAGTTGTCTTGATTATATGTGCAAGTATGTTGATATGCTTATTGACTTGACTAGGCTTAGTATTGTTGGTTTTGTGATGTACATGATCTTGATTTAATGAGTATGTCTTATTGATTGGTATGGTCTTCTTGTATGTGCGTAAAGGTTTTCAACGGAAATTGCATACTTTAATGAAATGTCCCTTTTGAGCATGATTTCATGTTGTGTGTACATATGGTCTCATACTTAGTACAAGTGATGTACTAACCCCAATTTCTCCCTTTTCCCCCAACATTTTAGACTTTGGTTGTTGAAGGGGTTTTGAGACAACTTTGAAGGGAGACTTTGAATTCTCACTCATCCAAGTTGGGTAGGTCCTCACTTTCCGAGGGCAATGTCACTATCAATCTATTGATGTGTTTCTAGTCTTAAAGACAATATGTTCATTTCTTTCATTTAAGTACTAAAATTGTATATCCTATATGTGTCTCATATTGTATTGTTTTATGGGCTATGCCCAATTGTTATACTCTTGTTTAGATGGTTATGAGATGAGACATCCGGTTTTAAGACTATGTTATATCTTATATATAGATGTGCAATAAAAGTAGAAAAATAAGTAATCTTCATATACGAAGGGTCTATGTATACTCGATATGAATATATATTGTGTGTATGGTAGAGGTCTAAGTAAACCTCAAGATAGATAAAGAAAAGTTTTAAATTTTTCCGCAAAGTTTAACCTATGAATGTAATGATGTAAGCTAAGTGTCTAGTCTTACTCCTCGATGAGAACGAAGACGCTTGTTACGTCTAGGGGGTGCTCCCCGGATGTGACAGTTACACAACAGTCTGATATGATCATAAGGAGAACTCCCGAGCAAGCAAGCCTATGAACATCCTTCATTAGTTTCTTCTTTTCTTTCTCAACGTGGGCTTCACTACCTATAGATAATATGCTAAGAGCATATGCTACTACATTCGCCTTAATTGGATGGTAATTTACACTCATATCATAATCCTTAAGGAACTCAAGCCAGCTCCTCTCGCGAGTATTCAACTCTTTCTGGGTGAATACAAATTGAAGCGTCTTATGGTCGTTGAACACATCTACTTGAACTACATAAAAGTAGTGTCTCAAGATCTTGAGCGCAAACACCACTGTTGCAAGCTCGAGGTCATGAGTTGGATAGTTGTTTACATCCACATACTTGGTGATGAATTCCACGGAGAAATCATTCGATTTTGGGACTGGAATTGATGGAAACTTGTTGCGTTCTTGAACTAGGGTTCTTGACCTTTTTCTACTCTCTTGCTTATAATTTTATGAGTTTGATTAAATAATTTGACTTAGGTAAACACTTGTTATGTTTCTAGGCTTAAATTGACTAAAACCTCATGATTTAGGGTCTAAATGGCGTAGCTTATGGGCCAAACGAACAAGAGAAAAAACAAAAGACCCCTGACTTAAAAGTTGTCGAAATCACTGACGGAGTCGGCTCAAGGACCGTAAGTCGATTGATGGTCCTTATTGGTCGACCATCATTTGTGACTGAGACCTGAAAGTCAGTTGGAGAATCGACAAAGTTTACTCAAGGACCATAAGTTGAGTGATGGCCCATATTGGTCAACCGTCGTTGACGGCTGAGTATTGGAAGTCAGCTGGACATCGGTGGATTTGACTGACGGTCTGTACTGGTTGACCTTCATTCACGATAGAGGACTCAAAATTGACTAGCCCATCGACGGATCCGGCTGACGGACCATAAGTAGAATGACGGTCCATAGTTTTATCCATTGTTGACACCTGCACGTTCTGAAAATCTACATTTTTTGTTTGTCTTTGATACGGCGTAATACAAGTTGGGTGAACTTCAATAGATTCATGCACACTTAGAGAAATTTGCTTAAGTGTAAGGAGTTCTTGTACCTTGGCCTCTCCTAATTCTTGGGGAAAGAAACACCCTAAGAAAGCTTCCTCAAAAAAGGCCCAACTCGCAGGTGGTGCATCCTTAGCTCTACCCTCTTTCCACTAATCAAACCATGTCCTAGCAACATTCCTCAATTGATCTATAGCTATCTCAAATCTCTTAATATGAGAAACATGCTTCACGTCAAACACCTTTTTCAGTTCCTCAATAAAGTTCTCTGGATCCTCAGTAGTGCTTGAACTAGTGAAGTTGAAAGGCTTCATCCTCAAGAACTCACGAATCCTTGAAGTGTCATCCTCTTCTTGTCGAGCTCCTCTTTGTAGCCCAACTTGCTTAGTTATAACTTTTCTTAACATCCGGATATCCTCATAGAACTCATCATCGCTGACTTCGCCTTGTGGTTGCACTTCAGTTGCATTGGGTAGCTCTTATTCCTCGACATTACGTCTAGAAAGACGACCTCTGATAGCTCTTTGCGGAGGCATAATTATCTAAAACACGAATAACCACGAATTAGGCAAAACCTTTTTGAGATCAAACTCTTACGCACGAAAAAAGTGAGCATGAAGTGAGATAATTTCCTAAGTGTTGGAGCATCTTAATTATAGATGTGAAGCGCTTCACATTGATAACTAGGACTCTATAGACACAACTTCATAGAGTCCGTAAGACTCTTGAACTCTATGCTATAGTACCAAGTTTTTGACTCCCTGAACATATACCCCGGATGTGGCTGGCACTCAAAAACTGTTGATTTCCCCAAGCTAAAACTTGAGCTAGCTTATTTACTCAACATAAGACTTACCTTAACAAGATAATCTCAAGATATAACTTTAAGTAGATATAAAACTTAGCCAAGATTGCAACTAAAGTCTTTCAACAATATCTGAATGATAATATAATGATAACTGAACTACTAACTTTCAAGGAAGCCTCTAAAGAAAGAGGGATGTCAGAACAAGAACCTCTATCA
Source organism: Solanum sitiens (assembly GCA_016801875.1). Lineage (NCBI taxonomy): Eukaryota > Viridiplantae > Streptophyta > Magnoliopsida > Solanales > Solanaceae > Solanum > Solanum sitiens. Next base: position 588,008 of record JABWTJ010000187.1, on the reverse strand, counting down.
TTCTAAAATCTGAAAGTTATGAAAGCAAATAAAGGAGTCCTCCAGAAAGCAACGATGTTCACCAAAAAACCTTGAGTGCTCAAGGTAGATCAACGAGGTGTTGGATACTTATCCTGGTTATGTGCGTCTGAATTATAATATGATGCAGGCCAACTGACATCAGTACATTTAATGTACGAGTGTGAGAGTTGAAATGCTAAACAATACATAGACTTGAAAAGATTCTGAAAGAAAAAACTTACCCTGGCTCTTGTCAACTCATGAATAACTTAACTCAAAATAAAGCAATGAAACACATGAAATATATGAAAAGCTTTATAAAACAATAAAAACAACTTAGTTCGTTAATGAAATTGCAATAACAGAATAAACTTTACTCAGATAATAAAGTAATATAGTTTCCATGGGAGTTTTCCTAACCGACAACCACCATTATGAGCCTAAGTGGTGATACAATGTCTTACCCACGCTGTCAGCATTTTCCTATACTTTTCCATCATATAGATCTTCTTAACTCAGTGGATCTACTAGTCTATCTAAACGAGTTACCTAAAAAGTATGATCCTTTATTACCTATGATGGATACATTGTTTATAGAAACATGAGATAATATGAATTTGCATCCACACATAAGTGCTCAATACTATTCCCAGAATCTGCTTAGCTCATGTGTTTTTAAAAACAAAACTCTTTCTTTGGTTTGAGATATTTACTCTAAACTTAGGTTAAAATCTCTCTCGGAAATGTTCCCTTTCTTTCTCACATATGAAAAATATTTTAAACCTCATGGGAATACTTAATTCCCATATACTTCTTTCAAGAAAAGAACTTCAAATATTTATTCTTTGCTTAACTTGAACTTAAGTCTTAAAAGAAAGTTAAAATATTTGTTAAAGACTTTGGAAAACTTTTATGAACTTCTTTAGACTTTATCCTTATTTTTTAGACTTGGCTCTTAACTTCTTAGCTTGATTCTTAACTTTCCTTGAAACTGAATTATGGATTAAAGTATTAGGATTTGTGGTAGGAAATATATCATGATGTTTAGGAATGATTTTAGATAGCTAAACATGGCGAAATATTGTACTATCAAAATGTGAGGGCGGTTCCACGTCGCGGAGAGGCATTAAAATTTTGTTTCAAAATATATTTTTAGGCAAGACACTCCGTGACGGATCCGTGAAGCAAAACAAAACTTCCCAAATGTGGGAACCTAACCCGCAACACGCCACCACCATTGGATTTCGTCCGATGAAATTCTTCTTCACTTTCCAGACCCAATTCGCCCAAAATCTGTTCTTTTCCTCATATTTATTTTACATACATACACCCAACAAATATAACTAAGAACCTAACTCAAAACGACTCTATAATTAGATGTAATGATCTCCAAAACATACCAAATCAATCGAATTCACGAACAACATAAAAATCAAGAATAGGTATCAAGATCATCAACTTTAAAACTATTTTTAGGACGAATCCGTGCTGAAATAAATATGTTTGGCACGTGGAAGAATGATCCCAACATTATGAAAGCCTCACATACCAGGTAGGAATAAATATTTGGTGAAATCCACAACTAGATTGATCGATATTGCCTCTCTTCTTTTTTTCTCCTCTTTCTCCTTTCTCCAAGCCCTAGCGTAAATTCCTAATTCCTAAAACTAACTAAAATTTATTGAACCATATTAAACTCATAAAAACATATTAAAATAATAGTTCAGGGAATAGACTAGAATATCCCTCAAAAATCCAAATTGAACATTTTCCTTGTTTGAACAGCCCAACCTCCAAAACATATCACCCTCATACAAATTCGGAATCGCTCAAACTTTTTGTAGTTCAAAAGATCATTCAAAGAGCTGTCCAACCATATCTGGATTTACACTTAACTCATTCTTATGTGGGAGTACCGCCGTTTGAAGTTGACCAAAAACTCACTTTTTCTAACTTGAACAACTTTTCAGGTTTATCGTTATTTCAAAAATGATTATTTCAAGATCTTAGCTTCCTTCTAGATATTTCAAACTGCGACATGCTACACTTTTCATGAAGTCCTTGGTCCTCACTTATTGCTTCAAAATCAGGCCATGGTGCCATTATGCACACCTTAGCTTTTTCAACAGTATGTCGCAAACTTATCCTTTCATGTTTGTTTCCTTGGCTTCTGCAAGTGACAAGGTTAACATGCTTAATACCTTGTCCATGCTGCCATTTAATTGATTTACACGAACCAGGGGTCTAACAGGAGGTGTTAAAATTTATAATCATCTTCACAAATCCATCTTGAAACCCATAACCAAGTAAAGCTTCTTCTAAAATTCCCAACTCAGCATGTCATATGCTTTTCAGAGATCAATCTTCATCAAACACTTGAGACTTATTTTCCTATTGTAAGTCATGATTAATTACGATATTTCTAGTTCATGATCGTAATATGTGTCCAATGCGGGTACACTCATGCCTGGACATCGAAGAGCATAAGCTTGAGCACATGTGGGCAGCTGTTACTATATGGATTACAACATATCAATCTGTTATCTTTACGGATAACTGTTAAGAATCCCTTTCAAAAAGTATTGGATGTTTAAGTTTGAAGCATGAGACTCTTGATTACACATTCCTTCTCCTTTAATAACAAAGTACAGTTACTCAGTTTCAATGGATACATAAAAATTCTCACATTTTGTCTTTTCTCGTTAGCCTATTAGATGGTTTAATCTGTTTCCACTACCGTCTTATAAGAGGCTTTTGAAAAATACCTTTATTCTTAAACTATAATTCCTCTTAATGTTGTTATTACTTTAATGTGTCTAAAGTCTATATGATTCTGCAGTTGGTAAAAGCTGTCAATTATTGATATGTACTTCGTTAATTATTGAGCGGACACTAACTGTTACTTGAAGACCTAAATGTTTGATCGAGGATACACCTATTCATCGAAATCCTATATTAAGTATATGCATTTCTTGGCCTTCTTGGCAGTTTTCACTATTGATAATTTTTCTTTGGTAATGAATTGCATCTGTTGTACTTCTGTCTGTAATGAATCTTTAATTTTTGTTATGTAATATGGAGTGAATTACAATTCCATAACTGCCCTGCCACAATCTACTTCTTGATTTTGTCTTGATCCATTGTAGACTTTCCTTGACTTTGCCTGAGCTACTAATACTCAACCACCTGTAATTTTCCTCCACAACTCTTTTTTCCATTGACATGACATAAATAGATGACTGTGGTAAATTAAATAAGGTTGATCAGATAACACAAATCTTATTCTTTCTCACTGTCTCTCCATGGAAAATAATATGCTTATTGTCAACAACTTCTTCTGATTAGATACCCTATAATATAAATCTCTGCTTGATAGCTCAATACACATTAAAATGGATATACACATGTAGATCATATTACAACATGAAGTAGGTCTATATTGACTAACATTGGCCAATGTTGATACTTAAGAGATAGTTACAATTTTGGTAGAAGTTACTTGTTTCAATAGATACCTATTCTAAAATGTCATGTACAATATGTAAAGTATCTCCATCCACTACAATGAAGCATCTTAAAGTTTAAACAACCAAAAACATCAAACTATTGTGCCATTGTTAAAGCTTGTCACTTACAAAGTCCTCGGGTTGTTTTACTCTTTCACCCATTAGCCACTACCATTTTAATTATGCTTCTGTTGTGGCTTACTTTCTTTTGAAGAAGAAGAAAGATTTTGTTACTATTAAATCACCTAACATAAACTATAAATAAATAACAAACACACCATTTGTCATCTCTCCTGATCATGATGTATTTATACTTGCCCAACCTTGAATTTATATTATAGCTTTGTTTTATTATACAGGAAAAAATAAATGTGTACAGTCATTACCTGGTCAAATCTATGTGTCTTTTCTTCTCTATAATAGAACTGAATTAGCTAAGCTTAGTGATCTCCTAAAATTTATGCTAATTTCATCTTCTTCTCCCAGCAAGATAGGATTGCTAGGATTCTATTATAGTAGTTTTTGTTCCTTCACGTCATTCTTCAAGTCCACTCACTTTTGTTGCTATTTTACTCTTAATTTTATTTCAAAGACTATACAATAGTGATTTGAGTAAATCATAGGTTTTAAACAGACAACTTGTGGTTGTTATTTATTTTTGATTTCTATTTCTAAAATTTCTAGGTTACTGCCCTATTAGGTGATCTATACTTTGATGCCTTCGTTTCCCATATTCAAGAGATTTTATCGGTAGTTTTTCTATTTTAGGAGAAGTTTGACAGCGATGACATGAATGATCAAAGAGATAATGTTTTGCAACATATCATAAAACTTTGGAATAACAAGAGAGGATCATTGCACAAGAATGTGATCTAAATCATTGCACGGGGTTCTTGAAGATGTGCCAATGGGAGTAGACAACAAGGAACATTTTTTATCAAATAAATTTAAGGTAAGACTTCAGATAGTTATTAACAAATATCATTTTATTTCTAGTCACATAAAATTAGTATTTGGAATAATATATACCATGTTCAAATTGAGTTTTGATTTTGGTAACTTTTTTTTAATTTATTCTAACCACAAGATCTATCAAAGAAAATGACAATGATGTTTTTTTGTACTTCTCTGTTCTCTTTTATCCTCTTCCCAGTAAGATTAAAAGTACACATTAAATATAGAATAATTTAACAAGATTTTGATAATTTCAGTGTTTCGTTGTTAATGCAGGAAGCAAGTACAAGAAACTTAGTCAATAGGTCTAAGTTGTGTATACCTCATCATATGGATAGCAAGCCTATTAGAGAGGTTGTTTACGAAATGGAAAATAAATCATGCAACCCTACAAAGAAACCTCTCGTATTTCTACAAAATATCTTATGACTTATAGTTTAATCGTGAAGGGAGGAAAAGATTGTACTCCACCAAACATGGCAACTATTTTCTTTGAGACACGGAAGAATGGAAATGAGCTTGTCAAACCTGAAACCTCTGAAAAATATGTATATTTATATCAATTTTAATTTCATTTAGTATCCTTAGTCTTACTTATTGAATTATGTTATCTCAAATATTCTTATGTTTTATAGGCTGAAATTCACGATCTTGTAAATTTTGAATAACCACTTACTAATATTGAGGTAGTGTAAAGGTTTTTTGGACCGTAATGCCAAAGTCAGGTAGTTGGATTTGGTGGTGGAATGACAACGAAGAAGTTAAAAGGCAGTACCACTGTAAAATTTCGAAAATACAAGACGTGTCGTTAATCCTAACATAGGTGTCGTGAATCCTAGGCACTTTTTAAAGGTTATTTCAATGAATATAGGTCATTTAGGAAGTTTAGGAACCAAAACGTCCAAGAACGTCCATGACGTCCGAAAGTTGGTTCAAAGAGGTGCTAGTGTGCCTTGGCCTATTTGACTAGTGTTTAAGAGTCGAAAATTAATCAAATTTGGTGAAAATGTGTGGAACACGTGTTAGGAATGTTTCATGGTCTAAACATCCGGGTACGACTCCACAAGGACCAACCAAGGGCCCTTAAGGATGACCCTTGTGGGATTAGGCGGCACTGCCTCGGAAATGTGCATCGACGGGACAACCTGCGGTCTGTGTGTGGACCGACGGACCATCGATGCCACCGCCGTCCCACACTTAGCCACTTTGAGAAAGCCCTCGCCTGCACAAGTCTCTGACCGAGGCGACGGATGTGCAGGACGGAGGGGGACCAGTCCGTCGACTCACAGATGGCTCGTCGACGGGGTCTCGTCTGTGAGGGCTGATAATTTCCTACATGTTTTAATTTAATCTCCATTAATTAGTTAGGGGTTTAGGAGGGTAATTAAGGGATTAAGAGGGTCTAATTAAATTATTTAGTCACCCATATAAAGTCCCCAACCCCTTTAATCTAATGAGAACACAAAAACAAATTACGCTATCTTCTCTCTTCTTTCTCACTGTATTGGAAAATTCCATTGGAGGCTAAGTATAGGAGGCAAATTGGGGGATGGAAAAGTTTGTATTCAACCTCAAATTATCACCAAAATATTAAGGTATGGGATCTCTTCACCTTCGAGACCTCTTTCTTCAAAGGGTTCATTCAAAGTGTTTTCAAATCTAGAGTTTTCAAATGGGTTTCATCCAATTACGAATTTGAAGTTATGAATTGAGTTGTTGATGTGTTATTTAGGTTATATTGACTAGATTAACATGTATTTTAACTTGATTAAGGTAATTGTTGATGGTCTTGCATAAATTGAAGAACATGATCCTAAGTCCCTAACCGTAGGTTGTGATCTTAATTTATATTGTACATTGTTCATTCAATTGACTTGGTTAAGGGTTGAATTACTACTAGATGATGTTGTTATGATAATTATGAATGAATTAAGGTGATGTATAGTCTTTCATGCTAGTTCTTTATAGATTATCTAGGGTATGATGAATTGACTTAATCCTAAGCTTTGATCTACTATTGAATTATGATTTAGTGATTCTTCTAGACTTGTGATTACATTGGTTATTGAATTATGGTAATTTGATGACCTAATTTAGTTGAACTAAGGGTTCATGGTAAGACCTTTATGCTGATGAATTGTGAGGAAGACTTGGTAAGTCTTGTGAACTTATCCTTTGTTTCAATTATGGTTAATTGTGATTAAGACATGATGATTGTGTTGAAGCATGTCTTGTTAGGATTGATAGGGTGGTATGATGTTGAATTGAAATGTCTTGTTTTATGTTTGTGATTTATTAATATGTAAATATATAAGGATGATGGTGATTACCAATGTGCCTTATTATGAAAGAATATGTAAAGTGTTAACCTTACTTATGTGAATTATGATGAATGTCTTATACTCATGCAATTCCTATTGAGCTATTATGATTATCATAATACAAGGGATAGACCCTCTGACCTAAACTAAGTTATGATTGATGAATAAAGATTAAATACATTTCAATAAAGGACTTAGTTTAGCACCGAGTGAACTTGACAATGGAAGGTGATGGCTTTCCAATAGAGAAAGTGTTACCCTTTAGTTCTATATGTGATGTTGACTGCTCATTGAGGGATACTCATTTCATTGATTCCCATGAGATGAGGCCCCAATTAACAAGTGGTATGTAGAGGGAATTACCTATCTCTTAGTTCTTGAACTATGTTTCCCCCATAGGAAGACTAGTTAGTGGATCCACCTAGAAAGCTATGTTTATGTTAGGTTTTACATTTTCCCGTAGACCACCTTCCATCGGTGTAAGGTTTTACGACACCGGATTCCACATTAGCTCATGTCTCTCTGTCGGTTAAGGCAAGTGTTCCCTAAACTAAAATGAAGTAATGATGTATAGACTAACTAAAGTGACTTGAGGGGTTTGACTTAGCTTAGGTAGGGGTATGAGACTCTACCTATGCCTTGAACTAGTTTGCCTTGATAGGAGCTTTAGGAGGTCAATATTATGTTTATAAATGATGATAAAGGTACATGACCTTATATGACGATTATGATGCTTATGAATATGTAAATGGTATTTATTGCTAAAGTATGAACTTATGTGTATTGAAGGCTATGTGAATTGAAGTGAGTTGCTATTTATGATTCTAATTTGGTTACTTGAATAAGTAGGGTTATGGGGCTTTGCTTGGTAATTGCACTTGTGACTTTATAAGGATTATGATTGGTTGTTTTGCTTTGCTATTTACATGATAAACTCTTATTCATGCTTATGATATGTTTACTTGGTGATAGGGTTATATGAGATTATGGGTTCAAGTATGTGATATGCATTTAGTTGCTTTGACTTGATTGAACATGTCCAAATGATTTCTATAGCTTGTTGATTGTGCATGAAGAGGTAAAATGGCATGATTTAACTAAATGTCCCTTTTTAGCATGTTTGGTTGTTATATGTGCATATGGTCTCATACTTAGTACATGCTGCGTATTAACCCCATTTTATCCCTTTTTCCAAACAATTTAGGTTTTGGTCGTGGAGGTTTGGTTCGAGGGGATTGAGAAGGAGGCTTGGAAACTCTTATCTTCCAAGTGGTAGGTCCTCATTTTCCCGAGGATGATGCTGATATTCTACCTATGGATTTTCTTAGATATTAAGACACTTATGTTGACTCTATATTTCATTTGAAGAATATTTGTATAAAGACTATATGTGGCTTACTTTTATTTTTGTAGGGCTATGCCCAAGTTGATATTATCATTCTAGATGGTTATGAGATGAGATAGATTTGATGACTCTATCTCTATCTTATATATGAGTATGTGAAATAAAAGTAGAAGACTAAGTAATCTTCTTATACGAAGGGTCTATGTATATTCGATAATAATATTATTACGTGTATGTAGAGGTCTATGTAAACCTCCAATTAGATATAGTTAAAAGTTTTAAATTTTCCGTACTTTTTGACTTGTGAATGCGATGATGATAATTAAGGGTCTAGTCTTAGTCCTCAAAGAGGACGACGACGCCGGTTATGTTTAGGGGGTAAACCGGGATGTGACAACCACCTCAAAAGATTCATTGTGGGAAAAAACTTACAAACAACTAGAAAAGAAAAGAAATTACTACAACCCCATGTTGGTAAACAATACCTTATTTATGTAGCCTCTCCTAACAGTTTAAGATAATCAAGTTACATCTAAGTTCCCTAAGGCTTGTGATGACAAGGTGGCTAAACCTAGAGCTCAAAAGGGGAAGAATGGTAACTCACCTAATGAGAAGCCTACATGTGCAAAGTGTGGAAAGGGTTATTTCGGTGAGTGTTTGATTTGACCAAGCAATTACTTTGGTTGTGGCAAGAGTGGATACAAGTTTCGATATTGTCCTAGCATGAAGGGGCAAGAGAAGAGTGGACAAGCAAGTGGTTCTAGTGATGCTCTAAAGAAGAACCGCTTCTATGCTCTTCGTACTAGGGGTGAGCAAGAGACCTCTCCCGATATGGTGACCGGTATGTTACAAATCTTTTCTATAGATGTTTATGCTTTACTTGATCCGGGTGCTATGTTGTCTTTTGTTACACCTCTTGTAGCTAAAAAGTTTAATACTTTACTTGATATCTTGCATGAGCCTTTCCTAGTGTCTACACCGGTGGGTGAGTCAGTTATTTCAAACAAGGTATATAGGGATTGTCCTATCATGTTGCCCAATAGACTTTCCAATGTTGATCTAGTAGAACTAAATATGCTTGATTTTGATATTATTTTGGGTATGGATTGGTTGCATTCTTGTTTTGCCACTATTGATTGTAGGACTAGGGTTGTGAGGTTTAATTTCCCAAATGAACCCGTTGTTGAGTGTAAGGGGGGAATTTCTATTCCTAGAGGTCGTATCATTTCTTGTTTAAAAGCTTGCAAAATGATCTCTAAGGGCTTCCTATATCATATAGCGAGAGTCCAACATCTTGACTCAGAAATTCTTCCCATTGAGTCGGTCCCCGTAGTGAGTGAATTTTCGGAGGTCTTCCCTAATGACCTTCTCGGTATTCCTCCCGAATGGGAAATTGATTTTGGTATCGATTTGCTACCAGAAACAAACCCCATTTTGATTTTTCCTTATCGGATGGAACCGGTAGAATTGAAGGAATTGAAAGCACAACTTAAATATTTACTAGACAAGGGCTTCATAAGGCCTAGTATTTCTCCATGGGGTGCTCCGGTCTTATTTGTGAAGAAAAATAATGGGTCCTTGAGAATGTGTACTGATTATCGCCAACTCAACAAAGTCACAATTAATAATAAGTATCCTCTCCCTCGGATTGACGACTTATTTGATCAACTACAAGGGGAAAGCTACTTTTCCAAAATTGACTTGAGATCGGGGTATCACCAACTTAGGGTGAGAGGTGAGGATATACCAAAGACGGCATTCTGAACTAGATATGGGCACTATGAGTTCTTAGTTATGTCCTTTGGTATCACTAATTCTCCGGTGGCGTTTATGGACCTAATGAATATGGTGTTTTGAAGTTACCTAGATACTTTTGTCATTCTGTTCATTGACGACATTTTTGTATATTCGAAAAATGAGAGTGATCACATGAATCATTTGAGGGTTGTATTGCAAACCCTTAAAGAGCATCAATTGTTTGCCAAGTATAGCAAATATGAGTTTTGGTTGAGGTCAGTGGCATTTCTTGGTCATCTCTAGTGAGGGATTTGAGGTTGAACCAAGGAAAACGGAGGCGGTGAGAAATTGGCCGAGACCATTGACTCCAACCGACATAAGGAGTTTCTTGGGTCTTGCGGGTTATTATCAGAGGTTTGTGGATAGTTTTGTGTCCATTACATCTCCTTTGACTACTTTGACCCAAAAGAGTAAGAAGTTTGAGTGGTCAGAAGCATGTGAAAAGAGCTTCCAAATCTTGATAGATAGGCTTACTTCCGTTCCGGTGTTGACTTTATCGGAGGGTACAAAGGGCTTCGTGGTCTATTGTGATGCATCCCGTGTGGGTTTGGGGTGTGTACTTATGCAACATGGTAAGGTTATTGCCTATGCTTCTAGGCAACTCAAGGTGCATGAGAAGAACTATCCCACTCATGATCTTGAGTTAGCGGACGTGGTGTTTACTTTGAAATTTGGAGGCATTATTTGTATGGTGTCCATGTTGATGTGTTCACCGATCATAAAAGTCTCCAATATGTGTTTACCCATAAGGAGTTGAATCTCCGACAAAGAAGATGGCTAGAGTTGTTGAAAGACTATAATATGAGTGTTCTCTATCACCCCGGCAAGGCGAATGTGGTAGGGGATGCTCTAAGCCGTTTGTCTATGGGTAGTGTGTCTCACGTTGAAGAAGCCAAAAAAAACCTAGTGAGAGAGGTTCATAGGTTGGCTAGGTTGGGTGTGAGATTGAAAAGTTCTCCAAATGGTGATATGATGGTCCATCATAACTCCGAATCATCTTTGGTTGTTGAGGTGAAGTCTAAACAACACCTTGATAAACCATTAATGGAGTTGAAAGAATCGGTTATTGGCAAGTTAAATGAGTCATTCTCCTTAGGGGGGATGGTGTTTTGAGATATCAAGGGCAGTTATGTGTTCCTAATGTTGATGATTTGTAGAACCGTATCCTTGAGGAAGCTTATGGGTCCCACTATTCCATTCACCCGGGGTCAACAAAGATGTATCATGACCTTAGGGAGGTGTATTGGTAGGAAGGTTTGAAAAAGGACATAGCGGAGTTTGTTTCCAAGTGTCCAAATTGCCAACATTCAAAGCCGAGCATGTAAAACCGGGTGGCTTACTACAAGAAATCCAAATTCCTACTTGGAAGTTGGAAGACATCAATATGGATTTTGTGTTAGGTTTGCCTAAGACTCAAAAGCAATATGACTCCATATGGGTGGTGGTTGATAGGTTGACCAAGTCCGCTCACTTTATTCCCGTCAAGTACTTACTCAGTGGAAGATTATGCTAAGATATTCATATATGAGATTGTGTGTCGCCATGGTATTCCATTATCCATCATGTCGGATAGGGGTGCACAATTCACATCTAGGTTTTGGAGGTAGTTTCAAAAAGGGTTGGGTACTAAGGTGAAGTTGAGTACCCTTTTTCATCCCCAAATGGATGGTCAAACGGAACGTACTATTCAAACCCTTGATGATATGCTTAGAGCTTGTGTCATCGATTTCAAAGGGATTTGGGATAAGAACTTTCCTTTGGTAGAGTTTGCTTATAATAATAGTTTCCATTCGTCCATTTCCATGGCTACCTATGAAGCCTTGTCTGGTAGGAGGTGTAGGTCTCCTATTGGGTGGTTTGAAGTTGGTGAATTTTCAATTCTTGGTCCCGATTTGATTTATAAGACTTTGGAAAAAGTTCATATTATAAGAAATCGCTTGCAAATGGCCTATAGTCGGCAAAAGTCTTATGCCGATCATAGGAGGAGGGATCTTGAGTTTGAAGAATGTGATAAGGTGTATTTGAAAATTTCACCTATGAAGGGGGTTGTTAGATTTGGCAAGAAAGGGAATTTGAGTCCTCGTTATGTGGTTCCCTATGAGATCTTGCAAAGGGTTGGTAAGGTTGCCTATGAGTTGAGGTTGCCTAGTGAATTGGCTTCGGTTCATCCAATTTTTCATGTTTCTATGATTAAGAAGTGTGTCGGTGATCCCGAGTCTATTATTCCTATTGAGGGTCTTAGTGTCAAGGATAACCTCTTTTATGAGGAGGTTCCGGCTCAAATCCTTGATAGGCAAGTGAAAAGGTTGAGGAACAAAGAGGTGGTATCCGTATAAGTGTTATGGAAAAATCACCTAGTTGAGGGTGCAAGATGGGAGGCCGAGGCCGATATGAAGTCCAGTTACCATCACCTTTTTTATAATTGAGGTTAGTCATTCTTTTTAATAATGCAAATATGATTAGAAATTGAAGTTTCTTGATTTTTGGGTGAAGATTTGCAAAAGTTGCATTTTTGAAATTGTGGCAGTGAAGTTACAGTGATTTTGCATTAAATTTGAAATTTTATCTTTTGCTTCTTTTGAGTCATGTTGTGCATTTTGGCATGTTGAGTCTCTATGAAATGTTGTGTATCATGTTGATAAGTTGAACTTGATTCTAATTGACTCATGTGTGTCATGTTGAGCTCATAAGGTTTTTGTGGGAAGGAAGTACCTCATGAAGTAATGTTGAGTTTCATATTTGGCAATTGAAGTTTTAAATTGCCTTGATTGAAATTATATGTATTGTGTTGTATTGAAATGATGTTGGTTGGGCTGCTAGTCTTGAGTCTATTACTTCCTTGAAAAGAATTTATTTTTGTGACATTCGGGGACGAATGTTCCTAAGGGGGGGGGGATAATGTAACATTTTGAAAATATAAGACGTGTCGTTAAGCCTAACATAGCTGTCGTGAAGCCTAGACACTGTTTTTAAGGTTAGTTTAATGAATATAGGTCATTTAGGAAGTTTGGGAACCAAAACGTCCAAGAACGTCCATGACATCCGAAAGTTGATCTAAAGAGGTGCTAGTGTACCTTGGCCTATTTGACTAGTTTTTAAGAGTCGGAAATTAACAAAATTTGGTGAAAATGTGTGGAACACGTGTTAGGGATGTTTCATGGTCGAAACGTCCGGGTACGACTCCCCAAGGACAAACCAAGGGCCCTTGAATAGGACCCTTGTGGGATTAGGCAACACTGCCGGGCAGTGTGCATCGACGGGACAACCTATGGTCCGTGTGTGGACCGACGGACCTTCGATTCCACCATCGTCTGACACTTATCCACTAGGAATCCCTCGCCTGCACAAGTCTCTGACCGAGGCGACGGATGTTCAGGACGGAGGGAGGCCAGTCCGTCGACTCACAGACGGCCCGTCGACGGGGTTCCGTCTGTGAGGGCTGATAATTTCCTTCACGTTTTAATTTAGGATCCATTAATTAGTTAGGGGTTTAGGTGGATAATTAAGGGATTAATGGGGTCTAATTAAGTTAGTTAGTCACCCATATAAAGTCCCTAACCCCGTTAATCTAATGAGAACTCAAAAACAATTACTCTATCTTCTCTTTTCTTTCTCTCTCTATTGGAAGACTCCATTGGAGGCTAAGTCTAGGAGGAAAATTGGGTGATGGAAAAGGGTGGATTGAACTTCAAATTCTCACCAAAACAATAAGGTATGGGATCTCTTCACCTTTGAGACCTCTTTCCTCAAAGGGTTCATTCAAAGTGTTTTCAAATCTAGAGTTTTCAAATGGGTTTCATCCAATTACGAATTTGAAGTTATGAATTGAGTTGTTGATATGTTCTTTAGGTTATGTTGATTAGATTAACATGTATTTTAACTTGATTATGGTAATTGTTGATGGTCTTGCCTAAATTGAAAAACATGATCCTAAGTCCCTAACCCTAGGTTGTGATCTTAATTTATATTGTACATTGTTCATTCAATTGACTTGGTTAAGGGTTGAATTACTACTAGATGATGTTGTTATGCTAATTATGTATGAATTAAGGTGATGTATAGTCTTTAATGCTAGTTCTTTATAGATTATCTAGGGTATGATGAATTGACTTAATCCTAAGCTTTGATCTACTATTGAATTATGATGTACTGATTCTTCTAGACTTGTGATTACATTGGTTATTGAATTATGGTAATTTGATGACCTAATTTAGTTGAACTAACGGTTCATGGTAAGACCTTTATGCAGATGAATTGTGAGAAAGACTTGGTAAGTCTTGTGAACTTATCCTTTGTTTCAATTATGGTTAATTGTGATTAAGACATGATGATTGTGTTGAAGCATGTCTTGTTAGGATTGATAGGGTGGTATGATATTGAATTGAAATGTATTGTTTTATGTTTGTGATTTATTAATATGTAAAGATATAAGGATGATGGTGATTACCAATGTGCCTTATTATGAAAGAATATGTAAAGTGTTAACCTCACTTATGTGAATTATGATGAAAGTCTTATACTCATGCAATTCCTATTGAGCTATTATGATAATGATTATACAAGGGATAGACCCTATGACGTAAACTAAGTTATGATTGATGAATAAAGATTAAATACATTTCAATAAAGGACTTAGCTTAGCACCGAGTGAACTTGACAATGGAAGGTGATGGCTTTCAAATAGAGGAAGTGTTACCTTTTAGTTCTATATGTGATGTTGACTCCCCATTGAGGGATACTCATTTCATTGATTCCCATGAGATGAGGCCCCAATTACCAAGGGGTATGTAGAGAGAATTACCTATCTCTTAGTTCTTGAACTATGTTGCCCCCATAGGAAGACTAGTTAGTGGATCCACCTAGAAAGCTACGTTTATGTTAGGTTTTACCTTGGCCGGTAGACCACCTTCCATCGTTGTAAGAGTTTACGACACCAGATTCCACATTATCTCATGTGGTCTATGTCGGTTAAGGCAAGTGTTCCCTAAACTAAAATGAATTAATGATGTATAGACTAACTAAAGTTACTTGAGGGGTTTGACTTAGCTTAGGTAGGGGTATGGGACTCTACCTGCCTTGCACTAGTTTGCCTGATAGGAGCTTTAGGAGGTCAATATTATGTTTATAAATGATGATAAAGGTAGATGACCTTATATGATGATTATGATGCTTATGAATAGGTAAATGATCTTTAATGCTAAAGTATGAACTTATGTGTATTGAAGGTTATGTGAAGTGAGGTGAGTTACTATTAATGATTCTTATTTGGTTACTTGATTAGTAGGGTTATGGGTCTTTGTTTGGTCATTGCACTTGTGACTTTATAAGGATTATGATTGGTTGTCTTGCTTTTCTATTTACATGATAAACTCTTATTCATGCTTGTGATATAATTACTCAGTGATAGGGTTATATGAGATTATGGGTTCAAGTATGTGATATGCATATAGTCGATTTGACTTGATTCAACATGTCTAAATGATTTGTATAGCTTGTTTATTGTGCATGAAGAGTTAAAATGGCATCATTTAACTAAATGTCCCTTTTTTGCATGTTTGGTTGTTATATGTGTATATGGTCTCATACTTAGTACATATGGCATACTAACCCCATTTTCTCCATTTTTTCCAAACAATTTAGGTTCCGGTCATTGAGGTTTTGTTCGAGGCGATTGAGAAGGAGGCTTGGATACTCATATCATCCAAGTGGTAGGTCCTCATTTTCCCGAGGATGATGCCGATATTCTACTTATGGATTTTCTTAGAAATTAAGACACTTATGTTGACTCTATATTTCATTTGAAGACAAGTTGTATAAATCCTATATGTGGCTTACTTTTATTGTTGTAGGGCTATGCCCAAGTTTATATTGTCATTCTAGATGGTTATGAGATGAGACTGATTTGATGACTCAATTTCTATCTTATATATGAGTATGTGAAATAAAAGTAGAAGACTAAGTAATCTTCTTATACGAAGGGTCTATGTATACTCGATAATAATATTATTACGTGTATGTAGAGGTCTATGTAAACCCCTCCAATTAGATATAGTTAAAAGTTTTAAATTTTACGTACTTTTTGACTTGTGATTGCGATGACGATAATTAAGGGGCTAGTCTTAGACCTTAAAGAGGACTACGACGACGGTTACGTCTAGGGGGTAAACCCGGATGTGACAACCACCTCAAAGGATTCATTATGGGAAACAACTTAAAACAACTAGAAAAGAAAAGAAATTACTACAACCCCATGTTGGTAAACAATACCCAATTTATGTAGCCTCTCCTAACAGTCTAAGATAAACTCATAAACATCTTCAGTCTCAGAAACAAGAAATATCGGAGGCTTAAGCTTCAGAAACATAGTCAACAGTCAACAAATCATGCTCGTTACCATTCATAATTAGAACCTAACAAAGGATGGAAGAAAGCATCAGTACCTATATTTCCACCCGTCTTAGGCGTAGTGCTAGAAGTAGGGGGATTAGCGGGAGCTTGAGTTATTTGAGCTGATTGAAGCACTCTAGGACCAGCAAACCCTTTCAAGAATGCACAATTTGATGCCTAACACTAGATCGATGGGACGAACAACCGTACTCTCCGTTGGAACTTCTTCCTATTGTCCATCTTCCTCAACATCATAAACCTCAATATGCTCTTATGTCACCTCATTATGATCATGAGGGTTCATATTCATAGTAATATTACCGATCGGTAACTCATTTACAATAGGCTCTACTCTACCACAGCCTCTACCCTATATCTTTCTCTATCTCTACCTCTACCTCTACAACGACCTCTTGCTACAGATTCCTCAACTGGATCATTGACAGAAGCTACGACCCTAACACCATTATACCTAGTATTAACAATCTGCAGATAGATATGTGAAGGAGGTTAGATACCAATTTGAAATAAGATATACCAATTGGAATCAAGTCATAGAAAGAGGAGACAAGAGGAAAATATAGAGATTTCCTAAAGTGTTGTACCATCTCTAAGAAAAGTAAAGGTATCTCTGTACCATTTTGCAAGACTCTATTAGACTCAGTTTGGTACATAGAGATCAACGAACCTAGGCTCTGATACCAACTTTGTTAGGACCCAAATCTTCATGATTAGCACCCATACTAACACTCCGGTGAAAGAACTACTACTACAACCCAAACAAAGAAGATAATCTA
Source organism: Solanum sitiens (assembly GCA_016801875.1). Taxonomy (NCBI): domain Eukaryota; kingdom Viridiplantae; phylum Streptophyta; class Magnoliopsida; order Solanales; family Solanaceae; genus Solanum; species Solanum sitiens. The sequence continues at coordinate 570,901 of JABWTJ010000187.1, read as the reverse complement.
AAAAATATGGTATTTAGGTTACGTAAGAAAGTTAAGTAAACAAAGTAAGAAGTTTTTTCATAAACTTAAACAACGATTCTAAAGGAATAAATAAACAAATGCGGAAGTACACAACCTAGAACCTCAATGTTAATGTACCAAAACATCTGACAGTGATCCATGTCTGAAAAAGAAGATACTAATAAACTAATCAACAAACTATAGTAAATGTCTATATTTGGAAATGGTGGACATAGAAGAAAGAGAATCACATAGCAGCCCAAAAGAATTGGCTCACCCTTAAATTCAAAGCAACAGTCACTGATCAAATAATAAAGGTATGCCAATAGCCGCGTGAAAATATCATGTTATAAAAAAAATAAGAGCAAGAAAAATATCAGTACACAACCACACTGTACTGGTAGGATCACGTGACTATCTCACTAGTTCAACATAAACAAGTCAAACAACATTATAATCACATGCATATATATTAACATATAGAATATTATCCACATGAATAATCAATAACACATTTCACATTTTATATCACTTCATTGGCCCTCTCACGGAACCCAATTCAATGGTCCTCTCATTGAACCCAAACCCAAATAGTTAGCTTGCCTGAACATGTCTATCTGATCCCATATTTATGCCGGAACTTGAAAAATGATCTCATAATTATGCCAGAATGTGGAAATCCTGTCCAATAGTATTTCAAAACATAGCGATCCGATCCAACTTAGTTATGTCGAAACGTGGCAACAGATCTCATTCATACACCACAATAAAAATCATAAGTACATCATCAAGATTATACAATTAAGTCACGATTTTATGGCAATGATAATTCATCTATCTCATTTATAACAAGTGTGATCAACATTGCAACATTCATGGATATACAATTATGGTGCATGAACCACGGAAGACACCGACTGTCCGTGGTCAGTCACACGGATCGTAGCTGGGCTACGCCTTTGAGTATAAAATATTTATAGTCTCTGATCCCACCCGCATTAGTCCAGTACAGTCCGTGGTTGGACCTGAGGACCATTTGTGTGGCCGTAGGTGAGGGTCAGCAGCCAATTAGAGGGAAATTATTGTTGCGTCAACTTCACATGGTCATAACCCTTAGTACAAATGTAGTAAGTTAGTCCATGACATGTTGAATGATAGGTAATGGAATCATCATTTCAACGCCACCGATTTTGCAAAAATTCCATCGCCGAGTGAAAAGTTATGCTTGTTTTAGTGAAGCCTTGTCGAGCGAACTTGAGACAAACCCACCTATTATTTGTAGGACGACCTACGGACGGTAGGTACCTCCGTGGGTGGTCTTCCGAAGGTTTTATGTTAGGGTCATTTAGGTACTTTTCCCATGAGTTTGGTACTTACATTTAGTCGTTTTATGCCTAAACGGCGTTGTTTTACCTATTTTAAGCCTAATAATATAGTCAGACTTACCCATAACCCTCATTCACTTAAAATCAGAAAAATTGGAGAAAAAGAAGAGTAAAAGTCAACAAAAACTCCCAAGAACAAGCAGAAGTGTTCTTTAAAATTTCTCCATAGATTTCGTCACAACGTATTTGAGATTGCACTATTGGGTTCCTTTCACCAATCAGGTCCCTATAATTCAGTCATATTCTTGATTCTCTATATCATGTTTACACATAGGGTTTGTAGAACTTCAGATAATTGTTGTGAATGATAAAAAAAATGCCCTTTTACATTTTCTTAGAAAGTTACCTTAGCATATCTTGTAGAGTTAAAAATGGTAGATTTCTATATCATTCTAGGCATGCTTTGGTTACATTCCTTATGCCTAAGTTGATTGTAGAACTGGGATCTTTTGGTTTCATTTATGCATATCTTTTACATGGAGACATGAAATACTGGATGAACCGCTGCCAACTCTTGAGGTAGCTCCAACTCATAAGCTACATTGTCAATTCTATTGGATTTCCTATAAGGACCAATATACCGGGGACTAATTTTTCCCTTCTTACCAAACCTCATAACACCCTTCATACGTGAAACTTTCAGATATATCTAATCATCAACTTCAAACTCAAACGACCTTCTTCTAACATCTGTGTAGGACTTTTGATGACTCTGTGCCATTTTCAATCTCTCTTGAATCATCTTCACCTTCTCCATGTCTTGGTGAACTAGATCTGGTCCTATCAACCCTGCTTCACCAACTTCAAACTACCCAATAGGAGATCTACATATTCTCCCATAAAGAGCTTTATATAGAGTCATTTGGATGCTGGAATGGTAGTTGTTATTGTAAGAAAACTCAATGAGAGGTAGGTGATCATCCTTATTCCCTTTAAAATCAATCATGCAAGCCTTAAAATATTCTCTAAGGTTTGGATAGCAATTTTTGCATGCCCATCCGTCTGAGGATTAAAAGCAGTACTTAAGTTCACCTTTTAACCCAAACATTTCTGGAAAGACTTCAAGAACTGAGCAGTAAATTGTGCACCTCTATATGAAATTTTGACAATGAGATTCCATGAAGACTCACCACCTCCTGAATGTAGAACTTTGCATAATCCTCTGCCGAATGAGTGGTCTTTACCGGCAAGAATTGGGCTGATATTGTCATTTTATCGTCAATCACCCAAATTGAATCATGCTGCCTGCGAGACCATGGCAAGCCTGTGATAAAGTCCATGTTAATCATCTCCCACATCCATTCTGGAAGTTCTATGTTCTGAGCCAACCCTCGAGGCCTTTGGTGTTCTACTTTCACTTGGTGGCAATTTGGCCACTTAGAAAAAAACTAAGCAATGTCCTTCTTCATTCCTTCCCATCAATATACTTATCTTAAAACACGATACATATTTGTGGAACCCAGATGAATAGAATATCTGGAGATATGGGCTTCCTCCATGATCCTTTCATGGAGTCTATCCAACCTAGGTGCACAAAACCTACCTTGATACTTCATCACACCATCTCCCCCTTGTTCAAAGTCAATACTCTTTGCTTATGAACATTCGCCTTCAAATCAAGCAAAATGGGGTCTTGGTCTTTCTTTCCTTTCACCTCTGACACTAGTGATGATTAAACCCCATTTGTCACCATTATCCCTCCTTCGTTGGAATCCATAAGTCTAACTCCCAGGCATGCAAGTCCTTGCACATATTTGGATAACTCCATCTTTTGTTTCTCAACATGGGCGGTACTCCCCATGGATAACCTGCTTAAAGCATCAACAACCACATTAGCCTTACGTAGTTGGTAAAGAATACTTATGTCATAATCCTTGAGTAATTCTAACCATCTCCTCTATCTAAGAGTTAACTCTTTCTGGGTGAAGACATATTGTAGGCTCTTGTGATTAGTGAACACCATACAAGTAGTGACGCCATATCTTAAAAGCAAAAACTACAGCAGCCAATTCTAAGTCATGGGTTGGGTAATTCTTTTCATGAACCTTCAACTGGATGGAGACATAAGTTATAACCTTGCCATTCTGCATTTGAACATAGCCCAACCCAATTCTAGATGCATCACAGTACACCACAAAACCTTGAGTACCTTCTGGTAAGGTCAAAACTTGGCAAAAGTCAACCTCTTTTTTAATTCCTGAATGTTTTTCCCACAAGTTTCAGACCATTGAAATTTAGTTGTCTTCTAAGTCATCTTAGTCAAGGGAGATCAGATAGACAAACACCCCTAAAAAACATTCTATAATAGCCAGCCAAACCCAAGAAACTCCTAATATCGGTTGGAGACGTGGGTCTAGGACAACTCTGAACTGCTTTAATATTTTGGGTATCAACTCTTATCCCATTACTCGAAACTATGTGTCCCAAGAAAGCTACAGAGTTAAGCAAAGACTCACACTTGGAGAACTTGACATACAACTCCTTCTCTTTTGATGTCTGAAGGACTATTCTGAGATGACTAGCATGATCTTCTTCATACCTTGAATAGATTAGTATGCCATCAATAAAGATGATAACAAACATATCTAAATAAGTCTGAAGACTCTATTCATAAGATCGATGAACGCTGCTGGTGCATTGGTTAGCCAAAATCCATGACCGAAAACTCATAATGCCCAAATTTGGTTCTAAAACATGTCTTTGGAATGTCACATTCCCTAAGTTTCAACTGATGGTAGCCAGATTTGAGATTAATTTTCGAAAAACAGGTAGCACCATGAAGGTTATCGAAAAGATCATCTATCCTTGGGAGAGGAAACTTATTCTTGATGGTAACCTTATTCAATTTGCGGTATTCTAGACACATCCTATGGAAACTATCTTTCGTTTTTACAAAGAAGACCAGAGTACCCCAAGGTGAGACACTTGATCGAATGAAATCTTTATCTAACAGATCCTTTATCTATTCTTTCAACTCCTTTATCACTGCTGGTTCCAATATATATTGCAAAATAGATATAGGACTAGTATCTGGAATGATGTTTATGCCAAACTCTATTTCTCTCTTCGGAGGGACTCTTGGTAAACCACCTGGAAAAACTTCTGGAAACTCCTTTACTATAGAAACTGACTGAAGGGAAGATACCTCATCACTTGAATCATTAACTTGGACTAAGTGATAGATATATCCCTCTAAAACTAAATCTCTTGCCTTAAGGTACGAAATGATACAACCCTTAGGAACTATTAAACTACTACTCCACTCTATGACTGGCTCATTAGGAATCTGAAACTTGACAACTCAAAATCTACAATCTATTGATGCATAAGATGCATGAAGTCAGTCCATACCTAGAATGACATCAAAATCTACCATGTCTAACTCCACTAGGTCAGCCATGGTCTTTTTCTGATTAATAGAAATAGGATAATCACGATAGAATCTTTCCACTAGAATAAAGTCTCCAACATGTTTAGAAACACAAAAAGGTTCACGAAGTTTTTCCGGAAGGATCTCAAACTTATTTGTATCATAAGGATTTAGAAAAGACAAACATGCTCCTGGGTCTACCGAAGCATAAACATCAACAGTAAATACTTTGATCATACCACTGAAAATATCTGTTGAGTTCTCTTGCTCTTGGCGGCTAGTGATTGAATAGAGGCGATTTTCCCCTCCACCAGTACCAGAAGTGGCTCGTCTAGGCCCAGCCCTGTGTGGTGGAGCAACTAATGAAGATTGGGGTCTGTTGATTTGATTTCTACTAACCTGCATGTTCCTAAGGCACTCCTTCATTAAGTGACCCTTTTGAAGACACTTAAAGCAACTTGTCTCTCCATCACGACATTTACCCAGGTGGTGCTTACAAAATCTAGCACATGCACGAGCCCAACTATCTCCCTGTGCCACACTTCCTTGAGATTGCGTTTGTCTAGCGCTTAAGTTCTGTGAATTCTTTCCATGAAGCTCTCCTTTATTTCTTGGTGCAGAAGTACTAGCAGATGATGGTTCCGGCCTTTTTTGTTTATGGAAGTGTGGCCGATTCAAACAACCCTTTTGCTACCTAAACTCATTACCAGTCTTAGCTTTCTTGTTCCTATACTCTTGTATGTCCCTCAGCTTCTCCTCTTCAACCTGATGCACATAAATAATCAACTTTGATATGTCCATGTCGTCTATCATCATTGCAGCTCTGCCCTTCATGCTTAAAGCACGACCCAAGCCAGCGACAAACAATCTCATTGTGCTCCTCATGTCCATAACCATTTCAGGAGTGTAGTGAGACAGCTGGGTGAACTTCAACCCTTACACATGCACACTCAAGCAGTCCTGTTTTAGTATAAGGAACTATCATACCTTAGCCTCTTTGAATTCTCTGGTAAATAAATGCCGCAACAAAGACTCTTGAAATCAAGCCCTACTTGGACGTGGTGCCTCCTCGTCGGTGCCCTCCTTCCACTAATCGAACCAAGTCCTAGCCACATTCTTCTGTTGATATTCATCTAGTTCAACTCTTTCAGCATCAATTATATGCATCACATGAAAAACCTTCTTCAACTCTTCCACAAAGTTTTTCGGATCCTCAGTAGTCCTCAAACTGGTTAAACTGGGAGGATTCACTCTCAAGAATTCATGATTCCTTGAGGTGTCAGCCTCTTCTTGTCGAGCTCTTCTGTATTGCTCGACTTGGTTAGTCACCGCTTGCCTTAACATCCGGAAAGCCTCACGGAACTCAGCATTGGTGACTTCTCCTTGAGGTTGCACGTTTGGTGCTTTAGGTGCCTCTGGCTCCACATTCCTCTTGCTGCTCTTCGTGGAGGCATGATATGAAAAATGCGCAAGCACGAATTAGGGAGAAACTTCTTAGAGATAAACTTTAATGAATGAAAAGGAATATGAAATAAGTGATAAATTCCTAAATGATGAAGCCTCCTAATCATAGATGTGGTGTGCTTCACACTGATGACTAGGAATGTATACACAACTTCATAGACTTTCTAGGACTCTTGAATTATGTGCTCTGATACCATGTTTGTCACGCCCCAAGCATACACCCTAGACGTTGCCGACACCCAATGACCATTGTTGGCCTTGAGCGATCCCTTGGCCTGACTTACTTAACTCAACGGAAGATTTAACTCAATAATAAGCAAGAATCAATCTCACATGGATAACTTAAAATAAAATGTCATGTCCAAAATGGCACTTACGACTTAAAATAGAATGTATGTAATGCAAAAAAAAAAAAAAGATGGTAAAAAATGACTATCTAACTGACCATCTGTCTATGAAGCCTCTATAATACTAAGATGAATGTTGGGACAAACCCCCCAACATTTTACAAATGAAAAGAGTGAAAAACAGTAAATATGTGTCCTCCAGAATGCAAGGAGGCTCACCACTAACTCCGAATGCTTGGTTTGATCAACGAGGTGCTGGATGGTGCGTTGGAAACCTTAACAAGCCATTTCGGATCAATGGGAACAATTTTAAGAGATGGAAGGGTAAATTACTTTTCTATTTAACTATTCTCAATGTTTTTTATGTGTTAATCCTAATAAAGTAGAAATCACCTCTAGAGTAGATCTTTTCATTTCCAAAGTGGCGAGAATGAAACAATATGCGGTTAGTAGAATTTTTTTAGTTTTCAAATGGTGGACAATAAATCATTAGTAGACCAAGATCAAGACTTTATCATGATTTTTTAAGAGTTTAGGTCCGAAGAGGTTAAAACTAGAGATAACCTTATTGTTTGTGGCATAGTTGATAAACTTCCACCTTTTTGGAAGGAATTTCAAAAAAATTATGTGCCACAAATAAACGGAAACCTCTCTTGAAACCATAATAATAAAAATCCGCATGGAAGAATAAGCAAGGGGTCAATATGCACTTTTAAAAAAATGATGAGAGTAACATTAAAACGAAGGTAAATTTAAATATTTCAAATAATGCTACTCTTGAAACTCATAAAAATATTTCTTTCAAACCTAAGAAGAAAAAATTCAAAAAAATAATGGTAGACCTCACAAGAAAAATAATGGTGAAAATAACCAAGCACAAAATCAACGATTTCAAGAAAATGAACCATTCTTTGTTTGTGGAAAGAGTACGCATATTGCCCAATTTTGTAGATTCCAGAAATGTTGTCCTAACGCTCTGGCAAAGGTTATCGAAGAACCTTTTTGTGGAAGTGATTACCGACATAAACATTATTGAGAATGTTGAGTGATAGTGGGATTATTGTGGTGTAAATTGTGATGTCTGTTATGCCAAAGACTGGTTTAAGAAATATACTCATTTTGAGGAGCCCAAAACCATCATATTTTTTTATTCTCACACTACTCAAGTGCTTGGAAAGGGAGATATCGAATTGTGTTTTACTTCCGGAATGATATTAACTTTGAAGGATGTACTTTATACTCCTTCTATAAAAAAAAAATTGTTTAGTTTTCTTCTTAATAAAGCAGGCTTTGAACAAATTATCCAATCTGATCAATATGTAATTCCGAAGAGGGATATTTTTTTTGGGAAGGGGTATGCTACTGATAGGCTGTTTAAACTTAATATTTTAATGAAGAAAGTTTCTAATTTCTGTTTCTATGCTTTCTTCGACCAATTTTTTGCATGCTCGTTTCTGTCATAGTAATGATCGTTATATTTGAATCATGAGTAGTTTAAGATTAATCCCACTAATTAAAAATAATTTTGAAACGTGTGAGCCATGTTGTAAACCCAAAATCACTAAAAGGCCTCATTTTCAAGTTGAAAGAAAAATTGATTTGTTAGAATTACTTCATACGGATATTTGTGAACTTGGTTGAATTTAACTCGTGGAGGTAATAAATATTTTATCACTTTCATAGATGATTTTTCTAAGTTTACATATGTTTACCTGATGAAAAATTAAAGTGAATCTTTTGAAAACTTTAAAGTTTATCTCCATGAAGTTGAAAATTAATTTGGAAGAAAAACAAAAAGAATTAGAAGCGATAGAGGTCGTGAATATGAGTCAAATGAGTTTAATTCTTTTGTTAGATCATTAGAAATAATTCATGCAACTACTCCTCCTTACTCTCCTGCATCTAATGGAGTACCGCAAAGGAAAAATAGAACTTTGGTTGAATTGACTAATGTCATGCTTATTGATTCACATGCGCTTAAATTTTTTGGGTGAAACTATTTTAACTGCCAGTTATGTGTTGAATCGAGTGCCTCATAAAAATAAGAAATTGACAACTTTTGAATTGTGGAAAGGTTACCAACCAAGTCTGGGATATCTAAGAGTTTGGGTTGTCTAGCCTTTGTGAGGCGAATGGATCCCAAGATTACAAAGTTGAGTAAGGAAGTTACTACTTGTACTTTTCTAGGTTATGCATCAAATAATACAGCATATAGATTTTTTAATCTTGAAGATGTTTCTTATAATATTCTATTTTTCATGAAAATAAATTTACATTTGATTCTAAAAATAGTGGGGGTCAAAGGATTGAATAAAATATTTTTTCACTACCTAGTTCTTGTAGAAAAAGATTTTGTGTCACGACCGGAGAGTATCCCCTAGTCGTAACATGGCGTAGTCGACCTCGATGAGGTCTTGTACAAGCCCTTAGACTTGGATCATTGTTAGATGTTTTGGTACATTAACTTTCAGGTTGTTTGCTTCTGCATTGTTTTGTTATTTCTTTAAAATCCTTGTTGAAGTTTATGGAAAACTTCTTACTTAGTTTATTTAACTTTCTTCCGCAACTTAAATGTCTTAGCTTTTAGATTATTTGCTTAGTTTGGGTTGTAGTAAGTGTTCTCCCATCTGGGTGTTAGTGTGGGTGCTAATCACGACGGTTTGGATCGTCAAAGTGTATTAAAGTGAGTAAGAGCCCCACATTAGTTGGGGATTATACCGGTTGTTTGCTTATATGATTCATACAGTCCTTCATTCATGAGCTATCTTTTGGATTGAGTTAGGTGAATGTGCTATTTCATTACATTTTATATACTCTGTATAAAAACACTCATTTCTATTGAATGCTATTTGATGAATTTATAATGTACCATACGTATATTTCAGTAGCTCACTAGAACTGATAAATGATTTAGCACAAATAGCAGAATTTTTGCTATATTATATTTAGAAACAATAATAAATATTACTCGTATTTACAACCACACTTTATCTAAATTTCGATAATGACTTGCAAGAAATTACATTTACATGTCAGGAATTTATAGCTAATATTAAAACAATTTCATGTTAGTTGTTAAGTGGAAGTCTCCTATTTCTATTTTAAAAAATAAAAGGTTCAATCAAATTTTGAATGGAAGGTTCGCCAAACATCTTCATTTGAAATGTGCAAATAATGATATTCTCATGGCCACTATGCTTAATTGAGCCGAAATTTTTGATGGCGCCTACTTCTAATTGCTGCCAATGAGACCTCTCCCCAATCTTAAACTTCTGAACATTTAGCTTCAGTAGAAATTATGCGTTTCCAACACATAATAATTCTTCAAAATAAGGTTAATATGGTTCAGGAAAGTGTTGCTATCAACAAGCATGAGGCAATTCAAAAATTTATTCAGGGAACTGTTGCAGATGGTGCCCCAGTTGTATCAATATATGTACAATTAATGTACAACATTGATGTCTTCTGTGAATATATTGCGAAAAATATTCCCATTCTTTAGAGGAATTTCATTTCACCACCAAATATGATTCTTATCCGGTCATTTGATGTAAATAAACCTGGTTTTGAAGTTGATGATATCAGAGGGGGTGTTGTTAGTGGCAGTATTTTGAAGGGTGTCACGAAGGTTAATGAACTTATTGAGATTTTCCTCTGGAATTGTTGTGAATGATGAGAGTGGAAAGATCAAATGTACTCCAATATATTCAATCATAGTATCATTGTTTTCTAAGCAAAATGAAATACAATTTGCCTTGCCTCACTACAAAGAAAGAAAAAAATTACGACCGTTTATTTCCAGCGGTCTATAAAAACTGCACAAATACAAGGTATATATGGCAGTTTTCTATCCGTAGTATTACATGTTTGTAAAATGGAGGTTTTGATGAATATTACGGAGGCTTAAACCACCATTTTGTTTTTATTTTTATTTTTATACTCTATATTTGACACCCTATTCTCTGCTTCCTGCCTTTTTCATTTCTCGTGCAAATTAGGAGTCCACCAAATCTCGCGAAAATCGTCGGTGCTATGAAGCTGACAGGTTCAGTCATGTTTCTCAATTTCCTCCTTTTTGCTTATGTAAGTATGGGTCTTCGATTTCTTTGTGGTTTTGTACTGCTTCCTCACTTAGTTGTTAGATCTGTTTTTAGTTTTTTCTTAGATGTTATGAATCTAGTTTTGTAACGAGTAGACCTGTGTGTTATTGAAATTTGCTAGAAATCCTTTAGGGATACGAAGGGATTATGCAGTAGCTGTTACTAATTTAGCTTTGAGGATTAATTGATGGATTAAGGATGTGTTTGGTATGAAGGAAAATATTTTCCATGAAAAATGTTTTCCTAGAAAATGTTTTCCTGAAAAACAAGTAGATTTTTGAATTATTTTTTCATGTTTGGTTGGTGAGTAGAAAATATTTTCCGGAAATAATTTTTAGTGTTTGATTTATGAATGAAAAATGTTTTTGAGATACATCTTTTATTTTTACTAGATTAGAAAATAATTTATGAAATTGAAATTTTTTTTAAAAAACAATTTCTTTTGGGTGGTGGTGGGGGTTTTGGGGGGGGGGAGTGGATTGGTGTAGGAGTGAAAAAATAAAAATTTGAAGCTGATAGTATTTTTAAAAAACAAAATTAATGTTTTCCTTCGTACCAAACACACTCTAAATCATATGCTTGGTGTATGAGCTTGTATTCTATGGGCATTACTATATATGCTTATTTCAGCTATGTACTAATTTGAGGAATTGAATTTTGCTTGGGTAATTCAACTTATTAAATTTCATAAAAATTTATAGTACGATAATTTGAGGATCTCTCAGATAGAGTTTAAAGATGATGAATTTGTCAAATATTAACAAATCCTCAATGATTCCAACAAAGGAGAAATACTTTTTTAAATGGACATTTCAGAATTGCTAAATGTAGCTCTGTATATCATGTTGTGAAGTATTCTTGTGATATGTAACTGAATCATTTCAATTCTCTTTTAACAAGATATTCATCTTTGTCTATTTTCTTTTCATTACCTTTTTTTCTGCAGAAAAATCCAACCTTTTTGATAAAAGATATCAGTATCACTTGTTCCCTACTTGCCTTCCAGGTAATTTGGTAGAAAATATATATATGCCATGGTGCATCACTCGTGTTCTTAATTTATCTTGGTTTTAAAGTATTTTGAAGTTTTAAGTTTAGAGAACTATAATAAAAAACATCCTATTTTGATTCATTTATAGGTAGGATGTGTATATCTATATTTCAAATTGTCTTTAAGGAGAAGTGGACACAAAATTTATCTCCTATTTGCCAATTTGAACTTGGAAATATAAGGTGATTAGACTTGGGGGCCTCATTGATAAGAAAAAGATGTTGTTGTAAGTATATATTACTACTTTCTAATGCAAGTTTTCAACTCTCTTTATTCATTTGTCTCATTACTCTTTTTTTTAGGCTGACATATTTCCACAACTCTCTTTAGAAAAGTTCATCAATTTCACTGCTTTATCTGAAGATTTATAAGTAGATTATGATTTTGTTCACATACTCCTTCCTCTTGGTGGGCTGGTTGATAATCTGTCTATCTGTCTATTTAAGCCTTTTGATGAACTTTATGCTGATTTCGAGGTATTCTGATATATCTAGAAATTTGAGACAATTCTCTTATGTTTTCAACTTGAGGTAATGCAGAATTTGATTGAAGAAACTAGTATTCCAATCATGGCTATTCTTGATGAAAATCCAGAAAACTAGCAATTTGTTAACCACTTTTTGCATAGTCCAGGAGATAAGGTACTCATCGCTGAACAAGCTCATCTAAAAATTAAAAAGTAGAAGAATATCTATTATAATGGTTTTGTAGGAGAAAAGAAAGCTAGCTAAAATTCATTTAAAGTTCATTAATGATGGTCAATAGGTTTTACCACTCCAAATAATGCAGCAAGTACTCAAGTGAAGCACAACTTCGAAATGATGCTACGAGGCCAATTAATGCTAGTGTGAATTCAGTGACAAATACTTTTGAGTAATAGTGTATTTACAAATCCTAGATAATTATTTCTTCCCTCTGACCATTTGCGCTTGCTAAGAGTTAGTCAGTCATAAGCTGATACTTTATCTATGTGCTAATTATTTTGCAACAGCTATGCTAAAACATACGAGGACTCCAACAAATAACTACTCAACAGTATATCATCAAACAGCTGATTCAGAATACATGTTAAAGAGATCAAGACCTTTGTGTGTATCAGATGATGTATGATATGAGAGAGGATTATTAACAAAAGTTTCATGATTTGGTATCTCGGGTAATGTTCAGTGGCTTTATAGGCATATGTGGAACTTGTTGATTGTGTTGACCATCATTTATCATGTATGAATGATTGTTTTTGTAGTCTCATCTTAATAGACTTACCGCTGAAGGTGCTCGTCGTGCAAAAGAAATATTATGTGCCACCTCTGTCAGGCTTATGGAAAATACCTTTTAGTTTTATTCTTGAGGTATGTTTCTCTATTGCAATTTGACTAACATCTTGATCACTTTTGACTGATGTATTGAAATATGTTAATTGCAAACTTGACCCCCTTTAAAACGTTGTGTCAAAATCAGTGCGAGGATATATCTAGAGGAGTTGTAAGAGAAAATTAGTCCGAGGATAGATCTACAGGAGTTGTAAGAGGATATATCTACGGGAGTTGGATAAATTTTTCTGCTACAATGCATCCGGGAGGAGAACATGGTTCATATCGAAAGTGACTTTGGGTAGTTCCTATTTATATAGTTATGTCTTTCATGACATTTAGCACCTCTGTTATTGGGTCACTCACGATCAAATATTAATTTCATGTCACTTACTGCATGTGGCTAGCTAAGAAGATCAGCATATGGATCTTACCAATGTAGATCATGCGAGTTCTCATTAAATATCAATAGAAAATATGATGTTGTTATTTCTCTTCGGATGGATGTAATAAAATGCTCCTAAAAATTTGAAGAATTTTATTATGTAATTTTGAAATGTTTATATTTTTCTTATATGATGATTAATTTGTTTCAATAATTTTCCTTATATGTTTGTGCAATACTTATTGTATACCAAAAAAATAAGTTTTGAGCATTTAAATTGGAGTAGAAATAGAATGAATTATGAGAATAAAAAATAGAATAACGGCTGATGCATTAAACAACGGTTTAAAACGGCCATTAGATCTGCATATATAAATTAAGACGGTGCTAAACTGTTGTATAAAACAATTATAATAGTCGTTCTATAAGAATAAAAATTACAACGTTTTTTTCCAAAACCGCCGCAATAAATTTTGACAGATGTAATTACTACACTTTGTAAAACCGCCAGAAATGAACGTAGGGGCAGTTAAAACCGCCGCAATGCCCTTATATAAACTGCCGCATTTCATCCATTTTTTTATGGTGCCTAGTGGCCTTATTGGTGGTGGAACAACTATGGATCCAACATTGACACGTGCTGATCAATTGGTGGGACAGGTTCTTGGGGAGGTTGGGCCGCTTTACGAAGTTTACGTGGAACTAGAGGTGAATTTCTTTTTGCTACAATATCTTTTGGGTGTGAGGACAAAGGACTCCGAGATGCACGGTAGTGTCTCAAAGTTTAAAAAGGGAGAAATCCTCATGTTAAATATTGTATCTATGTCAACAGGGGCTCGTGTTGTCGCTATCAAGAATGTTTTCACGAAATTGCAACTGACGTCCCCCGTGTGTACCATCAAAGGGGAGAAAGTTTCTCATAGTCGGCGAATCGAGTAGAACTGGCGTCTTATCAGTTGCGGCAAAATTCAAGCATGTATTACTCTTGATGTTCCATCTTCCGCCTTATGAGACAAATCACACAACTAGTCACTCAACAACGGACACACTATTCAAACAAGAAGAGAAATTGAAATTCTGTATACTCTATATTCTTACATTTTTTTTAAAATTTCTTTGTCCAAGTGGATTGTACCTTATAATTCATTAGTTTAGGTGGTTATTAAAAAGCTACACAACTAGTTTCTCTCTCTCTCTCTCTCTTTCTGATATTGCATCCGAAACTATTGAGTTGAAAAATTGCTGATTATTTACAAAGGTAAAAAATAAAAATAAAAATTAAAAATGTCTATGGAGTAAAATATTTAACAAATTAAAGTCGTATTTAAATATTTAAGGGCAGAAAGTAACCTCTATTACACATTTCTTCTTCTCCTCCTCCTACGACTGCTTCCAATTTTTTTATGGAATACCTACAGAAATATTAGAGTATATACTATTAATCATGTGTTTCGACATAGCATTATAAAAGTTGTATTGATTAAACATCGAAGTGAGAGATTTCTATGACATAAGCTATTAACCATTCATTTAGATATTGTACACTATAATAATTGTGATGGTTAAAAGTATAAGTGGGAGATTGTTGGATATATATTATTAACCATATGTTTAGATATAATATATATTATAGAATAAATATTTGTCTAGTTTTGACAGGCATATATTCGTTTATGGCGTATATTTATATCACGACCTGAAAGCACCCCCTAGAAGCTAAGGACAACTCCCGGATCGTGGCAAGGCATACTTGACCCTTTGGGGTCTCATACAAGACCTTCAACTATCATTCATTACATAAGACATGAAAAGTA
Source organism: Solanum sitiens (assembly GCA_016801875.1). Lineage (NCBI taxonomy): Eukaryota > Viridiplantae > Streptophyta > Magnoliopsida > Solanales > Solanaceae > Solanum > Solanum sitiens. The sequence goes on along the minus strand of JABWTJ010000187.1, from coordinate 555,675 downwards.
GTGCGAAATTTAAAATATTTCACGATAATTAAATAAAAGAAGTCTTTCATAGATACTAGGAAATCTCATCGTCACAAGCCAACTTAAAGACACTACTTAGAATCATAGGGACACGACCCTTTACAATAAAAAGGAAAATACATAATAAGTCTTCATAATGAAACTAAGAAACATAAACTATGTCCTCGAATATATGAGGACATACCAAATCTTGAGAGATAGAATTCCCAAGCATCAACTTCGATCTTCCAAAATCTTCCAACCTATACTTATAAGGTATATAAAAGTATGGGGTTAGTACAAACACTGTACTAAGTATGGCATATGAAAAAACATGTAAGAAAGGAAAATTTTAACCAAATAAGCTTTTATGCCAATTTAATGAAACATTCATGAACTTAGGAACAAAACAACATAAGAAGCATCCTTTACCACTTAAAGAAGAATTTCCATAATTTCACTTAAATACACAATTTACATTGAACAACCAATTTTTACAGTTAACCCATCACCTATTACAGTGAACTACTCATGTATACGACTTTCACAAAAGTGTTCTCCTCCAATAAGACTCTTAGGTCACACTAAGTGCAATATGAGAGTAGCATCCCATACTACCACTCCCACTTAGCGTTTCTAATTGATTCCCAAGGATTTGAGCACGTTACAACAATTTTCCAACATTACAGTGAAGTACTAGAAAACGATATAGTAAGTTTAAAAGCTTTACATTGAACTAAAGACTCCAACAATGGTGGACTTCCAAAGTATTGCAAATGAGAAAGTGAACCCATTTCCGTAGGAGTTTCCCTACCTAAGGATAATCCTAAGATTCTCTAAGGTAAGAAATGAAGAAAACGTCTAAACACTTCCTTCAATGCACACCCAAGCGATCGTCAAGACTACCCCGTTCGGCTTTCTCACCTCAGGAGAACAAGTCACCACTCAAAGACAAGACATTAGAAGAACACCCAACAAAACACCAAAGACTTCCCTTTCGGAATGCCTACTTAGCAGAATGAGTAGGATAGCGTCCCATACCACCACCTACCCTAAGTAGTATATTCTTTTAGAAGGTTTGGCACCAAGTCTTCCCTTTTGGAAGGCCCTACATAATGCAATGGATAGGTAGCGTCCCATACCACCACCTACCCTAAGTAGCGCGTTCCTTTAGAAGACTTAGTTCAATCAATTCACATAGGTATCACATTAATTAGACGAATTATCATTTTCATTACTTGTGTGGGGGGTTAGCTTAACCGACAAAGACCATGAGATCTAGACATGGAATCCCGATATTAACCCCTATTGGATGAGGGATCCTCACTTGCCTAGAGTAAGGTCATACTTCTTAGCTTTTACATGGCTTTCCAAATAGCTACACCTATGCGGACACATAGTTAAGGGATAGGGAGATTGCTACTAAGTAGCTCATTCTCTACTAACGAGTAGTAATCATCTCAAGAGGTAAAATGGAATACAACATCTCAACTCACGAAGTGTATTCCACCTCTTCTTCCTATCCTCTCGGTGCTAGGCATAACTCCCCACGGATTCTTACATTATAAACTATAGGTTAAGGATAACTAGCGCATACCACATCTCAACTCTTGAAGTGCATTCATCCTCCGACCTATCATGGAAAGCTCATTAGGAATAGTGAGGTTGCTACTAGACACTTCATCTCAACTCACGATGAGTGTCCACCCCAAGACTCCCCTTCTTACTAAACTAGCTTCATTCATTCACTTAAAGTGTGTGTGTACATGTGAGCACACCTTGCATATAAGCATCATCTCATATACATTACTTCTAAACAGGCTTTAGACATTAATTTATCAACTTACACACTTTACAAACTTCACTTAGTCATATTCTTCAATTAGACCAAAACCTAGGTCAAACATACAATTCAAGCTTCACAATCACAATACAAGACCTATTTACAATTTCTGTTCATTCTACTAATTAGACCTTTAATATTTCATTCTCAATACATATTAAACATAATCAATTCATCAAATAAATACCGCCACCAAGTAGGTGGACCATACCACTCAAGAATCAATTTATAATAAGAAACAATACAATATAAAAAACTCTTCATTTAAACAAGCCATAACAACCTATATACATTTTATCATTAATTCATCAAAATAAAGCCCCTAGGGCAGTAGCTAAACCAACATTACAACACAATAAAACCAAAGTTCATTTTATACATAAACATGCTCATTTGACCCATTTCCTAAACCACCATTTGAAAGGAAACTTTAACATGATTTCATCAAGGTTTTAGCATTACAATCACCAAATAACATTAATAACATCATTAATTAGTTAATAGAAACATTTTCATGCAAGACCCATATTAGGTTGAAGATAATAGAAGTTAGGATTGAAAACCCCTTTTTGAAATTCATTGGAAATGGCTTGTTGAATGAAAGGGTATTCAAGAATGGATAACATACCTCAGTAAGCAAGCAAACCCAAGAGTTTTGGTGAAGAAATCATGTCCAACCAGCCCTCCTATCCTTCCTTGACCTCTAGCTTTCAATGGAGACTTGAGAGAGTTTGTTTTTAGAGAGAGAGAGAGAGTTGATTTCGAAATGACGGGTCTTGTCTAGGTCTAGGGCTTAAAAGTTAACCTAATATAACTTAAAACGCTAAAAATATCAGCCTAGGGTCCCAAAAGACTTGGGGTGAATTTCCCAAAACACCCCAAGACTTAACCAATCACGTTGCAGCTTTTGGGACTGCTTCATCGACGGACTAACCAAATGTCCGTGTGTCCATCAATGGACCGTGGTTGAGGTCTTTTCGGTTGGGGCTGGAGCCTACCAAAACTGCAGGCTTTCAGCCTCCATCGATGGAAAGCACCGATGGGTTGTTGGCCAGTCGACGGTCCGTAGACTAGGTCTCGTTGGTTGATACTTATCCACATTGGAGGCCTGGAATTTCTGCCTTGGCAAGTGCCATCGACTGTTCATGGTCGACGGACCGTAGGTGAACCTATGGACCATCCCTTGGCCCGTCGTTTGGCCACTGCCCTGGCAGTTTGGTCCAAGGCATAGGCCCTACTGTGGGGCCCCATTGTGGGTCCTAGGTGGGGTCGTGCCCGAACGTTAAACCCCTACACATGGTCATCTAGGTCTTAGGAACATCTCTCCAAAGTTTCAAACAAAACGAACACGTAAAATTCATTCAAACACATCAAGACACACTAGTACATTCTAGGGCACACCTTTCGAACGTCATGGACGTTTTTGGTCGATTGACATCGAAACACAACCAAAATTCACGCACACCTTAGGGATACTAAACTAACTCACTTTAATAAAAAATTCACTCAAGAAAAACTTACGAAGCTCTAGTTCACCTTTGTTTGTTTCAGGGCGTTACATTCTTCCCCACTTGGGACAACATTCGTCCTCGAATGACACTTAAACTTCAAGAACAATCAAGACTCACTTAGCATCACATAACACAACACAATCATGATTTAACATCAAAATCAAAGCATCAACTAACAAAGAGCATCATTTCACACTTTTTCGCACTTAGCAACAAAGGCAATTTCTACCAAACTTCACAAGTTTCAAAACTCATTCTTAACCTTCTTTTATGGAGAAACTACCTTGTACAACATTAAACATGCTCATGAACAAAACCTTTTAACACATTTTAACTTCAATTCAAGAGAAAACAATTTTTCTCAAAATTTATAATTTTTACAGTTAGCATCACTGTAGCACTGCCCAACATTTCAAAATTTCAAAAATTCATTCTTTGAGCAATTTATCAACATGACATGATAATATGAACTATAAAACCACATAAACTCATTTCATAATATAAAAACAACAATCAAAAAGGGTTAAGACTTACCAATATCATCAAATCCGGATTAGTTATGCTTCCGAGCTCTCATCCCATAGGAAGGCTTCTTCTTGGGAGCATTAGGATCTAGGGAAGCTTGATTGACATCTTTTCCCCTTGCTTTGAGGTTAGGGCATTCCCTCATCTTGTGGCCTTTATTACCACCTGCAAAACAACCATCCGTCCCGGCAAGACACCTACCCAAATGTTGCTTTCCACAAGTAGGACACCTAGCCCTTTCAAAAGTATGACCACCACCTTGAGAATGTTGGTTTGGAGCCCTATAGTTGTTTCCCATGGAAGAATCTTGGTGATAGAACCTCTTCTTCGGCTTTTGGTGACTAGAATCATCTGACCTAGGCCTTTTACCCTCTTGCCTTATCTCTCTAATTTTGGACTCCTCAATTTGTTGTGCATAAACCATTAGCCTAGAGATATCCATCTCATTAAGAAGCATTGTCGTACGACAATCTTTTTCCACCAAGCTAGACACTCCCATCACAAATTTGTTCATCCTAGCCGTAGGGTTGGATACCATAGTCGGGGCATACATAAATAGTTGGGTAAACTTGAGAGAGTACTCTTGCACACTCATTCCCCCTTGACGAAGATTCATAAACTCAAACATTTTCTTCTCCCTCCACTCTAGGGAAAAGAACCTATCTAGGAAAGCCTCTTTGAATTCCTCCCAATCAACCAAACCTCTTTCTAAGGGTCTCTCACCTCTCCATTGCTCATACCACACTTGAGCAACATACTTAAGTTGGTAAGCGGCCAATTCCGCTCTCTCCCTAGGGGTCACACCCATAGCATATACCACTTTGAAAACCTCATCTATGAAGCCTTGTGGATATTCATCCACCTTAGTGCCATGAAAAGTTGGAGGGTTCATCCTCATGAAATCACGAATCCTAGAAGAGGGTGTACTAGCATTTGGTTGGGGCCTATCTCCTTGATTAGCTTAGGCAACAAAGTGATTGTTGACGACATGAGCTTGAGCCGTCATGAGTTGGGTAAAGTTCATAAGTGCAGCCCTCAACTCCGCAGTAGTCATATCACCCTCAACAAAAGGATCTTGAGGCATAGGAGGCACTTGAGGTCCTTGAGGTTACTGAGGCACTTGAGGTTCTTGAAGGCGAACCTCCATATTCTCTTCCTCCTCTAGGCCAACAATAGGAACTTGGTCAACACGGGGAGGGATCCTCTCATTAACTACACCTCCCTCCTCCCTTCTAGCGGTTGATATCCTCATATTTATGCCCTATAAACATAAAAAGAAGAGGTTATGAGAAGACACCTTATAGAACTCAACTCTAAGGCACGACATTAGAATAGAGAAGAAAGTGAAACTTCTATCATCCTATAGACTCTTGTCCATGGATGCATCGCGACTCACACCAATGACCAAGATACTACTAGATGCGGCTTGTGAGACTTTCTAGACCCTAAACTATTTCCCATAACCTTATGCTTTGATAAAGTCTGTCACGACCCGAAAGCACCCCCTAGAAGCTAGGGACAACTCCCGGATCGTGGAAAGGCGTGCTTGACCCTTTGGGGTCTCATACAAGTCCTTCAACTATCATTCATTACATAAGACATGAAAAATAGTGCAAAATTTAAAACTTCTCACGATAATTAAATAAAAGAAGTCTTTCATAGATACTAGGAAATCTCATCGTCACAAGCCAACTTAAAGACACAACTTAGAATCTTAGGGACACGGCACTTTACAATAAAAAGGAAAATACAAAATAAGTCTTAATAATGAAACTAAGAAACATAAACTATGTCCTCGAATATATGAGGACATACCAAATCTTGAGAGATAGAATTCCCAAGCTTCAACTTCGATCTTCCAAAAGCTTCCAACCTATACTTATAAGGTATATAAAAGTATGGGTTAGTACAAAAAATGTACTAAGTATGACATATGCAAAAACATGTAAGAAAGGGACATTTTAACCAAATAAGCTTTTATGCCAATTTAATGAAACATTCATGAACTTAGGAACAAAACAACATAAGAAGCATCCTTTACCACTTAAAGAAGAATTTCCATAATTTTGACTTAAAGACACACTTTACAGTGAACAACCAATTTTTACAGTAAACCCATCACCTATTACAGTGAACTACTCATGTATACGACTTTCACAAAAATGCTCTCCTCCAATAGGACTCTTAGGTCACACTAAGTGCAATGTGAGAGTACCATCCCATACTACCACTCCCACTTTGCGCTCCTAATGGATTCCCAAGGATTTGAGCACGTTACAACAATTCGCTAATATTACAGTGAAGTACTAGAAAACTATATAGTAAGTTTAAAAGCTTTACATTGAACTAAAGACTCCAACAATGGTGGACTTCCAAAGTATTGCAAATGAGGAAGTGAACCCATTTCCTTAGGAGTTTCCCTACCTAAGGATAATCCTAAGATTCTCTAAGATAAGACATGAAGAAAATGTCTAAACACTTCCTTCAATGCACACCCAAGCGATCCTCAAGAATACCCCGTTCGGCTTACTCACCTCTGGAGAACAAGTCACCACTCAAAGACAAGACATTAGAAGAACACTGTAAGACCCCAAAATGAGATAGGGTGTCTAGATCCTAACATGTTTGTCGTAATGTTATAATGTCCTAAAGTGTCTTATAATATGGTTTAGAGGCAGTGTATGATGTTTGAGGTGATTTGGAAGTCAAACGTCAAGGGACGACCAAGACGTTTGACGACTAAGTTACCTAAATGCCTCGTATGTGGTTCTATGTGATTGTATGTGATTCATGAGCTTATGAAGTCATAAAATGATTTATAATGATGTCAAATGATAGTATATAAATTTTTGTGAAGTTTGGAGCAAACGACCAAGAACGTCAAAGGCGTTCGAAAGATAGCCCTTGAGACGCTCAACGTGTGTCTTGATGGGGCTTAGCCTGTTTGGACGAGTTGCAGGTGTTTGTTTTGGGTGAAACTTTTGTGGAATATCTACAACTTATTAAGGGTTGTATTTACGTTGTAAACGTCTAGGTACGACTTCTAAAGGGCCCCGCAAAAGTCCCCACAAGAAGGTCCCAAGGTTGGTCGAGACACTGCCTTGGCAGTGTCCATCGACGGACCAAACGACGCCCAGTTGGTCAACCAACGGCCCGTTGGTCAGGTATCATTGACTGGAACTTGACTTGGGAAGGTATCAAGCCAATATTTGGCTAAGTACCAATCGATGGAGCCCTAGGCACGGTCCGTTGACTGACCAACGGCCCTTAGGTGCTTCCGTTGATGGTGGCCTGTAACTTGCAGCTACGTCTGTTTTATTTAAAGGGGTGAATGGGAAATTCACCCCACGTCCTAAACTGACTCTAATGGGTTAATTTAGCTAATTTTAGGGGTATATAAGGCTTTGAAAATGTGAACCACCCATTCCCAAAATCCCCTCACACGTACGAAACCTTCCCTCCAAAAATGTTCTCTCCAAAACCACCATTGATGGTGAAGCTCAAGAACTGCTTGGAGCTTAGATTTCTATGGGTGATTCATCAAGTTTTAGAGGTATTCATGTATATAAAAGTATTGTGATCCTTCATCTCTAGTTATCCTTTCATCTAGAGAGTTAATCTCAAAGATTTCAATGAGAAAAAAATATGATCAAGTTCTTCTTCTTCAATCTATCCATGGGTTCTTTCTCAAAACGTTTTCAATAACTAAATCATGATGATTTAATTTTAACATATTGGTCTGAACGTGAATTTACTCCAATTGCATGATGAACCCATGTCCCTTCCTTAAATCGATTTAGCCCTTGCATGGGCAATGAGATTATTGTTTGTTATCGATTGAACTGTGATGTTCTTGCGTTAAATCACCTATATCTACTATTGTTTACGTTAATTGTTGTTGAATTATATGTAGTGTATCCATGGGGATTAATGAAGGAAGATTTTAACATGTTTAGCTTAGTTTTACTTGAATTCACTGTAACGTTGGTTCCTAATTGATCTAATGTGAAATTCATTGGTGTAGGGATGATTGTACCTACTGTTTTACTAGGATATTATTGTTGAATTATATAGATGTGATTCATGTAATTAGAGTCTAGCTTGGCCTATATTCGTCTATCTTTCAAGTTACTCTAATGTAGCATATTCACTATAATCTAGTCATTTTGTGATCCTAATCCTAGGGTAGATGTAATCATGATTTTGATGTGATTAAGTATGTGTTTAGCTACTACCTTAGATGGATATTATTGACGAAATATGATCTATAATACATACAAGTGAAATTGGCTAATGGCTTATATTCTTCTACATTCTAGCATGTTAATGTATCGTATTAGTTGTAACACGACCTTGTAGTGGCTTATGCTAAAATTCACGTATGATCATGATACATTAAGCTACTGCTCTATACTTGACTTATTGGTGAAAAAGTAGTAATGGTCAATGGAGACCAAAGGCTAAAGAATTGGTAAGAATTGTTCTACTCTTCTACTTCTCTATTCTTCTATAATAATGTTGATTAATTCTTGCATGGCATTGTATGTTATGGTCCACTTATGGTGGTGATGATTACTTTATGTCATTATATATGTGTTGACCATAGTCTTGAAGATAAGTTATTGAATATATGAAGGAGTGGTTATGATGACTATCTTATGTGTAATTTGTGCCTAGTATTCTATTTGAGTTGTGAATCTAGGTTATGTTACCATTGTTATGAACATGTGAAGGGTTGTGTAATATCATGTGTAGGTGATGCCATGTCTTAGGTGATAATGGATGATGATCTCTACCCATGTACCCCTATGTGAATGTGTGAATAGTTAATGATAGGAGTCTTAAAGTGTTCTATGAAGTTAACTTGTCTCCTATGCTACTGTGTGTGGTGTGGTCTAAGCTTGAAGAGTAATGTGGTCTAAGAGGGTGGCTGCCTGAATAGGTTGTTGATAGCCATTATATGATCATGTAACCAATGTACACACACTCACACTTTATGCATGCTTATAGGTAGTAAAGGTTCTTAGTGTCTAATGAAAAGTAGTTCTCATATTCACTAGTGTCTACTACTATGCATGTTAAGATGACGTTTATGAAAGTATGATATGTGTTTTCCTTAACTAGGATGACTTGATAGGTGTACTAGTGTGGGCAAGGGTATGTGACTTTGCCTATGCATTGCACATGTGCACCTTGATACAATAGTTCTAGTTTTGGTTTTTATATGTATGAATATGATGTATGAACATGTGTGACTTAATATTTTATGTGAACGGTTTCGCTCACATATATGTATGCACGACTTAATGTTTTATGTGAAAGGTTTTGCTCACATATATGTATGCACTCACACACATGAAAGATGATCTAGTTAATAGAGGGGCCTTGAAAGGTGTGCCCAAGAATACTTTATAACTAGATAGGTGCTTGAATATTCTATAAGCATACGAGGAATGAATATCTCAAGTCTATGTTTTATGAAAAATGTAATTAAAGGCTTTTCAATAAAGGGAACTTAGCTTAGCATCGAGTGAACTTGACATTGAGAGGTGTTGGCTTTCCTTAGATTTAGATTCACCATTTGTCCCTTGTAGAGTGTTGACTTCCCTTTGAGGAATATTCATCTATGGACCTACATGAGGTGTTGACTTTACTTTGAGGAATTTTCACCCATGTTTTCTCATGAGATGAGGTCCCAATTACCAAATGGTATGTAGAGGGAATACCTATCTCTTAGTTCCATAAACTATGCTTGCCACATAGGATCTAGCAAGTGATATCACCTAATATGCTAGGATTATATGTTAATGTTCTACCTTTGATAGGTAGGAACACCTTCCATTGGTGTAAGGCTCTACAACACCAAATTCCATGTTTAGAACTCATTGTCTTAGTGTCGGTTAAGGCTATAGATTCCCTAAAGTAAAATGGACAATGGAAATAATGGAATAGGATCCTAACTAGGATGACTTAAGGAAGGCTACTTAGTATAGGTGGAAGTAATGAACCCATCTAGACATTGCACAAGTGACTCCTTAGGAAGTCTTAAGAAGGTGACCTAATGTGTATGATTATGTTTATGTCCATTTGCATGACTTTGTAGTATTGGTCTACTTGTTATGAAGATGTGATTTATATGAATCTATATGATGTGATCTTATCCTTATGTGCACTATGTTGGTCTAAATGACTATATGATGAAGGACTTGTATTGACATGAATGAAGTTGGCTTTACATGTGATGTTGATGTATGAAGTGGTATGGCTTGTGGTCTCATGAAGGGTCTACTAAGTATATGTGAGGTTATGGGGCTTCACATGTACATTGCACAAGGAGATTTAAGATTGTGATTATGAGTAAGGTCTTATAAGGAACCATGTGAAGTAAAATAAGTATATATGCATAATGTCCTTTATGGTTTTGCTTAAATATGCCTATGTTGTGCTATACTTCTATGATGGTATGTGTTGTCTTGTATAGATGGTGTGTATGTTTCGTTGTGGCCTTAAGGTGATACATTGTACCAAGCATCACTAGAGAGTTACTTGGGAAGTTAATGAATAAAAGGGAAATAAGCTCACTGTTAAGGTAAAGGTGGCTCACTGTATGTGACTTACAAATGTAATAAATCCTATATGTGATCTTATGTAATTTGGCCTTTGAATATGTTTATATGATGTATGTGAATGATATAAATGCTATTGGTTAAAGTTTTCATGGAGATTTACTCAAAAATCATGAAGTATGACTTTCAAGAAAATGTCCCTTCTAAATGCATGTTTTTGCATGGATGCCATACTTAGTATATTCTTGTGCTAATCCCATTCTCCTCTACTTTTTACCACAAAATATAGGTTATGGATGCTTAAAGGATGTATTGTATGGTGAAGAGCTTGCTAGATGATTTCTAAGCTCAACGCAAGGAATCCTTAAAGTTCAAGGATCTCCTACTTATGTCTTTAATGTAAAGTCTTTAAATATTGTATAGTTATGTAATGTGTCTTGTGGGCCGTGTCCCTAATGTACTAAAGTTGTTGAGTCTAAGATGGCAAAGAGACTAAGGTCTAAATCGTATTATGACTTATGTTTTATTTTTATATGAAATAAGTTTCTAGCATATGATGTGCTATGAAAAATTTTAAATTTTCCGCTAAATTTACTATGCCAATGCGATGAATGATAACTATGGGCTTGTATAAGACCTACGAGAAGTCAAGTACGCCATGTTACTTCTAAGGGGTACTCCCCGTATGTGACAAACGTGGTATCAGATCCAGGTTTTAAAAGTGGTTTAGGGTTCAAAAAGTCTAAAATTGCCACGTCTAGTAGAGTCTCGTAGAATTGGTGGTGAGTCACGACACATCAAATGGTACAAGAGGCTATAGGACGATAGAGTTTCCCTTCTTCATCATTCTCATATCATGGCATAGAACTTAACTCTATAAAATCTCTCTCTTATGTTTTCTTGTCCGGTGGTCTTCTAGATGTGATTACTTGGATGAAATTGTCTCTATGCTTGAGGGAGAAAAAGGTGAGTTAATGCTTAACTTGGTTTTATGGTTGAATGAGTATGTTTGAAGGTGAATTTTGATATGTTTTGAAGATGTGATGCCATTTAAGGTTATGTATGAGACTTAAGTGAAATAACATGTTATGTTGAAGAAGGCATGGCATAATATAGTTAAAGCATGATTAGAAGTTATTATGGTTTACATGAGTTTCTTTTGAAATGGTGTGTTACTATATGGTTTTACATGTTTGTGCCTTATATTATGGTTTGAGCTTGAAATGCTTAGTGACTACATATGGAAGCATGCTACCTAAGATTTTGTACTTAAAGGTGTTCAATGTTTCCTTTTGTATACATGTGGTCCTTGATAAGTTGCCTAGTATGGATTAGAGTCCTTTGTATAGACTTGATCCTAGGTGTGATGATAGTATGCTTGTCTTGGTAAAGTTTTGTATCTCATATTATCATGCTTTTCCAATCAATTGCCTAAGTGTTGCATTTTTGGAATGTTGAAGCATGTTCGCTGTAAATTCTAGGCAGCTTACTGTAATATTTTTGGGAAAGCAACTAAATTGTTCTTTGATTGGAAGTTGTTAAAATGTGTATATAATTGATGCATATGAGCATGATAATAAATGTAAAAAGGAGATTTGCTATATGGAATGAAGAAAGAGAGTCTTATGGCATGATGAGTCGTAGATTTGTTTCTAACTTCTTGTTGTGTTATGAGTCCCTTGATGATTGTGGAACTGATGTTTCCATAGAATTGAGGATGATTTGCCTAAAATGATAAGGTTTAGAATACCTTGGTGTTACTGTCACGTCCCAAAGCACCCCCTAAAAGTTAGGGAAAACCTTCGAATCATGACCGGGCGTACTTGACCCCTTTGGGGGTTCGTACAAGCCCTCTAACTAGCATTCATAACATAAAGCATGAAAAGTAGTGTGGAATTAAAACTTTTCACGATAATAATAAAAGAAGAAGTATTTTCATAAATACTAGGAAATCTTATCGTCACAAGCCAACTTAAAGACACAACTTGGAATCTTAGGGACACGGCCCTTTACAATAAAAGTAAATACATTTTTAAGTCTTAATAAAGAAACTAAGAAACATAAAACTATGTCCTCGAATATATGAGGACATACCCAATTCTTGAGAGATAGAATTCCCAAGCTTCAACTCCGATCCTCCAAAAAGCTTCCAACCTATACTCATAAGGTATATAAAAGTATGGGGTTAGTACAACAATGTACTAAGTATGGCATATGCAAAAACATACAAAAAGGAACATTTTAGTAAAAATAACTTTTCATGCAATTAAAGCAATATTCATGAATCTAGAAACATACCAACATAAGAATCGACAATCAACACTTTATGGCAACTTTACCAAAACTTAGAGTAATCAAAAGGAACATTTCAATGAACTTACTAAACTTACAATGAAAATTGAATAAAGCATCACAGTGAATATATTGGATTCTTACAATGGAGACCTTACAGTTAATGGCACGGTCCAAGTTATATAAACTCTTTTCCTTTGAAGTTGCCCTAACCCAAGGTTATCCTAAGACTCCCTAAGGTGAGCTAAGAAGGGATTTTCATTACACCTCCCTTCAAAGCACACCAAAGCGAACCTTAAAATTACCAAATCTTAGGCTTACTTCGTTGGAAATCAAATCCACGCCCTTGGCTAACATATGCAAAACACTCATAGAAATATAGGTCATACCAAGTGCAATGTGAGAGTAGCATCCCATACTCCCACTCCCACTTAGTACTCCTAAAGGATACCATTTACTCAAGTACTCCACCATAATCATCCATAACACTACACCATAGTACTCATTCACACGGATTTCATGAAGGTACTCTTCTCCCATAGTAGGTATAGGTCACACCAAGTGCAATGTGAGAATAGCATCCCATACTACTACTCCCACTCAATGCTCCTACTCGGTAACTAATGTGGATTGAGCACTTCATGACATACATACATAAATTCAACAATATACAAGATAATTAGTTTCAAATCAATTCTTTTGTGGGAGTTAGCTTAACCGATAAAGACCATGAGAGCTAGACATGGAATCCCGATGTTAACTCCTATCGGATGAGCGATCCTTGCTTGCCTAGTGTAAGGTCATGCTTCTGAGCATTTACATGGCTTTTCAAATAGCTACACCTATGCGGGCACATAGTTAAGGGATAAAGAGATTGCTACTAAGTAACTCACTCTCTACTAACGAGGAGTACTCATCTCAAGAGGTAATTTGGATTACAACATCTCAACTCACGAAGTGCAATCCACCTCTCCTTCATATCCTCTCGGTGCTAGTCATAACTCCCCACGGATTTCTCAACATAATAGTCTATCTTAGAAAGCTCACTAGGAATGGAGAGGTTGCTACTAGACACTACATCTCAACTCACTAAGTGTGTCCACCTCAAGATTCCCCTTTTTGCTCAACTTGGCATAATACAAATCTTAAAAGAGTGTGTGTGTACATGTGCACACCTTGCATATAAGCATCTCTTCATTATCATCAAGTTCTACACATACTTTAACCTTAATTCATCAAGTTACACACTCTACATGCTTCTCATAATCATACACTTCATTTAGACATAAACTAGGTCAAACATGCACTTCAAGCTACATCAAACACAATACAAGACCCATTTCCCATATATCTTCATTGCACATATTAGCCCTTCAAGATCACATACTCAAAACATACTAAGTAACATCAAGTTCATCAATTAGCACCGTCACCCATAAGGTGGACCATACCACTCAAATAGCAGTTCATAATAAGAAATATACAATGAGAGCAACTCATCAACAAATCAAACCATCATCACCCATAATCAATTTATCAATATTTCATCATATTAAAGCCCTTAGGGCAGTAGCTACACCAACATGAAAAATACAAGAAGACCCAAGTTCATACCCTACTCAAATCATGCTCACATAACCCATTTTCAAGCCAAAAGTTGAAGTATGCATATAGAAGAGTTTCATGGAGTTTTTAATATCAAAATCATCAATACAAACCAAGTTAAATACATTTAAACCATTAGAACTTAAATACAAGAAGACCATACTAGAAATCAAAGTTACAAGAAGATTGAGTTTAGAAACCCTTTCGAAAACAATTTTGGAAATTGGCTTCTTCAATGAAAAGATATTCAAGAATGGATACCATACCTCACTAAGCAAGCAAATCCAAGAGGTTTTGTATGAAGAGACACGTCCAACTAGCCCTCCTATCCTTCCTTGACTTCTAGCTTCCAATGGAGTCTTGAGAGGGTTTTCTTTTTAGAGAGAGAGAGAGTTGAATTTAGAAGTGAGGGTCTTGTCTAGGTCTAGGGTTTTAAACTCACTTAATATAACCTAAAAATCCCTTAACAAGCCGTCCAAACTCTTACTTAGACGTGGGGTGAATTTACAAATTCACCCCTGACTTGGCAGAAAAATCTGCGCACAGGGACAAGGCTTGCGACGACCTGCTTGTGACAGGGCATCACGAGTGCAACGGCCCATCCTGACCATCCGTTGCAAACTTCAGAGGCTTGAAACGGGTCCCCTCTACACCCTTGAACAAGTCCCCCATGACGGAACCTTGTGACGGGGCGTTACAGCCATGACAGGCCGTCGACTGCTCCGTCGCCAAGGCTGCCTGGGACAGCCTGCTTACCAGGTTTTGGGTCCTTCCTCAAGGACCCTTCGATGGTCCTTGGGGATAATTTCCCGGACGTTTCCAACACAAATATGATCATATATAAGTTTAAAACCTCTCACATGAATTTCATCCAAAATGAACACATAAAACTCGACGAAACTCGTCTAGACGTACAAGGTTGACTCAAGGCATATCTTTCGAATGCCTTGGACGTTCTTGGTCGTTTGACCTCCAAACTTCACGAAACTTCTCACTCTGCCTAAGGACACTAAACTAACTTCGTTTAACTTAAAATCAACTCAATAAACAATCATGAGGCTCTAGTTCATCTTAGTTCATTTTGGGGAGTTATAGTTACTATGTTAACTTACTGTAAAATTCCTCCTAAATGGTAAACACTTGTAATTGTTGAAATATGAATGTTGTTAAGTTAAGATCCTCTTAAGGTTGGGTTAAGTTGATATTAATTGGGTTTACCCTAAGTGGGGGATGGTGATGGAATAGTAAAGGTTATAGGAATTGTCTACCTTGACCTTCTATTTTTGCTTGAGTCTCGAATTTAATGAAGTCTTTATGAGCTTGTTCATGAATATAGTCTTGCATAAAGTATGAATTGTAGGAACCTTATATGTTTGGTATGTATGGATTGACATTACCTTAAGGGTATTTTTTTTAAGATTCCAAGGTGCATGAATTAAAATTTTGATCAAATACATGTTTCTCATGAGTATTGTACATCCTAACATGCTAATGGTACACTTGACTTCATGAGATAAAGTAGGAAACTTGATTTTTCGTCACTTGAGATATGTAAGGTTTAGCCTTATAATGAAAAGTTGAGTCTCTAACATGAAAAGTGTAGAGTCTCTTGAAAAATTATGTGACTTATATGTCTTAGAAAGTATTATTTTAGGCACACTCTTGAAAAGTGAAAGCATGTTTAACTAAGTGTTCATGTGTGTGCCTATAATTTGCATTATTTTTCCCAAATGATGCTTACTGTGAAGGTTAGTACGATGTTATAAATTGACATTGTGTAAAATGACTTCCTAATTGTTGTGATGCATTTGGTGTGATTTACCATCTAGACTTCACTAGGAAGAAATCATGAACATGTCTTGGTTTGGAAGTGAGAATTTCTTATATTACCGTAAAGATGGCCTTTGTGCATTTGCTTGGGTGTGAAATCATGATACATGTAAGTGCGTTAAGGAGATGGACATTTCTCCATGGACACAACTAAGCATGGTATGGTTGAGTATGACCCTCATAGCACTAGGTCTAACTTATAAGAATCAATTGTCAACCTACCTTACTCAAGTCTATGTGCATTGAAGTATGAGTGCTTAAATTGCTTCTAGAGTGTTGTTGAAATCTTCCTAAGTGTGACTTAAAAAATAGTTTCAAGATGAACTCTTAATAGCATGAATTGAAGTGTAATGAGCATGTTGTGATTTGGAGAAGTATGTACCTCCTATTAGCATGATAAGATCCTTTGTGTTTGATGCATTAAAGAGTGAGTGAATGAATATTTAGCTTGCTTGTGTGCGCTGAGTGCTAAAATGTTGTGAAGTTGTGTTCCTTTTAAAGTTTGGTGCATTGACTTCTATATGATGATGTTATGAATATGATGCACTTCTCTATGATGCTTTGAAGTCCTTGTTGTGGTTAAAGTGTTCTAAGTGTCATTCGAGGACGAATGTTCCTAAGTGGGAGATATTGTAAGACCCCAAAATGAGATAGGGTGTATAGAGACTAACATATTCATATTAATATTCTAATGTCCTAAAATGTCTTATAATATGGTTTAGAGGCAGTGTATGAAGTTTGAGGTTATTTGGAAGTCAAACGTCAAGGGACGACCAAGACGTTCGACGACTAAGTCACCTAAATGCCTCGTATGTGGTTCTATGTGATTATATGTGATTCATGAGCTTATATAAAGTCTTAACATGGTTCATAATGATGTCAAATGATAGTATATGAATTTTTGTGAAGTTTGGAGGCAAATGACCAAGAACGTCCAAGGCGTTCGAAAGATAGCCCTTGAGACGCTCAACGTGTGTCTTGATGGGGCATAGCCTGTTTGGACGAGTTGCAGGCGTTTGTTTTGGGTGAAAATTTTATGGAATGTCTACAAATTTTTAAGGGTTGTATTTACGTTGGAAAAGTCCAGGTACAACTTCTAAAGGGCCCCGCAAAAGGCTCCACAAGAAGGACCCAAGGCTGGTCGAGACACTGCCTTGGCAGTGTCCATCGACGGACCAAACGACGGCCAGTTGGTCAACCAACGGCCCGTTGGTCAGGTCTCGTCGACTGTCACTTGCCTTTGGAAGGTCTCAAGGCAATATTTGTCTAAGTACCAATCGACCGATCCATAGGCACGGTCCGTTGACTGACCAACGCCTCGTAGGTGCCTCCGTCGATGGTGGCCTGTAACTTGCAGCTGCGTCTATTTTAATTAAAGGGGTGAATGGGAAATTCACCCCACGTACTAAACTGACTCTAATGGGTTAATTTATCTAATTTTAGGTGTATATAAGTCTTTGAAAACGTGAACCACCCATTCCAAAAATCCCTTCACACGTAAGAAACCTTCCCTCCAAAAATGTTCTCTCTAAAACCACCATTGTTGGTGAAGCTCAAGAACTGCTTGGAGCTTAGATTTCTATTATTGATTCATCAAGTTTTAGAGGTCTTCATGAAGATAAAGGTATGGTGATCCTTCATCTCTAGTTATCCTTTCATCTAGAAAATTAATCTCAAAGATTTCAATGAGAAAAATATATGATCAAGTTCTTCTTCTTCAATCTATCCATGGGTTCATTCTCAAAACGTTTTCAATGACTAAATCATGATGATTTAATGTTAACAGGTTGGTTTGAACGTGAATTTACTCCAATTGCATGATGAACCCATGTCCCTTCCTTTAATCGATTTAGCCCTTGCATGGGCAATGTGATTATGGTTTGTTATCGATTGAATTATGATGTTCTTACGTTGAATCGCCTATATATACTGTTGTTTACACTAATTGTTGTTGAATTATATATAGTGTATCCATGGGATCAATGAAGGAAGATTTGAACATGTTTAGCTTAGTTTTACTTGAATTCACTGTAACGTTAGTTCCTAAATGATCTAATGTGAAATTCATTGGTGTAGGGATGATTGTACCTACTGTTTTACTAGGATATTATTGTTGAATTATATAGATGTGATTCATGTGATTCAAGGTTGGCTTGGCCTATATTCGTCTATCTTTCAAGTTCCTCTAATGTAGCATATTCACTGTAATCTAGCCATTTTGTGATCCTAATCCTAGGGTAGATGTAATCTTGATTTTGATGTGATTAAGTATGTGTTTAGCTACTGCCTTAGATGGATATTAATGATGAAATATGATCTATAATACATACAAGTGAAATTGGCTAATGGTTTATATTCTTCTACATTCTAGCATGTTAATGTATCGTATTAGTTGTAACACGACCTTGTAGTGGCTTATGCTTAACTTCATGTATGATCATGATACATTAACCTACTGCCCTGTACTTGACTTATTGGTGAAAAAGTAGTAATGGTCAATGGAGACCAAAGGCTAAAGAATTGGTAAGAATTCTTCTACTCTTCTACTTATCTATTCTTCTTTAATAATGTTGATGAAGCCTTGCATGGCATTGTGTGGTATGGTCCACTTATGGTGGTGGTGTTTACTTTATGTCATTATATATGTGTTTACCATAGTCTTGAAGATAAGTTGATGAATATATGAAGGAGTGGTTATGATGACTACCTTATGTGTAATTTGTGCCTAGTCTTCTATTTGAGTTGTGAATCTAGATTATGTTACCATTGTTATGAACATGTGAAGGGTTGTGTAATATCAAGTGTAAGTGCTGCCATGTCTTAGGTGATAATGGATGATGATCTCTACCCATGTACCCTTATGTGAATGTGTGAATAGTTAATGATAGGAGTCTTAAAGTGTTCTATGAAGTTAACTTGTCTCCTATGCTATTGTGTGTTGTGTGGTCTAAGCTTGAAGAGTAATGTGGTCTAAGAGGGTGGCTGCCTCAATAGGTTTTTGATAGCCATTATATGATCATGTCACTCACACTTTATGCATGCTTATAGGTAGTAAAGGTTCTTAGTGTCTAATGAAAAGTAGTTCTCATATTCACTAGTGTCTACTACTATGCATGTTAAGATGACGTTTATGAAAGTATGATATGTGTTTTCCTTAACTAGGATGACTTGATAGGTGTACTAGTGTGTGCAAGGGTATGGCACTTTTCCTATGCATTGCACATGTGTACCTTGATAGAATAGTTCTAGTTTTGGTTTTTATATGTATGAATATGATGTATGAACATGTGTGACTTAATGTTTTATGTGAAAGGTTTTGCTCACATATATGTATGCACTCACACACATGAAAGATGATCTAGTTAATAGAGGGGCCTTGAAAGGTATGCCCAAGAATACTTTATAACTAGATAGGTGCTTGAATATGCTATAAGCATATGAGGAATGAATATCTCAAGTCTATGTTTTATGAAAAATGTAATTAAAGGCTTTTCAATAAAGGGAACTTAGCTTAGAACCGAGTGAACTTGACATTGAGAGGTGTTGGATTTCCTTGGAGGAAGATTCACCATTTGTCCCTTGTAGAGTGTTGACTTCCCTTTGAGGAATATTCATCTATGGACCCACATGAGGTGTTGACTTTCCTTTGAGGAATATTCACCCATTTTTTCTCATGAGATGAGGCCCAAATTACCAAATGGTATGTAGAGGGAATACCGATATCTTAGTTCCATAACCTATGCTTGCCACATAGGATCTAGCAAGTGATATCACCTAATATGCTAGGATATATGTTAATGTTCCACCTTGGCTAGGTAGGAACACCTTCCATTGGTGTAAGGCTCTACAACACCAAATTCCATGTTTAGCACCCATGGTCTTAGTGTTGTTTAAGGCTATAGTTTCCCTAAAGTAAAATGGACAATGGAAATAATGGAATAGGATCCTAACTAGGATGACTTAAGGAAGGCTACTTAGTATAGGTGGAAGTAATGAACCCATCTAGACACTGCACAAGTGACTCGTTAGGAAGTCTTAGGAAGGTGACCTAATGTGTATGATTATGTTTATGTCCATATGCTTGACTTTGTAGTATTGGTCTACTTGTTATGAAGATGTGCTTGATATGAATCTATATGATGTGATCTTATCCTTATGTGCACTATGTTGGTCTAAATGACTATATGATGAAGGACTTGTATTGACATGAATGAAGTTGGCTTTACCTATGATGTTGATGTATGAAGTGGTATGTCTTGTGGTCTCATGAAGGGTCTACTAAGTATTTGTGAGGTTATGGGGCTTCAAATATACATTGCACTAGTAGATTATAATTGGCATTATGATTAAGGTCTTTTGAGGAACTAGGTGAAGTAAAATAAGTATGTGCATAATGTCCTTTATGGTTTGGATTAAATATGTCTATGTTGTGCTATACTTCTATGATGGTATGTGTTGTCTTGTATAGATGGTGTGTATGTTTCCTTGTGGCCTTAAGGTGATGCATTGCACCAAGCATCACTAGAGGGTTACTTGGGAAATTAATGAATAAAAGGGAAATTAGCTCACTGTTAAGGTAAAGGTGGCTCACTATAATGTGACTTAAAAATGTAATAAATCCTATATGTGATGTCATGTAATATTTGACCTTTAAATATGTTTATATGATGTATGTGAATGATATAAATGCTATTGGTTAAAGTTTTCATGGAGATTTACTCAAAAAGCATGAAGTATGATTTTCAAGAAAATGTCCCTTTTAAATGCATGTTTTTGCATGGTTGCCATACTTAGTATATTCTTGTGCTAATCCCATTCTCCTCTACTTTTTACCACAAAGTGTAGGTTATGGATGCTTAATGGATGTCTTGAATGGTGAAGATCTAGCTAGATGATTTACAAGCTCAATGAAAGGAATCCTTAAAGTTCAAGGATCTCCTACTTATGTCTTTAATGTAAAGTCTTTAAATATTGTATAGATATGTAATGTGTCTTATGGGCCGTGTCCCTAATGTACTCTAAAGTTGTTGAGTCTAAGATGGCAAACAGACTTAACGTCTAAATAGGTATTATGACTTATATTTTATATTTATATGAAGTAAGTTTCTAGCATATGATGTGCTATGAAAAATTTTAAATTTTCCGCAAAATTTACTATGCCAATGCGATGAATGATAACTATGGGCTTGTATAAGACCTCCAAGAGGTCAAGTACATCATGTTACTTCTAAGGGGTACTCCCCGGATGTGACAAACACCCAACAAAACACACAATACTTACCTTGCGTAATGCCTACTTAGTGCAATGAGTAGGATATCGTCCCATACCACCACCTACCCAAAGTAGTACATTCTTTTAGAAGGTTTGGCACCATGTCTTCCCTTTCGGAAGGCCCTACTTAGTGCAATGGATAGGTAGCGTCCCATTCCACCACCTACCCTAAGTAGCGTGTTCCTTTAGAAGACTTAGTTCAATCAATTCACATAGGTATCACATTAATTAGAAGACTTAACATTTTTATTACTTTTGTGGGGGGTTAGCTTAACCGACAAAGACCATGAGAGCTAGGCATGGAATCCCGATATTAACCCCTATCAGATGAGGGATCCTCACTTGCCTAGAGTAAGGTCATACTTCTTATCTTTTACATGGCTTTCCCAATAGCTACACATATGCGGGCACATAGTTAAGGGATAGGGAGATTGCTACTAAGTAGCTCATTCTCTACTAACGAGGAGTACTCATCTCAACAGGTAGAATGGAATACAACATCACAACTTACGAAGTGTATTCCACCTCTTCTTCCTATCCTCTCGGTGCTAGGCATAACTCCCGATGGATTCTCACATTATAGAATATAGGTTAAGGATAACTAGAGAATACCACATCTCAACTCACGAAGTGCATTCATCCTCCGACCTATCTTGGAAAGTTAATTAGGAATAGTGAGGTTGTTACTAGACACTTCATCTCAACTCATGATGAGTGTGCACCCCAAGACTCCCCTTCTTACTAAACTTAGCTTCATTCATTCACTTAAAGTGTGTGTATACATGTGAGCACACCTTGCATATAAGCATCATCTCATATACATTACTTCTAAACATGCTTTAGACTTTAATTTATCAACTTACACACTTTACAAACTTCACTTGGTCATATTCTTCAATTAGACCAAAACATAGGTAAAACATACAATTCAAGCTTCACAATCACAATACAAGACCCATTTACAATTTCTATTCATTCTACTAATTAGACCTTCAAGATCGCATTCTCAATACATGTTAAACATAATCAATTCATCAAATAAACACCTCCACCAAGAAGGTGGACCATACAACTCAAGAATCAATTTATAATAAGAAACAATACAATATAAACAACTCTTCACTTGAACAATCCATAACAACCTATAAGAATTTTATCATTAATTCATCAAATTAAAGCCCTTAGGGCAGTAGCTAAACCAACATTACAACATAATAAAACCAAAGTTCATTTTATACATAAACATGCTCATTTGACCCATTTCCTAAACCACCATTTGAAAGGAAACTTTAACATGATTTCATCAAGGTTTTAGCATTACAATCACCAAATAACATTAATAACATCATTAATTAGTTAATAGAAATATTTTCATGCAAGACCCAGATTTGGTTGAAGATAATAGAAGTTAGGGTTGAAAACCCCTTTTTGAAATTCATTGGAAATGGCTTCTTGAATGAAAGGGTATTCAAGAATGGATACCATAACTCAATAATCAAGCAAACCCAAGAGTTTTGGTGAAGAAATCACGTCAAACCATCCCTCCTATCCTTCCTTGACCTCAAGCTTTCAATGGAGACTTGAGAGAGTTTGTTTTTAGAGAGAAAGATTTGATTTTGAAATGAGGGATATTGTCTAGGTCTAGGGCTTAAAACTTAACCTAATATAACTTAAAAACCCAAAAATATCAGCCTAGGGTCTCAAAAGACTTTGGGTGAATTTCCCAAAACACCCCAAGACTTAACCAATCACGTTGCAGCTTTTGGGATTGCTCATCGACGGACCAACCGACGCTCAGTGTGTCCATCGATGGACCGTGGTTGAGGTATCTTCGGTTGGGGCTACAGCCTCCCAAAACTATAGTCTTTCATCCTCCATCGACGGACAGCACCGACGGGCCGTTGGCCAGTCGACGGTCCGTAGGCTAGGTCTCGTTGGTTGAGACTTAGCCATATTGGAGGCCTGGAATTTCTGCCTTGGTAAGTGCCAGTGATGGTCCATGGTCGACGGACCATAGGTGGACCTACGGACCATCCATTGGTCCGTCGTTTGGCCACTGCCCTTGCAGTTTGGTCCAAGGCTTAGGTCCTTCTGTGAGGGCCCTTTGCGGGTCCTAGGTGGGGTCGTGCCCAAACGTTAAACCCCTAAACATGGTCATCTAGGTCTTAGGAACATATCACCAAAGTTTCAAACAAAACAAACACGTAAAACTCATTCAAACACATCAAGACACACTAGTACATTCTAGGGCACACTTTCCGAACGTCATGGACGTTTTTGGTCGATTTACCTCCAAACTTCACACACAACTTAGGGATACTAAACTAACTCACTTTAACAAAATTCACTCAAGAAACACTTACGAAGCTCTAGTTCACCTTAGCTCGTTTTAGGGCGTTACAATTTACTCATGTAGTAGATGATTTAATGTATATAAATTAAGCTCATACACAGAGTAGTAAATCATCAATTCTTATAAGTATAAAGTTTTTTGTTCATTATCTAGGATGGAAATTTGACATGTCATCGGTACAACTGTACCACAAAATTATATGTAGTTTATCTTGATTACGAGAACTGTACAGTTCAAACTTTGTGTGCTAGTGCATTTTGTATGTATTTGAACAGGACCAAGTAAAGATATTTGGTTTAGACTGACAGAAAAAAGCATATTCTAAAAACTCATAAATGTACTTATAATCTCAATGCTGATACAACTATTATGATCTGTATATATTAATTATGATTTTGCTTTATCAAAAGGTGAGATTGTAGCACCTCGTAACTCGAAATAGCTAGGAAGAAGCAAGAAACAAAAAATAATCACTTTTGGAAATAACGGGAAAAATCTGGAAATTTCCTCAGTTAAAAAAGTGAGTTTTGGTCATATTCAAACATCCATAACGTCCAGCTCACGAAGATTTAGGGTCATTTTTTCATATCGTTAGAAAGACCTTGGGAAGAACTTTCCAACGGCGTTGAGTTTACTGGATTTTTATGTCGTATGAGAGAGATATGCCTTTCGGAAGTTGGGTTGTTGGATTGAAAAAGTCCAATCCGAAGTTTAGTAAGGGTAAAGTTGTTTTTTCACCGTTCTATTTCCTAATTCGTTTTAAGTGTTTATTATGGGTAAACTAAGCCATAAGTCAGGTTTAGAAAAGTTAGAATACGCTTAGGGCTTGGAGAAGAGTGAAAAGAAGAAATAACGGGAGAGAAGTCAAGATTTCGCCAAGATCACCCAAGATTTGTGAGTGGAATTCGTCTGGGGTGATCCTTATCAAGGTATGATTGATCTATCATGTTGGGTTAATCAACCACACACCAATTTGTTTCAATTAAGCAAATCCATGAGTTGATTCCGTGTTAGAAGTTATGTTCTTGAAGAAAAGTTTTGAATTCTTGTTTCTCTGGGCTAATTTTAAGTTGATTTCGGTAGTTATTGAGCGTACCAATAGACCCAATTAATTGCTGAGATATCCAGGAAGGTTTGGGTATGAAAAACAAGTTGAGAAATTCGTCAGACGCGCCTGCAGTGCGCGAGAAACTGGCCTAGTCAACAGAGGCCTGGCGCGGCGCGCCACCAGTGCGCCTGAGCCACGCCTCAGTTAACTGAGGCTGGCGCGGCTCGCCACCTGTACGCCCAACCAGACGTTTTTTATCCAGTTTCTGTAGTTTAGTCATTTTAAGTCATTCCAAGGTACATTAACATCTTCCAGTAATTCTAATTACTTCAAATGATTTCTAAACACCTAGAAATCATTAAAGAACTAAAAAACATAACCTTGAATCCATAATTCAATTCAAGGAGTGTTAGGATCAAAGTCAAGGAAGTTAAGAAGTGATGTCTAAAGCTAACAAGTTAAAGTAAAGTTATTGAAGATTTTCAAGAGCCTCATTTAAACATTTGAACGTTCTTTTAAGACTCCAGATTCATGCTAAGTAAAGAGTAAAAGTTGAGTTCATTTCTCAAAAGATATAAGGGAACTAAGTATTCCCTAGAAAGTTTATAAATTTTTTTACATTTAAGTTAAGAGGAAACGAAGATTTCCCAAAAGTATTTTGAACAATAAAATGGAACATTGATTCCAAAGGAGCTTCAAAGCTAAGTGTTGAGAAATTATCTCAACCCAAAGAAAGAAAGTTATTTTAAAAGCATGAGCTAAAGTATATTTTGGGAGTAGTATTGAGCACCGATGTGGGGATAAGAGTTCATATTAACTCAAGTCCCCATGTAAACCATGTAGTCATCATGGGTGTTAACGGGTCATACTTTTTAGATGATCGCGTAAATTAAGCTCGTGGATCCACAAAGTTAATGAGTTCTATGCGACAACAATGTATAGAAAATTTCTGGCAGCGTGGGCAAGACGCTGTATTACCACTTAGGCTCGTAGTTGTTGTCGGTTAAAGAATCTCCCACAGAAACTATATTACTTTCACATATAAGTAAAGTTGAGTTGATTATTGCATTACTTTTAATGAACTAACTGTTACTCTATTTTACAAGCTTTATATATATATATATATATATATATATATATATATATATATATTGCATGTGTCTTTGTTGCTTTATATTGAGTAGTTATTTAATGAGTTGAGCAGAGCCAAGGTAAATTCAATAATAATCCTTTCAAGTATTAAGATATTGTTTAGCATTCAAACTAGCATACTCGTGCATTGAATGTACTGTTGGCCTTCTTTGTATTATGATGCAGACGTAGGTAATTAGGATCAGCATCCAGTGCCTCATTGATCCAGTTTGAGCATCTAGAGTCAGTTGTGAGCCTCCTTGCATTTCAGAGGACTCTTTTATAGCTTTCAGTATTTTCCTTTATAGAATGTTGAGGGGTTTGTACCAGTATTCATTCTAGTTGTTGTAGAGGCTTCATAGACAGATAGACAGTCATACAAATTTAGTTTTGAGTCTCTTTCATCTTAAATTTCTTATGTTCAAGTGTTTAGACTTAGGTGTCATTTTGTCCAAGACAATATTTAAAGTTATTTTATGAGAATGTTTCCAATTTTATAAGTGAGTTAAGTTGAGTCTTCCGCTGAGATGAGTAAGACAGGCCAAGGGTCCGCTCAAGGCCTGCAATATTCAGTGGGTGCCGGCCACGTCCATGGTGTAGGCTCGGGTTATGATAGAGATTCTGAGATAGATCAATACATCTGGTAGATTGGATGATAGTAATATATATTGGTGAAATAATAAGTTTGTAACACTTCGAAAATCCAAGGCATGTTCTAGAGCATAACATAAGTGACCTAAGGTCTAGACACTGTTTTAAGGTCCATTTTAATAAATATAAGTCATTTAGGAAGTCTAGAAACCAAAACGTCCAAGAACGTCCATGACGTTCGGAAACTAGTTCAAGGAGGTACTAGCGTGCCTTTGCCTATTTGACTAGCTTTTAGAAGTTTGAAAATAGTGAAATTTTGTGGAAGTATGTCTAACACGTGTTTAAGTTGATTCACGGTTGAAACGTCCGGGTATAACTCCCCAAGGACCAACCAAGGGAACTTGAGGAGGACCCTTGCATTTTGGGGTCAAGGTAGTGTTCACCCACGAAAGGGAACGACGGAACGTGTAGGGATCGACGGGGCATCGATGCCATCCGTAAACCAAAACATAGAAAATTCCTTGAAAGACCTCTTTTGCAGAGTCTCTGACCAAAACCACAGATGTGCAGCCCGGAAGGGAGTAGGAACCGTCGAATCACAGATGGACCGTTGGTCGAGGTCTCGTCTGTGAGGGTCAAATTTTCTACACGTTTTGACTAAGTCCTAATTAATTAATTAAGTGGTTAGGTCATTATATAGGGGATTAGGGAATCCTAATTAAGTTAATTAACCCTCCATATAAAGACCCCAAACCCATTAGACTAATCACAACTCACAAAATAAAACTCCCTTCCTTCTCTCTTCTTTCTATCTCTAGTGGAAAACACCAATGAAGACCAAGAGAGGGGAGGGTTAAAGGGATTCAAAGGGTCAATTTCTTCCATAAATTTTCCTCAATTAGTAATGTATGGGATCTAATCCACCTTTGAGACCTCTTTCTTCAAAGGGTTCCATCAAATTGATTTCAAAAGTTGAGTTTTCAAGTGGGCTTTCATCCAATACGAAATTGATTATATGAATTGACTTGTTTATGATTTATTTTGGATATTCTTAATATATTAACATGTATTCTAACTTAATTATGATATATCTTGATGGTTTGGTCTAGTTTGTAGAAGATGACCTTTACCCCTTAACCCTAGGTTATGATCTAGATGTGAATTGCGTTATATTGGTTAAATTGACTTTGTTATTGGTTGAATTACTAATAGATGATGTTGTTACACTAATAATGACTGAATTAGGTTGAATTGTAGTTTTTCATGCTAGTTCTTGAGAAGATAATCTAGGTTATGATGTATGTTGTGAATTGACCTAAGTATCTTGTCTTAAGCTATGATCTAGTATTGAATTGTGATGTAGTGATTCTTTTAGCCTTGTTATCATGTTTGTTATTGACTTATGATGATGTATACCCAAATTGGGTTGAGCTGAGGGTTTGTGGTAAGACCTTGATGATGAACTATGAAGGATACTTGATAAGTCTTATGATCCCTATCCTTTACTTCAAATTGTGGTTAATTGTGATTAAGTCATGATGTTTTATTGGAGTATGCCTTGTATTAGGATTTATAGGGGTGGTATTATATTGAATTTAAATGTCTTGATTATGATTGTGAGGTCTTAACTTAAGATGTAAATGTTATAAGGATGGTGAATGATTTACCAATGTGCGTTATCATGATATGAAAATGTTAATGTGCTAACACCACCTATATGAATTGTAATGAAAGGAAAATACTCATAAAATTCTTATTGAGCTATGATGATGATGAATATACAAGGGTTAGACCCTATGACCTACAATAAGTTATGATGATTAATGATTAATAATGACATTAAAGACATTTCAAAAAGGGACTCTAGCTTAGCACCTAGTGAACTAGAGTGAGGAGTGTCCCTTCCCACATAGGGAAGGTAGGATCACTAATGTACTCTTGAGATTGGAGACTATAATGCATGTAGCATAAAGAGGATCCCAACTATATCTCCTAGTTCTTGAACTATGTTGCCCCCATAGGAATACTAGCTAGTGGATCTACGTAGTTGCTATGTTCATGTTTTGGTACTACCTTGGCAAGTAGTCCTCCTTCTTTCGGTGTAGGGTTCCATGTCACCGGATTCGACATTAGCTCATGTGGTCTATGTCGGTTAGGGCAAGATATTCCCAAAAGTTAAAATGAACTAAATGAATGAACTCTAACTAGGATAACCTAAGAGGTCTAGCTTAGTCTAGGCAGTGGTATAGGACTCTACCTAAACATTGCACTAGTTAGTCTTGAGGGGAGTCTTAGGAGGATGTTCATATGTATGAATATACTTATGATGATATATGGTATGTATATGATGAACTTGCACATTGTTGATACTATATGTTGATTAGTGTCACTTATGAATATGTGTTGGTCTATATTGTTAAGGTAAGATGATATATACTCTTAAATGCTATGCTATGTGAAGTAGGATGTTGGTCATGATTCTTGTTGATTTACTTGATAGAGTAAGGATATGGGGCTTTGCTTAGTAATTGCACTTGTTGAATTGATAGGGTTTGATGGGTAATTGTCTTGCTTTGGTTATGTCAAAATGTACTCTTATTCATGCTTGATGCCAATATGACTCTATGATAGAGTTATCTGGATAGGTATTCAACCATATGATATGCATGTTGACTTGACTAGACTTGATGTTGTAGTTCTTGTGATGTGCATGCCTATGACTCCATGAACATGCTTTATTGGTTAAGATAATCTTGTTCAATGTGCATAAAGGTTTTTAATGAAAACTGCATACTTTATGAAATGTCCCTTTTTCTTAGCATGATTTCAATGTATCTGTGCCTATTGTCTCATACTTAGTACAAGTGGTGTGCTAACCCCATTTCTTCCTTTTCCCCAACATTTTAGGTTTCGTTCGTTGAAGGGCTTTTGGAGACGACTTGTAAGAAGACTTGGAATTCTTGATCATCCAAGTTGGGTAGGTCCTTACTTTTCGAGAGCAATGTCACCATCAAGCTTATGAAGTTGTTTTAGTATTAAGATTCTTATGTTTCTTTCCTTTAAATCGAATATTAGACATTGTATGACCTATACGTGGTCTTATTGTATTGATGTATGGGCTAGGCCCAATTTGATATACTCTTGTTAGATGGTTATGAGATTAGACAACTATTTAGAGACTATGTTATCTTTTATATATTTATGTGCAATAAAGGTAGAAGAATAAGTAATCTTCCTATACAAAGGGTCTATGTATACTCGATAAATATATACTATGTGTATGTAGAGGTCTATGTAAACCTCTTAAATTTTTCCGCGTTTTTGACCTATGAATGTAATGATGTTAACTAAGAGGCTAGTCTTAGTCCTTAAAGAGGACGACGACGCCGGTTACGTCTAGGGTAAACTCGTATGTAACAAAGTTAGTTGATAAAATTTATGTTTAGATATAGAGATTGATTAATATGCTTTTTTAGAAACTTATAAGTTTTCATCATGTCAAACCTTGCAAGTGGGGAATTTTGATGTATTAATAGTGGAGTGCAATTACGATTTTCTAGTGGAATGATTTTTAACTTATTATGCTAAGAATAATTCAAATTAATTATTTGAAATTATTTCGATAATAGTAAGCCGCAGAATTTAATTTAAGCAATATTAACAAAGAAATACCTGGAATGTGCAGTGGTATTAGCTAGATTTTTGGTTCAATCTGCACGCAAGGGTAAATTTTTTTAATAGAGCTCAAAGATCGGAGGAAAAGCTGGATGCAATGAGAGATTGAGTGAATCGAATCTTACTTAGTTTTTTTGAGCTGAGGAGAAATGAAGTCAACGGGCGATGTTTTGATGGCATTCATGATAAATTAGAGTGCATGTTGTGGAATCATCCCAACCACAACTTGTTGCAGCTTTTGACGAATCCAGGCACTCACTAGCAGATTTGTCTTCGACGAGCCCCTTGATAGACGAACTGGAGCTTGATGTTGGAGTTTGGGCTTTAGAATACTTTCTATTTTTGTTTTTGTTTGTTTTTTCTTTTAATTTTCTTATCGTTTCTGAGTTTAGGATTGGTAGGCTAGGCTTTTATGAGGCCTGGTAATTATTTCAAGTCAATAAAGGGCCTTTATGCCCAATTTAGATTTTGTTTCTTGAAAAAACAATATATGGTCCATACAATGCTCATATGTAACTAGAACTCAAAATTCTACTTCTATGAGAAAAGAAAAAATATTGTGGGTTTTTCTAGGTTTCGAGAAAAAAAATTAGGTTTTCTACTCCTTTTTGGATTGGAATGGAATCTCTGTAATAGGGATTCTCCTAACCTTCAAAATAGATGAATTATTTTTCTATCATACTTGTCTACCCAAGTATGGAGAGATTTCAGATGTGAACTTGTGATCATTACAAAAGACTGCAAAGTCGATGTCTATCTTGTGGATTCGCTTGAAGGTCATTCTAACTTAGGGATTCGCTTGAAAGTATCTGCTCACACTTCAAAAGGTTATTATTGAATTAAATTTTAGCAAGTTTATGTGCTCTAGCATAATTGTATATGTTTTAGCATAAACGTATTAGTTGTCTTTTATTCATGTAAGGTGTAAGATAATAGTATGCTTCCGCTGTACATAAAATTTTCCAACATTAAACAGACAAAAATATATATATAAATTCCAACCTCTCTAGAAAACATAACTATAGCTACGAAGATCAATTATCTAAACTATAACTTAGAACCTTATTATGTCTATTATGTTTGTAATTTGGGATGTTTCCTTATTCATTCCATTTTAATTATTTTGAGTTTCTGTATAATTAGTATAAAGCGTAAAAATCTTATACTTTTCGTCTAATTACATCAAATAAGTTTCTCCAATCACAAAAATCCCGGATTTGTCCAATTACAAAAATTTAGTTTTTTCATTGCTCTTGTATATATTCTTTGGTAGTCCAAAAATTGCACATACTACATTACTTAATGGTAGAAATGTATATGATAGGAGAGGGGATAGGGTTTGATATAGGAGTCTTTATTGAAGCCAAATTTCAACATAACAAATGACATGAGAGCAAGAAAAATCTATTATGGAATAAAAGGAAGATATATTGTGGGAACTTCACCCTAAGCAGATTAATTACCCGGATTCAGATCACTACAAACTGATAAGAATATGTAAGTTGGTCGAACATTCCAACTTATTATACAAATTCCACATACTAATCAACCTTCTTGATTTTGTTGATCATTATGATATAAGCTACGGTAAAATTTTGACAGGTGACGATATACTATTTTAGAAAATACACAATCCTTGCTACATATAACAGTACAAGCAGTTGGTAGAGGATCTCCCACACTTTGGACAACTTTGTTTTAGGTCTGGAGGCATTAATATTGGCTTTCTGGTCCATATAAACATCTAACAAGTGTCTTTTCTGGTAGAATGTCCCCAGACACAGTATCATGATCTATAAGAGTATCATACTAATGTCAATGGGTACAAAAATGCCGCAGTGTTGGAGAAGGTTATCTATCCCATGTATTGCCTTCATCCAACATTACCTTGTGTCCCTAAGACGTCCTCCTATAATGCAATGACTTCTACTCAAGCTTATATTGTTGCAAAAACTTAGATGACATCAGAAGATTTATCATTAAAGGTACCATTTAGTTTCAATTTAATTTTGTCCTAAATGAGATATAAAGTCAAGATTAGAGATTCCTTTGAAATTTTATTTAAAATAACTCAACCGAATCAACAAGTCTGAATGAGTTCTAATCTACTCAAATTTTGTATTTAACTTTGTCAATGTATTTCCATCAAAGAAGAGGAAGCAGTCGGAGGAGGAGAAAATTATAGGTGACTTTCTACTCATCAATATTTAAGTATGACTATGATTTGTTACTTTTAGGAATTTGAGAACATAGTTAAACATTCTTTTAGAAAATCTTCTTCATTTAATTTTTGCACATTTTAAGCGATGAATTCCAATAGATGAAAGATTTTAGCACTGCCAGGCCAAGATGTTTGGGGAATCTTCCATTTTAAATTTGCTTGACACTATTTGATTGAAACTTTTATTTCTTCAAATAAATATAGGAGACTTCCACTTAACAATTAACATGGAAGTGTTTAAATAGTATATATAATTTCCTTGACATCTAAGTGTAATTTTTTGTAAGTCAACTCAAGCACAACAGAGAGAGAAAGTTAAGGTTAACCATTTTCTCAACAATGTCATTGTTAGTTAAACATCATTACATATTATGCTTTTATTTTGTTCCAACGTTTTCATATGCTTAATTGGAAGAAGCCATAGATAGTATGTCAAAATGAAATTTGCCTGCAAGTTTAAGAGTAGATCAATGTTCCTAAACTATAATATGATATGATACACTAATTGTCAAAGGCATTTTAATATAAATATTTTTCTTATATATCTCCTTGTTGATTTTCACAAAGCATTTTCCTTTTTTCTATCCGCCCTAATATTGACATATTTTTATAACCTACATAGCTAACTTGCGGTATGACCTTCGAATGATATATCTATTACCTTTTTGTACTTATAGAACCAAAAGTACTTGTGTTGAGCTAAGATGAACTCATGTTTTGATGATTGACAAAAAATAAAGAAGACCAGGTCCTTAGGAGGTGTGTCGAGGAACTAGGTTGCAGTAGTTCAGGTTACTACAACAAAAAAGATATTTAGTGGTAATCGATTTTTCTTTTGGAAACAATAGTGATCAGTTCTTATTGGTCAAACTACGTTACATAGCTTCAAGTTAGGCCTGACTTCAATGTCTTCTCCTTTCCCGAGTCTCTCGCTACAAGATCCCACTGAACATTTAGCGTTAATTGGGTTAATTTTATAACATCAAAAGTATAGTACATTATAAATATATCAAATAAACCAAAATATAAAAAAAATGTTTTTATACATAGTATATAAAATATAAATATATAGCACATAGGCCTAACTTAACCGAAAAACTAGCTCATGAATGGAGGGTTGTCAAAATCATATACGCAAACCATCAGTACAATCTCTAACTAATGTGGGGCTCTTAGACCGTGTAACACACCATATATTCACCCTTAAACGGAGACCAAATGGGGATGAACTTGACTAGGATACCATGTAAAGATATGGTACTTAAGTCTAACTTAACCTCAAAATCTAGAACATGAGAGAAGGATTTATCTAATCCATATAAGCTAACCATTTTGTTTTCTAACCAATGTGGGACTTTGACTCACTCTAACGCCCGTTTCACGATTAACCCAACTTCAGCGTGGAGCGGATACGAAATAATGATGAGCCTTGTATGGCCATAAGTCATAATCATCCCCTAAGTAGCTATCTTTTGGTGTTGAAGTGTCATATCATTACATGGTATCAGGGTCATGTCCATTTGGACTCTCGATATATGCTCCAATTGAGTATTGAGTTGGTATTGATTATGTAGGGGGTTTTAGAGGTCCACATTGGTTGGGGAAATTACTAATAGTCTTCTTATATTGACTTGATGTTTCATATCCTTACATAAACTAAATTCACGAATTCATTAAACACACATAAAATAATATGCAGGATATAATTAATTTGAACAATATATATTATTTGTTGTTTTGATTTCTTAATGAGAATGATTTATTATAGATCCACATATCTACTTCATTGATTGTTCAGCATAATCTACTGAATCACTTTGGAGATTTCCCTAAAAAAGTTTTATGCTATTTAAAACCAATTTGTTTTAGGGAAAAACAT
This sequence comes from Solanum sitiens, assembly GCA_016801875.1. Classification (NCBI taxonomy): domain Eukaryota; kingdom Viridiplantae; phylum Streptophyta; class Magnoliopsida; order Solanales; family Solanaceae; genus Solanum; species Solanum sitiens. The sequence goes on along the minus strand of JABWTJ010000187.1, from coordinate 521,333 downwards.
GTGTTGTCTTCCTTACTAGAGTAAAAAAAATAAAATAGAAAGAAATAAGGGCATGGGAAAAGGCAACAAAGCACAGGAACATAGTGTTCTATCAACGAGTGTAAGAATGCCACATGGTATAGTGATGGAGATCATCTCCTTCATGCTCTTGAAATTTGTTGTTCAATGTAAAATTCTATCCAAGAATATTAAAGGTAGGATACCTCATAGTCATATTTCAAAAACATAGTTCCAGCACCAAAAGTCATCACTACACAACTAATCTATTTAGTAGATGATGGGATCTTAATCAGACAACTCCCAAAAATCTCCTTTAACCCTATTACTCAATCTATGACGACGTTATGTTATGGCATAGATATTCTGGGCTCATGTAATGGTTTAATTCTCTTTGAGTTATAGAGAATTGGGCGTAACTGTTTTTTCAATCCCTTAACTAGAGTGCGTCAATTGAATCCATATCAGAATGCTCCTAGAAATTAGTTCAAAAAATAGGCCTAATGGTTTATTACCGTAATGTAGATCAATATAAATTGGTAACCATAATTAAAATGGTTGAAAATTCCAACTTGTTCTAAAGTTTTCATTTACTTTCATTGGAGAGATATGGCTTGTGGCGTTCAATCGAACTAAGAACCAATAGTTTTATATCCTTAAGATAAGGATATGAAAATAATTGTTCTCAGTTGGATTTCACGCAACAAACTAGCTCTATTGAGGGTAAGTGAAATTTGTAGAACAAGTTGTAATTTTCAAGTTACTCCTCAACAAAGGATTCAAAACACAGTAACACCTAATTCTCTCAGATTCAAAGAGAACCAGACTGTTACATGAGCCCAAAATCTCTATGCCAAAACATAACATCGTCACAGATTAAGTGAAAGAGTTAAAGAAATTTTTTGGGAATTGTGTTATTTAGCTCCCATCATGTACTGAATAGATGAGTTGTGTAGAAGTGAATTATTGGCGTAGGAACAATGTTTTGGTCCAATCAGGATGCGATATCCTACCTTTAAAATTCTTGGATAGAAGTTTACAGTGAACATCAAGGGGCAGCGGGAGATGTTCTTCATAACTATATCATCTGACAATTTTACACTAGCTGATAGACCAAGGTGTTCCTCTACTCTATTGTAGTTTCTCATGCCCTTAATTCTTTCTTTTCTCTTTTTTGAGTCTAGTAAGGAAGACAAAAATGTTTTGGCATAAAATAAGTGGGGTTAAATATTATAAAACTTTATAAGGGAAATCTGTGACGTGATAAACAATCAATGAACAAGATATATGGACCTATGATAAATTATTCTCATTAAGAGATCAAAACAACAAATGATATATATTGTTCAAATAGGGTATTTATACAGGCATTGGAACAAAAGGATTAGAAAGAAGTCAAAAATATATAAATTAAAATAAATGATAGTCTTTACTATTATGAATAGGAATCAAGGAAAAAAATCAATATAATCAATCAAATACAAATGACAATATTTATAGTTGGAATGAGGATAAAGAAAGAAATCAATAAAATCAATAAAAATATATGATAACCTTTCCCTGTCACGCCCTGAGGGTACCCCTGGACGTAAACATGGGACATAGGATCACGAGTGGCCCCAAGCTAGCCATGAGCTAGAATATCATAAACATACTAAAATATTACAAAATAAATATACTATACATAAGATTAAACAATGATAACTAAAAGTGGAAAATATCCAATACTGATCATAATATATAAAAGACTATAAGTTTAATAAAAATTGGAGGCTTAAACTGAAAACCAAAACTAAATCTAGTACTTTTTCGAAAAAGCCTCTAACTTACTAAAGTTGCTAGTACATGCCGAAATCTAACTCAAGTAAAACTGATAACTGAATAAAAGACTTAAGTATAAAGCAAGTCTATTGTCCTCCAAGTATGATGACACACCTCTGAAGCTATTGAACTGGAGATCAGGACCCAATCTATGTGATCTAGATGTTGAGTTCCCGAACCTACATTACGAAAGTATTTAATAAAAGGATATGTCAGTACTTGGAATGTACTCAGCATGCCTGATACATAGAATAAGTGAATAAAATTCATATTTTTTGCAAAGCATACTGATCAATAATATTATTATAATTGAATGTAAATACTAAAATATATTGAAGGCTAATCTAAATTCAATTACCAATTACTAATCATGAACATAACATCCTGAGACTTAATGCTGAAACATAATTGAAGACATAAGAAGGATCTAAAGTAATGCGGAATTTAAAAGGAGTAAAAGACTTACAAATCAAACCAGAAGTTTATTCATCACAACGCTTATACATAAGAGAGAGAGAGAGAGAGATTTTCAGAATATTGGTAAATTTTCTGATGCTCTCTAATGGGAAATAAGACTCCTTAAATAGAGAAATAATATGTGCCTTTTCATTTTAGGCTTACAAATGGACATTCAAGATGTTGCCGACACTAATTGGGGACCTACTAAAATATAGTGGAGCATCTTCTGCTTTTCTTCTTTTGTCGGTTGAGTGGGAATCTCTTTATGAGAAAGTCTGAAATAATGGAATACTTTTCCAAAAGTGTTTTGTCTTCTAGCTTTCAATGGAAGCCAAATTTGAAATAGTGAAAGCCACTTTATGAAAAGATAATTCCGGCTTTGCCTCTATCTTTTCATCAAGGGTCATTTCCTATTCATAATCCGGTTCCATGTATGCTAAGGCTAAACCTTGAGGATCACACATGTCTCCATTATCATCAGTGTCACTTTCTGTAGAAGCGGCGTCTTTAACCATTTTCATGATTTGACTTTGAGTATAATTATCAATGTTGTCCATTGCTTCCTTCAACTTTTGTTTGAGGATAGTCTTGGATAATTTTGTGGGAGAAGTCTGAACCTTCTCTGAGATTTGTTTGTTAGGTTGTTTGGGAACCCAACCTTTTACCAGGACTTGCTTACACAAGTATTGAATTCTATCTATATCATTCTTGACAAAATTCCAAGTAATAATATAAGATATTCTTTTCTTAATATGATATTTGCATATTTTTATATGCTCTGGTAATGTTGTTATCTCCTCCTGGCTTTGAAAAGCTTCATACCTGTTGGAGAATTGCTGGGGAAGGATTTCTTTGATTCCTCCAAATAAATTCCACCACTCATAAAACCATCTTGGAATAACGGCTTTGGTGATAGCTGTGCTGTATTTGACGAACCAAGTGTGTCTTGGTCTAAGATAAATAAAATTCATCCATGCTGCCTTATAATCATACCAATTATAAGTCTGAGGACGGTGTGACATTGTCAATGCAATCGGAGTATGTAAATGGTCTGCATACCATTCAAATGGATCCAATATTCTTTTGATTGTAAATCTTGAGCATTGAATCTGATTATTAACATCTCGAGAATGTTCAATGTCGATTGAATCTGTGTCCACCAAAATTGCTTTGTAGAACCTCCTTGTTTTGAGTGGATTATCAGTATCCACATAATTAAAATCTGTGTAACATGGTTTTGCTAAAATATTAACATCCATGTGAGCAAATTCCTTGTTTATTGCCATTAGTGGCAATATCTGTGAAACCTGAAATTCAAAAGATTCTTCTTTTGGGTTAGGTTTGGAAATGATTGGTTTTATCAAATCAGGTTTGACTGCTTGGGCAAAAGATTCAGGAGCTTTCATGGTATAAGTTTCTTTAGTCTACAAAGAACTGGAAGATGCTTCAGGAGCAACATTAGTAGAAGTTTTCAGATTTAATTTCTGGGGTTGTAGAGGACAGTTTGGCCTTAGAAGGTTTTGTTGAGAAGTGTTTGACAACTTCGGATATTCAGCTAAGGCTGTAAATTTGTTTTGGAATGAAAGAACAGGTCTTTGAGAAGATTCTGCTTTCATAGGTGTAAGAGGAGGGAGTTGGAATGGTCTAGCCATCCGTTGTTTTGGAGTGTCATTTTCTCCTTTGGCTATAGGCTTAAACGGCCTCATGCTTACCCTGTAAAAATTCACGGGTTAGGAAATCTGGCAAAGAATTATTTTATCCTTTGATAAAATCAATATCAAAATCAAAGCTAGATAGTAGAGCTTGCCATCTAGCAAAGATTTGTTTTGAAACAATGTTTTTAACATCTTTTTGTAAAATTTCTTTTGCAGACTTGCAGTCTACTCTTAACAAAAAATTTTTGTTTATAAGATCATCTTGAAACTTTGTGATACAAAGTACAATGGATAAAATTTCTTTTTTAACAGTAGAATAATTTTTCTGAGAGGAATTCCAGATTCCTGAAGTAAACCGAATTAGTTGCTCCATAGATTCATGATCTATTTTTTGTTTTAGAATGCCTCCATAACCAATGTCTGAAGCATCAGCTTCGACAATCATAAAAGCGTTAGGATTAGGAATTCCTAAACAAGGGATTGTTTGTACAAGAGTTTTGACACTAATGACAGCTTGGGTTTCTTCAGAACTCCAAGGAACAGGATTTTTCCTAAGTCTTTTATACAAAGCCTCACAAACTTGTCTAACTTTTGGAATAAAGTCTGCAACATAGTTTAGGCTACCTAGAAATCTCTAAAGTTGGGATTTGCCAAGGATTTTATTTGGGAATTTTGAAGAGAACTCTAAAGCTCTGCAAATGGGTTTATAAGACCCTTGGAAAAGATCATGTCCTAAAAATCTAATTTTTGTTAGGAACAAAACCATCTTTCTAGCACTGACTACTAGACCATTGTTTTTAATAACATTAAATAATGTGTTAAGATGTTTAAAATGAGAATCTATATTCTCTGAAAAGATTAACACATCATCAATGTAAACAATAGACATATAAGAATACTCATTAAAAATGGAATTCATGATATTTTGAAATTCAGAAGGGGCGTTTTTTAGCCCAAAAGGCATAACATTCCATTCAAATTGTCCAAATGGAACATTAAAAGCAGTTTTGTATTTGTCCTTCTCGGAAATCTGAATTTGCCAAAATCCTGATTTCATATCGAATTTACTAAATACATTGGCTTTAAAAGTTCTTTTTAAAAGATCTCTTTTGTTAGGTATAGGATACCTAATCCATTTTAAAACAGAATTTAAAGGTTTGTAATTAATTACAAGTCTGGGAGCACCACGTTCTTTTTCAGAATTTTTATTTACATAAAATGCAGAGCAACTCCAAGGAGATTTTGAAACTCTAATGATTTTATTTTTTAAAAGAGTATCAATCTCTTTTTTACAAAATTCCATCATTTCTTGATTCATTTGAATAGGTCTCGCCTTATTGGTAATGGCCTGCTCATTGAATCCATCAATGTATGGTAAAGAAACAATATGTTTCTTTCTTTTCCAAAATGCATTAGGAAAATCAGAACATATTTCCTTTTCAAATTTTTCTTGAAGATTTGTTATTTTACTAACTATCTCCGGGGTTTTTAAAATCTGTTCGATTTTCTTAATACGGATTTCTTCCTTTAAAAAGTTAAGATGTAGAGAAAGTTTGTTAATTTTAAAAACAGTGTTTTTTCTAACAAAATCACTTTCTTTTTGAGAAAGAGTTTTTACAAAAGGGAAGAGTAATTCTCTACCTAAAATATTAGTGGAAATACCATCCAAATTGGTTGAATACGGTTTTATTTGAGTAATAAAAGGTATTCCAAGGATGATATCTTCATTAATATCTTCAGTTATAACAAAATCATTTGTTAAACAAATGCCATTATTACAAATATGAGCCTTGGAGAGCTTATAATTAATTTTTAAAAGTTCTCCTGTGGCGGAGTATAGTTTTGAAGTACTCTTTTGTAAATGCTGAAGAGGAACAATACCTTTCATGATGCAATTCCTATCTGCACCACTATCAAGCAAAGCAACTTTGTTAATAACAAAATGCTTATTGACAACTATTTTAATAGGTATATGATGACTCTGAGGTCGAATAGAAGAAATTACCGTCACTCCTGGTGCCGCCAAAGTTGAGGTGTCATTACCTGTATGGGTAATAAAGTTTTCTACGAGATGATCATTGCTGATATTAGGAGGATTAATATCTTCTTCATTATCAGAATTCTTGGAAGAATTGTGTCTAGACTCGAAGTCATGAAAAGCAGGGTTTTTAGAATCTTGATGAATAGGAATATCAATTTCTAAATTAGAAAGACGAGATTTAATATCCCTAATTTCATCTCTAAGAGTAGAAACTTCATGACGAAGGTCTGAAATGGTTGGTTCAGAATTATAATCGATTCGATTCATAATCTGTTTCATACTGAAAGGTTCAATATTTGGACGAGATTTTGGCTTGTCCGTATTGAGAAGAATATTTTTGAGTTCTAGAAGAAAACGATTTCTAGCCTCATTATCATTGATGTGTTGAACTACATCAAAGAGAGTTTCTTTAGAATGATCTGAAAGAACTCTAATTTGTGGTTTGTTACCACAAGTACAAAAGGCTTCGGTGCAGGTGCAATCTTTTCCTGATTTGCTGGAGTCTGAATCGTAGTCCAAATTAATGTCTTCATCATCGCTGTATTCGTCAGATGTACCTGAAGAATCAGTAAATGGTTCATCAAGAATGGCAAGAAGTTTACCTTTGGTTTCTTCATCTATATTAAGAAGATTAATCTTCTTTTTCTTTGTTTTTGATCGACATTCATTAGCTCTATGACCTGTCTTGCCACATGTCCAACAAACATCATCTTTCTTTTGAGTAGATCTTTTAGACCTATGTTGCTTCTTCCTTGGTTTAAAAGAATCATCCTTTCTTCGGGATTTTCTTCTGTAAGATTTTTCTCTGTTCTCCTTCTTTGTTTTTTCTGGAGGAGTAATGAATCCAAAATCTCTACAGAAACTTCCAAGTTCTTTTCTCGAAGAGGATTGTTCTTTTTTAAGCTGATGTTTGAGCTTAATATCTGTGCATAGTTCAAGAGCTACAATATTGATGGTGCTTACTAAATCACCATAAGTAAGGTTACCATAAGGAATACTTCCATTATTCCTATCTTGTATCTTAGTTCTTACCTTATCTGCAAAGAGAGGAGGTAAACCACTAATGAAGCGTTCTTTCCAAAAATCCAAGTTACAATCAGGACCAATCATAACTTTACTTAGAAAAGCATGCTTATAGTGAATAAAGTTATCTAAGTTTGGGCAACTTAGATTGCTCAGAATCTGGAGACTCTTATCCTGAAATAATTTTGGTTCTCCAATAAAATGTTTAGCAATATGGTAAAGTAAAGTAGCACAAGCATCTTCTCTCGTCTGAGTAGAAGTCGTTTGTGTATTACCTTCCATTTTTACAACAGTCTCATTTGCCATTGCGTTGATAATTAATTGCTTAATCTCATCGGTGCAATAATTATCCCACCAATGCTTTAGCATACCTGTAAAGCCTGCAATAATCATATTAGCAGCATCTTTGTCTGTAGATCCACACATCTTGTACGCAGTAATGGCAACACCCATTTCATGGAGTTTATTATAAACTTGATGTTCTGCAAGACCATCAATATTCCATTCAGTGATGCTTCTTCCTTCATGAGATGAAGTAGATAAAAAAACATTTTCCTCATACTGAAGGTCAGGAAAGGATGGCTTGGTATGGTAGTTTTTCATATTATGAAAACGACTACTGGCAAGCTTTTGGATAAGAGTGGTTTTCTCTTTGGACAAAGAATCGGGTTCTTGTTGTATAGTAGAGACCTTTTTGGGTTCTTTATCATCTTTGGTGGATATGTTAAAATTATTGAGTTTGGCATTGATCTTCTCAATAATATGTCCTGTTACTTCAAAAGTATCAGAAAGCTTTGGGAATTTTTCTTTGGAAAATTCTGGTATTCTGAATCCTGGGTAGGTTTCAATATTATGATTGGATGACGTAGAAGCCGGTGTTGGTCTTCCACTAAGATTTGGCTTGGTATCTTCTATTTGTCTAGAGATAACATGAAGAATTTGGTTTGAATAATTGTTTTGTTCAACAATTCTATCAATATCTGCAGATGTGAGGAGAGCACCTGTTTTATCACTTTTCTCTTTGAAGGGAGATGCCTTAATCACTGTACCTGCAATAGGAATATTGATTCCTTCAAGAGGAGGAGGAGTAGATTCAACTATCTTGTTAGAAGGCGTATACCACTTATTAATGATAACTTGTAAAGACTCAGTACAATTTTCAATTCTACCAGTCATCTCAAACCATTTGAAGAATTCTATTTCGCAACCGATTCTTCTCATATCTTTCATCCATATATCTCTAAAATCTTCTCTTTGTTTAAGAGTATAAGAAGAAACATACCATTTTCTTCTGACTTGGTTGTCAGGATGAATCCATTGTTCCTGTAAAATACTAGGATTAGGTTCAAAAGGTTTGTTTACCTGTATCATTTTTATCCAAGCAGGTTTATCAGCAGGAGGTTCCATCTCACTTGCAGTTGGACTTCCTATAATATCCTGATAGTAAACTTTAGGTACAGTACCTGTAATGTCTACACCTGTAACATTACCTTTGCTGTTGTCTACAGAATCTGCAACAGTGATGATATCATCTTCATTCTCTGGGGTTTTTGAAGAAGGTGGTCTGGGAACCGCTCTCGAAGGACACGAAGTAGACGGAGAGGACCAAGATGACCTTCTAGCAGATGAAGATCTTATTGATGGATTATCAAGGAATTTAAGATCAATAGATCCATCTGGAAACTGAATAACACTTTCGATCTAGGATCGTTGAGGTTGTGAAGAAAAAGGCTGTGTGATATTCTCAAAATGCCAATCATTGTTAGAGAGAATATCTTTCCATTGCAAAGTTCTAGGAAAAAAGATAGAACTATGCGAATGATTTGCTTCCATAAGCATGGTCTCGCCTCGAGCACTTTTTAAATAGGCTTTTGGAGCAAGCTGAGTCTTCATGAGACGATAATAAACTCGGTAAATAATAGCTATTTCACGAGAATTAATTTTGCTGTTGAGATTTTTTGTTTTGACATTGAGTGTCAAAGTATCCATGACATTAGGATCATTAATGTCAACAGAGAAATTGGGATAACAATTAAAGTAAACTGGCCCATTAGCAAGGTTACTATGGATAACTCCTAAAAGCGAGTCGTCAAAATTTAAAAATCTGTCATCTCTAAGGAGGACACAAACTGGAATATCTAAGCCTTTCCTAAACAAAGCCTTAACAGCAACTTGCACTAAACCAATATGCAAATAATTGAAAGTAGATTTATATTTATCTAAATCTTTTTCTTTAAGTAAATGAATAATTTCTGAAGAATTATTAATAGCAATAGTAGACTCACAAGTCTTAATGTTACAACGAGTAAGAAAACTAAAATTACCTAACTGGTAAATTTTTTTAAAAGGTTCTTCTGGAATACTCCAGTTTTGTAAATCATTTTCAATTTTAGCAATCTTTGTAGATTGCGAAGAAACATTGATTTTATTCAAAATGTTTTGGTTTTTATCCATGAGGATAATAAATACTATCTAATGGACTTACAAGACAAAACTCTATTTAACAAGTAGTGATAATAATTAACATGCTAAATAATAAGTAAGAATATTATAATGCATTTCAAGGTCTTGAATAAAGTTTCTACAAGAGGTTCTCTTGGCCCTACAATCAGTTCTTTTGTTAGAATCATCTTTGTCACGGGACCACCAATAAGTACTCAGTCTAAACGGCCTCCTGCCTACAGCGACTTTTCCTAGTTTCAGGCTGACCAACGCGTGCTCCGGATATTAATCGAATACCTCATATTCAAAACAAAGAACGACTGCCTCACTCCAAATATAGAAACAATATAGAAGAACAAGAAGTGTATAATAATAGACAAATACTTAAGATTAGCATATTAAAATTAGAACTTTCTACATTAAATATAATTTTGCAATGCCTTAGACAGTATTTGGTATTTAGCTGCTCATACTAAATACACGCCCTGAGGGTACCCCTGGACGTAAACATGGGACATAGGATCACGAGTGGCCCCAAGCTAGCCATGAGCTAGAATATCATAAACATACTAAAATATTAAAAAATAAATATATTATACATAAGATTAAACAATGATAACTAAAAGTGGAAAATATCCAATACTGATCATAATATATAAAAGACTATAAGTTTAATAAAAATTGGAGGCTTAAACTGAAAACCAAAACTAAATCTAGTACTTTTTCGAAAAAGCCTCTAACTTACTAAAGTTGCTAGTACATGCCAAAATCTAACTCAAGCAAAACTGATAACTGAATAAAAGACTTAAGTATAAAGCAAGTCTATTGTCCTCCAAGTATGATGACACACCTCTAAAGCTATTGAACTGGAGATCGGGATCCAATCTATGTGATCTAGATGTTGAGTTCCCGAACCTACATTACGAAAGTATTTAATAAAAGGATATGTCAGTACTTGGAATGTACTCAGCATGCCTGATACATAGAATAAGTGAATAAAATTCATATTTTTTGTAAAGCATACTGATCAATAATATTATTATAATTGAATGTAAATACTAAAATATATTGAAGGCTAATCTAAATTCAATTACCAATTACTAATCATGAACATAACATCCTGAGACTTAATGCTGAAACATAATTGAAGACTTGGTCAAATGCACTGATATCTTACTGTGGCAACTAATATTAACCGACATAAAATCATACGAGCTAAACATGGAGTCTGATGTATACGCACCATCAAGAGGACCCAATATACCTTGACAGTGGTATAAAGGCAACAATGGCATGATCACTAAAGTTGAAGACGGATATAGGGGACTGATAAACATATGGAGGCACGTAGTTCTGGGACTATGATGGTAAGTGACCCTAGTCCAACTCTGTATTAAGCCTACTCGCAACTACAGTATGTATAATACAACATATCTTAAATAAACTGGATAGCTCAACATTCTTACATGCTAATTGAAAATGCAACATTAACTATTGATAATGAAACATTTGAAAATTGATGATTGTATATCTGTATAAGTGACCTAGCAAGTGTAATTCATGAACTAAATGAATATACATAACTAGGGTTTTAAATTTCATGCAATGATTAAACAACATGGTTACGAAAACATAATACCCTGATAAGGATTACTCTAGGAGCTAATTCACAACAATTATTTGAAGTTCTCATAACCCTAAGTCTAAACATGATATAGAGAAAGAATCTGACATAATTCTAGATAGCTAATTGGTGAAAAGAACCCAGTAGTGATATTCCACATGCCTGGTGACGAAATCTATGAAGAAATCCTTTGAGTTAGAACTTTTAAGAACACTGTTGCTTGTTATTTGGAGTTTTGGTTTACTTTTCCTCTTCCTTTTGCTCCAAGATTGGATGATTTTAGGTGAATAATGGTTCTAGGTAAGTCTCCCTATGTTATAAGGCTTATACTAAGTAAAACAACCTACTTTAGGCATAAAATTACAAAGTTAAAGTGCCAAATGAATGGGAAAAAGACCTAAATTACCCTAACTTAAAAGGTGTTAAAGGCCACGCGCGGAGGGACCTATTGACCAAAGGTAAAACTACCAAGCATATCTAGGGTTTTCAATCAAGTCTTTCCAACAAGTCTTCACTAAAAAAACATAAGTTTCTACTCGACGATGGGATTTTTCAAATTCGGTGAATATAGAAAGAGGATTTAATTTTCTATCCTTTGGTTGGTCAAGGGCCACCTAATTCCTTTTGTGCTAAATTTTATGACCATTGTAAGTTGACCAAACATCAATTTCACTCTAACTTGTTGCTATCCTTCACCTACATTGCGTAGGTCCAACCACGGACCGTACTGGCCAACCGTAGTTGGGATCTGGAAAGTTGCATTTTTATATTTTCTCAAATTAGAGGTGTTATAATATCTCGCCGTTGAGAACATTCATCCTTAAATGATGTCTAAACAAGGTGGGTATGGAGGGAAAAACATGAAATCCCTACCACTAAGCACTGGAAATTGATATCTAAGTAAACCAAGTTCCAATGAGATTCAAATATGCTTAAAATGCAAGAACAAATGAAGGAACAAGATATTAAGACTAAATTTACGCAATAGTAAATGGAGATACTTGAGAGGAAACTATTGTCTCAAGCTTCAAATGTCACGCCCTGAGGCTACTTTCTAGACGCGTAAATAAGACCTAGGATCACAATGACCCCAAGATAACCCTTCTGGCATATCATATGTGTACTTAAATAAATTGGAGTAAAGAAACAGTGTGTGGAAGATAAATCATAACGTGAACTTGAAATGATGTGAATACCCATATACTATCTGAATAAATTAAAACTAAGAGTTTGAATGCAAATAAGAACTCAAACTCTAAGACTAAAGCTAAATCTAACTATATATGAAGTAAAGCCTCTACTGACTAGGAATGCTAGGATATGCCCCATCTAAGTCTAGAAAAACTGAAACTAATATGAAAGCCAAAAGATAATCAAGTCACTAGTCCTCGAATAATTAGTACTCACAACTGATGTTTCTTGAGTGAAGATATGGAACCAATCTATGCATGATCTGACTGGTGAGGACCTGAACCTACATCATGAGAAGATGTAGCACACAGTATGCATCAGTACTTGAAAGGTACTTAGCATGCACGATAGAGTAAAGATGAACAATAACATGACTGAACAAGTAATAAAGAAATGATATAAGTTGAAAATGATAAGGATACTTAAAATACTGCACTTGACTAAACTGAATGCAATGACCAAGTTATAACATACTGAGGTTGAAAACTGAACTTTATTGATAACAAGGTCACTTCTATAGGATCTAAGTAAACTGTGAGAGCTACTAATAACCGACAAAAAACCACATGAGCTAAATGCGGAGTGTAATGCATACGCCCCATCCAGTAGACCCATTATACCCTGCAGAGGTATATAAGCATGCCGGCGTAATCATAAATTTATTCCCACAAATGGGACTTACATTGTATGGGGCACGTAGTTCTAGGACATGGGGGTGACTGACCCTATTCCACCAAGTATTAAGTTTCTCTCTATTAATTAAGTAACTAGCAAATTATGACTGAAGTTATGTGATAATGGATTATTCAAAGTACTGACTTGCAAACTGAGAATACAACATTAATATATTGATGATAATGCATTCCAAAACTGAACCATGTAAAGATAAATAATTGAATTTACTGACCTAGCATGTTTAATTCATGAATTAATAGAACTAGATAACTAGGTTTTTGAGTTTATGCATTAACTTTGGAAAAACAACACTACAACATGATAATATGATTTGGATCACTCTAACAGCTAAAACCCAAAAAATTATAACATTCAATAAACCCCATATTAAGAGAATCAAGACTATGAGTAAAATCTATGGACCTAATGGTGAAAGGAACACACTAGTCAAAATCCCACATAATGAGTGAAGAATTTCACTGAGAAATGGTTTGGAGTCGAGCCAAAATTGATTAAGACTCGATGCGTTCTTTGAAGGGTTTGGTCGCCATCTTTTCCTCTTTATGCTCTAATTTTTTAAGTATTAGTGAATGATTTAAATTATGTAAGTATTAGTTATGTTTCAAGTATAAAATTAACAAAAACTATGTAGTTTAGGGGTTAAACGACATAGGTTAGGGGTTCAACGCATAAGTAGAACACCAAAAGACCCTTGACATAACAATGTCGGGATCACAAACGTTTTATCAATTGAGTCATGGTCTGTGCTGGTCAACCGTCACTCGCAATTGTACCTGAATTTTGAGGGTCTAATCCACGGTTCATGACCTGACTAATAGTCCGTGGGTCCGAGGGTGGATCAAAACATAGAAAGATTTTAGGGGCTGAGTTAGGGGAAGGTTGCAGATGCGAACCATAGACCAACATCACTGGTCGTGGGACACCCTACGTTCTTGGGGGAAATTTTACCTTTCACCTGCAAATTCTGGAAATCTACAATGAGGTCTATATTCGTATACTGGGTGTTACATTATCTCCTCCTTAGAAAATTTGTCCTCGAATGAAGACTAGACTAGCTAAAATTGAGGGAATGAGTGGCAAACCTTCAAACCTGACGATCAAGAATCTCAACTAGTACTGATTAATAAGTGATACTATCCCTACCGCTACATTTTCTAAAGGAACAATAGATGCTCGGTCACACATACACTTTTTCAATAACAAAATTTGAAAATCAGATGCTATGCTGCTAGTTCTGTTGGCAACTCTAACTTAAAGCGACTTTTCCAACCATTTTCGAGATCTTGTAAGTGACTACATATCATGGAATGGGCTTACCTTTCTTGCTTAATGTAATCACCCCTTCATAGGCGACACTTTGAGGAAAACCCAATCAGCAATTTGGAACTCTAGTTCCCTTCTCCTCACATATGCACAAGATTTCTGGTGACTTTGGGCTGTCTTAAGTATATCTCTAATGAGTTGTACTTTCTCCATATCATCATGAACTGAATCATGCCCCATCAAGGCTGCTTCACCTACTTCAAACTAATAAATTAGACACTTACATCTACGCCCATACAATGCCTCATAAGAGGCCATGTGATTGCTGGAATGGTAATTACTATTGTAGGCGAACTATATAAGAGAAAGGTGATCATCCCACCCACCGTTGAAATCGATCACACAAGCTCTCAACATGTCCTCTAAGTTTTGAATGGTACTCTTTGCCTCCCAAACCGTGTGCGGATGAAATGTTGTGTTAAGATTAACTTAGTACAATGACCTTTCATAAACGACTTCCAGAAATGAGAGGTAAATTGAAGACCTCTATTTGAGATGATTGATAAAGGAACCCCATGCAACCTGACTATCTTATTAATGTAAAGCTTGGCGTAGTCCTCCATGGAATATATAGTCTTGACAGCCAAAAAGCTTGCAGACTTAGTAACTCTTTCAACAATAACCCAAATTGAGTTATGTTGACTGCGAGTAAGAAGTAAACCTCTGATGAAGTCCATGTTGATCACTTCCCACTTCCTAGTATAAATATTGATCTCTTGAGTCATACCTCCTGGTTTGATGTCCTACCTTACCTTCCTAATATTTAGGGAACTTAGCCACAAAATCCGCTATATCTCTTTTCATACCATTCCACTATAAGACTTCCCGCATATAACATTACATCTTAGTGACGCCACGATTAATAGAATATCTTGAGTTATGGGCTTTTGCAAGAATCTTCTATCTCAACTCACCCACCTAAGGAACACATAACCGACCCTTGCATAATCTCTACAGAAGGCATGATCTGAAATGCACAATAAAGGATTACAAAGAGAAGTTGGATCATATCTACACGATAAGAGTAACAAGGAAATGAATTTTTTTTCTTAAAAAACCTTGTAGCCTCCCTCTCTGTTACCAAGTTTGTGATGCCCCGAGGCTACCCCCTAGACGCAGACACAAGACCTTGGATTGCAATATCCCCAGGCTTACCCTGCTAGAATATCATAAGCCTACTTAAATAAACTAAAGTAAAGAAACACTCTACGGAAGCTAAATCATCATGTAAACTAAAATGATGGGAAATACCCATATACTATATGAATACATGAAAACTAAGAGGGCAAATACAATTTAGAAGTCAAACACTAAGACTAAAGCTGAATCTAACTAGGTCTTAAATAAAGCCTCTACTAACTAGAAATCTAGGAAGATGCCCCAGCTAAGTGTAGCAAAACCTAAACAAAAGCTAAAAGCACGAAAAATAATCATGTCACTAGTCCTGGACGAATGAGGACTCACAACAGATTCTATTGAAGTGAAGATCCAAAACTGATCTATGTGTGATCTCATTAGTGAGGACATTAACCTAAATAATGAGAAGATATAGCGCAGAGTTTCAACCAATACTTGAAAGGTACTTAGAATGCATGATAGAGTAAAACATGACAATAACATAACTGAACAAATAATAAAGCAATGATATGATATGAACATAATCAGGATACTGAGAATACTACTTCACATGACTAAGTTGAATGCAATAACAAAGTTATAACGTACAAAGGACGAAAAACTAAATTGTACTGATATCATGGTCAATATAACAGGATCTAACTAAACTATGAGAGCTACTAATGACTTACATAAAACCACATGAGCTAAATATGGAGTCCAGTATATACCAACCATCAAGAGGACAAAATATATCATACCAGACGTATAGAGGCATGTTGGCATGGTCACTAAAATAATGTCCAAGGAGGGGACTTACAACCTATTGGGCAGGTAGTTCTTGGACTTGGGGTGACTTACCCTATTCCACTCTGTATTAAGCTTCTCATGTTTGATAAATTAATTTAAAAATTATAAGTAAGTTCTGTGATACTGGATAGGTCAAAGTACTGACTTGCAAATTAAGAATACAACATTTATATACTGATAATAATGCATTTGAAAGCTGAGGTATGTTAATATACATATCTAAATTTATTAACCTAGCATGTTTAATTCATGAACAAAAAGACCTACATAGCTAGTGTTCAGAATTTAAGTATTAATCTGGGCAATACTACAACATGATAATATGATATGGATCATTCTAATAGCTAAAAACCAAAAATTTCTAACATTCAAGAAACCCATGGTCTAGAAGATATTAAGGGAATCAAGATTCTGACTGATATCTAGGGACCTAATGGGTGAATGGAACCCACTAGTGAAATCCCACATGCCTCCTGAAGAATTCCACGGAGAAATCTTTCAATTTTGGTTTGAAACGGATGAAGACTTACTGCGTTCTTCATAAGGGTTTGGTCCCCTCTTTCTCCTCTTTAGGCACTAATTATTTAAGTTTTGGTGAATGATCAAACTTAGGTAAGTTGCAGTTATTTTTCTAGGCTTAAACTAACAAAAATAATGTAATTTAGGGGTTAAACTATGTAGTTTAACGGTCCAACGCCTAAGGAAAAGACCAACAAACCCTTGACCTAACTACTGTCGGGATAACCGATGGACGGGACCGACGGACCATTGATGGAATGATGGTCCATGTTGTTCAACCGTCAGTCGTGACTGAATACTGAATTTGTAGGGTCCGATCCACCGACACGGACCAGTGTCATGGACCTGACCTATGGTCCGTTGGTTCGGTCATGGGTCTAAAGTTAGAGGTATTTTTGGGGCTGAGTCTGGGGAGGGTTGCAGATACGAACCACAGACCACGAGCATGGGTCGTGGGTCACCTTATGGTCAGTGGTTGGCAACTGTGAGTTGCACCTACAATTTCAGGATGCAATGAGGTCTGTTTTCGGATAAAAGGTGTTATATAAATGGAAGAGGAAGGAAAGAGATGATGATACTTGGGATTTATGATTGCTTGAACTACTTATCCCCCTTAGGAACAAAATAGTGACAATCTACCCCTTGGGAGAAAATCTCTACCTTCTGATGTTGAACAACACCTTCTGACTGAAATAATATACGATCACATTCATGTTTTCCCTTAACCTCCTCCACTAATGAAGGTCTCACATCCGGGTTTACCCCCTATACGTAACCGGCGTCGTTGTCCACTTTGAGGACTAAGACTAGCCTCTTAGTTTATATCATTACACTCATAGGTCAGAAATGCGGAAAATTTAAAACTTTTCATTACTTCTACTTGGAGGTTTACATAGACATCTACATACACATAATATATATCAGTATCGAGTATACATAGACCCTTCATATAGGAAGGTTACATAGCCTTCTACTTTTATTGCACATAAGTACATAAAACATAACATAGACATAATAGTCATAATAGTTGTTTCTTCTCATAACCATCTAATAAGAGTGTAAGAACTTGGTCATAATCCCATACATCAAAGTAAGAATGCCTCACATGGGCTATGCAATGTTTCATACCAAATTGAATGAAAGAACTATAGAAGTATTTACCTACAAAGCAAACTCCATAAGCTAGATAGTGGCATCGCCCTCGGAAAATGAGACCTACCCTACTTGGATGATCAAGATATCCAAGCCTTATTCAAGTCCTCTTCAAAACACTTTAACGACTAAAACCTAAATTATTGGGAAAAAGAAGAAATGGGGTTACTACGCCACTTGTACTAAGTATGAGACCATATGCACAGATAAATGAAAAACAAGCTAAGAAAAAAGGAAATTTCACAAAGATATGCAATTTACTTTGAAAACACTTATGCATATTCAACAAGACCATACCAATCCATAGGACATATTCATTAAGTCATAAGCATGTACAATACCAAACCATCATCATCAAGTCTAGTCAAGTCAACATGCATAGCCTATAATTACATACATATTCAAGGTAGCTCTATCATCAAGTCATATTAACGATAAGCATGAATAAGAGTACATTTCATTATAAACAAAGCAAGTCAATTACCCATGAACCCCTATCAAGTCAACAAGAGCAATGACCAAGGAAAGCCCCATAACTTTACTCAATCAAATAACCCAACAATAATCATGACTAACACCCTACTTCACATAACATAGCATTTAGGTACACATATCATGTTACTTTAACAATATAAACCAACACATATTCATAAGTGAACTAATCAACATCTAGTATCAACAATATGCAAGTTCATCATATACATGTCATACAGCATTATAAGCATATTCATACATAAGAACATCCTCCCAAGACTCCCCTCAAGGTTAACTAGTGCAATGCTTAGGTAGAGTCCCATACCCCTACCTAGACTAAGCTAGACCCCTTAGGTCATCTTAGTTAGAGTTCAATCCTTTAGTTTATTTTACCTTTTGGGAACATCTTGCCTTAACCGACATAGACCACACGAGCTAGTGTGGAATCCGGTGTCATAAAACTATACACCGAAGGAAGGTGGAAAACTTGCCAAGGTAGTACAAAAACATAAAACATAGCAACTACGGGGATCCACCAGCTAGTATTCTTATGGGAACAACATAGTTCAAGAACTAGGAGATATAATTGGGACCCTCTTTATTCTACATGCATTGTAGTCTCCAATCTCAAGAGTACATTAGTGATCCTACCTTCCCTATGTGGGAAGGGACACTCCTCAGTCTAGTTCACTCGGTGCTAAGCTAGAGTCCCTTTTTGAAATGTCTTTAAGATTTTATTATCAATCATAACTTAGTTTAGGTCATAGGGTCTACCCCTTATATAATCATAATCATCAATAGATCAATAAGAATTGCATGAGTATAAATCCTTTCATTACAATTCATATAGGTGAGGTTAGAACATTAACATCTTCATATCATGATAAGACACATTGGTAATCATCACCATCCTTATAACATTTACATCTTAATTAACCTTACAACCATTGTTAAGGCATTTCAATTTAACATCTTACCAACCCTATCAGTTCTAATACAAGGCATACTCCAATACAACATCATGACTTAATCACAATTAACCACAATTTCAAGTAAAGGATAGAGATCATAAGATTTACTAAGTCCCCTTCATAGTTCATCATCAAGATCTTACCATAAACCCTCAATTCAATTGAATTTGGGTATACATAATTATAAGTCAATAATAAACATGATTATAAGTCTAGAAGAATCACTACATCACAATTCAATACTAGATCATAGCATAATACAAGATACTTAGGTCAATTCACTTCCTAACGTTGATCATCTTCTCAAAAACTAGCATGAAAGACTACAAATCACTCTAATTTGTTCATGGTTAATGTAAAAACATCATCTAATAGTAATTCAACAAATAACCAAGTCAATTGAACCAATTACAACCTAATTCATATAAAGATCAAACCTATGGTTAAGGGTTAAGGGTCTTCATCTACAAACTAGACATAACCATCAAGATATATCATAATTAAGTTAGAATTCATGTTAATCTACTCATATAATCCAATATAAAACATAAATAAACCAACTCATAACATAATTTTCGAGATGGAGAAGAACCCACATGAAAACCCAACTTTTGATTTTTTTTTAAGAAACCCTTTGAGGAAAGAGGTCTCAAAGGTGAATTAGATCCCATACCTCAACGTTTGATGATGAATTGATGGGGAAATAGTCCCTTTATAGACCACAAATCGCTCCCCTACCTTGTCGTCAATGGTGTCTTCCAATAGAGAGAGAAAGAAGAGAGAAGGAAAAGAGTTTTGTTTTGAGAGTTGTAATTAGACTAATGGGGTTGGGGTCTTTATATGGGGGGTTAATTAACTTAATTAGGCTTCCCTAATCCCCTAAATAACAATAAATCCCCTTAATTAATTAGTTAAAACTAACTTAAAATGTGCAGGAAATTACAGTGTTAGAGACGACACTACGATCGACGGATCGTGGGTCAATCGACGGACCAGCCCTCCTCCGTGCTGCACATCCGTGGTTCTGGTCAGAGACTTGTGCAAGCGAGGGGTTCAATAATTTGTATAAGTGTTGGTAGATGGTAAGAAATGACGCCCCGTTGATCCATACAAGAATCGTTGATTGCATCTCGTGGGTGCACAATGCCCAGGCAGTGTTGACTCTAACGTGCAAGTGTCCTCCTCAAGGGCCCTTGGTTGGTCCTTGGGGAGTCATAACCAGACGTTTCAATCATGAATTGACTTAAACACATGTTAGCTACCCTTCCACAAATTTTCATGGATTTCCGACTCCTAAAAGCTAGTCCAATAGGCTAAGGCACGCTAGTACCTCCATGAGCTAGTTTTCCGAACGTCATGGACGTTCTTAGACATTTTGGTTTCTAAACTTCCTAAATGACCTATTTTCATTAAAATTACTCTTACACAGTGTCTAGACGTCATGACACTTATGTTAGGCTTTAATACACATCTTGGATTTTCGAAGTGTTATAAAAGGTTCTGATCTATTTTGGACTACCAAACCGCCATGTGATGTATATGTAAGACTAACTCCTAAGCGAGAAAGTTGATTAACATATTTTCTAATTCCTTTCCTTTTTCCTCAACATATGCTACATATTCCTCTAGATCACCTTTATGGCTTTAAGGTAATATATAATTAGACCTATAGGAACTGAGTTACTACCCTTCATTCAAAGATTGGCTCGTTGGAAATTGATACTGAAATATCCTAGTTCTACAATCAACTGTGGTACAAAAGAAATGTAACCAATCCATATCAAAATATAGCATTTCTAACTCGACAAGATTTGCTAAGATGACTTTCAAAGACACAATGATAGGGAAATTTTTGCATCATTCGCAATATTTATTTATAGTTCTAGAAACCCTAAGTGTAAACATAATATAGATAATCAAGAATCTGACTGAATTATATGGACTTAATGGATGAAACGAACCCACTAGTAAAATACCACATACCTGGTGACGAAATCTACAGAGAAATCCTTCAATTTCAGGGCTGAAACTTTGAAGAACACTTCTTCTTGTTCTTGAGAGTTTTTGTTAACTTTTACTTTTATTTTTTCTCCATGTTTTGATGGTTTTAGGTGAATGAGGATTCTGTTTACATTAACTATGTTATTATGATTAAAATATGTAAAACAACATAGGCAAGGCATAAAATACTGACATTTAAGTGCCCAACGCATGGGAAAAAGACCTAAATGACCCTACCATAAAAGATGTCGAAGGTCACCCACAGAAGGACCTAGCAACCGTAGGTCAACCTGCCAACCGTAGGTGGGGTCATTAGTCAAGTGTGCCCGACAGAGCTTCACTAAAATGAGCATAACGTTTTACTCGAAGATGAGTTTTTCTCTAAATAGGTGGCGTTAAAAACATGATTCAATTATATATGATTTTGTAGGACATGGTCTACCTAATTCCTTCTTTGCTAAGGGCAATGACCATTTGAAGTTTACCCAACAACAGTTTCCCTCTAACTGGTTGATGACCCTCTACGGTCTGTAGATCCAACCACGATCTATACAGTTCCAACGTGGGTGGGATCAAAGACCATAAATGTTTTGTCCTCCATGGCGGAACCCTACTACATACTGTGTGTTTGACCAAGGATCGTTGGTGGCTTCCGTGGTTCATTCATTAGGTCGGGAAAGCAACATTTTTTCTATTTTCTCAAATTTGAAGTGTTACATTACCATTATGAATAAATTAAAATAGAGAACTAAATATTTTATCTTCATAATCTTACGAAAATGCCCATTAAAAATTAACTGACAATTTTGAATTCCTATCTTTATTTAGTACAATAGTCATGTCCATTTGGTCTCTTAATCCACACTCCAATTTGGCTTAGGCTTGGACTTGGTAATGTAAGCGGGTTTTAGAATTCCACATTGGTTGACGATGTACTAATAGTCTTTTTATATAGACTTGATGTGTCATATCCTTAAATAAACAAAAATTCACAAATTTATTAAGCACACTTATCATCATAAGCAAGATATAATTAATTTTAACGATGTATATTATTTGGTGTTTTGATTTGTTAATAAGAATGATTTATTATGTGTTCACATATCTAGTTCATTGATTGTTCATCACAATCTACCGAATCACTTCCGATATTTCCCTAATAATTTTTTATACTACTTAAATCCAACTTGTTTAGGGCAAAACATTTGTTGTCTTCCTTAAAAGACTTAAAAAAAATAGAATAGAAAGAAATAAGGGCATATGAAAGGGAACCAAAGTAGAGGAAAATAGTACTTTATTAACGAATGTAAGAATGTTGCATGATATAGTGATGGAAATCATCTACTGCTTGCCCTTGATGTTTGTTGTTCAATGCAAACTTCTATACAAGAATTTTAAAGGTAGGATATCTCATCCTGATATTTCCAAAATATTGTTCCAACACAAAAAAGTCGCAACTACACAACCCATCTATTTAGTAGATGATGAAAGATTAATCAGACAACTCCCAAAATTATCCTTTAACCCTATCGCTCAATATATGACGATGTAATGTTCATGCATAGAGATTCAGGGCTCATGTGATGTATAATGCTCCAAGAAATGAGTTACCAAAAAAAGGCCTAGTGGTTGATTACCCTAATGAAAATCAATACAAATTGGTAACCATAAGTTACCTGGTTTAAAGTCCAACTTGTTCTACAATTTTCGCTTACTTTCATCAAAGCGATATGGCTTGTGACGTGAAATCAAACTTAGAACCAGTAGTTTTATATCCTTACCTTATCATAGTCCACCTGTATATTGACATTATTTTCTCAAAAGTGATGGTAGTTTTCTAGCTCTTGATACAAAGAAAGATGAAGGTATACTCGTCGACCCTCCCGAGTTTATTGATCATTATGATTTCAATGATGTAATTTTTTTGCGTAAGTGCTAATGACTATGTACTTTCTTCAAATGCATACAAGGGTGAGTAAACCTTGCTCCCTCCCTAGCCATACATCGCTACTACTCATATCCCTACCAGTAAAAATGTTTCCATACCTGAGAACATAATGATTAATAAACTCGGGAGGGTCAATGAGTTTACCCTCTTCTATTTGGTATCAATAGGTAGAACACTATCGTCACTTCTAAGAAAACTCAGAGAATATTTCCAATAAATAAGTGGACTACCGTAACATAATGATATGAAACAGTTGGTTTTCACGACACAAGCCAGATCACTTTATAGAAAGTAAGTGAAATTTTTAGAAAAAGTTGGAATTTTCAAGAAGGTTACTTATGGTTACCAATTTGTATTGATCTGCATTAGCATCAACAACTAGACCTATTTTTCCTAACTCATATCTTGGAGCAGTTTGATATTGAATCAATTGATTGTAACAACCCTCAAAATGAAATAGGAACAACCTATCATGAGTTTTATTAGTTAATAAGGTATTAAAATCATGAATAATATCTTTATAAGTCAGGTTGAAGAGTTTGAAATTCAAACGTCGAAGGACAACCCAGACGTCCGGAAACTAGTCTTAGTGTGTGCTAATGTGTCCTTGTATGTCGTATGTGTTTTTAGATGTTCTTTGGAGTCTAAAATCGGTGGGGATTAGACCAACCCCTAGAGGGATATGTTTAGGGTCAAACATCCGGCTACGACTCCCCAAGGACCACCCTAAGGTCCTTGAGGAGGACCCAACCTTTGGCAAACATGCTCCTCAAGGCAACAAGCAAATGCACATGGATGAAATAAGTCCGCGTCGTGGACTAGTTTCAGGAAGAGCCAAAGTTTTGGTCCACGTCGCTGACACGTATGGACTCTACTATCTCAAAATTTATTTTCAAAAATCTTGTGGGAACAGATCCGAGACGCGGTCTTGCTCCCCGATGATAATTCTAAAAATTTAAGTAAAGTTTGACTTGTTTAAAAAGGTCCAATTAATGTGGGGGTATTTTTCATATTTTGGGGGTGAATTATATATTAATTTTAGGTCATTATACACCCATTACCCTAATAAAAACCACAACCCTCAATTAGAATCAAAAAAATTATAAGCTCTGCTCTCTCAAAAAAAAAATAATCTCTCTCTTGTTAGATCCTCCATTGATGAACTTCAAGCTCCAAGGAAGAAGGACAAATTCTCCAAGTTTTCAATTCTAATTTCGTGGTATTTATTCAATTAAGGTATGTTAATTTATCCTTGATTCTTTTCTCATTCAAGGAACCAATCCAAAGGCTTTTCAAAATGGGTTTCAAAATCTTAAATTCTTCTATTTTGATATCTAAGCATGGGTTCTTGCATTAAAAGGTTTTACTGGATGAATTATGATGTTTTCAATGTTAATTGATGAATTTCTTATAAAAAATTACATGAACCCATGATCACCCTAAGTATCTAATTTTGGCTTATGAAGTGGGTTTGACGAATAAGATTGGATATCATTAGACTTATGTTTATACTATGTTGTATTATGATTATCTACTGCCAATTATGCCTAGTTATGATAAATTGTTGGAGAATTGATATAAGGTGATCAGGGCTTAGATGAAGGGTAAGTTGAAATAAATTTTTCTAATATTCTTGAATTGATCTTGTGTGGTATGGTCCACTTATGGTGGAGGTTTTTAATTGATGTACATGAATGTATATGTGAATTGTGGTTATGGCCTTGAAGGCCTTGAATGTGAAATAAAGTGAAGTTATGAAGTATATGTATAGTGATGTCTTATGAAGTTATGAATGTGTATCATGAAGATAGAATGTCTAATTGAATTATGATTTTAATGTGAATCGTTAATATGTGTGGATTGTGATGAATGTAGTATGATCATGTTTAGAATGTCAAGGTTATGATTGATGGTTGTTATGTGAAAGGTATTCTCAGATATACTTCGTAGAGATGTAGTGTCTACAATCAACCTCGATATTCTTAAGAACTCAAATGATTGAAAAAGGGAGATTTTCGGGTGCACACTCTTCGTGAGTTGAGATGAAGTGTTTAGTAGCAACCTCACTATTCCCAAGAGCTTTCAAATGAATGAATGTTAGGTTGATATGCAGAACTTAGTATATATCTCTTAACCTATAGCTAATGAATGCAATGAATGTCTAAAACTCCGTGGAGGAGTTATGCTTAGCATCTAGAAGATTTGAAAAAGGGGTGGATACTCTTCTTGGGTAGAGATGTTGTATCCAATGTACCTCGTGAGATGAGTACTCTTCGTGATTTGACATGTAGTACTTAGAAGCAATCTCTTTACCCCTAAACTATACGCCCGTATATCTCAAGCTATTGGAGATCGATGTAAAGGCTAAAAGAATGACCTACCTTAGGAAAGTGGGGATCCCTCATCCGGTAGTGGTTAATACCGGGATTCCATTTCAAGCTCTCATGGACTATGTTTATGAAATCTAACCACCACAAATGAATGCAATGAACTAGGTCATCCTAAGGGTGTACTACTTAGGGTAAGTGGTGGAGTGGAACGCCATCTATGCATTTCACAAGTATACATTTTGAGGGAGTCTTGGTGTGTCCTTCTAATGAAAATGAATGAATGAGTTACTATATGATGTCAATGAAGTAAGATGATTATATGTCTAATGTTAATGAAGCATGTGGATCTTATGTCTAATGTTGATGAAGGTTATGTAATGACTGAATGTGATGTGCCTAGTCTAGGGTGATTCCTAAGGAGAACTAAGTGAAAGTAGTTGTATGGGATGCTACTTTCACATTGAAATAGTGTAACTTGGGGTTGTCTTAGAGGATGGTCTTTATGTGAAGTTCTTAAATGCATGTATGTTTCCTCTAGTATCTTTAGTAATGAATGTTTACTTGTTCAGTTGAAATGAAGTATGCTTATTCTTGGTAGTCTTAGATAACTTAGGTGTGTATTGAAGAGGTTGTATGGGCTGTCTCTTCATGTCTTACCTAGGTGAGTCTTCGGATAACTTTCTATAGAAAAGTCTAAATTATTAATGTATTACTTGATGAATGTGACTAAATGTTTAGAATTATGGAAGTATTACCTTATATGTTAATGATGACTTATATGATGTCTTGTACACTTGATTCATGAGGTTTTATCAAAATAGCATTAAAAGTATGTTACAACTAAAATGTCCATTTTAAAGAATGTTTTTGCATATTGTCATACTTAGTACATTGTTTGTACTAACTCCATACGCTTCTCTATTTCTAAAATATAGGTGGAAGGCAAGTAGAGGTTTCTAGGAGTTGAAGCTTGGGAAATAGAGTTCTCTTAAGATTGGTATGTCCTCATATCTTCGAGGACATGAACTATGATTATTATTTTTTCTATTAAAGACTTGTAATAGACTATTAGTTTCTATTCTATGTAAGGGCCGTGACATATGATATTAAGGCGTGTCTAAGTTGGCTTGTTGAGATGAGGCTTCGTTCCTTATGTTTTATGAAAGCATTTCTTATTGACTATATTGTGAAATGTTTTAATTCCACTCTACTTTTCATACCTATAATGAATAAAAGCTAAGAGGCTCGTACAAGACCTCCAGGAGGTCAAGTACGCCGTGTAACTTCTAGGGGGTGCTGACCGGTATTTACGTTGATGTTCTATGGTTAAGGGATTGAAAGCACAATAACACCTAATTCACTCAGACTCAAGAGAATCATACCATTACATAGAGCCCAAAATCTCTACGCCAAAACCTAACATCGTCACATATTGAGTGATGTCTTAAATTGATTTTTGGGATTTGAGTTATATGTATCCCATCAAGTACTAAATGGATGAGTTGTGTAGAAGTGACTTTTTGGAGTAGAAACAATGTTTTGGAAAATTCATGATGAGATATCCTACCTTAAAAATTCTTGGATAAAAGTTTACAGTGAACAAAAAATATCAAGGGTCAGCGGGATATGATGTTCATAACTATATCAACCTGTATTTTCTGATTGACCAATGTGTTACTCTACTCTATTTTTGTTTCTCATTCCCTTTAATCTTTCTATTCTCTTTTTTCGAGTCTATTAAGGAAGACAACAATTTTTTCCCTAAAACAAGTTGGTGTTAAATAGTTTAAAACATTATTAGGGAAGTCTCTGAAGTGATTCGGTCGATTCAGCTGAACAATCAATGAACTAGATATAAGGACCTATAATAGATTATTCTCATTAAGATATCAAAACAACAAATCATATATATTGTTCACATATAGTATTTATACAAGATATTGGAACAAAAGGATTAGAAAGAAATCAAAACAATATAAATTAAGAGTCAGTCATAGTTACCATATTTATCGGGCTTGTCCTATCTTGTTTATGGGTTTTCAGACTTGGGTGATTTGGTGATTTTTGATGTGATTGACTTTGACATAATCTAAGGCATGACTTGGTTTTCCCCTATTATTTTGTGCTTGATTTTAATACTATGTATGTCACTCTAGAATTCCTTGAAGGGAAAAATTAGAGTGAGAAGGGGTGTACAAGCCTGAGCAAGAGAAGATTATATCCCATTCGGTCTAGTAAATTAGTAAAGTAGGGTTGTTCGGATTATTTTGATCATTTAAGGGATGTTTAGATTGAGGCTCCATCCATCGGGTCCGTTCCTGTGGTCTCTGAATTTAGTGATGTTTTTCCTAACGATTTACCTTGTATGCCTCCTGATTGGGATAAAGATTTTTGCAATGGATTTAGAGCCTGGTATGCGCCCCATTTCTATCCCTCCATATCGCATGGATCTGGTGGAATTAAGAGAGCATAAGTCTAAAATTAAAGAGCTTCTTGATAAGGGATTTATATTCCCTAGTGCTTCCCCATGGGGTGCTCCAATTTTGTTTGTTAAGGAACAATATGGTCGCATGAGAATGTATATAGATTACCGGCAATGAAATAGAGTCATTATTAGAAATAATTATTCTTTGTGGGGAGGCGGTTTTCTTTATGATTGATCTAAGGCCTTGTTACCATCAATTAAAAATTAGATCGTAAGATGTCCCTAAGACTGCAGTTAGAATTCAGTATGGGCACTATGAATTTTTTGCTATTTCTTTTGGTTTGACCAATGCACATGCAACTTTCATGAGTTTGATGAATTAGGTGTTCAATCCATTTCTTGATTCCTTTGTGATAGTGTTTATTCATGATAGTATGGTTTATTCGAAATATTAAGAAGAGCATGCAAACCATCTTCGTTCTTTTTTGGGTGTTGTTGGGAAGAACAAATTATATGCTAAATTTTCTAAATGTTATTTTTTGTTGAAATCAGTTGCATTTTTGGGACATGTGGTGTCAAAATAAGGGGTAATGCTGAAACCTCAAAAGATTGAGGCCGTTAAGAATTGGGTTCGGCCTAGTTTTGTTAAAGAATTTAGCTATTATCATCAATTTGTTAAGAATTTTGCTTCCATTGCAACTCACTTGACTAATCATCATATATTTATATAAAAGAGAACCCTAGGTCCGCCGATGTGGCACCACCACAAGCAATAATTTCCTTTTAAAATTAGTTATTTCCCAAAACTAGTCTTCCTCTATCATGAAAAGATGTGACTTTTATGAACAATTGCAACTTTGATGAAGAGTTACAACTTTTATCAAAGTTTGTGACTTTTATGAAAAGTTACGAATTTGATGAAAAGTTGTGATTTCATTCAAAAGTTGTGATTTTTATGAAAAGTTACGACTTTATAAAAAGTTGCGACTTTTATGAAAGGTTGTGAACTTTCGGAAGGGTTGCAACTTTTTCAAATAGTTACAACCTTTATGATAAATCACAATAAAAGTTTGTTCATACTACCCTTTGTTTTCTATAAATATAAGAATGTCCTCTCATTTTAAAACAACAAAAATTCTGGTCTTCTTCTTCTACTTTCACAAAATTAAATATTTGTATGCTTTTTTCATGTTGAGTGAATTACTGACACACTATTTTTTTATCAATAAGTTGGTGAATAAAATCGTTCCATCATAAGAGGATGTAATTCTTTAAACATTTGGTATTGTAGGGGAATAGTTTTCTTAAGGATACATTGTGCATTCAGTGGATACAATCTTTTCCTTTCTATTTTATTTTGTTTTTACATATCCCTGTATGCTTTTTATTCTCTGTTGTTTATATTTCTTCAAAATTATTGTCTCCAGTTATATTGAACATGTACAAATATAGTACATATATTCATTGTGCAGAAAAATAATGATTGTACTCAGTTCCAAAAATTCATGTTTTGATATTCTATATTAAATTCTTTAACTTAAAAGTACTATAAAGTTATAATTGCTTTCATGTTCAAGGGTAATTTCTTTTTTGAATATGTTAACAATTTTTTGAATTTCCTCCTAAGACATATATCAGAATTGTATAATCTATGCAACTTAAATATTTTTTTTATTACCGAATGCCTTCGTATATATATTCTTATTTTCTTCTTTATTTTCCTTTTAATGTTAAACAAAGAAACAATGATTTTTTATTTCGTGAATAATTCATTCATTAGAGGTTCTTGGGTTATGTGATAATTTCAAATCTTCAAAATCATATTGGAATATTACTAATATTTTATTAAGAATTTATTTTCCATTATTTTTAATGTATGGATATTAGTAAAAAATTATTTGCAAGTTCAATATAATTATTATTTATGACCGCGCAAAGCGCGAGCAAATTACCTAGTTTTACAAAAAAGAAAATATAATTCGAATGGTCTGAAAATGTGAAGAGAGGTTTCAAAAGCTCAACATTCTTTTGACCCCCACACCTATCCTAGCATTACCGGTGGAAGGTAAGGATTTAATAGTTTATTTGATGCTTCTCATTCTTGATTAGTCTCTTTGTTAATGCAGGATAAGAATGGCATAGCCTATGTGTCATGCCAATTGAAGGTTCATGAGAGAAATTATCCAACCCGCGATTTAGATTTGGCGACGGTAATATTTTCTCTTAAGATCTAGCGGCACTATCTTTACTGTGTTAAGTCTGAGTTATTAATGATCATCGTAGTTTTTCGAATGGATTCACTCAAAAAGATTTGAATTTGAGACAACGATGGATTACTCGATGATTATGATGTGAACATTCAATACCTCCGGGTAACGCTAATGTGGTGGCAGATTATTTGAGTCAAAAAGGAGTAAGTATGGGTAGCTTAGTTTACTTGAATGTAATCAAGCGACGTCTTGCAAAAGAAATTCAGACCTTAGAGTCTAAATTCATTCAGTTGGGCCACTTTGAAAGAGGCTGGGTGTTAGCGAGCATTGAAGTTAAGGCTATGTTCATTGAAATGATTAAGGCCAAAAAGTATAAGAATGAAAATTTGAATGAACTCAAGTGGAAAATTGTGAATTATAAAGCACAAGAGGTAACTCTTGATGCGGATGGTGTACTCAAATTTAAGGGGAGAATTTGTGTTCCTCAAGATGATGACTAAATTAAAAATATTTTGGCAGAATCTCATGGTTCTCTATACTCTATTCATACGGGTGTCACGAAGATGTATAGAGATATGAAACGAATTTATTGGTGGTAGGGCATGAAGAAAAACATAACGGAGTTTATGGCTAAGTGTCAAAATTGCCAACAAGTGAAGTATGAGCATCAAAGGTCTGCATGTTTACTTCAAAAAATGCCAATTCCAGAATGGAAGTGGTAAAGAATTGCTATGGATTTTGTGGTTGCTCTTCCAATGAATTTGGGGAAGTTCGATTCCATTTGGTTAGTGGTTGATAGATTAACCAAGTCAGCCCATTTTATTCCTACAAGAACAGAAAGCTGAGTAAATTGCTAAGATTTATGTGAAAGACATAATCAGGTTGCATGGTGTGCCTTTTATATGATCTTAGATCATGGTACCCAATTCACATCCACGTTTTAAAGGAAATTACATGATGAATTGGTCACACAACTTACTTTTAGTACAACCTTTCATCAACGGACGGATGGACAATTTGAGAGGACTATTCAAGTGTTGAAAGTCATGTTTAGATCATGTGTAATAGATTTTTGAGGGCATTGGGATAAACTCATACCTTTGTGTGAATTCTTCTATATTAATAGCTATCACTCCAGCATTGATGGCACAATTTGAGGCATTATATGCGATGGGATGTAGATCACCCATAGGTTGGTTTGATACTGGAGTTGTGAAACCTTTTAGGGTTAGTTTAGTGAAGGATGCTCAAGATAAGGTGAGGAGTATTCAAGCCAAACTTCTAGCAGCCCATAGTAGACAGAAGAAGTATGCAAATCATAAGGTAAGAGACATGGAGTTTTAGACCGGTAAAAACGTTCTTCTTAAGGTATCACCCATGAAAGGGGTGATGAGATTTGGTAAGAAGGGTAAGTTAAGTCCACAATATATTGGTCTCCTTGAGATTCTTTAATATATAGGGTCGATGGCGTATATATTGGTTCTACCCCCTAATATATACAATGTTCATCCGGTATTTCATGTGTCTATGTTGAAGAGACATCATGGTGAAAGAAAATATATCATTAACTAGGACTAAATTGTCTTAGACAAAGACCTCCAATATGAGGAGAAACTGATTGTTATTCTTTATTGTGATGTGCATAACTTGAGGCCCAAGGAGATTAAGTTAGTGAAAGTTCAATGGAAGCATCGTTCAGTTGAGAAAACTACTAAAGTTACCAAGAGGGACATGCATACAACTATCCCCAATTGTTCGTTGAATCATGTAATCTTCATTCTTTCCTTAGCCTACATTTCATATATTTTGTCACTCGGGGATGAGTTATGGGTAAATTTTCATCTATTGTAACGACATGTTCCCGTCGCTAAAAAAATGTCAATGGGGAAAATTGGGGCCGGAAAAACTTTTTTGTAGTCTTTTAATTTTTCCAACCTTGTCAAGATTTTGATAAAAGTGGAGTCACAAAGGGGTAGGAAAATTTGGAAGCAATCAGGTAAGTTTTTTTTTATGTTTATTTCATGATGAGTAGTTAGAGAACTCATTAAGGAATCCGTAAGACTTTACATATTATAATTTGGGTAACTAGATCTCCAGGAATAGATATTATTGTGAAGGGTACTTTGTGAGCGTAATGGGTTAGAGGAGCGTTGCGAAATTGGATTTTTGAATTCCTTCACTTGACTTTCTAGTTCCGTTTTTTACGCACTTGCACAAGTATTGCCGCTATGGCAGGGCCACTACAGCGGAAGGATGGCCATTGTGGCGGATGAGATGGGACTTCAAATCGAAGATGAAATATAAAGAGGTCACTTGTCCAAAAGTGCCGCTTTGGCGGGTACTTCATTCACTGTGGCGCCACCGTTAAAGTGAGATGAGGGCCGGTGTGTAAGGAAGAAGCGACATAATGTCGTTAATAAATCCCTAAACGACCTTATTTGGCACTTTTAAATTTTTAGAGCTAAGGAACGACCCCATGTGATTTCTACTCATTTTTCACCATTCTTGACGTTGAATGCCATTTTTTGATTCGTAGAACGTAATGTAGTGGGTGATAATGATGGGGGAGGGTTTGTTTATGAATTTTATGCTTGAGACAACTCTAATTTGTTAGTTGGGATCATGGGTTTGATCAAGGGTTCTGAAAATTGTTAGTGATCCATGTAGGTAATGATTGTTATTCATTCCCATATTATATTGGATCTTTTGTAGACCAAGAACAAGCGGAATGAATATGGAGAGGGAATGATCAAGTTTCTTAGGGTTTCTATCTTGTTTCCAGGTAGGTGATGGTTGTGATTTTATGTTTGTCTGATGTATGCTTGTTCTTGGTTCATTATAACACTTGTATATCTATAAATGTTTTAATGTTTATAACAGTTGTTGTAAATAAGATGGATGAATTATCATTGACATGAACTCATGACTTAATTGTATGATATTTATTATGTAGTTATGATTGTGATTGTGGTGCCAATGGGATAGGTTGCCACATCCTACATAACAAACATGGATCGAAACGCCACGTTCCGGCATACTAGTAGATCGAATTGCCACGTTGCGGCATACTAGTGGATCAGATTGCTACGTTCTGGCATAATTATAGGATTTGCTGACACTTTCTATAATAAATATGGGATCTAATTGCCACGTTCTTGAAAATTAACTGTTTGGGTTTGGGTTCTATGAGACGACCACTGAATTGGGTTCCGTCAAAGGACCAATGAGGTGATATAAAATGAGAAATGTGTTGTTGATTTTTCATGTTGATAATATTGTATATGTTGATATATATCCATGTGATTATAATGTTGTTGACTTATTTATGTTCCGCTAGTGGGATAGTCATGTAATCCTACCAGTACACTTTGGTTACGTACTCATACTGTACTTGCTCTTATTTTTTTTAAGTACAGGGCATCTTAACACAACTATTGATAGACCTCGTTTAGAATATCAGTGACCGCCTCTTCTAATTCAATGGTGAGACAATTCTTTGGGGCTGCCATATGATTTTCTTTAGTCTATGTCCACCATTCCTTACTTACACATTTGCTATATTTAGTTGATTATTTAATTAGTATCTTCTTGTTTAGACTTGGATAATTTTTATCTCTTTTGGTATATTGACTTTTAAGTTCTAGGTTGTTTACTTGTGCATTTGTTTAGTTAGTTTTAGAATCGTTGTTGAAGTTTAAGAAAAACTTCTTACTTAGTTTATTGAACTTCCTTCCGTACCCTAAATGCCTTAGTTTTTAGATTATGTGCTTAGTTTGGATTTCATTAGTTGTTCTTCCACATGAATGTTAATGTGGATGTCAATCACGATGGTCTAGGTCGTGACAGTGTGTTAGAGTGAGTAAGAGCCCCCACATTAGTTGGGGATTAGACCGTTTGTTTGCTTATATGAATCATACAATCCTTCATTCCTGAGCTAGCTTTTGGGTTGATTTAGGTCCATGTACCAATCATTACATTTTATATACTCTGCATAAAAACAATGATTTCTATTTGGTCCTATTTGATACATTTAAACTGTACCATACATATATTTCATCAACTCACTAGAACTAATAAATGAATTAACAGCAACAACATAATTGTTGTTGTATTATATTTATAACAAATATTACTCTTATTTACAACCACATTTATCTAAGTTTCACTAAAGCCTTTAACGGCTCTGAATGTAATAACATGAAGCCAATGGTCGGTTAATGTTCATTGGGAGCTTGAAGCGAGAGATCCCAGAAAGGAGGTCATAGTGAAGAAAGGCCTAACTTGAAACTATGTATCGTATCACTATTGCCGCAAAAAGAAAAATTTATTGCCACTAAATATATCTTTTTTGCAGTAACTTGAACTACTACAAACTAGATCCTCTGTGAGAGATGTTAAGGACCTTGTCTCCTTTTATATTTGGTCGGTCATCAAAACTTAATTTTAGCTCAGCTCAACACAATTTCTTTAGGTTATATACGAAGAAAAAAAGGTCATAGATTAATCATCAAATTTATGCAGATGATGTTGTATCTTATTTTAATTTCCTCATGTACAAGGTAATACCTAAACTTTGCTACGTAGGATATACAAATATGACTCTAATAGGTGAGTTAGTAAAGGTAAATTATTTTTCAAAATTAACAATGAGAAATATAAGAAGAATATTGAGAGTAATAATCCTCCGACAATTAGAGTATGATCGTGAGATGATGTCATATCATATTATATTATATTATAGGTTGGGATCATTGATATAATCTTAAATTTCATTTTTAACACGGAACTATTGCATGTTCCAAATGCCAATTGATCATCCGAAAACATTTGAACAAAATAAAGTCATAACATATGATGATGCCTGATTGACAAAGACATTACGGAGAAACTCATTAACTCCTTAGTTGTTGAGTTGACATACAAGGAATTACATTTAGATGTCAGTAAATTATATATAATATTTAAACACTTTCATGTTAGTTATTAAGTGCATTTACCATTTTTTAGTGGAGTGATTTGTAATTTTTAATGCTAAGAGTAATTAAAATTAATTACTTGGAGTTATTTCCATAATAGGAAGCTCAAAATTGAATTTTAGCAACATTAACAAAAATGTACCTGCACTATGCAATGGTATTAGCTAGATTTCTGACTGCAATGGTATTAGCTAGATTTCTGACTCAATCAGCAGTAAGGGGTAAATCTTTGTAATAGAGCTCAAAGATCGGACGAAAGTCTTGATGTGATGAGAGATTGAGTGAATCGAAGCTTACTTGGTTTATTCGAGCTGAGGCAAAGTGAATTCAATGGGCTATAATTCGATGGAATTCGTGAGAAATTAGAGATCCTCTTGTGGAATCATCCCAATCACATCTTGTTGCAGCAATGGACGAATCGAGGACACTCACAATCAGATTCGACTTCGACAACCATTATGGCAGACGAACTAGAGCTTAAAGTTTTACTTGGGGCTATAGAATACTTTCTATTTTTGTTTCTTTTTTTGTTTTTGTCTTTTCATTTTCTTGTCTTTTCTGATTTTAGGATTGGTTGGCTGAGCCTTTATGAGGCATGGTAATTATTTAAAGTCAATAAAGGTCCATTATGCCCAATTTAGATTATTTTTTTTTAAAAAAAAATCTATGGTTCCCACAATGCCTATATTTAATTAGAACTCAGAATTCTATTTCTATGAGAAAAGAAAGAATAATGTGGGTTTTCTGATTTTTGAGAAAAAACTAGGTTTTCTACTCCTTTTTGGATTGGAAATAAATATCTATAAAGAGGAATCTCCTAACCTAGAAAATAGATGAATTAGCTTTATATCATACTTGTCTACCCATGTATGGAGATATTTCATATGTGAACTTGAGATCATTATAGAAGACTGCAAAGCCGATGTTTATCTTGTGGATTCGCTTGAAGGTCTTTCTAACTTGGGGATTCACTTTAACGTATTTCCTCACGGTTCAAGAGGTAATTATTGAATTAAATTTCAGCAAGTTTATGTGTTCTAGTATAATTGTTTATGTTTTAGCATAAACGTATTGGTTGTCTATTATTCATGTATGCTATAAGATAATACTATACTTCCGCTGCGCATATACTTTTCCAACAACAAACAGACAGAAATATATAAATCGCTCCCTCTCTATAAAACATAACTATAGCTATGAAGAGCAACTATCTAAACGATAGCTTAGAGCCTTATTATGTCTATTATGATTTTTATTTGTGATGTTTCCTCATTTTTCCATTTAATTTATTTTGAGTTTCTAATTGAATAACTAGTACAAAGTGTAGAAATCTTATACTTTTTGACTACTTACACCCAATAAGTTTTGCCAATCACAAAAATCCCAGATTTTCCAATTACAAAACTTCACTCTTTTCATTACTCTTGGATATATTCTTTGGTAGTCCAAAATTACAAATAATACATTAGTTAATGGGATAAATGTATACTAGAGGAGAGGGGATATGTTTGATATTGGAGTCCTTTCTGGAAAAAAAATTAAACGTAACAAATGACATGAGAGAAAGAAGAATATATTATGGAATAGAAGGAAGATATATTGTGTAAACTTCACCCTATGCAGATTAATTACCCGGATGCAGATCACTATAAACTGATAAGCATATGTAATCTGGTTGAATATTCAAACTTATTCTACAAATTTCACGTACTAATCGACCTTCTTGAATTTCTTGATCAGTATGATATAAGCTACGATAAAATTTTGACAGGTGAAGATATATGTCTACTAAGGACGCAGCGTTTACTTTCAGAGGATATACAATTTCAGAGACTACACAGTCCTTGCTCAAAACAGTATCATGATCTATAAGAGTATTATACTAATATCAATGGGTACAAAAATGTCGTAGTGTTGGAGAAAGTTAATTATCCATGTATTGCCTTCATCCAATGTTACCTTGTGTCCATGAGACATCCTCCTATAATGTAATTCCTGCTACTCAGGCTTATATTGCTGCAAAAACATAGATGACATCAGAAGATTTATCATTGAAGGTACCATTTAGTTTCGATTTGATTTTGTCCTGAATGGGACTTAAAGTAAAGATTCAAAATTCCTTTGAAAATTTTGTTTAAAACATTTCAACCGATCCATCAAGTCTAAATAAGTTCTAATTCTTCTCAAATTTTGTGTATAACTTTGTGATGGTATTTCCATCAAATAAGAGAATCATAACAAGAAGAGTAATCAGTCGGAGGAGGAGAAAAATTCAGGTAACTTTCTACTCATCCACCTTTAAATATTACTATAGTTTGTTATTTCTAGGAGTTTGAGCACATAGTTAAACATTCTAATAGTTCATTTATTTTTTGCGCATTTTAAACAATGAATTCCGATAGATGAAATATATTAGCACTGTCAGGCCAAGATGTTTGGGGAATTAACATTTTATATTTTCTGGACACTATTTGATTAAACCTTATATTTATTCAATTAAAAATAGGAGACTTCCACTTAACAATTAACACGCAAGTGTTTAAATAGTAGATATAATTTCCTTGATATCTAAGTGTAATTTTTTCTAAGTCAACTCAAGCACACCAGAGAGAGAAAGCTAAGATTAACCATTTTCTGAACAATGTCTTTGTCAATTAAACATCGGTACATGTTGTGATTTTTTTTTGTTCCAATGTTTTCAAATGCTCAATTGGAACAAGTCATAGTCAGTATGTCAAAATAAAATTTTCACGCAAGTTTAAGAGTATATCAATGCTCCTAATTTATAAAATGATATGATACACTAATTTTCGGAGGCTTATTACTCTCCATATTCTTCTTATACTTCTCCTTGTTGATTTTCAAGAAGCAATTTCCTTTTTTCTATACGGCCTAATATTGTCATATTTGTATATCCGACATAGATAACTTGAGATTACCTTCAAATGATATATCTATGACCTTTTTTCTCTTATAGTAGCAAAAGTTCTTGTGTTGAGTTGAGATGAAATCATGTTTTGATGATTGACAAATAATAAAAGAAGATCAGGTCCTTCGCATGTCTGTGGAGGAACTGGGTTGCAGTAGTCCAAGTTACTAAATACAAAAAGTTATTTAGTGGTAATAGATTGTCCTTTTGGCAACAATAGTGATCAGTTATTATTGGTCAAACTACGTTACATAGTTTCAAGTTAGGCCTTACTCCAATGCCGTCTCCTTTCCAGAGTCTCTCACTGCAAGTTCCCATTGAACATTTAGCATTAATTGGGTTAATGTTATTGTATCCAAAATATGGGACATTATAAATATGACAAATAGGACCAAATATAAAAAATAGTTTTTTTTATATATTATATAAAATGTAAAGCTATCGCACATAGAGTTAAATAACTCAAAAGCTAGCTCATGAATGAAGGATTGTCCAAATCATATAAGAAAACTATCGGTCCAATCCCCAACTAATGTGAGGATCTTAGTCCGTCTAACACACCATATTTACCCTTAAATGGGAGACAAAATAGGGATGAACTTGACTAAGATACAATGTAAAGTTTGGGTACTTTGGTTTAACTTAACCTCAAATATAGATCATGAGAGAAGGATTGTTGAAATCCGTGTAAGCTAACCATTTCATTTTCCAACAAATGTGGTACTCTGGCTCAATCTATTGCACATTTCACGACCAACCCAACTTGAGCATGGAATGGGATACCAAATAATGATGAACCTTGTAGATTACTTAGTTAATAATGCTCACCTAAGTAGATTACTTTTGGTGTTGAAGTGCCATATCATTACATGGTATCAGAGTCATGTCCATTTGGAATCTCGATAAACACTTCAATTGGGATTAGACTAGGTCTTGGTCGTGTTGGTGGTTATTAGAGTTCCACATTTGTTGGGGATTAACTAATACTCTTCTTCTATGGACTTGATGTGTCGTATCGTTAAGTAAACAAATTTTACGAATTCACTAAGCAAAAATATAATCATACGCGGGATATAATTATTTTGACCAATAAATATCATTTGTTGGTTTGATTTCTTAATGAAAATGATTTATTATAGGGCCACATGTCTCGTTCATTAATTTTTCAGCAGAATCTACTGAATCACTTCATAGATTTCCCTAATAAAGTTTTCTACTATTCAAAAACAATTTGTTTTTGGAAAACCATTTGTTGTCTTCCTTAATGGACTCAAAAACATAATAGAAAGAAATATGGGCATGAGAAAAGGTAACAAAGCAGAGGAACGTAGTGGTCAATCAACGATTGTAAGAATGATACATTATATAGTGATGAATATCATATACTTCATGCCCTTGAAGTTTGCTATTCAGTGTAAACTTCTATCCAATAATTTAAAATGTATCATGTTTCATCGTGGATTTTCCAAAACATTGTTCCAACACCAAAAGTCACCACAACACAACTCATCTATTTAGTAGATGATGGGAGATTAATCAGACAACTCCCAAGAATCTCCTTTAACCCTATCACTCAATTTTTGACGACGTTATGTTTTGGCATAGATATTCTGGGCTCATGTAATTGTTTTATTCTCTTTGAATTTGATAAAATTAGGTGTTAATGTGTTTCCAATCGCTTAACTAAAGAGTGTCAATTGATTCCATATCCGAATGTTCCTAAAAATAATCTAGAAAAACAGGCCTAGTGGCTTATTACCATAATGCAGATAAATAAAAATTGGTAACTATAAGTAACCTGGTTGAAATTCCAACTTGTTCTAATTTTCGCTTACTTTCATTGGATCGATATGGCTTGTGGCGTGAAATCAAACTTAGAACATATAGTTTCATATCCTAACCTTATGATAGTCCACATGTATATTGGCATTTTTCTCTGTATTTTCTCTGCAGAGACGGTAGTGTTCTAGCTCTTGAGAGAAAGGAAGAAGAGGGTATACTCGTTGACCCTCCAAATTTTGTTGATCATTATGTTCTCAACTATGGAAATTTTTGAACGGTAGAGGTATGAGTTGTAACGATATATTGGTAGGTAGGGTCCAAGTTTTACCTACCCTTGTATGTATTTTAAGAAAGTACATAGTTATTCACACTTATGACAGAGCAAGGAACTGTTGGAGGGTTTTCCAAACGCTGGGGAACATTATTTTAGATCTATATGGACATAGTATAGGATTTTTCAGTCTGGATTGACAGCAAGCAAGTTTCTTTTCTTGTACGGTGTCCCCCAAAACTTTATCATGATCTATATGATTATGATACCAACATCAATGTGTACAAAAATGTTGCAGTTCTAAACACAATATATTATCTCATGTATTGCTTCAACTGAACATTAGCTTTTGCCCGTAAGACACCCTCCAATTATGTAAAAATTGCTCAATAGGCGTATATTGCTGAAAAGTTGGAAAATATTAGAAGATTTATTATCGAAGGTACCAGCTTGTTGAAGTTTAAGACTTTAGTTTTTCACTTTACGCCACAGAAGGAGATACATGAGAAGAGTAGCTTGATCATACCTTAGAGAATGAATATAATAATAGATTAGGCATATGCACTTTATTATCTTAAACATGACTTTGAAACACCCATGATTCATTAAGATAAAAAACAACAAACTTTCTTTTTGAAAGGATCTCAAAAATCATTTGGCTGATTTTTGCTTAGTGAAACTTGTTCATGAATTCAGTAATGAATCAGAAGTATGATCAAGATCATGAAGTACATACGCCATATCTATTATTATATTCATTTGCTAAACTATTGTCAAGCTACTCTTCTCATGTATCTCCTTCTCTAGCATGAAACGAAAGACTAAAGCCTTAAAGTTCAACTATTTGGTACCTTCGAAAATAAATCTTCTGATGTCATCCAACTTTTCATCAATATACACCTGCTGACCAACCTTTACATAATTTGAGGGAGTCTTTTGTACAGAAGCTAATGCTGGGTAGAAGAAACACATGGGTTAATCAAGTGATTCCAGAAGTTCAACATTGTAGTACACATTGATGTTGGTATCATACTCGTATAGATGATGATACTAATTTGAAGTACGTCCTACGAGAAAAGAGACTTGGTTTCTGTTGATCCAGACTAGAAAGCTTATAATATGGCCATTCGGATCTAAAACAAAGTTGGCCAAAGTGTAGGAAACCCTCCAAATGTTGCTTGCTCTATCATAAATGCCAAACACTAGGTACTTTCCGAAAATGCATACATGTAACACTTTGAAAATCCAAGACGTGTCTTAGATCTTAACAAAAGTGTCATAAGGTTTAGAAACTGTTTTAAGGTCCGTTTCAATGAATATAAGTCATTTAGGAATTCTAGAAACCAAAACGTCCTAGAACGTCCATGACATCAGGAAACTAGTTCAAGGAGGTACTAGCGTTCCTTAGCCTATTTGACTAGCTTTTATGAGTCAGAAATTCATGAAATTTTGTGGAAGGGTGTCTAACTCGTCTTAGAGTATATTCATGGTGAAAAAGTCCGGGTATGACTCCCCAAGGACTAACCAAGGGCCCTTGAGAAGGACCATTTCGTTTTGGGGGTCAAAAGCATTACCTAGGCAGTGTGCACCCACGAGGGGAGTCGATGGGGCGTCGATGAAATCCTTTGACCAACACTTAGACATTTTGGCTTATGGTCCATTTGGACCAGCCTCTGAACTCATCGACGAAGTGCAGCACGGATGGGGGTAGGAGTCGTCGACTCTGAGACGGACCGTTGGTCGAGGTCTCGTCTGTGAGGGCCGACTTTGCTGCACGTTTTTAATTGGTTACAATTAATTAATTAAGGGGTTAGTCATTAGTTGGGGGTTAAGGTAAGACTAATTAAGTTAATTGACATCCCATATAAAGAACCCAACCCCATTAGACTAATCTAAGCTCTCATAACTCACAAACCCAAATTCTCTTCCTTCTCTCTTCTTTCACTCTCCCAAAGAAAACCCCATTGAAGTCCAAGCTAGAGGAGGATTTAAGTCATGCAAACAGGAAAGTTTCTCCATAAATCACCATTAATTAGTAAGGTATGGAATCTTTTTCACCTTTGAGACCTCTTTCCTCAAAGGGTTCCATCAAATTGATTTCAAAAGTTGCGTTTCCAAGTGGGTTTTCATCCAATACTGATTTGATGTTATGAATTTATTTGTTTATGATTTCTTTTGGATATTATGAATAGATTAACATGTTTTCTAACTTAATTATGATATATCTTGATGGTTTGGACTAGTTTGTTGAAGATGACTTTTACCCCTTAACCCTAGGTGATGATCTTGATATGAATTATGTTATATTTGTTCAATTGACTTTGTTATTGGTTGAATTGCTACTAGATGATGTTTTTATACTAATAATGAATGAATTAGGGTGATTTATAATCCTTTCATGCTAGTTATTGCGAAGTGATCTAGGTTATGAAGTATATTGTCTTAAGCTATGAACTAGTATTGAATTGTGATGTACTGATTCTTTTAGCCTTGTTATCATGTTGATCATTGCATTATGACGATGTTATACCCTAATTGGGTTGAATTATGGATCAATGGTTTGACCTTGATGATGAATTATGAAGGAGACTTGGTAAGTCTTGTGATCCCTATCCTTTACTTCAAATTATAGTTAATTGTGATTAAGTCATGATGTTGTATTAGAGTATGCCTTGTATTAGGATTAATAGGGTGGTATGATGTTCAATTGAAATGTCTTAACTATGATATTTGAGGTGTTGGCTAAGATGTAAATGTTATAAGGATGGTGAATTATTAACCAATATTCCTTATTATGAAGTGATATGTAAATATGCTAACCTCACTTATATGAATTGTAATGAAAGGATTATACTCATGCAATTCTGATTGAGCTATGATGATGCTGAATATACAAGGGTTAGACCCTATGACCTACAATAAGCTGTTATGATTAATAAAGAC
Organism: Solanum sitiens; assembly: GCA_016801875.1. Classification (NCBI taxonomy): domain Eukaryota; kingdom Viridiplantae; phylum Streptophyta; class Magnoliopsida; order Solanales; family Solanaceae; genus Solanum; species Solanum sitiens. The sequence goes on along the minus strand of JABWTJ010000187.1, from coordinate 478,204 downwards.
ATTAAAGACATTTCAAAAGGGACTCTAGCTTAGCACCAAGTGAACTAGAGTGAGGATTGTTCTTTTCCACATAGGGAATGTAGGATCACTAATGTACTCTTGAGACTGGAGACTATAATGCATGTGGCATAAAAAGGGTCCCAACTATATCTACTAGTTCTTGAACTATGTTTCCCCCATAGTAATATTAGCTAGTGGATCCACTTAGTTGCTATGTTCATGTTTTGGTACTACCTTGGCAAGTAGTCCGCCTTCTTTCGGTGTAGGGTTCCATGACACCGGATTCCTCATTAGCTCATGTGGTATATGTTAGTTAGGGTAAGATATTCCCAAAATGTAAAATGAATTAAAGGAATGAACTATAACTAGGATAACTCAAAGGGTTTAGCTTAGTTAAGGTAGGGGTACGGGACTCTACCGAAACATTGAACTAGTTAACCTTGAGGGAAATCTTAATAGAATGTTATTATGTATGAATATGCTTATGATTGTATATGATATGTATATGATGAACTTGCACATTGTTGATACTATATGTTGATTAGTTTTACTCATGAATATGTGTTGGTCTACATTGTTAAAGTAAGATGATATGTCCTCTTGAATGTCATGCTATGTGAAGTAGGATGTTAGTCAGGATTCTTGTTGGGTTACTTGAGTGAGTAAGGTTATGGGGCTTTGCTTGGTCATTGCACTTGTTGACTTTATAGGGGTTCATGGGTAATTGTCTTGCTTTAGTTTTGTTGAAATGTACTCTTATTCATGCTTGTTGCTATTATGACTTAATGATAGAGTTACTTGACTATGTATTCAATTATATGATATGCATGTTTATTTGACTAGACTTGATGTTGTTGTTCTTGTGATGTACATGCCTATGACTTTATGAATATGTCCTATTGGTTGGTATGGTCTTGTTGAATGTGCATAAAGGTTTTTAATGAAAAGTGCATACTTATTGAAATGACCCTTTTCTTAGCATAATTTTAAAGTATGGGTGAATATGGTCTCATACTTAGTACAAGTGGTGTAATAACCCCATTTTTTCCTTTTCCCCAACATTTTAGGTTCCGATCGTTGAAGGGTTTTTTGAGACGACTTTGAAGAAGACTTTGAATTCTTGATTATCCAAGTTGGGTAGGTCCTCACTTTCCAAGGGCAATGCCACTATCGATCTATGAAGTTGTTTTAGAATTAAGACTCTTATGTTTCTTTCTTTTCATTTGAGTACTAAACATTGTATGACCTATATGTGGTCTTATTGTATTGATGTATGGGCTAGGCCCAATTTGATATACTCTTATTAGATGGTTATGAGATGAGACGACTATTTTGAGACTATGTTATATTCTATATATCCATGTGCAATAAAAGTAGAAGACTAAGTAAGCTTCCTATACGAAGGGTCTATGTATACTGTATATATATATATACTATGTGTATGTAGAGGTCTATGTAAACCTCCGAGTAGAAGTAATAAAAACATTTAAATTTTCCGCTAAATATGACCTATGAATGTAATGATGTAAGCTAAGAGGCTAGTCTTAGTCCTCAAAGAGGAAGACGACGCCGATTACGTCTAGAGGGTATTCTCGGATGTGACAAACTTGGTATCGGAGCTTGAGGTTGAATATCTTTGACTCGAATTCTCTCTCAACCACATCTATGTAGGTTTGTATTCATAATTGTGAAGCGCGCCACACTTATGGATAGGAATCTTTATGATGCTTAGAGTGTTAGCTCTATGTGCTTTTAGAATCTAATTCTTTTATTGTGATTATAGGCAATGAATACTCTAAGGAATCTGGCACAAAGACTTGAAGAAGAATTTCCAATGCGGGAGTTCCTCCCTGTGGTGATCATGTTTTTCCTCTTGAGGAAGATGTGAATGATGACCAAGCTCCGATCAACCCTCCTTCTTTGACGGATGAGGCCACGAGATGCTCTTTTCCAAATGTACCAAGTCGTTACTACCCAAGCACAAGCCATCACTACTCAAGCTCAAGCCATAATGGACAGAGCTAATTGGGAGGTTGTACCCCGAACACACCAACAAGTTGCTACCATGTACTCTCGTCTAAGGGATTTAACTAGGATGAACCCTCCTACTTTATATGGGTCCAAGTTGAAGAAGACCCCCAAGAGTTTATTGATGAAATCTATAAGATCCTTTATGCGATGGGGTTGACTACTAGCGAGAAGGCCAAGTTATCCACTTATCAACTCAAGGATGTGTATTTACGTTGGAAACGTCAGGGTACAACTTCTAAAGGGCCCCACAAAAGGGCCCATAAGAAGGACCCAAGGCTGGTTGAGATACTACCTTGGTAGTGTCAATCGACGGAACAAACAACGGCCAGTTGGTTGACCAACGTCCCTTGGGTGAGGTCTCATCGATTGATACTTAGCTTGGTCATGTATCAACCAAAAAATTAGCCAAGTACCAATCTACGGAAGCCAAAGGACGGCCAGTCCATTGACCAACGGCCAGTCGATTGGGTCCGTCGATGGTGGACTGGTGCCACTGCCTGTGCACTGTTTCATTAAAGGGGTGAACTGGAAATTCACCACACATGCTAAACTGACCCTACATGATTTATTTGGTTATTTTTGGGTGTATTTAAGTGATCAAAAACGTGATCAACCCATTTCCAAGCCAACTCACATGAATTGAACATTTCCCTCCAAAAATATTCTCCCTAGAAACCACCATTGTTGGTGAAGCTCAAGAACAGCTTGGAGCTTATATTTCCATGGATAAATCACCATGTTTTACAGGTTTTCAACTAGACAAAGGTATGGTGATCCTTCATCTCTAGTTATCTTTCCATCTAGAGAGTTAATCTCAATGTTTCATAAGAGATTTTATGATGAAACTTCTCCTTCTTCAATGTAGCCATGGGTTCTTTCTAAAGACGTTTTAAATGATTAAATCATGATGAATTGAAGTTAATACATTGGTTTTAACGTGATTTTGAATCCAATTTCATGATGAACCCATGTCCCTTCCCAAACTTGATTTAGCCCTTGCATGGGCATTGTGATCATGGTTTGTTAATGGTTGAATTGTGATTCTTTTATGTTGAATTGCTTATATTTATTGTTATTTACGTGAATGGAATATGAATTGGTGATGAAGGATCCATGTGGATCAATGTATGAAGAGTTGAGCATGCCTAGCCTAACTTTCAATGTGATCACTCTAATGTTGGATTTTTGATGAATAAATGTGGATTTTGATTATATTGTGGTTCTATTAGCTACATCCATAGAATAATAACTTGGTTAAATTGTGAATATAAATGTGGTATGATCAAAGTAAAGAAGGCTTGGTATTGATGGATCTATGTGCTTCTAAGCTATTAAGTAATAACTTGTGATCACTGTAACATTGGTCCTTAATTGTGTAAAAGTGGATTTTGAGTATGTTAATATTCTTAGGTCTACTATATAGGATGTATATTTATGATGAATTAACTGATATTGGATTAATGCGGATTGATACTTAAAGAACTTGAGCTCTACTTCTTATTGAGTGTTAAGTATGGTATTCACTATAACATGGACTATATAATGCATAATTGTGGAAGTTGTATATGTAAGTACAATTGTAGCCACTGCCCTAGGTTGATAAGATTAATGAAATATGATTTATAATTAATGCAAGTAAAATTGGGTAATGGTTTGTTTCATTCTACCTTCTAGTATGATAATGTATTGTACTAGTTGTAGCATGACTTTGTAAGTAGCTTATACTCGATTTCATGTATTATTATGAAACTTTAGCTACTTCCCTATATTTGATTTATTGATGAAAGAATAGTAAGGGTCAATGATGACAAAAGGCTAAAGGATTGTTAAGAATTGCTCTACGCTTCTACTTCTCTATTGCTTTATAGTAATGTTGATGAAGCCTTGTATGGCATTGTGTGTTATGGTCCATTTATGGTGGCGGTGTTTACTTTATTGTCATTATAATGTGTTGACCATGGACTTGAAGGCAAATTAATGATTATATGAATGAGTGGTTATGATGATCACCTTTTGTGTAACTTGTGCCTAGTCTTCTACTTGAATTGTGAATCTATGTTATGTTACTATCCTTATAAGTATGTAAAGGGTTATGTAATATCATGTGTAGGTGATGCCATTAATGAAGTGTTCAAGATTGATGACCCCTACCCATGTACCCCTATGTGAATGTGTGAATATCTAATGTTAGGAGTCTTAAACTGTTCTATGAAGTTAACTTGTCTCCTATGCTATTGTGTGTTGTGTGGTCTATGCTTGAAGATTATTGTTGTGTAAGAGGGTGGCTGCCTCAATATGTTGTTGATAGCCATTATGTGATCATATTGGCCAAAGTACACACACTCACACTTCATGCATGCTTACAATGTATTAAATGTTCATAGTGTCTAATGATAGGTTGTTCTCATATTCACTAGTGTCTACTACTATGCATGTAAAGTATATGTATGTGAAGTATGCTATGTTTCCTTAACTAGGATGACTTGATAGGTGTACTAGTATGGGCAAGGTTATGGGACCTTGTCTATGCATTGCACACGTGTTTCTTGATAGGATAGTTCCTAGGTTTTGTTTCTATGTGCATGAATATGAGTGTATGGTCATGTGTGTCCTTAATGTGTTATGTGAAAGGTTTTATCACATATATGTATATACACACACACATGAATGATGATCCAGTCAATAGAGGATCCTTGAAAGATGTGCTCAAAGTGTATCCTTAACTAGATAGTGCTAATACATATGCTATGTCCATGTGAAATGATTTCTCACATGAATTAGGTTGATGAACTCTCATCAATGACATATGAGATAGGTATATGAGAGGATGACTCTCCTAAGCCTATGCTTTACAAATAAATGATAATAAAGGCTTTTTCAATAAAGGGAACTTAGCTTAGCACCAAGTGAACTTGTAGATGAGGGGGTGACACTTTCCCACATAGGGAAGGTAGGGTTCACTACGGTCCTCACGGGTGGATATCCTTATAACCCAAAAATGGGTGTAGAGTGATATTTCCATGATTTCCCCCAAGTTCCATAAACTATGCTTACCACATAGGATCTAGCAAGTGATATCATATAATATGCTAGCATGTAATATGTTTTACCTTGGCAAGTAAGATGCCCTCTTTTGGTGTGAGGGGATGACACCAAATTCCATGTTTAGCACCAATGGTCTTAGTGTCGGTTAACGCTATAGTTTCCCTAAAGAAAAATAGAAAATGGAAGTAAATGACTAGGACCCTAACTAGAATGACTTAAGGGATGTTACTTAGGATAGGTGGAAGTAATGAACCCATCTAGACATTGCACAAGTATCTCCTTAGGAAGTTCTAGGAAGATGTTCTAATGCATGTGTCTATGTATATGTTCTTTATGCATGACTTTGTAGTATTGGTCTACTTGTTATGAAGATGTGCATGGTATGAGTCTATATGCATGATGTTGATATTATTGACTATATGATGAGGGTCTTGTATTGATATGAATGAAGTTGTCTTCACTTACTTGATGATGTATGAATTGGATGGTAAGGCTTGTGGTCTTATGATAGGTTTATTAAGTATGTGTAAGGTTATGGGGCTTCACATATACATTGCACTAGTAAGATTAGAGTAGGATTGTGAGTAATGTGAAGTGAAGTTGGTATATGTGCAAGTTAAAGGTAGTTACTGTAATTGTCCTTATAGTCTTGGCTTAACTATGTCTATGTTGTACTATTCTTCTATGATGGTATGTGTTGTCTTGTGTAGATTATATCTATGTTTCCTTGTGGCCTTAAGGTGATGCATTGCACCAAGTATCACTAGAGGGTTACTTGGGAGGTTAATGAATGAAAGGGAAGATAGTTCACTGTTAAGGGAAAAATAGTCACTGTAATGTGACTTGAAAATGTAATAAATCCTATAGGTGATCCTATGAAATGTTTGGCCTTTGAATATGTTTATATGATGTATGTGAATGATATTAGTGCTATTGGATAAAGGTTTTATGAAGATTTACTCAAAGAGGCATAAAGTATGATTTCAAGAAAATGTCCCTTTTAAATGCATGTTTTTGCATGTTTGCCATACTTAGTGCATTCTTGTACTAATCCCATTCTTCTCTACTTTTTACACAAAGTGTAGGTTATGGATGATTAAATGATGTCTTGAATGGTGAAGAGATTTATAGATGATTTCCAAGATCAATAAAAGGAATCCTTAAGTTGAAGGATATCCTACTTATGTCTTTCTATAAAGTGTTTAAATGTAGTATACTTATGTATTATGTTTTAAGGGCCGTTTCCCTAATGTACTCTAATGTTCATTGAGTCTAAGATGACAAAGAGACTTAAGGTCTAAGTATGTAATAGGATATTTTATATATATGAAGTAAAGTTTCTAGCATATGATGTGCTATAAAAAGTTTTAAATTTTCCGCTAAATTTACTATGTCGATGTGATGAATGATTATTATGGGCTTGTATAAGACCTCCGAGAGGTCAAGCACGCCATGTTACTTCTAGGGGGTGCTCCCTGATGTGACATTTATACCATGTAGTAAGAGTCCAAGATTAAACTCCGAAATTCCCCCTAATGGGTCGGTCCCTGTAGTGAGGGAATTTTCGGAGATCTTTCCTAATGATCTTCCCGGTATTCCTCCCGAACGAGAAATTGATTTTGGTATCAACTTGTTACCGGATACAAATCCCATTTTAATTCCTCCTTATCGGATAGCTCCGGCCTAATTGAAAGAGTTGAATGCTCAACTCAAACATTTACTAGACAAAGGCTTCATTAGACCTAGTATTTCTCAATGGGGTGCTCCGGTATTGTTTGCGAAGAAGAAGGATGGGTCCCTTAGAATGTGTATTTATTATCGCCAACTCAATAAAGTCACTATTAAGAACAAGTATCCTCTCCCTCGGATTGACGACTTGCTCGATCCACTACAAGGGGCAAGCTACTTTTTAATGATTGACTTGAGATCGGGGTATCACCAACTTAGGGTGAGAGGTGAGGATATACCAAAAACGATATTTTGTACTAGATATGGTCACTATGAGTTCTTAGTAATGTCCTTTGATCTTACGAATGCCCCGACGGTGTTTATGGATCTCATGAATAGGGTGTTTCGAAGTTACCTAGATTCATTTGTCATTGTCTTCATTGACGACATCTTGGTATATTTTAAAATATAGGGTGATCACATGAACCATTTGAGGGTGGTGTTACAAGTAATTAAGGAGAATTAATTATTTGCCAAGTATAGCAAATGTGAGTTGTGGTTGAGGTAGGTGGTGTTTCTTGGTCATAGCATCTCTAGTAAGGGAGTTGAGGTTGATCCAAGGAAAACCGAGGCGGTTCAGAATTGGCCTAGACCATTGAATCCAACTAACATTAGGAATTTCTCGGGTCTAGCAGGTTATTATCGGAGGATTGTGTATGGTTTTGCGTCTATTGCATCTCCCTTGACTACTTTAACCCAAAAGTGTAAGAAATTTTAGCGGTCGGAAGCATGTGAGAGAAGCTTCCAAATCTTGAAAGATAGGCTTACTTTCATTCCGGTGTTGAATTTACCGGAGGGTACAAAGGGATTTGTTGTGTATTGTGATGCATCCCGAGTGGGGTTAGGGTGTGTGATTATGCAACATGGGAAACTAATAGCCTATGCTTCTAGGCAACTTAATGTGCATGCGAGAAACTATCCTACTCCTGATCTTGATTTAGCAGCCGTGGTGTTTGCCTTAAAAATATGGAGGAATTACTTGTATTGTGTCCATGTTGATGTGTCTACCGACCACAATAGTCTTCAATATGTGTTTACTCAAAGTGAGTTGATCTCCGACAAAGAAGGTGGTTGGAATTGTTGAAAGATTATGACATGAGTGTTCCCTATCACCCCGTCAAGGCCAATGTGGTTGCGGATACTCTAAGTTGTATGACCATGGGTAATGTGTCTCACATCGAGAAAGCCAAGAAAGACCGAGTAAGAGATGTTCATAGGTTGGTTAGATTGGTTGTGAGGATGGAAGATTATCCGAATGGTGGTTTTATAGTCCATCATAACTCCGAGTAATCTTTGGTGGTTGAGGTGAAGTCTAAACAATACCTTGATCAACCATTGATGGAGTTGAAGGAATCAGTTCTTGGTAAGCTTAATGAGTCATTCTCCTTGGGGGGGGGGGGGATGGTGTCTTGAGGAATCAAGGAAGGTTGTGTGTTCCCAATGTAGATGGTTTGAGGAACCAGATCCTTGAGGAAGCCCATGTGTCCCATTACTCCATTCATCCGGGTTCGACAAAAATGTCCCTTGACCTTAGGGAAGTATTTTGGTGGGAAGTTTTGAAAAAGGACATAGCGGAGTTTGTTGCTAAGTGTCCAAATTGCCAACAAGTGAAAGTCGAACATCAAAAGTCGGGGGGTTTACTACAAGAAATCCAAGTTCCTACTTGGAAGTGGGAAGACATAAATATGGATTTTGTGGTAGGTTTGCCTCGGACACAAAAGCAATATGACTCTATATGGGTGGTTATGTATAGGTTGAACAAATCCTCTCACTTTGTTCCCATCAATCAACTTATTTGGCGGAAGATTATGCAAGGATCTTCATAAATGAGATTGTGTGTCGCCATGGTATTCCGTTATCCATCATATCAGATAGAGGTGCACAATTCACATCTAGGTTTTCGAGGTCATTCCAAGAAGGGTTGGGTACTAAGGTGAAGCTAAGCACCACTTTTCATCCCCAAACGGATGATCAAACGGAGCGTACTATTCAAATCCTTGATGATATGCTTAGAGCTTGCGTCATTGATTTCAAGGGAAATTGGGATAAGCGTTTACCTTTGGTGGAGTTTGCTTATAATAATAGTTTTCATTCATCAATATCCATGGCTCCTTATGAAGCCTTGTATGGTAGGAGTCGTAGGTCTCCTATTGGGTGGTTTGAAGTTTGTGAGTCTTCGCTTCTTGGTCTCGATTTGATTTATAAGACTTTGAAGAAAGTTCATATCATAAGGAACAGGTTGCAAACGGCCTATAGTCGGCAAAAGTCTTATGCCGACCATAGGAGAAAGGATTTAGAGTTTGAAGAAGGTTATAAGGTGTATTTGAAAATTTTACCTATGAAAGGGGTGGTTGGATTTTGCATGAATGGGAGTTGAGTCCTCATTATGTGGGTCCCTATGAAATCTTGCAAAGAATTGGTAAGGTTGCCTACAAAATGAACATTCCTCGTGAATTGGCTTCGGTTCATCCGATTTTCCATGTTTCCATGCTTAAGAAGTGTATAGGGGATCCAGAGTCTATTCTTCCTATTGAGCGTCTTGGTGTGAAGGATAAAATCTCTTATGAGGAAGTTTCGGTTCAAATCCTTGATAGGCAAGTAAAGAAATTGAGGAACAAAGAGGTGGCTTCCGTAAAGGTGTTATGGAAGAATCACCTAGTTGAGGGTGCAACATGGGAGGCCGAGGCCGACATGAAGTCCCGTTACCATCATATATTTGATAACTAAGGTTAGTTATTCTTACTAATAATAAAAATAATGACTAAAAATTGAAGTTTCTTGATTTTTGGTAAAGTTTTCCAAAATATGCATTTTTGGATGTTGTTACAGTGACTTACAGTGAAGTATGCTAATAGTTTGAAATTTTGCTTCTTTAAGTTATGTTGTGCATTTTGATATGGTGAGTCTTTATGAAATGATATGTAGCATGTTGGTAAGTTGAACTTTGACAAAATTGACTCATAAATGCTATGTGGAGCTCTTGTTGTAGTGAGGAGGATATTCCTCATAATGTAATATTGAGCCTTATGTGTGGTAATTGAATGTTTTGAATTGCCTTGTATATATGATGTGATTGATGTTGTTATGTATTATTTTTGGTTGGGCTGCTATTCTTGAGTCTATTCCTTCCTTCAAAAGATTTTAGTGTCATTCGGGGACGAATGTTCCTAAGGGGGGGGGGGATAATGTAACACTTCAAAAATCCAAGAGTTGTCTTAGATCCTAACATAAGTGTCATAAGGTGTAGACACTGTTGTAAGGTCTATTTTAATGAATATAAGTCATTTAGGAAGTCTAGAAACCAAAAAGTCCGAGAGTGTCCATGACGTCTGGAAACTAGTTCAAGGAGGTACTAGCGTGCCTTAGCCTATTCGACTAGCTTTTAGGGGTCGGAAATTCATGAAATTTGGTGGAAGGGTGTCTAACTTGTGTTAGGGTTGATTCATGGTCGAAACATCCGGGTACGACTCCCCAAGGACCAACCAAGGTCCCTTGAGGAGGACCATTTCGTTTTGAGGTCAAAAGCACTGCCTAGGCAGTGTGCAACCAGGAGGGGAGTCGACGGGGAGTGTGTGGATCAATGGGGCGTCGATGCAATCCGTCGACCAACACTTAGCCATTTTATCAAATGGTACATTTGGAACAGCCTCTGAACTCATCGACGAAGTGCAGCACGGAAGGGGGCAGGAGTCGTCGACTCTGAGACGGACCGTTGGTCGAGGTCTCGTCTGTGAGGGCCTGACTTTGCTGCACGTTTTTAATTGGTTACAATTAATTAATTAAGGGGTTAGTCATTAGTTGGGGGTTAAGGTAAGTCTAATTAAGTTAATTGACATCCCATATAAAGAACCCAACCCCATTACACTAATCTAAGCTTTCATAACTCACAAACCCAAATTCTCTTCCTTCTCTCTTCTTTCGCTCTCCCAAAGAAAACCCCATTGAAGTCCAAGCTAGAGGAGGATTTAAGTCATGCAAACATGAAAGTTTCTCCATAAATCACCATTAATTAGTAAGGTATGGAATCTTTTTCACCTTTGAGACCTCTTTCCTCAAAGGGTTCCATCAAATTGATTTCAAAAGTTGGGTTTCCAAGTGGGTTTTCATCCAATACTAATTTGATGTTATGAATTTATTTGTTTATGATTTCTTTTGGATATTATGAATAGATTAACATGTATTCTAACTTAATTATGATATATCTTGATGGTTTGGACTAGTTTGTTGAAGATGACCTTTACCCCTTAACCCTAGGTGATGATCTTGATATGAATTATGTTATATTTGTTCAATTGACTTTGTTATTGGTTGAATTGCTACTAGATGATGTTTTTGTACTAATAATGAATGAAGGGAAAAGGGCCTAAAATACCCTCAAAGTATTGAAAATGGTACAAAATTACCCTCCATCCACCTATTGGCTCCAAAATGCCCTTTTCATCCACCTATTGGCTCCAAAATACCCTTGTCATCCACCTTTGGGTTCAAAATTGACCACTTCTTTAATTGTTTTAAAATTAAACTCTTTATATATTTTTTAAAAAACTTGGCGTTCAACTATTGGTTATCATTTAATTTATTAATATAATTTATAAATCAACCCACTACCCACTCATTACTAACTAAACCCCACCCAATTAATAATCCAATTATAATATCAAAATTGTCATAAACATTACTAAAACACGATGAAATTATAGATTCCTGAAAATGACATTCAAAATTATTTGAGTCCGAATCGAAGCCCCAATTAAATATAGGTTGAGCCGCTTATTTAGGAGGACACTTTCAATAGGATTCTCTTTCAAGATTGAATTAAAAATTTATGATTAAAGGTAAAGAAGTAATACATCCCGAATTAATTCATTCACTTTTTTAAAATATAATTTTATAAATATTTATGATTTGTTTTAAAACCTTTAATATATTATTTTGAAAAAAAGTTAACTATGAAGTAACATCACATAATTGAGACGTAAGAATAATTAAGATGAACATAGTCAGACTTTTAAGTTTATCGGTAATTTTTATTTAGACACTTAACGTATGATAATTTACTTCTATAGATATTTTCGCCTCAAATTTTAAAAAACACTCAATTGACAGTAGCTTTTTTGTTGTTGCATTAATAATGTGATGGGTGTATTAATTTGGAGGGGTTTAATTAGTAATGGGTGGTTAGTGGATTGATTTATAAATTATACTAATAAGTTAAATTATAACATATAGTTGCATGCCACGTATTTAAAAAAATATTTAAATAGTTTAAATATAAAACCGTTAAATAAGTGGTCAATTTTGAACCAAAAGGTGGATGACAAGGGTATTTTGGACCCAATAGGTCGGTGGAAAGGGTATTTTGGAGCCAATAGGTGGATGGAGGGTAATTTTGTACCATTTCCAATACTTTGAGGGTATTTTAGGCCCTTTTCCGATGAATGAATTAGGGTGATTTATAATCCTTTCATGCTAGTTATTGAGAAGTGATCTAGGTTATGAAGTATATTGTCTTAAGCTATGAACTAGTATTGAATTGTGATGTACTGATTCTTTTAGCCTTGTTATCATGTTGAACATTGCATTATGACGATGTTATACCCTAATTGGGTTGAATTATGGATCAATGGTATGACCTTGATGATGAATTATGAAGGAGACTTGGTAAGTCTTGTGATCCCTATCCTTTACTTCAAATTATAGTTAATTGTGATTAAGTCATGATGTTGTATTAGAGTATGCCTTGTATTAGGATTAATAGGGTGGTATGATGTTCAATTGAAATGTCTTAACTATGATATTTAAGGTGTTGGCTAAGATGTAAATGTTATAAGGATGGTGAATTATTAACCAATGTTCCTTATTATGAAGTGATATGTAAATATGCTAACCTCACTTATATGAATTGTAATGAAAGGATTATACTCATGCAATTCTAATTGAGCTATGATGATGCTGAATATACAAGGGTTAGACCCTATGACCTACAATAAGCTATGATGATTAATAAAGACATTAAAGACATTTCAAAAGGGACTCTAGCTTAGCACCAAGTGAACTAGAGTGAGAATTGTTCTTTTCCACATAGGGAATGTAGGATCACTAATGTACTCTTGAGACTGGAGACTATAATGCATGTGGCATAAAAAGGGTCCCAACTATATCTACTAGTTCTTGAACTATGTTTCCCCCATAGTAATATTAGCTAGTGGATCCACGTAGTTGCTATGTTCATGTTTTGGTACTACCTTGGCAAGTAGTCCACCTTCTTTCGGTGTAGGGTTCCATGACACCGGATTCCTCATTAGCTCATGTGGTATATGTTAGTTAGGGCAAGATGTTCCCAAAAGGTAAAATGAATTAAAGGAATGAACTCTAACTAGGATAACTCAAAGGGTTTAGCTTAGTCTAGGTAGGGGTACGGGACTCTACCGAAACATTGCACTAGTTAACCTTGAGGGAAATCTTAATAGGATGTTCTTATGTATGAATATGCTTATGATTGTATATGATATATATATGATGAACTTGCACATTATTGATACTATATGTTGATTAGTTTTACTCATGAATATGTGTTGGTCTACATTGTTAAAGTAAGATGATATGTCCTCTTAAATGTCATGCTATGTGAAGTAGGATGTTAGTCAGGATTCTTGTTGGGTTACTTGATTGAGTAAGGTTATGGGGCTTTGCTTGGTCATTGCACTTATTGACTTTATAGAGGTTCATGGGTAATTGTCTTGCTTTAGTTTTGTTGAAATGTACTCTTATTCATGCTTGTTGCTATTATGACTTAATGATAGAGTTACTTGACTATGTATTCAATTATATGATATGCATGTTTATCTAACTAGACTTGATGTTGTTGTTCTTGTGATGTACATGCCTATGACTTTATGAATATGTCCTATTGGTTGGTATGGTCTTGTTGAATGTGCATAAAGGTTTTTAATGAAAAGTGCATACTTATTGAAATGACCCTTTTCTTAGCATGATTTTAAAGTATGGGTGAATATGGTCTCATACTTAGTACAAGTGGTGTAATAACCCCATTTTTTCCTTTTCGCCAACATTTTAGGTTCCGATCGTTGAAGGATTTTTGGAGACGACTTTGAAGAAGACTTTCAATTCTTGATTATCCAAGTTGGGTAGGTCCTCACTTTCCAAGGGCAATGCCACTATCGAGCTATGAAGTTGTTTTAGTATTATTACTGTTATGTTTCTTTCTTTTCATTTAAGTACTCTGTCTGACCTATATGTGGTCTTATTGTATTGATGCATGGGCTAGGACCAATTTGATATACTCTTATTAGATGGTTATGAGATGAGACGACTATTTTGAGACTATGTTATATTCTATATATCCATGTGCAATATAAGTAGAAGACTAAGTAATCTTCCTATATGAAGGGTCTATGTATACTCGATATATATATATATACTATATGTATATAAAGGTCTATGTAAACCTCCGAGTAGAAGGAATGAAAAGATTTAAATTTTATGCTAAATTTGACCTATGAATGTAATGATGTAAGCTAAGAGGTATACATAGTCCTTAAAGAGGACGATGACGTCGGTTACGTTTAGGGGGTATTCCCGGATGTGACAATACAAAGGTGAGTAAACCTTGCGCTCTCCTTATCCATATATCGCTACTACTCATATCCCTACCAGTCAAAAATTTTCCGTAGCCGAGAATATAATTATTAATAAGCTCGGGATGGTCAATGAGTATACTCTCTTTTTATCCAGAGGTACAACACTACCGTCACTTCTTACAAAATAGATAGAATCATGCCAATAAACATGTGGACTAGTATAAGGTAAGTATATGAAACTATTGGTTCTCAGTTGGATTTCACGCCAAAAGCAAGATTGGTCTATTGAAAGTAGTTGAAATTTTTAGAACAAGTTTGAATTTCAACCAAGTTACTTATGTTTACAAATTTATATTGATCTGCATTAGGGTCATCAACCACTAGACCTGATTTTTCTAACTCATTTCTTGGAGTACTCGAATAATAAATCAATTAATGCTCTCCAGCAAAGTGATTAAAAACACAGTAAGACCTAATTCTCTCAGATTGAAAGAGAATCAGACCATTACATTAGACAAAAATCTCTACATCAAAGCATAACATCGTAACAGATTAAGTTATAGGGTTCAAAGAGATTTTTTTTTGTAATTCTGTTATTTATCTCCCATCATGTACCAAATAGATGAGTTGTGTAGAAGTGACTTTTTGGCGTACGAACAACGTGTTGGAAAATTCATGATGAGATATCCTACATTTAAAATTCTTGGATAGAAGTTTACAGTGAACAACAAACATCAAGGGACAGTGGGAGATGAACTTCATAACCATATCATCCGGCGATTTTACACTCGTTGATAGACAAATGTGTTCCTCTACTCTATTGTCGTTTCTCATTTCCTTAGTTCTTTCCTCTCTTTTTATAGTCTATTAAGCAAGACAAAAACTTTTTTCCATAAAACAAGTTGGTGTTAAATAGTATAAAAATTTATTAGGGAAATCTCCGAAGTGATTCGGTAGATTCACTTGAACAATCAATGAACTAGATATATGGACCTATAATAAGTTATATTCATTAAGAGATCAAAATAACAAATGATATATATTTTTCAAATAGGGTATTTATATAAGACAGTGGAATGAAAGGATTAGGAAGAAATTATAACAATATAAATTAAAATAAATGCCAACCTTTACTATCATATCATATATTTATATAAAAGAGAACCATAGGCCCGCCTACGTGGCACCACCAAAAGCAAGAATTTCCTTTTAAATTTATTTATTTCCAAAACTAGCCTTCCTCTTTGAATAAAAAGTTGTGACTTTTATGAAAAGTTATGACTTTACTGTAGAGTTGTGACTTTTATGAAAAAATGCGACTTTAATGAAGAATTGCAACTTAATTAAATGTTGCGACTTTCATGAAATGTTATGAACTTTCCAAAGGGTTGTAACTTTTCCAAACATTGGTAACCTTTGTGATAAGTCACAATAAAATTTTGTTGACACTACCCTTTATTGTCTATAAATAGTGGGATTTTCTCTCATTTTAAACAACAAAAATTCTAATCTTCCTCTTCTACATGCGCAAAATAAAATATTTGTGTACTTTTCTCCTAATGAGTAATTGAGGAACACCATTTTTTTTGCATCAATAAGTTTATGAATAAAATCGTCCATCCTGAGAGAATATAATTCTTGAAACCACTTGTATTGGAGGGGAATAAATTTCTTAAAGGGGACATTGTGCATTAAGTGGACTTGATTTTTTTTTTCTATTTCATTCTATCTATACATATCCTAGTGTGTTTTTTTACACTCAAAATTTTATGTTTATGATATTAATTGTTGTTTTTGAGTATATATTTTAAACTCTTTTGTTTATGTTTCTGCAAAGTTATTGTCTTTGGTTAGATTTAACATATACACATATCGTACGTATATTCATTATCCAAAAAATAATTATTGTACTCAATTCCAAGAATTCATGGGTTAATATTCTATATTAAATTCTATAACTTAAAAGCCTTACATATTTTCTATTTTTACATATATATGAAATTTCTCACATATCAATTGAAAAACTTCATTGTGCAAGTTCAAAAGTTATAATTGTTTTCATTTCAAGCGTAATTTATTTTTTAAATCTGTTAATATTTATGAATTTTCTCCTCAAACATATATCACAATTGTATAATCTATGAAACTTAAATGTTTCTTTTTATTAGGAAATGCCTCTGTATATACTTTCCTTTTAATGTTGATTAAAGAACCAAAAATTTATTATTTAGTGAATAATTCATTTAGTAGAGGTTCTTGAGTTATGTAATAACGAAAAATAATTAAATTCGCGTTGGAATATTGCTATTATTTTTTAAGAACCTATCTTCCCATTAATTTTAATGTATGGATATTCGAAAAAAACTATTTGCAAGTTCAATTCAATTATTATTTATGACTGCGCGAAGCACAGGCAAATTACCTAGATATGAATAAAGATCAAAGAAGAAAACCTATACAAGAAATCACAAATAAATGAAAAAATTTACAATTATGAATGAGGATAAAGAAAGAAATCAATAAAAATAAATGGCAATCTGTGCTTATCACGCACTGAGGGTAACCCTGGGCGTAAACACACGAAATAGGATCACGAGTGGACCCAAGTTAACCCTGAGCTTGCATATCATAAGCATACTAAAATTTTACTGAATACATTTAATATGGCGAATCTTAAACAATGATAACTATAAGTTGGGAATAACTAATACTTGTCGAAATATAAAAAAGACTATAAGTTTATTAAAAATGGAGGATTAAACTCAAAACTAAAAATAAATCTAGTACTTTTTCTAAAATGCCTCTAGCTAACTGAAGTTGCTGGTACATGCTCCATTTTAACTCTAGCAAAACTAAAAACTGAATTAAAAGATAAAAGTTCTTAGAAAGTTTATTGTCCTCAAAGTATGATGACTCACAACACAAGATGCTGAACTGCATATCGGGAAACAATATATGTGTAATTTGGATAATGAGTACCTGAACATACATCATGAAAGGATGTACGCACAGGTTGTGTAAGTACTTGGAATGTACTGAGATTGTATGATACAAAGTATAGCTCAATAAAATACATAATTGTACAAAGCATACTGAGTAATAATATAATTGGAATTGAATGTAAATACTAAAATATACTGAAGGCTAAGCTAAAACGCAATGACCAAGTACTAATCATGAACATAACATACTGAGATTGAATGCTAAAATATAACTGAAGACTTGGTCATACGCACTGTTTTCTGAATGTGGGAGATAGTATTAACCGACATAAAATCACGTGAGCTAAAACTGGTGTCCGATGTTTACACCCCATCGAGAGGACCCTATATCTTTTGATAGTTGTATAATGGCATGAATGGTGTGATCAGTAAAGTTGATGGCCGACATAGGGGATTTTTAAACCTACAGGGGCACGTAGTATTTGTACTATGAGGGTAACTAACCCTAGTCCAATTCAATATTAAGCCTACTCCAAACTAGAATGTGCAGAATACAACATATCTGAAATAAACTGGATAGCTTAATATTCTGACATTCTAACTGAAAATGCAACATTAAGTACTGATAATAAAACATTTGAAAAATGATACATGTATATTTGTATAAGTGACCTAGCAAGTAATTCATTAACTAAATGAATCTACACAACTATGGTTCTCAATTTCATTGAAGGATTAAGCAATATGGTTTTGAAAACATAACATCTTGATAAGGAATACTCTAGAAGCTAATTTACAACAATTATATGAAGTTCTAATAAGCCTAAGTCTAAACATGACAGAGAATCAAGAATCTTACTTAATTATAGGGAGCTAATGGGTAAAAGGAACCCTTTAATTAAATTCTATATACCAAGTGACAAAATTTACAGTGAAATCCTTCGATTTAGGGTCTAAAATTTTGAAGAACATTGTTTCTTGTCCATGGGAGTTTTGGTCGACTTTTCCTCTTCTTTTTGCAACAAGTTGGACTATTTTAGGTGAATGATGGTTCTAGGTAAGTCTGCATGTGTTATAAGGCTTAGACTAAGTAAAACGACCTACTTTAGGCATAAACCAATGAAGTTTATGTGCCAAACGGATGGAAAAAGGAGCTAAATTACCCTAACTTTAAAAGTGTTGAAAGCATCCCACGGATGGAGCTACCAGCCAAAGGTCGAACTACCAACAATATGTAGGGTCGTCGGGTAAGTGTTTCCTACCAGGCTTCACTAAAACGAGCATAACTTTTTACTCGACAATACGATTTTAAATATTCAGTGACTTATGATAGACAATTCAATTTTCTATCATTTCGTATGTCAAGGGCCACCTAATTCCTTTTGTGTTAAATGTTATGACCATCTGAAATTGACCCAACAGAAATTTCCCTCTAACTGGTTGTTGATGCTCACCTACGGTCCGTATGTCCAACCACGGACAGTATTGGCAGCCGTGGTTGGGACCATTGACCATAAATATTTGGTCCTCAATGACGAACCCCGCCTACAGACCACGGACCATCGATAGATTCTGTTGTTCTTGCACTAGGTCTGGAAAGCTGCATTTTCTATTCTCTCAAATCAGAAGTGTTACAATATCTTCCCCTTGGCAACATTCGTCCTCGAATGAAGTTTAGACAAGGTGTGTGTGGAGGGAAAAAGTTGCAATCCCTATCAGTCAGTACTAAAAACGGATATCTAACTAAATCGATATCTAATGAGATGCAAATATGTTGAAGTTGAATGAACAACTTAAGGAACAAGATATAAAGACTAAATTGACGCAACAGTAAACTGATATACTGGAGAGGAAACTATTATCTCAAGATCACGGGACTTAAGATCACAATGACTCCAAGCTAACCTTGATGGAATATGATAAGCATTCTTAAATAAACTAAAGTAAAGAAACACTGTGCGGAAGCTAAATGACTATGGAAAGTAAAATAACTGGAATACCCATATACTATTTGACTAAATAAAATTGAGAGTTTGAATAAAAATGAGTAATTAAACTCTCAGACTTAAGTAGAATCTAACTATGTCTGAAATAAAGCCTCTACAGACTATAAATATTGGGACATGTCTCAACTAAGTCTAACAAATTTGAAACTAAAGCTACAAGGAAGAAAGATAATCATGTCACTATCCCTCGAAGAATGAGTACTCACCACAGATGTTGCTGAAGTGAAGATCTCGAACCAATCTGTGCATGAACTAGATGCTGAGTATCTGAAGCTCCATCATGATAAGATGTAGCACAGAGTATGCGTCAGTACTTGAAAGGTACTGAGCATGCAGGATAGAGTAACGATGAATAATAACATAATTGAACAAGTAATAAAGCAATAATATGAGATGAACATAATAAGGATACTAAACATATTGTATATCACTAAACTCAATGCAATGACTGAGTTATAACATACTAAGACTGAAATCTAAACTATGATGATAACTTGATCAATGGTATAGGGTCTAACTAAAGTGTGAGATCTACTAATAACCGATATAAAACTACATGAGCTAAATATGGAGTCTGATGTATACTCCCCATCGAGAGGACCCAATATACCCCTGAAGAGGTATAAGGGGCATGCTAGCGTGATTACTAAAATTATTCCCAGAGAGGAGACTTACAACCTATGCGGCACGCAGTTCGGGGACTTAAAGGTGACTGATCCTAGTCCACTCAGTACTAAGTTTCTCCCGATTAATTAAGTAATTAACAGATTATGACTGATGTTTTGTGATACTGGATAGTTCAAAGTACTGACTTGCAAACTAAGAATACAACATTAATATACTAATAATAATGTTATTGAATACTGAAGCATTTTAATATAAATAACTGAATTTACCGACCTAGCATGTGTAATTGATGAACTAAAACAACTACATAGCTAGAGTTCTGAATTTATGCATGGATCTGGGAAAAAGCAATACTACAACATGATAATATGATTTTAATCATTCAAACAGCTAAAACCCAACAATTTATAACGTTCAAGAAACCTCAAGTTTAGAATATATTAAGGGAATCAAGATTCTGTCATACACCATTTAACTTAATGGGTAAAAAGAACCAACTAGTAAAATCCCACAATCGAGTAAAGAATTCCATAGAGAAATCTTTCGAATTCGGGCTGGAGCTGATTAAGACTTGATGCGTTCTTAGGAAGGGTTTGGTCACCTTTTTCTCCTCTTTATACTCTTATTTTCTATGATTTGGTGAATGATCTAACTTAGGTAAGTTCTAGTTATGTTTCAAGGATAAAACTAACAAAAACTATTTAGTTTAGGGTTAAACGACGTAGTTTAGGGGTCCAACGCATAAAGTAAAGAAAACAAGGTGAAAATGGAAACTTCTTTCTAACTAAACTAACTACCAAGAACACACAAATACGCTTACAATGCAAGTACAAACTGAAGGAACATGAGACTAAGACTGAATTTACGTATGAATGACTGATAAATTGGAGAGGAGCAATGACCTCAAGCTTGAATATAACCGGAATGAAAGAGGTTAGGAACTTGGCCTTCATGTCTTCTTCGTCTTCCCAAGTAGCTCCCTCTATGGACTGACTCATCCAAAAGACCTTGACTAAAGAAACTTCTTTGTTATTCAACCTTCGAACCTAATGATAAATAATCTTAACTAGTACCTCTTCATAAGTTACACTATACTTCACCGGTACACTCTCTCAAGGCACAATAGACGTTGGGTTACCCACACATTTCTTTAATCAATGAAATGTAAAAAACTGGATGCACTGCTTCTAGTTATGTTGACGATTCTAACTCAATAGACACTTTACCAACCCTTTTCAAGATCTTGTAAGGGCCTACATATCTAGGAACACGCTTCTCTTTCTTGATGAATTTAATCACCCCTTTCAAAGGCTACACTTTTGGGAAAACCCAATCATCAACTCTTAACTCTAGTTCCCTTCTGGGTTGTCATAAGTCTATCTCTAATGAGTTGAACTTTCTCCATAGCATCATGAACTTAATCTGGCCCTATTAAATTTGTTTCACCTACTTCAAACCATCAAATTAGTTACCTACAATTACGACAATACAATGCCTCATTAGGGGCCATATGAATGTTTAAATGGTAAAAATAACTGTAGGCGAGCTGTATAACAGGAAGATGATCATCCTAACTACCCTTGAAATCAATCACATAAGTTGTCAAAATGTCCTCTAAGGTCTAAATGGAACGATCTTCCTGTCCAACTGTCTGCGGATTAAATGTTCTGCTAAGATTGTCCTGAGTAGCAAGACCTTTCTGAAATGATTTCAAAAAAAGAGAGGTAAACAGAGGACCTCAATTTGATATTATAGACAAAAAAAAACCATGTAACCTGACTAGCTCATTAATGTAAAGCTTCGCGTAGTCCATTGTCGAATCTGTAGTCTTGACAACCAAAAAGTGTGTAGACTTTGTAAGTCTATCAACAATTACTCAAATTGAGTCATGTTGTCTACGAGTACGAGGCAAACCTTTGATGATGTTCAAATTGATCACTTCGAACTTCCAAGTAGGAATTTTGATCTCTTGAGTCAGAACTTCTGGTTTATGTTGTTCAACCTTCACTTATTTACAATTAGGGCACTTAGCCAAAAAAATCCTCTATATAATTTTTCATACAATTCCACCAAAAGACTTCCTGGAGATCCTGCAACATCATAGTGGAGCCTGGATTAATAAAACAATTGTCGTTATGGGCTTCTGCAAGAATCTGATGTCTCAACTCACCCACCTTAGGAACACATAATTGACCCTGATAACGAAGTACACCATCTCCCCATTTGGAGAAAAGCGCAACTCTCTGTTGATGAACTGCACCTTTAAGTTAAAGCAATATTAGATCGCTGTCTTTATTTTTCTTTACCTCAACTACCAATAAAGATTATGACCCATTTTGAACTGTTACACCACTATGTAATATGCTTATAAGACGAACTCCTATGAGAGCAAGTGTTGGTCCTTCATTTGATCCTCTACATGTGCCACACAACCCATTGATAGTCCGCTAAGAGCATCTCCTACTACCTTGGCCTTACAGGGATGGTAATAAACACTTATCTCATAATGTTCGAGGAACTTAAGCCACATTCTCTAGAAAAGATTCAACTCTTTCAGGGTGAACATATACTGAAGGCTCTTATAGTTTGTGAAAAAATCTATGTGAACACCATACAAGTAATGTCACCAAATCTTAAGTGCATATACCACTTCTGCAAGCTCTAGGTCATGAGTGGGATAGTTCTTCTCATGTACCTTAAGATGTCAAGAAGCATATTCTATAACATTACCTCCTTTGATTATCAAACAACCTACGCCGACTCTAGTTGTATCACAATATATAAAATAATCGTCTGAACACTCTAGTTGAGTAAAAAAAAAAGAGTTGCAGTCAACTTAATTTTTAGTTTTACAAAGATTTTCTCATAATCATCTCATCACTGAAACTTAACCTTTTCTAAGTCAACTTAGTCAATGAATAGGCTATGGATGAAAATTATTCCACGAACCTTTTGTAATATCCAGCCAACCCCAAGAAACTGATGATATCATTAGGAGAGGTTGATCTAGGCAATTGTTTCACTGAATCTATCTTCTGAGAGTCCACTTGGTTCCCTTCACTAGACATAATATGCCAAAGGAAAGCGGCAAACTTCAACCAAAACACACATTTACTAAACATAGTGACTAACTGGCTTGAACACTTTATTCGTCAAGTCCAACAAAGTTGCAGGAGCATTCGTTAATCCGAATGACATAGCTACAAAATCATAATGATCATACTGAGTTTTAAAGGATGTCTTTGGAATGTCACTATTTCTGACACTGAGTTAATGATAACCAAATAAGAGGTTTATCTTTGAAAAATGGCAAGCATCCTGAAGTTGGTTAAACAAGTCATAAATCCTCTGGATGGAGTACTTATTCTTGCCTGTGGATTTATTGAACAACTTATAGTCGTGCACATTCTGAGACAACCACATTTCTTCTTTATGAACATTATTGGTGCACCCCAAGGAGAAATACCAGGTTCGATAAAATCCCTTATCTAAAAGGTCTTTAAACTTCTCCTTCGATTCCTGAAGCTCAGCACGAGCCATTATATAAGGAGGAATAGAGATAGGCTGGGTATTTTGATCGAGAACCATTCCAAAATTTGAAAACTATAAATACTAGTTTTTGTTTTTTAGTTAGAGAGTCCGAACATTATTCTAGTTTTTAGACTTTAAACTTTAATATATTAATATTTTTTCTCATGTTTGATGGTTTTTTTGGAAGACTTGAAGAAGGAAGGATTTCATCTTCACAAAATTGGAAGTGTGTCTTGTCAATTCTTTTTCCTTTGCTTAAGTAAAAACTAATCTTCTTATGACCATTTGATATCAATATCAGTAAATTTATAATTTCTTATTTCTTAATGTGTGGCTAAAACCCCATTCTTGGGGTGTGAATTAGCAAACATGAGTTAATATTATTGTTTTATCTTGCTTGCTGATAGATTAGATGTAGTTTAACGGTAATTTCTTCTAGTGGTTGTAGTTTAATATAAGGGATTTGTAGTTGCAAATACAAGTTCACCCATGTGTTTTTGACTTGTTCGAGAGAGAGGTCGCGAAACCAAGACCACTAGATTGATGACCTAAGTAGTAGGTCGACATGAGGTTCAGCCCGAGAGGGTGACCCCTAGTCCCATATCCTAAGACTTAACTCGAGATAGTGAGTGGGGTAAGCCGTAGGCTGGACATCATGCGGTAAATGGGTATCCGAAACGAATCAATTTGAAACAGGGTAAGTTGCTCGAGAGAGAACTTATTACAATTTAAAGCTTAGCCTAGTCACTATTTTTCTTCAAATTTTCTATCAAAATTATGTTCCCAATAATCTACATTAACTTGTATTGCGGTCACATCCCAAGAATTGCCCCATCATATATACTTGCTCTTTCCTTTAACTTCTACTATTTTCATTAGTTTTGAAAAACACCGAATTTGATATATGACAAATTTCTAATTAGCTACATACACTTAAAACCGCTACATTGGGAC
The DNA here is from genome assembly GCA_016801875.1 of Solanum sitiens. NCBI lineage: Eukaryota > Viridiplantae > Streptophyta > Magnoliopsida > Solanales > Solanaceae > Solanum > Solanum sitiens. The sequence goes on along the minus strand of JABWTJ010000187.1, from coordinate 453,739 downwards.
ACGACCCTAGCCCTCTGATGGGTTGCTATATTATCGATTATCATAGACACTCGAACCCTAGTTAGTGTCATTGGTCACAATAAGCATCAAACTGGTGCCGCTGCCAGGGAGTGGTGTTACGTGAAACTGTAGTTTAGTAGAGTTTTCATTTTCTTTAGCTGTAGTTTTACGGACCTTACTTTTTGTTTTGCTTTGTCAAGTTGTGCTTTAAAGCAGATTGTAAGTAAATTGAGTACATACCTACGAACTAATAGGGTCCCCCCTAGTAGTGGTAATGAGGGTCAGAAATCGTATACTAACCTTCGAGCATATGGAGGGGGAACAAATATATAAATCGTGGGCAAGGTTCAAAGGGATAATAGATCAAGGCTCAAATCATGGCATTCCTAATATGGTCCTTCTAGACTGATTCTACAGAATCCTCTATGCACAAAACAAACAGTTGCTTGACCAACTAATCCCAGTAGAGATTGCACAACTGCCCTATTTGATGTATGCTCAATTGTTAGGCGACATGGCTTAAGCTGAGCGATAAATGGAGAAAGATGTTATGCTGGCCACACTGAGGACACATGTGGATGGATTTGCAAAAAGGGTGATAATGATTGAATCTCACTGCAAGAAAAAGGATAAGTGTACTCCTCTTTGTGAAAGAAAGAGTCATAGGGAAAAGGAGGTGGAGCACATTGAGGGAATGCTCTCAACCATTCTAATCAATTTTAGTGAGCATTATAGAGAGTTGAAAGAACTAAAAGAGGACACTAGAGTGAATAAAGCGTATCGTTTGGTCTCACTCCAAAGTTGTCCAACAACTAAAAAAGCTTGTGGAACAAGCATTACCTTATGTTCGCGCACATGAAGATCAGGGGTTACCTAACATGATATGGGTTGCCCCAAATATGAAGGTTAAAACATTGATTTACATCATGACATGACATTAACTAAGGTGTTGTTTGGGAGGCAACCCAAAACCCCTTATTATCTTATATTTGTGTATCGTTCAAGTAATGATATGTTATTTTTACATATTAAAGTGTCCAAAGTGCTCTAAAGTTGCAGAATCGCAAGAAACAAAAAAGTTCGATGAGTCGCCGAAGAATCTGACGTTCAACTTTAGTCCGCCATATGACTCAAGAAATCTTCAAAATATGGAGCGTGTAAAACTCGGTGAATTCAAGAATGCTTCGTCGGCGACCCCTATAGTTACTGCCGTTTGAACATCCAGATTTGATGAGAATTCCTGTAAAACATGGCAAAGTAAAAAATATTTTGACAATCTGCCGAACAACTCAAAAGTAAAAATGTTGTCGCCGAAAAGGAATGGACTGGACAAGTTGCAGGCCATTATGCAAAATGGTGGCTAATGAATAATTCAAGAATGTGGGTTGAAGATAGGCACATTGGGTTGCTGAGAGAAGTTGTATAAGAGTTTTGATTCACTAAGAAGTTCGCCTAACGTCCCAACCTCATGTTCAACCTAATGCTACATTTGTTAAAGGACTCAAACTCAAAAGTAGATTCTTTAGCGTGATCATTCTCTAGCCCTATATCTACCTTTCGTTAATTTGACCCCTAGATTTTTGTTATTTATTTGAGGTGAAATCTCTTTGATTTTGGTAGTGTGAGACAAACTTTTGTGTGCTCATTAATACTTTCCTTTTTTTGCATATATTTGGGTTGTCTTTTTTAAATTGTGTTTTATACTTCTTGTGCAACTGTTCGAGCTTATGGATCCCTTGTTTTATTTTAATTGCAAAATAACCCTTACAAAGAAAATTTTGCCACCGGTTGTGTTGAAAATTGATGTTCTCGTGAAAATTTAAGTACTGGTTTGAATCAATACCAATGACTTGAATAGTGCTCTTAATTGAACAAACATGAATGTGCGGCTACGACGAGATAAAATGAAGTTGCATAGACAATGTTTAAACTCTTTGCATCTCGTTGTGATTACCTATGTATCAAATTGATTCTTTTGTGATGACCGTTGCACACTAGCAAAAGTTTGTAGTCTTGTTTGACTTAAGTATCGATGCCTAATGTGATAAAGCTTATTATGAATCATGCATGAATAAACCTTGAATTTGTGCTGTTAGTCAAGTCAATTAAGTAATGCTTTCTCTTGAAATGATCTTAGGCGCTTTTGAAGACTGTGAGACAATTCAACATATACCTTTCTTGTGACCCACCCTATGAGTGAGTGAACCTCTCTTGAACACTCCTTGAACTTTACCTTTCTTTGGAAGAAACTTGTTAGAACATAGACCTTTATTCATCCACTACCTATAATCCTTGTGACTGATGGTTTAGTGAATAGCAAACTTAACCCAAAATCATAAGTTGTGTATGGTCAAAAGGAAAAGCGAAAGTCAAGAAGTGCAAGAAAATTCTCCCTCAAAGCATGATATTGCAAAAGAATGGAAACAAGAAAAAGAAAAGTAAAAGAAAAGGTTGTATAATAAAAGTAAAAAAGACATTTGGGTTTCCAAGTCATCCATGGACGTGAATAATAGGATAACTTAGAAGAACTAGAAGAAAAATTAATACAAGAAAGTGAAAAAAAGGAACTATTATGAGAACCACAATCATGAGAATTTTTAGTCACTAAGCCTAAATTACCATAACTTTGCGCAGCCCCTTTACAAGCCTGAAAAAGACCTCTTTGATCTTGAGAAAGCGGAAACAAATGTTGACTGGAAAATAATCACTACAATAAAATCTCAAATTACCAAATTTTTTTACTAACAACATAAGTTGGTTAGTATTCCACAAACAAATTACCAACATATTTCTAACTTACTTATATCTTGAAACTTAACACAAAATTATAATAAATTACCAATGAAAATCTGACAAACTAAATATTTTAGTTGGTAAACACTGTGGAAAAAATGGTGCAAAATTTAGCAACATTCTATCAATGGATTACCAACTAAAATATTACTAATGCACACCTTTTGTTGGTAATATTACCAATGAAGTATATATCGGTTGGTAAATATGACAAAAAAATTGTTTATATAATTTATTAAACTATTACCAATGAATTATTAACCAAACAGTTACTAACGGTAACATTGTGTTGCTAACTTTACCAACCAAATATAAATATGTTGGTAAATTCGTAACAAATTTTATTTGTTGATAAACTTGTCAACCGATATCCAATTAGTTTGAATTTTTGCCGACAAATAAAGATTGTTGTTAGTAAATCACTAACATCATTAAAATAGTTGATAATATACTAACTGATCATTAATCGATTAGTAAAATTTATTAACATATTAATTATTAGTTGGCAATATTACATATGAAGTTTAGTTGAATAGTAATTATTATCAACTGTTATAAAATTTATTGATAAATTATTAACCACTAACTTATATTTGAATAATTGACAAATTTACCAATTGAATTTAAATTTTTTTGGTAAATAGTGTCTAGTGTTCACACTTTCATATTCAGTTTGTGTCGTTAGGCATTTCACTTTTAAATTTATGTGAAAACTTGACTTTGATCAATCTTTTTGGTAAACATGCTTTGATTAGAAACCTGTTAGTTTCATTAGCTTCGAAAGATTATTTTTTATCTAACAGGAAGGTTGGTTCATGTTTTGAGGCTTTCATTTTTTTTCGTTTGTGCCGTTAGGTGTTTTAGATCTTATGTTTTGTCTAAAATTTGAATTTGGTCAATTCTTTTGTGAACGCGCTCAGATGAGAATTTCGTCAGCATAATTGACTCCAAATGTCATTTTTTATAAAAAAGGATGGTTGGTTTTGGTTTTGAGGATTTAATTTTTATTGTGTCCCATTAGGTGTTTTCACTTATAAATTTTGGCCAAAATTTAATTTCGGTTAATACATTTGATAAACTTGCTAAGATGAGAATTTTGTTAGTGCAATTAGATGCGGTAGGTTATTTTTGATGTGATAATATAGAGGGTTCAAATTTTGAGACTTCCGTTTTTAGTTAGTGTAGTTAGGCATTTTAACTTTAATATTTTGACAAAAATTTCACCTTAGTCAATATTTTTGGTAATAATGCTCGAATTGATATTGTGTCACCACAGTTAGCATATAAGTTCAGCTTTGGTCTAATAGGATTGTTGCTTTGGGGTTTGATATGATTATTTTAAGTTTGTATCATTAAGCGTTTTAACTTTTAACTTTTGGCTAAAACATAAATTAGGTCAAATTTTTGGGGAAACATGGTCAAATATGAATTTCTTAAGCGAGGTTAGCTTTGGAAGGTCAATATTCGTCTTATAGGATGGTTGGTTTGGATTTTGAGGTTTTCATATTTAGTTTCTACCTTAGTTAGGCGTTTTAACTTTTAACTTTTGGCCAAAATTAAAATTTGCTTAACATTTTTGGTGAACGTGCTCTGATGAGAATTTCGTCAGTGCGATTAGCTTTGAAAGGTCATTTTTATATCTAATAGGATGGTTGGTTCAGGTTTTGAGACTTCATTTTCAGTTTGTACTGTTAGACGTTTGAACTTTTATGTTCTGGCAAAAAATTAAATTAGTCAATATCTTTTATAATCGTGCAGAATTAAAAAATTTTAAATAATGATATGTGTCATATCGATATTAATTTAACTTGTTATAACATATTTGACATTCTTTCATTGAAATATTATTTATAAAATTGATATTAATATTTCCGATTTATATTTGTGCTCTTAGATTTTTAAATGCAATAAATTAAAAAATATTTACTATTGAATAGTCATTGAGTTAATAATATTTTGAACATATTGTCAATCAATTACTAACCTATCATTGAACTTGGATGATATATTACCAACAAACTAACAATTAATAAGTAAATTTATTAGAAAAATAAATAATCATACTAAGATATTTAAAATTAATCAGCAACAAGGGTTGTGGTGTAGTGTTAATTACTCCTTCATCTTTATTCAAGACCTCTCGTGTTTGATTCCCCTTGGGTATGGACTTTCCCTTGTAAGGGAACCCTTTTCTTTAGCCCCAATGTTGTTCCGGTGATTTAGTCGGGCTCCAATATGGGTAGAGGACACCGGATGAAAAACCAAAAAAAAAAAAGTATTTAAAATTTATTGGTAAATTACCAATATAAATTTTCTATTACTAAAATTACCAATCTACGAAATCGAATAATGAAGAAAAAAATTTACTAACTCTTTTTAAATTCGTTAGTAAAGGTACTAACGATATACTAACCAAAATTAGTTGGTGAATTTACCAACGGAAAATTTCAGGCCATGTTTAAAAATTTTGTGACAACATTTTTGGGTTTTTACCAACTAATATTTTTTTGGTAAGCTTACCAACAAACTAAAATCGGTTTGTAATTTTTACCGACAAATTATTTAGCAACAGATTAATATAAGTTGGTATTTGGTTGGTAATTCAATTTGCCAACAAAAATATTTGTTGGTAAATTGATCAAATTGGTCGGATAAATCTTAAAACTACAAATACTAGGTTTAGTTGTTAATTAGAGTGCTCGAACATTATTCTAGTTTTTAGACTTTAAGCTTTAGTTTTTTCATATTTTCTCTTAGGTTTGAAGAGTGTTATTGGAATACTTGAAGAAGTTAGGATTTCATCTTCATGTATTGGAATTGGGTCTTCTCAATTCTTCTTCCTTTTCTTAAATCAATACTTATGTTATTATACCTATTAGATTTCAACGTCATTAAAGGTATAATTTCATATTTCTTTGTGTTGCTAAAAACCCCATTCTTGGGGTCTGATTTAGCAAAGATGAGTTGATATTATTGTTGGGTCTTGCTTGTTGATAGCTTAGAAGTAGTTCAATGTTGATTTCGTCTAGTGGTTGTGGTTTTATCTAATGGATTTGTGGTTGCAAATACCAGTTCATCCATGTGTTTTCGGCTTGCGAGAGAGAGAGGCCGTGAAACCAAGACCGCTAGATATCGGACTAAGTAGTGGGTCGGCATGAGGTTCATCCCGAAAGGGTGAACCCTAGTCTCATATCCTAACAATCAGTTCAAGAGAGTGAGTGGGTTAAGGCATATGCTGGACTACATAGGCAAATGGGTGTCTGAGAGGAACCCATTTGAAACGGGGTAAGTTTCTCGAGAGAGAACTTATTTCCAATTAAAGCTTAGCGTCCTTAGCTCTTTAGACATAATATTCTCATAGAAGGAAGTACATAGAAATGTCCACAAAAGTCTATTACAATAAGAAAGAACATAAAGTGGTATCAAGTTCTTGTTCTCAGATCTTGGGGACCTACCACAAGTCTTGGAGAAGTCGAGTCCATCTATTCTTCAAATTAGAGAGTGGAAGTCTTAGACGGAACCTACACTCATAAGAAGTAGAAGGTAAAGAGGGGTTAGCACATAATGTGTACGAAGTATGGAAATATGCATAATACCTTAAAACATGGAAAAAGGACATTTTATTGAAAGATATGCATTTATGAGGTCTTGAAACCAATTTGCATCCTCAACATGAAATAAAAGCCAATATCACAATTATGTTCACAATAAAGTAAAGACATGACCTTAGCAACCCTTAAGGTTCACTTCGTGCAATGCATGGTTGACATCCCATAATACCAACCTTACAAAGCATCCCTTAGGAACTACCTTTGTCAAACATATTACCTTTATACCTCATCACATACAATAATAAGTAGAGAATTAGTTATCTATAATAATTGAATATAAAGACAATTAATTCACAGTAACCATCCATCCAATTTACATGCATTCATGCCATAACATAATATAATGGAGCCATCTACAACATCCTACCAAGTCTAGTGCAATAAACAAGTGGAGTCCCATACCCCCACTCCAGTTAGCCAACTTACTAAGAATCTATAGAGTAGTTCATACGTCATTAATTATTTCTTTATCTAGGGAAGAATAACCATAACCGACATAGACCATCAGAGCTACATGGATAACGGTTTCTAAACCCCACACAGAAAATAGTTATTCTACTCTCCTAAGGTAGAAATAAGTATATAGCTATAAGGTTGAGCCACTAGCTGATTCCTATGTGGGCACATAGTTATGGGATAGGGAGATTGCTTCTATAAAATCTATCACTTGCATTCAAGGAGGAGTCCACATGTCATGAGTTCACTAAGATGACCAACCTTTTGCATTAACATGATGGTATTTTCCTTATTGTCCATATCCACTCGGTGCTTAGTATTTTTTCCCAAATTACTAAGTTTAGTCTTTCAATTGTATCTACATGTGCGAACGATTTTTTTAAGACCCCCAAAATAAGTTAGGGTGTCTATAACCTAACATGTTCTTCATAAGTTTCTAAGGTCCTAAAATGACTTATATATTGGTATTGAGGCAGTGTGTAAAGTTTCAGGTGATTTGGAAGTCAAACATCAAGGGACGACCAAGACATTCGACGACTAGTCACCTATGTGCCTCATGTGTCTATACGTGCTTATATTTTTATTTAATGAGATTATGAAGTCTTAAAATGAGTTATAATTATGTTTATAGGCAGTATGTGGATTTTCGTGAAGTTAGGAGGTCAAACGTCCAAGAACGTCGAAGACGTTTGAAAGTTAGCCCTTGAAACGTTCAAGAATGTCTTGATGGGGCCTAGCATGTTTGGACGTGTTTTATGTGTGCATTTTGGGTGAAACTTGTATGAAAGGTCCTTGACTTGTCAATGTAAATATTTACATTGGAAACTTCTGGGTACGACTTCTCAAGGGCCCCGCAAAAGGGCCCACAAAAAGGACCCAATACACGTCCCGTTGGTTGAATGACGCCCCGTCGATGGGGAGGCATCGATGGTCACTTATCCTGGTGAAGGCTTGACCACATGACAGCCTCAGACCCAATCGACGGAGGGCACAGAACGGCCCGTCGATGGACCAACGCCCAGTCGATTGGGTCTGTCGATGCAGGCTGGTGCAACTGCTGCCTGTGCACTGCCCACTTAAGGGGTGAATGGGAAATTCACCCACGTCCTAACATGACTCTAATTGATTTATTTACCTATTTTTAGGTGTATATAAGTAATCTAAAACGTGACCAACCTCCCAATCCCATGCTCACCAAATAAACCTTCCCTCCAAAACCAATTCTCCCTAGAAACCTCCATTGTTGTTGAAGCTCAAGAACAGCTTGTAGATTGGATTCTCATGGGTTCTTCATCAATTTTTAGAGTTTTTCAACTAGACAAAGGTATGATGATCCTTCATCTCTAAGTAACCATTCACTTGGAGAGTTCTTCTCAAAGTTTTCAAAAAGATTTCATGATCAAACTTTCAATCTTTCAGTCTAGCCATGGGTTCCTTCTCAAAACGTTTTTAATGGATTAATCATGACGAATTGATTTTAATGTATTGATTTTAAAGTGATTTTAATCTAATTGCATTATCATCCCATGTCCCTTCCAAAAATTGATTTATCCCTTGTATGGGGATTGTGATCATGACTTGTTAATGGTTGAATTGCGCTTCTCTTACGTTGAATTGTTTATATCTACTATTATTTACGTGAATTAATGATGATTTGATGTTGAAAGATCTATGAGGATCAATGTATCAAGATTTGAACGTGCCTAGTTTAGATTTCTAGGAGTTCATTGTCTGTTTAATGGTTGAATGTTGAATTCGATTTCGCAAAGATGATTGTAGCTACTGTTTTAGGTTATATCATGTTTGAATTATGGATATGAATATCGTATGATCAAAGTAAATAAGGCTTATATGAATTGATCTAGGTTCTTCTAGTCTATCAAGTGGTAACTGGTGATCTTGACGTTAGGTTGGTTGTCTAGTATCTCTATTATATGGTAATTGGTTCATGATGTCGTATAGGGTCAATTGTATCTTATATACTGCCTATAATAGGTTATAATGATGAAATATGTGTTATTATCCAATGTGGATTGATGCTTGAAGACTTGATCCTTAATTCCTCTCTATTGAAATCCCATGATGTTCACTGTAATCTTGACCTCATGGCAAATTGTAGTAGGATTTTGTCTAAGCCATGGTATATTTAACTACTGCCATTCTGTTTATTATTGATTAATTGTGAGCATCACTAATGTACAATAAAAGTGACAAATAATTGATAAGAGATCAACTTCCCTTCAGAGTCTGTAAATTCATAATGCCATGAACATAATGTGATCTCAATTTAGGGTAGATGAAGCATGATTTAGTCTTGATTATTCTGTCTTTGGGTTGGTTTTATTGATATATTATGAATGATAATCATGGTAATCACGTTAAAGAACATTATCAAGGGATTTATAAGTCTCTACTTTCTGGTATACATGTGAGGCCTAGTATTATGTTATAGTATGACCTTGTAGCGACTTGTACATGGTTTCTTTTATGATCATGATATTTTAGATACTATCCTATACTTGAATTATTGATGAACGAGTAGTAATGGTCAATGATGACCAAAGTTGAAAGGATTGGTAAGAATTGCTCTACTCTTCTACTTCTCTACTTCTTTATAGTAATGTTGATGAAGCCTTGTATGGAATTGTATGGTATGGTCCACTTATGGAGGCGGTGTTTACTTTATTGTCATTATATATGTGTCGACCATGGCCTTGAAGGGGAAAATTGATGAATATATGAATGAGTGGTTATGATGATCACCTTATGTGTAACTTATGCCTAGTCTTCTACTTCAGTTGTGAATCTAGGTTATGTTACTATTGTTATGAGCATGTAAATGTTTGTGTTAAGATCATGTGTAGGTGCTGCCATTAATGAATTAGTAAGGATGGATGACACCTACCCATATACCCTTATATTAATGTGTGAATAGCTAAAGTTAGGAGTCTTGAATGTAATGTGAAGATTGTCTTGCCTCCTATGCTAAATGGTGTTGTGTGGTCTATGTTTTGTTGTGCATTATGGTCTTAAAAGGGTGGATGCCTCAAGATGTTATGGATAGACATTATGTGATCATGTTGACCAATGTACACAGACTCACACATTATTCATGCTTAAAAGTAGTATATGTCATGGTGTCTAAATGAAAGGTAGTTATCATATTCACTAGTGTCTACTACTATGCATGTTAAGATTATGCCTATAAAAGTATGATATGTGTTTTGTTAACTAGGATGACGTGATAGGTGTACTAGTATGGACAAGGGTATAGGACTTTGCCTATGCATTTCACATGTGTGCCTTGATAGGATAGTTTCTAGTTTTGTTTTCTATGTACATGAAAATGAATGTATGGGCTTATTATGAATATGACTTATATGATATGGTGAAGTATGAATGTGCATAGTGTCTTAGTGGGTTTATATGGAAGGATTGCTCATATAGTTATACCTATAGACTTATGCATTGATGTATGAACATGTGTGACATTTATGTGTTAAGTGAAAGGTTTTATCATATATAAGTATATACACACACATGAATGATGATCTAGTCAATAGAGGATCCTTAAAGGTGTGCTGAAGTGTTGTCTAAACTAGATAGTGCTAATAATATATGCTATGTCCATGTGAAAGGATTTACTCACATGATGTAGGTTGATGAACTTTCATCTATGACCTATGAGCTAACCATATGAGCGGATGACTCTCCTAAGACTATATTTTATAAAGTAATGTTTATGAATGCTTTTAACAAAGGGAACTTAGCTTAGCACCGAGTGAACTTGAATATGAGTGTTTGTCCCTTCCCAATGTAGGAAGGAAGGTCGACCATAATTCTCATGAGGTGGATAACCACAATGCCTCAATAGGCATAAATAGGGTTTCCATAAGTGAATAACCATAATGCCCCATCTTGGCATAAAGAGGTTTTTCACATGTACCTCCAAGTTCCATAACTATTCTTGCCACATAGGATCTAGCAAGTTAATTTACTTAGTATGATAGCATGTGTTAATGTTCTACCTTGGCTAGGTAAGAACACCTTCCATTGGTGTAAGGCTCTACAACACCAAATTCTATATTTAGCACCCATGGTCTTACTGTCGGTTAAGACTTTAGTTTCCCTAAAGTAAAATGGACAATGGAAGTAAATGACTAGGAGCCTAACTAGGATGACTTAAGGGAGGTTACTTAGGATAGGTGGAAGTATTGAACCCATCTAGACATTGCACAAGTAGGTCCTTAGGAAGTTCTAGGAAGGTTTTCTAAAGTGTATGATTATTATTATGTCTTTATGCATGGCATGGTAGTATTTGTCTATTTGTCATGAAAATGTGCATGGTATGAGTCTATGTGATGTGGTCTTATTCTTATATGCACTATGTGAGTCTTAATGACTATATGACGAAGGTTGTTGACATAAATAAATTTGTCTTCACTTAATATGTTGATGTATGAATTGAAATTTAAGGTTGGTGGTCTCATGATGGGTTTACTAAGTATAAGTGAGGTTATGGGGATTCACATGTACATTGCATTAGTAGACTAAGATTGGGGTCATGAACAAGGTCTTATAATGATGAATATGAAAAGAAGTAAAAATATGTGTAAATGGATGTAACTTACTGTAAAACCAACAAGCCTTGACTTAAATGTGTCTATGATGTATTATGATTTCATGATAATATGTGTTGGCTTATGTAGGTTGTATGTATGCTTTCGTTGTGACCTTAAGGTGATGCATTGCACCAATTATCACTAGAGGGTTACTTGGGGGGTTAATGAATAAAAGAGAAGATAGTTCACTGTTAAGGGAAATTAGCTCACTATAAAGTGACCTTAATTATGGCTTAAATTCTATTTATGATCTTATGTAATGTTTGACCTTTGAATATGTTTATATGAAGTATGTGAATGATATAAATTCTATAGTATAAAGGTTTTATGAAAATTTACTCAAAAAGGCATGAAGTATGATTTCAAGAAAATATCGCTTTTAAATGCATGTTTTTGTATGGTTGTCATACTTAGTGTATTCTTGTACTAATCCCATTCTTCTCTACTTTTTACACAAAGTGTAGGTTATGGATGCTTAAAGTATGTCTTAAATGGTGAGGAGGTTGATAGATGATTCCCAAGCTCAAGGAAAGGAATCCAAAAGTTCCAAGGATCTCCTACTTATGTTTACTGTAAAGTATTCAAATGTTGTATAGTTATGTATTATTTTTTAAGGGTCATGTCCCTAAGGTACTCTAAAGTTGTTGAGTCTAAGATGGAAAAGAGACTTAGATTCTAAGTATGTAATATGATATTTTGAGTATATATGAAGTGAAGTTTCTAGCATATGAAGTGCTATGAAAAATTTTAAATTTTCCGCTCTATTTACTATGACAAATGCGATGAATGATAACTATAGGCTTGTATAAGACCTTCGAGAGGTCAAGTACGCCATGTTACTTCTAGGGGGTGCTCCCCGGATGTGACAAACGTGGTATCAGAGCATGAGGTTTTAAAAGTTGTTTAGGGTCCAAGAAGTCTCATATTTCCACATCTAGTAGAGTCTTGTATCATTGGTGGTGAGTCGCGACACATCAAATGGTACGAGAGGCTATAGGACGATAGAGTTTCCCTTCTTCATCATTCTCATATCGTTCCATAGAACATAACTCTATAAGATCTCTCTCTTATGTTTTCTTGTCCGGTGGTCTTTTATATGTGATTGCTTGGATGTGATTGTCTCTATGCCTGAGGGAGAAAAGGTGAGTTTAAATGCTTATCTTGGTTTTATGGTTGAATGAGTATGTGTGAGGGTGAATTTTGGCATGTTTTGATGATGTGATGCCAATTATGGCTATATATGAAATTTATGTGAAATAGCATGTTATATTCAGAAATATATGTCATGATGTAGTTAAAGCATGTAGAAGTTATTATGGTTAAAATGAGTTCTTTTGGAATGATGTGTTACTATATGATTTTACATGATGGCAGCCTAATACTATGATTTAAACTTGAAATGCTTAGTGACTACCTAGGGAAGCATGCTACCCTAAGAATATGTGCTTAAAGGTGTTCAATGTTTCCCTTTGTATGTATGTGGTCCTTGGTAAGTTTCTTAGCATGGATTAAAGTTCTTTGTATAGACTTGATCCTAGGTGTAACGATAGTATGCTTGTCTTGGTAAAGTTTGGTATCTCATATTGTCATGCTTTTCCCATCAATTGCTTAAATGTTGCATTTTTGGAATTTTGAGGCATGTTCACCGTATTTCTAGGCAACTTATTTAACTGTAAGATTTTTGGGAAATCGACTGAATTGTTCCTTGATTGAAAGTTGTTGAAATATGTATAGAATTGATGCATATCAGCTTCATAATGAATGTAAAGAGGAGAATTGCTATTTGGAATAAAGAATGAGAGTCTTATGGCATGATGAGTCGTAGATTTGTTTCTAACTTCTTATTGTGTTGTGAGTCCCTTGAGTTGTGGAATTGATGTTTCCCATAGAATTGAGGGTAGTATTCTTGGTCCTTGTAGGGTGATGATGTGGGTTTGATTGACCTAGAAGTTACCTTACTTTAATGTTGAAAGAAATTAAAGAGTTCTTAAGGCTAAGTCTCCTCTATTGTTTCCCCTAATGATGTATGACCTTTATGTCTATTGTATTGTTGAAGAACTTATGTGGTTACAAGGTATGACCTAACTTGATAATTTGAGGATAATTTGCCTAATATGATAAGGTTTAGAGTACCTTGGTGTCCCTATGTTAACTTACTGTAAATCCCTTGTAAAGTGATAATCACTTTTAATTGATGAAAATGAAGGTTGTTAAGTTAAGATCCTCTTAAGGTTGAGTTAAGTTTCTCTTAATTGGGTCTACCCTAAGTGGGGTAGGGTGATGGAGTAGTAAGGTTGTAGATATTTTTCTACCTTGTCCTTCTATTCTTACTTGAACTTGAATCTAATGAATTCTTAGTAGGCTTTTTCATGAATAAAGTGTTGCATTAAAGTATGAATTGCATGACCTTTATATGTTTGGTATGTATTGATTGACATTACCTTAAGGATATTGTGAAGATTCCAAAGTGCATGAAAGAAATTTTATGATTAAATCCATGTTTTCTCATGTTGATTTGCATCTTGATATGCTAGTTGTGCATTGACTTCATGAGATAAGGTAATAAACATGGTTGTAGTCACTTGTGAGGTGTAATGATTAGCCTTATAATGGAAAGTTGAGTCTCTTTAAAATGAAAAGTGTAGAGTCTCTTGAAAACTATGTGACTTTTATGGTTTGTAAAGCATGATTGTAGGCTCACTCTTGAAGAGTTAAAGCATGTTTAACTAAGTTTTCATGTGTGTGCCTATGATTTGTGTTATTTTCTCAAATGATGCTTACTGTGAAGGCTATTGCTATGTTAGAAATTTACATTTTGTGAAATGACTTCCTATTTGTGATGATGTGCTTGGTGTGACGTAGCATTTGGACTTCTCGGAAGGAAACATGGGCATGCCTTTGTTTAAAAGTTGAGAATTTCACATTTTAAGATGGAATTGACCTGGTATTTTGCTTAGGTGTGAACTTATGATACATGTATGTGTGTTCAGGAGAAGGACATTCCTCCATGGACACCACTAAGCATGGTATGGCTTAGTATCACCCTCATAACACTAGGTCAGATTAATAAGAGTCCATTGTCAATCTAATTAATTCAAGACTATGTGCATTGAAGTATGAGTGCCTAATTGTCTCTTGAGTATTTTTGAAATCTGCCTCATTGTGACTTAAAGAATAGTTGAAATATGAGCTCTTAATGAATTTATGTAATGATCATGCTATAACTAGGAGAAGGATATTCCACCTATAAACATGATAAGAGCCTTTGTGGTTGATGCATTAAAGAGTGAGTGAATGAAAGTTTTGCTTGCTTGTGTGCATTGTGTGCTAAAATGATTTGAAGTTGTTTCCATTGTATGTTTGGTGCATTGACTTCTATGTGATGATGTTATTAATATGATGAACTGCTCTATGATGCATTGAAGTCCTTGTAGTGATTAAAGTGTTCTAAGTGTCATTCGAGGACGAATGTTCCCAAGTGGTGGATATTGTAAGACCCCCAAAATGAGTTAGGCTGTCTAGATCCTAACATGTTAATCATAAGGTTCTAAGGTCCTAAAATGACTTATAATATGGTATTTAGGCAGTGTGTAAAGTTTGAGGTGATTTGGAAGTCAAACATCAAGGGACGACCAAGACGTTCGACGACTAGTCACCTATGTGCCTCATGTGTCTAGATGTGCTTATATTTGTATTTAATGATCTTATGAAGTATTAAAATGAGTTATAATGATGTTTATATTCAGTATATGGTGTTTCGTGAAGTTTGGAGGTCAAACATCCAAGAACGTCAAAGACATTCGAAAGTTAGCCCTTGAAACGTTCAAGAATGTCTTGATGGGGCCTAGTATGTTTGGACGTATTTTATGTGTGCATTTTGGGAGAAACTTGCATGTAATGTCCTTTACTTGTAAATGTGAATATTTACGTTGGAAACATTTGGGTAAGACTTCTCAAGGTCCCTGCAAAAGGGGCCACAAGAAGGACCCAAGGGTTGTCGAGACACTGCTTTGGCAGTGTCAATCGACGAGCACAATGCACGTCCCGTTGGTTGACTGACGCCCCGTATATGGGGAGGCATTGATGGTCACTTATCCTGGGGAAGTCTTGACCACATGACAGCCTCAGACCCAATCGACAGAGGGAACAGAACGGTCCATCGATGGACCAACGCCCAGTCGATTGGGTCTGTCGATGCAGGCTGGTGCAACTGCTGCCTGCGCACTGCCCATTTAAGGGGTGAATGGGAAATTCACTCCACGTCCTAAACAGACTCTAATTGACTTATTTACCTATTTTTGGGTGTATATAAGTAATCTAAAACGTGGGCAACCCATTAGCAATCCCATGCTCACGAAATAAACTGTCCGTCCAAAACTAATTCTCCCTAGAAACCTCCATTGTTGTTGAAGCTCAAGAAAAGCTTGTAGATTGGATTCTCATGGGTTATTCACCAATTTTTAGAGTTTTCAACTAGAAAAAGGTATGATTATCCTTCATATCTAAGTAACCTTTTACTTGGAGAGTTCTTCTCAAAGTTTTCAAAGAGATTTCATGATCAAACTTTCAATCTTTCAATCTAGCCATAGGTTCCTTCTCAAAACGTTTTTAATGGCTTAATCATAATGAATTGATGTTAATGTATTGGTTTTAACTTGATTTTAATCTAATTGCATTATGAACCCATGTCCCTTCCCAAAATCGATTTAGCCCTTGCATGGACATTGTGATCATGCCTTGTTAATGGTTGAATTGCGATTCTCTTACGTTGAATTGTTTATATCTACTATTCAATTATCCTCCATATATCCATACTTATAATCTTCCAAAATCAGGTACTGGAACTTTTCTGAGCTGAATGACGGTTCACCAATACTGTCTGTCATTCAATCTATGGACCATCGTTCCCTCTCGTAGTTCCACACTTTGTCAGACTTCCCTAATTTTCCTTCATCGTCCTGAGTTTCTTATCTAGGGTCACCTAGAATGGTCCGTAAATTGAACGACGGACTGTTGATTGCATCCGTAGGTCTGGTTCTGCACTATTTTATGTTGTTTTCTCCTCTTGCCACCTGGACATCTTTTTTACAAAACAAGACACAAAACTTTTTGAAATCACTACAAAAAGGCTATAGACACATACAACTGTTAAGTGAAATGCATTACAAATTCCATGAAATCACGGCACATCAGATACTACAATATGCATGAGTAAAAAAATTCGACAACTAAATTTATATAGATAAAATTCATAGGAATTATCTTGCATCAATACATTCAGTAACATTAATGAAATTGGGATCATGGGGATTCACATGGGTTCAAGGGTATTTTCACAGTAGAATCACCAACTAACATCAATTAATCCATAATATAGATCCAATAAAATAATTAAAACGATTCTAGGATGAACCCATGGCTAGAATAGAACCCTAATTTTTACTCAAGATACTGTCACGACCGGAATCTAGACCCCAGACGAGACCGGCGTCGTTGACCTCTCAGAGGTCGCAGACAAGCCTACTTACGTCATTCATACTTCATCTAGGTTAATTTTAGCGGAAAATTTGAAACTTTTTGTTTCCTTAACATACTTGTTAAACATCCTTATCATTTCATAATTGTTCACCATCAATCATCTAACATTAAGAAATAAGCAACTGAAAGAAATAGTCCAATAAGTATTAAGTGTATAATTGCCAAAATGGCACCAATAAAAAGTCTGAATAAAAACAGGAAAGAAATGCTAGTGGAACATGCTCCACTAGCTCAACTATAAACTAAGCTAGAATGTAAAAGAGTAGTATCCTCGAAACCATGAGGAGCTACCAACTCCGGATAAATGCTAGACGTCCGGATAACTGCAACAATGATCCTGTAGCTTTATCGCCCACCTATTCCTGCACCTAAAATAGTATAGTTGTATACGGCTAGTACACACTTGTACTAAGTATGGGTATATGCAAGCACACACCAAGGACATGCATGAGAATGAATAGCTCTTCCCTAACAACATGATTATAGAAAGTCAAGTCAGTGGACTTGCCAAATTTGGATTAGGAAAGTTAGTGAACTTCCCAAATTTGGATTAGGAAAGTCATGCCATGAGAGTAACATGCATCATCATGATTATCATATTGCACACAGCACATAACATTTTACATATAGCACATATCATAGCACATAATATATAACACATAGTTTCTTTCATATCATTCATTCATATGCCATGAGACCTTAGAATCATGGACTTGTCATTAAGACTTTTCAAAATGAGGGCTCAACATATGGGACCTCAACTAGGGAGTCTTCCTTAGCAAACACAGAGTCTGCTTCATTCATTCATACGTACTTTATTTCATTTAATTCATAAGCCAGTGTGAACACCAGCTATACCTAGGGTGTAGTTTAAGACTTTCATCGGGCTTGCTATGCAATGATCAAGGATAACCTAGTGCCATTACCTGAGTCTAGCTCACCTCTTGATTATCCTATCCTAACACCTTTGGTATCATTCATTTCATTATGTGCTTCATTGAGGCTGGCCTCATTCATTCATTGAGAACTTTAACTTTAACCGACATAGATCATGTGAGCATCATGAAATCCAGTGTCTCCCCCACACCGAAAAGAGGTGGAATCACCGGCCAAGGTGACCCAAAAACATGCTAGCGTACATGGGAATTTAACCCCGCCAGATCCCTATATTAGCAGTATAGGTTCGAAGACTAGGAGATATAAGGAGACCCATACCCGGCAAGCCGGACAGTCTCATCTCATGAGAGTTACGTGAACCTCTGCCCTTCCCGAAAGAAGGCATCACCGCTCATAGATAGCCTATCGGTGCTCAATATAAAGTTCCATTTCATTCAACTCATACGTCATGGAAGCTGGCTTCTAGTATGCGGACATTAGAGCTCATTAGATGATTTCTCATATCATCGTTAGTATTAAGTGTGTTAATCTCAATACTTTCATTCGAGTGTTCATAGAGACTGGTCGCTTCATTATCTTACACTCTCATAGGTGAGTACGTTTTGGTAACATTTACTTAAGCTCATTTGAGATTGCTCTCATCATTAGCATTAGCCTCATATCATGTTGTCACCACCTTCATTATCATTAGACATTTACTCTTCATATTTAATTTCGGCGAGTGTCAGTGAGGTTGTGGGATCGAACCCCCACAGCCTCACTTCATTTTCTTTAGTTAATTTCGCCTTATTCTTTTTCAGCCTTGAGGTCGTGGGTTTGATTCCCACGCCTCACGATTTCTTTTCTTTATTTTCCTTTCCCTTTCGCGCGTGCCTGGAGGTCGTGGGTTCGAATCCCACGCCTCCCATTTATTTACTTAATTTATTTTTCTCCTCTTTCTCCTCTAGTTCGCGAGTTCGATTCCCCCATCCCACTTTTTCTTTTCTTTTCTCGCGAACTCACAGTAGCCAAGTTCGATTCCCCCAGCCCCATTTTCTTTTCCCCTTTTTTTTTCCGCGAAGACTAGTAGCCAAGGGTCGAATCCCCCCCAGCCCCATTTCCCCTTTTTCTTTGTCGTGAAACCAATAGCTAAGGGGTTCGATTCCCCTTAGCCCCTTCACATTTTTTTTATTTTTCATCCTTCTTAACATGTGAGGTCTTGGGTTCAATTCCCATTGAACTCACTTATTTTATTTTCCCTTTTAAACCAAGATTTTTAACCTCATTGTAGAGTGAACAATCTAGAAAATTTTAGTCATTCTTCAACTCATTTTTAGGCGCATTTTTCATAAGTTTATTTGGCTAAAAGATTGTTATTCAATCAACCATATTTCATTGCAATTAACATCACATTATATATGCATTTGACAGATAAAATACACAAGAAATACATGTCTTACAAGACCCCAAAACAGTGGCCAACACACTGCCAACGTGCACACACACACACCTCCTTTTTTTTTATCACACTTTGATTATCATCTTCGTGATTTCCCGCACACAAACATATTCACATGTAAATAAACACATCATACACGCCTAAATCTACCAGCACAACATACCCATCCTACGAATTCGTTTGGGAGCTAGTGACAAGGACATGCAAAGGGGAACAACCTTAGTTTCGGAGTGAATAGTTTGAATCGTAAGGGGCCTCTTGGGAAAGGGACCAAGAAAGAAGAAACCCATACCTTTTTGATGTTGTTCAAGCGTGAAGTTTCTGCCCAAAACTTAAAATTTCTTCTTTTATGTCCGGTAAAGACTCTTTCGATTAAATCTTTGTTTTCGTGAGCCTCACATGGTTGGTTCCAACCTTTCGAACCTCAATTAACTCTCCAAGATAGTTGGCTTGGTCGTAGTAGGGGTTGTGAGGTCTGGTTCTACGCGTACCAATCCGTGTGAACCTTGTTCTAATCGCAAGCATTCTTGACACCTTAAGTATTTATCTTATTCATTTTTAGGGTTGTTACATTATCCCCCCCTTAGAACATTCGTCCCCGAATGACACTATCACTACATATCGTAATGCCAGTCAGATCATAATATAATCACTATACACTGTCAAGCAATAGCAACAAAATACGGAGAGATAAGAAAACATAGACTTAAGAGTAGGAAATCTAACCTCAAGAGCTGAAAAGATGAGGGTAGCGGGATATCATGTTGGCCTCAGCCTCCCACGTAGCACCCTCAACAAGTGATTTCTGCACAATACTTTCACTGTGGCAATCTCCTTATTCCTCAGCCGCTTGACCTGTCTGTCTAAGATCTCAACAGGTATATCCTCATAAGACAAGTCTTCACCAACCCCCAAACCTTCAACAGGTAGGATTGATGCTGGATCACCTAGGCACTTCTTCAACATAGACACATGAAAGACTGGATGAACAGAAGCTAGCTCCGCAGGCAATGCTAACTCATAAGCCACCTCACCCACACGCTGTAGGATCTCGTATGGCCCAACATACCTCGGACTCAACTTTCCCTTCCAGTCAAATCTCATCACCCCCTTAATAGGTGATATCTTCAAGTAAACCTGGTCACCAACATCAAACTCTAAGGTCCGCTTTCTGTTATCTGCATATGACTTCTGCCAACTGTAAGCAGTAGCCAACCTGTCCCTAATCACTCTAACCTTCTCTAAGGCCTCATGAATGATCTCTGGACCCAAAATGGATGACACTCCAACCTCGAACCACCCAACTGGAGATCTACACCTCCTACCATACAGTGCCTCAAATGGTGTCATCCCAATGCTGGAGTGATATCTATTATTATACAAGAACTCTATCAAAGGCAGATGGTCATCCCAGTTACCTCTGAAGTCGATCACACACGCTCTCAACATGTCCTCCAATGTCTGAATGGTGCGCTCTGCCTGCCCATCTGTCTAAGGATGAAAGGCAGTGCTAAGCTTTACCTGCGTGCCCAAGCTCTTCTGGAAAGATCTCCAGAAATTTGAAGAAAACTAAGCTCCTCTATCTGAAATAATAGACAAAGGAATCCCATGCCATCTCACAATCTCATCAATGTAGAGTCTCGCATAATCCTCGGCTTTGTAAGTAGAATTCACAGGGATAAAGTGGGCAGACTTAGTCAATCGATCCACAATAACCCATATGGAGTCATGCTGCCTCCTAGTCCTCGAAAGACCAACCACGAAGTCCATATTAATGGCCTCCCACTTCCAAGTCGGAACCTCAATAATCTGAGTCAGACCGCCAGGCTTAAGATGCTCTGCCTTGACCTGCTGACAATTAGGACACTTGGCCACATACTCTTCATTGTCCTTCTTCATGCCATCCCACCAATAAATTTGCATAAGATCATGATACATCTTGGTGAATGTATTGAATATCTAAAATCATGGGCCTCTGCAATAATCCTGGTCCGCAAATCATCCACATCTGGTACACACAACCTGTCCTGATACCTAAGTATGCCATCACCTCCCAAAGCGAAAGACTCATTCATCTTCATCAGTACTGAGTCCTTCAGCTCCATCAACAAAGGATCTAGATACTCACCCTGCTTGACTTCAACTACCAAGGATGATTTAGAACTAGGATGAACTGAAACATCCCCACTAGTACAGTCAACCAATCGCACACCCAGTCTGGCCAGTCTGTGTACATCTTTCACCAGCTCCTTTTTCTCATCCTCAACGTGGGCTGTACTTCCCATGCTTATCCTGCTCAAAGCATCAGCTACAACATTAGCCTTACCTGGATGGTAGTGCACATTCATGTCATAATACTTCAACAGCTCCAACCATCTTCACTGACGTAGATTCAACTCCCTGTGTGTGAACACGTACTGGAGACTCTTGTGGTCTGTGATACATCCACATGCACTCCATACAAGTAGTGCCTCTACAGCTTCAGTGCAAACACCACACCTGCCAACTCCAGGTCATGAGTGGGATAATTCTTCTCATGAACCTTGAGCTGTCTGGACGCATAGGCTATCACCTTACCAACCTGCATAAGAACACAACCCAAACCAACCCTAGATGCATCACAGTAAACACTGTAATTCTTACCACACTTAGGCAAAGTAAGCACCGAGGCTGAAGTGAGTCTGTCCTTGAGCTCCTGGAAACTCCACTCACAAGTCTCCGTCCACTCAAACTTGGCTTTCTTCTTAGTCAAAGCTGTCAATGGGGCAGCAATGGAAGAAAAGCACTCCACAAACCTGCGGTAGTAACCAGCCAATCCCAAAAAGCTACGGATGTCAGTGGGAGTAAGAGGCTTTGGCCAGTTCTTCACAGCCTCAGTCTTCCTGGGATCCACATCCACGCCCTGATCGGACACAATATGACCCAGGAAGGTCACTGATCTCAGCCAGAATTCACATTTGCTGAATTTGGCATACAACTGATGTTGTCTAAGTACCTGCAAGGTTAGTCTCAAATGTTGTTCATGCTCTTCCTTGGTCTTAGAGTAGATGAGAATGTCATCAATGAATACTATGATGAAAGAGTCAAGGTATTCAAGGAAGACCCTGTTCATGAGATACATAAATGCAGCAGGTGCATTCGTGAGACCAAATGACATGACTAGAAACTTATAGTGACCATAGCGAGTACGAAAGGCTGTCTTTGGGATATCTCCATCCCTAACCCTAAGCTGATGATACCCTAAACGAAGATCAATCTTAGAGAAGAAACTAGACCCTTGGAGCTGATCGAACAAATCATCTATTCTGGGAAGTGGATACTTATTCTTTATAGTGACTTTGTTGAGCTACCGATAATCGATACACATTCGAAGGGTTCCATGTTTCTTTTTCACAAACAACACTGGAGCGCCCCAAGGGGATATGCTCGGCTGAATGAAACCCTTGTCAGTGAGATCTTTTAACTGCAGCTTCAACTCTTTGAGTTCAGCTAGAGCCATTATGTAAGGAGAAACTGAAATTGGTTTAGTATAGGGTTCTAAGTCGATACCAAAGTCAATCTCTCGAACGGGAGGGACTCCTGGCAAATCGGTAGGAAACACATCTAGGAACTCACTCACTACAGACACTGAGTCTATGGAAGGAATGTCATGATCTAAATCATTAACACTCACAAGATGACACAATAACCCCTTGGACATCATTTTATTGGCCTTAAGGTTCGAAATCAAGGGGTTAGGACGACTCGAGTTGTACCCCTCCCAAACTAGCTCCTCTTCATTAGGGAAACGAAATCTCACCACTCTACTACAACAGTCCAAGCAAGCATAACAACTATGAAGCCAGTACATGCCAAGAATAACATCGAAATCATGCATGGGTAACTCAACCAAGTTTGCACACATAGTCTTACCAATCACAACTATTGGGCAATCCTTGTATACTCTATCAATTCTTACATTTTCTCCTAAAGGTATACTAACCACTATAGGATCATGCAGAACTTCAGGCAATATCTCAAAAGTGAGAGCAAGCAAAGTAGTTACAAAGGAAAGAGTAGGCCCTGGATCTAGTAAAGCATAAACAGAAGTTGAGAATACTTACAGCATACCTGTGACCACATCAGCGGACTTCTCCTGCTCCTCCCTACCCTTTAGGGCATAAAATCTTTTCCTCTTAGGAGGCTCGGCTGCTGCTGCACCCTGTAGATTAGTACTAGGCTAAGTATTACCTCCAGCCTGACCTCTGTTCTATGGGCAGTCTCTAACCATGTGTCCACTCCTACCGCAACCGAAACAGGCATTAGTGCCCTGTCTGCACTCTCCACTGTGAGCTCGGCCACACTTAGCACAATTCTTTTTAGGACACTGCATCTCACCTCCATTGCCCTTCTTGGGCTCAGGTCTGCCTCCTCTAGGTGTTGTACTCCTCTGAAAGTTTGAGTTCCCAGAACTCTGTTGCCCCTTCTTGAACCTAGGCTGCTCACGGACGCCAAAACTATTTCTGTGGCCTCCATGGCTGGGACCTGCCTGATCTTGAGGCTTAGACCTCCTAGCATCACGAACACCCCTCTTTTTACGACTGTCCTCTACCTGCTGGACATGAACCATCAACCTGGAGAGGTCCATATTATCATGAAGCATCGCAGACCAACACTCCTCCTCCAGATCTCCATTGATTCCTATGAGGAACCTGCTCATCTCATCCCTGCTGTTAGACACAAGAGAAGTAGCATACCTGGATAATTTAACAAACTTTAGTACTCACCTTATCCTTGCTATGAAATACTAAGGAAAGTAGCATACCTGGATAGCTTAACAAACTTCAGGGAATACTCTCTGACTGTCATAGATCCCTACTTAAGGTTGATGAACTCCTCAACCTTGGCCTCTCTCATTTCTCTGGGAAAGAATCTATCCAGAAAGGCTATCTTAAACAGCTCCCAAGTGACTGGCACTCCACCCAAAGCTCGGTTATCCTACAGCATGTTGCACCAAGTCTGTACAACATCCTTGAGCTAATAAGAAGCCAGCTCAGCCTTCTCAGTATCTGTGGCCCCCATAGCCACCAAAATCTTATGCAACTCATCCACAAACTCCGGGGGATCCTCTGCAGTCCTAGACCCTGTGAAAATAGGAGGATTCATCCTCTGAAGTCTCTCAGTCTGTCAACCATGCTACGAACCGGTGGGTTCTACCTCTAAACATCCTGCCGGTTGACCTGAGCAGTCATAGCCTGGGCCTGCATAGTAATAGCATGTGCCATATGTGCCAGAGATGCCCTCACCTCAGCATCAGTCAACCCAGCTGGGTTAACTGGCATAGCCACTCCTTCAGCTGGAGCCTGGGGTGGATCCTGATTGCCCCCAGCAGCTACACCTCCTCTCCTCTGACCAATAGCCCTCCTAGAATTCATTCTCTGAAAACAACAAAGATTGATGTTAGACACGCTCATAACACCAATAAATTAAACTTTAGGAAAATCACTATAAGATCAAAAAAAGGGAAGTTTTCCTACACATCATGCAGTCTCTAATCCAGGATAGTGGTGCACTTCACTACCATGACTTAGAAACTACTCAATGTGGTTGATGTGAACTTATTATTATCAGAATTTAACCTAGTGCTCTGATACCAACTTTGTCACAACCAGAATCTAGACCCCAGACGAGACCGGCGTCGTTGACCTCTCAGAGGTCGCAGACAAGCCTACTTACGTCATTCATACTTCATCTAGGTTAATTTTTGCGGAAAATTTGAAACTTTTTGTTTCCTTAACATACTTGTTAAACATCCTTATCATTTCATAATTGTTCACCATCAACCATCTAACATTAAAAAATAAGCAACTGAAAGAAATAGTCCAATAAGTATTAAGTGTATAATTGCCAAAACAGTAGTATCCTCGAAAGCATGAGGACCTACCAACTCCGGATGAATGCTAGACGTCCGGATAACTGCAACAATGATCATGTAGCTCTATCGCCCACCTATGCCTGCACCTAAAATAGTATAGTTGTATACGGTTAGTACACAGTTTTACTAAGTATGGGTATATGCAAGCACACACCAAGGACATGAATGAGAAAGAATAGCTCTTCCCTAACAACATGATTATAGAAAGTCAAGTCAGTGGACTTGCCAAATTTGGATTAGGAAAGTTAGTGAACTTCCCAAATTTGGATTAGGAAAGTCATGCCATGAGAGTAACATGCATCATCATGATTATCATATTGCACACAGCACATAACATTTTACATATAGCACATATCATGCACATAATATATAACACATAGTTTCTTTCATATCATTCGTTCATATGCCATGAGACCTTGGAATCATGGACTTGTCATTAAAACTTTCCAAAATGAGGGCTCAACATATTGGATCTCAACTAGGGAGTATTCATTAGCAAATACAGAGTCTGCTTTATTCATTCATACGTACTTCATTTCATTTCATTCATAAGCCAGTGTGAACACCAGCTATACCTAGGGTGTAGTTTAAGACTTTCATTTCATTATCATTAGCACATTTACTCTTCATATTTACTCACCTCATTTTACGTGAATGTTCATTTCATTATATGCCAATATACTTGGCCATTGGTGTGTTTCATACCCTTACTTAACCCTTCTAGGGTTTCATCATTTTATTGTTCATTTCATCATTCAGTACATACATCTTAGGTTCACTTACTTTTAAACGTATGCTAGACTTATGAGTCTATACGCACAAGCCATGAGGCTTCATTCATAATTCGTTAAGCGAGTCATACATTCCTAAGATTATGTAGTACAAGACTTATGTATCTTGTTTGTATGCCAAGATCTTGATTTCGATCTAAGTAGGTGGAATTATTCTTAGATATTATATTCTCGTATGACTTATGTATCAATACGGATGTTTGGGCAAGGAAACCCAATTTCGAATTACTTGGATATCATTTACATTTTTCATTGATTTAATTTTTAATATTCATAACATTTTAACTCGATATTAAATCCAAATATTAATATCGTATCATTAACTTTCTACTTAATTTTTCTCTTAAGCTAGCCGAAGGGTTGTGGGTTCCCCCCAGCCCCATTTTCTTTTCCCCTTTTTTTTCCGCGAAGACCAGTAGCCAAGGGTCGAATCCCCCCAGCCCCATTTTCCCTTTTTCTTTGTCGCGAAACCAGTAGCTAAGGGGTTCGATTCCGCTTAGCCCCTTCACATTTTTTCTTTTTCAGCCTTCTTAACATGTGAGGTCTTGGGTTCAATTCCCATTGACCTGACTTATTTAATTTTCCCTTTTAAACCCAGATTTTTAACCTCATTGTAGAGTGCACAATCTGGAAAATTTTAGTCATTCTTCAACTCATTTTTAGGCGCATTTTTCATAAGTTTATTTGGCTAAAAGATTGTTATTCAATCAACCATATTCATTGCAATTAACATCACATGATATACACATTTCACACATAAAATACACAAGAAATACATGTCTTACAAGACCCCAAAACAGTGGCCAACACACTGCCAACGTGCACACACACATCCCTCCTTTTTCGATCACACTTTGATTATCATCTTCGTGATTTCCCGCACACAAACATATTCACATGTAATATAAACACATCATACACGCCTAAATCTACCAGCACAACATACCCATCCTACGAATTCGTTTGAGAGCTAGTGACAAGGACATGCAAAGGGGAACAACCTTAGTTTCAGAGTGAATAGTTTAAATCGTAAGGGGCCTCTTGGGAAAGGGACCAAGAGAGAAGAAACCCATACCTTTTTGATGTTGTTCAAGCGTGAAGTTGTTTCCCAAACGTTTCTCCAAACCACGCCCAATTCACCTTAACGTACACACCACTCGAAGAACAAGCTCTCTTTGCCTTGACGTTTTTCATTAATTTGCTTTTCTTATAAATTTTCGTGTGTTCTTCAAGTGTGAAGAACCTTAGTCAAAGTTTTTGTTTCTTCACGTTAATTGGCAGAGATAACAAGAGAGCTTTTCTTTTTTGAACATGGAGAGGTAATAAACGTGTTAGGAGAGTGTTAGCATAGGTTTAGGAGTCTTAGTTCAAGACTTAGTCAAAATAGGATTTAATACAATTAATACAAATCTGATTTATTTTAAATAATACGTGAAAGGACCATTTTACCCTTAATGAATCAGATTTTAATTGATGATTAAATCATAAATTCATAGCTTCTAGTGGGGCTCGAACCCGAGTGACACCCTATTTGCGAAAATGGGTCACTTTGGGTCGCCCCAACCCGAATTGCTCTCTTTAATTAAATTAATTAATTAATTAATTAATTCCTCATGGTAATTACAATATTACCCTTGGCCTGGAAAAGACCATTTACCCCTGGACCCTCAAAACTTAAATTTTTTTCTCTTAAGTCCGGTAAAGACTCTTTCGATTAAATCTTCATTTTCGTGAGCCTCACATGGTGGGTTCCAACCTTTCCAAGCTCAATTAACTCCCCAAGTTAGTTGGCTTGGTCGTAGTAGGGGTTCTAAGGTCTGTTTCTACGCGTATCAATCCGTGTGAACCTTGGTCTAATCGCAAGCATTCTTGACACCTTAAGTATTTATCTTATTCATTTTTAGGGTTGTTACAGATACCAATTTTGAAATAAGAGTTTTGAAGGGCTTCATGAATAAACTAATCCATGAATCGAGATCCCCTGGCCTTAGATGGTTTTAATCCCATGAAGTCGGTGAGAAAAGGATGATTCTTTATCCCGTAGATTGAGTTTCGTTCTTAGTCTTCAATGGAGATTGGAGAGAGAATATTTTGAGAGCGAAGTTTGTTTGATTTTGAGTTGTTAGGTTTTAGGGTTAGAAAACTTGTTTTATTGCATAAAAATAGTTTATTATAATAAATTTAGCTAATCATAATCGTTTAACCATTAAGCTAATTAATTAGTAAATTACCAAACCAACACCACTTAGTAGTCCAAGGCAGTCCACCAAAGTCACAATCTACGAGTCCCCGTCCACGGGGCGTGGATTGAACTACGGGCTGTATTGGCCACTCCTGGTTTGGTTCAGAGAGTGGTGATGGGAGTATTTGGTGAGGAGACCATGTCTCGACTCGCGAAGCAAAACCATGGAGCATGAGTATCTCTATGGATTATACTGCATGCTCATGGTTTGGGACAAAGAATTGGGAGTTTGAAGGGTCCTTGGTAGAAGCTAAGGCTGGACCACCACTCCCGAGACGTCAGTCAAGCTACGCCTTATAAGTGGCCTCTCGTGAATGAGGCTGTTTTGGGCAGCTTATTGGACCTTCCCTGTCACATCCATGTAGCAACCCCTAGAGGTAACCAGCGTAGTCATCCTCGAAGAGGACTAAGACTAGCCTCATATCATTCGTCATAGCAATCATATGTTAAAATGCGGAAAAATTAATATTTTCATATACTTTTACACATTGAGGTTTACATAGACCTCTCGCTTGCACATCATATACACATAGGGAGTTTACTTAGACTCCTCACATAGGAATATTACATAGAATTCTACTTTTATGTCACATATACAATATACAAAGATAGTCTAATAGAAATTCTAGTAAAGTCTCACATTTAAAACATCTACAATGAGTACAACATTTGGGCATAGCCCATACTTCATTACACAAAAGCCACATAGCCTACAAATGAAAGAGAATGATCTAAATGTCTTTAGACTAGAATAATGTCAATATAGCTAGATAGTGGCATCGTCCTCGGAAGGTGAGGACCTACCAAACTTGGAGAATGAAAATCCAACTCTTCTTCAATGGCCCTCCAGAAGCTAAAAAACCGGAATCTACATAATTGTAGAAACATAGAAATATGGGTTAGTATACCACTTGTACTAAGTATGGAAACATGCACATAAACATTTGAAAGAATGCATGAAAAGGGACCTTTACTTTAGAAAACCTGCAAAGTCAGTTGAAAAGCCTTTAATGCACATACAAGAGAGCATATACAACATAAGGATCACAATAATATGAATCATGTTCATAATAAATTTAACTCACAATAAGTACCATATCATCTTCAACATAAGAACCATATCAACTTAAAAAGTTCAATAGTTCACATTAACATAAGCATACCAAAACCCTTACTAACAACCCCATTCGAAACCTACAAGTGCAATGCTTATGTGAAGTCCCATAACCCCACACAACCAAGTAAATGATAGGAGACCATAAGTAATGATTTGGTACATATTATCATAGATATTCATCACTATATATAGCAATTTATACCAACATCATGTTCATCAATATAAACATCATTATGTAAGAGTATCATCATAAAATGTTAACATCATACATTTCACAATAGCATCATACATAAGACCATTTCCTAGGACTCCCCTTAGAGTTAACTTGTGCAATGTCTAGATAATGTCTCATACCCCTTCCTATCCTAAGAGACCCCTTAAGTCATCCTAATCAATGTCTATATTCATTTACCTTTAGTCATTCGTTTTACTTTCGGGAACACTTGCCTTAACCGACATAGGCACAACAGCTAACTGTGGAATCTAATATCATGAAACCCTACACTAAAACAAGGTGAACTACCTACCAAGGTAGTACCAAAACATGAACATAGCATTCTAGGTGGATCCACTAGCTAGTATTCCTATGGGGCAACATAGTTCAAGAACTACGAGATATACTTGAGAACCTCTTTATGCCCCTTGAATTATAGTCTCTACCTCATGAGTACAATAGTGAACCTACCTTCCCTACTTGGGAAAGGAAACTCCTCACTACTATTTTACTCGGTGCTAAGCTGGATTCCCTTATGAAATGTCTTTTAGTCATCCTTTAACAATCATAACACAGAATAGTTCATACGAGACTAACCCCTTGTATATTCATAATCATTATCTCAATATGAATTGCATTAGAACATCCTTTCAGTACAACCCTCATATGTGAGATTAGCACATTATCATCATCACGTCATAGTAAGGCACATAGGTAACTTAAAACCAACCTTATATCATTAAATCATAATCATAATATGGCAAGTAACATAATAAAGACATTTCAATTGCATCCTCCTACCAACACCTACGTAATCTAATCATAAGATATGGTTCAATTGAACATCACCATGTACAAGCCATCACAATTGAAGTAAAGGTTCAAGATCACAAAGAATTACCAATTCTCCTTCAAAAGCCATCATCGTTAGTCTTACCCTAAACCAATACAAGTTCATCCATAGATAGGTGTAATAACATCATTATAATAGTAATTGACACAAGAACTAAGTCAATTGCATCAACACTAATCAATTCAACACTAGTTCATAACGTTGGGTTAGGGAATTGGGGTTAATTCATCACCTCTTTCCGCATACAAGGTTAATCATGAAGAACTAACATAATTGAACAATAATACATCATAATATAATCATAATAATCATTAAAAATAAAGAACAATACAATTTAGAATATCAATTTCGTATTAGAAAGAAACCCATAAAAATATCGTCTTTCGGATATCATTTTGGAAGAAACCTTTAGGGAAAGGAATCCTAAAGGTGAAAGGTTCCCATATGTTGTTAATCCTTAAAGATTGATGGAGAAAAGTCACGTTCTTGATTCCCTATAACCCTTATACCTTGGACTTCTATGGAGTCTTCTTTCGGATAGAGAAAGTAAAGAGAAGGAATAGAGTTTTGAGTTTGGGAATTGTGGGAGTTGAGTTAGTTTAATTAGGATTAGGTCTTTATATAGGTCCTTAACTAACTTAATTATACCTCCCTTAACCCTTAATTAACCAACTAACCAACTAACTAATAAACTGAACCAACTTATCTAAAACAAAAAAAATCATAGACTTGACATACGAGACCCCGACCTACGGTCCATAGGTCAGTTGACGCCCCCTCACCCAACCGTCCTAGCAACCTTCGTTAAGTTAATATAATGGTTCATGTACCTTCCTCAGCCGTTTGGCTAAGTTTTCATAGACGGAGGTATCGACGCCCCGTCATCCAAGCGACGCCTCATCATTTGCAAGCGTAGATGGACACTATCTTTTGACTTCTTTTGGCTAATTTGGAAGTGTCCTCCTCAAGGACCCTTAGGGTGGTCCATGGGGAGTCTTACCTGGACGTTTCTACCCTAAACATACTCTAATACATTTTCAACACCTTTGCACCAAATTTCATCAAATTCTAACTCCTAAAAGCCCGTAAAATTGACTAAGACACACTAGCACCTCTTTCACTAGTCTTCGGACGTCAAGGACGTTCCTTGACTTTTTGACTCTCAAACTTCCTAAATGACTTATAAACATTATTTTTAGGTCTTAGAACAGTGTTACCAACCTTGGACACTCATGTGAGGCTCTAGATTAGGTCTTGGACTTTCGGAGTGTTACATTCTCTTTGGTCCTCTTCACAGCTTTTTGGGGGTCCTAGGGTAGTCGTGCCTTGATGTTTAGGCACTAGAACGATAGTGCAAGGTAAGGAAGATAAGTTTAGGACCTTAACCTTATGTTTAGGCTTCATTAGGATACTAAACTATATATTAGGCTCTAGCTTACGTCATTAGACATACGGGGTGTTACATTACCTCCCCCTTGGGAATATTTATCCCCGACTGTCGACCAAGACACCAAACTAAGTTATAAACTTTAAATCAACAGCACATATTGAAAGAAACATAAGTGCAGAACTCACAAATTGACTATGCACTACTTGCACTTATTTAAGAGGAGTAAACTTCAACTCTTCACAAATAGTCAAAGCAATAAAAAAAGTAGGAACTACATCTAGTATCTCAATATGCATCAAATTCATCAATTTTGATAAGCATGGGTGGAACTAACTTCTTCAATATCAAGTAAGCTCAACACAACAATATAGAGCAAAAAGTGTTATATTACACATCACTAAGCATGTTACTCATTTCATCTCTTGGATCAATATGCCATTTTCATACAAAATTGCAATTCAACATGAGGAAGCATTATGGAAACTCAATAACTATTAAGCATGAATTACCACAAGAACATACACAACATAGGGAAATGATGAAAAATCTAGCAACACACATGACTTCCAAAATACTATGCTCAAGAGGAACTAGTTACCTCATGATTGAATAGGAGTTTAAGGAAAAAGGTGAGGGTAATGGGAAATCATATCCGCTTCGGCATCCTAAGTAGCACGCTCAACAATGTGGTTCCTCCAAATTACAATAACAGAGGTTGCCTTCTTGTTCCTTAAATCTCTTTACTTGTCGGTGTAGTACTTCAACTGACACCTCTTCATATGCAAGATTATCATCCACATATAATCCCTCTAATAGGAGGATGGACACCGTATCTCTAGTGCACCTTTTGATCATGGTGACATGGAACACCAGATGAAACATATCCACTTGATTTGGTAACTCAAGTTTATATGCCACTTCCCCAATACGCTTCAAGACTCGGTATAGGTCCACATATTGGGGGCTTAACATCCCCTTTTTTCAAAATCGTATGACACCTTTTATCGGTGAAATTCTCAAGTAGACCTAATCACCTGTTTCAAACTATAAATCTCTCCTTGTATTATGAACATTAGATCTTTGTCGACTTTGGGACTCTTTTAACCTTTCCGTAATAATTAAAACCTTTGTAATGGAATCATTAACTAACTCGAAACAAATCAAAGAAAATTCACGCCCTTCAAACCAACCTAATGGTGATCTACACCTTCTACCATAAAGGACTTCAAACGGAGCCACGACAATGCTAGAGTGGTAACTACTATTGTAGGCAAATTCGATCAAAAGAAGATGTACATCCCAATTACCCTTGAAATCAATGACACCTTCCCTCAAACTTTCTTCTAAGTTTCGAATGGTATGGTCGGCTTGACCATCAGTTTGAGGATGAAAAGTGATACTTAGTTTAACATTCGTACCAAGTCATTGTTGGAATGCCTTACAAAAGTGTGAAGTAAATTGAGCACCCCGGTATTATATGATAGACAAGGGAACCCCAGGAAAATTCACCACTACCTTGATATACAATATGGCATAGTCCTCTGTCGAGAATGAAATCTTAACGGGAATAAAATGAGAGAACTTAGTAAACATGTAACACTCCAAAAATTCAAGACCTAATCTAGAGCCTAACACAAGTGTCTAGGGGTTTAGATACTATTTTAATACCTAAAATAATGTTATAAGTCATCCTAGAAGTTTTTGAGCCAAGAGGTCAAGGAACGTCCATGACGTACGGAAACTAGCTAAATTGAACTAGTTGACATCGCTATGTTTGGTGAAGGATTTGGAGGGTCAAATGAATTATAAACCTTGTAAAAATACTTTGGTTAGGTAGAGTGTCGTATAGAGGGTCTAAACATCCAATAACGATGCCTCAAGGACCACTCGAAGGGTCCTTGAGGAAGACCCTATCATGGTGAGTCAAGATTCAAGGAGCTGCTGTGCGATGCACATCCCACACGGATCCCACTTCCTCAGATCACTTTTTTCAAAAATAAAAATAAAAATTAGCCTCGCGACGTGGAGCCACTTCCCAGATTCGGTAAAATCATATTTTTGGCATTTTGACTTCACAAAAAGACCAATTTAAGTGAGGGGTGTTTTGGATAATTTAGGGGGTGAATATATATTGACTTAGGATCAGTTTTAAGCCATTTTAACTCACTCCAAACCCAATTCCCAAACAAACCCAAAAGCTCTTATCTCTCTCTACTTTCTCTCTCCCCAAATCCTCCATAGAAGGAAGAACAAAGCTTGAAGAAGAAGGTCAATTTCTCTAGGATTTCACTTCAATTTCGTGGATTAATCTTCATTAAGGTATGGGTTCTTCACTCTTGGGAATACTTTCCCAAAGATGTCCTTTCAAAGTTGATTTCTAAATTAATAAATTCCATGAGGTTTTCTTATTCTAATGGGTTTTCTTCTAAACTTCAAATTGATGATTGATATTGATAAATTGTGATTACTTATGACACCTATTGTTGGATGTAATTGGTTGGTTTATGGTAAGACCATGATGATGGCTATTAAAGGAGATTAAATAAGTTTTCATGATCCTAACCTTTACTTTAGTTATGATGGCTTGTGATTGATTATGTAGTGCAATTGAAGCATGACTTGTGATTAGCCTAAGTAGGTGTTGTTATGATGTTGAATTGAAATGTCTTGACTATGTGATTGTGAAATTATGTTTAAGATTAAATGGTATAAGGTTGGTTATGAAGTACCTATAGGCCTTATTATGACATGATGATGATGTTATGCTAATCTCACATTTGAGGGTTGCCATGAAAGGATATTCTCATGCAATTCCTAATGAGCTAATGACAATGACTATACAAGGGATTAGACGCTATGACATAAACTAAGCTTATGATTGATAAAGAAAGACATTTCAAAAAGGACACTAGCTTAGCACCGAGTGATCTTGTAAATGAGGGGTGACACCTTCCCAAGGAGAGAAGGTAGGGTTCACCGGAGTCCTCACGGGGTGGATAGCCTTTTAGTCCAAAAAGGGCATAGAGTGATGTTTCCATGACATCCCCCAAGACACATAAACTACGTTTCCACCATAGGAATACTAGCTAGTGGATCCACCTAGATGTTATGTTCATGTTTGGTTCTACTTTTGCCGGTAGACCACCTTCCATCGGTGTAAGGTTTTACAAAACTGGATTCCACACTTAGCTCTTGTGGTCTATGTCGGTTAAGTCAAGTATTCTCGAAAGTAAAATGAAGTAATGGACAGTATTCTAACTAGGGTGACTTGAGAGGTTTGACTTAGCCTAGGTAGGGGTATGGGACTCTACCTATGTCTTGCACTACTTTGCCTTGAGGGAATCCATAGGAGGTTATTCTTGTGTTCTTATAATGTATATGCTATGAATATGATGAATTTACATGTTGATGATCCTATATGTTGTTAGTTTCATTTATGAACATGCTATTGGTCTATATTAATAAATGTGATGATGACTACTATTGATGCTATGATATATTGAGTTGGACGTTGCTTATGATCCTTTGTTTGGTTTGCTTGATTGAGTAAGGTTATGGGGCTTTACTTGGTGATTGCACCTGTAGGCTTAATGATGGGTTATGAGTAAGGGTCTTGCTTATGATATGATGTTATGAACTCTTATACATGTCTGTTGATGTTCAGACTTGATGTTGGAGTTGCCTTTATTATGTATTCAATTATGTGGATATACATGTTGACTTGACTAATACTTGTTAATGTTTGTATTGTGTTGTACATGGTTTAGACTTATGGATTATTTAAGTATTGGCTTATATGCGTTCTTGATTATGCATAATTCTTTTCAAAGTACTTCGGCATGGATTTAAACAAATGTCCTCTTTAGCATGATTTTACTTGTTTATGTGTATATACTCATACTTAGTACAAGTATGTGCTATTCCCATTATTATGTTTACTACAGATTGTAGGATCCGTCCATTGATCTTACAGAAGGCCTTTGAAGACTACTTGTATATTTCCCAAAGTGTTCGGCTGGTCCTCACTTTCCAAGGACGATGCCACTATCTTGCTATTGAATATTGCTTATTTTTAAAGACTATTTAGTTCATTCCCTTTCTTTGTTGACTTTTTATATGCCTATATAAGACCTTTATTGTAATGAAGTATGGGTTGAACCCAAGATGTTGTATTCGACTTAGATGGTTTAATATGAAATATATTTCTAGACTTCTTATAAATATATGTGGTTTATATTATGTATGTGAAATAAAAGTAGAAGCCTATGTATTGCTTCCTATACGAAGGGTCTATGTATACTCGATATGAATATATTATGTGTATGTAGAGGACTATGTAAACCTCCATATATAAGTTAATGAAAAGTTTTAAATTATCTGCATTTTAACCTATGATATATAATGATGTAAGCTAAGAGGCTAGTCTTAGTTGTCAAAGAGTACGATGACGCCGGTTACATCTGGGGGTGCTCCCCGGATGTGATAAACTTGGTATCAAAGCATGAGGTTGAATATCTTTAGGATGATGTCTGATTAAAAAACTTCTATGTAGATTCTTATTCATAATTATGAAGCGCCACACTTATGAATAGGAAACTATATGATGCTTAGGAAGTCCTCCTTTTCTTGGAAATCCAAAGTTGTGCCTCTAGAGTCTACTTTATGTGTTCTTTCACCTAAACCTTGTATTGTGGTTATAGGTATGAATACTCTAAGGGAAGCCGCACGAAGACTTGATGAAGAGATTGCTAATGCGGGAGTTCCTCCCCGTGTAAATCAAGATCCTCCTCTTGAAGAAGTTGTTGATGATGACCAAGCTCCGGCCAATCCTCCAGCCTTGTCATATGGGGACATAAGGGCCGCCTTTCCTCAAATGGCCCAAGCCATTACTACTCAAGCTCAAGCCGTCACTACTAAAGCTCAAGCCATGATGACCCAAGCTAATCAGGAGGTAGTACCCCGAGGAGACCAACATGTGAGCACCATGGCCTCCCGCTTGAGCGATTTCACTAGAATGAATCCCCCTACTTTCTATGGGTCCAAAGCGGAGGAAGACCCCCAAGAGTTCCTATACGAAGTCTACAAAATCCTATTTTCTATGGGATTGACTACTAGTGAGAAGGCTGAGTTGGCTATTTACCAACTCAAGGATGTGGCCCAAACTTGGTATGTTCAATGAAGGGACAATAGGCCTTTGAGGGGTGGTCCGGTGACATGGGAGATTTTCAAGAAAGCTTTTATTGATAGGTTCTTTCCAAGGGAGAAGAGGGAAGCCAAAGTGGAAGAATTCATCAACCTTCATCAAGGAGGTATGAGTGTGCTTGACTACACTTTGAAATTTAGTAAGTTGTACAAGTATGCTCCTTCTTTGGTTTTTGAACCTTGAGATGAAATGAGTCGCTTTATGACGGGAGTTTCAGATAAATTAAAAGAAGAATGTCAGTATGCTATGCTACATGACACTATGAACATTTCTCGTATCATAGTTCATGTTCAACAAGTGGAAGAGGCATGGGTTAAGAGCAAGAGTAGAGATGCCAATAGGGCAAAGTCATTTTGATGGTGGTTTGTAGGCTTGATATCCAAGAAAAGCCTAGGTTCAAAAAATGGTTTTCTAATCATATTCCTTACAAGTTCCTTAAGGATCGTGAGGATAGGGTGTCTAACCCTAAGCCTAAAAAGGGAAGAGGTACTAGTTCACCAAGCAAGAAGCCAATTTGTGGAAAGTGTGGCAAGAAGCACTATGGTGATTGCCTTATTGTAACGGACAATTGTTAAGGATGTGGTAAAAGTGGGCATAAGGTTCGATATTGCCCAAATGTGAAGGGGTAAGAAAAGGGGAGTGGACAAGCAAGTATTTCAAATGTTGATCCTCCAAAGAAGAATCGCTTTTATGCTCTCTGTTCTAGGGGTGAACAAGAGAGTTCTCCCGATGTGGTGACCGGCCTATTACAAGTCTTTACTACTAATGTATATGTTTTACTTTATCCGGGTGCTACCCTATATTTTGTTACTACTTTGGTAGCTAGAAAGTTTGATATTTTTCCCGAAATTTTGAATGAACCTTTTATGGTGTCTACCCCGGTGGGTGAGTCGGTTGTTGCATAGTGGGTATATAGGAATTGTCCCATAATGTTGCCAAATAGAATTACTTATGTTGAACTAGTTGAACTTTATATGGTTGATTTTGATGTTATATTGGGTATGGATTGGTTGCATGCTTGATTTGCTAATATAGATTGTAGAACAAGGGTGGTGAAGTTTAACTTTCGAAATAAACTCGTGTTAGAGTGGAAGGGGGGAAATTATATTCCTAAAGGTCATATCATTTCTTGTTTGAAAGCTTGCAAAATGATCTCTAAATGGTGTTTATACCATAATGTAAGATTCAAAGATTTAGAGTCCGAGATTCCTCCCATTATTATCGTCCCCGTAGTGAGGGAATTTTTGGAGATCTTTCCTAATGATCTTCCCGGAATTCCTCCCAAACGCAAAATTTATTTTGGTATTGACTTGCTACCATATACAAATCCCAATTGAATTCCTCCTTATCTGATGGCTCCGGCTGAATTGAAAGAGTTGAAGGCTCAACTCAAGGATTTACTAGATAAGGGTTTCATACAACCTAGTATTTCTCCATGTGGTGCTCCAGTTTTGTTTGTAAAGAAGAAAGATGGGTCCCTTAGAATGTTTATTGATTACTGACAACTTAACAAAGTGACCATTAAGAATAAGTATCCTCTCCCTCGGATTGACGACTTGTTTCATCAACTCCAAGGGGCAAGCTACTTTTCTAAGATTGATTTGAGGTCGGGATATCACCAACATAGGTGAGAAATGATGATATTCCCAAAACGGCCTTTAGAACAAGACACCGTCACTATGAGTTTAGGGTGATGTCATTTGGGTTGACTAATGGCCCGGCGGCATTTATGGATCTTATAAATAGGGTGTTTCGAACTTACCTAGATTTCTTTGTCGTTGTGTTCATTGACGACATCTTGTTATATTCGAAGAATGAGAGTGAGCATATGGACCACTTAAGAGTGGTTTTGCAAGTCCTTAAAGAACATCAACTTTTTTCCAAGTGTAGCAAATGTGAGTTTTGGTTGAGGTCGGTGGATTTTCTTGGTCATATCATCTCAGTTGAAGGGGTAGAGGTGGATCCTAGAAGGACCGAAGCGGTCAAGAATTGGCCTAGACCTTTGGATCCAACTGACATTAGGAGCTTCTTGGGTATTGCGGGTTATTATAGAAGGTTTGTTGATGGGTTTGCATCTATTTCTTTTCCATTGACTACCTTGACCCAAAAGAATGTTAAGTTCGAGTGGTTGGAAGCATGTGAAAGAAACTTCTAAATGTTGAAAGATAGACTCCGCTCCAGTGTTTACCTTAGCGGAGGGTACTAAGGGCTTCGTGGTATATTGTTATGCATCCTGAGTGGGTTTGGGGTGTGTTCTTATGCAATATTGGAAAGTCATAGTCTATGCCTCTAGGCAACTTAAAATTCATGAGAAGAATTACCCGACTCATGATCTTGAGTTAGCGGCGGTTGTTTTCGCTTTGAAAATATGGAGGCATTATTACTTGTATGTGGTTCATGTTGATGTGTATGCCGAACATAAGAGTCTTCAATATGTGTTTACCCAAAATGAGTTGAATCTCCAACAATAAAGGTGTTTAGAGTGGTTCAAAAATTACGACGTGAGTGTGCTATATCATCCCAGTAAAGCTAATATGGTTGCGGACGCACAAAGTCGTATGACTATGGGTAGTGTGTCTCATGTAGATGAAGCCAGGAAAGATCTAGTGAAGGATGTTCATAGGTTGGCTTGTTTGGGTTTCGATTGGAAGATTCTCCGAATGGTGGTATTGTGGTTCATCACAACTCCGAATCATCTTTGGTGGTTGAGGTGAAGTCTAAGCAACACCTTGATCCATTATTGATGGAGTTAAAGGAATCAATTCTTGCTAAGCTTAATGAGTCATTCTCCCAAAAGGGGGATGGTGTTGTAAGGTACCCAGAAAGGTTATGTGTACCCAATGTGGATGATTTGAGAAATTGGATCCTAGAGGAAGCTCATGGGTCCCGTTATTTAATTCATTCAGGTTCTACTAAGATGTATCATGACCTTAGAGAATTATTTTGGTAGGATGGCTTGAAAAAGGACATAGCGGATTTTATTGCAAAGTGTCCGAATTGCCAACAAGTGAAAGCTGAGCACCAAAAGCCGGGTGGTTTACTTCAAGAAATACAAGTTTACGCTTGGAAGTGGGAAGACTTTAATATGGACTTTATAGTGGGTTTGCATCGGACTTGAAGGCAAAATGACTCTATATGGGTGGTGGTGGATAGATTAACCAACTCTGCCCATTTTGTTCCCATTAAGTACACTTACTCGGCGGAAGATTATGCATAGATCTATATAGATGTTATTGTGAGTCCTCATGGTATTCCATTATCCATCATATTGGATAGGGGCGCAAAATTCACATGTAGGTTTTGGAGATCGTTTCAAAAAGGGTTGGGTACTGAAGTGAAGTTGAGCACCACTTTTCATCCTCAAACGGATGGTCCAGCGGAGCGTACTATCCAAACTTTTGAGGATAAGCGTAGAGCTTGTATCATAGACTTCAAGAGTAGTTGGGATGAGCACTTGCCTTTGGTTGAGTTCTCTTATAAGAATAGTTATCATTCCTCAATATCCATGGCTCCTTTTGAAGAACTGTATTGTAGGAGGTGTAGTTCTTCTATTGGATGGTTTGAGGTTGGCGAATCCATGCTTCTTGGTCCCGACTTGATCTATAAGAGCTTGGAGAAATTTCACCTAATCAGAAATCGCTTGCAAACAGCCTATAGTCGGTAAAAGTGTTATACCGACAATAGGAGAAGAGAATTATAGTTTGAAGAAGGTGATAAGGTGTATTTGAAAATTTCACCCATGAAAGAGGTGGTAAGATTTGGAAAGAAAGGGAAGTTAAGTCCTCGTTATGTGGGTCCCTATGAAAAATTGCAAAGGGTTTGCAAGGTTGCATAGGAGTTGAGATTACCTAGTGAGCTATCTTCAGTTCATCCAGTTTTGCATGTATCTATGCTAAAGAAGTGCATTGGTGACCCCGATTCAATTCTTCCTATTGAAGGTCTTGGAGTGAAAGATAATCTCTCATATGAGGAGGTTCCAGTTCAAATCCTTGATCGTCAAGTGAAAAGGTTGAGGAATAAGGAGGTGACCTCTGTAAAAGTTCTACAGATAAACCACCTTGTTGAGGGAGCAACATGGGAGGACGAGGCTGACATGAAGTACCGTTATCCTCATCTCTTTGATAGCTAAGGTTAGTTATTCCCATTAATAATAAAAATAATGAGTTGATTTAAATTTGACTTGTTTTGCAAAGTTATGCATATTTATGGTAAAATGTTTATGCTAAAATGAACTATAAGAAAAATGCTCTTTTGCTTGAATTGCACTATTTTGTTTATTTGGTATATTGTTGCCTTTATGAAGTGATATTGAGCATTTTGATATGTTGAGAAAGGAACTTTGGTATAATTGACTCTTTAAAGATATGTTGAGCTAATGTTGTTTTTGTGAGAAGGAAATTCCTCATGTTGTGACTTTGAGCTTTATGTTTGAAAATTGATGCTTTGAGTCATATGTGTAAATGCCATGGTTATGTGTTGAATGAAGTTGTGTCACACTCCTTGAGTTGTAACTCATGTTGATGTTGTATATTATTGGTTGGGCTGCTAGTCTTGAGTCTATCCTTTCCCTTTGAAAATTTGTGTCATTCGGGGATGAATGTTCCTAAAAGGGGAATAATGTAACACTCCGAAAAGTCAAGACTTAATATAGAGCATAACACAAGTGTCTAGGGGTTTAGATACTTTTTTAAGACCTAAAATAATGTTTATAAGTCATCCGAGAAGTTTTAGAGCCAAGACATCAAGAAACATCCATGACGTCCGGAAACTAGCTATATTGAACTAGTTGATGTCGCTATGTTTGGTGAAGGATTTTGAGGGTCAAACAAAGTCTAAAACTTCTAAAATTTGGTTAGGTAGAATGTGGTATAGAGGGTCTAAACTTCTAATAACGACGCCTCAAGGACCACCCGAAGGGTCCTTGAGGAGGACCCCAACATGGGTGGGAAGGCTGCTGCGCGAAGCGCTGCCCACATGGACCCTACAGCCTCAAATCACTTTTTTAAAAAAAAAATGGGAATTAGCCTCGTGATGCGGAGCCAATTCCCAAATTCGGTAAAATCATATTTTTGGCATTTTGACTTTACAAAAAGATCAATTTAAGTAAGGGGTGTTTTGGATAATTTAGGAGGTGAATATATGTCGACTTAGGATAAGGTTTAAGCCATTTTAACTCACTCTAAACCCAATTCTCAAAACAAACCCAAAAGCTCTCATCTCTCTCTACTTTCTCTCTCCCCAAATCCTCCATTGAAGGAAGAACAAATCTTGAAGAAGGTCAATTTCTCTAGGATTTCACTTCAATTTCGTGGATTAATCTTCATTAAGGTATGAATTCTTCACTATTGGGAATCCTTTCCCCAAGAGGTCCTTTTAAAGTTCATTTCTAAATTACTCATTTCCATGGGATTTTCCAATTCTAATGGGTTTTCTTCTAAACTTTAAATTGATGATTGGTCTTGATAAATTGTGATTACTTATGACAAATTAGGTATATATTGTTGGTTAATGGATGTTAATTTATTGAATTTCATGTTGATCGTGTTCCTTTCCCCAATTTCCCAAATCTTGGATCTTGGTTATGAATTGATGGGAATTGAAGTATGTATTGATTATTAGACTTGTTTTATCTATTCAATGGATTGACTAGGGTAAAGTATTGTTGGGATTGGATCAAATTCTTAATGAATTCATGATCAACCCTATTTCCCCTAACCCTAGGTTATGAATTGATGTTAATTGGATAGTGATGATGCAATTGACCTAGTTTTTGTGTTAATTGCTATTGATTAATGTTACTACACCTATTATTGGATGTAATTGGTTGGTTTATGGTAAGACCATGATGATGTCTATTGAAGGAGATTGAGTAAGTCTTCATGATCCTAATCTTTACTTTAATTATGATGGCTTAGGTTTGATGATGTAGTTCAATTGAAGCATGACTTGTGATTAGCCTAAGTAGGTGTTGGTATGATGTTGAATTGAAATGTCTTTACTATGTGATTGTTAGATTATGTTTAAGATGAAATGATATAAGGTTGGTTATGAAGTACCTATGTGCCTTCTTATCACATAATGATGATGTTATGATAATCTAACCTATGAGGGTTGACATGAAAGGGTATTCTCATACAATTCCTGATGAGCTAATTACAATGACTATACAAGGAATTAGACCCTATGACCTAAACTAAGATTATGATTGATAAAGAAAGACATTTTAAAAGGGACTCTAGCTTAGCACGGAGTGGTCTTGTAGATCAGGGGTAACACCTTCACAAGGAGGGAGGGTATGGTTCACCATCTTACTCACAGGGTAGATAGCCTCATACTCCAAAAAGGGCAAAGAGTTATGTTTTCACGACTGCCCCAAGCTCCATAAAATATGTTGCCACCATAGGATTACTAGCTAGTAGATCCACGTAGATGTTGTGTTCATGTTTGGTTCTGATTTTGTCGATAGACCACCTTCAATCGGTGCAAGGTTTTACAACATCGGATTACACACTTAGCTCTTGTGATCTATGTCGGTTAAGGCAAGTGTTCCTGAAAGTAAGCTAAAGTAATGTACTATACACTAACTAGGGTGACTTGAGAGATTTGACTTAGACTAGGTTGGGGTATGGAACACTACCTATGCCTTGCACTAGTTTTCCTTAATTGCAGGAAGCCTTAGGAGGTTGTTCTTGTGTTCTTATAATGTATATGCTATGAATATGATGACTTTACATGTTGATGATCCTATATGTTGTTAGTTTTATTTATGAACATGATGTTGGTCTATATTTCTAAATGTGATGATGAATATTATTGATGCTATGATATATTTAGTTGGACATTGCTTATGATCCTTTGTTTGGTTTGCTTGATTGACTAAGGTTATGGAGCTTTACTTGGTCATTGCACTTGTAGGCTTAATGATGGGTTACGGGTAAGGGTCTTTCTTATCATATGATGTTATGAACTCTTATACATGTTTGTTGATGTTATGACTTCATGTTGGAGTTGTCTTTATTATGTACTCAATTATGTGGATATACATGTTGACTTGACTAATACTTGTTAATGTTAGTATTATGTTTTACATGGTTTAGACTTATAGATTATTTAAGTATTGGATTATGTGAGTTCTTGATTGTGCATAAAGCTTTTCAAAGTACTTTGGCATGGATTTGAAAAAAATATCCCTTTAGTATGATTTTATTTGTTTATGTGCATATACTCATACTTAGTACAAGTTTGTACTAACCCAATGTTTATGTTTACTACAAATTATAGGATCCGGCCGTTGAGCTTATAAAATGCCTTTGAAGACTACATGGATACTTCCCTAGTGTTCCCTAGGTCCTCACTTTGCAAGGACGATGCCAGTATTTTGCTATTGAATATTCTTTAGTCTTAAAGACAATTTAGTTAATTCTCTTTCTTTGTTGACTTTTTATATGCCTATATAAGGCCTTTATTGTAATGAAGTATGGGTTGAACCCAAGATGTTGTATTCGACTTAGATGGTTTAATATGAGATGTATTTCTAGACTTCTTAAAAATCTAGATGGTTTATATTGTGTATGTGAAATAAATGTAGAAGCCTATGTATTTCTTCATATACGAAGGGTCTATGTATACTCGATATGAATATATTATGTGTATGTAGAGGTCTAAGTAAACCTCAATGTAGAAGTTAACTAAAAGTATTAATGTTTCCGCATTTTAACCTATGATATGTAATGATGTAAGCTAAGAGGCTAGTCTT
Source organism: Solanum sitiens (assembly GCA_016801875.1). Lineage (NCBI taxonomy): Eukaryota > Viridiplantae > Streptophyta > Magnoliopsida > Solanales > Solanaceae > Solanum > Solanum sitiens. The sequence goes on along the minus strand of JABWTJ010000187.1, from coordinate 408,904 downwards.
AGTCCTCAAAGAGGACGACGACACCGGTTACTTCTGGGGGTGCTCCTCGGATGTGACAAAACCTATCCACAATGACCCATATAGATCCTATTTCCTCCATTTGCGAGGTAAACCCACAACCAATGTCCATATATACCACCTCCCACTTCCATGTGGGAATATTTATATCTTGGAGCAGACCTCCTAGTTTTATGTGCTCCTCTTTGACTTATTGACAATTAGGACATTTGGATACAAAACTTGCTATATCCTTCTTCATACCACTCCACCAATAGACTTCTCGTAGGTCAACATACATCTTGGTGGATCCCGGACAAATAGAATATCGCGAACCATAAGCCTCTTCTAATATTTTCTCCATTAAACCATCAACATCTAGAACACACAACCTACCTTGGTACCGAAGCACCATATCTCCCCCTTGGGAGAAAACCTCAATAAACTTGTTGAGAACCAACTCTTTCAATTCCATCAAAATATGATCAAGGTGTTGCTTAGACTTCACAAAAAATACAAAGGATGACAATGAACTATGATGACTCATTAACCCACCCTTGGTTGAATCCACTATTTGCACACCCAACCAGGCCAACCTATGCACATCACAAACAAATTCCTTCTTCTCGTCCTCTATATGAGCAATACAACCCATGAACAACCTACTAAGGGAATCCACAACAACATTGGCTTTTCCGGGATGGTATAGGACACTCATATCATAGTCTTTCAGTATTTCCAACTACCATATTTGTGAGAGGTTCAACTCCTTTTGGTTAAAAATATATTGGAGACTCTTGTGATTGGTAAACACATCTACGTGTCCCCATAGAGATAGTGTGTCACATCTGGGTTTACCCCCTAGACGTAACCGGCGTCGGCGTCCTCTTTGAGGACTAAGACTACCTCTTAGTTTACATTATTACATTCATAGGTCAAAAAATGCGGAAAAATTTAAAACTTTTGATTACTTCTACTTGGAGGTTTACATAGACCTCTACATACACATAATATATATCCGTATTGAATATACATAGACCCTTCGTATAAGAAGGTTACATAGCCTTCTACTTTTATTGCACATAAGTATAAATATATAAAATAGAAGATAGTCTCTAAGGATTGTCTCATCTCATAACCATCTAACAAGATTAGCAAATTGGGCATAGCCCATACATCACAGACAGCCATATATAGGCTTTATACAATCCCTTCACAAATGAAAGGAGATAAAACATCAGAGTCTTAAAACTAAAACAACATCATAAGCTCGATATTGGCATCGCCCTCGGGAAGTGAGGTGTAACATTCCAGAAAATGTACATGTATAGTGAAGAGTCTATTAGACTATAAGAATATGTATTTGTGTACATAGGCATACCAATGTCCAATATTGAGAAATATTGGGCATGTTAGAGAATATTTAGTAAAGGGTGTTAGCCAATGTCTACACAAGTAAAGTAAAATACACGTCGATGTCAAATACTCCAATCCAAGCTTGTTTAGAAATTGTACCTGCAATGTAGACTCTAAGCTAAATTAACTATATTCTTCACATAATACACATTAGGTACTAGGCATCCAAAGCCTAGGTACCATAGCACATGGTCATTTAAAATGATCATGTAGATTAAGCAGTGCCCAAGGACATAGTGAGGATCCTTGGGACAATAAGTGAACTTTACATAGTAATCAGTTAGGAAAGTGCACGGGAACATATGTGCAAGCACATGTGCAATCACATGTGCTACCAGGCGAGAGACCAAGCCAACCGATTCAGTTAGAGCGGTTAGGGGACAGGCACACGTCCAGGGCAAGCCACATAGGGCCAAGCTTCCTAACCGGTCCTAGGCTCTAACTAACTGACCTAACTAGCTAACTAACCTAGGACTAAACAAAAATAACTAACTAGTGGACCCGACAACCTAAGACCTAACCGGGTGACACTAACCGAGTAACTAACTAAAGAAACATCCTAGTACCTAACCTAGGATGGTCCAAATGGTTGGTTATGGTCCTAATCACTTAGGGGTACTTGAGTAATTACCTTAGGTTACTTAATTAATTAAATTAGCAACTTAATTAATTAATTTAAAATGGTCAAACCGAAACCCTTAAGCAATTTCCAGATTTCGGTTAAGTCAAGTGTTCTCTTATTTTTAGTCAATTTAGGAGGGGCATTTTGGTGATTACCTAATTTTTTATTTAGTTAAGTTATTTAGCTTAAGTTGAATTAGTTAATATTCAGTTCCTAAAGGCTTAGACTCACGCTATTCATCAGTAAATCCTACGACTAAAAACAGTGAACAACGTAAGAAAAACCTTAGGCGATTTCAAGGCAGTTCTTCAAGGTTTTTGTGCAAAGTGCAAAGTGATCTTCGTATATTCAATTCTACAATAAGGCATGGGTTTTCTCTCTTGGATGTGGTGCTAACTGATCATTATGTGTATGTTTCCGTGATTTATGATGTCGAATGAAACCTAGATGTTAGATCCGTATACTTAGGGTATTATTTACATGAGATGATAAATGTTGTAATGCCTACTTGTGTTCGAGAAGATGAAATTGTTATAAGTTGTTCATTCAATTTTTAGTAAAGGCTAATCAAAGGTTAAAATTTGGCTTGTTAACATGATGAGATTATTATAATGTATTCATGAAATAATTGACTTGGCTAGTGATAATATCATAGTTTGATTTATGCCAAAAAATTGGCCAGCAATATTATTTCCAAAATATGTAAAGTCATACCAATCTTAACTCAATGAATTAATAACATAGAGTATGACAATAATTGGTACAAGTCCCAACATACACTAACCACAGAAACTTGTGAATATAATAGCATTGAATAAGTCCTCATAACTTTCATAAAGAATGGTATAAGACTATCAACTAACGTTGAACAAGATAATGTGAGTAATGAAATAACTAAAAGTATATAAGTTATGAACTATGTTGCCAACATAGGGACTAGCTAGTGGATGACTCCACCTAAGAATGCTAGGTAGTATTAGGTTTCACTTTGGCCGGTGATACCACCTCTTTTCGGTGTGAGGAAGACACTGGATTTCATGTTTAGCTCACATGATCTATGTCGGTTAAAAGATCAAGAAAATATTTGGTTTCACTTTAGCCGTGAACCACCTCTTTTCGGTATGGGGAAGAGACGGGACTTGGTTTCATTTAGCCGGTGATCCACCTCTTTTTGGTGTGGGGAAGACACTGGGTTTGTTTCACCTTAGCCGGTGAACCACCTCTTTTCGGTGTGGGGAATACACTGGATTTCATGTTTATCTCACATGATCTATTTCAGTAAGAAAGATTTCAGTAAAAAGTATGAAAGAAAGAAAGTAACATGTTCAAAGTGAACAACAGATCAAAGAAGAAGAAACATAAGTTCAAAGTGAACTAAGTAAGCAAGAGCTTAAGAATATCAATCATCAGTGTTTGAAGAAAATGAAGTTTTAACAGTTATTGGTTTATGCTAATATTAGAGTATGAATATATGCCCCAAGATCTATATATTATGAAAATAGTCAAATAATGGGCATAGCCAATAAATATTGGCTTATAAATACATTCATGCCCAATTTAACAAGAATGAAATATCTAACTTGTGAGTAAGGTACCCAAATCATTTCCTTAGTCTTTTGGATTACTTACTCGATTCATTGTAGGTATGGGACTACAATGAATCATTGCACTTGTAAGTAAAACATATGATCAAAGAAGATCATTGAACTACACAACAGAAAGAAGAAAAGACTCAAAAATAAATTAAGGCTGCGAATAACAGCTCTCGGCCTAAGGGAGCAAAAATAATTAACTTTATTTGAGTTGTTCTAAAATTATGTTCATGATTCCAAGGTCTGATGTTCATATAGAAAATGAGTTGTATTCTTTAAATGCATAGAAATATGTCATATTCATAGTATGAATCATAAACAACGAATTAAGAAAGTGAAGTGACTTAACTTTCTAGAAATGACATGTTGCTATAGGAAGAGCTTTCCTTGATCATGCATAGTCCTTATGTGTTTATGTGCATAAACCCATAATTAGTACAAGTGTGTACTAACCCTGTATATTATTACTATTTTTATAGGTGCAGGTTCTAGAGAAGATTGAAGATTCGACGAAGCGATTTGGATTAGCGATCTCCAGACTTTTGTAGGTCCTCTTGAGTTCGAGGATGCTACGCTTATTATTCTAGCTTAGTACATTATACATAGATGGTGGATGTTGTCCCTAGCATATACTTTTCAAACATTTGTTCAAGCGTTTGTAAGAAGGCCGATTTGGCAAACTATTATTATTATGATGATTCCCTATTTCAATTGTTTAATCTATTGATATATTGTTGTTTAGTTTGAGATTATTAGAATATCACTCTTATGTACTATTAAATGAAGTCTATGTACACTTTAATAAGTATTAAAGAGTTTTAAAATTTCCGCAAATTTAACTGTATGATTGTGATGAAATCTATGAAGAGGCTTGTTTGCGATCTCTAAGAGGTTAACGACGCCGATCTCATCTGGGGTCTAGATTCCGGGTGTGACAAACTTGGTATCAGAGCATGAAGTTAAATTACCTAGGATCTAAAGCTCAAAACAACCACGTTGCGTAGTTTCTAACTTATGGTTGTGAAGTGCACCACAATCATGACGTAGAGACTTTATGATGTTAGGAATTTTACTTTCTTCTACTCTTTATCGTGATGTCTAGAACTTTGACATTTTGTTCCATTCTAGCATCTAACTTCCTTCTTGTGTGCATGTGTAGAAAATAAACACAAGAAGAAACGTAGGCAGAAGAGTCGAAGAAGCAGCTGCTGGAGGCAACCAAGCTCCTCCTCAAGCCCCAGCTGCTGGAGAGCAAGTGCCTGTCAACCCAGCTGCATTGACGGATGGACAAGTGAGGGCGGCACTATTTCAGATGGCCCAAGCCATCATTGTCCCGGCACAGGATATCACAGCCCAAGCCACTAGAGAGGGTGCTCCCAGGGAGAACCCGCATGCTAGCACCATGGCTAGTAGACTGAGAGATTTCACCAGAATGAATCCTCCAGTCTACTACGGGTCCAAAACCAATGAGGATCCCCACAAGTTTGTGGAAGAGGTCCATTAGATTGTCTGAGCTATGGGTGCTAATGAAGAGGAAAAGGCTGAGTTGACTGCTTACCAACTCAAAGATGTGGCTCAGGTGTGGCACAGGATGTGGGGAGATGGCCGAGCACCAGGAGAAGTCCCCATCACTTGGGACGTTCTCAAGACTGCATTCTTGGAGAGGTTCTTCCCAGAGAGCAGAGAGAGGCTAAGGTTAGGGAATTCATTAACTTACGTCAGGGAGGTATTTCAGTCAAGGAATACTCCTTGAAGTTTCTTAAGCTTTCTAAATATGCTTCTTCTCTGGTGTCCAATAGCAGGGATGAGACGAGCAGGTTTGTGACTTGGGTATCGAAGGATTTAGAAGAGGAATGTCCGGCAGACATGTTTCATGATAACATGGACCTTGGTAGGTTGATGTTACATGCACAACATGTTGAGGAAAGTCGTCGGAGAAAGAGAGGCCGAGAAAGCAAGAAGTCTAGGCCCTCGGAACAGTCTAGTTCGAGCACTGGTAAGGGTTCGTTTAGAGTCCAGGACAGGCCCAAATTCAAGAAGGGGCACAAGCACTCAGGTAATCCTACTCCTTCGAAGAACACTAATGCCAAGAAGGGCAATGATAGAAATGCCCAGCGTGACCGAAAGTCGTGTGGTAAGTGTGGTCGTTCGCATGGAGGTGAGTGCATGGTAGGTTCAAATGCATGTTATTGGTGCGGAAAAAGTGGGCATATGATCAGGGACTGCCCACATGCGAATAATTAGGCCAAGGCATATACTCAGCCTTGGCCTAATCCTACTGCTGCATCCGAACCTCCCAAGAGGAACAGGTTTTACACGTTGAAAGGAAGAGAGGAGCAAGAGAAGTCGGCTGATGTGGTCACTGGTAACTTGCTTATCTTTTCTTTTCCTGTGTATGCAGTATTAGATCCAGGATCTACCTTGTCTTTTGTTACTCCTTTAGTAGCTAGTAAATTTGACTTGCTTCCTCAGATGTTTCCCAATGAGTTAGAGTTGAAATGGGAAGGGTGTGGTTCAAATCAAATAGGCCAAATAGTTTCCAATCTTAAAGCCAATAAGATGTTATCTAAGGGGTATTTATTCCTCTTAGTTAGAGTCAATGACTTAAAACAAGAAGTTCCTTCCATAGATTCTGTCTCCGTAGTAAATGAGTTTCAAAATGTCTTTCCGGAGGATTTACCAGCAATCCCTCCTGAACGCAAAATTGATTTCGGTGTTGACTTAGATCCCAACACCAAACCAATTTCCATTCCTCCCTATAGAATGGCTCAAGCGGAACTCAAAGAGTTGAAGTTGCAGTTAAAAGATTTACTTGATAAGGGATTCATCCAGCCGAGCATATCCCCATGGGGTGCTCCAGTGTTGTTCGTTAAGAAAAAGGATGGATCTCTTAGAATGTGTATCGATTATCGGCAACTCAACAAAGTCTCTATAAAGAACAAATACCCTCTTCCCAGAATTGATGATCTATTTTATCAACTCTAAGGTTCAAGTTTATTTTCTAAAATAGATCTTCGGTCAGGGTATCACCAACTTACAATGAGACAAGAGGACGTTCCTAAGACTGCCTTCCGTACTAGGTATGGTCATTATGAGTTTATTGTCATGTCATTCGGTCTCACTAACACACCAACCATTTTTATGGACCTTATGAATAGAGTCTTACGTGAATACCTTGATTCTTTTGTCATAGTATTCATAGATGACATCCTCATATACTCTAAGACCATATAAGAGCATGAACAACATTTGAGAATGACATTGCAAGTACTCAGGGAACATCAGTTGTATGCAAAATTCAGCAAATGTGAGTTTGGTTGAGATCAGTGACCTTCCTTGGTCATGTTGTGACCGATCAGGGTGTAGAGGTCGATCCAAAAAAGATTGAGATAGTAAATAATTGGCCGAGACCCCTCACTCCTACCGATATTCGAAGTTTCTTGGGTTTGGCTAATTACTATCGCAGATTTGTTGAGGGCTTTTCTGCAATTGCTGCCCCATTAACTGCTTTAACAAAGAAGAAGGCGATGTTTGAGTGGTCTGAAACTTTTGAAAAGAGTTTCCAAGAGCTCAAATGCCGACTCACTTCGGGCCCAGTTCTCACATTTCTGAGGAGTTGTGAAGGGTATGTGGTGTACTGTGATGCTTCCCGAGTAGGTTTGGAATGTGTTCTTATGCAAGATGCTAAGATGATTGCATATGCATCAAGACAGTTGAAAATCCACGAGAAGAATTACCCTACGCATGATTTTGAGTTAGTTGATGTTGTATTCACGTTAAAACTTTGGAGACATTACTTATATGGTGTACATGTTGATGTATTTACTGACCATAAAAGTCTTCAGTATGTGTTTTTACACAGAGAGAATTGAATATTCATCAGAAAAGATGGCTAGAGTTACAAAAGGATTATGACATTAATGTCCTTTATCACCCAGGTAAGTCCAATGTAGTGGACGATGCTTTGAGCCGATTGAGCATGGGCAGTGTGTCTCATATCGATGATGAGAAGAAAGAGTTGGTCAAAAAAGTACACCAATTGTCTAGGTTAGGTGTACGGCTGGTAGATACACCAAATGAGGGTGTTACAGTTTATTCTAGTTCTGAATCCTCATTTGTTGTTGATGTTAAAGCTAAGCAGCATCTCGACCCAGTACTCATGGAGTTGAAAGATTCGGTGTTGAGTAAGTTGAATGAATCATTCTCCCTAGGGGGGATGGAGTGCTTAGATACCAGGGAAGATTGTACGTACCAAATATTGATGATATGAGGCCTAATATTATCGCATAGGCTCATGGCTCCAGGTATTCCATTCATCCAGGTTCCACCAAGATGTATCATGATCTGAAGGAAATTTATTGGTGGGAAGGTATGAAGCTAGATATCTCTAAGTTTGTGAATGAGTGTCCCAATTGCCAACAGGTTAAGGCCGAAACCTTAAGCCTGGAGGTCTTATCCAGTCGATTGAGATTCCAACGTGGAAGTGGGAGGCTATTAATATGTACTTTGTGGTTGGTCTGCCCAAGACTCGAAAACTGCATGATTCCATTTGGGTCATTGTTGATAGGATGACTAAGTCTGCTCACTTCATTTCCTGTGAAGTCTACTTACAGAGCTGAATATTATGCCAAGCTATTTATTGATGAGATCGTGAGGTGGAATGGGATTACTTTATCTATCATTTCGGATAGGGGAGCCTAGTTTACTTCTCACTTTTGGAGATCTTTCCAAAAGAGCTTGGGTACGCAAGTGAAGCTCATCACTGCTTTTCACCCTCAGACGGATGGACAAGCAGAGCATACCATACAGAACCTTGAAGAGATGCTGAGAGCATGTGCTATTGACTTCAAGGGGAGTTGGGATGATCACTTGCCACTGATTGAGTTCTCTTATAATAATAGATACCATTCCAGTATTGGGATAGTACCTTTTAGATCACTGTATGGTAGGAGATGTAGGTCCCCCGTTGGGTGGCTAAAAGTAAAAGAAGCTTCCATCCTTGGCGCCGAGATCATACATGAGGCTGTGGAAAAGGTGAGAATTATCAGGGATAGATTGGCTAATGCTTACAGTCGTCAAAAATCCTATGTTGATAACAGAAAGAGAGCTCTTGAATTCGATGTAGGTGATCAAGTATACCTAAAGATATCACCCATGAAAGGGGTGATGAGGTTTGGTAAGAAAGGAAAGTTGATTCCGAGGTATATAGGTCCTTACGAGATCTTATAGCGAGTAGGAAATGTTTCCTATGAACTCAAGTTACCAAATGACTTGGCTTCTGTTCTCCAGTGTTTCACGTTTCAATTCCTTAAAAGTGTCTAGGTGATCCAGCATCCATCCTACCCATTGAGGGGTTAGGAGTCGATGAGAACCTTTCTTATGAAGAGGTTCCCATTGAAATTTTAGATCGCCAATTGAAGCAGCTGAGGAACAAGGAGGTTGCCACTGTAAAGGTGTTATGGAGGAACCACCTTGTTTAGGGATCAACATGGGAGGCCGAGGCTGATATGAGATCACGTTACCCTCACTTGTTCAGTTCTTGAGGTTAGATATACTCTTCTTAAGACTGATTTTGTTTAGGAAACTCTAAATTTTAGTGCATTAGTTGGTTTTGGTGTTTTAAGTCCATAATTTTATGTTTCATACTTGCACTATATGAGTTAATATGAGTTTATTCTTGCATTCATGTTGTTGTTTTTGTATAGCATTGACGTGATTTTGTGTTGCATGAGTTGTGATGTGCATTGAGTTAAAGTAAGATTGAGAAGGAAGTTTCTCAATCTCAGATATGAAGCTTCAGATAAGCTTTGAGTAATGTGCATCATCCAGAGTAGTTGTGAATCGAAAATACCCTCTTTGATTCAAATGATGTGTAGTGTTATTCAAGGACGAATGCTCCTAAGGGGGGGATAATGTAACATTCCAGAAAATGTACATGTCTAGTGAAGAGTCTATTAGGCTTTAAGAATATGTATTGGGTTAATAGGCATCCCAATGTCCAATATTGAAAAATATTGGGCATGTTAGAGAATATTGGCTTAAGGGTGTTAGCCAATGTCTACACAAGTAAATTAAAATACACGTCGATGTCAAATACTCCAATCCAAGCTTGTTTACAAATTATAACTGCAATGTAGACCCTAAGCTAAAATAACTATATTCTTCACATAATACACATTAGGTACTAGGCATCCAAGTGTCAAGCCTAGGTACAATAGCACATGATCATTTAAAATGATCATGTAGATTAAGCAGTGCCCAAGGACATATTGAGGATCCTTAGGACAATAAATGAACTTTCCAAATGAACTTTGCAGAGTAATCAGTTAGGAAAGTGCACGGCAACACATGTGCAAGCACATGTGCTACCGGCCGAGAGACCAAGCTAACCGATTCAGTTAGAGTGGTTAGAGGACAGGCGCACATCCAAGTCAAGCCACGTGGGGCCAAGATTTCTAACGGGTCCTAGGCTCTAACTAACTGACCTAACTAGATAACTAACCTAGGACTAACAAAAAATAACTAACTAGTGGACCCGACAACCTAAGACCTAACCGGGTGACACTAACTGAGTAACTAACTAAAGAAATATCCTAGTACCTAATCTAGGATGATCCAAAGGGTTGGATATGGTCCTAACAACCTAGGGGTACTTTAGTAATTACCCTAGGTTACTTAATTAATTAAATTAGAAACTTAATTAATTAATTTAAAATGGTCAGACCGAAACTCTTAAGCAATTTCCAGATTTCGGTTAAGTCAAGTGTTCTCCTATTTTTAGTCAATTTAGGAGGGGTTTTTTGGTGATTAACTAATTGTTTTATTTAATTAAGTTATTTAGCCTAAGTTGAATTAGTTAATATTTAGTTCCTAAAGACTTATACTCACGCTATTCATTAGTAAACCCTACAACTAAAAATAGTGAACAACGTAAGAAAAACCTTAGGTGATTTCAAGGCCGTTCTTCAAGGTTTTTGTGCAGAGTGCAAAGTTATCTTCGTAGATTTAATTCTACAGTAAGGTATGGGTTTTCTCTCTTGAATTCCTTTCCCCAAGAGGCTGTTCAATCGTATAGACTTCAAGAATATCGAAACTAGGGTTGTTCCCAATAAATCTCATGTTCACCTCCCTAGTTCTCCCGATTTCTGATTCTTGTAGTATGTATAATGTAAATCTCGAACAGGTTGTTGGTATTTGGTGCTAACTAATCATTATATGTATGTTTCCGTGATTTATGATGTCGAATGAAACCTACATGTTAGATCCGTATACTTAGGGTAATATTTACCTGAGATGATAAATGTTGTAATGTCTACTTGTGTTCGAGAAGATGAAATTGTTATAAGTTGTTTATTGAATTGTTCGTATAGGATAATCAAAGGTTAAAAGGTGGCTTGTTAACATGATGAGATTACTATAATGTATTCATGAAATAATTGACTTGGCTAGTGATAATATCATAGTTTGATTTATGCCAATAAATTGGCCAGCAATATTAATTCCAAAATATGTAAAGCCATATCAATCTTAACTCAATGAACTCATAACATAGAGTATGCCAATAATTGGGACAAGTCCCAACATACCCTCTCCACACGAACTTGCGAATATAATAGCATTGAATAAGTCCTCATAACTTTCATAAGGAATGGTATAAGACTATCAACTAACGTTGAACAAGATAATGTGAGTAATGAAATAACTAAAAGTATATAAGTTATGAAATTGACCTAGTGTAGAGTGTCAAAGGAAGTGAGACAGACCTCACTTACACTTAAACGATTATGTCAAAGATACTCACATAAGAGGCTGCTAGAAGCCGTGAGACAAGTCTCACTCGCACCATGATGTTAATGTAAGATTTAAGTTCATATTCATCAAGTATAGAAAAGGGATGACCAGTCATCCATTGAGTTAAGTATACCTCAGACTAGAAGCAAGCTTCCATAATGTTTGAGTCAACTCTAAAAGTTGTAAAGTAAAATAAATCTAAGCTAAGCACCGATAGAATAGCAATGACCTTGGCCCAGCACATGTAAGCCTTATGAGATGAGATCACCACCCAGGTGGACCAGGGTCTTCGAAGTCTCCTTGTCTTTGAAATATGTTGCCAGCATATGGACTACCTAGTGGATGACTCCACCTAACAATGCTAGGTAGTATTCTGTTTTACTTTGGCCGGTGATACCACCTCTTCTCGGTGTGGGGAAGACACTGGATTTCATATTTAACTCACATGATCTATGTCAGTTAAAAGCTCAAGAAAGTATTGGGTTTCACTTTAGCCGTGAACCATCTCTTTTTGGTGTGGGGAAGAAACTTAACTGTGTTTCACTTTTGCCGGTGATCCACCTCTTTTTGGTGTGGGGAAGACACAGGGTTCGGTTTCAGCTTGGCCAGTGAACCACCTCTTTTCGGTGTGGGGAAGACACTAGATTTCATGTTTAGCTCACATGATCTATTTCAGTAAGAAAGATTTCAGTAAAAAGTAAGAAAGAAAGAAAGTAACATGTTCAAAGTGAACAGCAGATCAAAGAAGAAGAAACGTAAGTTCAAAGTGAACTAAGTAAGCAAGAGCTTAAGAATATCATTCATCAATGTTTGATAAGAATGAAGTTTTAACAATTATTGGTTTATGGTAATATTGGAGTATGAATATATGCCCCAAGATCTATATATTATGCAAATAATCAAATAATGGGCATATACAATAAAGATTGGCTTATAAATACATTCATGCCCAATTTAACAAGAATGAAATAACTAACTTGTGAGTAAGGTAGCCAAATCATTTCCTTAGTCTTTTGGATTACTTACTCGATTCATTGTAGGTATGGGACTACAATGAATCGTTGCATTTGTAAGTAAAACATAGGATCAAAGGAGATCATTGAACTACACAATAAAAATAATTAACTTTTGCTTGAGTTGTTCAAAATTTATGTTCATGATTCCAAGGTCTGATATTCATATACAAAATGAGTTGTGTTCTTTAAATGCATAGAAATATGTCATATTCATAGCATGAATCATAAACAACGAATTAAGAAAGTGAAGTGACTTAACTTTCCAGAAACGGCATGTTGTTATACGAAGAGCTTTCCTTGATCATGCATAGTCCTTATGTGTTTATGTGCATACACCCATAATTAGTACATGTGTGTACTAACCCTGTATGTTATAACTATTTTTATAGGTGCAGGTTTTGGAAAAGATTGAAGATTAAATGAAGTGGTTTGGATTAGCGATCTCGAGACTTTGGTATGTCCTCTTGAGTTCGAGGATGCTACACTTATTATTCTAGCTTAGTACATTAGACATACCTGGTGGATGTTGTCCCTAGCGTTTTATTTCAAACATTTGTTCAAGCGTTTGTAATAAGGCCGATTTGGCAAAATATTATTATTATAATGATTCCCTATTTCAATTCTTTAATCTATTGATAGATGGTTGTTTAGTTTGAGCTTATTAAAATATCACTTTTATGAAGTATTATATGCAGTCTATGTACACTTCAATAAGTATTAAAAAGTTTTAAATTTTCCGCAAATTTAACTATATGATTGTGATGAAAGCTAAGAAGAGGCTTGTCTGCGACCTCTAAGAGGTTAACAACGCCGGTCTCATCTGGGGTCTAGATTCCAGGTGTGACATGAGGACCTACCCACTTGGATGAATGAGAAACTCCAAGCATTCTTCAAAGTTATGTCAAAGAGACTTCAATGACCAGAACCTAAAATGTTTGGGAAAAAGGGAGAAAGTGGTATTAGTACGCCACTTGTACTAAGTATGAGACCATATGCACATATAAAATCAAATCATGCCAAAAAGGACATTTTATTCTTTTAAAGACTTATGCATCATCAAAGGGAAATATACAAATCAAAAAGGCATCTTCATCAAGTCAAAGGAAATAACATGCTTGTAAACATACTTTAACCCATGATCAAACATAACCCTATCATCAATTAATTTCATATAAAGCATGGATAAGAGTTCATCACAACAAAATAAAGCAAGACTACTACTCATGAATCCTCATCAAGTCAACAAGTGCAATAACCAATCAAAGCCCCATAACCCTACTCAATCAAGTGACCTAACAAGAACCATGACTAATATTCAACTTCACATAACATAACCTTTAAGGATACACAACCTCATACTTTTACCAACATAGACCAACTACATGTCCATAAGAATATCAATCACCATAGAATATCATTTACATGTAAAGTCATCATATTATCATCTTTTGCATTCATTATCATATACATACATAATATCAACCTTCTAAAGTTTCCATCAAGGCAAACTAGTGCAAGGCATAAGTAGAGTCCCATACCCATACCTAGGCTAAGAAAAACCTCTCAAGTCACCCTAGTTAGTTTATACTTCATTGCTTCATTTTAATTTAGGGAACACTTGCCTAACCAACATAGACCACAAGAACTAAGTGTGGAATCCGGTGTTGTAAATCCTTACACCGATGGAAGGTGGTCTACCGGTCAAAGTATAACCAAACATAAACGTAGCTTTCTAGGTGGATCCACTAGCTAGTATTCCTATGGTGGCAACATAAACTTATGGAACTTGGGTCCGTCTTGGAAACATCACTATACACCCTATTTAGGTCATGAGGCTATCCACCCTGTGAGAACCGGAGTGAACCTACCTTCCCTATTTGGGAAAGTGTCACCCCTTCACATACAAGATCACTCAGTGCTAAGCTACAGTCCCTTTTTGAAATGTCTTTAATCCTTTATTATCAATCATAGCTTAATTTAGGTCATAGGGTCTACCCCTTATATAATCATCATCATCATAGCTCAATAAGAATTGCATGAGTGTAAATTCTTTCATTACAATTCATATAAGTGAGTTTAGAACCTTTTCATATTCATTCATAATAAGGGACATTGGTAGTCGTCACAATCCTTGTAACAAATACATCTTAATCAACCGCACAACCATAGTCAAGACATTTCAAATTAAAATCATACCAACCCTATAAATCCTACTACAAGGTATACTCCAATACAACATGATGATTCAATCACACTCCATCATAAATTGAAGTAAAGAATATGGATCATAAGACTTACCAAGGCTCCCTCATAATTCATCACCAAGGTCTTACAATCAACCCTTAATTCAACCCAATTAGGTCATAACATCATCATAATTCAATAACCAACATGATAACAAGGCTAGGAGAATCACTACGTCATAATTCAATACTAGATCATAACTTTAGATAAGATACTTAGGTAAATTCACAATATAATTTATAACCTAGAATCACTTTCTCAAGAACTAGCATGAAAGACTACAAATCACTCTAATTTTTTCATGATTAGTGTAACAACATCATTTAGTAGTAATTCAACCAATAACCAAGTCAATTGAATTAAATACAACATAATTCATATCAAGATCAAACCTAGGTTTAAGGGTTAAGGGTCGTCATCTACAAACTACACCAAACCATCATGATATATCATAATTAAGTTATAATTCATGTTAATCTATTCATATTATCCATAATAAAGAATAAACAAAACAATTCATAACATAATTTTCGAGATGGAGAAGAACCCATATGAAAACTCAATTTTTTAAAATAATTTGAAGGAACCCTTTGAGGAAAGAGGTATCAAAGGTGAATTAGATACCATACCTCAACGTTTTATGAAGAATTGATGGTGAAATTGTCCCTTTACAGCCCCCAAATCCTTCCCCTAGCTTGTCTGAGAGAAAGAAGAGAGAAGGAAGAGAGTTTTGTTTTGAGAGTTGTAATTAGACTAATGGGGTTGGGATCTTTATATGGGGGTTAATTCACTTAATTAGTCCTCCATAATCCCCTAACTAATGACCTAACCCCTTAATTAATCATTTGGAACTTAATTAAAAACGTGCAGAAAATTGTTGTGCCACCAACGAAACTATGATCGAAAGATCGTGGGTCAGTCGACGGACCATCCCTCCTCCGTGCTGCACATTTGTGGTTATTGTTAGAGACTTCTGCAGGCAAGGTCTCCAAAAAAATTTCTAAGTGTTGGTCGACTGTTGGCAGCGACGCCCAGTCGATCGACGGATCGTCGATTGCATCTCATGGGTGCACACTGCCCAAGTAGTGTTGACTCCAACATGCAAGGGTCCTCCTCAAGGGCCATTGGTTGGTCCTTGGGGAGTCGTACCTGGACTTTTAAACCATGAATCGACTTAAACCCATGTTAGTCACCCATCCAAAAAATTTCATTGATTTGCGACTCCTAAAAACTAGTCAAATAGGCTAAGGCACGCTAGTACCTCCATGAACTAGTTTTCCGAACGTCATGGACGTTCTTGGATGTTTTGGTTTCTAAACTTCCTAAGTAACCTATTTCATTAAGATAACTCTTACAACAGTGTCTAGACCTCATGACACTTATGTTAGGCTTTAAGACACTTCGTAGATATTCGAAGTGTTACATTATCCCCCCTTAGGAACATTCGTCCCCGAATTTCACTAAAATCTTTTGAAGGAAGGAATCAACTCAAGACAAGCAGCCCAACCAACAATAATAAATAACAACATCAACCATACCTAAATGCATAAGACAATTCGAACCACACATAAGGCTCAAATATCACATTATGAGGAATCCTTCTCACAACAACAACATGATCTCAACATGCTTTACATGAGTCAATTATGCCAAAGTTCAACTTACAAACATGCTAAATATCATATCATAAAGACTCACCATATCAAAATGCACAAGATAACTCAAACAAGCCAAAGAGAAATATCTCAAGTTCAAATGCACAACTTCAATATAAGTCACTATAAAACTATTCGAAAATGCACATTTTGCAAGACTGATGTACCGTGGTATTACGGTACTTTCAATGTTTTTTCCTTAAGTTTAGTGTGTGTCTAAGGCCTTTATTGTAGTAGTTTTAATGTATTTTTCTTTGTGTTTGCAGGAAAAACTATCCAGAATGAAAACGCTGAAGATGTGCTGAAAATTGCAGAAAAGATGACCTACGGAGCCATCGACGGTCCGTAGGTTGCAACCGTCGCCATGAAGATGTTATGCTGCCAAGGAAAGATCGGGGAATTATGGCCAACTGTGGGGTTACGGAAGGGATGACGGTCCGTCGTCTCATCGACGGACCATCCTGGTGATCCGTTGGTGTTAACAGAATGTAGCCCCAGTGCCCGATTTGAAAAGATTCTAACTATGGGGCAACGAAGGCCATTGACGTACCGTTGTCCTGTTAACGGTCCGTCGTCTTAGTCCATCAATGGTAACATAGAGTTGGAGAAGGAAGCATCTGAAAATAGAGTTTAATTATGGATCGACGGAGGCATCGACGACCGTCATTGCCTCAATGGTCCATCGGTCAGGTCATCGATGTGAGACGCATTTTTGGATAGATTTTACTTATTTAGGTTTCCCTTTATGTTTAGGATTCTATTATTATAAATACGACCAAAAAACCTCATTTTAGGGGTTAGAATCTTGGATAATTTTCAGATTTGTATTGTTGGTTGTTGAATTTTGGGTTTTGGAAAATACTTCACTTTTCCGAAATCGATTCTTACAATATTTTGATTAATTCAAGTGATTTTTTGAATTTTTTTCAAATTTGTTAAAGTAAGTACATGAATTCATGTCTAATCAATATGAATTGTGTAATTCTTACCATGGGTAACTAAATCCACAACTAGGGTTGTGGAAACCATGGGTAATTAACAAAGTAGAACTAGCTAAAATAACAATTCTAGAGTAGTGTCTTGTATGTATTGATAATTCTTTAGTTTAGAAGTCTTTTTAACGGTGGCCAACGTTAGAACCTGCCTTGTTGCTACTTGCCGGACCAAGGATGTAGATAATAAGAAAATAATTATCAACGTACATTTAGTATACACTATCTAATATGCTAGTTTCAATTGGTGTGAAGTAGTAACTTAGTCGTACATTGAATATGATGCTTAATATAAGGTAAAAGGTAAGGTTTAGTAAAGTATACACACATAGCCGGACCAAGGTGCGGAGTGAAATTCACTAGTTGCCGGACTAAGGAATTAGGGATACATAACTTACCACTTTGCATGCAAGATACAAGGAAAGATTTGTTATAGCTAGGGTAACTGTGTTATGAACCTATGGGGAACACTTACACACTAGTTTCTCTGATTATTTGATAAACATCAAACATCTGAACTTGCTACTTGTTTACTTAGAATTAATTAGATAATTTTATTAAACAAACCCCCCCCCTTTTAGTTTTTTGTTTTCGGAAAGGACTTGATTAAAATAGAAGTAATCATAGATTAAAGTTAAGTCTAAACCATTTTCCTCGTAGGATCGACCCCAACCTAACATTTGGGTTATTTACTTGATACGACCGCTTATACTTCTTTAGGGAAGTGTAATTTGAGCGTATCAAATTTTGGCTCCACTGCCGGGTATAGTGGCTTTTAGATTAACTTTAAGTACATTACCGAATTTTAGTCAATAATTTCCTGATTTTACTTTTTCTTTTTGTTTTTGTCTCCTGCAGGTCTAGCTTTAGTGTATGCCAGGTACACGGAGTCGAGGAGAACCAATACTTCCGCTTTATCCAAAACTAAACCGTACACTTCGCAGAATTAACATTCAAAACAATCCTGCTTATATCGAGGATGAGATCAATCCTCAACCTCCCCCCGCCAGTTGATGCTCATAATCAAGTGATGGTTCATAACCCTGGTGAAGGTAATCCGAGGAGGCTTCTGGGTCAGAGGAAGCGCCATCTTCACATGGTGCCACTACTCCTACAGCACCTGCCCACTCTGCCTCGTCTGATGAGGCTGATAATGTGGATTCCACCCCCGCACCCCTGACCGATGTCCCCGCACCAGTTGCTGATCAGCCCAACCAGTGGTGTGTCGAGGGCCAATATTAGATATACAGGGATGTGAAGCTTCTCAACGACAAGGGGGTCATGACTCGGACATTGACAGTCGAGCGACGAGTTCTTCCCGGTAGTCTTCTCATGATGCTGGCTTTACATGACCTTTTTACCCGCCACCGGCTAGAGTGGACAGCTAGGAGTTTGGGCCGTTACAGTGAGGAGGTTGTGAGGGAGCTCTACGCAGCTTATGTGGTGACTCTCAGGGCTAGGTTGGACAAACGGGCTAACCCCGCCAAACACGCAAGCGAGTGGATATCTCCTTGCCTGCCATTCGCAGATTTTTATATGGTGCTGACACTGATGCCACCAGGGCACCCTTACCTCCCGTGTTTGACTATCGGTGTAAGCTGATCAAGGACAGCCGTTTTTAGCGTGAGAGAGTGCTGAGAGAGACCACCAAGATGTGGATAGCCCATAACATCTCATTGGATGGCGAGGGTGCTGATTGGTGCTGGAGCCCAAAGGAGGAATAAATAAGGTCAACCTCACATTCACGGCCACATTCTTATGGCTCTTGGTCCGTCATTGTCTCTCCCCCACTGCTGTTGATAATATTGTTACATGGGATAGAGCAGTGCTGATAGCCGCCATGGTTGGTGGGTTCGAGGTGGATTTTGCGTGGCTGTTGCAGGCGGTAATCCATGAGAGGGCCTTTAAGGCCACCACCACTTACCCCTTCCCTTGCATGATTTTCGAGTTGTGCAGGTCTGCTGGAGTGCATGTGTGGCACATTGATGTGCTCAAGACCCCAACTGGCCAGGTTGATATCGGTCTCATCTGGGATGAGGCCAATGAGTTGGCTCCAAACAGAGGGCCCCGTGCAGAGGTGCAGCCGCTAGGTGAGAACCTGGCAGCCACGGTAGAGCAGGCCCAAGGGGCTGATCAGTCTACATCAGAGCCTACCGACACCACCTCGGTTGAGTCTATACCGGGTACTAGCACCGCTCCGAGCTCTCCCGCTCCACCCCAACTGCAGCACTGGTCCCGATCGCTAGGGTCCAGAAATTAGAGGCCCAAATGGCCACACTTCTGCATCATATCCAGCCTTGGATGAAGAAGTCCATTGCTGAGGCGGAGGAGCAGATAGAGATAAAGATGGCCCAGCAGACTGAGCAGCAGATTATAGAGGTCTACCAGCGCCTTGATGCATTTGAGTTGAGGGTTCTTACTCGGCCAGCCCCTACTGTAGATTTGACGACTCTACAGGCTATTGTGGCGAGTTTGAGGGCAGATATGGATGCCATTCTGGAGGCCTGGGTGCCCAAGTTTGAGGCCACATCTGTGGAGCCTGCTGAGGATACGTTGTTGGATGCTCTTTTCCAGATCACTGCTTCGCCACCGCTTCTACCACGTGAACATACAAAGAGGTGCCGATCCAGAGAGGAGGATGAGACTCGAGATAGCAAGAGAGAGCGTCTTGAGTTGGAGGCTGCGAAGAGAGACTCACTGATGGATGAGGAGGCCCGACAGATGAGGGCTCAGGAGGTGGATGCTGGGGCGTCTAGCTCCAGGATTGCTGATGTTAAGAGGAGCACTGCGGGTGCTGTTATTGCTGCGGACACTACTGATGGTGTCCCTGCTACAGAGGGATCGGGTTCCGATAAACTGGACCCGCCAGCTTGTTGATGTCTGAGTAGCCCAACTCACGATCCTCTATTGGGGTTTTCTTGCCTATGTTCTTTTTCCCCAAGAGACTGGTTATTTTATTCTTGAACCGGCACGTTAGTATCTTGTGCATAGTATAGACATGAAATCTGAAGCATGATGGCTAAATAAAATGATATCATGTTTTAAAGAAAATGCTTGCATGATTAGGCATAGTGAATGATGAATGTGTGTCTCTAAGCATGACATAGAGATACACCACTGCATGACCCTCAATCTAAAGCTCGAACTAGGTGGCTGATAATCTGGTAGGGTAATGAGGTGTTAAGTGAGTGTGAGGAAAGTTGAATATTCCACCATTCGTACTGAGCTAGAACTTGCCCGGTTAGTCCTGCTAAAAATAATCTGTGATAGACAATTAAGAAAGAATCATAGGCCCTTGTTCAACGATAGCAAATCTTTAGCCTAGATAAAAGAAAACCAAATGAAATTAATCCCTCCTTTATCCAAATGATTTGAGCTTAAAATCGACCTTTCTTTTCTACCCAAATTTTCTGGGAACAATGTGTTGGCCCTGGTCCCTCTTTGGACATGTGCACCTCAGCTTATGCCAAAAGCATAAGTTGAGTGTGGATAATGCAGAAAACAACATTGTATTGCCCTGACCCAACCTTGGGTATTGTGTACCTTGACTCATGGCAAAGCTATGAGTTGAGGGTGGCTGTTATGAGGAATGCTCCGGAAAGTGGGGTTGAAAGAATAAAGAGAGAAAAAGAAGAAAAGAAAAGTTACTCAAGCTAAGTTGAAATCAAGTGAAAAATTTGAAAATTTTAATATATATATATATGTCTATATATATATATAAAATAAAAAGAATAGTCATTTACACAAAAGGAGAAAGAAAGGAGAAAAGCAAGGCAAAAGAATATAAGAAAATCAAGAATAGGGCGGAATAAATGACGAAAAGGTAGGACACTTAGCCGTTATGTCAAGGAGGGAAACAAGTCACTAAACTGCATCCAAATGTACCCTACCTAACCCTGAGCCTACGTTAAAAGCTAATAAAGTCCTATCGTGATCCTAAGAGTCTAATATGGTGAACTTAAAGCAGTGAAAATAAGGGCAAGCCTATGGCGATAAGTATCAATGAGGTGAGAAGGTGTTCTGAGAGTTAGTGTTGAAAAATAATCCTTATACTCAAACTGAAATCACTGTGTGAAAAAGGAGGATATTGTTTTTGAAGTAAGTACATTAGTTGAAATAATACTAGAAAGTTGGCACCTTGGTGAGAGATAAAAGAGGAGAGGAGAGGTGCGTGGTGAATCTGTGTCATGGTCTAATCCACATGAGCAAGCCTAATAGTGATATCATGCATGAACATAATCAAAATAATTGGTATTGATAGCCAGATGATTGCGAAAGCTTAAATGAAGATACTTGTGTACAAAGGTTTTGTGGTGACTCATAGTGCGTCGCTTGAGGACAAACAACGAATTTAAGTTAAGGGTGTTGATATACCGTTGTTTTACGGTACTTTCAATGTTTTTTCCTTAAGTTTAGTGTGTGTTTAAGGTCTTTATTATAGTAGTTTTAATGTATTTTTATTTATGTTTGCAGGAAAAACTGTCCAGAATGAAAACGCTGAAGAAGTGCTGAAAATTGCAGAAAAGATGAACTACGGAGCCATCGACGGTCTGTAGGTGGCAACCGTCGCCATGAAGATGTTATGCTGCCAAGGAAAGATCGGGGAATTCTGAACAAGTGTTGGGTTATGAAAGGGATGACGGTCCGTCGTCTCATCGACGGACCGTCCTGGTGATCCGTTGGTGTTAACAGAATGTAGCCTCAGTACCCGATTTGAAAAGATTCTAAGTGTGGAGCAACGAAGGCCATTGACGGACCGTCATCCTATCAACGGACCATCGTATTGGTACGTCGATGGTAACAGAGAGTTAGATAAGGAAGCAGCTGAAAATAGAGTTGAAGTATGGACCGACGGAGGAGTCGACGATCCGCCGTTGCCTCGATGGTCCGTCGGTCAGGTCGTCGATGTGAGACGCGTTTTAGGACTGATTTTCCTTATTTAGGTTTCCCTTTATTTTTAGGATTCTATTATTATAAATATGACCAAAAAACCTCGTTTTGGGGGTTAGACTCTTGGATAATTTTCAGATTAGTATTGTTGGTTGTTGAATTTTGGGTTTTGGAAAATACTTCACTTTTCTGGAATCGATTCTTAAATTATTTTGATTAATTCAAGTGATTTTCTGGATTTTCTTCAAATTTGTTAAAGTAAGTACATGAATTCTTGTCTAATAAATATGAATTGTGTAATTCTTACCATGGGTAACTAAATCCACAACTAGGGTTGTGGGAACCATGGGTAATTAACAAAGTAGAACTAGCTAAAATAACAATTCTAGAGTAGTGTCTTGCATGTATTGATAATTCTTTTGTTTAGAAGTCTTTTTAATGGTGGCCAACGTTAGAACTTGCCTTGTTGCTACTTGCTAGACCAAGGATATAGATAATAAGAAAAGAATTATCAACGTAGATTTAGTATACACTATCTAATAGGCTAGTTTCAATTGGTGCAAAGTAGTAACTTAGCCATACATTGAATATGATGCTTAATATGAGGTAAAAGGTAAGGTTTAATAAAATATACACACGTAGCCGGACCAAGGTGCGGAGTGAAATTCACTAGTTGCCGGACCAAGGACCAAGGAATTAGGGATACATAACTTACCACTTTGCATGCAAGATACTAGGAAAGAGTTGTTATAGCTAGGTTACTGCGTTATGAACCTATGGGGAACACTTACACCCTAGTTTCTCTCATTACTTGATAAACATCAAACATCTGAACTTGCTACTTGTTTACTTAGAATTAATTAGATAATTTTGTTATACAAAAACCCCCCTTTTAGTTGTTTGTTTTCGGAAAGGACTTGATTAAAATAGAAGTAATCATAGATTAAAGTTAAGTCTAAACCATTTTCCTCGTGGGATCGACCCCAACCTAACAGTTGGGTTCTTTACTTGATATGACCGCTTATACTTCTTTAGGGAAGTGTAATTTGAGCGTAACAAAGACTTCACTAAAAATCAAAGCAACTTCAACTTTAGTCATTATTTTCATTATTAGTAAGAACTATTAACCTTAGTTATCAAATAGATGAGGGTAACGGGACTTCATGTCGGCCTCGACCTCCCATGTTGTACCCTCAACTAGGTGATTCTTCCACAACACCTTTACGGAAGCCACCTCTTTATTCCTCAATTTATTTACTTGCCTATCAAGGATTTGAACCGGGACTTCCTCATAAGAGAGATTATCCTTCACACCTAGACCCTCAATAGGAAGAATAGACTCGGGATCACCAACACACTTTTTAAGCATGGAAACATGGAAAACCAGATGAATCGAAGCCAATTCACTAGGAAGTTTCAGTTCATAAGAAAACCTTACCAACCCTTTTCAAGATTTCATAGGGACCCACATAACGAGGACTGAACTTCCCTTTCTTGCCAAATCTAACCACCCCTTTCATAGGTGAAATTTTCAAATACACCTTATCACCTTCTTCAAACTCCAAATCCGTTCTCCTATGATCGGCATAAGACTTTTTCCGACTATAGGCCGTTTGCAACCGATTCCTTATGATATGAACTTTCTCCAAAGTCTTATAAATCAAATCGGGACGAAGAAGCGAAGGCTCACCCACTTCAAACCATCCAATAGGAGACCCACACCTCCTACCATGCAAGGCTTCATAGGGAGCCATGGAGATGGATAATGAAAACTATTATTATAAGCAAACTCCACCAAAGGAAAATGCTTATCCCAATTCTCTTTGAAATCAATAATACAAGCCCTAAGCATATCCTCAAGGGTTTGAATAGTACGTTCCGCTTGACCATCTGTTTGAGGATGAAAAGCGATACTCAACTTCACCTTAGTACCCAACCATTCTTGGAATGACCTCCAAAACCTAGATTTGAATTGTGAACCCCGATCCGATATGATGGATAACGGAATACCATGGCAACACACAATCTCATCTATGAAGATCCTACCATAATATTCCGCCGAATAAGTAGACTTGACGGGAATAAAATGAGAGGACTTGGTCAACCTATCCACAATCACCCTGTAGAGTCATATTGCCTCTGAGTCAGAGGAAAACCTACTACAAAATCCATATTGATGTTTTCCCACTTCCAAGTAGGAACTTGGATTCATGGTAGTAAGCCACCCGACTTTTGATGTTCGGCTATTACTTGATGGTAATTTGGACACTTAGCCACAAACTCTACTATATCCTTCTTCAAACATTCCCACCAAAATACTTCCCTAAGGTCATAATACATTATTGGCAAAACCAATTGAATGGAGTAGCGGGACCCATGGGCTTCCTCAACGATCCAGTCCCTCAACCCATCTACCTTGGGAACACACAATCTCCCTTGGTACCTCAAAGCACCATCCCCCCCCTAAGGAGAATGACTCATTTAACTTACCAAGAACCGATTCTTTAAACTCAATCAATGGTTGATCAAGGTGTTGTTTGGACTTCACCTCAACCACTAAAGATGATTCGGAGTTATAATGGACCATGAAACCACCATCTGGAGAATCTTCCAACCTCACACCCAACCTACTCAACATATGAACATCTTTAGCTAGGTCTTTCTTGGCTTCATCTATGTGAGATACACTACCCATAGTCATACGACTTAGAGCATCCGCAACCACATTGGCCTTGTCGGGGTGCTAGAGGACAGTCATGTTGTAATCTTTCAACAATTATAACCACCTTCTTTGTTGAGATTCGACTTCTTTTGGGTAAACACATATTGGAGACTCTTATTGTCATATATACATCAACGTGAACACCATACAAGTAATGCCTCCATATTTTCAAGGCAAACAACACGGTCGCTAACTCAAGGTCATGAGTTGGATAGTTTCGCTCATGTACCTTAAGTTGCCTAGAAGCATAGGCTATCACCTTACCATGTTGCATAAGAACACACCCTAAACCAACACGGCATGCATCACAATACACAACAAACCCCTTTGTACCTTCCGGTAAAGTCAACACTGGAGCGGAAGTAAGCCTATCTTTCTATATTTAGAAGTTTTTCTCACATGCCTATGACCACTCAAATTTCTTACACTTTTCGGTCAAAGTAGTCAAGGAAGATGCAATGGATGCAAAACCCTCCACAAACCTCCAATAATAACGCGCTAAATCCAAAAATCTCCTAATGTCGGTTGGATTCAATGGTCTAGGCAATATTTTCACCACCTCCGTGTTCCTTGGATCAACCTCAACTCCCTCACTAGAGATGATATGACCAAGAAATGTCACCGACCTCAACCAAAACTCACATTTGCTATACTTGGCAAACAACTGATGTTCTTTAAGTACTTGAAACACCATCCTCAAATGGTTCATGTGATCACCCTCATTTTTCGAATATACCAAGATTTCGTCAATGAACACAATGACAAATGAATCAAGGTAACTTCGAAACACCCTATTCATTAGGTCCATAAACACCGCTGGAGCATTACTGAGACCAAAAGACATTACTAGGAACTCATAGTGACCATATCTAGTTCGAAATGCCATTTTTTGTATATCTTCACCTCTCACCCTAAGTTGGTGATACCCCGATATCAAGTCAATCTTAGAAAAGTAGCTTGCCCTTGGAGTTGATCAAACAAGTCGTCAATCCCAGGGAGAGGATATTTATTCTTTATAGTTACCTTATTGAGTTTGCGGTAATCAATACACATTCTTAAGGACCCATCCTTCTTCTTCACGAACAAAACTGAAGCACCCCGTGGAGAAATACTAGGTCTAATGAAGCCTTTGTCTAGTAAATCCTTGAGTTGAGTCTTCAACTCTTTCAATTAAGCCGGATCCATCCGATAAGAGGGAATTGAAATGGGATTTGTATCTGGTAGTAAATTAATACAAAAATAAATTTCCCGTTCGGGAGGAATACCGGAAAGATCATTAGGAAAGACCTACGGAAATTCACTCACTACGGGGACCGACTCAATAGGAGGAATTTCACAGTCTAGATCTTGGACTCTTACAATATGGTATAGACAACCTTTAGAGATCATTTTTCATGCTTTTAGACAAGAGATTATACGACCTCTAGGAATATAATTTTTCCCTTTCCACTCTACAACAGGTTCATTTGGAAAGTTAAACTTCACCACCCTTGTCCTACAATCAATAGAGTCAAAGCCAGCAAGCGACCAATCCATACCCAATATAATATCATAATCAAGCATATCAAGTTCTACTAGTTCAACATAAGAAACTCTATTGGGAAACATTATAAGACAATTTCTATACACCCTTTTTGCAACAACCGACTCACCCACCGGAGTAGACACTATAAAAGGTTGATGTAAAATATAGGGTAAAATGTCAAACTTTTTGGCTACTAGAGGTGTAACAAATGACAAGGTACCACCGGGATCAAGTAAAGCATACACATCTATAGAAAAGACTTTCAACATACCCGTCACCACATCGGGAGAAGTCTCTTGCTCACCCCTAGAGCGGAGAGCATAAAAGCGGTTCTTCTTTGGAGCCTCATTTGAACCACTTGCTTGAGCTTGACCGCTACCCTTGTCTTGACCCCTCATATTAGGTAAATCCCTAACCTTGTGACCAATTTTACCACAACTAAAAAACTTGTCCGTCCCAATGAGGAAATCATCATAGTGCTTCTTGCCACACTTTTCACAAGTTGGCTTCATGGTTAGTGAACCAGCACCCCTTACCTTCTTAGGCCTAGCGTTAGCCACCCTATCACCACTAGCCTTAGGGAACTTTGAAAGAACTTGATTAGAAACCCGCTTCTTAAATCTAGGATTGTCTTGTAGCTCAAGCCTATTCTTTGAAGAACGAACATCAAAAGATCTTGCCCTCTTAGCATCTCTACTCTTTCTCCTAGCCCTTGCCTCCTCCAGTTGCCGAGCATGCACCATAAGACAAGAAATATTCATGTTATCATGAAAAATAGCCGAATGACACTCCTCTTGCAAATCATCCGACACCCCCGTCACAAAGCGGCTCATTTCATCTCTAGGATCGGAAACCAAAGAAAAAGCATATTTTGACAATTTAGTGAATTTCAAGGAGTATTCAAGCACACTCATACCTTCTTGATGAAGTTTGATGAACTCCACCACTTTGGCTTCCCTCATCTCCCTAGTAAAGAACCGAACAAGAACCGCCTTCTTGAAGATATCCCAAGTCACCGGTCCCTCCCTTAGAGGCCTATTGTCTCTCCGTTGGACATATCAAGTGAGTTGGCAAGTGGCTAACTCGGCTTTCTCACTAGTAGACAACCCCATAACACAAAGTGTCTTGTAGACTTCGTTAATGAACTCTTGAGGGTCTTCTTCAACCTTGGACACATAGAAAGTAGGAGGATTCATCCGAGTGAAATCCCTTAGACGGGAGGTCATAGTAGCAACTTGTTGATGAGGTCGAGGTACAACCTCCAGATTAGCTTGGGCTATCATTTCTTGGGCTTGAGCGGTGGAGTCTTGGGCCAATTGGAAAAGGGCAGCCCTTATGTCACCATCCGTCAAAGGTGGAGGATTTAACAGAGCTTGTTCAACATTAGTATCCTCTTCTAGAGAAGGGACTTGATCACCACGGAGAGGAGCTCCCGCATTGGCAATCACTTCCTCAAGTCTTCATGCCGCATTCCTTCGAGTATTCATTGCCTATAACGAAAATACAAGGTTTAGGTGAAAGCATAAAATAAGTACACTCTAAAGGTACGATATTGGATTTCCAAGAAAGAGAGAGAGTTTCCTAAGCATCACATAGATTTCTATTCATAAGTGTGGCACGCTTCACAATTATGAGTACGAATATACATAGACGTGGTTGAGAGACATCAAAATCAAAGATATTCAACCTCATGCTCTGATACAAAGTTTGTCATATTCGGGTTTACCCCATAGACGTAACCTGAGTTGTCGTCCTCTCTGAGGACTAAGACTACCCTCTTAGTTTACATCATTACATTAATAGGTCAAAAATGTGGAAAAATTTAAAACTTTTGATTACTTCTACTTGGAGGTTTACATAGACCTCTACATACACATAATATATATCCGTATTGAGTATACATAGACCCTTCGTATAGGAAGGTTACATAGCCTTCTACTTTTATTGCACATAAGTATAAATATATAAAATAGAAGATAGTCTTTAAAGATTGTCACATCTCATAACCATCTAACAAGATTAGCGAATTGAGCATAGCCCATACATAAATGTAAGAGAGCCATATATAGACTTTATACAATCCGTTGTCAAATGAAAGGAGATAGAACATAAGAGTCTTAAAACAAAAACAATATCATAAGCTCAATATTGGCATCGCACTCGGAAAGTTAGGACCTACCCACTTGGATGAATAAGAAACTCCAAGCTTTCTTCAAAGTCATCTCAAAGAGCCTTCAACGAACGGAACCTAAAATATTTGGGAAAAAGGGATAAATGTGATTAGTATGCCACTTATACTAAGTATGAGACCTTATGCACATATAAGATCAAATCATACTAAAAAGGACATTTTATTCTTTGAAAGCCTTATGCATCATCAAAGGAAAACATACAAATCAAAAAGGCATATTCATCAAGTCAAAGCAAATAACATGCTTGTCAACATACTTTAACCCATGATCAAACATAACCCTATCATCAAGTAATTTCATCACAAGCATGGATAAGAGTTCATCACATCAAAATAAGCAAGACTACTACTCATGAATCCTTATCAAGCCAACAAGTGCAATAACTAAGAAAAGCCCCATAACCCTACTTAATAAAGTGACCCAACAAGAACCATGAGTAATATTCAACTTCACATAACATAATCTTTAAGGATACACAACGTCATACTTTTATCAACATAGACAATTACATGTCCATAAGAATATCAATCACCATAGAATATCATTTACATGTAAAGTCATCATATTATCATCTTTTGCATTCATTATCATATACATACATAATATCAACCTTCTAAAGTTTTCATCAAGGCAAACTAGTGCAAGGCATAAGTAGAGTCCCATACCCATACCTAGGCTAAGAAAAACCTCTCAAGTCACCCTAGTTAGTTTATACTTCATTGCTTCATTTTAATTTAGGGAACACTTGCCTTAACCGACATATACCACAATAACTAAGTGTGGAATCCGGTGTTGTAAATCCTTACACCGATGGAAGGTGGTCTACCGGCCAAAGTATATAACCAAACATAAACGTAGCTTTCTAGGTGGATCCACTAGCTAGTATTCCTATGGTGGCAACATAATTTATGGAACTTGGGTCCGTCTTGGAAACATCACTATACGCCCTATTTAGGTCATGAGGCTATCCACCCCGTGAGAACCGTAGTGAACCCTACCTTCCCTATTTGGGAAAGTGTCACCCCTTCACATACAAGATCACTCAGTGCTAAGCTACAGTCCCTTTTTTAAATGTCTTTAATCCTTTATTATCAATCATAGTTTAATTTAGGTTATAGGGTCTACCCCTTATATAATCATCATCATCATAGCTCAATAAGAATTGCATGAGTGTAAATTCTTTCATTACAATTCATATAAGTGAGGTTAGAACATTTTCATATTCATTCATAATAAGGGACATTGGTAGTCGTCACCATCCTTGTTACATTTACATCTTAATCAACCGCACAACCATAGTCAATACATTTCAAATTAAAATCATACTAACCCTATAAATCCTACTACAAGGCATACTCCAATACAACATGATGATTCAATCACACTCCATCATAAATTGAAGTAAAGAATATGGATCATAAGACTTACTAAGTCTCCCTCATAATTCATCACCAAGGTCTTACAATCAACCCTTAATTCAACCCAATTAGGTCATAACATCATCATAATTCAATAACAAACATGATAACAAGGCTAGGAGAATCACTACGTCACAATTCAATACTAGATCATAACTTTAGATAGATACTTAGGTATATTCACAATTTAATTTATAAAGTAGAATCACTTTCTCAAGAACTAGCATGAAAGACTACAAATCACTCTAATTTTTTCATGATTAGTGTAACAACATCATTTAGTAGTAATTCAACCAATAACCAAGTCAATTGAATCAAATACAACATAATTCATATCAAGATCAAACCTAGGGTTAAGGGTTAAGGGTAATCATCTACAAACTAGACCAAACTATCAAGATATATCATAATTAGGTTATAATTCATGTTAAGCTATTCATATTATCCATAATAAACAATAAACAAAACAATTCATAACATAATTTTCGAGATGGAGAAGAACCCATATGAAAACTCAACTTTTGAAAATACTTTGAAGGAACCCTTTGAGGAAAGAGGTCTCAAAGGTGAATTAGCTACCATAACTCAACGTTTGATGAAGAATTGATGGTAAAATCGTCCCTTTACAGCCCCCAAATCCTTCCCCTAGCTTGTCTTCAATGGTGTCTTCCAATAGAGAGAGAAAGAAGAGAGAAGGAAGAGAGTTTTGTTTTGAGAGTTGTAATTAGACTAATGGTGTTGGGGTCTTTATATGGGGGGTTAGTTAATTTAATTAGGATTCACTAATCCTCGAACTAACTACCTAACCCCTTAATTAATCAATTGGAACTTAATTAAAAACGTGCAAAAAATTACAGTGCCACCGACGACACCACGATCGACGGATCGTGGGTCAGTCGACGGACCAGCCCTCCTCCGTGTTGCATTCCGTGGTTTTTGTCAGAGGCTTTTGTAGGCGATGGATCCAACAATTTTTCTAAGTGTTTATCAACCGTTGGCAATGACGCCCAGTCGATCCACACATGGATCAACGATTGCATCTCGTGCGACTCCAAGATGCAAGGGTCCTTCTCAATGGACCTTTGTTGGTCCTTGGGGAGTCGTACTCAGACGTTTCAACCATGAATAAACTTAAACACATCTAATCCACCCTTCCACCAATTTTCATGGATTTCTGACTCCTAAAAACTAGTCAAATAGGCTAATGCATGCAAGTACCTCCATGCACTAGTTTCCCGAATGTCATCGACGTTCTTGGCCATTTTGGTTTCTAAACTTCCTTAATGACCTATTTTCATTAAAATGAATCTTACAACAGTGTCTAGACCTCATGACACTTATCTTAGGCTTTAACACAAGTCGTGGATTTTCGAAGTGTTACATAGTGTCTCAATATTTTCAAAGCAAAAACCACCTCTTCTAATTCGAGGTCATGGGTTGGGTAATTTTTTTTTTATGAATATTAAGTTGCTTTTGAATTATAGGAAATCACCTTACTGTGTTGCATAAGAGCACATCCCAATTGTAAGGACCCTAAAATGATATAGGAAGAACTAAAGCCTCATATGTATGTGTGATGTTGGTAACTTGATTAAATGATTAGAAATGGCTTTTGAAGTTTATTTTAAAGCTTTTTTAGGTCAAAAATCAAAGAAAGACTATGATGTTCGGAAAATAGTCATTTGAACTAGTTTGTTTTAGTGTCTTGTCGTAGAAGTTTGGTGTGTCGTTTGAGGGATAAAACTTTTAAAAGTGACTCCAATACTTAGAATATCATGTTCAGGGGTTAAACATTTTTGTACGACTCCCCAAGGATGATGTACCATGGTTTCACGGTATTTCTAATGCTTTTTCCTTAAGTTTAGTGTGTGTCGAAAGCCTTTTTGTGTTGATTTTTATGTAAGTTTCTCTTTGTTTGCAGAAAATCTATCCAAGGATGAACGCGGAAGTTTTGGAGAAAGAAATGCAGGAGAGACCACCTACGGAATCCATGACGGTCCGTCGAGGCTGTGACGGTCCGTAGGTGGCATCGTAGTGAAGGGAGAAGTTGCTGAAGGAAAATGGGGAAGTCTGACTAAGTATGGGATTAAGGAAGTCCATGACGGACCGTCATAGCCACGACGGTCCATCCTGCTTGTTCGTCGTGATGATCAGAGAAGTAGTCCCAGTACCCAAATTCCAAGAAGTTCAAGTATTTTGGAACGAAGACCCTCGACGGACCGTCGTGCTTGAAACGATCCGTCATACCTGTCCGTCGAGGGGAATGAAGAAAGCAACAGAAGAATGTGTGAAGTATGGGACGACGGCGGCTATGGACCCAGACGCGTTTGGACAGATTTTTAGTAAATAGAATCCTTCTTTGATTAGATTTTGTTTTTATTATAAATAGTTGGAAAAACCTCGTTTTTGGGGTTAGATTTTCTGGATAATTTTTAGTTTTTAGTTCTTCTATTATAGTATTGAACTCTCGATTTTGGGAATTAAGATACTTTTTCGGGAATTGATTGTTGGTGATTTTGTTGATTAATCAAGTTAAATTCTGGGAAACTATTCGTTTTCATAAAAGTAAGTGCATGAATTCTTCTATTATCAATATTAATTGTGTAATTATGAACATGGGTAACTAAACCTCATAGCTAGGGTTGTGGGAACCATGGGTGAATAACATGGTAAAAATCTAACTTAAATAACAATTCTAGAGTGGTGTCTTGCATGTATTGATAATTCTTTCGTGTAGAAGTCTTTTTAACGGATGGCCAACGTTAGAACTCGCCTTAATGCTACTTGCCGAACCAAGGACGTAGATAATAGGAAAAGAATTATCAACATAGATTTAGTGTAGACTATCTAATAGGCTAGTATTGGTTGGTACGAGTTAATAACTTAGTCAAATACCGAATACGATGTTTAATATGAGGTAAAGATAAGGGTTAGTATAGCAACACACGTAGCCGGACCAAGGTGCGGAGTGAAATTCTCTAGATGCCGGACCAAAGATTTAGAGATACATAACTTATCATTTTACATGCAAAATATTAGTATAGAATTGTTATAGTTAGATTTACCAAGGTAGGAACCTGTGGGGAACACTTAAGCCCTAGTTACTTTTATAATTTGATTAACTCCGAAAGCTAAATCTGTTAGTTGTTAATTTTTTATTTAGTTAATCATTTTCATTAATTTAGAAATAAAAACCCCTTTTTGTCTTTTGTTTTCTCGGAAAATAGTTGGCTAAATAATAGTAATAATAGAATAAAGTTAAGTGTGAACTATTTTCCTTGTGGGATTGATCTCAACCTCATTAGTTGGGTTCTTTACTTCATACGACCGCTTTACTTCTTATTTGAGAAGTAAATTTGAGCGCATCAAATTTTGGCACCGCTGCCAGGGAAAGTAGCTTTTACCTTAACTTAAACTTATTACTAAAGTTTAGTCAATATTTTCCTGATTTTACTTTTTCTGTTGTTTTTGATTTTTTTTAGAACTAACGCCCTTGTATGCCAAATACACGGAGAGGAAGAGAACACTTGTTTCCCTACGATCACAAGTTAGAGCGTACACTACGCAATATGAATCGAAACTTGGGTATAAATGATGATGATCTAAACCAGAACATCCTAGCTCTGGTTGATGCTCATGGTCAATTATTACCTGATGATCCTGGTCAAGGTGCACAAAGGGGACAAAATCCCGCTCCACGTCCTCAAGAATACTACAGAGGTTATGATAATATTGCAAATTCTGATGGGCCACTTGTCTTGCCCCCTCTACCAGAAGGTCACACCTTTGTAGTCACTAGTAGTCTAATGCAAATGCTCACGGCTAGAGGTTTGTTTTCAGGACTACCGTTTGAGAACCCACATGCCCATATAGCTAAAGTGAGGGCAGTGTGTAAAAGCTGTGTAGGGAGGCCAGATTTGAATTTGGATGTAATAGGGCTAAGAGTATTTCCTCTTTCACTGACGGGAGAGGCTGCTATTTGGTTCACTGAGCTCCCTTATAACTCAATTTTCACTTGGAACCAACTAAGGGACGTTTTCTTAGCACGTTACTACCCGGTCTCCAAGAAACTAAATCACAAAGACAGAGTGAACAACTTTGTGGCACTACCAGGAGAGTCAATTAGCAGTTCTTGGGATAGGTTCACTTCATTTTTGAGAAGTGTCCCCAATCACCGCATAGATGATGAGTCACTGAAAGAATACTTCTACCGGGGACAGGATGATAATAATAAAGCGGTATTGGATACTATAGCAGGTGGTTCTTATGGGGAGTGTCCTTATGCTGAAATTGCCGAAACATTAGAGAAAATCTCCCGGAATAATAAAGATGGAGTACTAGGAAATCAGATACTGGGAGAAATACTTTTGCAGTGCAATCCACACACAACCCAGCCACAGATGAGATTCGTGAAGAGATGGCACAGAGGAGAACTGAGCTTGGGTTGGTGTTAAAACATGTCACTGGGGGTGCAGAATAGATAAACGCAGTGAACTACTTGTCTAAACCACCACCACCAACTGATGAATATTATTATGAGGAAGATTCCTATGTAGTAAATGATCAGACGGGGGGTTTTCGACCGAATGCCCAAGGCTCCAATCAGGAGAATTGGCGCCAAGGTCAAGGGAATCAGGTCGGAACTATGGTAACTACAACCGTGAGGGTAATTATGTCCGTGATGGAAATTACAAGAGCGACAACAACTTCAACAGGGGTAACTATGGTAACAGAAATGATAGGAGTGGGCCCTATGTTCCTCCTAAAAATCGTGAATTTGCTCCTAGGGATGGTGGAGGTAGTATGGCGCGAGTTGAGGATATGTTGCACAAGATGATGAGGAGGTTCGATGCTAGTGATGAGCACACCAAAGAGTTAAGGAGTGATGTAGCGGGTATTGGACAGAAAGTCGATACACATGCCATATCAATTAAGCAGCTTGAATTGCAAATGGCTCAATTATCTGCAACTGTGAACACACGGCAATCGGGCACTCTTCCTAGCAACACTGTCCAAAATCCAAAAAATGATGGACACTGTATGGCAATTACTACTCGTGGTGGTAAGCAAACTATTGACCCACCTATGCCGTCTATTGTGGAAAAGGTGATGAGAGATAATAATAAAGTGGTAGAGGTTAGTGATGAAGTAGAAGATAACACTGAAAAAGATGCTGAAGTGCCTAAAAAGGTAACTCCCATGCCTAGACCCCCCCCCCCTTTCCTCAAAGATTAGTGAAAAAGACCGAGGATGGTAAATATCAGCGTTTTATAACAATGTTGAAGCAACTTTCTATCAATGTCCCTTTGGTAGAAGCTCTTGAACAAATGCCCGGTTATGCCAAGTTTATGAAAGATTTGGTTACAAAGAAAAGATCGGTCACTTTAAGGATGATGACAGAATGCAGCATTGTAGTGCTATTGCTACAAGGTCTTTAGTGCAAAAGAAAGAAGATCCGGGTGCATTCACTATTCCTTGTACAATCGGGTTATTACATTTTGCGAAAGCATTATGTGATATGGGGGCAAGCATAAATCTCATGCCCCTCTCGATTTACAAGAAGTTGGGTTTGGGTGACCCAAATCCCACTGCGATGCGGCTACTGATGGATGATAGAATAGTAAAAAGTCCTATAGGGATACTCCATGATATGCTAGTAAAAGTGGAGTCGTTCATATTTCCGGCAGATTTTGTTATTCTTGATTGTGAAGTCGATTTTGAGGTACCTGTTATTCTTGGGAGGCCATTCCTTGCTACGGGTAGAGCTTTAGTTGATATGGAGAAGGGGCAGATGAAATTTTGGTTGAACAATGAAGAAGTGACTTTCAACATTTGTAGGTCCATGCGGTAGAGTGGTGAGCTCCAATCGGTATCTACCATATCCTACAAAGTTGGTGAATCACCCAAGACACAAATAGAAGAACATCTAGGTGTAGAAGCATTGGCGGCAGTGATAATGAATTTTGATAATGAATGCATTAAAGAATATGGGTCATTAGTCGCTGCTCTTGATCGTGGTAATGTTCGGTTTAAACTGAAGAAATATGAGATAGACATGAAGAATCGCGAGTCTCCACCCGCTAAACCATCCATAGAGGAGGCTCCAAAGCTAGAACTAAAAGCTCTCCCACCTCATCTCAGGTATGAATTTTTAGGAAACGGTGACACATTGCCGGTAATCATTGCATCAGATCTGAATGAACAACAAGTTGAGAGTTTGGTCAAAGTGCTAAAAAGGTTCAAAAGAGCTATTGGGTGGACTATTGTGAACATTATTGGGATCCCTCCTGGTACTTGTTCTCATAAAATCCAACTCATGCCCGATCATATGCCAAGTATTGAGCACCAGAGTCGCTTAAATCCACCTATGCAAGAGGTTGTGAAGAAGGAAATCATAAAATGGTTGGATGCTGGAGTAATATATCCGATCGCCGATAGTAGTTGGGTATGCCCTGTTCAGTGTGTACCTAAGAAAGGAGGAATGACTGTGGTCCCCAATGAAAAAAATGAACTTGTTCCAATGAGGCCTGTGACTGGATGGAGGGTGTGTATGGATTACCGGAAATTAAATGCATGGACCGAAAAGGACCATTTTCCCATGCCCTTCATGGATTAGATGTTGGATAGACTCGCTGGAAAAGGGTGGTACTGTTTTCTTGATGGTTATTCAGGGTATAATCAGATTTCTATTGCACCAGAAGATCAAGAGAAGACCACTTTTACTTGTCCATATGGGACCTTTGCGTTCAAGAGAATGCCGTTTGGGTTGTGGAATGCACCCGCCACATTTCAGAGATGTATGATGTCAATATTCTCCGACATAGTAGAAAATACTATTGAGGTTTTTATGGATGATTTTTCTGTGGTTGGTGAATCATTCGAGCGATGTTTGAGCCATTTATCTGAGGTTCTTAAGAGATGTGAAGACTGCAATTTAGTACTCAATTGGGGAAAATGCCACTTCATGGTCAAACAAGGTATTGTTTTGGGCCATCGTATTTCAGAAAAGGGCATAGAAGTTGATCGAGCCAAAGTCGAGGTGATAGAGAGACTTGCTCCACCTATCTCTGTAAAAGGTGTGAGAAGCTTTCTTGGGCATGCAGGTTTTTACAGGAGATTCATCAAAGATTTCTCAAAAATTGCACATCCATTGTGCAAACTGCTGGAGAAAGATTGTAAATTTTATTTTGATGAATCCTGTCTTAAAGCATTCGGCGATCTAAAAGAAAAATTGGTATCAGCACCTATCATTATTTCTCCGGATTGGAGCAGTCCATTTGAGGTGATGTGTGATACGAGTGGGGTTGCCCTTGGTGTGGTATTGGGACAAAGAAGGGACAAAATCCTTCATCCCATTTACTATGCTAGTAAAGCCCTCAATGAAGCTCAAAAGAACTATACAGTAACTGAACAAGAGCTCCTTGCAATAGTATTTGCTTTTGAAAAATTTTGCTCCTATTTGCTAGGTACTAGAGTTATAGTGCATACTGACCATTCAGCCCTGAGATATTTGATGGCAAAGAAGGATGCTAAACCGAGGTTAATTCGTTGGGTATTACTACTGCAAGAATTTGACTTTGAGGTAACGGATAGAAAATGGACCGAAAATCAAGTTGCTGATCACTTGTCTCGTTTAGAAGATGAAGCTATGAGAGAGTTGGGGGATAAGACTGATATTGATGACACGTTCCCCGATGAGCATGTATTGTCTGCCTCACAAGACCTGATTCCATGGTTCACAGATTTTGC
Source organism: Solanum sitiens (assembly GCA_016801875.1). Taxonomy (NCBI): domain Eukaryota; kingdom Viridiplantae; phylum Streptophyta; class Magnoliopsida; order Solanales; family Solanaceae; genus Solanum; species Solanum sitiens. The sequence goes on along the minus strand of JABWTJ010000187.1, from coordinate 371,083 downwards.
GAACTACTTAGCTAGTGATATTGTTCCATCGGACTTGTCTTTTCATCAAAGGAAAAAGTTCATGTACGATGTGAAGAAGTTCTTTTGGGATGAACCATACTTATACAGGAGTTGTCCTGATGGGCTTATTCGGCGTTGTGTGCCAGAAGTTGAGATGTTGAGTGTTTTAGAGGCATGCCATTCCTCACCCTTTGGTGGACATCATAGTGGTGTCCGGACTGCTCATAAGATCTTACAATGTGGTTACTATTGGCCAACTATTCATTAAGATGCTCATGAGTTCGCCAAAGCATGTGATAGATGCCAAAGAGATGGCGGCATTTCAAGAAAGCAAGAGCTCCCTCTAAACCCCATTCTTGTGATTGAGTTATTTGATGTTTGGGGTATTGACTTTATGGGTCCATTTGTGAGTTCTCATGGAATGAAGTATATTTTAGTAGCAGTTGATTATGTATGTAAGTGGGTGGAAGCCATCGCTCTCGCAAACAATGAGGGGAAGAGTGTCACTGCATTCTTGAAAAAGAATATATTCTCTCGATTTGGTACCCCACGGGCAATTATTAGTGATGGGGGATCCCACTTTTGCAACAAATTGTTCAACGGATTATTGGAGAAATATGGGGTTCACCATAATGTGGAGACTCCTTACCATCCTCAAACTAGTGGGCAAGTTGAAGTATCAAATAGGGAGATCAAACAGATTTTGTCAAAAACAGTGAACGCTAGTAGAACAGATTGGTCAAGTAGGCTTGATGATGCTCTTTGGGCTTACCGGACAGCGTATAAGACTCCCATAGGTATGTCCCCATACCAACTAGTATATGGGAAAGCATGTCATCTTCCGGTTGAATTAGAGCATAAAGCCATGTAGGCTATGAAGAAGTTAAAAATGGACTGGAACGAAGCTGCAGAACAGCGGTTAAATGGGTTAAATGAACTTGATAAATTTCGCCTAAAGGCTTATGAAAGCTCAGCCCTCTACAAAGAAAAGATGAAGAAGTACCATGACCTAAAAATCGAGAAACGAGAGTTTATGATTTGGGATTCGGTGCTTTTATTCGACTCTAGATTGCGCTTATTTCCGGGCAAGCTCAAGTCCAAATGGACTGGCCCTTACTTGATCACCCAACTATTCCCTCATGGAGCGGTTGAGTTGGAGAACAAGGAAGGTGTGCGGTTTAAGGTGAACGGACAACCTCTAAAAATCTATATAGGTCATGCGAAATCGGCGAATGAGGTGATTGAGGCATATCATCTTGATGAAGTCTGTGTAATCGAGTGTCCTCAGTCGTGCCGCAACGTTAAATCAGGCGCTGGTTGGGAGGCAACCCAATATTTATCATCTAACCACTTTATAGTTTTCTTTCCAGTAACGGTAGCATTTTCTATTAATGGGTTGTAAATTTTCAGGTAGCACATCTACAGGAAGTTCTGTAGAAAATTACTCTGCCACATTCACTGACGGATACATCGACGGACTGTTACGCCTGTGACGGACCGTCGCATGACTCCGTCGTACCAGGTACGTTCTTTATTGTTTTGGAGAATTAGGCACTCCCCTTTCAACTTCTTTCTCTTCCCAAATTCCCCACATTCTCCCTTTTTCCCATCCCAAATCTCCCTTCTTGGTCGGAGTCTGCTGCTGTACTTCTCAGTTTTCTTGATAGGGTGCCATCACTTCTGGGTTGTTTTCTCCTCTTCCAATGTATGTGTTGCTGAAACTCTACCCATTTACTCTTCTTTTTGGTTTTTATTTACTATTAGCATGTGGGTCTTTGATTTTTGACCATATATTGTCGAACCTAGGTTATTAATTCAACAAAATGCCTGGATAAAACTAGAGTAATTAGGGCTTTATACTTGTAAATTTGATAGGTATTTAGGTTAAAGAGCGTTAGAGAAATGTTGGGTCTTTGGTTTAAATCACGTGGGGTGAATTTGGCATCCCCAGTTCTGTCTCTGAATGACAGCACAAAAACCCGATGACGGACCGTCGTACCCACGATGTTCCGTCCTGGACAACCGTCGTGACGGTCAGAGACCCCTGTCCTAAGGGTCTCAACACTTTCTCCAAGTATCCACTGACGGACATATGTGACGGACCGTCATACCCACGACGGTCCGTCCTGCACAACCGTCGTGACGGTCAGAGACCCCTGTCCTAAGGGTCTCCACACTTTTTCTAAGTGTCCACTGACGTACATATGTGATGAACCGTCATACCCACGACGGTCCGTCCTACACAACCGTTGTGACGGTCAGAGACCCCTGTCCTAAGGGTCTCCACACTTTTTCTAAGTGTCCACTGACGGACACATGTGACGGACCGTCATACCCACGATGGTCCGTCCTGCATAACCGTCGTGACGGTCAGAGACCCCTGTCCTAAGGGTCTCCACACTTTTTCCAAGTGTCCACTGATGGACACATGTGATGGACCGTCATACCCACGACAGTCCGTCCTGCACAATCGTCGTATCGGTCAAAGACCCCTGTCCTAAGGGTCTCCACACTTTTACTAAGTGTCCACTGACGGACACATGTGACGGACCATCATACCCATGACGACCCGTCCTGAACAACCGTCGTATCAGTCAGAGACCTTTTTTATGATACTCTATATTACCAAGTCATACATGACGGTCCGTCATACGCACGACGGGCCGTCACCAGGTCCGTCGTGCCTTACTGCTACTTCAGAGCTGTTATCACTGGTTTGAATTTATGTGTATTATTGTCTCATTTTTTTCTTGTCATGTTTGCTCCTTCTAGTACTAATGATGATTCGTTACAGGTACTACCTCTCATGGCACCTAAACAAGATCGCGTTTACGCACGTGGGTGTTCTAAATCTGTCGCCCCGTCTATCCGATTGGTGATAGGCTATGATGATGAGCATGATCCAGAGGACGTGCCCCCAGGCACTGCTACTACAACACGAGCTCCACGTGTACCGAGAGTCACGCCCAAGAAGGTGGCGCCCAGCGTAGTCACTGCCTCCCAGTCTGATGAGGAGCGCACACTGACCGGCACACCTTCTGGGTCAGCTGCCCAAGACGAAGGAGCATCTGGCTCCTTAGGAGTTTCGTGGTCAGAGGAAGCATCCGGGTCCGCAGAAGCCTCTGCCCCTGCCACAGCTACACAGTCTGCCTCGGATGATGAGGCTGACAGCACTGACTCCACCCCTGGCTCACCAACTGGAGTCCCTGCCCCGATTGCCGATCAGCCCAACCGGTGGTGTGTCGACGGGCAATACAAAGTATACTTAGACGCCAAGGTTCTCAATGACAAAGGCGTCATGACACGGACCATTACACTGGAAAGGCGGATCCTCACGGGAAGTCTCCCCACCATGCCAGATATTCACACTCTTTTTACCAGACACCGGCTGGAGTGGATGGCTCGTTCTTTGGGCCGCTACAGTGAGGAGTTAGTCTGAGAGTTCTATGCCTCTTATGTGGCAACTCTCCGATCACAGATTGATAGGCGGTCTACCCCCGTTAAATAGGCCCCACTTGAGCACGTCCAAGTACGCGGCATACAGGTCGACATCTCCCTACCATCCATCCACCAATATCTGTATGGCACGGATGTTGACACCACCAGGACACCTCTCACCGCTGAGTTCGACTACCGGTGGCAAATTGTTAAAGAGGGCCAGTTCTTACGCGAGCCTTCGTTGAGAGAGACCACCAAGAGGTGGATGGCCCAGCACTTGTCTATTGATGGAGAGGCTGCGGATTGGGTGATGGAGCCAAAGGGAGCCATCAGGAAGGCCAACTTGACCTTTACGGCCAAGTTTCTTTGGTTGATAGTCCGCCATTGTCTCTCCCCCACTGCTACTGATAATATAGTCACATGGGATCATGCAGTTCTGATGGCAGCAATGATGGCAGGGTTCGAGGTCGATTTCTCTTGGCTTCTCCAAGCGGTCATGCATGAGAGGGCCTTCAAGATCACCACTACTTACCCTTTTTCTTGCATGATTTTCTCTTTGTGCAGATCCGCAGGTGTGCCCATTTGGCACATTGACCAGCTCAGGACCCCGCAAGGAAATGTTGACATCGGCCTCATCAGGGATGAGGCCAATGAGTTGGCCCCATGCAGAGGGCCCCACCCGGAGGTGGTCCAACTCGGTGAGAACCTGACCGATACCATAGAGCATGCTCATGCGGCTTCCCAGGCTGCTTCTGAACACACTAACACTACCCCGGTCGAGTCTATCCCGGGTAGTAGCACTGCCCCGAGCTCCTCTCGCTCGGCTCCTTCCGCCACTCTGGTCCCACTTGCTAGGGTCCAGAAACTCGAGGCACAGATGGCTACACTTCTGCATCACATCCAGCCTTGGATGCAGAGGACTATTGCTGAGGCAGAGGAGCGCATGGAGCGCAAAATGGCACAGCACACAGAGAGGAAGATCGCAGAGGTACATCAGCGTTTAGACGCTTTTGAGTTGCGAGTGCTAGCCCGACCAGCACCTTTGGTGGATATGTCGACCCTTCAGGCTGCGGTTGAGAGTCTGCGGGCTGATCTTGATACGATCCTAGAGGCGAGGGTACCTGAGTCTGAGGCCCCTTCTGCAGAGCCTGCTGATGACACAGTAATGGCTGCTCTTTTTGCCACGTCTGATGTTCCACCACCTCCCCCACGAGAGCATTCCAAGAGACGCAGGGGTCGAGAGGAGGATGAGGCTAGGGCGAGGAAAAAGGAGCGCCGTAAGATGGAGGCTGCGAGGAGAGCCTCGATTGCTGACGAGGAGGCCCGTAAGTTGAGGGCTATAGAGTTAGCTGCCGGGGCGTCTAGCTCCAAAATTGTCGATTCTGTGGGAGGCACTACTGATGGTGCTGTTGATGCTGAGGACATTACTGAGGATGTCCAAACAACGTAGGGAGTTAGTTCCGGTGAACCGGACCAACCAGCTTGCTGATCGCCGGCGCTTAGCGCCTCAGGTTTGCTTCACTTACCTTTCGCGTAGTTTAGCTTTTCTATGCATTGGGGACAATTGCATATCTTTTTGTTGGGGGTGGGGTAAATGGAAAGTGAGTACTTGGGTGAATTCTGAGTAGCCCAAGTTCACGATCCACTTTTGGGGTTTTCTTGCCTGTGTTCTTTTTCCCCAAGAGACTGATTACTTTTATTGTTGAACCGGCATGTCATATCTTATGTACATAGTATAAATCTGAAGCATGATGGCTAAAATAAATATGATATCTCGATAATTAAAATGTTGCATGACTAGGCATAGTAAGTGATAATTGTGTGGTTTGAAACATGAAATAAAGATACACTACTGCATGATCCTGATCTAAGACTTGAACTAGGTGTCTAATAATCTGGGAATGCAAGGAATGTCAAGTGAGTGTGAGGTGAATTCGAATGTCTACCATCAATACTGAGCTAGAACTTGCCTGGTTAGTCCTGCTAAAAGTGAGTCAAATCAATCAATTAGGAAAGGATCATAGGCCCTTGTTCAAAATAGTCAATCTTGAGCCTAAAAATAACAGAAAACCAAATGAAGTTAATCCCTTTTTGCTCCAAATGAATTGAGCTCAAAATAGATCTTTCTTTTTCACCCCAAATGATCTTCTCTGGGAACAATGTGTTGGCCCTGGTCCCTCCTTGGACATTTGCACCTCAGTTTATGCCAAAAGCATAAGTTGAGGGTGGCTAATGCAGAAAGCAACCTTGTTTTGGCCCTGACCCAACCATGGGTATTGTGAACCTTGACTCATGGTAAAATCATGAGTTGAGGGTGGTTGTTATAAGGAAAACCCCGAAAAGTGGGGTTGAAAGAATGAAGAGAAAGAAAGAATAAAACAGAAGTGACTAAAAAAAATAATAATAATATGAATAAAAAGCAAAATAAACACAAGAAAACAGAAAAGTCACTTACACATAAGGATAAGAAAGGGAATATTAGCACCTCGGTGAGAAATTGAAGAGGATAGGTGTCATTTCGTAGTGAGTCTGTGTCATGGTCTGATTCTACACAAGTCAATGCCTAATAGTGATCCCATGCATGAACATAATGAGATGATCGTTGATAGATAAATGATTGCGAAAGTTAAAATATGGATACTCTTGTACAAAGGTTTTGTAGTGAGTCATAGTGCGTCGCTTGAGGACAAACTACGAATTTAAGTGAGGGTGTTGATGTACCATGGTTTCACGGTATTTCTAATGCTTTTTCCTTAAGTTTAGTGTGTGTCAAAAGCCTTTTTGTGTTAATTTTTATGTAAGTTTCTCTTTGTTTGCAGAAAATCTATCCAAGGATGAACGCGGATGTTTTTGAGAAAGAAATGCAGGAGAGACTACCTACGGAATCCATGACGGTCCGTCGAAGCTGTGACGGTCCGTAGGTGGCATCGTAGTGAAGGGAGAAGTTGCTGAAGGAAAATGGGGAAGTCTGACTAAGTGTGGGATTACGGAAGTCCATGACGGACCGTCATAGCCACGACGGTCCGTCCTGCTTGTTCGTCGTGATGATCAGAGAAGTAGTCCCAGTACCCAAATTCCAAGAAGTTCAAGTATTTTGGAACGAAGACCCTCGATGGACCGTCGTGCTTGAAACGATCCGTCATACCTGTCCGTCAAGGGGAATGAAAAAAGCAACAGAAGAATGTGTGAAGTATGGGACGACGGCGGCTATGACGGTCCATCGTGTCCATGACGGTCCGTCACGTGGTCCGTCGACCCAGACGCGTTTGGACAGATTTTTAGTAAATAGAATCCTTCTTTGATTAGATTTTGTTTTTATTATAAATAGTTGGAAAAACCTCGTTTTTGGGGTTAGATTTTCTGGATAATTTTTAGTTTTTAGTTCTTCTATTATAGTATTGAACTCTCGATTTTGGGAATTAAGATACTTTTTCGGGAATTGATTGTTGGTGATTTTGTTGATTAATCAAGTTAAATTCTGGGAAACTATTCGTTTTCATAAAAGTAAGTGCATGAATTCTTCTATTAACAATATGAATTGTGTAATTATGAACATGGGTAACTAAACCTCATAGCTAGGGTTGTGGGAACCATGGGTGAATAACAAGGTAAAAATCTAACTTAAATAACAATTCTAGAGTGGTGTCTTGCATGTATTGATAATTCTTTCGTGTAGAAGCCTTTTTAATGGATGGAAAACGTTAGAACTCGCCTTAATGCTACTTGCCGGACCAAGGAGGTAGATAATAGGAAAAGAATTATCAACATAGATTTAGTGTAGACTATCTAATAGGCTAGTATTGGTTGGTACGAGTTAATAACTTAGTCAAATACCGAATACGATGTTTAATATGAGGTAAAGATAAGGGTTAGTATAGCAACACATGTAGCCGGACCAAGGTGCGGAGTGAAATTCTCTAGATGCCGGACCAAGGATTTAGAGATACATAACTTATCACTTTACATGCAAGATATTAGGATAGAATTGTTATAGTTAGATTTACCAAGTTAGGAACCTGTGGGGAACACTTAAGCCCTAGTTACTTTTATAATTTGATTTAACTCCGGAAGCTAAATCTGTTAGTTGTTAATTTTTTATTTAGTTAATCATTTTCATTAATTTAGAAATAAAACCCCCTTTTTGTCTTTTGTTTTCTCGGAAAATAGTTGGCTAAATAATAGTGATAATAGAATAAAGTTAAGTCCGAACTATTTTCCTTGTGGGATCGATCTGAACCTCATTAGTTGGGTTCTTTACTTGATACGACCGCTTTACTTCTTATTTGAGAAGTAAATTTGAGCGCATCAAAGGACCACCTTAATTTTCCTTGAGCAGGACTTAGAGTTTAAACCCTAAGTTGCCAATTTAAAGTGATCTATGAAAGCAAACTACTGCTAGTAGATTGATCTACAGCCCTTAGTTTTGCTCCGTATGTCAAGAAGTAGTCTAGTGATCCTTATCTCCGATTCCATGGCCTCGGTACCAAAAAATGAGCCAATATTAAGCCCCACCAATCTATCCACGATCCGTGGATGGGGGTCGGCGATTGGGACTGTTTTTGCTGGTGCAAGACACTACCAATTTAGGGGTGAATCGGTAAATTCACCACAAGTTAAATAAACAGATGGACGGGTTTTTTAGGTTTTAAAGGTATTTTATATATTTTGAAACATGTAAAAATTGTTAAATGACTTTATTATTTTCAAAACCCCAATGTTAGAAACCTCTCATCCGCAAAGCCCTCTATAAAAGAAAACTCCATTAGAGGTGAAGAGCTCAAGGTTCCAAGGTAAATTTCTTCAAGGTTTCAAGTCAATCTCGTGGGAATATTCACGTGTAAGGTATGGTGATCCTTCATCGTGAAGTAATCTTTCATTCAAAGAATCAAATAAAAATAGATTTCAAAGTCTTTCTAATTATCAAAATCCTACATTCTAATATAAACATGGGTACATTGATAAAATGTTTTCAAAGCAATTATATTGATGAATTAAGGTTTGATTGACGATTTTAAGTTGATTTTATGTCGAATTCCTTAAAGAACCTATGCTTTCCTCTTATCTTCTATATTGATTCTAAATTGTTTGATTATGGATGTATTATTATTAGTAGGTGTTCATATGGAGTTAATTTATGGATTGATGTCATTTATTGTGTCTTATGATGAAGAATTATTGTTGTATTTATGTATTGGTGTGTTGGTTAGTTGGTATCTAAGGACATGAAGGCATGTTGTGGTGAATATGTTGTTGAATTACTTATGTGGATGATGGAATTTGTTATGCAAATATTTAAATTGTCTTATCTATTGTAGTATTTTGGATATAAGGGTTGTGATATATCCTTGTTGATGTGGAATTGTGATCCACTTATGGTAGAGGTACTTATTTGTTAGCGATGTTAATATGAATTTAATGGGATCATTCAGGTGATCCTGTCTTGAAGTATATGTACATGTTATTCCAATTATACGGTGATGATCTTATATAAAATGTGAATGTGACTATGATTGAAGAATCTTGAAGTGGTAGGCTTAGTCACCCTATTCTTGTATAATGAATTTAGGTGATCATTTCTTGAAGTATATGTACATCTAGTGCATCCTTCTCTACACTAATAATTGTATATTAACTTAATTTCTAAATGATCATGATTTGGTAGACCTATAGTTGGTAGCCTTGTCTAGGATGAATGACTGAATGTCTTGATCTGTGACCTAATGTTGGTAGCATCCCTAGGAATGGGTAAATAATGTATTTTGGACCATGTCTTGAACCGGTAGACCTAAAGTTTGTGGCCTTTCATGATGAGTCTAGAACATTATGTGAAAGAAAACCTTGAAGTGATAGACCTAATGGTGGTGGTCTCCTTCTTGTCTGAAATGATGTACCTAGGAGCGGTAGACCTAATGGTGGTGGCCCTTCCTAAGGAAGATCAAATGTGTTATCCTATATACCCTGTTTTGGTAAACCTAATGGTGGTGGCCATTCATGTGAATGTGTCTTGGGTCTGTAAGCCTAATGTTGGTAGCCCTCTCAAGTACCTTATATATTATCAATGGGAATGTAGTCCAAGCACCGAGTGGATGTGGTTAAATGGAGGTTCTCCCAACATTAGGTCAAATGTCAATGAACATCTTTCATATCCCACAACTATGTGCCCATATAGGTCCTAGACACGGTAACAACAAAGCTAGATGACCTAGTCTCCCTTAGGCAAGGGGACTACCTTTTTGTAATGTGGGGATAGAACATTCAATGTCTAGCTTGCATGGTCTATTTTTGTTAGAGGATCATTCACATCTTTTGGGATGTGAACTCTAGTTACTTGATAGGTACTTCAACTTATAGGTAGTAGTATGGGATGCTGTAAATGTGACAGCACAACGGCGAGGACCTCAAGTTTATGTGCCGATAGGCAATGATGTGGTTGATGCGGTAGAGCAAATGTAGGGAGGTAGGACTGCACCAACAGTGTATGCACCATATTTCTCCTCACCGGCCGGTAGTCAGGATCCGAGTTCATCTAGATCCTCTCCTTCATCCAGAACATCGATCATACCACTGGCCCGTATCCAAAAGTTAGAAAACCAAATGGCCACTTTACTGCACCTTTTAAAGCCTCAGATACGGAAGTTGATTGCGGAGTCCGAGGAACATGTTGAAAAGAGGTTGGAGGCAACTGTGGACTATAATTTCCAGAAGGTTCATAGGCGGCTAAATGCTTTTGAAGTGCGAGTTTTGGAGCAGACAGACCCTGGTAATGATATGTCTCCCTTCTGGACCGAGCTAGGTAACATCCGGGCCGACGTGGATGCAATCCTGGCCACACTTGTTTTCGTACCACATGGTCCATCTTCAGCATTCAGCGATGACACTGCTACGGTGGCACTTTTTAGTAATGATGATGCAGGAGAGAGGCCTGAGGCAAAACGGGCCAAACAAAATATGCACTGATTCAACCAAAATCCTGAGCTCACAAAGGAGGAAAGGGCAGCCAAGAAGCTGAACCAACTAGAGAAGAAAGCGAGAGAGGAATTAATTTTAGATGTGAAGATGAGATAGCTTAGGGTTCATGAGATGGGTGCAGGGGCATCGAGTTCCAAGCTTGAGGCATAGGATGTTAGCACCACTTTTTGTGCAATGATTGTTTATGCGGGCACTACTAATGGTGATCGAATGCTGTAGTGGGATCCGAGAAACCGAACCCACCCGTTTGTTGTGATTCTTCGGTAAGTGCGCAATGGGTTTGCTTCACCCGAATCCATTATTGTTTCCCATTTTTGTGCATTGGGGGCGCTGACGCTTATTTTGTAGGGGGTGGGGTAAATGGATTGTGAGTTGTGCCGTGTTCTATTCTAGCTATGATGTTGCTTATGTTTAGAGACTTTTATTCTTTCCTTTATCTGTGAGACTACTTATTTAAGCCTTTAATAGTGTATTGACGTGTATTGGCTATGTCCAAAGTTTGTACTCTTGTAGATGGTTTAATGTGAGACAATGTTATTAAACTATATCTTGTGTATTGTTTATATTGTCTAAACGAGAAGCCTACGTAAGCTTCCTATGTGAGGAGTCTATTTAAACTCTATATATGATATGCGAGAAGTCTATGTACACTTCACTACGTAAAATTTTAGCTTTTCTGCATTTTTGACCTATGATGTGCTACGATGTATTCTAAGGGCTTGTCTAAGTCCTCTTCGAGGACAAGGACGCCGGTTACGCCTAGGGGTACTTTAGGTTGTTACAATAGGTTGAGGGTGGATAGTTAAAAAGTGACCTCTATGGTTGGGAAAAGATTTGGGCATTGAAAAGAAAAGAAAATAATAATTGAAAAAGAGGATGTGAGGTTGTGAAAGGAAAAAGACTGAAATGCATGAAAAATTGAAAAGAAAAAAAATAAAGAGATACAAAGGTGAAAGTCACATCTATGGTTGAAAGGAATCAAAGGAAAGAAGAATAAAAAAAAAGTAGGACGTCGAAGAGGTAGAAGGCCTAAATGTAATGTCAATGAGGGAAGAAAGTAACTGAATGTACTCAAATGTACCACACGTGACCCTGAGCCTACGTTACAAGCTATGAAAGTCATATAGTGATCCTAGAGTCTAGTGTTAAGAGTCCAAGTAGTGAAGATAAGGGAAAGCCTATGGTGTTGAGCACTACATGTACTTGATAAATACTTCTGGGAGTGAGAGTTGAATGAATACCTATACTCAAAACTTCCTTTACATTGTGTGAAAAAAGGGAATTTATGTTGAAGTAAGGACACTAGTTACATTGTAGGAAAGTCGATACTCTAGGAATAATAAAACAGTGCATGTTGTGTGTTGATTGGTCTAATGTATAATGTTTGGATCTGCACAAATTAGTTGTTTTGTGTCTAAGAGAAAAAAATTGCACTTAAAATAAGAGTTAGGATGGATAGCCACGTGATAGCTTGGGTTTGAACTGGTTGCTTCTATAAAAGTGTTGTTTAGAGTCATATTAGGTTTCTTGAGGACAAACAATGATACTAAGATGAGGGATTTGATGTACCGTGAGTTTATGGTACTATTGATACTTTTCACTAATGATTTGTGTGTGTCTAAGGGTCATTTTGTGTTCGTTTTATGTTTTGTTGTGATTTTAGGAAACAAAATCAGGCCTGGAGATTTGAAGAGATAGCTGAAGAAATTGTAGAAAAGAGTCACCTATAGAGGCACTTACGGGTTGTGGAATGAGTTACAGCTCGCAGGTCAGGTTAATGGGAAGACCAGGAAAAGGCAGTGTGGAAGCTCAGGGAAATCAGACTAAGTGTGGAACCACGAGGGTGACTTAAGGTCCGGTGAATTACTTACAGTTTGTACTACAGCTCTGTAGAAGTTCTCTTAGAAGTGATTCTGGTACATGATGCTGAAATATTCTAAGTATACAGTGACAAAGACATTTATGGGCCGTCGTCTCAATGACGGACCATACTAATACACTTAAATTATAACTCCCTAAACAAGTATAGCGGTCGTATCAATTAAAGAACCCAACTATTAGGTTTGGTTCGATCCGACGAGGAAAATGATTTAGACTTAACTTCAATGTACGATTACTTCTATTTAGTCAAGTTCTTTCCAAAAACAGGTAAATAAAAGGGGTTTTTTTGTGAAACAAAAGTATTTTAATATCTCTTAGTCAAACATTTGACAGGAGTAAATCTTTAGTGTTTCAAGTTGTGAGAGAAACTAGGGTGTAAGAGTTCCCCATAGGTTCATAACGACGTATTCCTAGCTATAACAATTCTTCCCTAGTGTTTTGCATGTAAAGTGATAAGTTAGGTATCTCTAAGTTCTTGGTCCGACACTTAGAGAATTTTACCTCGTACCTTGGTCCGGCTACGTGTGTCTAAGCTAATAACCCTTACCTTTACTTCATATTAAGCATCATATTCGATATATTACTTAGTTTCTACTTCGCACAAATCGAAGATAACTTATTAGATAGTATTCCACTAAATCTATGTTGATAATTCTTTTCCTATTAACTACCTCCTTGGTTCGGCAAGTAGAAATAAGGCGGGTTGTAATGCGTGAACTCGTTAAAGAGACTTCTAAGCGAAAGAATTATCAATGCATGAAATAACCTATTTGAGAATTGTTATTAAGCTAGGTTTACTTTGGTAATCACCCATGGTTCCCACAACCCTAGTTGTGGATTTAGTTACCCATGCATAGAAGAACACAATTCATGGTGAATAAACAATAAATCATGAACTTACTTTGAACAATTCGAAGAAAATCCAGAAATTCAACTTGAAACAACAAAAAATCTCTGAAAACCAAATGCGGAAATTTGAATTAATGCCAAAGTTGCAAAAACCCAATCTACAAAGACAAACTAAGAATAGTAGTAATAGAATCCAACCCCAAAAATGAGGTTTTACACCCTATTTATAGAAAATATTGTCCTAAATTAAAAGGAATGAAAATAAGGAAAGTTGTCCAAAAATGCGGCTGTAATCGACGACTCCCACATACAGTCCATCGATGAAACGACGGACCGTCGACTGCCTCCGTCAGTCCAGACTTAACATTTTTTTTCTCCTTCTGCTGGCATCTTCTCTAAATTAATCGACGTACCAACAGCACGATCTGTTAATGCATCTACGTTCCGTTGATGCCTTCCGTCGTTCCATACTTAGACTTTCTTCAACTTCGGGTACTGGACTATCTATGATCCAATCGATGATTCAACAGGACGGTCCGTCGATCAATCGACGGACTTTGGATCCTTCCGTAGCCCCACACTTCGTCAGATTTCCCCGAGTTTCTCAAAATACCTGAACATGCAATCGACGGTCACCATTTACGGTCCGTCGATGTAACGACGGGCCGTCGATGGCCTTCGTGGGTCACCTCTGCAATAAATCTCAGCTTCCTTCTGCGTTTTTGTTTTGGACACCTTTCCTCCAAAATAAAGATAAAAACATGTTAAAACTACTACAAAAAGTCTCTAGACACACACCAATCTTAAGGAAAAAGCATTAAAAGTACCGTGAAACCACGGTACATCAACACCCTCAACTTCAATTTTTGTTTGTCCTCAAGTGATGCACTATGACTCAACACAACACTTTTTACAAAAGTATCCTCTTTTAGACTTCCGCAATTACATGGCTATCAATCCCAACTTCTTTTTCCTTTAGTGCATGCTTCTACTCTTAGGCTTGATAAGCTAACTCATATGGATCAGAACATGACATAAATTCACCATGCGCCGACACCTCTACTCTTTTTCCTCTCGCCACGGTACCAACTTTCCGATATTGTAACTAGTACCCTCACTTTAAAAGAAATCCTCCTATTTCACACAGTGATTTTAACTTTGGATACAAGGATCATTATTCAACACTCACGCTCAAAATAAATTCACACCTAGTTAGTACTTGTCGCCATAGGCTTGCCCTTATTTTGACTGCTTAAGTTTACCATATTAGACTCTTAGGATCACAATAGAACTTTCATGGTTTGTAACATAGGCTCAGGGTCAGGTATGATACATATGGGTACATTTTAGTGACTTTTTGACCTCCTGGAAATTTTGGCTAAGCGTCCTAACTCTATCATTATCTATCATGCCCTAATTTTCTTTTATTGTCATATTTGCCTTGCTTTCTCCTTTGTTCTTTGTGGAAGTGACTCTTATTTCTTTTTGTTCTTTTCAACTGTTTTTTTTCATTTAATTTATAATTTTGACTGAGTCACTTCTCTTGATCATTTTTGCTTTTCTTTTCCACATTGCTCTTTTCATACCCACTTTTCTGGTCATCACTCATAATAGCCACCCTCACATTATGGCTTTTCCATGAGTCAAGGTACACATTACCCAAGGTTGGGTCAGCGCTAGGACGAGGTCAGTTTTTGCATTAGCCACCCTCAACTTATGCTTTTGGCCTATGTTGAGGTGCATATGTCTAAGGAGGGAACAGGGCCAACACATTATACCCAAGGAAGGTTAGTTGGTGAATAAAAAAACCTCTATTATAGGCTCAACATATTTGGATCAAAAAGGGATAATGAATTCATTTGGTTCACTTTACTTTAGGCTAGATGTTTGCTAATTTGAACAACGGCCTATGATCCTTTCCTAGTTGTGTAACACAGATTTCTTTTGCAGGACTAACAGGGCAAGTTCTAGCTAGGTACCAACAGTGGAACAATCAAACTTCCTCACACTCTCTAGACACCTTGCTACCCTATCAGATTGTCGAACACCTAGTTTTAGTGTTAGATTGGGGGTCATGCAGTGGGTGCATCTCTATGTCATGATTAGAGCCAACACATTCAACTAATTTATACCTTTTCATGGAAGAATTTTCTTAGAACGGGATATCATTTATGCTTAGCTATCATGCTTCATATTTCACTTTCATACTTTGTAGAAGTTACGACATGCCAGTTCAACAGGAAAGTAATCAGTCTCTTGGGGCAAAAGAACACAGGCAAGAAAACTCCTATGAGAGGATCGTGAGTTGGGCTACTAAGTCTTCACCCTAACACTCACTTTCCATTTACCCCACCCCCAACAAAAAAAAACATGCAATTTTCCCCAATGCATAAGAAATATAAAGACAGGGTGGTAGGTGAAGCAAACCTGAGGCGCATAGCGGCGATGATCAACAAGCAGGAGGATCCGGTTTCCCAGAAACCGCAACCTCTATAGTAGGGACACCCTCAGTGGTGCCCACAACAATATCCGCACCCTCAGTGGTGCTCCTCTCAATAGCCTCAGGTCTGGAACTAGATGCCCCAGCAGCCAACTCTCGAGCCCTCATTTGACGAGTATCCTCATCAATCAATGAGGCTCTCCTCGCCGCCTCAAGGTCCGTACTCTCCTTCTTCCTCGCACGGGCATCATCTCCCTCAGTGTTACGGATGGAACAGTGCCTCTTGGCACGCTCACGTGGCTCAGGCGGCGGTACAGTGGGGGCAGTGAATAGTGTAACAAGCACTATGTCCTCCGCTATCTCAACGGGTGTAGTCTCGGGCTCATGTCCCCTCATCTCCAGGATAATGTCCACATCCGCCCGCAAACTCGCCACATCCTCCTGAAGAGTAGTCAATTCAATGGTGGTGGCTGGACGTGCAAGAACCTGCAGCTCAAATGCATAAAGGCTTTGGTGAACCGCCTGAATCTTCCGCTCTGTTTGCTGGGCCACCCTCTTCTCAATCCGTTCCACAGCCTCGGCAATGGATTTCTGCATCCAAGGCTGGATATGATGCAGCAAGGTGGCCATCTGGGCCTCTAACTTCTGGACCCTAGCTATCGGGACCAGTGTTGCTGACGGTGGAGTAGACCGGGAGGAACTAGGTGATGTACTAGTGTCATGGGCGGACTCGGCCGGGGTGGTCTCAGTAGGCTTTGAAGTGGCAGGATCAGCCCCTTGGGCTAACTTAACCGTATCCGCTAAGTTCTCACTCAACGGCTGCAACTCAACTCTAGGCCCTCTCTGTGGTACTGCCACATTGGACTCATCCCTGATGAGACCTATATCCACAGTCCCGACCAAAGTACGGAGGGCATCGTGGTGCCAAATGGGCACTCCAGTATCCCTGCATAAGTGGAAGATCATACACGCGAATGGATAAGTAGTAGAGGTCTTAAAATCCCTCTCATGTATCACTGCGATCAATAACTTTGCGAAGTCAATCTCCAACCCGACCACCAAGGTTGCTACCAATACTGTTCGATCCCATGTCAGAATGTTGTCTGCTGCAGTCGGAGATAGGCGATGGCAAAGTAACAGCCAAAAGAACTTGGCTTCGAAGGTGAAGTTGGCCTTTTTTATAAGGGCTCTAAGGTCTAACACCCAGTCTATTCCCTCACTGTCAATGGACAGCTCTTGCGCAAGCCACCTCTTGGCGGCATCTCTCTGATCACTGGACTGCTGAAACTGGCCAATCTTCACCAAATCCCACGTGTAATAAAACTCCAGAGTAAGGGGATCCCTCGTAGCACCAGTGGAAACACCGTATAGGAAGCGACAGATGGAAGTAAGAGAAATGTCCATCCCGCAGCCTCGAACTAGAACCTGAGTGAGTGCGTCCTATTTGGAAGGTCTCGCTCGCCGGTCCAAAGAACCTCTGAGAGTCGCTACATATGATGCGTACAACTCTCGAACAATCTCCTCACTATACGACCCCAGACTCCTAGACATCCACTCGAGCCTATGGCAAGTAAAAAAGTTATACACATCAGGTATTGTGTGAAGGCTCCCTGTAGGAACTCTCCGCTCGACTGTCACCAACCGTGCCATCGTTCTCTTTTCATTCGACAACTTAGCATCCCTGTAGATATGATACTGACCATCTACGCACCATCGATTTGGCTCATCAAGAACCGGTGTAGGGTCATCATCAAGGGGTGCCAGAGCAGGCTCCGAACTATGAGCCTCATCAGACGAGGCTTGGTGGGCAGGCACCTCTAGGTGAGTGGCTTCAAGTGATCCGGAACCGGTGGGAGTGGCCTCATTCGACCCCGTAGAGTGGGCTGACTCTTAACCTTATGCCGCTTCAGATCCGGACGCTCCTTCAGGACCTGAGGCAGACCCAGACGGTGTGCTGGTCATTTTGCGCTCCTCATCAGACTGGGAGGCAGTGACTACGCCGGAAGCCACCTTCTTGGGGGTGCCCCGATTGGCTCTAGTAGGTTGTGTAGGGGTCCGGGTGCCTGAGGAAACGTATTCAGGATCCCGCTCATCGTTGAAAATGTCAATCATCCGATGGGATGGTGCCACTGACTTGGACCTACCCCTGGAATAAATGATGTTCAGTTTGGGGGACATATGTACCTGTAACACAGTTGTTAGTCTCATAGCAATCATACTACACACCAAAAGCAAATAAACCAGAAAAAAAGAAACACAAGGCACATTCCGGTTTAGAATGCAGTACTGGTTGACGGTCACTATCGACGACCTGTTGATGAATCGACGGTCCATCGATAGTTTTACTCGTTGGTCACTTAGGAACTATTTAGTCTTCATTCATCAGACCTCTCAGTTGGAAACGTCGGACGTACAGAAGGGCCCGTCGATCAATCGATGAACCGTAGTCCAGTTCCGTCGTCTGACACTTAGAAAAAATTTTAAGCTCTCACAAATCATTGTTTCAGTTAGAAATGATGGACGTGCAGAATGACCCGTCGATCAATCGACGGACCATAGTCCACTTCCATCGTCTCAGAGTTCAGCAATTTTAAGGTTGATCAATCGACAGACCCCATCAACGGCCCGTCGATCAACCGACGGTCCGTGGGCGGGGTCTCGTGCTGTTGTTCAGAGACAGATTTCAGACCTTGTTTATAGTAGCACATTTTGACACCTTTTAGACCCTCATAAGTTTACCTAACACAAATCAACAACTACAAGACCAATTCTTCATCATTAGCGTTTTGATTTCGCAAGGTTCAAACTAGGATTTCTACGATGCTACCAAACCCTAAGTCGAAAAGTCAACAATCATATTTTAAAAAGATTACACCCCTACCCATTCACTTTCTATCATTGTAAGGGACATATTACCCATTTTTTAACAAGAACAAACATACAATTTTTTCCCTAAGTCAAGACCCACAGTCCAATGTTCGTTTCCAACAGCAAATGAACGAGAATTCATTAAGCAAAGGGAATCGAAATACCTAAAAATCATAGTGGAGTTACTGGGTGAGTGATCTTTTCAACAACCTACATGCTTGCCTTTGAACACCGACCGGAGAACTCAAGAGAAAGAAGTAGAATTTGGGAAGGAGAGGGTTTTGGGAGTTTGGGGATTGTGGGAGTTTTGTATTTTGATGAAAATGGAAAGGGGAGTTATGGTGATATGATGCTAAAGGAAGGAAATAAGGGGAGGGAAACGGTTGGGAAAGAATTTGAAAAGGTTTTGGAGGTTATTTGAACAGTTTTCTTTTAATATAACCGGCCAGGTCGGGTCGGGTCACTGGTTCTTTGGACTAACGACACCCTGTCGATGGTCCATAAGTTAGTCGACGGATCATCGATTGAACCTTCGATTGCATAAAGACTTAGAAAAAATTACATGATATACTTGGGATCTACAGACACCATCGATGGTTCGTCGATGGAACGACGGCTCGTCGATAGGGTCCGTAGATCTGTGCACCAGACCATTTTCTCCAGAATGCTTGGTTGTGGTACCTGCACATTGAACACCTATTAAGATATTATTTTTGTGTTTTTCTGGACACTTTTGAGACACGGATCCTAAACTAATCTCTAGCCAACACTAAAAAAATAACGCCAGAAGATGAGTAAAACAAAGCGAAACAAGAACAAGCAATTATTACTACAAAGAAAAGAAAAACCTATTGTTGCCTAGAGGATACATATTGGGTTGCCTACGAAGAAGCTATTTATATAACGTCACATCACGACGCATGATCCTTGATTACTTGGACTTCATCAAGGTTATATACCTCAACCACTTCAAGGACACTCTCTGCATGCCCTAGGTAGATCTTAATTCTTTGCCCGTTGACATTGAACTTTGCACCCTCCTTGTTCTCCAACTCAACTGTTCCATGTGGAAACAATTTAGTAACACGGAATGGTCCCATCCACTTGGACTTGAGTTTGTCCGGAAACAAGTGTAGCCTAGATTTGAATAGAAGGACCAAGTCCCCAACCGCAAATTCTCGATTTTCAATCTTTTGGTCGTGGTACTTCTTCTTCTTCTCTTTGTAGATGGCTGAACTTTCATACGCTTTTACGTGAAACTAATCAAGTTCATTCAACCCATTAAGTCTCTGTTCCACTGCTTCATTCCAATCCATCTTTAGTTTTTTCATCGCACACATGGCTTTGTGCTCTAACTCAATTGGTAAGTGACAAGCCTTCCCATATACAAGTTGGTTTGGAGACATACCTATGGGGGTCTTGTATGCAGTCCAGTAGGCCCAAAGAGCATCATCAAGCCTCCTTAACCAATCCGTTATATTAGCATTTACCGTTTTCGACATGATTTGCTTGATCTCTCGATTGGACACTTAAACTTGCCCACTATTCTATGGATGGTATGGAGTGGCCACATTGTGGCGAACCCCATATTTCTCCAATATCCCTTTGAACAAGTTATTTCAAAAGTGAGACCCACCATCACTAATAATGGACCTAGGTGTGCATAATCTGGAGAATATGTTCTTTTTCAAGAACTCAGTGACACTCTTCCCTTCATTGTTAGAAAGCGCTATGGCTTCCACCCATTTTGACAAATAGTACACCGCCACAAGTATATATTTCATCCCATGAGAACTCACAAACGGCCCTATAAAATCAATGCCCCATATATCAAATAACTCAATCACTAGAATGGGATTTAAAGGGAGATCTTGACTCTTCGAAATTCCACAATCTCTTTGACACCTATCACATGAATTGGCGAACTCATGAGCATATTGATGAATGGTTTGCCAATAGTACCCACACTGTAAAATCTTTTGGCAGTTCGGATACCACTATGATGCCCACCCACAAGCGAGGAGTGGCATGCCTCCAAAACACTTAACATCTCAACTTCCGGCACACATTGGCGAATAAGCCCATCAACACAACTCCGGTATAAGTAAGGTTTATCCCAAAATAACTTTTTCACATCATGCATGAAATTCTTCCTCTGAAGGAATGACAAGTCGGATGGGACTATATCACTAGCCAGATAATTCGCAAAATCGGCGAACCATGGAATCAAGTCATGAGAAGCGGCCAATACATGCTCATCCGGGAAGGTATCATCAATTTCACCCTTTTCACCCAACTCTCGCATAGCTTCATCCTTCAATCTGGACAAGTGATCAGCAACTTGATTTTCAGTCCATTTTCTATATTTTACCTCAATATCAAATTCTTGCAATAGTAGCACCCATCTAATCAACCTTGGTTTCGCATCATTCTTTGCCATCAAGTACCTCAAAGCGAAGTGGTCAGTATGCACTATGACTCTTGTGCCAAGCAAATAAGAGCAAAATTTTTAAAAAGCAAATACCATTGCAAGGAGATCTTGTTCAGTGTAGTTCTTTTGTGCTTCATTTAGGGACTTAATTGCATTATTGGTGGGGTGAAGGATTTTATCCCTTCTTTGTCCCAATACCACACCAAGAGCAACCCCACTAGCATCGCACATCACCTCAAATGGCTTACCCCAATCTGCAGAAATAATTATGGGCGCAGACATCAACTTCTCCTTCAACTCTCCAAACGCCTTCAGACAAGATTCATCAAAATAGAATTTACATTCCTTCTCAAGTAATTTGCATAGAGGATGTGCAATTTTTGAGAAATCTTTAATAAACCTATGGTAGAAGCTCGCATGTCCCAGAAAACTTCTCACACCTTTTACAGAGATGGGTGGATGAAGTCGCTCTATAACTTGAACTTTTTCTCTATCAACCTATATCCCCTTCTCCGAGATACGATGACAAGATTGCAATCTTTACATCTTTTAAGAACCTCGGCCAAGTGACTCAAACACCGATCAAAGGAGTCGCCAACCACTAAAAAGTCATCCATAAACACCTCAATAGTGTCCTCCCCCATATCGAGAATATCGACATCATACATCTATGGAAAGTGGTAGGTGCATTACATATCCCAAACGGCATTCTCTTGAATGCGAACGTCCCATAAGGGCAAGTAAAGGTGATCTTCTCTTGATCCTCCGAGGCGATAGAGATTTGATTGTAACCCGAATAGCCATCAAGAAAGCAATACCATCCTTTTCCTGCGAGTCTATCTAACATTTGGTCCATGAAGGGCATAGGGAAATGGTCCTTCTCAGTCCATGCATTCAGTTCCGGTAATTCATACAAACTCTCCATCCATTCACCGACCTCATTAGAACAAGCTCGTTCCTCTCATTGGGCCCTACTGTCATTCTCCCCCCCCCCCCTTTTGGGCATACACTAAACAGGGCATACCCAACTACTATCTGCAATAGGATATATGACTCCAGCATCCAACCATTTAATGATCTCTTTCATCACTACCTGTTGCATAGGTAGATTCAACCGTCTTTGGTGCTCAATACTTGGCTTGTGATCGGGCATGAGTTGGATTTTGTGTGAACAAATACCGGGAGGGATCCCAATAATGTCCGCAATAGTCCAACCAATGGCTCATTTGAACCTCTTCAAAACTTCCACCAAACACTCTACTTGTTGCACATTCAAATCAGATGCAATGATTACCGACAAAGTGTCATCTCTACCCAAGAATACATACCTCAGATGAGGTGGTAGAGCCTTAAGATCTAATTTTGGAGCCTCCTCAATTGATGGTCTCGCAGGTGGAGACTCGCGATGCTTCATATCTAGCTCCAATTTCTTTGGTTTGGAACGATATTTGCTTTGTTCAAGTGTCGCAACCAAAGACCTATACTCTTCAATACCATCACTATCAAAAGTCATGATCACTGCCGATAGTACCTCAACACCTAGGCACTCTTCGATTTGTACCTCAGACGTACTCTAAACCCTGTAGGATATAGCAGATACCATTTGGAGCTCACCACTCTGCTTCATGGTCCTACAAATGTTAAATGTTGCTTTTTCGTTGTTCAACCTAAACTTCATCTACCCTTTCTCCATATCAACCAAGGCGCGACTAGTAGCAAGGAACGGCCTCCCAGAATAATAGGGACCTCAAAGTCCACCTTACAGTCAAGAATCATAAAATCGGTCAGAAATATAAACGACTCCACCTTCATAAGCCCAATGGGCCTCTTCACTGTTCGATCGGCCATCAGTAACCTCAGTGCAGTGGGCTTTGGGTATCCCAAACCCAATTTCTTGTAAATTGAAAGAGGCATGAAATTTATGCTTGCACCTAGATCATATAGTGTTTTGGCAAAGTGTAATAATCCGATGGTACATGGAAGAGTGAAAGCGCTCGGATCTTCCTTCTTCTACACGAGAGACCTTTTAGCAATAGCACTACAATGTTGTATTTGGTCATCATCCTCAAAACTTACCGATCTTTTCTTTGTAACCATATCCTTCATGAACTTGGCATAACCGGGCATTTGCTCTAAAGCTTCTATCAAAGGGACATTGATGGAATGCTGCTTCAACATAGTGATAAAATGCCGGTATTTACCATCCTCAGTCTTATTCACCAATCTCTGAGGGAATGGCGGTGGTGGTCTAGGAATGGGGACCACTTTTTTGGGTACCTCTGCTTCTTTCGCCGCTTTGTCCACCAATTCACCACTAGTTTCCACCACCTCTTCATCTTTTCTCATCTCATCTTCTACCACACACGGCATAGATGGATCAATAGTTTGCTTATATCCTTGAGTAGTGACTGTCATACAATGTCCATCATTTATAGGATTTTGAATGGTATTGCTAGAAAGAGTGCCCGGTTGTCATGGGTTCACAGTAGTGGATAATTGGGCCATTTGTAACTCAAGATGCTTAATCGAGACCGCATGTACATCAACCTTTTGCCCAATATTAGCCAAATCACCTCTCAATTCCTTAGCGTTCTCATCACAAGCACCAAACCTTCTCATCGTCTTTTGCAACATATCTTCAACTCGCGTCATACTACCTCCACCATCCCTAGGATTAACTTCCCGATTTTGAGGTGGAACATAGGGCCCACTTCGATCATTTCTGTTACCATAGTTAGCCCAGTTGAAGTTGTTGTCGCGGTTGTAGTTTCCATCTCGAACATACTGGCCCTCTCTATTGTAATTCCCATAGTTCCGACCTTGATTTCCTTGACCTTGACGCCAATTCTCCTGATTGGAGCCTTGGGCATTTGGTAGGAAACCCCCCGTCTGATCATTCATTGCATAAGTATCCTCTTCATAATAGTATTCATCCGCTGGCGGTGGTGGTTTAGTCAAGTAATTCACCGCATTTACCTTCTCTGCACCTGCAGTGACATGTTTCAATACCAACCCAATCTCAGTTCTCATTTGAGACATCTCTTCACGAATCTCATTTGCGGCCGGATTGTGTGTAGCATGCACTACAAAGGTGTTTATCCCAGTGACTGAATTTCTAATACTCCATGTCACACCCGGGTTCTAAACCCCAGATGAGACCGGCGTCGTTAACCTCTCAGAGGTCGCAGACAAGCCTCATCTTAGCTTTCATCACAATCATACACTTAAATTTAGCAGAAAATTTAAAACTTTACTGAAATGTACTTAGACTTCATATAATTGCATAAGAGTGATATGCTAACAGCTCAAACTAAGCAACCATCTATTAACAGATTGAACAATTGAAGCGAAGAATTCATAATAATAGTAATAGTTGCCAAACCGGCCTTAATACAAAATCTTGAACAAATGTTTTGAAAATAAATGCTAGGGACAACATCCACTAGCTATGTGTAATGTACTAAAGCTATAAGTAAAGCGTAGGCATCCTAGAACTCAAGAGGACCTACCAAAGTCTGGAGGTACTAGTCCAAACAGCTTCGAACGATCTTCAATCTTCTTCAAGGACCTGCACATATAAAAATAGTAATTGTATATGGGTTAGTACACACTTGTAATAAGTATGGGTGTATACACATAAACACATAAGGACTATGCATGATCAAGAAAAGATCTTCCTATAGCAACATGCCATTTTTTTGAAGTGAAGTCACTTTACTTTCCTAATTCGTTATTTATGAATCATGCTATGAATATGACATATTTTCATGCATTTAAAGCACACAACTCATTTTCTATATGAAAATAAGACCTTGGAATCATGAACATAATTTTAGAACAACTCAAACAAAATTTAATAATTTTGCTCCTCTTAGGCCGAGAGCTCCCTCTCCGAGACTTAGTTTATTTTACAGTCTTTTCTTCTTTCTGTTATGTAGTTCAATGATCTCCTTTCCTATGTTTTACTTACAAGTGCAATGATTCATTGTAGTCCCATATCTACAATGAATCAAGTAAGTAATCCAAAAGACTAAGGAAATGATTTGGCTACCCTACTCACAAGTTATTTGTTTCATTCTTGTTAAATTGGGCATGAAGTCTTTATAAGCCAATCTTTATTGGCTATGCCCATTATTTGATTATTTGCATAATCTATAGATCTTGGGGCATATATAATACTCTAATTTATGAGTCATTATATTTTGCTCCCTTTATTGGCATAAACCAGTAACTGTTAAAACTTCATTCCTATCAAACACTGATGATTGATATCCTTATGCTTTTGCTTACTTAGTTCATTTTGAACTTACATTTCTTTTTCTTTGATCTCACGTTCACTTTGAACATGCTAAGTTTACTTAGGATATTCTTTTAAGAATTCCATTGGGATCTTTCTGTGCAATGACTAAGAATGACTCACATCATTACTTAGTCTAACCTCACCCTTTGGTCATCCTATCCGAACACCCCTCATCTTCCTACTTCTTTCTTTCTTTCTTTCTTACTTTCTTAATTTCTTACTAAAATATTTAGCATTAACCGAGATAGATCATGTGTGCTAACATGAAATCCAGTGTCTTCCCTACACCGAAAAGAGGTGGTTCACCGGCCAAAGTGAAACCGAATACTCCCTAGATTTCTTATGTGGATCCACTAGCTACTAAACTATGCTGCGACATAGTTCAAAGACTAGGAGAACTTGGAGACCCTTATCCACCTTGGTGGTAGTCTCATCTCATGAGGCTTACATGTGCTGGCACAAGCACATTACTAGTCTATCGATGCTTTGCTCAGATTTATTATACTTTACAACTTTTAGAGTTGACTCATACATTGTGGAAGCTTGCTTCTAGTATGAGGTATACTTAGCTCAATGGATGACTGGTCATTCCTTTCTTTAATTGATGAATGTGAACTTAAATCTTACATTATCATCATGGTGTGAGTGAGACTTGTCTCACGATTTCTAACACCCTCTTATGTGAGTATCTTTGACATAATCGTTTAAGTGTAAGTAAGACTTGTCTCACTTTCTTTAACACCCTATATTAGGTCAATTTCATAACTCATAAGCTTTTAGTTATTTTACTACTCACCTTATCTTGTTCAACGTTAATTGATAGTCTTGTACAATTCATTGTGAAGTTATAAGGATTTATTCAATGTGCTACTATATTCACAAGTTCATTTAGATAGGGTATGTTGGGACTTGTCCCAATCATTGGCATACCCTATGTTATGAGTTCATTGAATTAAGATTGGTATGACTTAATCATTTGCCAATTCTATTACATATTTTTGGAAATAATATTACTGGCCAATTTATTGGCATAAATCAAACTTTGATATTATCGCTAGCCAAGTCAATTAACTTCATGTATATACTATAGTAATCTTATCATTTTAAGAAAGCCAACTTTTAGCCTTTGATTAGCCTATAAGAACAATTCAGTACGTTGATTTGGCATTGAAGATTCATTAACTAGCTTTGATTCTCATTCTTATTTCTTCTTGGAAACATTGTATTCCAAACACTTTCAAACATATCTACTGTAAACACACACAATAATCAAAACCTTCATTATTTTCAACAATAAACTGAATTTCATAAACGACTTATAACAATTTCATCTTCCCGAACACAATTTGGCATTATAACATATCTTATCTCATGTAAATAATACTCTAATCATACGGATCTAACCAGTAGGTCTCATTCGACATTATAAATGACAGAAAGCTATATATAATGATCAGTTTGCACCACATACCAACAACATGCTCGAGATTTACATTATACATACTACTAGAATCTGAAATAGGGAGAACTAGGGAGATGAACATTCGACAATTTCATTGGGAACAACCCTAGTTTCGGTTTTCTTAAATTCAAAACCTTTGAAAAGCCTCCTGGAGAAAGGAATCCAAGAGAGAAAACACATACCTTACTATAGAATTGAATATACGAAGATCACACTGTACTTTGCATGAAAATCTTATAGAACTGCCTTGAAATCGCCTAAGGTATTTCTTACGTTTGCTCACTGTTTTTCAGTCGTAGGTTTCTACTGGTTAAACGTGAGTCTAAGTCTTAGGAATTGAATATTGACTAATTCAACTTAGGCTAAATAACTTAATTAAATAAATCAATTACCTAATTACCAAAATGCCCCTTCTAAATTAACTAAAAATAGGAGAGCATTTGACTTAGCCAAATTCTGAAAATTGCTAAGGGTCTCGGTTTGACCATGAATTTAAATTAATTAACTAAGTTGCTAATTTAATTAATTAAGTGACCTAGGGTAATTACTAAAGTACCCCTAAGTCGCTAGGACCATAACTAACCCCTTTGGACCATCCTAGGTTAGGTACTAGGATGTTTCTTTAGTTAGCTACTCGGCTAGTGTCACCCGATTAGGTCTTAGGATTCCGGGCACACTAGTTAGTTCATTTTAGTTAGTTCTAGGTTAGTTAGCTAGTTAGGTCAGTTAGTTAGAGCCTAGGACTCGTTAGGAAGTTTGGCCCCACGTGGCTTGACCCGACGCGTGCCTGTCCCCTAACCGCCCTAACCGAATCGTTTGGGCTTGGTTTCTCGGCCGGTAGCACATGTGCTTGCACATGTGTTACCATGCACTTTCCTAACCGTGCACTCTGGAAGGTTCACTTCTTGTCCCCAATGATCCTCACTATGTCTTTGGGCACTATTTAATCTACATAATCATTTTAAATGATCATGTGCTACGGTACCTAGGCTTGACACTTGGATGCCTCGTACCTAATGTGTGTAAGCGATGAAAATAAGAATTTTAGCTTAGGTTCTTCATTGCAGGTACAATTACTAAACAAGCTTGGATTGGAGTGTATGTTAAGTTACTTGTCAATACATAAAATTTGGCTAACACCTTAAGCCAATATTCTCTAACATGCCCAATATTACTCAATATTGGGAATTTGGATGCCTATGTAACCCAATACGTATTCTTAAAATCTAATAGACTCTTCACTAGACAAGTACATTTTATGGAATGTTACACTCCAAGCCTTATTGTTGCGAGAGATTTTCTCAAACTTCTCTGCGATCTCTACATATGTGCACTCACCATAAGAACCACCCGCAATAGTGTAGAGCAATGCTTTATTATTATCATCTTGTCCCTGATAGAAGTACTCTTTCAACGACTCATCATCAATGTGGTGGTTTGGGACACCTCTCACGTATGCAGTAAATTTGTCCTAAGAGCTACTTACCAACTCCCAAGGTAGTGCCACAAAGTTGTTCACTCTATCTTTGTGGTTGAGCTTTTTGGACACCGGGTAATACCGTGTTAGGAACACATCCCTCAACTGATCCCAGGTATAGATAGAATTATAGGGCAACTCAGTAAACCATATTGCGGCCTCTCCCGTCAGTTATAGAGGGAACACTCTCAACCCGATGACGTTCATTTCTAAGCCTGTCCTCCCCACACAACTCTTTCAATACCGACCTCAGTTTGGATATGTGAGCATGGGGATCCTTAGATGGTAGCCCTGAAAACAAACCCCTTGCAGTGAGCATCTGCATCAAGCTACTAGTTACCACGAGCGTGTGCCCCTGCGGTAGAGGAGGTAGGACAAGAGGCCCATAATAATCAGTGATATTGACGTTGCCCCGATAGAACTCTTGAGGGCGTGGGACGGGAGGTTGCATCCTCGAAGCATCATCAACTGGTCTTTCCACAAATACTCGATTGTAAGCATCAACTGGTGGTGGAGGCTGACGAATGATCCTATCACGTAGATTAGCTGGGTTCTGCTGGTTAAGTTCAGGATCTAATGGAAGTATTTGTTCTCCTCGCCTCTGTGTATTTGGCATACAATAGAGCTAGACCAGAGAGAAATAAATAAAAAAAAAATAAAATGAGGAAATTGTTGACTAAAATTCAGTAATGTTATTAAAGTTAATCTAAAAGCCACTTTTCCCGGCAGCAGTGCCAAAATTTGATACGCTCAAATTATACCTCCCTAAAGAAGTATAAGCGGTTTTATCAAGTAAAGAACCCAACTATTAGGTTGGGTTCGATCCTACGAGGAAAATGATATAGACTTAACTTCAATGTACGATTACTTTTATTTAGTCAAGTCCTTTCCAAAAAAAGGTAAATAAAAGGGGGGGTTTTGTGAAACAAAAGTATTTTAATGTCTCTAAGTAAAACAATTGACAGGAGTAAATCTTTAGTGTATATCAAGTTGTGAGAGAAACTAGGGTGAAGTGTTCCCCATAGGTTCATAACGCAGTATTCCTAGCTATAATAATTCTTCCCTAGTGTTTTGTATGCAAAGTGATAAGTTAGGTATCTCTAAGTCCTTGGTCCGGCACTTAGAGAATTTCACCCCGTACCTTGGTCCGTCTACATGTGTCTAAGCTACTAACCCTTACCTTTACTTCATATTAAGCATCATATTCGATGTATGACTTAGTTATTACTTCGCACAAATTGAAACTAGCCTATTAGATAGTATCCCACTAAATCTATGTTGATAATTCTTTTCCTATTAACTACCTCCTTGGTCCGACAAGTAGCAATAAGGCGAGTTCTAACGCGTGCACTCGTTAAAAATACTTCTAAGCGAAAGAATTATCAATGCATACAATAACCTATTTGAGAATTGTTATTAAGCTAGGTTTACTTTTTTAATCACCCATGGTTCCCACAACCCTAGTTGTGGATTTAGTTACCCATGCATAGAAGAACACAATTCATGATGGATAAACAATAAATCATGAACTTACTTTGACAAATTCGAAGAAAATCCAAAAATTCAACTTGAAACAACAAGAAATCACTTAAAACCAAATTCGGAAATTTGAATTAATGTCAAAGTTACAAAAACCCAATCTCTAAAGACAAACTAAGAATAGTAGTAATAGAATCCAACCCCAAAAAGGAGGTTTTACACTCTATTTATTGTCCTAAATTAAAAGGAATTAAAATAAGGAAAGTTGTCCAAAAACGCAGCTGTAATCGATGACCCCCACATACGGTCCGTCGATGAAATAACGGACCGTTGACTGCCTCCTTCAGTCCAGACTGAGCATCTTTTTTCTTCTTCGGCTGGTATCTTCTCTGAATCAATAGACGGACCAACAGCATGGTCCGTCGATGCATCTACGGTCCGTCGATGCCTTCCGTCGTTCCATACTTAGACTTTATTCAACTTCAGGTACTAGGACCATCTCTGATTCAATCGACGATTCAACATGACGGACCGTCGATCCTTCCGTAGCCCCAAACTTGGTCAGATTTCCCTGAGTTTCTCTAGATGCCTGAACTTTCAATCGACGGTCACCATCTACGGTTCTCGATGTAACGACGGGCCATCGATGGACCTCGTGGGTGACCTCTGCAATAAATCTCAGCTGCCAACTGCATTTTGGTTTTGGACACCTTTCCTGCAAAACAAAGATAAAAACATGTTAAAACTACTACAAAAAGGCTCTAGACACACACCAATCTTAAGGAAAAAGCATTCAAAGTACCGTGAAACTACAGTATATCACATATTGTTGAACCGTAGAAATTGACTGAGAAGTTTACATTTTCAAAGATGGAAAATTGGCTATGTATGGAGCCACGGAAGGGACCTACGGTCCGTAACTCGACTTACAGACCGTAGGTCAATCCCGTAGAATGAAGATGCGTCCTGTAGTTTATTTTCGTATTTTGTTTCCCTTTTTATTTAGGATTTGTATTCTATAAATATAGAACGTAAACCTCATTTCTTCGGTTCTAGACACTATTACATTGTTATTTTTCTAGTTTAAGACTTTGGAGATCAATTTTTGCACACCTTAGCAACTATTGATTTCTTAAGTTAATTTTGAAAATTTTGGTATTGATATTCAAGTTGGAATTTTGCGTTTACTGATCTCACTACATAAGTTCATAATTCTTTCTTCTAAAATAATGAATTGTGTTCTTGTGATTATGGGTAACTAAACTCGACAGCTAGGGTTGTGGGAACCATGAGCGATTAATTAAGTATGAATAGTAATTAAGGAATTCTTGAATAGTATTGTTGCATGCATTGATAATTATTTCGCTTAGAAGTCCTTTTAGCGGCTTCAAATGTTAAAAATTACCTTGTTTCTACTCGTCGAACCAAGGAGGTATTGAATAATAAAAGAATTATCAACTTTGATTTAGTGTGATACTATCTAATAGTCTAGTTTCAATTTGTGCGAGGGTAAAAATTAAGCCATACATCGATGCGACGTCTAATATAAGGTAAAAGGTAAGCGATAGTAAATTATACACACGTAGACGAACCAAGGTGCAGGGTGAAATTCTCTAGATACCGGACCAAGAATTTAGAGATACATAACTTATCACTTTGCATGTAATACACTAGGAAGGGATTGTTATTACTTTGATTAACGCATAATGAGCTTGTGGGGAACACGTATACCCTGCTTAATTTCTCCTCTTGATAACAACCGAAGTTAATTCTTTCTTACTTGATATTTACATAATCTTAGGAATTTGTTTCACACACACACACACCTCCTTTTACTTACTTTTTTGGAAATACCTTGACTAAACGGATATTATCGTGGGTTAAAGTTAAGTCCAAACCATATTCCTCGTGAAATCAACCCCAACCGAAAGTTGTGTTATTTACTTGATAACGATGACTTATGCTTCTTTAGGGAGGGGTAATTTGATCGTATCAACCACGGACTGCCGGTGGCTTCAGGGGTTCTTTCACTAGGTTTGGAAAGAGGAAATTTATTCTATTTTCTCAAACCTAAAACAGAGAAGCTAAATATTTTATCTTCATAATCCTACGAAAATGCCCATTAAAAATTAGCTGACAATTTTATTATTTATTAAGAAAAAATTATTACCTATCCCTCATATTTTATAATAAAATAAACATATGAATTTAACACTTTTGATTTCTGACAATCGCTTTTTGTAAATGCATTCATGCTAGAATTATTGTATGCTCCTTTGAGCTTCTAATACTATTGAAGTCATCCATTTTCAATATCTTCATATACATTGCTTTATTTATGATATTATTTTTAATATTATACCTCATTTTAACTCGAGGTCAAACAATGTACAATATAATAGTAAATTAGGGCTCCTTTTTTGGTAAAGTGATGCTAAGTTAACTTTGAATTATTGTTTAACCTTATGGAGTTATTGGTAAAAGTTCTAATATCCTAAAGGGGAAACACACACTTTAAAATCCGCTAAAATGATTAGTTGGCCAAACCATAGGTTAATTAGTTTTTAAAAGAGCAAATTTAAAAGGAATATGTTATTAAGACTTGTGATATTTATCTTTAAAATAAAATCCCTCATATTTTGCAAAAAATTAGAAAAGTAATAAAACCGAAATTGATCAAAGAAACCTTTATCCAAGCAGTTGAAAACTTATCCATCTTTAGTAAAAGCTCACTTCACCCTTTTTTGGAATGGTTTAAAACATTCAACAAAATTTGTGCATTAGACATTTTATACCAAAATCTTTTCGGTGAACGGATTTTGTTAATGGATTTAAGCAAGGTGTACTAATTTATTTCTTAAAATTATTGTCAAGAAAAATGAAAAATCCACAAGACCAAACATACGTAATCTATAAAGACTAAAGTAGCAAGTCTTAAAAAAGTAGTAATGGTAAAGAGCAAATAAGTATCTTATAATACAAGGTCAATATCAGCACGAACACAAACACAATAAAATAATGACTAAAAGAGGAAAGAAAGGAGTAGTTTTCAAGATTTCTATGCTACTTTGCCATCTCCATATTGCATGAGTTTTTGAGAAGCGGGAGATACAAAGCGGAAGAGAGGATGCCTATTTTTTGATTGAACAATGATGATGATTCTTGAAATGAGACTTCTTGCATGGTAGAAGTATTTGATGAAGACTCCAAATAGCTCCAAAAGTATTCAGGTAAATAAAGAGAGAGTGAGGAAATCAGTAAGACAGTTCAAGTTTAAATGATAGTGAACAAAATATAGAGCTAAGTAAGCTCCTAAAACGGATACTCTATCCAAAACATGAAAATGTGCAAATGCCTAACAAGAAATTCCTCCTACAATTGGAAACATTAAGCAAAACTCAAAAAGAACCAATCCATCATTCATGTATTTTAAACAAAAAGTTAACATTTCACATTTTTTTTATCAAAGATCCTTCCACATTTAACATTGTCGTCACTAAACAATTTAAAAGGAAACTTATCCATACAACTCAACTAACTAATGGATTAGGAAAAAATCTTAAAATCTATGTTTTTGTGCGCATACAGATAAGATAGGAATCTACATAGATTGATCATGGATATTCTTACACTAAATGTTTTTTTAAAAAATGTAGCCAGCATAACTAACTAAGCAAAAACAATACTCGTCTCTTTTAGAAATATTATTACATACGAGTACATGAGCTGAAAATTTTTATCATATAGAGACATGAAATGGACATTTAACTTTGACCAACAAACTGATTACAACTGAAGATTTAATCACAAAATAAAACCATTTCTCAAGTAAATGACACGCTAAAATGTGGAAGGAATATGGCTTCTGATCTACGCAGAGCTCGAAGGAGAACCAAGTATATTTTGTAGTCACATATAATTATAGATAAGTAATTAAGTTAATTGCAAGTAGTTATTTTTTTAAGATAAAAATAATAGTTTATATTGTGACAAAGATAATAGAGAAAGGGAGAGGTAGAATGTCACTCGCTATCTATAGTGATGAACTAGGGTTCTTCTTATTGCAGTTAGTTCTAATTCTGAAATCTCTGTTTGAGATTCTTAATATAAGATATTTCAAAAGTACAACAATTATATTTAGTTTATCTCCATTATGAGAATGGTAAAGTTCAAACTTTTTATTCTAGCGCACTTTGTATGTATTTAAACGGGACCAAGTAAACTTATTTGCTTTAGTTTGACTGACAAAATTATATTCTCTAAATTGTTAAATTTACTTATAATATCAATCTTCATATAACTATTATGATATGCATATACTAATTATCGTTTTGATTTATTAGAAGGTGAGATTTTGAGATGTGTCAAAATGCCTAGTAGATTGGATGATAGTAATATAAATTGATGAATAGTACGTTAGTTAATGAAATACATATCTCGATATAGAGATTGATATGTCTTTTTGAGAAACTTAAGTGTGTCAACACGTGCAATTGGATTTATGAATCCGACAGATGAAATAAGTTAAGTAGTGCTCTGAAGAAAATTAATCATCTCGTTAAATTCTTCAATAATTTTATTTATTAATTAGTATTTGTAATTTTAACATGGGGACTTACATAAGTATTTAGTGGGGATTTTGGAAATATAAATAGAGAAGTGCCATTACGAATATCTAGTGTAATGATTTAAATTTATCATGGTAAGAATACTTCAAAATAATTATTTGATATTATATCCATAATAGGAAGCCTCACAAATGAATTTTAGTAACATTAACAAAGAAACACTTGGACTGTGAAGGGGTATTAGCTAGATTTCTGGCTGAATCTGCATGAAATGGTAAAATATTGTAATGGAGCTCAAAGATCGTTGAAAAAGCTTGATGCAATGAGAGATGAAGTGAATCAAATCTTGCTTGGTTTTTTCAAGCTGAGGCAAAGTGAATTTAACTCGCTATGTTTCGATGACAGTCATGAGAAATTAGAGTGCATCTTGTGGAATTATCCCAACCACAACTTGTTGCATCCTTTGATGAATCCACGACACTCAACAGCAGATTCGACTTCAACAACCACCCTGGCAGACAATTGGAGCTTAAAGATTGTGTTGGGCTTTAGAATACTTTATAATTATTTTTTTTGTTTTTGTCCTCTCATTTTCTTGTCTTTTATGATTTTAGGATTTGTAAGGTTGGGCCTCTATGAGGTCTAGTTATTATTTCAAGTCAATAAAGGGCCTTTCTGCCTAATTTTGATTTCAAAAATATTGTGGTCCCTATATTAACCAATTAAACTAGAACTTAGAAACATATTTCTATGGGAGAAGGAAGAATATTATGGGTTGTTCTACTTTTCCAGAAACAAACTAGGTTTCTACTCCTTTTTGGATTGGAAAAAAATCTCTATAAATAGAATTCTCCTAACCTATAAAATAGATTAATTAGTTTTCTATCATACTTGTCTACCCAAGTATTGAGAGGTTTCGGATGTAAACTTGGGATCATTATATGAGAGTGGAAAGTTGTTGTCTATCTTGTGGATTCTCTTGAAGGTATGTGTAACTTGGGGATTCGCTTGAGGGTATCTGCTCACGCTTCAAGAGATTATTGAATTAAATTTTATGTGTTATGGGATAATTGTATATGTTTAAGCAGAAACGTATTAGTTTTCATTATTCATGTAAGTTGTAAGATTATAGTATGCCTCCATTGTGAATATAGTTTCCCAACAACAAACAGACAAAAATATAGGAACTGCAGTCTGCCTAACAAACATAATAATAGCTATGAAGAACAATTATCTAAACTATAATTGTATAGCCTTATTATATCTATTATGTTTGCTATTTGTGATATTTCCTCATTTTTCTGTTTAAATTATTTTGAGTTTCTAACTGAATAACTAGTATAACATGTGGAAATTTCATACTTTTGGACTAATTACATCCAATAAGTTTCCCAAATTACAAAAATCCCAGATTTTCCCAATGATAAAAACTCAATTTTTTCATTACTTTTGGATATATTTATTTGTAGTGGTATAATTGCAAATAATACATTACTTGATAAGAGAAATGTAGAAGAGAGGAGAGGGCATAGGGTTTGAAATAGGATTCCTTATCAAAACCAAATTTCAACATAAAAAATGACATGAAAGCAAGAAGAATACATTATGGAATAGCAGGAAGATATATTGTGAAAATTCCAACTTATTCAGCAGATTTTACATACTAACTGACCTTCCTGAGTTTCTTGATCATTATGATATAAGCCACAGTAAAATTAGCGTTTACTTTCACCGAGAATATACAGTTTTAGAAAGCACACAGTCCTTTCTACTTATAACAGTGCAAGCAAATGTTAGAGGATTCCCACAGGTTGGTTTTGGGTGTGGAGGCATGATTATTGGCTTTCCAGTCTAGATAAATATCTAACAAGTGTGTTTACTTGTAGAATGTCTCTCAACGCAGTATCATCATCTATACGAGTATGATACTAATATCAATGAGTATAAAAATGCCACAGAGTTGGAGAAAGTTAATTATCCCATGTATTGCCTTCATCCAGTGTTACCTTGTGTCCATAAAACGTCCTCCTATAGTGTAATAATTGTTGATCAAGTTTTACTGCTGCAAAAACTTTGATTACATCAGAAGTTTCAATTCCATTTTCACCTGCCTAAGACTTAACGTCAGGATTAGATATTCCTTACAAAATTTTGTTTAAAACATCTCAACTGATCCAACAATTCTAAATCATTTTTAATTCTCTTCAAATTTGGTATATAACTTTGTCAAGGTATTTCCTTCAAAGAAGAGAATCATTAGAAGAAGAGTCGGAGGAGGAGAAGTGTAACACCCCGAAAATCCATGTCCAATAATAGAGCCTAATATGTTTAGTAATAATGATTTTAGACCTAAATAAGTATAAACAACTTGTTTGAGAAGTATCGGAGCAATAGGATTAAAGAAAAGTCTTTACGTCCGGAAACTAGCAAAATTTAACTAGTTGGCATCCCTATGTTTGGTGAAGGTTTCGGAGGGTCACATGAAGTCCATAAAAGTCTGAAAACGACACCCCAAGGACCACCGGAAGGGTCCTTGGGGAGGACCCGAAGTTGGGCGAGCAAGCTGCCAAGGCAGCTTGCACGTAGGCAGATTCTAGTGGATGTTGCGCGTCGCGCAACCATCACATGGGAATCTGGAGTTGGCCTCGCGACGCGGGTCTGACACGGACCCTACTGCCTCATCTCAAAATTCAAAAATAAATTGGGAAATTATCCTCTCGACGCGCACCTACTTCCCACTTATCGTAAAAGTCGTATTTTGGGTGTTTTGACTTCACAAATAAACTCATTTATGTGAGGGGTCTTTTGGGTAATTTAATGGGTGACTATATAATGTATTAGGGTCAGTTTTAGGTCCATTCTAACACAAAAAAATCAAGTCCCACAAGTTGAAATCAAAAAAAATCACTCTCTCTCTCTCCCAAATTCTCTCTTTCTCCAAAACTCCATTGAAGACCAATAAAGCTCCAAGAAGAAGATCAAGCCGTCAAGTTTCTCAACTCAATTTTTGGATATCTTATCAATAAGGTATGGTTTGTTTCAGTATTGGGATTCCTTTCCCCAAGAGGTCCTTCAAAAGATGATTTCTATAAACCCCAAAACAAGGGTTTTTCTCCTCACATGGGTCTTCTTTCTAAAATGAAATTGTGAGTTAACTGTGATAAATTATAATTAATTAAGGTTTTTTAAGTATGAATTATGGTCAATTGATGAATTCCTATGAGTTTTCCCCTTGACCCATGTCTTTCCCCCAAATCCCTAATTTCTTGGATTGATTAAGGTGAATTGTTGAGGGTGATGAACATGTCCCTTGTTTACTTTGATTTCAGTTATGTTAATACTTCATGAATTTCCCTATTTTCATATGTTGGCTGTGAATTCTTGGGAATTGAAGGGTGAAGTTCCATGAAGGGCAATGAGGTATGATCTTGATTCTCCTTTGATCTCAATTATGCAAGGTGAAATCTACTTATGTGATAATGATGCTATAGCTAATTGTGTTGCTGTGATATTGATGACAAGAATCCCTCATCCCTGACCCTAGATATATGAATTGGCTATGAAGTATGTAATTATGTTATGATGTGATCATTATATGATTGAATGTTGTTTCTCATGATTATAATGTTGTATCTAAAGTGAAAGGATAGTTCTCACTTGTGATCACCTATGAGATATTATGATAAGATGTTTACTTAAAGGTCTAAAAGAGACTAATGTAAACTTGTATAATGATATATGATGATTACTAAAGGTAATAATTGCTTAGCACTGAAAAGGCATGTAAATGAGATGGAGGTCTCACGTTAGTAAGTTTGATCTCCCACATGGGTTTCCTCACGTTAGTAAGTCCCTAATTATGTGTTGTCTCATGAGATGGAAACCTCCACGTTAGTAAGTCAAGGTTTCTAGAAACAATCTCCTTGACCCTTAACTATGTGCCAACATAGGACTCTAGCTTAGTGGATTCACCTAGATAGCAACGTACGAATGGTTGCACCTTAGGCAAGTGTTAACCCTCTATTTTCAGTGTGGGAGTAGAACACCGGATTCAATGTAGCTCACATGGTCTCATGTCAGTTATTGCACTTGTCTTCCTGATGTGAAAGTACATGAATAAGTGAAGTATGTGAACTCTTATTAGGGTTGTCTTGAAGGGTACTAGATAGGGTGAGGGAGGGAATGGGCCCTCTCTTACTCATTGCACGTGTGGGATCCTAAGGGATGGTCCTAGTAATATTCTTTTATGATTATGATTATGATTATGACTATGATTATGGTTATGTTAATAAGCTATGAGTAAGCATTGATGCATAAGCATGTTATGAAAGTATGTTGTAAGTATGAAGTGGGTTGCTTAATGTGATATTTAGCCCTGGATGGGATTATGGGGTTCTATCTTTGGCATTGCATAAGTATTGCTTGGGTGATCTACACGTTGGGTTGCTATTATGTCGAATTGACTTATTTTGCTTCTTATATATGCATGTTGAGATAAATTGATAGAAAGCATGGTTTTGAGTAAATTGTCCTTTTCTCATGCATTGATGATTTTATGCATAGGAGCTATACTTAGTACATGGGGTTTGTACTAACCCATATTTTTTTACTTTTTCCCAAACATTTTAGGTTCGGGCCATTGAGGAGATTAGTGGTCATTGAAGAAGAAGAACTTGGCTCTTTCCTAAGTCAATTGGTGAGTCCTCATGAGTTCCCAGGATAAAGCCACTCATCAAACCTTATTAGTTTTGTCTATGTTTTGAGACAATTATTCCATTCTCATGTTGAGACTTTCGTTGTAGCCTATATGTCATATTGTAATAGACTAAGGGATATGCCCAAACTATTGTGATTCACTTTATAGATGGTTTAATGTGAGACAAACTACATTCCTATATGTTGTATTTTGTTTATGAGAGAAGCCTATGTATGCTTCCTATGTAGAGGTCTATGTAAACCTCCTTGCTATATAACCAAAAGTTTTTAATTTTCCCGTATTTTCTTACCTATGATGTGCTATGACGAATGCTAAGGGCTTGCCTTAGTCCTCGTAGAGTACGCCGACGCCGGTAACGACTAGGGTGTATGATTTTCTGCTCTTAATATTTAAATATTACTATAATTTGTTAATTCTAGGAGTTTGAGCACATAGTTAAACATCCTTACAGACATGGTTGTTGCAATCGGAGAAAAATTTCATTTATTTTTTGTGCATTTCAAGCGATGAATTCCAATAGATGAAAGATTTTAGCATTGCCAAGCAAAGATATTTGGGGAATCTTTCATTTTAAATTTTCTTGACAATATTTGATTGAACCTTTTAGTTTTTCAAATAAAATAAGGAGACTTCCACTTAGCAATTAACATGGAAGTATTTAAATAGTAGATATAATTTCCTTGATATGTAAGTGCCATTTTCTTAAGTTAACGCAAGCACCGCAGAGAGAGAAAGCTAAGGTTAACCATTTTCTCAACAATGTCTATGTCAATTAAACATCATCACATGTTTTGTTTTTATTTTGTTCCAATGTTTTCATATGCTCAATTGGAACAAGATATAGTTAGTATTCAAAATGAAATTTGCAGGCAAGTTTAAGAGTATCTCAATGTTCCTAAAATATAATATAATATGATATGATACACTAATTGTCGGAGTCTTATTAGTCTCAAAATTCTTTCTATAGTTATCCTTGTTGGTTTTGAAGAAGCATTTTCCTTTTTCATATTTGTGTACCCTATATAGCTAACTTGAGGGATTACCTTTGAATGATATATCTATGACCTTTTTTTCTCCATATCAAACCAAAAGTACTTGTGCTGAGCTTAGATGAAATCATGTTTTGATGATTGACAAAAAATAAAAGAAGACCATGTCCTTAGTAGGTCTGTGGAGGAACTAGGTTGCAGTAGTTCAAGTTACTACAACAAAACAGATATTTAGTGGTAATAGATTCTCCTTTTACAAACAATAGTAATTAGTTATGACTGGTCAAACAACATACATAGTTTCAAGTTAGACCTTACTTCAATATTCATTCCTTTCCCAAGTCTCTCGTTGCAAGCTCCCACTCAACAATTAGCGGTAATTGGGTTATTACATATAGAGTTTGGTACATTATAAATATATCAAATAGTATCAAATATAAAAAAGTATTTTTTACATAGTATATAAAATGTAAAGATATAGCAAAAATACCTAACTTAACTCAAATGATAGCTCATGAATGAAGGATTGTCCAAACTATATAAGCAAACCACCGGTCAAATCACCAACTAATGTGAGGCTCTTAGTCACTCTAACTCACCATATATTCACCCTTAAAGGGGAGTCCAAATAGGGATGAACTTGAATATGGTACCATGTAAAGATGTGGTATTTTAGTTTAACTTCGCATCAAAATCTAGATCATAAGAGAAGAATGGCTCAAATCCATATAAGTTAACCATTTTGTTTACCAACCAATGTGGGTCTTTGACGCACTCTAACGTCCATTTCACGATGAACCAAACTTGAGCGTATAGAGGGAAACCAAATAATGATGAGCCTTGTATGGGATTAAATAATAATCCACCTCTCAGTAGCTACTTTTTTGTGTTGACGTGTCATATCTTTATATGGTATCAGAGTGATGTCAATTTGTCCTCTCCATACACACTCCAATTGGTTTTAGGCTTGGGCTTGTAGGCGGTGTTAGAGTTCCACATTGGTTGGGGAATTAACTAATAGTCTGCTTATATTGATTTGATTTGTCATTTCATAAAAAAAAATAAGGAATTGATTAAACACAATTATAATCATAAGTGGGATATAATTAATTTTGAACAATATATATTATTTATTATTTTGATTTCTTAAAGCGAATGATTTTATAGGGCCACATTTCTAGTTCATTGATTGTACATCAGAATCTATGGAATCACTTCAGAAATTTCCCTAATAAAGTTTTGTACTATTTAACACCATCTTTTTTAGGGAAATGGATTTTTTGTCTTTCATAATAGACTCAAAAAATAGAATAGAAAGAGATAAGGGAATTAGAAACGACAACAGAGCAAAGGAACACAATGGTCTATCAACGAGTGTAAAATTGCCGCATGATATAGTAATCAAGATCATCTCCTACTTGACCTTGAAGTTTGTTATTCAATATTAACTTCTATCCGTGAATTTAAAGGTAGGATATCTCATACAGAATTTTTCGAAACATTGTTCTAACGCCAAAAATTCACCATTTCACAACTCATCTATTTAGTAAATGATGGTATATTAATCAGACAACTCCCAAAAATATCCTTCAACCCTATAACTCAATGTGTTATGACATTATGTTTTGACGTAGAGATTTTGGGCTCATGTGATGGTATGATTCTCTTTGAGTATGAGAGAATAAGGTGTTACTGTGTTTTCAATCCCTTGACTAGAGAGCGCCAATTAATTCCATACTTCAATGCTCCTAGAAATTAGTTAGAAAAAACAGGCCTAGTGGTGGAATACCCTAATGCAGATCAATACAAATTTTTCCCATACATAACCAGGCGTCATATTCCAACTTGTTCTAAAAATTTTGCGTACTTTCATCCGAGCTATATGGTTTGTGACGTGAAATCCAACTGAGAACCAATAGTTTCATATCCTTACCTTACGGTAGTCCACCTTTCATTTGGCATTATTCTCTGTATTTTTTCACAAGTGACAGTAGTGTTATAGCTCTTGATACAAATAAAGAAGAGGGTAAACTCATTGACCCTCCTGAGTATACTAATCATTATGTTCTCAGCTATGGAAAAGTTTTTATTGGTAGGGATATGAGTGGCAGCGATATATGACTAGGGAGGGCGCAAGGTTTACTTACCCTTGTAAGAATTTTATGAAAGTACATAGTCATTGGCACTTATGACAGAGCAAGAAACTGTCAGAGGGTTTCAGAAACTTGGGTGTGTATTGCCATATTATAGGATTTCCAGTCTCGATGGACAGCAAGCATTTGTCTTTTCTGGTACAACGTCCCCCAAAATTGTATCATGATCTATATGATTATGATACCAACATCAAT
The DNA here is from genome assembly GCA_016801875.1 of Solanum sitiens. NCBI lineage: Eukaryota > Viridiplantae > Streptophyta > Magnoliopsida > Solanales > Solanaceae > Solanum > Solanum sitiens. The sequence continues at coordinate 328,867 of JABWTJ010000187.1, read as the reverse complement.
GTGTATAAAAATGATGCAGTTCTAGAGACATTTGATTATCCCATATATTGCTTCCACCCAACATTAGCTTGTGTCCACAAGACACCCTCTAATTATACAATGACTGCTCATTAGGCGTATATTGCTTTGAAGACATCAGAAGATTTATTATCGAAGGTACCAACTTGTTGAAGTTTAAGGCTTTAGTCCTCCGATTTATGCCAAAAAAGGAGACACATAAGCAGAGTAGATTTACCATACTTCTGATAATGAATAAAATAATAGATGTGGGGTATGCACTTCATTATCTTAACCATTAGTGTCAAACACCTATCATTAACTGTGATATAAAACCACATAAGATTCTTCTTGATAAAGATCTCTGAGCTCGATTGGGTGATTTTTGTTTAGTGAAACTCGTTCCTAAATTTGGTAATAAAATTAGAAGTATGGTCAAGATAATGAAGTGCATACGCCACATTTATTATAATATCATTCTCTGAAGTATGGTAAAGCTACTCTTCTCGTCTATCTCCTTCACTCGCATGAACTGAAAGATTACAGCCTTAAAGTTCAACTAGTTGGTACGTTTGATAATAAATCTTCTGCTGTCATCAAACTTTTCATCAATATACGCCTGCTGACCAGTCGTTACATAAAATTGGAAGGAGTTTTGGGACACAAGCTAATGTTAGGTTGAAGAAACACATAGGATAATCAAGTGTATCCAGAAGTGCAACATTTTTTACACATTGATGTTTGTATCATACTCGTATAAATCATTATACTATTTTGAAGGATGTCATACCATAAAGTAGTCCGAAGTATGGAAACCCTTCAACAGTTGCTTTCTCTATCATCTGTTCTAATGACTATGTATTTTCTCAAAATTCAAACGAGTGTGAGTAAACCTTGCACCCTCCCAAGTCATATATCGCTACCACACTAATCATTACCATTAAGAGAATTCCATAGCTGGGAACATAAAGATAAATAAACTCGGGAGGGTCAATGAGTATGCCCTTTTCTTTCTTTGTATCAAGATCTAGAAAACTACAATCAATTCTGAAATAATTTAGATAATCATGCCAATAAACAGGTGGACTATCGTAAGGTAACGATATGATACTATTGGTTGTCAGTTAGATTTCACGCTACAAGCCAGATCGCTCTATTGAAAGTAAGTGAAATTTGTAGAACCAATTGCAATTTTCAATCAGGTTACTTATGGTTACCAATTTGTATTGACTTACATTAGGGTAGTCAACCACTAGACTTGTTTTTTCTGTCTCATTGCTAGGCACATTCAGATATGGAATCAGTTGATGATCTCCAATTAAGGGATTGAAAACAGGGTAACACATCATTCACTCAGACTCAAAGAAAATCAGAACATTACATGAGTCCAAAATCTCTAAGCTAAAACATAACATCGTCACATATTGAGTGATAGGGATAAAGGACATTTTTTAAAATTGTGTGATTTATCTCCTATAATGTATTAAATAGACGAGTTGTGTAAAATTGACTTTATGGCATACGAACAACGTTTTGGAAAATTCAGGATGAGATATTTTACTTTTAAAATTCTTGGATAGAAGTTTACAATATAAAGGTCTAATGGGAGATAATCGTTATAACTGTATCATCTGGAATTTTCTGATAGACCTATGTGTTTCTCTACTCTTTTGTCATTTCTCATGCCCTTAATTCTTTCTATTCTCTTTTTAGAGTCTATAAATGAATACAACAAATGTTTTTCCCTAAAAAAAAGTTGGTGTTAAATAGTAAAAAATTTATTAGGGAAATCTCCGAAGTGATTTGGTATATACAGCTGAACAATCAACGAACTAGATATAAGGAACTATAGTAATTATCATTAAGAGATCAAAACAAAAACAAATTTGGCTAAGTATTGGAAGGATGAAGTCGACAAGGTTTTAGCTTCCTAAAGTGGATTAAATCAGCAAACTATTTGTGTTCAAAAATCATCTCCCTTACGGTTGGTAATAGAGCACGGTATTTCAAGGAATCAAATGATGGTGACGAACACTAAAATACGAGAACATGTACAAATGAGCTAAGATTTTGTTGTCTTGACTGAGAAGCGGCTTGATGAACCAAACTTGGTGGATATTCTCTTGCAGTTCTAGGGTATGAAAATTGAATTTGAAAATTTGCATTCAGAAACGGGTTTGGATCGGGCTGACATCAAAAAACAATCAGCCGAGAACCTTAATTTTCGTGAGGCTCTTTTCAAATTTATGGCGTGATGAAGGACAATGAAGAACTTCTAACTGAATTTGACAAAGTGTTGAAGGAAAATGAAACTTTTTATGCTCAACTTTCAATCTTACGTTTGGTCATTGCTGGTTCTAGAACAAATCATGAGGAGTTTTCTAAAGTTAAAATTTCGTCTAAGGCATTTGATGGGTGTGTGGGGTTGGTAGGGTGGTAGGGGGTAAGGGGGTGCTGGTAATTTTTTTAAAAAAAATTAATGAATTCTCTTTAATATTTTTTTTTGGGGGGGGGGGGGGGGGTAGGGGTAGAAGTGATATTTATTTTTTTTTAAGCTTTTAACAACATCTAATATAGTATGGGTAATATGGTTACCCATATTATCCATTGGGTAAACTCATTTTACCCATTGAAAATATGAGTCGAGTCGGGTAACTTACCCATTTTTATTTATCTCGTTTTCTGATCGACTCATATTCGACTCGACTCGCTCGTTTTTCACTCCTACTCTCATCTATCCATTGATGAAGAAGATGATAGAAGTTTTTGTCTCTGCAACCTTAAGCTTTCCATCTTCTCTTAGCACTGCTTAAATTTTCAGGTAATATGTCAGGTCTCGCTTCAATATTTTTCTTCCACTACTTAGTTTCTTGAATTCTAATCTTCATATGTTTTTTCCTTGATTGTGTTTTAGTTTTTGTTTTTCATCTGATTTTTCTAGGCCAAAGTGTTTGCGGAAAGGTTAATATAAAGAACAAGGAAGAACAACAATATTTAACGTGGTCAGATCAAAATGATCCTACGTCCACCAAAGAACAACTGCACCAATATTTATTTCACTCTACAAAGAATACAAGTGAAATACTACAAGAGAGAGAACACAAATGCCTTAGAAGGTGAGAAGGCAAGTGAGAGGATGATTTGAAAATGAATTAAGAGCTACCTATTTATAGGAATAAATTCATTCTATTGATGTCATCCATGACATCACTATGTGTCAAAATTGTCAAGGTTAAGAATATGAAACCATTTTATGGTTTGCCTAAATTTCACCTACCAAGATACAATCTTTGACTTTTATTTTGTACTAATTATCTTCCTACCAAATATTCATGTTAATTCATCTTCCATTTAGTTTGATTCCACAAGAACCAAAACCAACTCTTTCAGTCTCCACCTTGGTTTGTGTTCCAAGAATGCGTATAAACAACTCCGGCCAAAACTTCTAAGCTTACTGGGCAATCCCATTGTAAGAAACAAGAAGAATCAAACCTTTGTTGAACATACCAGCTCCACCTAGCAGTTGTTATCTTAGAGTTGCATCAATTGATGCATACTCCCGCCAAGTCCTTGTAGTGTGCAAACTTGGCAAGCGGGATTATTTTGGTCAACATGTCTGCAGCGTTATCGTCTGTGATAACCTTCTCAACCTTGATAGCTCCCTTTTCTATGACATCTCGAATAAAATGAAATCTGACATCAATGTGTTTGGTGCGCTCATGAAATCTTTGATTTTTAATCAAATGAATAGCACTTTGACTATCATATTTTAGAATTGATTCAAGCTGAACCGAACTCAATTCTGCCACCAAACCTTTCAACCAGATAGCTTCTTTCACTGCCTCCGTTGCTGCCATATATTCTGCCTCTGTTGTAGACAAAGCGACAATCGACTGTAAAGTCGATTTCCAACTAACGGCACTGCCAACGAGAGTAAAGATGTATCCAGTTGTGGACCTCCTTCGATCAAGATCCCCTGCATAGTCAGAATCTACATAACCGAGAATTGAAATACCTTCACTTTTCCAGAAGGTTAGGCCAACATCAGGAGCTCCTTTGAGATATCTCAATATCCACTTGACAGCTTCCCAGTGCCTTTTTCCAGGATTTGCCATGTACTTGCTTACCACACTTACAGATTGGGCAATATCTGGACGTGTGCATACCATAGCATACATAATGCTACCAACTGCACTCGCATAAGGAACCTTTGACATATGCTCCACCTCATCCATAGATTGAGGCATTTGTAACTCTGAAAGCTTGAAATGAGAAGCTAACGGTGTACTTAAAGGCTTGCTCATATGCATATTGAATCTTTCAAGAACTTTTCCGATGTACCTCTTCTGAGAAAGATGTACAACACCATTTTCTCTTGAAATTTCCATTCCAAGGATTTTCTTTGCAACTCCTAGATCCTTCATGTCAAATTCCTTGCTCAACAGTTTCTTCAAAATATTTATCTCTGTGATGTTGTTAGCAGCAATAAGCATATCATCAACATACAACAATAGATAAATCATAGAGTTACCAGACATCTTCTTGTGATACACACAACTATCAAATGCACTCCTCGAAAATCCATGTGTAGTCATGAATCCATCAAACCTCTTGTACCACTGTCTAGGGGATTGCTTCAAACCATACAAAGACTTCTTCAGTTGGCATACATGGTCTTCTTTTCCTTCAGCTAGGAAACCTTCAGGCTGATCCATATAGATTGTCTCTTCTAGATCACCATGTAAGAAAGCAGTTTTGACATCAAGCTGCTGAAGCTCTAAATCAAATTGTGCAACCAATGCTAGTAGCACGCGAATTGATCTATGTTTCACGACTGGAGAAAAGATCTCATTGTAGTCAATTCCCTCCTTCTGACTGAAACCCTTTGCAACCAATCTCGCCTTGAACCTAGCATCTTCCACTTCTGAAATACCTTCTTTCTTTCTGTAGACCCATTTGCATCCAACTGTCCTCATCCCCTTTAGCCTTTTAACTAAGACCCATGTCTCATTTTTGTGAAGAGACTCTATCTATTCTATCATGGCTAACTGCCATTATGCAGCATCTTTGCAAGAAGTTGCTTCAACATACGAAGAGGGATCAAGATCCTTAATCTCTTCTTCTGCAGCTATGAACGCATGTGCAATCAGATTTTCTTGCTCTATAAGACGTTCTGATTTTAGTATCTTCCTTTTGTCCCTTTCCTTCGCAATTGTGTATGGTTTATTAGAAGCAAGTACTTCAAGATCTGCATCTTTTGACTCATCAATTTGAGTCTCTTAATCCAGTTCTTTGGTAAGCTCCACCTGTAGCTCCACCTGCTCGTTGTTCTCATTTCTTAATAACTCCACAAAAACTTTACGAGGATCAAGTATAGAGGATTCATCAAAGGTAACATCTCTACTAACTACAAATTTGAGTAAAGACAAACACCATAGTTTGTACCCTTTTACTCCATCTACATACCCTACGAATATGGCCTTTTTAGCCCTTGGTTCAAGCTTTCCTTCATTAACACGATAATAAGCTGGACACCCAAATATTCGCAAGTATGAATAGTCAGAGGGTTCACCTGACCAGACCTCATTCAGAGTCTTAAAGTCAATCGCTGATGTTGGAGACTGATTGACAATATGAGAAGCAGTATGAACTACTTAAGCCCAAAATACTTTGGACATCTTAGCTTGTAAGAGCATACAACGATCCTTCTCAAGAAGAGTTCTGTTCATTCTCTCGGCAACTCCATTCTGCTGTGGTGTGTGCCTGACCGTCTTATGCCTTGCGATCCCATGAACCTTGCATAAATCATTGAACTCTTCACTGCAAAACTCCAAGCCATTGTCCGTGCAAAGATACTTGATTTTCCTCTCCATTTGATTTTCAACCAAAATCTTCCACTCTTTAAATGCTTCAAAAGCATCACCTTTTGTCTTCAGGAAACGCACCCAAACCTTTCGTGAAAAATCATCAATTAATGTGAGAAGATACCTCTTTCCTCCCTTCGATGGAATCTTAGAGGGACCCCATAAATCTGAATGGATATAGTCTAGCACCCCTCCCGTCTTGTGCTTGCCAGTGCTGAAGCTGACCTTTTTCTGCTTTCCTAAGACGCAGTGTTCACAAAATTCAAGTGTGCTGATCTTCTCACCATTCAAAAGGTTGCGGTTGCTCAACATCTCCAATCCTCGTGCGCTCATATGGCCTAGTCTCATGTGCCATAATTTTTCCTTGTTATCATTAGATAACTGCACTGTAGATGCATTTACAGAGCCAATAATGGTGCTTCCCGCAAGTGTGTAGAGGCCATCCTCCAGCTTGGACTTCAACATGACTAAAGACCCTTTAGTCACTTTCATAGTTCCTCCTTCACTCATGTACTTATAGCCTTGTTTATCTAAAGTACCCAGGGAGATCAAATTCTTCTTTAGATCAGGAACATGACGGACTTCTGTAATAGTCCTCACGAGTCCATCATGGCAGCGAACATGAACTGAACCAATGCTAACTATTTTACAAGTTGCATTATTGCCCATTAATACAGTTCCTCTGCTTGTTTCATAGCTGCTGAACCAATCTTTTCGGAATGTCATATGCAGAGTACAACCAGAGTCTAATACCCATTTGTTGTCATAGACTCCACTATTGCATGATGTTGTTAGTACATAATCATCATCATTATCATGTACTTGCTCAACAATGGATGCGCTCGCCTTTTCTTTAGACTTCGACATAGGGCAATCTCGTTCAAAGTGCCCCTTCTTGTGACAGCCCCAACATTCCGCATTCTTTTTGTTCACACGAGACTTTGATCTGTACTTTGATTTGCTCCTTCCCTGTTGGCTAGTACGACCTCTTACAAAGAGTCCACTAGCTTCGTCACTTTTGTCTCCTTCAAAATGCATCCGCACATCACAAGAGTTTAGTGCTTGCCGCACTTGCTCAAGTTTAAAAGGTTGTTTGTTATACATCATTGAATTCTCAATATCACGATATTTTGAAGTCAATGAAAATAGCAAAGAACATGCAAGCGTCTCCTCGTCCTTTTCAATTCCAGCAGTTTGTAAGTCCATCACAAGTTTATTGAATGCATCTAGATGGGCTTGCAATAAAGTACCTGAATCCATCTTAAATGTATGAAGACGCCGTTGTAACAACATCCTTGTTGTCACTGACTGGTCCTGGTAAAGCCTTCCAGCTTTTTTTGTAACTCTTTGGTCGTCTCTTCGGTACTTGTACTCACTTCACAAAGTACGTTAGGTGCAAGGGATAGTTGGATTGCACTCAATGCATCTCCTTCAATCTTTTCTTTGTCGGAATCCGATATCTTATCGGGGTACTTTTCGTAAATAGCATGAATTGAACCTTTCCTCCGCAGTAACGCTATCATCTGGATTTTCCAGATATTGAAGTTGTTGCGCCCACTAAATCTATCAATTTCAAACTTCATGGAACTCATTTTTTTTTTTACTTGTTCTTCCTTTTCTACTACAATGTATTTGGAACTACAGAAAACCAAAGTAATCCTTTTCTGATGTGGAAGTTCAGACTGTGCTGCAACAACAGAGCATACTCAACAGAACCTTGGCTCTGATACCAATTGTTAGCGGAAACGTGAAACTAAAGAACAAGGAAGAACAACAATATTTAACGTGGTTCGGATCAAAATGATCCTACGTCCACCAAAGAACAACTGCACCAATATTTATTTCACTCTACAAAGAATACAAGTGAAATATTACAAAAGAGAGAACACAAATGCCTTAAAAGGTGAGAAGGCAAGTGAGAGGATGATTTGAAAATGAATTAAGAGCTACCTATTTATAGGAATAAATTCATCCTATTGATGTCATCCATGACATCACTATGTGTCAAAATTATCAAGGTTAAGAATATGAAACCATTTTATGGTTTGCCTAAATTTCACCTACCAAGATACAATCTTTGACTTTTATTTTGTACTAATTATCTTCCTACCAAATATTCATTTTAATTCATCTTCCATTTAGTTTGATTCCATAAGAACCAAAACCAACTCTTTCACAAAGTTTTATATGAGCTAATGAAGTTTGAATCTAAGAAGAATTGGAATTAGCCGGCTGGATGCATATTGAGAGTCCAAAAATTTGAGGTGTCTCATCCATGTTTTTCCTTGAGAAAGATTCTGAAAGAAAATTTGAAAAAGTAAAAATGATCTCCAAACACTGTAAGGATGAAGTTATAACCTCGCCTAATAACATCACTCAACAAAAAAATAGTTTCTTGCTTCTACTGAAAGGTTGGGTTAGGATTCCAGTTGATGTTTCTGTAAAGCTAGGACCGTTTTATGGGTCAAATTTGACATAACCTACTGCTCGACTGCTCCAACATCTTTGTACATACAATTTCTACTCTTACCACCATAGAAAGAACTCAGCTTCTACACAGTCTTGATGAAATCTCGAGAAGATATAAGAATTAAAAACAACAATATGATACATGTGAAACAACTTTAGAAGACTAATAAGATTGAACTTTGTTGATTGAAGTATATAGCAGTTAAAATCAATAACATAATGGTAGTATCGTATAAAAGAAGCAGAAGTTATGTATACTGAATTCTACTTAAAAATTGGTTGTTCATTAGGTTCCACACCCCAACTATATACATCTCTGTATTGAATTAGTCTAATATTTTCCCTTTCTACAGTAGAACTCTTGTGACAAAAATGTCATGTCTTATCTATCACTCTATTGATAGAGTACCTAAGAGCTACCAATAAGTCTTTAGGAAAGGCAGAAAAAAGGGTAAACGTACAAGTCATAGAATTGTGAATTCGAAGTTTCTTTAATTCCTTGAATTGGAATGACATCGACAGAAATTCAATATATTGCAATTCATTAAATTATTGAACCAGCCAAACCAAATTAGTGTGTAATACCTCCAGCATAACACTCCTATAATCTCTCCATACATTAGTTTTCTCAAAATATATATCAACTTGGTACAATAGAACTAACTGTCGCATCCAATTTCAAAAAGAAATCTCTCGATGCTTGCTCTTGATCGAAAAAATAAAGAACAAATGAACCATTCATTCTCATCGAAGACACCACAACTCATGAGTCTATCCTTGGGGTGTAACTTTCTCAATCCTGTCATTTCGAGTATAATCTTTTTTTAGGTTGACCGAGGTTGCTGTAAATAAATTTGCTCCACTAAATTATGGAATTTACCCTTCCTTGCTACATATATCTTATTAGTTGAGTATTTTTGTATGTTAACAAGTTTAATCTCCAATACTCCAGCAGATTTTAGACGTTCTATACATCTTCATATCCTTTTAACGGTAACCAAACCTTTTATAAAATATGTTTATTTGGATTATTGTCATCCGTTTATTCTGAGTTACTATATACGCTTCAATTTAACGTACTCCTTCCAATTTTGAGCTACTACGTTAAAGCTGAAGCGGATTAGTTCAAAAAGAGAAAGAAAGAGCAATAATATTTTGTGTTTCTAAGCTTTGTTGAAAATAGCCCATAGTTTTTGCTACCAACTGTACAAGCTCATAGTGAATGGATCATGTTTATAACTCATAATTTGTGAACTTCTGTTTATTGTTTGAGTTGCTTAATGCAACATTACTAAATTAAAACAATTTCATTACTATTCTCATATTTCCTTTTGCAGAAATTTCTTGCAGCAACGTCTTATCATTTTGCCCATGCACTCCTTTCTACGAAAAGCTGAAATAATGTAGCACAACAAGCTGCATGATACTGGATGTTTTAGCAAGGTACGTAACCATATTTCATTCTTACTACACTGCATCCAAAACTTAAAACACTTTTCCTTCCAACCGCAGGTATTTTGTCAACAACAATGTCGCACCAAGTAAATAGCATAATGTAAACATACATAGACAGTGCAATCAAAAATGTAATTTCTATAAACATATGTATATATATATTCATAATCTTTAAGTACTTGTCGCCCTACCAACATTTGCGACAAATATTGCCTTATATATGTTGAGCCCGTGCGCGTGCCTTGTATTTATAGAAGGGTACATAAATACACATTTTATATTTTTCTATTTTTAGCATTTAGATTTTTTTAGAGTTCTGCAACTTTTTAGTACATGTACTGAACACATCAAAGTTTTGGCAGTGGTAGTTACCATTACTTAAAAATTGATGGAACACACTAGAAGATGGAAACCACTAGTACCTCTTAAAAATTGTTTATAAGGCCATACTGAAAAACATAGCAAAAGAAATGACCAAAAAAATTTACACAAATACATGAAATATTTTCAAAAACATATCATTATAAAAGAAATGTTAAAGGAAAAGACATTACCTTACAAAACAAATCAACACAGAGCCTTCAAAAGAGTAGTTTTGCAGTCACTTTCAACAACAAGAAGCACCACCGATAGATAGTCTACACCAACCGAGAAAGAAATAAGCGTTAATGTGATGAACTTCATAAAAAATAAAAAATGAAATGAAACAAAGAGCCTAAAAAATAATCAACCAGCTAAATGAAATCCTAGAAATACAATTTCAGCATCGTCTTTCCATTACTAAATGAAATCACAGAAACACAATTTCAGCATAGTACTCAATGTGTCTTTTGTTTTCCCTTTTAAAATATCTTTTTTCCTATGGATAGCTTGGAAATTTAGGGTTCCAGTGGGTGATGTCTTACAACTCATCGGAGTCAATATATCTTCACAATGTTGGTGTTTCACTAAGCCTACAATTGAGACAATGTCTCATCTCTTTCTAACCTCCCCCATCGCTACAATTGAAAATATCTTTCTTTTGGTTGTTTGCTAATTTTGCAGGGATTAAAATAGAAGGGTTACAACTTACACAAGTTGGCAATAAATGCTGCACATCAGACTACTGTTAAAAATTAAAGACATTGTTGAGAGTTGTCCCAGCCATTGTGATATGGAACCCCTGGAAAAGGAGAAATAGGTTGAAGCATGGAAGAGTTCTTACAACAGTTTAGTATTTATAGTAAATTCAGATTTAAGGAGAGATGGGAGGACCACCTATTCTGGACTACAGATTCCTAGAACTTGGCCTAAAATCATAGATTTTCTAGAAAAGCACACTCCAAGGATTCATTATATCGGAGTCATCTGGAAATCTCCAAAGAAGGCCTTGTGAAATGAAATAGAGCTGGTTCATCAAGGGGAATTCCGGAAAGAAGCACTTATGGTTTCTATTTAAGAGATTGTTCATGAAACTTACTCTATGCTCAAGGTGATGAGATTCATGAAGGTACGAACTTAGAGGCGGAAGCTATAGCTATAAGGGAGGTAATCACTTATCGCACTACTGTTGGGATGAATCATGTCTGTTTGGATACAGATTCGTTAATCTAATTAAGATCCTTACTAAAGTTTGGGAGAGCCGCTAGGACATTTCAGTAATTATTTGAGACACAATGGATGCATATCAATTGTGTCGGATTCAAATTAAAAACACTTACAGAGAAAGAAATACGCTTGCAGATTATTTAGTCAACATGACATTTCACACTACTGGCTGGTATGAGATACATAATTTTTCAGATCTACCAAATCAAGCGAAGATGATTCTTAATCTAGACAAACAACAAGTTACTAATCTTCATATCAGGAAACAAAATACTAAGCCTTATATCATATACGGGGAAGAAGAAGAGTGTTTATGTCATAATTAATAGGTCACATATTTACAAGGTCTGAACATAATTAACAAATTTGAAAGAGGCTCACAAAATCAATCCTCTTTCAACACATGAGGATATAATCACAAAGTCACCAACTAGAAAAAAGAGGAGTTATTTCTAAATGTATATTTGTATATACAGAATACTCATAAAGTAATAAAGCATCACATATAGAACAAAAGCAATAAGACTAGGGTCCAATTTTCAACATTATACTTTTATGTTACAAAGCTAATATTTTGTATGTTATTATATTAAAGTTACGATAGGTTAGAAAAAAGATATATAGAATTACTCCTTGCTACATTGTTTTGCAAAGATAGTAAAACGTCCAATATACATAAAAGGTCAGGTCGTCGCCCACTCTTGTGGTTATTCAAGAGATAGTATTTTGAATCCATATTAGTGCTACTACTACTGTGCACCAGAACAAAAAAAAAAGAAGAAGAAAACAGGAAAAAGGAAACCTAATCTCTACAGTTTACACAAAAAATTATATCATATTCTAAGATAGAATGAAACTTGTGAAGGATAATGAAAATTTTGTCATACACATTATTCGATAGACAAGTTTATTAAATAATTATTATTGCGATTTCTTTTATTGTCAATCGAGGCTATTGCATAAAGTACACACAAACATATGCTTGCAATCACCACCATACATAATGCAAGACCATGTACACCAAAAACCTACTAAAAACTAGATTATTCATAAAGAATATACCTAAAATTGGGCAAAATCAAAATTTGCACCTAATAATTCATAGTAAAAAAAAAGGAACATACTTTAAAAAGAAGGAAACTCCAAGAAGATATGAAATTATTATCACACACAGCAAATAACAACAACAAACAGGTGAAAATTAAAGTAAGAAATGAAAGTTGACTTCTTCAATTAGAAAAGAATAGGCGTTGATTTCCTTTATAAGAGCTTGAACAGATACCTGGAGCTAACAATACCACAATTATCGTTTTCTGTTTCGCTAATTTTTCTCCAACAAATTAGTTCTCTGATAATCTGAGTTAGTTACTCCCTTAGGTCAGCATCTCCTCAGAGGGGTGGAGAAGATGACATATGTGTGGATGTTTGTAGCGGGAAAATCGAGAAGTTGTTCATCGATCGATTCAATCTGAATGTTGATGTTTTCTCACAGAGGGGGTGGGTTAATGGGAGACCAACAATTTTGATTGGGGTGGTGGGTAGGGTAATAGAGGGGTAGAAATAAGTTATATTTGTTAAAAATAAATAAATTGTTAAAAATAAAAGAGGTAAAATAAAAATATGTGTCATTATTTCTTTCGTTAAAATTTGGTAGTTAAAAATGAATTTTCTTGTAGTGTCAGTTATGATTGGTCAAACTAGGTACATAGTTTCAAGTTATGCCTTACATCAATGTTGTCTCCTTCTTTCCCAAGTCTCTGGCTGCAAGCTCCCACTGATCATTTAGCGGTAATTGGGTTAATATTACTTCATTGAGAGTATGGTACATTATAAATGTATCAAATAGGACCAAACATAAAAAAAGTGTTTTGATACATAGTATATATATCAAATGTAAAGATATAGCACATAGACCTAACTTAACTCAAAAGCTAGCTCATGAATGAAGGATTTTCCAAATAATATATGCAACACCGGTCAATCCCCAACTAATGTGGGGCTATTAGTCACTCTAACACACCATATATTCACCTTTAAATGGGAGCCCAAATAGGGATGAACTTGAATATGATAGCATATCAAGATATGGTATTTCTATCGAACTTAACATCAAAATCTATATCATTAGAGAAGGATTGCTCATATCCATATAAGCTAACCATTTTGTTTGCCAATCAATATTGGACTCTAACCCACTCTAATGCCCATTTCACAATCAACCTAACTTGAGCCGGGAGCGGGAGACTAAATAATGATGAACCTTGTATGTGATTAAGTGATAATCGACCCCTCAGTGGCTAAATTTTTGTTGTGATGTGTCATATCTTTACATGGTATCAGAGCATGTCCATTTGGACTCTCGATACACACTCCAATTAGGCTTAGGCTGGGGCTTGGGTGTGTAGGTGGGTGTTAGAGTTCCACATTGGTTGGGGAATTAACTAATAGTCTTCTTATATGGACTTGATTTGTCATTTCCTTTAATAAAACAAATTCACAATTGATTAAACATATTATCATAAGAAGGTTATAATTAATTTTAACATTATATATTATTTGTTGTTTGTGAATTATTTATTATAGGGCCACATATCTAGTTCATTGATTGTTTAGTAGAATCTACCAAATCACTTCAGAGATTTCCCTAATAAAGTTTTATACTATTTCACACCAACTTGTTTTAGTGGAAAACATTTGTTGTCTTACTCAAAAGACTCGAAAATTAGAATAGAAAGAAATAAGGGAATGAGAAATGACAATAGAGCAGAGGAACACAATGGTCTATCAACGAGTGTAAAAATATCGGATGGTATAGTGATTGAGATTATCTCCTGCTTTCCATTGTAGTTTGTTATTCAATTTAAACATCTATCCATGAATTTTAAAGGTAAGATATCTCATCCTGAATTTTCGAAACATTGTTCCAATGCAAAAAGTCACCACTACACAGCTCATCTATTTAGTAGATGATGGGAGATTAACCATACAACTCCTAAAATTCTCCTTTAACCCTATCACTCAATTTGTGACGATGTTAGGTTTTGTCATAGAGATTTTGGGCTCATGTAATTGTTTGATTCTCTTTTAGTTTGAGAGAATTAGGTTTTACTGTGCTTTCAATCCCTTAACTAGAGAGCGTCAATTGATTCCATATTCAAATCCTCCCAGAAATGAGTTATAATAAACAGGACCAGTAGTTGAATACCCTAATGCAGATCAATACAAATTGATTACTATAAATAACCTGGTCTAGAGTTCAATCTTGCTCTACAAATTTCGCTTACTTTCATCAGAGCGATATCGCTTGTGGCTTGAAATCCAACTGAGAACTAATAGTTTCATATCCTTAACTTACGGTAGTCAACCTTTATATTGGCTATGTTTATTTTTTCAGAAGTGATTGTAGTTTTCTATCTTTTGATACAAAGAAAGAAAAGGGTATACACATTGACCCTCCTGAGTTTATTGATCATTATGTTCTCATCTATGGACAAATTTTGACTGGTAGTAATATGAGTGGTAGAGATATATGGCTACGGAGGGCGCAAGATTTACTCGCCCTTATATGCATTTTCATAAAGTATATAGTCATTGGTACTTATGATACAAAAAACAGTTGTTGGAGGGTTTCCCATACTTTGGACAACTCTTTTTTGGTCCGTATGGACATATTATAGGCTTTCTTGTCTTAATCGACAATAAGCAAGTGTATTTTTTTGGCATGGTGTCCTTTGAAAAAGTATCATGATATAATACGATTATGATACCAACATCAATGTGTAAAAAATTGTTGCACTAGGCACACTTGATTATCCCATGTGTTGCTTCAACAGAACATTAGTTTGTATCCTAAATACTCCCCAAATGTGTAACGACTGGTTAGCAGGCGCATATTGATGAAAAGTTTGATGACATCAGAAGACTTATTATTAAAGGTACCAACTAGTTGAACTTTAAGGCTTACTCTTTCAGTTCATGCAAGAGAAGGAGATACATGAGAAGTGTATCTTCACCATACATCAGAGAATGAATATAATAACAGATATGGCGTATGCACTTCATTATTATAAGTAAGTGGAATTTGTAGAAAAAGTTAGAAAATTCAATCAGGTTACTTATAGTTACCAATTTTTATTGATCTGCATAAGGGTTGTCAACCGCTAGGCCTTTTTTTTTTCTAACTCATTTCTAGGAGCATTCACATATGGAATCAATTGACACTCTCCAGTTAAGGGATTGAATACACAATAACACATAATTCACTCATACTCAAGGTATCAGACCATTACATGAGCCCAAAATCACTATGCCAAAACATAATATCGTCACATATTGAGTGACAGGGTTAAACGAGATTTTTTGGGTTGGAACATTGTTTTGGAAAATTTAGGAAGAGATATCCTACCTTTAAAATTCTTGGATAGAACTTTACAATTAACATCAAACATCAAGGGCCAGCGGGAGATAATCTTCATAACTATATCATCCGGCATTTTTGCAATCGCTGATAGATCACCATGTTCTTCTGATCTGTTGCCATTTCTCATGCCCTTAATTCTTTATGTTCTCTTTTTTTACTCTATTAAAGAAAACAACAAATCTTTTGCCCTATAAAAAGTTGGTGTTGAATAGTATAATGCATTAGTAGGGAAATCTCCAAAGTGATTCAGTATATTCAGTTGAACAATCAATGAATTAGATATGTTTATCTATGATAAATTATTCTCATTAATATATCAAAACAACAAATACTATATTGTTCAAATAAATAATAGCCTGCTTAATATTATAAGCGTGTTTGATACATTAGTGAATGTTGTTTATTTAAGGACATGACACTTTAAGTCCATATAAGAAGACTATTAGTTAATTCCCCAGTCAATGTGGAAATCTAACACCCACCATCATGTCCAATCCAAAGCCTAATCCCAATTGGAGTATGTATCAAAAGTCCAAATGGACATAGCTATATCACCATGTAAAGATATGTCACATCAACATAAAAAAGTTTCTCCCGAGGGGAGGATTTTACTTAAGTTTATAAAAGGTTCATCATAATTTGGGATCCCTCTCCACGCTCAAGTTGGATTGATCGTGAAACGGGCGTTAGAGTGGGTTAGAGTCTCACGTTTCTTGGGAAACCAAATGGTTAGCTGGAATGTATTTGAGCAAACATCCTTTCGTGATCTACATTTTAAGGTTAAGTTTGACCAAAGGACCATATCTTTGCATGTTCATCCCCATTTCAGCTCACCTTTGAGGATTAATATATGGTGTATATATCAACCTGTTCTCGTCGTTATAGAAATGCCAACATGGAAAAATTGGGGCCGTAAAAACTCTTTCATAGTATTTGAATTTTCCCAATCTTGTTAAGATTTGGAGAAAATCGGAGTCACCAAATGGTAGGGAAATCTGGTAGCAATTGGGTCAGTTGCTTTTTATTTTGATTGTATGAGTAGTTAGATAAATTGTTAAATAATTTGTACAACTTTACGAAATTGAATTTGGATAAGTAAATCTCCAGGATACGCTCTTAGCCTGAAGAGTATTTTCTAAGCGTAGTGTGTTAGAGGGGTGTTGAGAAATGGGATTTTGGAATTCATTCAGTTAACTCTTTAGTCGCATTTGTGCTGCTCTGGCGGGGCTGCTACAGAGGAAGGATGGTCGATGTGGTGTGTGCGACGGGATTTAAAATCGAAATGAAAGATGAAGAGGTCATTGGTTCAAAAGTGTTGCTTTGGCCGACAGTTGAGTCTCTCTGGTTTCACTGCAATAGCGGGATAGGGGCGCTGTAGCAGTCCAGACGTGACATAATATCGTTAATTAACCCCTAAACAACCTTATTTTGAACTTTTAGATCTAAGGAACGACCCCAGGCGATTTCTACTCGTTTTTCATCATTCTTAAGGTTAAAGGTAAGTTTTTCACTTCGTTTTTTGATTCGTACGGTAATAGACTACGTGAATATTGATGGGGGAGGGTTCAATTATCACTTCTATTGTTGACAAAATCATAAATTTGTTAGTTGGGATAATATATTTGATCTAGTGTTCTTAGAACTGTTAGTAATACGAGTAAGTAATGATTCTTATTGATTTTCGTATTATATTCAATATTTGTAGACCAAGAACAAGATGAACGAATCCGAAAAGGGAAGTATAAGGTTTTATAGGATTTTAAGTTTGTTTCGAAGTAGTTGATGGTTGTGATTCTATGTTTGTGTGATATATGCTTGTTCTTTATTCATTATGATACTTTTATTTATATGAATGTTGCAATGTTGATCACACTTATTGTAAATAAGATAGATGAATTATCATTGCCATGAACTCGTGACTTAATCAATGATGTTGATAATATACTTGTGATTGTTATTTTGGTCTGTGAATAGGATTGGTTGCCACGTTCTCCGTAACTAACTTGAAAAAGATTGCCATGTTCCATCATACTATTAGATCAGATTGCCACATTCAAGCATAAATATGGGATCGGTTGCCACGTTCCATCATAAATATGGGTTCAAATTGCCACGTTCAGGCATGCTAACTTTTTGGGGTTGGTTTCCATTAGAGGACCATTGAATTTGGTTCCGTGAGATGACCAATTAGGTGATATAAAATGTGAAATGCATTGTTGATTCTTTATGTTGATAATATTGTATATGTTGATACATATGAATGTGATTATAATGTTGTTTGACTTGTTTATTTTGCATTAGTGGGATAGCCGCGTCATCCTACCAGTACACTATGGTTGTGTACTGATACTGCTCCCGCTCTTATTTTTGTTGAGTACATAGCATCTTCACGTGACTATAGACAAACCTTGATTAGAAGACAAATGACCGTCGTTCTGAATTCAAGGGTGAGCCGATCTGTCCGGGATTGCATACAATTCTCTTTGGTCTATGTCCAGTATTTCCCGACTTAGACATTTGCTATAGCTAGTTGATTCATTTATTAATATCTTCTTCTTTATACTTAGATCATTGTTAGATGTTTTGGTACATTGACTTTCAAGTTCTAGGTTCTTTACATCTGCATTTATTTAATTAGTTCTTTAGAATCCTTGTTACTTAACTTCCTTCGGTTTTAGATTATTTTCTTAGTTTGGGTTGTAATAGTGGCTCTCCAACCGGAGTGTTAGCGTGGGTGCCAATCATAACGATCTGTATCGTGACAAATTGGTATCAAAGCCTAAGTTTGTTGATCTGTATGTACCAAACCATGTCTAATAGAGTCTTGTGTAACGGTACATGGATGCATTTGTTTTTCTTCCAGAGGCTATAGGACTTCAGAAAATCTCTCTATATTCCTCTTGTCTCCTCATGCTATGACTTAATTCCAATTGGTATCTTTCATTTAAAATTGGTATCTAACCTTCTTCACTCTTCTATCCGCAGATGCTAAATACTAGGTATAATGGTTTTAGGCCCGTAGCTCCTGTCAATGCTCTAGTTGAGGAATCTACAACGAGAGTTCCCAATCAAGGCTGAGGTAGAGGAAGAGCTAGGGGTAGAGGTCGTGGAAGAGTAGTGCCTGGTTTGACTGATGTATTGATTGATAATGTTCCTATGAATGAGAACCCTCATGCGCATAATGAGGAGATAGAAGACGATATTGAGGTTGAAGATCTTGAGGAAAATGTATAAGAGGAAGAAGTTCCATAGGAGACTACAGTTGTTCCTCCCGTCAATCCAGTGTTACTCAACAGATTATGACGTTCTTGAAAGGGTTGGCTGGTCTTGGAGTGCTTCTATTAGTTCAAGCAGCTCAAGCTCCCGCTATTCTCCCTCTTTCTAGCATTGCGCCTAAACAGTTGGAAATGTGGGTACTGATGCTTTATTCCATCCTTTATTGGGTTTAATTATGACCGGGAATGAGCATTATATGTTTACTATATTTCTGAAGCTTAAGCCTTCGGTATTTCATGGTTATGAGATTGAAGATTCTTATGAGTTTATATTAAGTTGTTATGAGAGGTTGCATAAATTGGGTGTTTTTCACAATCATGGGGCTGAGTTCGTGTCTTTCAAACTACAAGGTGAGGCCAAGAAGCGGTGGAGAGCTTATATGGAGTGAAGACCTTTTACATTACCTCCACTTACTTGGACCCAATTTAATGCTTTATTTCTAGAAAGTATGTGCCTATGACTTTGTGGGATCGCAAGAAGGATTAGTTTATGACGTTAGAGCAAGGTGGTGTATTTGTAGCCACTTATGAGGCCAAGTGTCATTCCTTATCCAGATATGCTATGCAGTTGGTTACTACGGAGAAGGAGGATCTGATATTTATTATAGGTTTGAATTCGAATTTTCAAGTATTATCTGTCGATATGACTTTTGCAGGTAGGAGTTTTAATGATGGAACATATATGAAAGTAAAGGGGGTGAGGTGAGACGGTCAAGTTAAGTCTTGGGCAAAAATGGAAAAAAAATTCAAGTAACTTTCAAGGCTCTTCGTCTAAGGGTTTAAGAAGGCCAACACTTCCAGCAAAGAAAATTCAGCCTGATATGCCCGCCTCTACATGTAATTACTCGGGAACTCCATCTCATAATTTTTAGGATAGTCAGAGTGTCGTGCCTGTGGCGAGCAGCAGACCATCTTATGATCGTATTTCCACAACTGTTTAAACTTGGGCACATGAGGAGATATTGCCCTTATCCACGTTTTTTGAGCCCGCGCAACCACCTTCTAGAGCAGTTGTACCCACGGGAATGGTAATAATGGTAGAGGATGTCCATAAGGTAGGCGAGGAGGTCATCAGCGAGGCCGTGGAGGCGGAGGAAATTAAATGGTGAAAAAGGTAGGGGTAATGTGCAACTAGGCAGGGAGGTGGATCGTATTGATAATAGAGCTAAATGTTATGCTCTTTCAGGAAAAAATGAGGCAGAGACGTCCGACGTTCTGATCACAGGTACTATTCTTGTTGTTGACCGGATGGCTTATACATTATTTGATCTGCGTTCCACTAATTCTTATGCATCTGTGCGATTTGCCTCCGAGTTTGATATGATATGTGATATACTTGATGCTCCCAATAGTGTTTCTACCCATGTTGGAGAGTTAGTCATAGTCACCCATGATAATCGTGCTTGTCCTATCTTGTTTATGGGTTTTCAGACTTGGGATGATTTGGTGATATTGGATATGATTTATTATGACATTATCTTAGGAATGACTTGATTGTCCTCCTATTATGTTGTGCTTAATTGTAATACTAAGTCTGTAACTCTACAAATTCAAGGAAGGGAAAAACTAGTGGGAAGGGGTGTACGAGCCTAAGAAAGCTAAGATTATATCCCGAATTTGGGCTAGTAAATTAGTAGATTAGGGTTGTTTGGGTTATTTTGCTCATGTTACAGATGTTGAGATTGAGGCTTCATACATTGGGTTCATTGCTATGGTGTCTGAATTTAGTGAAGTGTTTCTTAACGACTTTCCTGGTATCCCTCAGGATAGGGATATAGATTTTTGCATCGATTTAGAGCTTGGTATATGCCCCATTTCCATCCCTCCATATCACATGACTCTCGCGAAATTAAGAGAGCTAAAGGTTCAAATCCAAGATCTTATTTATAAGTGATGTAATCGCCCTAGTGCTTCCTCATTGGGTGCTCAAGATTTTTTTGTTAAGAAAAAGGATGGTAGCAAGAGAATGCGTGTATATTAATGACAATTAAATCGAGTCACTATTCGAAATAAGTATCCTTTGCCTCGGATAGGTGATCTCTTTGAACAATTTCAAGGGGCGGCGGTGTTCTATATGATTGATCTAAGGTACGGTTACCATGAACTAAAAATTAGACTAGAAGATGTGCGTAAGACGGTGTTTAGAATTCGTTATGGGCACTATGAGTTTTTGGCTGTCTTTTGGTTAGACCAATAAGTGTTCAACTTTCATGAGTTTGATGAATGGGGTGTTCAAGCCATTTCTTGATTCCTCTATGATAGTCATCATTTACGATAGTTTTGGTTATTCAAAAAATGAAAAATAGCATACCAACAATCTTCGTATTGTTTTAGGTGTTCTTATGAAGCAAAAGTTATATGCTAAATTTTCAAAGTGTGAATTTTGGTTGAAATCGGGCATTTTTGGGACATGTAGTTTTAATTGGGACAGTTAAGAATGGGTTCAACCTAGTTTGTGACGGAAGTTAGGAGTTTTGTGAGACTTGTTAGCTATTAAGTTAAGATTCTTTATTTTCATTGCCCCTCACTTGACTAATTTGACCAAAAAGGAAATACCATTCGAATGGACTGAAAATTTTGTAGAGAGGTTTCAAAAGATCAAGACTTTTTTGACCACCGCACCTATCCTAGCATTAGCGGTACAAGGTAAGGATTTCATAGTTTATTGTGATGCTTCTCATTCTTGATAGGGTGATGTGTTAATGCAGGATAAGAATGTCATAGTTTATGTGTCGAACCAATTTAAGGTGAATGAGAGAAATTATCCAACACACAATTTGGAGTTGACGGCGGTAGTATTTAATCTTAAGATCTGGCAGAACTATCTTTATTGTGTTAAGGGTGAGGTATTTACTGATCATCGTAGTTTGCAATATGTATTCACTCAAAAAGATCTTAATTTGAGACAACGAAGATGGATGGAGTTACTCAAGGATTATGATGTGGCCATTCAATACCTTCCATGTAAGGCTAATGTGTCGGGACACGCTTTGATTCAAAAAGCGGTAAGCATGGGTAGCTTAGCTTACTTGAGTGTAACGAAACAACCTATGGCCAATGAAAGTCAGACCTTAGAGTCTAAATTCATGCATTTGGGCATCTCTGAATGAGGATGGATGTTAGTGATCATTAAATTTAAGGCCACATTCATTGAAGATATTAAGGCCAAACAATTTGAGGATGAAAATTTGAACGAACTCAAGGTGAAGATGGTGAATGGTAAATCACAAGAGAACACTCTTGATGCGGATGGTGTACTCACTGTTAAGGGGATAATTTGTTTTCCTCAAGTTGATGACTTGATTCAAAAATTATTAGCAGTGTCTCATGGTTCGCGATACTTTATTCATTCGGGTGTTACCAAGATGTATAGAGATTTGAAACGAATTTATTGGGTGTCGGGCATGAAGAAAGACATAGCGGAGTTTGTGGCTAAGTGTCAAAACTACCAACAAGTGAAGTATGATCATCAAATGCGTGTATGTTTACTTCAAAAAATGCCAATTCCAAAATAGAAGTGGAAAATAATAGCTATTGATTTTGTGATTGGTCTTCCCAAGACGTTGGGGAAGTTCGATTCAATGTGGGTAGTGGTTTGTAGATTGACCAAGTCAGCCCATTTTATTCAGATTAGAATAGATTACAATGCTGAGCAATTGGCTAAGATTTATGTGAAGAGATAGTGAGGTGGCATGGTATGCCCCTTTATATCATCTCATATCGTGGTACTCAATTCACGTCCAAGTTTTTGAGGAAATCGCATGATGAATTGTGTACACAACTCACTTTTAGTACAACCTTTCATCCACAGATGGATGGAAAATCTGAGATGACTATTAAGTGTTTGAAGACATGTTGAGAGATGTGTAATTGATTTTGGAGGGCATTGGGATACATTGATACCCATGTCTGAGTTCTCCTATAATAATAGTTAATACTCAAACAATGATGAAGCACCATTTGAGGCATTATATGGGAGGGGATGTAGATCACCAGTAGGCTGGTTTGAGGATGGAGACGTGAAACCTTTGGGGGTTCATTTAGTGAAGGATGCTTAATATAAGGTTAGGAGTATTGAAGCTAAACTTCTAGAAGCCTACAGTAGACAGAAGAAATATGTGAATCATAAGGTAAGAATAATGGAATTTCAGACTAGTGAGAAATTCTTCTTAAGGTATCACCCATGAAAGGGTGATAAGATTTTGTAAGAAGGGTAAGTTAAGTCCATGATATATTAGTCCCTTTGAGGTTCTGGAATATGTAGGGACAGTGGCGTATAGATTGGCTCTTCCCATAACTTATCCGGAGTTCATCAAGTATATCATGTGTCATGAAAGGGGTGATGACAAAGACCTCCAATATGAGGAGGAATTGATTGATATTCTTGATTGTGAAGTGCATAAGTTGAGGAACTAGGAGATTAATTCTGTGAAATTTCAATGGAAGCATCGTCCAGTTGAGGAAGATAATTGGGAAACCAAGAGACACATGGCATACAAGTATCCCCGATTGTTCATCGAATCAGGTATTACTTCATTCTTTACTTAGCCTACTTTTCATATGTATTATCACTCGTGACGAGTGATGGATAAATTGGTATATATTGTAACGACATGTTCCCATCATTATAGAAATACCAACGGGGGAAAATTGAGGCTGGAAAAACATTTTCATAGTATTTGAATTTTCCCACCCTTATCCAGATTTGGAGGATATTGGAGTCACCAAGGGGTAGGGAAATCTGGTAGCAATTGGGTGAGTTGTTTTTTCTATTGATTGCATGAGTAGTTATCTACCTCGTTAAGGAATCTATACAACTTTATTGAATTGAATTTGGGTCATTAGATCACTAGGATCGATCTTAGCGTGAAAGGTACTTTCTGAGCGTAGTGGGTTAGAGGGGCGATGCGAGATGGGATTTTGGAATTCATTCATTTGAATCTCTCGTCCTGTTTGTGCCTCTCTGGTGGGAGTATCTCCTCTTTGGCGGGGCCGCTGAAGCAAAAGGATGGTCATTGTGGTGGGTGCCATGGGACTTAAAATAAAAGATGAACGATGAAGAGGTTACTGGTCAAAAAGTTCTGCTTACGCGGGCACTTGAGTCGTTCTGGAGCCATCCCTAAAGCGGGATGAGGGCCTATGTTGCAGGCTAGACGTGCCATAAAGTCGTTAATAAGCCCCTAAACGACCTTATTTTGCACTTTTTTGACTTTTTAAACAAAGGAACGACACTAGGTGATTTATACTTGTTTTTCAAGATTCTTGCGGCTAATGACAATATTTTGACTACCAAAATCCATTTTTCGATCCGTAGAACGTAATATAATAGATGAATATTATGCTAAGAATAGTTCAAATTAATTATTTGAAATTATTTCCATAATAAGACGTCTCAAAAATGAATTTTAGCAACATTAACAAACAAATACATGGACTGTGCAATGATATTAGCTAGATTTCTTGCACAATATACAGGAAAACATAAATCTTTATAATAGAGCTAAAAGATCGGAGGAAAAGCTGGATGCAATAAAAGTGTGAAAGTGAGCCAGTATTAGTTTTAATATTATTTTCTTTAACCACCAATTAAATTTATTATTAAAATTGCCCCACTAGTTTAATAATTGTAGTTAAGAATAGTTCAAAATACCCATTTAAAATCTATCAAAAAATATTTTATGAAATTAAAAGCTCTAGTACTCAAACGACCAAAAGGGTAGTTACAAACTCGGAATTCTATTTCTATGAGAAAAGGAAGAAAATGTGGGTTTTTCTGTTTTTTGATTAAAAAAAATAGTAGGTCTTCAACTTCTTTTTGGATCGGAAAGGAATCTCTATAAATAAGGAATCTCCTAACATAAAAAATATATGAATTATTTTCTATCATACTTGCCTACCCAAGTAAGGAGAGATTTTAGATGTGAACTTGGGATCATTATAGAAGACTGCAAATCGATGTCTATATCTTGTGGATTCACTTGAAGGTCTTTCTAAGTTGGGATTCGCTTTAAGATATCTGATCACGCTTCAAGAGGTAATTATTGAATTAAATTTTAGCAAATTTATGTGCTCTAGCATAATTGAATATGTTTTAGCAAAAATGTATTGGTTGTCTATTATTCATGTCAGTTGTACGATAATAGTATGCTTTCGCAGTGCATATATATTTCAAAGAACAAACGGAATGAAATATATAAACCACAACCTCTCTAGAAAAATAACTATAGCTATGAAGATCAATTATCTAAACTATAACTTAGAGCCTTATTATGTCTATTATGTTTTGTGATATTTCCTCATTTTTCCCGTTCAAATTATTTTGAGTTTCTAACTAAATAACTAGTATAAAGTGTAGAAATCTTATACTTTTGGACTAATTACATCCAATAAGTTTCCCAATCACAAAAATCTCAGACTTTCCAATAACAAAAATTCAGTTTTTATAGGAGTCCGAATATTGCAAATAATACATTACTAACTGGTAGAAATGTATACGAGAGGAGAGGGGATAGGGTATTATATAGGAGTCATTATTGAAACCAAATTTAAACATAACAAACAACATGATAGCAAGAAGAATATATTATGGAATAGCAGGAAGATATCTTGTTGCAGCATCACCCTATGCAGATTAATTAGTTGGATGAAGATTACTACAAACTGGTAACCATAAGTAAGCTGGTTGAAAATTCCAACTTATTCTACAAATTTCACATACTACTCGACCTTGTTGAGTTTCTTAATCACTATGATATAAGCTACGGTAAAATTTTGTCAGGTGAAGATATATGGCTATGGAGGGAACAATGTCTACTTTCTCTGAGGATATACAATTTCAGAAAGTAGACAGTCCTTGCTATTTATAATAGTGCAAGCAGTTGTTACATGGTTTCCCACATTTTAGACAACTTTGTTTTACGTCTGGAGGTATTATTATTGGCTTTCCGGTCTGGATCAATATCTAAAAAGTATTTTTTCTGGTAGAATGTTACTCAACACCCTATAAGAGTATGATAATAATATTTGTGGGTACAAAAATGCCGTAGTGTTGGAAAAGTTAATTATCACATGTATTGTCTTCATCAAACATTAAATTGTATCAATAAGACATCCTCGTATAATGTAATGACTCCAACTTTGACTTATATTATTGAAAAAACTTTGATGACATCAGAAGATTTATCATTGAATGTACCATTTGGTTTCAATTCTATTTTGTCCTAAATGAGACTTAAAGTCAGGATTAGAGATTCCTTTCAAAAATTTGCTTAAAACATCTCAATCGACCCAACAAGTCGGAATCAGTTCTAATTCTTCTCAAATTTTGTATATAAATTCTCTCAACGATATTTGATTGATCCTTTTATTTATTCAAATAAAAATAGGAGACTTCCACTTAGAAATTAACATGGAAGTCTGTAAATAGTAGATATAATTTCCTTGACATCTAAGTGTATTTTTTTTAAGTCAACTCAAGCACAAGAAAACAAAGGTTAACCATTTTCTCAATAATGTCTTTATCAATTAAACATCGTCACATGTTGTGTTTTTATTTTATTCAAATGTTTTCATATGCTCAATTTGAACAATCCATAGTTAGTATGTCAAAATGAAATTTGCAGGCAAGTTTAAGAGTATATCAAAGTTTCTAATCTATAATATGATATGATACACTAATTGTCGGAGACTTATTACTCGCAATATTCTGCTTATACTTCTCCTTGTTGATTTTCAAGAAGCATTTTCCTTTTTTCTATCCGGCCTAATATTTTCATATTTGTGTATCCTACATAGCTAACTTGATGGATTACCTTTGAATGATATATGTATAACCTTTTTTCTCCATATAGAACAAAAAATACTTGTGTTGAGCTAAGATAAAATCATGTTTTTATGATTAATGAAAAATAAAAGATGACTGGCTCCTTAGTAGGTCTGTGGAGGAACTATGTTGCAGTATTTCAAGAGATATTTAGTGGTATTAGATTTTCCTTTTAGGAACAATAGTGATCAGTTATTATTGTTCAAACTACGTTATATTATTTTAAGTTAGGCCTTGCTTCAATGTCGTCTCCTCTCTCGAGTCTCTCGCTGCAAGCACCAACTTAACATTTAGCGGTAATTGGGTTAACGTTATTGCATCCAAAGTATGGTACAAATATATCAAATAGGACCAAATATTAAACAGTATTTTTATACATAGTAAATGTAATGATATAGAACATAGACCTAACTTAACTCAAAATCTAGCTCATGAATGAAGGATTGGACAAATCATATAAGCAAACCATTGCTCCAATCCCCAACTAATGTGGGGCTCTTTGTCCATCTAACATACCATATATTCACCCTTAAAAGGGAGACCAAATGGGGATGAAATTAACTATGATACCATGTAAAGATATGTTACTTTGGTCTAACATAACCTCTAAATCTAGATTATGAGGGAAGGATTTCTCAAATCCGTATAAGCTAACTCGTTTTACTACCAATGTGGGGCTCTGACTCACTCTAATGCCCATTTTACGATCAAACCCAACATGAGCGCGGAGAGGGATACCAAATAATGATGAACCTTGTATGAGATTAAGTAATAATCCTCCCCTAAGTAGATAACTTTTTGTGTTTGAAGTGTCATATCATTACATGGTATCTGAGTCATGTCCATTTGGCCTCTTGATACACACTCCAATGGGGCTTAGACTTCGGATTGGTCGTGTAAGCGGGTGTTAGAGTTCCACATTGCTTGAGGAATTAACTAATAGTCTTATTTTATTGACTTGATTTGTCATATCCTTAAGTAAACAAAATTCATGAATTGATTAAACACACATATATCACGTGATATAATTAATATGAACCATTTATATTATTTGTTGTTTTGATTGTTTAATGAGAATGATTTATTATACGGCCACATATCTAGTTCATTGATTGTTCAGCAGAATCTATCGAGTCACTTCGGAGATTTTCCTAATAAATTTTTATACTATTTAAAACCAATTTTTTAGGGCAAAACATTTGTTGTCTTCCTTAATAGACTATAAAAATAGAATAGAAAGAAATAAGAGCATGAGAAATGGCAAAAACCAACAACAGACGAACACGGTGGTCTATCAACGAGTGTAAGAATGCCGCATTATATAGTCATGAAGATCATCTCCTTCATGCCCTTGAAGTTTTTTGTTCAATGTAAACTTCTATTCAAGAATTTTAAAGGTAGGATATCTCATTGTGAATTTTCCAAAACATTGTTCCAACACCAAATATATAACACTACGCAACTAATCTATTTAGTTGGTGATGGGAGACAACTCCCAAAAATCTCCTTTAACCCTATCACTCAATCTGTGAAGACGTTATGTTTTGGCATAGGTATTCTGGGCTTATGTAATGGTCTAATTCTCTTTGAGTTTGAGAGAATTAGGTGTTACTATGTTTTCAATCCCTTAACTAGAGAGCCTCAATTAATTTCATATTTCAATGCTCCTAGAAATTAGTTAGAAAAACAGGCCTAGTGGTATATTAACCTAATGCAGATCAATACAAATTGGTAACCATATGTAACCTGGTTGAAAATTCCAACTTAGTCTTGAATTTCCGCTTACTTTTGTTGGAGCAATATGGCTTGTAGCGTGTAATCAAACTTAGAACAAACAATTTCATATCCTTACCTTACGGTAGTCAACCTTTATATTGACATTAATCTATGTATTTTCTCAGCAGTGACGGTAGTGTTCTAGCTCTTGATACAAAGAAAGAAGAGGGTATACTCATTGACCCTCCCAATTTTATCGATCATGATGATCACAACTATGGAAATTTTTTGAATGGTAGAGATATGAGTGGTAGTAATATATTGCTAGGTAGGGCGCATGTTTTAATTACCCTTGTATGTATTTAAAGAAAGTACATAGTCATTGGCACTTATGACAGAGCAAGAAACTGTTAGAGGGTTTTCCAAACTTTGAACAACTCTATTTTAGGTCGAGATGGCCATATTAGAGGCTTTTAAGTCTGGATTGACAGCAAGCAAGTTTCTTTTTTTGTACGACGTACCCCAACACATTATAATGATCTATATGATTATGATACTAGGATTAATGTGTACAAAAATGTTGCAGTTCTGGACACTTTTTATTATCCCACGTATTGCTTCAACCCAACATTAGCTTGTGTGAATATGACACCCTCCAATTATGACTCTTCAATAGGCTTGTATCACTGAAAAGTTGGAAGACATTAGAAGAGTTATTATCGAAGGTACCAACTTGTTGATGTTTAAGGATTTAGTCTTTCAGTTTATGCCACAAACGAAGATACGTGAGAAGAGTAGCCTAATCATACTTCATGGAATGAATATAATAATAGATGTGGCGTATGCACTTCAATATTTTGACCATGAGTGTCGAACACCCATGATTCACTGTGATATGAAACACCAGAACATTCTTTTTGATAAAGATCTCACAAATCATTTGGGTGATTTTGGTTTAGCGAAACTCGTTCGTGAATTCAGTAATGGATCAAAAGTATAGTCAAGATCATGAAGTATGGATCAAGATACTATTTTGAAGGAAGTCGTACCAGAAAAGACACTTCCTTGTAGTTGATCCAAGTAGGAAAGCCTATAATATGTCCATTCAGATCTAAAACAAAGTTGTCAAAAGTAAAGGAAACCCTCCAAGAGGTGCTTGCTCTAACATAAGTGCCAAAGACGATGTACTTTCTGAAATATCATACAAGGGTGAGTAAACCTTGCACCCTCCTTATCCATAAATCACTACTACTCATATCCCAACCAGTCAAAATATTTTTTTAGCTAAGAATATAATTATTAATAAACTCGAGAGGGTCAATGAGTATACCCTCTTCTATCTTTTTATCAAGAGGTTGAAAACTAACGTCACTTCTGAGAAAATAGAGAGAATCATTCCAATGAACAGGTGGACTAGCGTAAGGTAAGGATATGAAACTATTGGTTCTCAGTTAGATTTCACGCCACAAGCCAGATCCCTCTATTGAAAGTAAGTGAAATTTGTAGAACAAGTTTGAATTTTCAATAAGGTTACTTATGTTTATCAATTTGTATTGATCCGCATTAGGGTAATCAACCACTAGGCCTATTTTCCTAACTCATTTATTAGAGTATTTGGATAATTAATCGATTGATGCTCTCCAGCAAAGGGATTGAAGACACAGTAACACCTAATTCTCTCATATTCAAAGAGAATTAGACCATTACATGAGCCCAAAATCTCTATGCTAAAACAGAACATCGTCACAGATTGAGTTATAGGGTTAAAGGAGATTTTTGGGAATTGTGTTATGTATCTCCCACCGTGTACTAAATAGATGAGTTGTGTATAAGTAACTTTTTGGCATAGCAACAATGTTTTGGAAAATTCAGGATGAGATATCCCACCTTTAAAATTCTTGGATAAAGGTTTAGACTGAACAACGAACATCAAGGTCCAGCAGGAGATGATCTTCATAATTATATCATTTGGTAATTATAAGCTCGATGATAGACCAATGTGTTCCTCTAATCTATTGTCGTTTCTTATGCCCTTAAGTCTTTCTATTCTCTTTTTCGAGTCCATTAAGGAAGACCAAAATATTTTGCCATAAAACAAGATAGTGTTAAATAGTATAAAACTTTATTAGGGAAATCTCCTAAGCGATTCGGTAGATTCAGCTGAACAATCAATGAACTAGATATATGGACATATAATAAACTATCTTCATTAAAAGAAAAACAACAACAAATGATAAATATTGTTCAAATAGGGTATTTACAAAGATATTGGAACAAAGGGATTAGGAAGACCTCTAAACAATATAAATTAAACTAAATGAAAATCTTTACTATAATGAATAAGGATCAAGGAAGAAAATCAGTACAATCAATAAAAAAATGACAATATTGAAAGTTATGAATGAGGATAAAGAAAAAATCAATAAATATACATGACAATCTTACCTGTCATACCCCGAGGGTCCCCCTGAAGTAAACACGGAACATAAGATCACGAGTGGCACCAAGTTAACCTTGAGTTAGCATATCATAAGCATACTAAAATATTACTGAATAAATATACTATGTAGAAGCCTAAACAGTTGTAACTAAAAGTAGGGAATACCCAATGCTGATCTGAATATATAAAAGAATATAAGTTCAATAAAAACTGTAGGATTAAACTCAAAACTAAAACTAAATCTAGTATT
Source organism: Solanum sitiens (assembly GCA_016801875.1). Lineage (NCBI taxonomy): Eukaryota > Viridiplantae > Streptophyta > Magnoliopsida > Solanales > Solanaceae > Solanum > Solanum sitiens. The sequence goes on along the minus strand of JABWTJ010000187.1, from coordinate 297,572 downwards.
TTTTCCCCTAAAAGCCTCTGATTGACTAAAGTTGCTCGGACTTGCCCAAATTTAACTCTAGCAAACCTGAAAAGTGAATAAAAAGTCTAAAGTGTAAAGTAAGCCTATTTCCTCGGAGTAAGATGACTCACCAGAGAAGCTGCTAAACTGGAGATTGGGAATCGATCTATGTGTCATCTTGATGTTGAGTACCCGAACATACATCATGAAAGGATGTAACACAGAGGATGTGTCAGTAATGGGAGTGTACTAAGCATGCATGATATAGAGTATATCTGAAAAAACTAAAAATTGTACAAAGAATTATGAGCAATAATAAAATAAAAAATGAAATATACTGAAGGCGAAGCTAAATGCAATGACAAAGTTATAACAAACAGAGGCTGAAAATTGAAATGTACTGACAACATGGTCAATGCTAGAGGATCTTACTGAACTGTGTGAGCTACTAAAAACTAACATAAAACCACATGAGATAAATCTGGAGTCTAATATATACGCCCCATTAAGACGAACCAATATACTCTGCTAGAGGTATGGAGGATGCTGGCGTGATCACTAAAATGATTCCCACGGCGGGGACTTAGAACCTACGGGGCAGGTAGTTCTCGGACTTAGGGGTGATTGAGCCTAGTTCACTTAGTATTAATTTTCTCCCGATTAATTAAGTAATTAACAGATTATGAATGAAGTTCTGTGATACTGGATAGTTCAATGTACTAACTTGTAAACTGAGAATACAACATTAATATACTGATAATAATGCATTCGGAAACTGAAGCATGTTAATATATATAACTGAATTATTGCCTTTGCATGTGTAATTAATTAACTAAAAGAAATACATAGCTATGATTATAATTTTATGCATGAATCTTGGCAAAAACAATACTACAACATGATAATATTATTTGGATAATTCTAACAGCTAAAACCCAACAATTTATAACATTCATGAAACCCCAGGTCTAGAAGATATTAAGGGAATCAAGATTCTGACTGAAATCTAGGGACTGAATTGGTGAAAGAAACCAACTAGTGAATTCCCACATACCTGGCGAAGAATTCCTGAGAGAAATCGTTTGATTTCGGTTTAGAACTCATGAAGACTTGCTGCATTTTTGGGAAGATTTTGGTCACCTCTTTCTCCACTTTGCGCACTAATTTTGTATGTTTTGGTAAATGATCTGACTTAGGTAAGTTGTAGTTATGTTTCTAGTCTAAAACTAACCAGAATTATGTAGTTTAGGCGTTAAACGACATAGTTTATATTAGTGGTCCAACTTATAAGAAAAACACCAAAATACCCCTTGGCTTAACTACTGTTGTGATCACTAACGAACCGTCGATCGACTCACGATTCGTGTAGGTCAACCGTCAGTTGTGATATGAGACTGAATTCAGCGGGTCAGATCCACAATCTGTGACCTTTCAAAAGACCATTGCTCCGTCCATGGGTCAAGATATGGAGAGATTTTTAGGTCAAAGTCTGGGGAAGGTTGCAGATGTGAACCACGGACCACCAGCATGGGCCGTGGTCACCTACGGTCCGTCAGTGAAACCGTGGGTTGCAACTACAACTTCTGGAAATGTACAATGAGTTTTATTTTTTGATACGGGGTGTTACATTATCTCTCATTTGGAATGATTCTTCCTCGAATGAAGACTAAAGAATTTGAGGGAATGAGCTTCAAACCTTACCACTAAACATTGGAAACTGATTTCTGACAAATTAAGTACCAAGAACATGCAATTATGCTGATAATGCAAGTACAAACTGAAGGAACATGATACAAAGACTGAATTTACGCATGAATGACTGAAAATCTAAAGAGGAACTATTACCTCAAGTTGGAATGTAATCAGAAGGAAAGACGTGAGGATACTTGGCCTTCATGTCTGCTTCTGCTTCCAAGTAGCTCCTTCTTCAGACTGATTGCTCCACAAACCTTGACTGATGTGAATTTTTTATTTCTCAGCATTCGAACCTGACGATCAAGAATATAAACAAGTACCTCTTCCTAAGTAAGACTATCCTTCACCGCTACATTTTCTAAAGGCACAATAGACGCTGGGTCACCCACACACTTCTTCAACAACTAACTGTGAAAAATTGGATACACTGCTGCTTGTTCTTTTGACAACTCTTACTCATAACTCACTTTACAAAAACATTTCAAGAACTTGTAACGGCCTACCTATCTAGGACTTAGCTTCCCTTTTTTGATGAATCTAATCATCTCTATCATAGGTGAGACTTTCAGGAAATCCTAATCATCAACTTGGAACTCTAGTTCCTTTCTCCTCACATCTACAAAAGATTTATGGCGAATCTAGGTTGTCTTAATTCTATCTCTAATGATTTGCGGTTTCTCCATATTATCATGAACTAAATCTGGCCTTATGAAGGCTGCTTCAACTACTTCAAACCAAAAAATTGGATACCTACATATACGCCAATACAATGCCTCATAATGGGCCATCTGAATGCTGGAATACTATCTATTATAGTAGGATAATTGTATAATAGGAACGTGATCATCCCAACTATACTTGAAATAGATCACACAAGCTCTCAACATGTCCTCTAAAGTCTTAATAGTATGCTCTGTCTGCCCAACCGTCTGCAGATAAAATGTTATGCTAAGATTAACATACAAAGGCCAAAAAAATGAACTGATAGCATGGTCAATGCAACACGATCTAACTGAACTGCGAGAGCTAATAATAACTAACAAACCACATGAGATAAATGTGGAGTCATGTATATACCCACCATCGAGAGGACAAAATATATCCTGCCAGAGGTATAGAGACATGCTGGTGTGGCCACTAAATTAATGCCCAAGGAGGGGACTTACAACCTATGGGGCACGTAGTTCTAGGACTTGGGGGTGACTTAACCTAGTCCACTCGGTATTAAGTTTCTCCTGATTGATTAATTAATTAAAAAATTATCACTGAAAGTCTATGATAATGGATAGGTCAAGGTACTGACTTGCAAACTAAGAATATAACAATAATATACTGATAATAATGCATTCAAAAACTGAGGCATGTTAATATACATAACTAAATTTATTGACCTAGCATGTTTAATTCATGAACTAAATGAACTACGTAGCTAGGGTTCGGAGTTTATGTATGATTCTAGAAAAAAACAATACTACAACATGATAACATGATTTGGATCATTCTAACACCTAAAACTCAACAATTTCTAACATTCAAGAAACCCCAGGTTTAGAAGATATTAAGGGAATCAAGATTCTGACTGACATCTAGGGAACTAATGGGTGAAAGGAACCCACTAGTGAAATCCCACATAACCGGTAAAGAATTCCACGGAGAAATTATTCAATTTTTGTCTGGAATGGATGAAGACTCGTTGCGTTCTTGGTAATGGTTTGGTCGTCTCTTTCTCCTCTTTAAGCACTAAGTTTCTATGTATTTTTTGAATGATCTGACTTAGGTAAGTTGTAGTTATATTTCTACACTAAAAATAACCAAAACAATGTAGTTTAGGGGTTAAACGATGTAGTTTAGAGGTCAAACGCATATCGAAAAGACCAAAATACCATTGACTTAACTACTGTCAGGATCACTGATGGATGGGACCGACGGACCGTCGATGGAATCATGGTCCGTGATTTTCAACCAGCAGTCGAGACCGGAGATAGAATTCAGTGGATCTGAGTCATGTCCATTTGGCCTCTTGATACACACTCCAATGGGGCTTAGACTTCGGATTGGTCGTGTAAGCGGGTGTTAGAGTTCCACATTGCTTGAGGAATTAACTAATAGTCTTATTTTATGGACTTGATTTGTCATATCCTTAAGTAAACAAAATTCACGAATTGATTAAACACACATATATCACGTGATATAATTAATATGAACCATTTATATTATTTGTTGTTTTTATTGTTTAATGAGAATGATTTATTATACGGCCACATATCTAGTTCATTGATTGTTCAGCAGAATCTATCGAGTCACTTCGGAGATTTTCCTAATAAATTTTTATACTATTTAAAACTAATTTTTTAGGGCAAAACATTTGTTTTCTTCCTTAATAGACTATAAAAATAGAATAGAAAGAAATAAGAGCATGAGAAATGGCAAAAAACAACAACAGACGAACACGGTGGTCTATCAACGAGTGTAAGAATGCCGCATTATATAGTCATGAAGATCATCTCCTTCATGCCCTTGATGTTTTTTGTTCAATGTAAACTTCTATTCAAGAATTTTAAAGGTAGGATATCTCATTGTGAATTTTCCAAAACATTGTTCCAACACCAAATATATAACACTACGCAACTCATCTATTTAGTTGGTGATGGGAGATAACTCCCAAAAATCTCCTTTAACCCTATCACTCAATCTGTGAAGACGTTATGTTTTGGCATAGGTATTCTGGGCTTATGTAATGGTCTAATTCTCTTTGAGTTTGAGAGAATTAGGTGTTACTATGTTTTCAATCCCTTAACTAGAGAGCCTCAATTAATTTCATATTTCAATGCTCCTAGAAATTAGTTAGAAAAACAGGCCTAGTGGTATATTAACCTAATGCAGATCAATACAAATTGGTAACCATATGTAACCTGGTTGAAAATTCCAACTTAGTCTTGAATTTCCGATTACTTTTGTTGGAGCAATATGGCTTGTAGCGTGTAATCAAACTTAGAACAAACAATTTCATATCCTTACCTTACGGTAGTCAACCTTTATATTGACATTAATCTATGTATTTTCTCAGCAGTGACGGTAGTGTTCTAGCTCTTGATACAAAGAAAGAAGAGGGTATACTCATTGACCCTCCCAATTTTATCGATCATGATAATCACAACTATGGAAATTTTTTGAATGGTAGAGATATGAGTGGTAGCAATATATTGCTAGGTAGGGCGCATGTTTTAATTACCCTTGTATGTATTTAAAGAAAGTACATAGTCATTGGCACTTATGACAGAGCAAGAAACTGTTAGAGGGTTTTCCAAACTTTGAACAACTCTATTTTAGGTCGAGATGGCTATATTAGAGGCTTTTAAGTCTGGATTGACAGCAAGCAAGTTTCTTTTTTTGTACGACGTACCCCAACACATTATAATGATCTATATGATTATGATACTAGGATTAATGTGTACAAAAATGTTGCAGTTCTGGACACTTTTTATTATCCCACGTATTGCTTCAACCCAACATTAGCTTGTGTGAATATGACACCCTCCAATTATGACTCTTCAATAGGCTTGTATCACTGAAAAGTTGGAAGACATTAGAAGAGTTATTATCGAAGGTACCAACTTGTTGATGTTTAAGGCTTTAGTCTTTCAGTTTATGCCACAAACGGAGATACATGAGAAGAGTAGCCTAATCATACTTCATGGAATGAATATAATAATAGATGTGGCGTATGCACTTCAATATTTTGACCATGAGTGTCGAACACCCATGATTCACTGTGATATAAAACACCAGAAAATTCTTTTTGATAAAGATCTCACAAATCATTTGGGTGATTTTGGTTTAGCGAAACTCGTTCGTGAATTCAGTAATGGATCAAAAGTATAGTCAAGATCATGAAGTATGGATCAAGATACTATTTTGAAGGAAGTCGTACCAGAAAAGACACTTCCTTGTAGTTGATCCAAGTAGGAAAGCCTATAATATGTCCATTCAGATCTAAAACAAAGTTGTCAAAAGTAAAGGAAACCCTCCAAGAGGTGCTTGCTCTAACATAAGTGCCAAAGACGATGTACTTTCTGAAATATCATACAAGGGTGAGTAAACCTTGCACCCTCCTTATCCATAAATCACTACTACTCATATCCCAACCAGTCAAAATATTTTTTTAGCTAAGAATATAATTATTAATAAACTCGAGAGGGTCAATGAGTATACCCTCTTCTATCTTTTTATCAAGAGGTTGAAAACTAACGTCACTTCTGAGAAAATAGAGAGAATCATTCCAATGAACAGGTGGACTAGCGTAAGGTAAGGATATGAAACTATTGGTTCTCAGTTAGATTTCACGCCACAAGCCAGATCCCTCTATTGAAAGTAAGTGAAATTTGTAGAACAAGTTTGAATTTTCAATAAGGTTACTTATGTTTATCAATTTGTATTGATCCGCATTAGGGTAATCAACCACTAGGCCTATTTTTCTAACTCATTTATTAGAGTATTTGGATAATTAATTGATTGATGCTCTCCAGCAAAGGGATTGAAGACACAGTAACACCTAATTCTCTCATATTCAAAGAGAATTAGACCATTACATGAGCCCAAAATCTCTATGCTAAAACAAAACATCGTCACAGATTGAGTTATAGGGTTAAAGGAGATTTTTGGGAATTGTGTTATGTATCTCCCACCGTGTACTAAATAGATGAGTTGTGTATAAGTAACTTTTTGGCATAGCAACAATGTTTTGGAAAATTCAGGATGAGATATCCCACCTTTAAAATTCTTGGATAAAGGTTTACAGTGAACAACGAACATCAAGGTCCAGCAGGAGATGATCTTCATAATTATATCATTTGGTAATTATAAGCTCGATGATAGACCAATGTGTTCCTCTAATCTATTGTCGTTTCTTATGCCCTTAAGTCTTTCTATTCTCTTTTTCGAGTCCATTAAGGAAGACCAAAATATTTTGCCATAAAACAAGATAGTGTTAAATAGTATAAAACTTTATTAGGGAAATCTCCTAAGCGATTCGGTAGATTCAGCTGAACAATCAATGAACTAGATATATGGACATATAATAAACTATCTTCATTAAAAGAAAAACAACAACAAATGATAAATATTGTTCAAATAGGGTATTTACAAAGATATTGGAACAAAGGGATTAGGAAGACCTCTAAACAATATAAATTAAACTAAATGAAAATCTTTACTATAATGAATAAGGATCAAGGAAGAAAATCAGTACAATCAATAAAAAAATGACAATATTGAAAGTTATGAATGAGGATAAAGAAAAAATCAATAAATATACATGACAATCTTACCTGTCATACCCCGAGGGTCCCCTGAAGTAAACACGGAACATAAGATCACGAGTGGCACCAAGTTAACCTTGAGTTAGCATATCATAAGCATACTAAAATATTACTGAATAAATATACTATGTAGAAGCCTAAACAGTTGTAACTAAAAGTAGGGAATACCCAATGCTGATCTGAATATATAAAAGAATATAAGTTCAATAAAAACTGTAGGATTAAACTCAAAACTAAAACTAAATCTAGTATTTTTTTTTCCCTAAAAGCCTCTGATTGACAAAAGTTGCTCGGACTTGCCCAAATTTAACTCTAGCAAACCTGAAAAGTGAATAAAAAGTCTAAAGTGTAAAGTAAGCCTATTTCCTCGGAGTATGATGACTCACCAGAGAAGCTGCTAAACTGGAGATTGGGAATCGATCTATGTGTCATCTTGATGTTGAGTACCCGAACCTACATCATGAAAGGATGTAACATAGAGGATGTGTCAGTAATGGGAGTGTACTAAGCATGCATGATATAGAGTATATCTGAAAAAACTAAAAATTGTACAAAGAATTATGAGCAATAATAAAATAAAAAATGAAATATACTGAAGGCGAAGCTAAATGCAATGACAAAGTTATAACAAACAGAGGCTGAAAATTGAAATGTACTGACAACATGGTCAATGCTAGAGGATCTTACTGAACTGTGTGAGCTACTAAAAACTAACATAAAACCACATGAGATAAATCTGGAGTCTAATATATACGCCCCATTGAGACGAACCAATATACTCTGCTAGAGGTATGGAGGATGCTGGCGTGATCACTAAAATGATTCCCACGGCGGGGACTTAGAACCTACGGGGCAGGTAGTTCTCGGACTTAGGGGTGATTGAGCCTAGTCCACTTAGTATTAATTTTCTCCCGATTAATTAAGTAATTAACAGATTATGAATGAAGTTCTGTGATACTGGATAGTTCAATGTACTAACTTGTAAACTGAGAATACAACATTAATATACTGATAATAATGCATTCGGAAACTGAAGCATGTTAATATATATAACTGAATTATTGCCTTTGCATGTGTAATTAATTAACTAAAAGAAATACATAGCTATGATTATAATTTTATGCATGAATCTTGGCAAAAACAATACTACAACATGATAATATTATTTGGATAATTCTAATAGCTAAAACCCAACAATTTATAACATTCATGAAACCCCAGGTCTAGAAGATATTAAGGGAATCAAGATTCTGACTGAAATCTAGGGACTGAATTGGTGAAAGAAACCAACTAGTGAATTCCCACATACCTGGCGAAGAATTCCTGAGAGAAATCGTTTGATTTCGGTTTGGAACTCATGAAGACTTGCTGCATTTTTGGGAAGATTTTGGTCACCTCTTTCTCCACTTTGCGCACTAATTTTGTATGTTTTGGTAAATGATCTGACTTAGGTAAGTTGTAGTTATGTTTCTAGTCTAAAACTAACCAGAATTATGTAGTTTAGGCGTTAAACGACATAGTTTATATTAGTGGTCCAACTTATAAGAAAAACACCAAAATACCCCTTGGCTTAACTACTGTTGTGATCACTAACGAACCGTCGATCGACTCACGATTTGTGTAGGTCAACCGTCAGTTGCGATATGAGACTGAATTCAGCGGGTCAGATCCACAATCTGTGACCTTTCGAAAGACCATTGCTCCGTCCATGGGTCAAGATATGGAGAGATTTTTAGGTCAAAGTCTGGGGAAGGTTGCAGATGTGAACCACGGACTACCAGCATGGGCCGTGGTCACCTACGGTCCGTCAGTGAAACCGTGGGTTGCAACTACAACTTCTAGAAATGTACAATGAGTTTTATTTTTTGATACGGGGTGTTACATTATCTCTCATTTGGAATGATTCTTCCTCGAATGAAGACTAAAGAATTTGAGGGAATGAGCTTCAAACCTTACCACTAAACATTGGAAACTGATTTCTGACAAATTAAGTACCAAGAACATGCAATTATGCTGATAATGCAAGTACAAACTGAAGGAACATGATACAAAGACTGAATTTACGCATGAATGACTGAAAATCTAAAGAGGAACTATTACCTCAAGTTGGAATGTAATCAGAAGGAAAGACGTGAGGATACTTGGCCTTCATGTCTGCTTCTGCTTCCAAGTAGCTCCTTCTTCAGACTGATTGCTCCACAAACCTTGACTGATGTGAATTTTTTATTTCTCAGCATTCGAACCTGACGATCAAGAATATAAACAAGTACCTCTTCCTAAGTAAGACTATCCTTCACCGCTACATTTTCTAAAGGCACAATAGACGCTGGGTCACCCACACACTTCTTCAACAACTAACTGTGAAAAATTGGATACACTGCTGCTTGTTCTTTTGACAACTCTTACTCATAACTCACTTTACAAAAACATTTCAAGAACTTGTAACGGCCTACCTATCTAGGACTTAGCTTCCCTTTTTTGATGAATCTAATCATCTCTATCATAGGTGTGACTTTCAGGAAATCCTAATCATCAACTTGGAACTCTAGTTCCTTTCTCCTCACATCTACAAAAGATTTATGGCGAATCTAGGTTGTCTTAATTCTATCTCTAATGATTTGCGGTTTCTCCATATTATCATGAACTAAATCTGGCCTTATGAAGGCTGCTTCAACTACTTCAAACCAAAAAATTGGATACCTACATATACGCCAATACAATGCCTCATAATGGGCCATCTGAATGCTGGAATACTATCTATTATAGTAGGATAATTGTATAATAGGAACGTGATCATCCCAACTATACTTGAAATAGATCACACAAGCTCTCAACATGTCCTCTAAAGTCTTAATAGTATGCTCTGTCTGCCCAACCGTCTGCAGATAAAATGTTATGCTAAGATTAACATACAAAGGCCAAAAAAATGAACTGATAGCATGGTCAATGCAACACGATCTAACTGAACTGCGAGAGCTAATAATAACTAACAAACCACATGAGATAAATGTGAAGTCATGTATATACCCACCATCGAGAGGACAAAATATATCCTGCCAGAGGTATAGAGACATGCTGGTGTGGCCACTAAATTAATGCCCAAGGAGGGGACTTACAACCTATGGGGCACGTAGTTCTAGGACTTGGGGGTGACTTAACCTAGTCCACTCGGTATTAAGTTTCTCCTGATTGATTAATTAATTAAAAAATTATCACTGAAAGTCTGTGATAATGGATAGGTCAAGGTACTGACTTGCAAACTAAGAATATAACAATAATATACTGATAATAATGCATTCAAAAACTGAGGCATGTTAATATACATAACTAAATTTATTGACCTAGCATGTTTAATTCATGAACTAAATGAACTACGCAGCTAGGGTTCGGAGTTTATGTATGATTCTAGAAAAAAACAATACTACAACATGATAACATGATTTGGATCATTCTAACACCTAAAACTCAACAATTTCTAACATTCAAGAAACCCCAGGTTTAGAAGATATTAAGGGAATCAAGATTCTGACTGACATCTAGGGAACTAATGGGTGAAAGGAACCCACTAGTGAAATCCCACATAACCGGTAAAGAATTCCACGGAGAAATCATTCAATTTTTGTCTGGAATGGATGAAGACTCGTTGCGTTCTTGGTAATGGTTTGGTTGTCTCTTTCTCCTCTTTAAGCACTAAGTTTCTATGTATTTTTTGAATGATCTGACTTAGGTAAGTTGTAGTTATATTTCTACACTAAAAATAACCAAAACAATGTAGTTTAGGGGTTAAACGATGTAGTTTAGAGGTCAAACGCATATCGAAAAGACCAAAATACCATTGACTTAACTACTGTCAGGATCACTGATGGATGGGACCGATGGACCGTCGATGGAATCATGGTCCGTGATTTTCAACCAGTAGTCGAGACCGGTGATAGAATTCAGTGGATCTGATCCACTGACGCGGACCACTGTCTACGACCTGACATATGGTCTATGGGTTTGGTTGTGGGTCAACACCTAGAGGGATTTATGGGGCTGAGTCTGGGGAGGGTTGGAGATGCATACCACAGACCACCAGTACGGGTCGTGGGTCATCTTATAGTCCATGGTTGGCAATCGTGGGCTGCAACTGCAACTGCAGGAAATCGACAATGAGGTTTGTTTTCTATTACGAGGTGTTATATAAATGGATTAGAAATGAAAGAGATGAGGATACTTGGCCTTCATGACTGCTTCAACTACTTATCCCCCTTAGGAACACATAAGTGACAATCTTCCCCTTGGGAGAAAACCTCTACCTTCTGTTGTTGAACAACACCTTCTGACTAAAATATTATACGATCACTTTCATGTATTCTCTTAATCTCTGCCACCAATGAAAGTTGTGATCTAGATGAACTGACAAACCACCATCTGATGTATCTATAAGACTAGCTCCTAAAAGAGCAAGCCGATGAACATCTTTGCTAATTCCTTCCGTTTTTCCTCAACATGTGCTACATCACCCTCTAGATCACCTTTATGGCGTTAAGGTAAGAGATAATTCAACCTATAGGCATTGATCTACTACCCTTCCATTTAAAGACTAGCTCTTTCGAAATTGAAACCAATAGATCCTAGCTCTACAATCGACTGAGGAATAACAGGAATGTAACCAATCCATTCCTAGAGTTATATCGAAATCTACCATTTCTAACTCGGCAAGATCTGCTAAGGTGACTTTCAAAGAGATAATGATAGGAAAATTTTGACATCATTCACAACAATTATCTAAAGTTCTAGAAATTGTAAGTATAACCATATTATAGAGAATCAGGAATCTAACTGAATTATAGGGACCTAATAGATGAAATGAACCCACAAGTGAAATACCACATACCTGGTGACGAAATCTATAGAGAAATACTTCAATTTGGGGGCTGAAACTTTGAAGAACACTTCTGCTTGTTCTTGGGAGTTTTGGTTGACTTTTACTCTTCTTTTTTTCTCCATGTTTTGATGGTTTTAGGTTAATGAGGATTCTGGGTACATCTAACTATGTTATTAGGCTTAAAATAAGTAAAACAACATAGTGAAGGAATAAAATGCTGCCATTTAAGTGCCCAACGCATGGGAAAAAGACCTAAATGACCCTAACATAAAAGCTGCCGAAGGTCACACACGCAAGGACCTACCAGCCGTAGGTTGACCTACCAAACGTAGGAGGGGTCGTCGATCAAGTGTGCTTGACAGAGCTTCACTAAAACAAACATAACTTCTTACTTTGAGATGTGTTTTTTTGAAACTCGGTTGCGTTAAAAAGACGATTCAATTATCTATCATTTTGTAGGTCATGGTCTACCTAATTCCCTTATTCCAATGGGTTATGACCATTTGATGTTTACCCAACAACAATTTCCCTCTAGCTGGTTGCTGACCCTCTACGGTCCGTAGATCCAGCCACGATCTGTACTGGTCTATCCTGGGTGGGATCAAATACCATAAATTTGTTGTCCTCAACGGCGGACCCTAGCTACGTACTATGTGTTTGACCACGGACCTTCGGTGGCTTCCGTTGTTCTTTCACTAGGTCGGGAAAACAACATTTTTTTCTATTTTCTCAAATTTGAGGTGTTACATTACTGTTATGAATGAATTAAAGTAGAGAACTAAATATTTTATCTTCATAATCTTATGATAATGCCCATTAAAAATGAACTGAAAATTTTATTTTTTATTAATAAAAAAATATTACCCATCCCTTATATTAAATAATAAATTATACTTATGAATTTAACACTTTGGTTTTTCTGATAATTGCTTTTTGTAACTGCATTCATGCTATAATTATTGTATGCTCCTTTGAACTTCTAGTACTATTGCACTCATCCATTGTCAATATCTTCATGTACTTTGATTTATTTATAATAATATTTTGAATGTTATACCCCATATTTACTCGAGGTCAAACGATGTACTATATATTAGTCAATTAGGAAACTTTTTTTGCTTAAGTGATCCTAAGTTAACTTCAAATTACTGTTTAACCTTATGGAATAATAGGTAAAAGTTTTAATTATCCTGAAGGGAAAAAACATACTTTAAAATCCGTTAAAATGATTAGTTGGCCAAAACATAGGTTAATAAGTTTAAAATAGAGCAAATTTAAAAGGAATATGTCATAAATACTTGTGATATATATCTTTAAAATAAAATCCCTCATATTTTGCAACAAATCAGAAAAGTAATAAAACCAAAGTTGATCAAAGAAACCTTTATCCAATCAGTTGAAAACTTATCCATGTTTAGTAAAATCTCATTTCCCTTTTTTTTTTGAATGGTTTAAAACTTTTGACACGACTTGTTCATCAGACATTTTATAACCAAAAGTTTTTCAGTGAAGGGATTTAGTCAATTTTCTCGTTAAAAACCTAATGATCTAAACAAGGTGTACTAGTTTATTTCTTTAAATGATTTTCAAAAAAGTTAAAATTCCATGAGACCCAACATACGTAATCTATTGAAAACTGAAGTAGCTAGTCTTAAAAATGTAGAAATGGCTAAGAGCAAATAAGTGTCATATAATATAAAGTCAAAATATCAGCACAAACACAAACACTAAAAAGTAATGACTAAAAGAGAAAATAAAGGAATAGTTTTCCAGATTTTTGTGCTACTTTTCCATGTCCATATTGCATGACCTTTTGAGAAGCGGGAGACATAAAGCGGAAGAGAGGATGCCTGATTTTGAATCGTGCAATGATGATGAGTCTTGAGATGAGACTTCATGCACAGTAGAAGTATTTTATGAAGACGTAAAATAGCTCTGAAAATATTCATGTAAATAAAAAGAGAGTAAGGAAATTAGTAAGACAATTCAACTTTAAATGATAGTGAATAAATCAAATATAGAGCTAAGTAAACCGGTAAAACGAATATTCTATTCAAAACACGAAAAATTTGGAAATTCCTACCAATATATTCCTGTTAAAATTGAAAACATTAAACAAAACTCAAAACAATCAAGCCATCAGTCATGTCTTTTAAAAAAAATTAACGCTCCACATTTTTTATCCAAGATCCTTCCACATTTAACACTGCCATCAATAAACAATTTAAAAGGAAACTTATATGTTGTTGTGCGCATAGAGATAAGATAGGAATCCACAGAGCATGATCATGGGTCTTCTTACACTAAATTTTTTTCAAAAAATGTAACCAGCATAACTAACTAAGAAAGTACCATACTCGTCTCTTTTAGAGAAATTTTTACATAAGAGTACATGAGCTGAAAATTTTTATCACATAAAGACATCAAATGGACATTTAACTTTGACCGACAAACTGATTTCAAGTGAAGATTTTGTAGGAATATTAAGTGGAATCAACAACAGGATGTGTAGCTTGTAATTCACAGCGGAAGTCATCGATCTGATTCATTGACAGGTTGGTGCTCAAGTCCATCTTTGAATCACTAGGAAACAAAGATTTTGTCCACAAACTAGAAGTCTGTTTTTGTGTGTTGATGAATCTGCCTAAGAAACTCAATTCTTTTGTTTCTAGACTAAATGCTTGGTTTTTGATTTTCTGTTTCACATGTTTTCCTCTCTCTTTTCACGTTTTAACGCTCCACTTCTCACGTCTCACGTCTCTAATTTCATAGAAACAGCTCCCACTAGAAGTCTTTTAAAGAGGAGTTGAACAGTTACATTGTAACTGTTCATTCTTTACCTTTAAAGGATTTATCCTAATTAATTAATTAATTAATTAGATAAGACATTAAAACAAATTGGGTCGGGTCGGGTCGGTCCAAATAGGTGACCCATGACCCAAAACTTACATCTCTCACATTGCACATGGTGGATAAGACCCAAGTCAAAAATTATATCAATTAGACATACAATTCATACGACAAATAGTTCGTGCGACATGTGAGCATGAAGAGCTTATCTTTAAGGTTTTTCAATCCCTGTTTATGAATTCAATCACGTGTGGAAAGAATTCAATACTATTAAAGAACACTATTACTCACAATACCGCAGATGTCATTCACTACTTCAATAGTTACTTATTCGATCCCTCAACCTCTTAAAGAGGTGAACTCGAGTTTATGTTTAACTTTATACACACAATTACACTTGTGTAATAGCTGACTTATGTATACAAGTTGAATTGTTGATTCAATCATCTTCCCTTTCTACTCGAATATATATGTTCCATATCAACTGCTTTCCTAGACATGTACTGCATTGCCAAATCGCTCATGGCTAGTAGTAACATGCTAAAGTAGCAACACCGATTGAAACTTCAAGAAACAACAAAAGTTCAAAGGGTATTTCATTGAAAAGATGATTTAACTTTTCTGGGTGTCATACAATGAAGAAGCAGGGAATATTCTTTCATTGACCCATTGATCGCTAGATAGACGTGGTATGAAACACGTGCTACGATGTTTACACTTTAAATTGGTGTATGAGTCTCATTCTATTGATTATTCAACACCGTACAGACCTTGGTCTAAACATCTCCATATGTTTAACCCTAGTTTCTCTCTTCAATGATCTTTAAGCTCATTTCTTGGAGAAACTTTTGTCTGGATCATAAAACAAGTCATAAAATGGTGGTGAAATTCATCTCTTCACATTCTCCGACGTAATAGGTGATTTCTCGTGTGAGAGAGCCAATCTCGCGACTTGTTCAACACATTATATATCTTACATATTATCACATGCATACTACATTTTAATATAAATTCAATAGTTTTATATAAAAGAGAATATCATAACAATCAAGTCAGTTTACAATATTGAAATATCATCATACTTTACGTAAACCTAGAGCCTTAACATGTTTTTTAAACAATTCTCTAGAGATGGCCTTCCAAAAAAAAATCAACTATCATTTCACGTGTTTGAATTTATTGTAAAGTTATTTCTCCACTTGCCACTATGTCTCTCACAAAGTTATATTTGATGTCTATGAGATTGGTTCTTCTGTGATACTTAGGATCCTTTATGTACATGACAGTGGCTTGACTATCATAATGTAAAATTATTTGACCCTCACAATTCTTCGTAATATTCAAATGTTCAAAGAATCTCTATGACCAAATAACTTTTTGTAATGGGCATACAAATGCCACAAATTCAGATTCCATGGTTGAAAGAGCTGTGCAAGTTTGCTTCTTACTTTTCCATGAAATAGTACCACTATTTAGTAAGAAAGAAAATAAACGGATGTTGATTTTCTATCATCCCGGTCACCAGCCCAATCAGTATATGCATAACCTTTTATGAATAAATCAGATCCACTATAAAGAGTATATGATATGCAATTCTCTTCAGATATCAGAATATTCTCTTTACTGCTTTCCAGTGATCTTTTCTGATAAAGGATTGATATCTGTTAACTAGACTCATGTCATAACAAATGTCTGGGCGAGTACACATAATAGCATACATCAAACTCCCGACAACACTAGAATAAGGAACTTGAAACATGTCTTTCTATTAACCCATCTGATTTACGTTTAACTTTAAGAATTCATTTACTCCAAATAACTTAACGTTCGTTAGGAAGGTCAAATAGATTCTAGACTTTGTTTGTTTTCATAGGCTCTAATTCTTCTTTCATCGCTTTTAACTATTCATCCCTTTTAGGGCTTGATAAATCCTCTGCTACATAATTATGTTCATCCAATTTCGTAGGAGATACCAAGATAACATAATCCTCAACTTCATAAGATTGTTTAGGTACACCTTTTCTTGAACTCTTACAGATTTGAAGTTCAGATTCCTCTATAAGATTTTGGGATTCATAACTTCCACTTGGACCAGGAATCATTTCTTGATCATTGAATTATCAGGTATGTTTGACAACATTATTTGATCTTCTGAATTCAACATTTCGTACAGAGGTTCAACTTCATTCATATATCTTTTAAAGCACTCAGTGTTTTAATGAAGTATGAAGCACCGGACCTTGCCTTCACATTCATTGGACCACAAATATTAATTGAAGTGGGAATTAAGCTCTCTTAGTCTCTCAAATGGTTTACGCGTAATCTTTCTAGCAAGACAATATTCATAAGTTGACATTTCAATTTTGGTGAAAGAACCTAAATGCCCTTATTTTGCCAATTTTTTCATTCAATCTTGCTCTATGTGACCTATTCTAGCATGCCATGTCTGTTATTGACATATAATTAGGCAAGAATTTTAATAATTATGCATGTGATATACACATTCAAGCAGATCAATTCTCATAAAGGTTTCATATTTAAATGTAAAATCGAAAAGACACTTAAGCATCTATTCATCCTTTACTAATTAAATATTTAACCAATATTTAAAATTAACTTCTTAATGTGTACGCTAATTCATTTTAGACTATAATCACATAGATTTGCATGTCTAACTATTAAACACCATATTGTATTGCGCACTAGAATAATCATTCACTCATCCAAAATAAAAGAGAATAAAACTCAAAAAATAATATTAAAGCACAATTAAAGATGTTCACTTCAAAGTTTAATTAAAAATTTTTAAAAAAAATTATTCTGATAAAAAAAGGGAGTATGTGGATACACCGTGGGTGAAGTTTTACCCACTTAACTCCTATTTTCATATAGTATTTCCATAATTCTTTATTATCCCCAATTTCAATTCTAACTTGATTTAGGTTATTCTTCTAGTATTCTGGCAAGGAATGATGTAAAATATCATACACTTCTCTCTCTGAAACTTGAAATTCACTTTCATTAAGCTTTTCAATTTTTTTGACAAACATCTGGAGGAATCCTATTAAACAACCAAGCGGATCAATCTTCAAAGACTTAAACTCTCTTAGATCTTTTTCTCTTTTGCTTCGAATGTTCAAAGACTTAAACTCTCTTAGATCTTTTTCCCTTTTTCTTCGAATGATCCTTTCATTCCTTAACATACTTTGTGTCTCTTTTGGGACACCAATCTGTACGACTTATCTTACGGCGGATTGCTCTTAGACCTCGTTCTTTTATTCTACTTTGAGAACTTCCACTTGGAGTAATTTGAGCATGTTCCTTTTCAGCCACATCTGAAATTGGAACAAAAAGAAATATGGTTAATCATTTAAAGTGACAACATATGTCCCAAATTCCTCATAAAAGGCAAGCACATGTTTAAGGAAAATTAGGACTAAACGAATACACAAGACCAATATGATCCTAAAGAGGGCACATATAAAAATGATCCTGAATAGGACTCTAGTCTCAATCCATTTTTTTTTATAAAAAAATGTTTTTTTTTCCAGCCCAAGTTAAAAATTTCATGTCTTACTCGTTTTAAGTTTGTACAATATATTTTCAGAAAGCTTGAAACAAGCAGATCATAATGAAATGAAGTTTCTACATAAAAACTGCACAACGATTTGCAAATTGCTCCAGACAGATGCAATTTTTCTGAAAGATATGCACAACCAAATTATGATAAAATAAGTTTTGACCAACCAATTTTCAAATTGCTATTAAATAGAAGCAGTTTTATTTTTAAAAAAATTGCGGAATTGTTTTCGAAGTAGGAAAAGTAATCCTATCTCTTTCATGATTCACAATCTAATAGAATTCTGAATCCTATTTTCCATATTATTAATCCACAATTAAACGTCAAATAAAAATTTAACTTGTTCCAAATTTTTTCTTCTTCTTTCTATTCACTGATTTTTAAAAGAAATATACTCAATTTATTTTCTTTTATACATGCAAAGTGAATAGCCAAGAAAGAAACACATAATGAGGTTAATAACAATGACTCTGCTACCATTGTTGCAATATTAAGAGAAATCAACAACAAGATGTGTACCTTGTAATTCACAACGGAAGTCATCGATCTGCTTATTGACAGGTTGGTGGTGCTCAAATCCATCTTTGAGTCACTAGGAAACAAAGATTTTGTTCACAAACTAGAAGTCTGTTTTTTGTTTGTTGATGAATCTGCCTCAGAAACTCAATACTTTGTTTCTAGACTAAATGCTTGATTTTTGATTTTCTGTTTCACAGGGTTTTCTCTCTCTTTTCAAGTTTAACGCTCCACTTCTCACGTCTCACGTCTCTTATCTCATAAAAACTGCTCCCACTAGGAGTCTTTTAAAGAGGAGTTGAACAGTTACATTGTAAGTTTTCAGTTTTATCCTTTAAAGGATCAATCCTAATTAATTAATTAATTAATTAGATAAGACATTAAAATAGATTGGGTCGGATTGGGTCGGTCCACATGGGCGATCCGTGACCCAAAACTTACTGATTTAATCACAAAATGAAACCAGTTCTCAAGTAAATGGCACGGTAAAATGTGAAAGGAATTTGGCTTCAGACCTACACAGAGGTCGAAGGAGAACATAGTATATTTTTTAGTCACATATAATTATAGATAAGTAATTAAGTTAATTGCAAGTAGTAATTTTTGAAGGATAAAAATAACAGTTTGTTATTGTGACAAAGAAATAGAGAAACGGAGAAGTCGAATATCATTCGCTATATATAGTGATTAACTAGGGTTCTTCTTATTGCAGTTCTTGGCCGTTCAAATTCAAAAATCTCTGTTTGTGATTCTTCATATAAGATATTTCAAAAGTACCACAAGATTATATGTAGTTTATCTTGATTATGAGAACGGTATAATTTAAACTTCTTATGCTAGTGCATTTTGTATGTATTTAAATGGGACCAAGTAATGATATTTGTTTTAGACAGACTGACAAAAACATATCAATTTTATTTATATTCTCAATCCAGATATAACTATTATGATATGTATATATTAATTATCGTTTAGACTTATTAAAAGGTGAGATTCTAAGATGTGTCAAAATGCCTGGTAGATTGGGTGATTGGAATATAAATTTGTGAAAGAATAAGTTAGTTAATGTAATCAATGTCTCAATATAGAGATCGATTGATATGCTTTTTTGAGAAACTTATAAGTTCTCATCATGTCAAACCTTACATGTAAATTTATGAATATGACACATGAAATAAGTTAAGTAGTGTTTTAAAGGAAATTAATCATTAAGTTAAATTCTTCGGTATTTTATTTATTAATTAGTATTTGTAATAATCTTAACATGGGGAATTACATAAGTATTTAATGGGGTATTTTGAAATATAAATAGATAAGTGCAATTAAGAATCTCTACTGTAATAATTTAAATTTATTCTGGTAAGAATAATTTAAATTAATTATTTGAAATTATTTCCATAATAGGAAGCCTCATAGATGAGTTTTAGCAACATTAATAAAGAAATACTTGGACTGTGCAGTCGAATTAGCTAGATTTCTTGATGAATCCGGAGGATATGGTAAATCATTGTAATGGAGATCAAAGATTGTTTGTAAAGCTTAATGCAATGAGAGACGGAGTGAATCAAATCTTCCTTGATTTGTTCGAGCTGAGGCGAATTGAATTCGATGGGCTATGTTTCGATGGAATTCCTGAAAAATCAGAGTGCCTCTTGTGGTATCATCCTAACCACAACTTGTTGCAGCCTTTGACGTATCGAGGACACTCACCAACAAATTCGAGTTCAAAAACCAGCATGGTAGACGAACTGGAACTTGAAGTTTGAGTTGGGGCTTTAGAATACATTCTATTTTTTTTGTCTTTTCATTTTCTCATTTTTTTTTGATTTTAGGATTTGTTACGTTGGGCCTTTATGAGGCCTGGTAATTATTTCAAGTCAATAAAGGACCTTTATGATTAATTTTTTTTTAAAAAACAATTATATGGTCCATACAATGCCCACATTTAAGTAGAACTCATAATTCTATTTCTCTGAGAGAAGGAATACTAATGTGGTTTTTTTCTAGTTTTTGAGAAAAAACTAGGTTTTCTACTCCTTTTTTATTGGCAAGAAATCTCTATAAATACGGATCTTGTAACGTAGAACATAGATGAATTAGTTTTCTATCATACTTATCCACCCAAGTATGGAGAGATTTCGTGTGTGAACATGAGATCATTATAGAAGACTGCAAAGTTGATGCCTATATTTTGGATTAGTTTGAAGGTCTTTCTAACTTGAGGATTTTCTTGAAGATATCAGCTCACTCTTCAAGAGGTAGTTATTAATTTAAATTTAAGTAAGTTTATCTGTTCTGGCATAGTTGTATATGTTTTAGTATAAACATATTGGTTATCTATTATTCATGTAGCTGTAATATAATAGTATGCTTCCTTTGTACATAAAGTTTTCCAACAACATACATACATAAATATATAAACAACAGCCTCTCTAGAAAACATAACTATAACTATGAAGAGCAATTATCTAAACTATAACTATAGAGCCATATTATGTCTATTGTATTTGTTATTTCTAATATTTCCTCATTTTTTCCGTTCAAATTTCTTTGAGTTTCTAACTAAATAACTAGTATAAAGTGTAGAAATCTCATACTTCTAGATTAATTACATCCAATAAGTTTCCCTAATCACAAAAATTCCGGATATTTCCAATTACAGAAATTCAGTTTTTTTATTGCTCTTGGATTTACTCTTTTGGTAGTCCGATAATTACAAATAATACATTACTTAATGGGAGAAATGTATACGAGAGGAGATGGGATATGGTTCAAAATAGGAGTCCATATTGAAACCAAATTTTAACATAACAAAGAACATGAGAGCAAGAAGAATATATTATGGAATAGCATGAAGATATGTTGTGGCGACTTCAACTTATGTAGATCACTACAAATTGGTAACTATAAGTTAGCTGGTTGATAATTCCAACTTATTCTACAAACTTCACGTTCTAATCGAACTTCGTGAGTTTCTTGATCACTATGATATAAACTATGGTAAATTTTTTACATGTGAAGATATATAGCTATAGAGAGAGCAATGTTTACTTTCCCTAAGGATATACAACTGTGCACAATCCTTACTACTTATAATAGTGCAAACAGTTTTTAGAGGTTTTCCCACACTTTAGACAACTTCTTTTCCGGTCTGGAGTCCTTTTTATTGGCTTTCCTGTCTCGATCAACAACTAACAAGTTTCTTTTCTTGTAGAATGTCACTCAACACAGTATCATCATCTATAAGAGTATGATACTAATATCAATGGGTACAAAAATGCTGCAGTGTTGTAGAAAGTTAATTATCCCATGTATTGCCTTCATCCAACGTTACCTTGTGTCCATAAGACGTCCTCTTATAATGTAATGACTGCTTCTCATTCTTATGTTAATGCAAAAATATAGATTACATCAGAAGACTTATCATTGAAGGTACAATTTAGTTTCAATTCCATTTTGTCCTAAATGAGACTTAATGTAAGGATTAGAGATTCCTTTAAAAGTTTTGTTTGGAGCATCTCAATTGAGCCAAAAAGTCCAAATCACTTTTTCAAATTATTTCCATCAAAGAAGAGAATCAGCATTAGAAGAGGAATCAGTCGATGAGAATAATATAGGTGACTTTCGACTGTTCTTCATTTACTTTTTGTGCATATCAAGCGATGAATTCCTATAGATGAAAAATTATAGCATTGCCATGCCAAAGATGTTTGTGGAATCTTCCATTTTAAATTTGCTTGACACTACTTGATTGAACCCTTTATTTTTTTAAATAAAATAGGTGACTTCCACCTAACAATTAAAATGGAAGTTTTAACTGGTATATATATTTTCCTTGATATCTCAATGTAACTTTTTGTAAGTCAAATCAAGCACACTAGAGAGAGAAAACAAAGTTTAACCATTTTCTCAACAATCTCTTTGTCAATTAAACATCGCCACATGTTCTGTTTTTATGTTGTTCCAATGTTTTTGTATGCTCAATTGGAACAAGCCCTAGTTAGTGTATCAAATGAAATTTTCATGAAATTTTAAGAGTATATTAATGTTCCTAATGTATAATATGATATGATACACTAATTGAAGGAGGCTTATTACTCTCAAAATTCTACTTATACTTCTCCTTGTTGATTTTAAAGAATCATTTTCCTTTCTTCTATCCCGCTAAATATTGTCATATTTGTATATCCTACATAGCTAGTATCACATCCGGGAATTACCCCCTAGACGTAAACGGCGTCGTCGTCCTCATCGAGGACTAAGACTAGCCTCTTACATTCATCATTACATTCATAGGTTAAAAATGCGGAAAATTTTAAACTTTTCTTCTATGTATCATGAGGTTTACATAGACCTCTCGCATACACATAATATATATTCATATCGAGTATACATAGACCTTTCGTATAAGAATATTACATAGTCTTCTACTTTTATTGCACATATATGTACATAAGATATAGCATAGTCTTAAAACCGGATGTCTCATCTCATAACCATCTAAACAAGAGTATAACAATTGGGCATATCCCATACATAAATACAATAAAAGCCTCATATAGGCTATACAATCTTTAGTATTCAAATAAAGGAAATGAACGTAGTGTCTTTATGATGAATCAACATCCAATGCTAGAAAGTGGCATGGTCCTCCTCGAAGTAGTGAGGACGTACCCAACTTGGAGAATGAGAATCCAAGTCTTACTTCAAAAGTAGTCACAAGCCCTTCAACGACCGAAACCTAAAATGTTGGGGGAAAAGGGAGAAAATGGGGTTTGCACATCACTTGTACTAAGTATGAGACCATATGCACACAGAACATAAAATCATGCTAAAAAGGGACATTTCATTAAAACATGCAATTTCCTTTGAAAAACCTTATGCACATTCAAGAACCAATACAAGTCCATAATACATATTTATTAAATCAAGACCATGTACATTACAAAACCAACAATAATAAGTCTAATCAAGTGAACATGCATATCAACATAATTGAGCACATAATCAAGACAACTCTATCATCAAGTTATAATATCAACAATCATAAATAAAAGTTCATCACATCATAACCAAAGAAAGACCATTACTCATGAACCCTCATTAAGACAACTAGTGCAATGACTAAGCAAAGCCCCATAACCTTACGTAATCAAGTAAATCCAACAAGAACCATAAACAATGTCCAACTTCACATAGCATATCATTAAGAGTACATAACATCATACTTTAGTAATAGAGCGTGTTCATAAGTGAAACCAATATCATATAGTATTATGAACATGTAAGATCATCATATACATATCATTTACATTTATAAGAATATACATACATAAGAACATCCTTCCAAGATTTCCTTCAAGGCCAACTAGTGCAATGTATAGGTAGAGTCTCATACCCCTACCTAGACTATGTTAAACCCCTTAGGTCATCCTAGTTAGAGTTTATTCCATTATTTCATTTTACCTTTTGGAACAACATGCCTTAACCGACATAGACCACATGAGTTAATGTGGAATCCAATGTCAAGGAACCGTACACTGAAAGAAGGTGGACTACTTGTCAAGGTAGTACCAAAACATGAACATAGCTTCTATAGTGGATCCACTAGCTAGTATTCCTATGGGGGCAACAATGTTCAAGAACTAAGAGATGTAGTTGGGACCCTCTTTATGCTACATGTATTATAGTCTCCAATCTCATGAGTACATTAGTGATCCTACCTTCCCTGTGTGGGAAGATACACTCCTCACTCTAGTTCATTCGGTGCTAAGCTAGAGTCCCTTTTGAAATGTCTTTAATACATTTATTAATCATCATAGCTTAATTTAGGTCATAGGGTCTATCCCTTATATAATCATCATCATATCTCAATAATAATTGCATGAGTATTTTCCTTTCATTACAATTCATACATGTGAGGTTAACACATTTACATAGTCACATCATAATAAGGCTCATTGGTAAGTTATCACCATCCTTATAACATTTAAATCTTTGCCAACAACTCACAATCAATAGTTCAATACATTTCAATTCAACATCATACCAACCCTATAAATCTTAACATAAGGTATACATCAATACAACATCATCACTTAATCACAAGTAACCATAATTGGAGGAAAGAATTGAGACACAAGACTTAACCAATATCCTTCATAAGCAATCATCAAGGTCTTACCATCAACCATACAATTCAACCCAACAATGGGTGAAATACCATCACACAACAGTAAACAACATAATAAAGAAGTCAATTGAATCACTACACAAAAATTCATCACTACTTCATAGCCTAGAATTAGAGACTTAGGTCAATTATTCAAAAACTAAAATTATTGGATTACAATATATCACAATCTACTCATAATTGGAATAATAACAACATAAGATAACAACTCAAACACTAACCAAGCCAATTGTATCAATACTATACAATTCAATTAAAGATCAGAACCTAGGTAAGGGGAAAAGGTCATCTTCAATAAACTAGGTCAATTCATCAAGAATTAGTATAATGTAACTACTTGAATTGAATTGTATAGTATTGATACAATTGGCTTGGAAGTAAACCCACTTGAATTTCATATTTTTGAAATCATCTTGAAGGAACCCTTTGGGGAAAGAGATCCCAAAGGTGAAAGGAATCCCATACCTTACTAATTGATGAATTTTAATGGATAAAACTTGATCCTTTTCAGCCCTAAAACCAAACTTTGCTTGGTCTTCTATGGGGTTTCTTTGGGAGAGAGAAAGAAGAGAGAAGGAACAACAATTGGGTTTTAATAAAATATGGGAGTTAGGTCTAGTTTACTTAGGCTAAGTCTTTATATATGGGTCCTTAAATAACTTAATTGAACCCGCCTTAACCATTAATTAAATAAACTAGCCTTTTAACTAATTAAATGAATTAATTAAAACAATATAGCCAAATAGAGTCCTGACATAGGAGACCCTGACTGACGGGCCGTAGTCAGCCGATGGGCAGTGTGGCCTCCGTGATGCACATCCGTGGTTTTGGTTAGATATTTGACAAATGACCCCTTCACCAATTTGGCTAAGTCTTCATCGACGGAGGAATAAACGCCCCGTCGATGCACCAACGCCTCGTCGCCTGCAGTCCGTTGATGGACACTGCCTCATGGCAACTTTTTGCCAAATTGCGAGGGTCCTCCTCAAGGGCCCTTGGTTGGTCCTTGGGGATTCGTACCCGTACGTTTCGACTATAAACTAACTCTAATATGTGTTAGACACTTTACCAACAAATTTCATCATTTTCCGACTCTTAAAACTTAGTCAAATAGGCTAAGGCAAACTAGTACCTCTTTAACTAGTTTACGGACGTCATGGAAACTTCCTAAATGACTTATATACATTATAATTGGCTTAAAAACATTGTTACAACTCTTATACTCTCATGTTAGGCTCTTGATTAGGCTTTAGACTTTTGGAGTATTACAACTACCTTGAGGGATTACCTTAGAATGATATATCTATGACCTTTTTTTCTCCATAGAGAACCAAAAGTACTTGTGTTGAGCTGAGATCATCATGTTTTGATGATTGACAAAATATTAAAAAAAAGACTAGGTCCTTAGCAAGTTTGTGGAGGAACTAGGTTGCAGTAGTTCAAGTTGCTACAACAAAAAAGATATTTAGTTGTAATATTTTCCTTTTACCAACAATAGTGATTAATTTATTATTGGTCAAGCTATGTTACATAGTTTCAATTTAGGACTTACTTCAATTTTGTCTTCTTTCCCAAGTCTCTCGCTATGAGCTCCCACTGAACATTTAGTGGTACTTGGGTTAATGTTATTTCATCTAAAGTATGGTACATTATAAATATATCAAATAGGACCTAATAAAAAACGTTTTCTTATACATATTATATAAAATGTAAGGATATAGCCCATAGGCCTAACATAACTCAAAATCTAGCTCATGAATGAAGGATTGTAAAAATTATATAAGCAAACCATCGGTCCAATCCCCAATCAATGTAGGGCTCTTGGTACCTCTAACACACCATATATTCACCCTTAAAGAGCAGCCCCAAAAATGATGAACTTCACTATGATACCATGTAAAGATATGGTACTTTGGGCTAACTTAACCTCAAAATATAGATCATGAGAGAACGATTGCTTAAATCCATATAAGCTAACTATTTCATTTTCCACCAATCTGGGACTCTTACCTACTCTATCGCATGTTTCACGATCAACCCAACATGAGCGTGGAGCGGTATACCAAATAATGATGAACCTTGTATGTGCTTAAGTAATAATCCTCACCTAACTAGTTAACTTTTGGTGTTGAAGTGTCATATCTTTATATGGTACTAGAGTCATGTCCATTTGGACTCTCCATCCACACTCCAATTGGGCTTAGGCATGGGCTTGGTAGTGTAGACGGGTCTTAGAGTTTCATATTGATTGGGGAATGTACTAATAGTCTTCTTATATGGACTTGATGTTTCATATCCTTAAATAAACAAAATTCACAAATTAATTAAACACAATTATCATCATAACCGAAATATAATTATTTTTAACAATATATGTTATTTGTTGTTTTGATTTCTTAATGAGAATGATTTATTATAGGTTCTCATATCTAGTTCATTGATTGGTCAGAACAATCTACCGAATCACTTCTGAGATTTTCCTAATAATTTTTTATACGATTTAAAACAAATGTGTTTTAGGGAAAAACATTTGTTGTCTTCCTTAAAAGACGTAAAAACTAGAATAGAAAGAAATAACGGCATGTGAAATGGCAATAAAGGAGAGGAACAGAATAGTTTATCAACGAGGGTAAGAATGTTTCATGATATAATGATCGAAATCATCTGCTGCTCGCCCTTGAAGTTTGTTGTTCAATATAAACTTATGTACAAGAATTTTAAAGGTAGGATATCTCATCCTGAATTTTCAAAAATATTTTTTAACACCAAAAGTCACATCTACACAACTTATCTATTTAGTAGATTATGGGAGATTAATCAGACAACTCCCAAAAATATCCTTTAACCCTATCACTCAATATGTGTCGACGTTATATTTAGGCATAGAGATTCAGGGCTCGTGTAATGTCTTATTCTTATGTAATGTCTTATTCTCCAAGAAATGAGTTAGAAAAAAATAGCCTAGTGGTTGATTACCGTAATGCAAATCAATACAAATTGGTAACCATAAGTAACCTTGCTGAAAAGTTCAACTTGTTATGCAATTTTCTCTTACTTTCATCAGAGCAATATGGCTTGTGGCGTGAAAAGGAACTTAGAACCAATAGTTTCATATCCTTTCCATACAATAGTATACCTGTATATTGACATTATTATCTATAATTTCTCAGAAGTGATGGTAGTACTCAAGATCTTTATATAAAGAAAGAAGAGGGTATACTCGTTGACCCTCCCGAGTTTATTGATCATTATGATTTCAACTATGGAAATTTTTTGAATTGTAGGGATATGAGTACTAGAGATATATTGCTAGGGAGGGTGCAAGATTTACTTTCCCAAGTATGTTTTTTTAAAAAGTACATAGTCATTGACACTTATGACAGCGCAAGGAACTGTTGGGGGGTTTCACAAACTTTGGACAACATCGTTTTAGGTCCGGCTGACCATATTACAGTCTTTTCAGTAAGGATAGACAACAAGTGTCTTTTCTAGTATGACGTCCCCTAAAACATTATCATGATATATATGACTATGATACCAACATCAATGTGTACAAAAATTTTGCAGTTCTGGATATAGTTTATTATCCCATGTATGGCTTCAACTCAACATTATCTTGTGTCCATAAGACACTCTCCAATAATGTAACAACTGCTCAATATGCGTATATTGCTGAAAAGTTGGAAGACATTAGAAGATTTATTATGAAAGGTACCAGCTTGTTGAAGTTTATGGCTTTAGTAATTCAATTTATGACAGAGAAGGAGATACATTAAAAGAGTAGCTTGACCATACTTTAGAGAATGAATATAATAATTGATATGGCGTATGTAATTCATTATCTTAACCATGAGTGTAAATAATCTTTAATTCAGTAACGAATCGGATGTATGGTAAAGATAATGAAGTGCATACGCCACATCTATTATTACATTCATTCGTTGAACTAATGTCAAGCTACTCTTATCATGTATCTCCTTATGTGGCATGAACTGAAAGACTAAAGCCTTATAGTTCAACTAGCTAGTTCCTTCGATTATAAATCTTTTGATGTCTTCCAACTTTTCATCAATATATGCCTGTTGACCACTCATTACATAATTTTTTGGACACAAGCTAATGTTAGGTTGAAGCAATACATGGGATAATCAAGTGTGTCCAGAAGTGCAACATTTTTGTACACATTGGTGTGGGTATCAGACTCGTATATTCATGATATTATTTTGAAGGACGTCGTACCGAAAAGATACTTGCTTTCTGCTTGCTCTATCATAAGTGCTAATGACTATGTACTTTCAGCAAATGCATACAAGGGTGAGTAAACCTTGATCCCTCCCTATCCATATATCGCTACTACTCATATCGCTACTAGTCTAAATTTTTCCATAGTTGAGAAAATAATGAATAATAAACTTGGGAGGGTCAATGAGTATACCCTTTTCTCTCTTGGTAACAATAGGTAGAACACTACCGTCATTTCTGAGAAAATACAGAGAATAATGCCATAATAGGTGGACTACCGTAAGATAACGATATGAAACAGTTGGATTTCACACCACAAGCAAGAATGCTCCATTGAAAGTAAGTGAAACTTTTATAAGAAGTTTGAATTTTCAAAAAGGTTACTTATGGTTACCAATTAGAATTGATCTTCATTAGGGTAATCAATCACTAGGCCTGTTTTTTCTAACTCATTTCTTGGAGCATTTGGATATTGAATGAATTTATGCTCTCTAGTTAAGGTATTGAAAACACAGTAAAACCTAATTCTCTCAGACTCAAGAGAATCAGACCATTAAATGAGCCCAAATTCTCTATGCCAAAACATAACGTCATCACAGATTGAGTGATAGAGTTAAAGGATATTTTTGGGATTTTTGTTATTTGTATCCCATCATGTACTAAATGGATGGGTTGTGTAGAAGTGACTTTTTGGCGTAGGAACAATGTTTTGGAAAATTCATGATGAGATATCCTACCTTTAAAATTCTTGGATAGAAGTTAACAGTGAACAAAAAACATCACGGGTCAGCAGGAGATGATGTTCATAGCTATGTCATCCTGCATTTTCTGATAGACCAATGTATTCCTCTACTCTATAGTCGTTTCTCATGCCCTTAATTCATTCTATTCTCTTTTTCGAGTCTATTAAGGAAGACAATAAATTATTTTCCCCTAAACAAGTTTGTGTTAAATAGTATAAAACTTTAATAGGGAAATCTCCAAAGTGATTTGGTCGATTCAGCTGAACAATCAATGAACTAGATATAAGGACCTATAATAAATTTTTCTCATTAAGATATCAAAATAACAAATGATATCTATAGTTCCAATATGGTATTTATACAAGATATTGGAATAAAAGGATAAGGAAGAAATCAAAACAATTTAAATTAAACTAAATGACAATCTTTACTGTCATGAATAAGGATGAAGCAAGAAAACAATACACTCACTCAAAAACAAATGACAATATTTACAGCTATGAATGAGGATCAAGAAAGAAATCAATAAAATCAATAAAAAATATATGAAAATATTTGCATGTCACGCCCTGAGGGTACTCCCTAGACGTAAACACGAGACATAGGATCACACATGACCCCAAGTTAACCCTGAGCTGTCATATCATAAGCATACAAAAATATTACTGAATAAATACTATACGAAAGCTTAAACAGTGATTACTGAAAGTAGGGAATACACAAAAATTATTTAAATATAAAAGGCTATGAGTTTAATAAAAACTGGATGATTAACTCAAAACAAAAACTGAATATAGTACTTTGTCTAAAAAGGATTCTAACAGGCTAAAGTTGTTGGGATATGACAAAATGTAATTCTAAAAAACCGAAAAACTGAATAAAAAGACAAGCTTAGAGCATATCTATTGTCCTCCAAGTATGAGGACACACCACTTACCCTACTTCAAAGGAGATCGGGAACCAATATATGTGTGATTTGTATGATGAGTACCCAAACCTACATCATGAAAGGATGTAACGAAGAAGAAGTGTCAGTACATTCCAAGTACTGAGCATGCATGATAAGCAATATAGGTGAATAAAATACATAATTGTTAAAAAGCATAGTGAGAAATAACATAATCAAAATTAAATGTAAATGCAGAAATATACTGAAGGCTAAACTAAATACACTGACCAAGTACTAATCTTGGACATTACATACTGAGACTGAATGCTAAAATATAATTGAAGACCTAGTCAAATGCAATGATGTCCTACTGTGGGAACTACTATTAACCGACATAAACCACGTCAGCTAAATGTATAGTCCAATGTGTGTGCCACATCGAGAGGACCTGATATACCTTAACAGGGGTATAAAGGCATGAATGGCATGATCACTAAAGCTATTTCCCAGCATAAGGGACTGGTAGACCTACGGAGGCATGTAATTTTGGGACTATGAGCGTGACTGGACCTAGTTTAACTAGGTATTAAGCCTATGCCTAACTAGAATGTGTACAATACAACATATTTGTAATAAACTGGATAGCTCATGATTCTGACGTGGTAACTGAAAATTGAACATTAAGTACTTATAATGAAACATTTGAAAACTAATGCATGTATATTTGAATAAGTGACCTAGCAAGTGTAATTCATGATCTAAATTATTCTACACAACTAGGGTTCTAAATTTCATTCAATGATAAATCAACATGGTTAAGAAAACATTATACCCTGTTAAGGATTACTCTAACAGCCAATAAACAACAATTATCTTAAGTTCTAGTAACCCTAAGTCTAATCATGATATAGAGAATCAAGAATCTAACTGAATTATATCTACCTAATAGGTGAAAGGAACCAAATAGTAAAATCCCACATACATGGTGATGAAATATACAGAGAAATCCTTTGATTTTTGGGCTAACAGTTTGAAGAACATTGTTGCTTGTTCTTGGGAGTTTTGGTCGACTTTTTCTCTTATTTTTGTTCCA
The DNA here is from genome assembly GCA_016801875.1 of Solanum sitiens. NCBI lineage: Eukaryota > Viridiplantae > Streptophyta > Magnoliopsida > Solanales > Solanaceae > Solanum > Solanum sitiens. The sequence continues at coordinate 265,583 of JABWTJ010000187.1, read as the reverse complement.
TGTTTGAATGATTTTAGGTGAACGAGGGTTCTTGGTAAGTCTGACTATGTTATACGGCTTAGATTGAGTAAAACGATGTAGTTAAGGAATAAAACTATGACTTTTAATTAACAAACGAATGGTAAAAACACCTAAATTACCCTAACATAAAAGGTGTCAAAGGCCACCCACAGAGGAACCTACCTACCATAGGTCGAACTACCAACCATATGTAGGGTCGTCGGTCAAATAATTTTGATAGGACTTAAATAAAACGAGCATAACTTTTTACCTGGAGATGGGATTTTATGAATTCGATGTCTTTGGAGAGACGATTAACTTATTTATCATTTGTAAGGTCAGGATCCGCCTAATTAATTTTTTGCTAAATATTATGACCATTTGAATTTGAGCCACAAATAATTTCACACTATGTTATTGTTGACCCTCACCTACGGTACGTAGGTCCTATCAAGGACCGTACTGGTTGACATTGGCTTGAATAATAGGCCATAAATATTTGTTCCTCAACGGAGGACCCCACATATAGACTGTGTGTCAGACCCTAGAACTTTGGTAGTTTCCGTGGTTCTTGCACCAGGTCTCGAAAGCTGTAATTTTTTTCTATCTTCTCAATTAGAGGTGTTACAATATCTCCCTTTGGGAACATTCATCCTCGAATGAAGTCTAAAAGGTGAGTATGGACGGAACAAGATGCAATCGCTACCACTAAGTAGTAGAAACTGATATCTAACTAAACATATTTCCAAAGACATGCAAATATGTTGAAAATGCAGCAACAACTAAGGAATAAGGTATTAAGACTGGATTAACTCAACTGTAAACTGACATAATTTAGAGGAAACTATTATCTAAAGCTAATAATGCCACGCCCTGAGGTTATCCCCTTGACACGTACATGGACCTAGGATCAGAATTACCCCATGCTAACCCTTTTTGTATATCATAAGAATACTTAAATAAACTGGAGTAAAGAAACATGTTTAGAAGCTAAATCATCATGTAAACTGAAATGATGGGGAATAGTTGTATGCTATTTTAATAAATGAAAACAGATAGTTTGAATACCAATGAGAATTCAAACTCGAAGACTAAAGTTGATTATAACTATATGTGAAATAAAGCATCTACTAACTAGATATGATGGGACATGCCCTTGCTAAGTCTAGAAAAACTGAAACTAAAGCAAAAAGTAAGAAATATAATCATGTCACTAGTCCTTGAAGAATGAGGACTCACCACAGATGTTATTGAAGTGATGATATGGAATCGGACTATGTGTGATCTGACTACATATGACCTGAACCTACATCACGAGAAGATGTAGCGTGGAGTATGCGTCAGTATCTGGAAGACACTGAGCATGCAGAATAGAGTAAAGGTGAACAATAACATAACTAAACAAGTAATAAAGAAATAATATGAGCTGAACGTGATAAGGATACTGAAAATACTACACATGACTATGTTGAATGAAATGACTATGTTATAACATACAAAGGCTAAAAACAGAATTGTACTGATAACATGTTCAATGTAATAAGATCTTACTGAATTGTGAGAGCTACTAATATTTGACATAAAACAACATGAGCTAAATGTGGAGTCCGATGTATATGCCCCATCAGCAGGACCTACTATACCATGTCAGAGGTATAGACGCATGCTTGTGTGATCACTAAAATGATGCCCACAAAGGGCACTTAGAACCTATGGGTTACGTTGTTCTGGGACTTGAGGTGACTGACCCTAGTACACTCGATATTATGCTTCTCGCGATTGATTAAGTAATTAACAAATTATGACTAAAGTTCTCTGATACTCGATAGCTCAAAGTACTGACTTGCAAACTAAGAATACAACATTAATAAATATTGATAACAATGCATTGGAAAACTGAGGCATGTTAACATACATAACTAATTTTACTGACCCATTATGTGTAAATTCATGAACTAAAAGAACTACATAGTTAGGGTTGTGAGTTTATGCATGAATCTGGGCAAAAACAATACTAAAACATATTATTATGTTTCAGATAATTCTAACACCTAATACCCATACAAAACCTACAATCAAGAAATCTACATCTAGAAGATATCAAGGGAATGAAGATTCTAACTGAAATATAGGGACCGAATGGATGAAACAAACTCACTAGTGAAATCCCACATACATGGTAAATAATTCCACGGAGAAATATTTCAATGTTGGGCTGGAACTTATTAAGACTCTATGTGTTCTTGAAAAGGATTGGTCGCCTCTTTCTCCTCTTTACGCTCTAAGTTTCAATGTTTTGGTGAATGATCTCACTTAGGTAAGTTCTAGTTATGTTTGTAGGCTAAAACTAACAAAAACTATGTAGTTTAGGGGTTAAATGATGTAGTTTAGGGGCCCAACGCCTAAGGAAAAGAATAAAAGACTCATGACTTAACGGTTGTCGAGATCACTGATGGACAGGACAGACGAACCATCGATCTACTCATGATCCATGCTGGTCAACCGTTAGTCATGGATGGAGACTAAAATCTAAAAGTGTGATCCACGGATACGGACCATGGTGTGTGACCAGACCTACGGTCTGTGGGTCAACATTTAGAGAGGTTTTTGGGCTGAGTTTGTGTAGGGTTGAAGATTCTATCCACGGACCGCTAGCACGGGTTGTGGGTCACCCTATTGTCCGTGTGTGGAAACCGTGGGTTGTACCTGCAACTTCTGGAAATTTGAAATGAGGTTTCTTTTCATATATGGGGGATACATTATCTCCCACTTGGAAACATTCTTCCTCGAATGAAGACTAAACTAGCTGAAACGGAGGGAAGCAGGTGAAAACCCTACCACTAAACATTGGAAGCTGATATCTGACTAAACTATGTGCCAAGAACATGAAAATACGCTGAAAATACTAGTAAAAATTGAAGGAACATGATATTAAGACTGAATCTATGGGTGAATGATTGAAAATCTTGAGAGAGACTATTACCTCAAATTTTAATGGAATCCGAAGGACAAAGGTGAAGACTCACTCCTCCACAAAACCTTGATTGAAGGGACTTTTTGTTTTTCAACCTTCAAACATGACGATAAAGAATCTCAACTGGTACCGCTTCATAAGTGACACTATCCTTCACCGCTACACTTTCTAAAGGCACAATAGACACTGGGTAACCCACACTCATCTTGAACAATGAAATGTAAAAAATTGGATTCATTGGTGCTAGTTCTTTTGGCAACTTTAACTCACAAGCTACTTTACCGAACTTTTTCAATATCTTGTAACAACCTACATATCTCGGAATGGGCTTCCCTTTCTTGATGAATCTCATCACCCCTTTCATCGGTGACACTTTCAGGGAAACCCAATCATCAACATCAAACTCTAGTTCCCTTCTCCTCACATATGCATAAGATTTCTATTGACTATGGGTTGTTTTAAGTATATCTCTAATGAGTTGCACGTTCTACATAGCATCATGAATGGAATCTAGCCGTAAAAAGTCTTCTTCACCTAATTTAAACTAACCAACTGGAAACCTATATCTACGCCCACACAATGCCTCATAAGGGGCCATCTTAATGCTGGAATGGTAACTATTATTGTAGGGGAACTATATAAGAAGAAGGTGATCATCCAAACTACCCTTTAAATTGATCAAACAAGGTCTTAATTTGTCTTGTAAGGTCTGAATGGTACGCGTTGCCTGCCCATCCGCTTAGATATAAACTGTTGAGATAAGATTTACCTGAGTAAAAAGAAATTTCTTAAATGACTTTTATATATGAGAGGTAAGGACATGTGCTTCAGAAGAGGGACAAAGGAACACTATGCAGCCTTACTATTTTATTAAAATAAAGCTTGGCGTAGTCCTCCGCCGAATTTGTTGACTTGAAAACCAAAAATTGTGCAAACTTAATGGAGTCATGGTGCGATTACGAGGTAAACATGATAAAGTACATGTTGATAACTTCCACTTCCAAGTAGGAATGTTGATATCTTGAGTCATACCTCTTGGTTTCTAATGTTTTACCTTTATTTGCTAGCAATTGAGGCACTTAACCACAAAATCCGCTATATCCATTTTCATACCATTGTATAGAAAAACTTCCCACATATTATTACATCTTAGTGGCTCCTTGATTGATAGAACATCTGGAGTTATGAGCTTCTGGAAGAATCTACAATCTCAACTTACCCACCTAAGGAACACATAACCAACTCTGACAATGAAGCACACCATATCCCACTTAGGATCTAACCTCAACTCTATGCTGATGGATTGCCCCTTTTGGTTGGAGCAATATCATATCAATGTCTTGTGTTTCTTTAACCTCTACTACCAATAAAGATTCTAACCCATTTTGGACTGTTACACTACCATCTGTTATGATCACAATACAAACTCCTAAGGGAGGAAGTCTATGAACATATTTCACTAGTTCCTTCTTTTTTCTTCCACCAACATGTCCCACACTACCCATCGATAGTATCCTAAGAGAATCTGCTACTATATGTCCCTACTAGGATGGTAATGCACACTCATATCATAGTCTTTCATGAACATAAGCCACCTTCTCTAGCAAAAAGACTCAACTCTTTCTGGGTGAACAAATACTGAAGGCTCCTATGATCTATGAACACTACTACGTGAAAACTATACACGTAATTTCGAGGTCATGAGTTGGATAGTTCTTCTCATGTACATTAAGATGTCTAAAGTCATATGATATAACCTTACCTAGTTGCATTAACAACAAACAAGTCCGACTTTAGATGCATCATAATCCATCACATAACCATCTAAACCTTATAGTAAAGTCAAAAAAAGAGTTGAAGTCAACCTAGTTTTCTGTTTTGCAAAGATTTTCTCACAATCATCCAGCAGGTGAAACTGAACCTTTTTCTGAGTCAACTTAGTCAATGGAGAGGCAATGGATGAAAATCCTTCTTGAACCTTCTGTAATAGCTAGCCCACCCAAAAAATCTTCTAATATCTTTAAGACAGGTAAAACTGGGCCATTGTTTCACTGATTATATCTTCTGAGAATCCACTTGAATCCCTTCACTACACACAATATGACCAAGGAAAGCGACTTATTGCAACTAAAATTCAGATTTTCTTAACTAAGACAATAACTGTTGATCTTTTAGAGTTTGCAGAATAACCCACAAATGATTCGCATGTTGTTTCTCATTCCTAGAGTAAATGAGGATATCATCAATAGAGACGATAATGAGCAAGTATAAAGACATCTTGATTACTCTGTTCGTCAAGTCCATGAAATTTCCAGGAGCATTAGTTAGTACAAATGACATAGCTACAAATTCGTAATGAACATACGAGTTCTCAAGTCTATCTTTGGAGCTCAGGAAAATAGGATCCAGGGTCAATCTTTTAGACATGAGGAGTACCATGATGTTGGTCAAACAAGTCATAAATCCTATGGATTGGGTACTTATTATTGCTTGTGACTTTATTTAACTACCTATAATTGATGAAGATTATGAGAGAACCATCTTTCTTCTTCATGAACAACACTTGTGCACCCCAAGGAGAAATACTAGGTCTGATAAAGCTCTTATCGAGAAGGTATTTCAACTGCTCCTTTAATTCCTTTAGATTAGCTTGATCCATTTTGTAAGGAGGAATAGAGATAGGCTACGTATCTTGAAGGATATCAATTCCAAAGTCAATCTTCCCTTTCGGGTGGAACTTCGAGAAGATCTTTCGGAAACATTTTTGGGAACTCATTCACTACTGGAACTGAATCAAGATTCGGGGTTTCATAGTTTGAATGATTTACCCTAACTAGATGATAGAGATAACTCTTAGACATCATCTTTTTAACCTTAAGGTAAGAAATGAATCGACCCATAGGCGCTATGCTACGACTGTTCCATTTTAAGATTGGTTCTTCGGGAAACTGTAAACAAACAATTCTAGTAATACAATCGACTGAGGCATAACATGAATGTAATCAGTCCATGCATAGAATGATATCGAAGTCTACAATTTATAGTTCTATAAGATTTGCTAAGTTGAATTTCCGGGAGACTGTGACAGGGCAATTTTTGTATACGCGTTTAGCTATGACTTGATCACCGACTAAAGTAGAGACCTAGAACGGTTTTGAGAGAGTTTCTAGACTAATACTGAATTTGAATGCTATATAAGGAGTTACAAAGGAAAGAATAGCCCTGGATCTAACAATGGATAAACATCAAGGTCAAAAACTCATAATGTACAAGTGAATACATCTTGAGAATATTCCTTATCTTGGTGAGTCTTGAGAGCATACAACCTATTTTGGCGCTGACCGCCTCTAACACTCCGAAAGTCCATGACCTAATATACAGCCTCACATGATGAACTAGACATTGTAATGCTATATTAAGACCTAGAATAATTAATTTAAAAGATTTGAGAGGTTTCAGAGTTAAAACAGCAAGGAACGTCCACGACGTCTGGTGAACTTGTACGTTTGACTAGTGTGGTGCCTTGATCGTTTAAAGAGGTATCTAAAGGGTCAGTCATAGTGAGGAGATGAGAATTGACATAGCTGCCTAAGAGGGGTTATTAGGAAGCTAGGCCAAGTGGGGAGTGCCAACCATCAAGAGAAAGCCAAAGCCAAGAGTCCAAGGCTGCCCAAGAAAGAAGGCTACTGCCTCACTCTTGACGAGCATGACCACGGCTCGTGGTCATGACCATGGCCAAGGTGGGGAGTTCGTGAAGATGACATGGCCATGGAGGAAAGGTTACATGGGGGCTAGCTATTGTCCAAGACACCACGAGCCACATTATGACTCGTGGTGCACTTGACGGAAGGAAGAGAGCTTCTGTGAAAATGCCTTATTCATTTAGGGGAAAATGGTGGGGCGTTGGTGAGCTACTACCTAAGAGCACCACGAGCCACTAAACGGGTTGTGGTGCATATTCATGGAAGGGAGAAAGTGTACGTGGTATTGCCTTAGAGAAAGATAGAAATGGCTCATTCGGGGGAGCTACTGACTCACTTTCCACGACCACCATAACAGTCAATAATGCACTTCACGGACCGTGATGTGGGGCGTGAAGGTGGATGGAGTTCCACAGTTAAAGTGAAGTTGGACTTCACTTTTTGAAGTCCAGCTTAATGAGGGGTAGTTTGGGTATTTTAGGGGTGGACTATATAATGATTTTAGGTCAAATATCTTTCGTTTCCCACTCCAAAACTTAAATACAAATTGAAATCCAAATTCCTACCACCTCTCTCTACTTTCTCTCTCTATTCATCGCCCATTGAATGAACAAGAAAGCTTGAGTAAGAAGACAAAGTCTCCAAGGTTGTCACTCTGTTTTTGTGGACAAAATTTCATTAAGGTACGTGTTCTTCACTCTTGGGTTTCCTTCCCCAAGAGGTCCTCTCAAAGATGATTTCCAAATAACCCAATTCTTAGGGTTTTCTTCTACAAATGGGTTTTCTTCTAAACTTGAAATTGATGATTAATTGTGACGAATTGTGATTGCCTATGACTAATCAAGTATAGATTGTAAAGTAATTGATGCTAATTAAGGGAAATTCGTGTGGATCATCAAGTCCTCTTCCCAAATTCCCCAATTTTTGGTTCTTCCTTATGAATTGATGGGTATATGTGAATGTGTTGATTGTTGTACTTATTCTAATTTATTAATGGGCTGCCTAGGGTCATGTATTGTTGGGATTAGATCTAATTCCTGAAGAATTCATGATGAGCCCTTTTCCCCTAACCTCTAGGTTATTAATTGATGTTAATTTGGATAGTAATGATACGATTGACTTAGTTCTTGTATAGATTATTATTATGTGATGTTTTTAATCCTACTTCTAGGTGAATATGGTTGGTTGATGGTAAGACCATTGAAGGAGGCTTATGAAGGTGAATTGGTAAGACCTTATGATCTTGAATCCTTTACTTCAATTTTGATGGTTTGAACTTGATGATGAAGTTCAATTGAAGTATTATTTGTGATTAGATTATGTAGGTGATAGTATGATGAATGTAATTGAAATGTCTTGACTATATGAATTGTGAGATGATTATTAAGGTTGTTGACACCAAATTTTGACCCTTCTCGATGTTAATTAATTCTCGAGCCTCTTAATTTCCGAATGAGTTGAAACAATTGAAGTTATAAAATTCAAAGCTTTCTTTTAGTCATTTGTTAAAGTTGTGTTAAGCCATCTTATAATCTTTAAAGTGCACTGCACACACACACATATATATATAAAATATCCAAATATTGTATCAATTTTTTATTTTATTTTTTTAATTCCACTTAGCGCTTTATTAAACTAATTTTAGTAGTTTGTAGATTGATTCCTTAGTTTATAATGAAATTTATTGGTTTGCTTTGCTAATATATTTTGTTTATATATAATTAGTTTATTTTAAGAATATTCGAAAATCGTTTCAAAAAGATATTGAATTTTACTTAAATTAATTTTGTCTAAATGGTTAGTTCGCATTTTCTAGTCTTTGATTATAACTAAGTTAACTATTTTATCTCGTTAAATTTTAAGAGGTTCGACGATTAATTAAATGCCAATCCAAGTTACTAAAATTTAACTTTGGTTACGCTTTAAATTCATTTGGCTGCAATGAATGGGCCAAATTCAAAAGTTCTTCTCCTCCCAGACGAGTTGGGCTCAAATTCAGTCCAAATCTTTCTATTTCAGCCCACTTTTAACAACCCGACCCAACCCACCATCTTCTCAAACCCGACCCGGTCCAAGCTCCTTTCTCTTTCAGCAAAAGGGAGACCCAGAAAGCGTACAAATTCCCTGCACGCGACGTCTTCCAGCAATGACCAAACGGCGTCCAAATTCACAGCAAGCAGCGCCTACTCTCTCAACGCCAACACACGGAAACCGTCACGGCGTCTGCAGGTACAACGGTACCCTGCGCCTTTTTGTTTTCTTCTTACTATCACTTTCAAGCTCGTACAGTTTGCAGCAGCAAGGACAACACGCGTTTCGTCCTCTTTGCTCAAGATTGTGCCACGTCGAAGTTCAAGGACGATGGGGTTCATCTAGCCGTCTATTCCCCCTTCCCGTTTGGGATTTTCAGAAAAGGGGTTGATTCCATTTTGAGGGGGCCTTTTGGTTTTGAAATTTGAATGAATTGGAGGGTTGTTTAGAGATTTCGCAAGAATTTTGAAACCCTAATGTTCCCTCTATATAAGTTCGTTTTCTCTTCCATTTCGAGGGAGATTTTTTGGCTAGATCTTTTTTTTTCTCTTTTTTTTCTCTGTTTTTGAATTTGCTTTACATAGAAGCAGGGGATTTCTTTTATTTCTTCCGAGGGTTTGATTTTTTTTTCCTGTCTAAAGTTTGAGTACAAAGTTTTGGGTTGTTGCCCGAATCAAAGATCGTTTCAGGGTCTTGGAAGTTCGCTAGCTCTCTGCTCGTCATCTCGTCCCTATTTCGCTGCTCTCCGAAAGGTAACACTCACTTTATTTCAAAGATATCTTTATTCGTAATGCATCGCTTGCTCGATTCTTAGCCATATAGATTGCTTATTTGTTAGTATGTGGTTTTGGAAATTCCCTCTGGAATCTCATTTGGTTGCAAACCAAAGATAGAGTTTGTTTGAAAGTCCTTGGTTGCCATTTGTTTTATTTTCGATGAAGTTTTGACGTCTTTCCTCCCGAGTTCGTATTCCCACTGTAAATTCTTCTTGTTTCATTGATGTCTCTACTAGTATGCTATGAAAGTTGTGGTTTAGTCGTGGAACTCGAAATTGCCTTCTGTATTTGACCTCGACTTCCATAATATGACATGCAGGCTCTTTTGCTCTTACCGCCAGTGAGTCAAATATTGTGATGTATATGTTGCTTACTGCATTTTTTCGTGTCTCTTGTCTAGTAGAATCGACTATCGGATTCATACGTACAAACTAATTATATGGAATGTTATGTTTGAGTTGGTCGTGTTTCATCCCCTCTTGCTGTTTTCCCTGTATTCATGGCTACCCTTTTGGTTTAGTCATCAAAATATTTTGCTTTTCCTAAGGTTCTTTTGGCTGTTGGAGAATATGTAGTATCATCTAGTATTAGATTTTTTTTTACCGCAAGTAGGAGGATGAAGTCTTAGGTTTGAGTTTGTTAACTTTAAATGTATGCTTAGTGGTATAAAGATTTCGTACTAAGTTTATTGCGGTGTTCTGTTGCCTATGCATATCCCCCCTTTCTATTTAAAATTTGTAAAATGTGCCTGAATTTTCTTGTCTATTCGCGTTTGAAATTGCCGCAAAACAATATTGTCTTGCTAATTGGGCTTACTGTTTTGCTCATGCGCTGAAATGCTCAAGTTTAGTTATTGATACATAAAATAAAAAAATAAAAAAGGAACCTTAATCACTTATCTCCCTGTTGGTCATCTTCTTAAAATTATGAAAGTACTTTATGATTTTTATCATATTGCATTAAAGAAAAATACTCACTGTTTGGATTATCTAGTAAGTTGGTTTTGATGAAACTTCATGGCTTAATTGCAAGTTTGCTTGTTTATTTTTTTTTAGAAGATCTAATTCGGTTTAAAATGATGTACCATGGTCTAAATAGTTAGGATGGATCATATGCTGGAAAATTTCTTTGGTATTGAATACATGTTCGTTGTCGATTATTTCCGTTTTGATCATTATTGGGTTTATCTTCTAATACGAATTTTCTTTTCTCCCATTTACAAGTGAACTTCCCTTTTAAAAAATGATTGACTCAACTCTAACTATTTTTAGTTGGGTCATGGTTTAAATGTCTTAAATTGGAAATCTTTTATGATTATTTTGAAATGCCATGAATGTGTTTGAGGCCCTTTCTGTAATCTCTCTTGTCTTTGCCGTACAGAAATGAAGCGCTATAAGTATATCAATTCAAATTAGCTTCATTCCTTACGGTTGAATCGGTTTGTTGCTCACCCTTTTAAGAAAAAAAAAATATAATAATTAAAAAAAATGTCTTAGCAAATGTTCCAGTCAATTTCTTACTATTTGCTTTAAAAGGTGTTTTAGCTCTCGATAGTTGTCTTTGACGTGTTAGGTCGACATCATTAGATTTTATTTAATAGAGTTGCTTAGGCTAAGGTATAGTAGGTACTGTTGGCTAATTAGACATCATGACTTTTCTCCTTCTTAAATTTGTGGATTCATTGTTAGTTAATGTTTATGCTTTCCCTGGAAAATAATATGTTTATTAAGTAAATGTATGAATATAGGTATGCTACTGTCCAATGTCTCTATTCGCATATCAATTTTATCATTTTTAGCTTGTTTCATTTGGCTTTCCTTTCATATGCTAATCCTCATTATCATTTTTGTTACATGTGAAATCTATCCGTGTTCATCATGAACTCCTCATCCCTTGCATTTTGAGAGAGGGTCACAAAGTCTCACATTTCCCTTAATCGAGTCAACCGACGAACAAATCTTGGGATCAAAATCCAGAGCAAATCAGAAGAGTTGAAGAGATTGGGGCAAATAGCCCAAAATTTACTTTAATTGTCGTTTGTATTTATTTTGGGCATAAGCCCTTATCATTTTCTTTTCTTTTTTCTGTATTTATTTTGTATTTATTATTGTTTAGCCTAGGACAGGTACGAAAGGAAGAAAAATGGGTCAAAAACCCGACACAGGTGGGTCCAAAATTCCGGTCAAGGCGGACAGGAACCCGGATTTGGACCCAATTCTCTTTCCCTCTCTCTTTATTTGCTTTCAAAGTATTTATTTGCTTTAATTGTCGTTTAGTTTAAAAGTTAGGAAAATTTGAATCCCCACAAATGCCATAGATGTTTTATCGACTTAAAACCAAAATAATTTTGCAAAATGAAGTGACCTAAAAAATATTTTACTCTCTACTTCTAAGTATTTTTCAAGTCAAGTTAATAACAAATTTTTTAAGCCAAACTATGTTAGTTGTTGGATAACCGTAGGTTAGTGGAATATTTTAGGTGCCTAACGCCTTCCTAAAACATTAATAGGAATTCCCGAACCCTTTTAAAATGTTTTCATTAGATTTTTCTGTTTAAAGTCTTTTGAAAGCAAAAGTTTTCTTAATTTTCTCAAAATTAAGTGGCGACTCTAAAAAAGTCAAAAATTCTATAAAAAATATCGTTTTTTGATAAAACAAAGGTATGATTATATAAGGTTGATGGTGAATCACTTATGTGCCTTATTATGATATGATGTTGTTGATGTTAGTCTCACAAATGAAGGGTTGCAATGAAAGGACATTCTCATTCAACTCTAATGAGCTAATGATTATCATATACAATGGGGTTAGTCTCATATGGCCTATACTAAGTTATGATGTTTAATAAAGGCTTAAAGACATTTCAAAAAGGGACTTTGTCTTAGCACCGAGTGAACTAGATGTGAGATGTGTCCCTTTCCAATGTGGGAAGGTAGGTTTACTATTTTACTCATGAGGTAGAGACTATAATGCAATATGTATAATCAGTGTCTCAAATATATATCGTAGTTCTTGAACTATGTTGCCCCCATAAGAATACTAGCTAGTGGATCCACCGAGAATGCTATGTTCATGTTTTGGTACTACCTTGGCAAGTAGTCTGGCTTCTTTCGGTGTAGGGTTTCATGACACCAGATTCCACATTTAGCTCATGTGGTCTATGTTGATTAAGACAATTGTTCCCGAAAGTAAAATGAAGTAATAAAGTGAACACCATCTAGGGTGACTTGAGGGGTTTGACTTAGTGTAGGTAGGGGTATGGAACTCCACCTATACATTGCACTAGTTGGCCTTGAGGGAAGTCCTAGGTGGTTGTTCTTATGATTATTCTGCACTTATCATATCATGATATGTACATGTGTTGACTCTATATGATGTTGCTCTTTTATGATGTTAGTTACATTGATGAACATGGTATTGGTCTAAATTGCTTTATGTGGTGATGACTACTTATGATGATATATTTTATGAAGTAAGACATTGTCTATTATCTCTTATCTTGTTTATATGATTGTGTGGTGTTATAGAGCTTCACATGAGCATTGGACTTGTAGTCTTGGGATGAGATTGTTGGTAAGGGTTTTGTATGCTATGTTGTTATGAGCTATTGACTATGAAGTATTGGTATGGCTTTATGTAGAAGTTGTCTTTTGTTCTGCACATGTCTTATGTTGTTGTGATTCCTTGTCTTGTATATGCTATCTTGTGTGTGCATAAGGGCTTTCAAATGACTTAGCATATTTGTAAGGAAATGGTCATTTTCATGTATGTCTTCAAATGTTTACTTGCATATACCCATACATAGTACAACTGATGTACTAACCCTTATTTCTATGTTTACTACAATTATGTAGGTTCCAACCATTGAGTTCTTAAGACGTCGTTTGAAGAAGACTTGTACTCTTTTCTCCAAGTGTTCGTAGTTCCTCATGTTCGGGGATGTTACTTTTTTCTACATTCTAGGTTTTAAGTTATATTGTCATAAAGTCATTGTTCTTTCCTTTATCATTTGAATATTGATGTAAGCCTATATTGGCATGTTGACTTTGTATTGGCTATGTCCATGATTTGTACTCCTTTAGAAGGTTCAAAATGAGACGAAATATTATACTAATTCTTAGGTATTGATTATATTGTCTAAAGAAGAAGCCTATGTACGCTTCCTATGTGAGGTATCTATGTAAACTCCATATGTAGTATATGAGAGGTGTATGTAAACCTCACTATATAGATATATGTATAAAATGTTTTAATTCTTCTGCATTTTTAACCTATGATATGTTATGACGAATGTTAGAGGCTAGTCTTAGTCCTATTTGAGGACGACGACACCGATTACGTCTATGGGGTGCTCCCTGGTCGTGACAAACATGGTATCAGAGCATGAGGTTAAAGAAATCTTAGGATTGATGTCTCATTGAACCACATTTACATAGAGTCTTGCTCATGGGTGTGAAGCGCGCCACACTTCTGAATAAGAGTATATGTTACGCTCAGGAATTCTCATTTATTGGTAATCTTGAAAGTCATGTCATGTCCTCTTTCTTCTAATCCTTTTCTTATGGATATAGTATATGACTACAAGACGTGCAGCCGCAATAAAAGTGGCAGAAGATTTGGCTAATGTGGACGTTCCTCTACAAGACAACCAAGATCCTTCACAAGGCAACCAAGCTCCTCCGCAAGACCAAGCTCTTGTAATTCCTCTACCTATGACGGATGGAGAGATAATGTCGGCTTTTGTGACTTTGGCTTAAGCTATGACTACTCAAGCTCAATCCATGGTGGCACAAACAAATCGGGAAGTTGGATCTCATGTTCAACAAAAGGCAAGTACCATTGCTTATCGCTTGAGGGACTTCACTAAGATAAACCCTCCAATGTTCTTTGGGTCGAAGGTTAATAGGGATTCCCAAGACTTCATTGATGATGTCTACAAGATTCTTTATGCTATAAGGTTGACTTCGAATAAAAAGGCCGAGGTAGCTTCCTATCAACTCAAGGATATGGCTCAAACTTGGTATACCCAATAGAGAGACAATATGGACTTGAGAGTGGGTCCTATCACTTAGGAGATATTTAGAAAGGATTTCCTTGATAGGTTCTTCGCTACAGAGAAAAGGGAGGCCAAAGTGGAGTAGTTCATCAACCTTCGTCAAGGAGAGATAAGTGGGCAGGAGTACTCCTTGAACTTCACCAAATTGTCCAAATATGCTCCTTCATTGGTGTCTAACCCAAGGGATGAGATGAGTCGCTTCATCACGAGAGTATCCGATGATTTGGTTGAAGAGTGTCATTCAGCGATGCTCCATGCAATCATGTATATCTCTAGCTTGATGGTGCATGCTCAAAAATTTGAGGAGACTCGACTCAATAGGAAGAATATGGAGTTTAAGAGGGCCAAGGCATATGAGGGAGGTACTTCCAAGGGTAGACTTGAGATTCAAGATAAGCCTATGTTGAACAAGACGGTTTCTATCAAAGTTCCTTCCACTTTTACCAAAGCTAAAAGGATAGGGTGTCTAACCCTAAGTCCCAAAAGGCAAGAAGTGGGAATTCACCTAGCAAAAAACCAATTTGTGTCAAGTTTGGTAAGAAGCATTGGGGTGAGTGTCTAGTCGGGACGGAGAATTTATTTGGGTGTGGTATGAGTGTCCATAAGGTTACGGATTTCTCTAATATAAGGTGTCAAGAGAAAGGAACTGGTCAAGCTCAAGCTAGTGGCACTAGTTCCGAACCTCCAAAGATGAATCACATCTATGCTCTCTGCTCTAGGGGTGAGCAAGAGGAGTCTCCCGATGTGTTCACCGGTATGTTACATGTCTTCTCTATTTGATGTTTATGCTTTGTTAGATCCCGGTGCTACTTTGTCATTTGTTAATCCTCTAGTATCTAGAAAGTTTGATGTTCTACCCGATGTGTTAATTGGCCTTTTTCAGTTACCACCCCGATGGGTGACTCCATTATGGCTAGAAGAGTCTTTAGGAGTTGTCCTTTATCTTTCCCCAATAAAGTTACATGGGTATTTTTGGTAGAACATGATATGGTTGATTTTGGTTCAATATTGGGAATGGATTGGTTGCATGCTTGTTTGCTTCCATCTATTGTCGGACAAGGGTAGTTAAGTTCAACTTTCCAAATGAACCCATCTTAGAATGGACGGGGGTTTCTCTATTCCTAGAGGTCATATCATTTCTTGATTAAAATCTTGTAAAATGATCTCTAAAGGGTTTTGTTACCCTATTATGAGGGTAAAAGATCTTGAGTCTGACATTCCTACTATAGAGTCAGTCCTCGTAGTGAAGTATTTTCTGATAGTCTTTCTCGATGACTTTCTCGAAATTCCTCCCGAATGTGAAATGGATTTTGGTATCGACTTTATAGGATACAAATCCATTCAATTCCTCCTTATCGGATGGCTCCAGCCAATTGAAAGAGTTGAAGGCTCAACTCAAAGATGTACTAGAAAAAGACTTTATTCAACCTAGTATATCTCCATGGGGTGCTCCGGTATTATTTGTTAAAAAGAAGGATGGGTCCCTTAGGATGTGCATTGATTATCGTCAACTCAATAAAGTCACCATTAAGAACAAGTATCCTCTCCTTTGGATGGACGACTTGTTTGATCAACTCTAAGGGGCTAGCTACTTTTCTAAGATTGACTTGAGATCGGGATATCACCAACTTAGGGTGAGAGATGAAGACATTCCAAAGACGGCCTTCCGAACAAGATATGGTCACTATGAGTTTAGAGTGATGTATTTTGGGTTAACTAATTCCCCGGTTGAGTTTATGGACCTAATGAATAGAGTGTTCCGAAATTACCTTGATGCATTTGTGATTGTTTTCATTGATGATATATTGGTATATTCAAAGGATGAGGGTGAACATCTGGACCATTTAAGGGTGGTATTACAAATCCTTAAAGAGAACCAACTATTTGCCAAATATGGAAAGTGTGAGTTTTAGTTGAGATCGATGCTGTTTCTTGGTCATATCATCTCTAGTGAGGGTATTGACGTCGATATAATGAAAATCGTGGCAGTTAAGAATCGGCCTAGAACATTGACACCAACCGACATTAGAAGTTTCTTGGGTTTAGCTGGGTACTATAGGAGGTTTGTGGATGGTTTTGTGTCCATTGCTTCTCCTTTGACTACCTTGACCCAAAAGAGTGTGAGGTTTGAGTAGTCTAAGGCTTATGAAATAAGCTTTTAAGTGTTGAAAGATAGGCTCACCTCCGCTCCGGTGTTGACTTTACTGGAGGGCACCAAGGGTTTTGTGGTATATTTTTATGCATCCCGAGTGGGTTTGGGTTGTGTCCTTATGCAACATGGGAAGGTAATAGCCTATTCCTGTAGATAACTCAAGGTGCATGAGAAGAATTATCCAAGTTATGATCTTGAATTAGCGGCCGTATTGTTTGCTTTGAAAGTATGGAGGCATTACTTGTATGGTGTTCATGTGGATGTGTATACCGACCAAAAGAGTCCTCAATATGTGTTTACCCAAAAGGAGTTGAATCTCCATCAAAGAAGTTGGTTGAAATTGTTGAAAGATTACGACATGAGTGTTCTCTACCAGCCTGACTAGGCTAATGTGGTTGAGGATGCTTTAAGTCGTATGACCATGGGTAGTGTGTCTCATGTAGAAGAAGCCAAGAAGGACCTAGTGAAAGATGTTCATAGGTTGGATAGATTGGGTGTTCGGTTGGAAGATTCTGCAAATAGGGTTTTTGAGGTTCCAATAACTCCGAGTCATCCTTAGTGGTTAAGGTGAAGTCTAAACAACATCTTGATCCGCTATTGATGGAGTTGAAGAAATCGGTACTTAGTAAGTTGAATAAGTCATTCTCCCAAGGGGGGGGGGATAGTGTGCTAAGGTACTAAAATAGATTATGTTACCGGATGTTAATGATTTGAGGAATAGGGTGTTGGAGGAAGCTCATGGTCCCCGATATTCTATCCATCCGGGTTCCACCAAAATGTATCATGATCATAAAGTGGTATATTGGTGGGATGGCCTAAAAAGGGACATAGCGGAGTTTATAGCTAGATGTCTAAATTGCGAACAAGTGAAAGCCGAGAATCTAAAGCCGAGTGGTTCGACTCAAACTATGAAAGTACCCACTTGGAAGTAGGATGAAATTAGCTTGGACTTCGTAGTTGTGTTGCCTCGTACTAAGAGGCAAAATGACTCAATTTGGGTGATAGTGGATTGATTGACAAAATCCGCTTACTTTATCCCCATCAAGTCCACTTACTCAACGGAGGATTATGCAAAGATCTACATAGATGAGATTATGAGTCCTCATGGTATTCCGTTATCCATGATATTTTATAGAGGCTCACAAATCACATCTCAGTTTCGGATATTGTTTCAAAAAGGCTTGGGTACACAAGTAAAGTTAAGCACCACTTTTCATCCCTAAACGTGTAACACTCCGGAAATGCCATGACTTAGACTAGAGCTTAATCTATTAAATAATATTCAAAATGATATTTCCATACCTATATTAATGTAATAAGTTCATTTAAAAAAGGTTAGAGTTGAAACGACAAAGAACGACCTTGACGTCCGGAAACTAGCTAATTTAAATTAGTTGACGTCCCTATGTTTGGTGAAGGTTTCAAAGTGTCAAATGAGGTCCAAAATTTGTAAATAGACCTTGTATAGGTAGTATATAATAAAAAGGTTCCAAACATCCGCTAAAGACACCCCAAGGACCACCCGAAGGGTCCTTGGGGAGGAGCCAAACATGGGGGAGCAGGCTGCCTTGGAGCCTGTGAACAGGGAGAATTGGAGGGAAGGTGCACGACCCACAAGAAGAACGCATGATACTTCCTCAAGAATTGAGAGGTAGCCTCGCGACACAAGGCTAACACGCACCTCACTGCCTCAACCAAAAATTGCAGAAAAATGATGGTATTTGGTCCCGCGACGCGCAGCCACTTCCCAAAATCGTTAAAGTCATATTTTTTGTAATCTAAGTTCATAAAAAGACCCATTTAAGTGGAGGGTCTTTTGGGTAATTAGTAGGACGACTATATATGTATATTAGTTCTGTTTTATACCTCTTTTACACGTCCCAAATCAGATCAAACAAGTTTTCTCTCATCTCTCTCAAGAACGCTCTCTATTCCAAACTCCATTGAAAAACAAGAAGAGCATAAGAAAGAAGGCGAAGACTTCAAAGTTTTAATCCAAATTTTCGTGGATTCTTCATATATAAGGTATGTGTTTTTAACTCTTGGGATTCTTTTCCCCAAGAGTTCCTTTCAAATATAAATTTTCAAGACATTCAATTCTAGGGTTTTTACTCTGCAAAACGGATTTTCTTCCTAACTCTAGATTCATGATTTTTGATGAAAAGTAATTGTTTTCTATGGTTGATTTCACACGAATTGTTGAGTATTGGGTTAGTAATGTTTGGATCTCGTGTGATTCATGTTCTTATTTAGATGACGGCTACGTATGGTTGTTGCTACTACTAGATGACATGTAAACGTAGGGATTGGAACTAGGACTAGAATGAACTCATTACCTTATCCTACATTATGCATTGGTCTTGTATATGATTTGAAGAGTTGTTCTTGATTATGCTATTGAGTATTTCACTATGTTATGGTTATGAATGTTGTAGTTGAATGTAAGTTCTTGAATAAGGTCCTTGGAAGCAAGAGGTAAGTCTTCTAAAGTTATGATTACTCTACAATGTTAATGTTACCCTATAAATCATGATGCTATGTTATGGAAGTATGTATGATGTTTCTATGTGTATATGTTAGGCTATGAACATGCTAAATGTGAGATCATGATAAGAATACGAAAGTTCAAGTTTATGATATCCTCTTGTATGCTTTACACAAGGTGATTATGTTATGTTAATCTCACATACGAAGGTTTATGATGAAAGGAAATTCACATATAATCCTAAAGAGATCATGATCATGTTTATACAAGGAGTTAATCTCCCATGACCTATGATAAGTTTTATTATAAAAGACAACTTAAATGTTATTCAAGAAAGGTACTTAAGCTAAGCACCGATGAACTAGATATGAGAGGTGTCCCTTCCCTAGTTGGAAGGTAGGTTCACAATGACTCTCATGATATAGAGGCTTCCATGTAATGTGGAACTATGGGTCTCTAATACATCTCCTAGTTCTTGAACTATGTTGCCACCATAGGATACTAGCTAGTGGATCCACTTAGAAAGCTATGTCATGTTAGGTTCTACTTTGGCCGGTAGACCACCTTCTTTCGGTGTTGGGTTTTATGACACCGGATTCCATGTTTAGCTCACATGGTCTATGTCGGTTGAGGCGTATGTTCCCTCATGTAAAATGAAAGAAGTAAATGAACGTTGACTAGGGTGACTTGAGGATATTACTTAGTATAGGTAGCGGTATGGGACTCTACCTAGACATTGCATAAGTTGACTCTAAGGGAAGTCCTAGGATATTGTTCTTAGGAAATATGACAACATGAAAGATATATCTTTATAATACATGATGTTACTCGTATATAATGTTAGTTATTATGATGAACATGTTATTGGTTTATATTGCTATATGAAGTGATGACTATTTGTGCTACAAGTTATATGAAGCAAAGCTTTACTCATGATCTCCTATCTTATCTACTTGGTCGTGGCGGGTTGTGGGGATTCACAAGACCATTGCACTTGTAGGTTGGGGATGGGATCATTGGTAAGTGTTGTATTTTATGTTTATATGATCTATGGAATATGAAATGTTAACATGACTTTATGATAATATGTCCTTGATTATGATCATGCTTTATGTTGATGAAATCCTTGACTTGTACATGTTCTATGGTATGTGTATTGAAGACATTAATATGACTTAGCATTCTTTCCAAAGAAATGATAAATGATCCTTTTTCATGCATGTCCTTAAATATTATGTGCATATACCCATACTTAGTACATGTGGCGTACTAACCCCATTACTTTATATTACCACAAATGTAGGGTCTGTCCATTGAAGATTAAGAAGGTCGATTGAAGAAGCTTGGAACTGTTTCTCCAAGTGTTGGTAGGTCCTCATGTTCGGGGATCCTATCTTTCATGTTCTAGATTATGAAGACTTTAGTAGTTTTAAGAATATTCTATTTCCATTTATGTTCTTTGGATTCTTTTGTATTAAGGCATATATGGCATATTGACAATTTATTGGCTAAGTCCAGATTTGTACACTTTAGATAGTTTTATATATGTGAGACAAGTTTTTAGAATATT
Source organism: Solanum sitiens (assembly GCA_016801875.1). NCBI lineage: Eukaryota > Viridiplantae > Streptophyta > Magnoliopsida > Solanales > Solanaceae > Solanum > Solanum sitiens. Next base: position 244,838 of record JABWTJ010000187.1, on the reverse strand, counting down.
GTATGCTTTTATGATTATTATGTATGAAGTCTAAGTATACTTCACATAGTATTAAAAGTTTTTAATTTTCCGCAAATTTTAACTGATGACATGTTATGACGAATGCTAAAAGGCTTGTTTGAGTCCTCTGAGAGGACAACGACGTAGGTCGCATCTGGGGTGTACTCTCCGGGTGTGAAAAACTTGGTATCAGAGCATGAAGTTAAATATCCTTAGGATCAATGTCTCACTAAACCACGTTACATAGTGTCTTGTTCATGGTTGTGAAGCGCGCCACAATTATGGATGAGAGGCTATGTGATGATTAGGAAAAAAATCTCTCTTCTTGGTAATCGTATGTCGTGCCTTTAGAGTTTTGACACTATATGTCTTTTAGCATCCAATCTCTTTCTTGTGGTTATAGGCGATGAACACAAGAAGGAAAGTAGCGAGAAGAGTAGGAGAAGAGATTGCGAATGCGGGAACCACTCCCCAAGGCAATCAAGTTCCTCCTCAAATGCAAGTTGCTGCAAATGATCAAGTTTCGGTGAATCCTCCGGCTATGAGGAATGGTGAGGTGAGGGCAGCCCTATTCCAAATGGCCCAAGCCATCACCACCCAAGCTCAAGCTACTATGGCACAAGCTAACAGAGAGGTTGCACCTTGACAAAACCAACATGCTAGTACTATGGCTAGCCGTTTGAGAGATTTTACGAAAATGAATCCTCCCATGTTCTTTGGATCAAAAGTTGATGAAGACCCCCAAGATTTCCTTGATGAGGTCTACAAGATTTTGTTTGCTATGTGGGTAAGTACTACTGCGAAGGCTGAACTGGCTGCTTATCAACTCAAGGACGTGGCTCAGACATGGTACAATCAGTGGAAGGATAGTAGGGCTTTAGGAGGTGGTCCCATGACTTGGGAGATCTTCAAAAAGGCATGTATTGAGAAATTCTTCCCAAAGGAGCAAGGGGAAGCTAAGGTAGAGGAGTTTATTAACCTTTGTCAAGGAGGTATGAGTATCAAGGAATACTCCTTGAAATTCATTAAGCTGTCCAAATATGCTTCCTCTTTGGTTTTGAATGATAGGGATGCGATGAGCCGTTTTGTAACGGGCGTGTCCGAAGATCTTGAAGAAGAATTTCATGCACCCATGCTTCAGGACAATATGGATCTTTCTAGGTTGATGGTTCATGCTCAACAGGTTGAGGATAGTCGTCTAAGGAAGAAGAATAGGGAAGCTAAGAAAGAAATTCCTTTTGAAAGTAGTTCCTCTGAGAATAGGTTTTCAAATCAGGTTCCTTCTAATTTCTCAAAGAATCGCAATGATAGAGGTTCTAATCCTAAACCTCAAAAGGGGAGAAATGTTGATCCACCAAAAGAGAGCCAACTTGTGGTAAGTGTGGTAAGAAATATGTGGGTGAATGTCTTGTTGGGACTAATAGTTGCTATGGTTGTGGCAAAGGTGGCCATATGGTGAAATATTGTCCTAATGTGAGAAGTCAAGGTAAGGTAAATGGCCAAGTTCAACCACGTGGTCCTAGCTCTGAATCTCCAAAAAGGAACCGTTTCTATGCACTCAAGGCTAGGGGTGAGCAAGAGAACTCTCCTAACGTTGTGACGGGTATGTTACAAGTTTTCTCTGTTAATGTTTATGCATTGCTTGATCCAGGTGCTACTCTTTCTTTTGTTACACCTTTGGTATCTAGTAAGTTTGATGTATTTCCCAATGTTTTAATTGAACTCTTTTCGGTTTGTACCCCAATGGGTGATTCTGTAGTTGCAAAAAGAGTCTATAGGAAATGTCCTGTGATGCTGCCCAATAGAGTTACTCTTGTTGATTTAGTAGAACTAGACATGTTTGATTTCGATATTATTTTGGGAATGGATTGGCTTCATGATTGTTTTACTTCCATAGATTGTAGAACAAGGGTAGTGAAGTTCCAATTCCCTAATGAACCCATTTTAGAGTGGAAGGGGGGAAACTCTATGACAAGGGGTCAAATCGTTTCTTGCTTGAAGGCTTGTAAGATGATATCCAAGGGTTGTATATACAATATTGTGAGGGTTAAGGACCTAGTATGAGAAATTCCTTCTATTGAGTCAGTCCCAGTAGTGAGCGAATTCATGAGTTTTTTCCTAATGACCTTCCTGGAGTTCCTCCCGAACGGGAAATTGACTTTGAAATTGATTTGTTACCAGATACGAATCCCATTTCAATTCCTCCATATAGGATGGCTCCGGCTGAATTGAAAGAGTTGAAGCTCCAACTTAAAGATTTACTACACAAGGGTTTCATTTAACTTAGTATTTCTCCATGGGGTGCTCCGGTCTTGTTTGTTAATAAGAAGGATGGGTCTCATAGAATGTGCATTGATTATCGCTAACTTAATAAGGTTACCATAAAGAACAAGTATCCTCTCCCTCATATTGATGATCTATTTGGACTTTTCCAAGATTGACTTAAGGTTGGGATATTTTCAAACCAAGTTCCTTCAAATTTCTCCAAGAATCGCAATGATAGGGGTTCTAATTCTAAACCTCAAAAAGGGAGAAATGTTGATCTACAAAGAGAAAGACCAACTTGTGATAAGTGTGGTAAGAAATATATGGGTGAATTCCTTGTTGGAACTAATAGTTGTTATCGTGTCCATATGGTGAAAGATTGTCCTAGTGTGAGAAGCCAAAGTAAGGGGAATAACCAAGGTCAATCGAGCGGTCCTAGTTCTGAAGCTCCATTAAGGAACCGTTTCTATGCACTTATGGCTAGGGGTGAACAAGAAATATCTCCCGACGGTGTGACGGGTATGTTACAAGTTTTCTCTGTTAATTTTTATGCTTTACTTGAACCAGGTTCTACCCTTTTTTTTTTCCACCTTTGGTAGATAGGAAATTTGATGTACTTCCCGATGTTTTGATTGAACCCTTTTCGGTTTGTACCCCAATGGGTGACTCTGTAGTTGCGAAAAGACTATAGGAAATGTCATGTGTTGCTGCCCAATAGAGTTACTCTTGTTGATTTTGTAGAACTGGACATGTTTGATTTTGATATCATCTTGGGTATGGATTGGCTTCATGATTGTTTTGCTTCCATAGATTGTAGAACAAGGGTAGTGAAATTTCAATTCCCTAATGAACCTATTTTAGAGTGGAAGGGGGGAAATTCTATTCCAAGGGGTCAAATCATTTCTTGTTTGAAGGCTTGTAAGATGATAGCCAAGGGTTGTTTATACAATGTGGTGAGAGTTAAGGACCTAGAATGTGAAATTCCTTCTATTATGTCTGTCCCTATAGTGAGAGAATTCCCAAGGGTTTTCCCTAATGACCTCCCAGGAGTTCCTCCCGAACGGGAAATTGACTTTGGCATTGATTTATTACCGGATACGAATCCCATTTCAATTCCTCCATATAGGATGGCTCCGGTTATATTGAAAGAGTTGAAGCTCCAACTAAAATATTTACTAGACAAAGATTTCATTCAAGCTAGTACTTCTCCATGGGGTGCTCCCGTCGTGTTTGTTAAGAAGAAGGATGTGTCTCTTAGAATGTGCATTCATTATTGCCAACTCAATAATGTCACCATAAAGAACAAGTATCATCTCCATAGGATTGATGATCTATTTGATCAACTCCAAGGTGCTACTTACTTTTCCAAAATTGACTTACGGTCGGTATATCACCAACTTAGGGTAAGAGGTGAAGACTTCCCCAAAACATCTTTCCGAAGTAGATATGGTCACTATGAATTCTAGTTATGTATTTTGGGTTAACAAATGCCTTGGCGGCATTCATGGACCTAATGAATTCAGTTTTCCGAGATTACCTTGACTCGTTTGTGATTGTGTTCATTGATAATATTTTGATATACTCCAAGAATGAAGATGAGCATGAGGATCACTTGAGATTAGCCTTGCAATTCCTCAAAGAACACCAACTTTCTGCTAAATTTAGCAAGTGTGAATTTTGGTTGAGGTCAGTTTCTTTTCTTGGCCATATTATCTTTGGTGATGGTATAGAGGTTGATCCGAAGAAGACGGATGTGGTCAGAAATTGGCCTAGACCTTTGACTCCCACAGACATAAGGAGTTTCATAGGTCTAGCCGGCTATTATAGAAGATTTGTTGATGGATTTTCATCCATTGCTTCTCCTTTGATAACTTTGACCCAAAAGAAAGTGAAGTTTGAGTGGTCTGAAGCTTGTGACAAAGGTTTTCAAGAGTTGAAAGATAAGCTTACCTCCTCTTCGGTATTGACCTTACCGGAGGGTAATGAAGGCTTTGTAGTGTATTGTGATTCTTCCCGAGTGGGCTTTGGATGTTTCCTCATGCAACATGGCAAGGTGATTGCTTATGCTTCTAGGCAACTCAAAATTCATGAGAATAATTATCCAACTCATAATCTTGAGTTGCCGCTGTAGTTTTTGCCTTGAAAATATGGAGACATTACTTGTATGGTGTACATGTTGATGTCTTTACTAACCATAAAAGTCTTCAATATGTGTTTAAACAAAAGGAGTTGAACCTCCGATAGACAAGATGGTTAGAATGGTTGAAGGATTACGACATGAGTGTCCTTTACCACCTCGGCAAGGCCAACATGGTTATGGATACTTTGAGTCGTATGACTATAGGTAGTGTGTTTCATGCGGAAGAAGAGAAGAAAGAATTTGTGAAAGACATTCATCGGTTGGCTCGCTTAGGTGTGCGGTTAGAAAATTCTCCAAATGGTGGTTTCATGGTCCATCATAACTCCGACTCATCATTAGTGGTGGAGGTGAAATATAAACAACATCTTGATCCACTATTGATGGAGTTAAAGGAATCGGTACTTGTTAAGCTCAATGAGTCATTCTCCCAAGCGGGGATGGGGTTCTTAGGTACCTGTGGAGATTATGTGTATCGGATGTTAAGGATTTAAGAAATTGAATTCTATAAGAAGCCCATGGTTCTCACTATTCTATACATCTGGGTGCCACCAAAATGTATCATGATCTTAGAGAGATCTATTGGTGGGATGGTTTAACAAGGAACATAGTAGAGTTCGTTGCTAAGTTTCCAAACTGCCAGCAAGTTAAAGCTGAGCATCTCAAACCAGGTGGTTTAACCCAAATCATTGATGTTCCTTCTTGGAAGTGGGAAGCCATCAATATGGACTTTGTTGTTGGGTTGCCTCGAACCCGAAAGCAAAATCATTCTATATGGGTTATTATGGATAGGTTGACCAAATCTGCCCACTTTATTCCTATTAAGTCTACTTATACGGCTGAAGATTATGCAAGGATCTACAATAATGAGATTGTGAGTCTTCATGGGATTCTTTTGTCCATCATTTCGGATAGAGGTTCCCAATTCACTTCTCGTTTTTGGAAATCTTTTAAAAATAGTTTAGGTACTCAAGTTAAACTTATTACCACTTTTCATCCTCAGACAGATGGTCAAGCATAATGTACCATTCAGACCCTTGAAGACATGTTAACAGCATGTGTCATTGATTTAAAGGGAAATTAGGATGATCACTCACCTTTGGTCGAGTTCTCTTACAACAATAGCTATCATTCGAGCATTTGCATGGCACCTTTTGAAGCTCTTTATGGTAGAGGTGTAGATCTCCGGTTGGATGGTTTGAGGTTGGTGAGTCCTCCCTCCTTGGTCCAGAGATGATCTATGAATCTATAGAGAAGGTTTGAATTATAAGAGATAGATTTAAGACAGCCTATAGTCAGCAAAAGTCTTATGTTGAGAATAGAAGAAGAGACCTTGAGTTTGAAATAGTTGATCATGTCTACTTGAAGATTTCATCTATGAAAGGGGTGATGAGATTCGGTAGAAATAGGAAGCTAAGTCCCCGGTATGTTGGTCCTTATAAGGTTTTACAACGAATTGGGAAGGTTGCCTATGAGCTGAAACTACCTAGTGAACTAGTTTCAGTTCATCCGGTGTTTCATGAGTCTATGCTCAAGAAATACCTAGGTGACCCGTTGTCTATTCTACCTATTGAAAAACAAGGATGCTGCCTCTGTAAAAGTTCTATGGAGAAACCATCTTGTAGAGAGTGCAACATGGAATGCTGAAGCCGACATGGAGTCCCGCTACCCTCATATTTTTAATCCTTGAGGTTTGACATTCCTCCGAGTAAAGAAATTAATGAATAATCATGAAATTAACTTGTTTTCATAAGTAGGTGCATGTTTGGTAAAAGTTGTACCAACTAGAGATTTAAGAAAATGCCTTCATACTCTATTTTTGCGCTTATGTGAAATATGTATGCATGTGTCTTCTTGAGATTTTGTTGTTTTGTTGTTGTCCTAAGAAGAGTGATAGCATGGTGACTATTTGATGCATTTTGAGCTTAAGATAAAGATGATAAGGAAATTCCTCACTATATGTTATGAATATGGAGCTCTTATTTGTTGTGTATCATAAATTGAGTGTTATGTGTAATGTTAAGGTATGTGTTGTGAGAAGTTGCGATATACTCCTAGAGCTGTAACTTGTTATGATTTTATGTTGTTGATTGGTTGGGATGCTAGTGGGTAATTCATAGGGCGAATATATATGGATATTAGGTCAGTTTTAGACCACTTTTACACGTTGCAAATCAGATTAAAACAATTTTTCTCTCATCTCTCTCAACAACGCTCTCTTTTCCAAACTCCATTGAAGAACAAGAAGAGCTTAAGGAAGAAGACAAAGACTTCAAGCTTTTCATCCAACTTTTGTGGATTCCTCATCTATAAGGTATGAGTTTTTCACTCTTGGGATTCCTATCCCCAAGAGGTCCTTTCAAGATAAGTTTTCAAAAACTTCAAATACTAGGGTTTTTACTCTACAAAATAATTTTTCTCCCTAACCCTAGATTTATAATTTTTGATGAAAAGTAAGTGTTTTCTATGGTATATTTTACACGAATGGATGAGTATGTGGTTAGTTATGTTTGAATTTCGTGACATGCATGTTCTTATCTAATTGATTGTTTCATATGGTTGTTTCTACTACTTGATGACATGTAAACGTAGGGATTGGAACTAAGACCAGAATGAACTCTTAAATGACCCCTTCATTTATCCTACATTACGGATTGGTCTTGTATATGATTTGAAGAGTTGTTCTTGATTATGCTATTGAGTATTTCACTATATTATGATTATGAATGTTGTAAGTTGAACTAAGTTGTTGAATAAGGTTCTTGGAAGCAAGAGGTAAGTCTTCTAAAGTCTTGATTACTCTACAATGTTTATGTTAGCATATAAATCATGATGCTATGTTATGTAAGTATATAGGATGTTGCTATGTGCATATGTTGGGCTATGAACATTTTACTGGTAAGATCATGATAAGAACACGAACAATGCAAGTTATGATATTCTCTTGTAAGCTTTACCCAAGATGACTATGTTATGTTAATCTCACATATAGAGGGTTGCGATGAAAGGATATTCTCATCTAATCCTAAAGAGCTCATGATCATGTTTATACAATAAGTTAACCTCCTATGACCTATGATAAGCTTATGATAAAAGACAACATAAAGGTTATTCAACAAAGGGATTTAAGCTAAGCACCGATGAACTAGATATGAGAGTTGTCCCTTCCCTAGTTGGAAGGTAAGTTCACAATGACTCTCATGAGATTGAGGCTGCCATGTTATGTGGAACTATGGGTCTCTAATATATCTCCTAGTTCTTGAACTATGTTGCCACCATAGGATACTAGCTAGTGGATCCACCTAGAAATCTATGTCATGTTAGGTTCTACTTTGGCCGGTAGACCACCTTCTTTCGGTGTGGGGTTTTATGACACCACATTCCATGTTTAGCTCACATGGTCTATATCAGTTAAGGCAAATGTTCCCTCATGTAAAATGAAAGACAAGTAAATGAACGGTGACTAGGGTGACTTGAGGAGTTTGCTTTGTATAGGTAAGGGTATGTGACTCTACCTAGACATCACACAAGTTGACTCTAAGGGAAGTCCTAGGAGATTGTTCTTATGAAATATGACAACATGAAAGATATATGTTTATGATACATGATATTACTCGTAGATGATGTTAGTTATTATGATGAACATTTTATTGGGTTATATTATTATATGAAGTGATGACTATTTATGTTACAAGTTATATGAAGCAAAGCTTTACTTATGATCTCCTATCTTATCTACTTGGTCGTGTGGGGCAATGGGGCTTCACACGACTATTGCATTTGTAGGTTGGGGATGGGATCATTGGTAAGTGTTTTGTATGCTATGTTATGTGATCTATTGAATATGATAAGTTTATATGAATCTATGATAATATGTCTTTGCTTGTGATCATGCTTTATGTTGATGAAATCCTTAACTAGTATATGTTCTATGGTATGTGCATTGAAGATACTCACATGACTTAGCACGTTTTCTAACGATATGATAAATGATCCTTTTTCATGCATGTCCTTAAGTGTTATGTGCATATACCCATACTTAGTACATGTGGCGTACTAACCCCATTACATTATTTTACTACAACTGTAGGTACCGGCCATTAAAGATTTAAGGAGGTCGATTTGAAGAAGCTTGGAACACTTTCTCCAAGTCTTGGTAGGTTCTCATGTTCGGGGATGCTATCCTTTCAACATTCTAGCTTATGCAGATTTTAGTAGTTTTAGGAATATCCTATTTCCATTATGTTTCTTTGGATTCTTTTGTATTAAGGCCTATATGTCATATTGACTATATATTGGCTAAGTCCAGATTTGCATTCTTTAGATGGTTTTATATATGTGAGACAAATTTTGAGAATATCGTATGTCTTATAGATTTTAAGTATGATGTCTAAGTATACTTCAAGTAGAATGTAAAAGTTTTAATTTTCTGCAATTTTTACTGATCACATGTTATGACGAATGCTAAGGGCTTGTCTGAGTCTTCTGAGAGGACGACGACGCCAGTCTCATCTAGGGTATGCTCTCCGGGTGTGACATTTTCATTAAGGTATGGGTTCTTCACTTTTGGGTTTCGTTTTCCCAAGAGGTCCTCTCAAAGATGATTTCCAAATAACCCAGTTCTTAGGGTTTTCTTCTTAAAATGGGTTTTCTTGTAAACTTGAAATTGATGAGTAATTGTGATTTCCTATGACTAATAAAGTATAGATTGTTATGTAATTCATGCTAATTAAGGGAAATTCATGTGGATCTAGTCCTCTTCCCAAATTCCCCAATTCTTGGTTTTTGCTTATGAATTGATGGGGATATGTGAATGTGTTGATTGTTGTACTTATTCTAATTCATTAATGGGCTGCCTAGGGTAATGTATTGTTGGGATTTGATCAAAAAATTCTTGAAGAATTCATGATGAATCTTTTTTCCCTAACCCTAGGTTATTTATTGAAGTTAATTTGGATAGTAATGATACAATTGACTTAGTTCTTGTATAGATTATTATTGTGTGATTTTATTAAGCCTATTGATGGGTGAATATGGTTGGTTGATGGTAAGACCATTGAAGAAGGCTTGTGAAGGTAAATTGGTAAGACCTTATGATCTTTTATCCTTTACTGTAATGGTTTGTACTTGATGATGAAGTTCAATTGAAGTATTATTTGTGATTAGATTATGTAAGTGATGGCATGATGAATGTAATTGAAATGTCTTGACTATATGAATTGTGAGATGATCATTAATGTATGATGATATAAGCTTGATGGTGAATCACTTATGTGCCTTATTATAATAGCATGATGATGATGTTAATCTCACAAATGAAGGGTTGCAATGAACGGACATTCTCATGCAATTCTAATGAGCTAATGATTGTGATCTACAAGGGGGTTAGTATCCTATGACCTATACTAAGTTATGATGTTTAATAAAGGATTAAAGATATATCAAAAAGGGACTTTAGCTTAGCATCGAGTGAACTAGATGTGAGATGTGTCCCTTCCCAATGTGGGAAGGTAGGTTCACTATTGTACTCATGAGGTAGAGACTATAATTCAATGTGCATAAAGAGTGTCTCAAGTGTATCTGCTAGTTCTTGAACTATGTTGCCCCTTGATACGCTCTAACTTACTTCTCAAATAAGATGTAAAGCGGTCGTATCAAGTAAAGAACCCAACTAATGAGGTTGGGGTCGATCCCACGAGGAAAATGGTTCAGACTTAATGTTATTCTATTATTACTTCTATTTAGTCAATTATTTTCTGGAAAAAAACAAAAAATAAAGGGTTTTTTTGATTAATAAACGTAATTAACTAAATTAAAGTAATCAACAAGCAGGTTCAAGTATTGGAGTTTAATCAAGTGATGAGAGTAACTAGGGCTTAAGTGTTCCCCACAAGCTCCTAACTCGGTAATTCTAGCTATAACAATTCTTTCCTAATATTTTGCATGTAAAGTGATAAGTTAGGTATCTCTAAATCCTTGGTCCGGCTTCTAGAGAATTTCACTTCGCACCTTAGTCCGGCTACGTGTGTTGCTTTACTAAACCTTATCTTTACCTCATATTAAGCATCGTATTCGATATTTGACTAAGTTGTTACTTCGTACCAACCAACACTAGCCTATTAGATAGTATACACTAAATCTACGTTGATAATTCTTTTCCTATTATCTACCTCCTTGGTCCGGCAAGTAGCATTAAGGTGAGTTCTAACGTTGGCCATCCATTAAAAAGACTTCTAAACAAAAGAATTATCAATACATGCAAGACACTATTCTAGAATTGTTATTTTAGCTAGATTTTACCTTGTTATTTACCCATGGTTCCCACAACCCTAGTTATGGAGTTTAGTTACCCATGGTCATAATCACACAATTCATATTAATAATATAAGAATTCATGCACTTACTTTAATGAGAAGGAAGAAAATTCAGAAATTCACTTGGATAATTCACAAAAACACTAACAATCGATTCCGGAAAAGTATGATCAAATACCAAAATCAATAGTTCAATACATAAACAAGAGAACTAAAAAATATCCAAAATTCTAACCCCAAAAACGAGGTTTTTCGGACTATTTATAATAAAATAAAACCTAACAAAAGAAGGAATCTAATTAAGGAAAATCTGTCCAAAACGCGTCTGAGACGACGGCCCATGTGACGGACCGTCGTGGCCTCCGTCGCTCCATACTTGGACTCTAATCTCTGCTGCTTCCTTCATCAACTCTGTTACCCTTGACGGACAGGTGTGACGGACCGTTTCAAGCACGACAGTCCGTCTAGGGGTTTCGTTCACAATACTTAGAAACTTCTTAGAATTGGGTACTGGGACTACTCTCTGACAATCACGACGAACAAGCAGGACGGACCATCGTGGCTATGCCAGTCCGTCATGAGGCTTCCGTAGTCCCATACTTAGTCAGACTTCCCCATCTTCCTTCAGCAGCTACTCTCTTCTCACTACGGTGCCACTTACGGACCATCACATTCGCGGAGGACCGTCGTGAGTTCCGTAGGTGGTCACTTATGCAATTCCTGCTCAAAACCTCCGTGTTCTCCTTTGGACAGATTTCCTGCAAATAAAGAGAAACCTACATCAAAAATCAATACAAAAAAGGCTTTGGACACACAGTAAACTTAAGGAAAAAACATTAAAAGTACCGTAAAACCACGGTACATCAACACCCTCAACTTAAATTCGTTGTTTGTCCTCAAGCGACGCACTATGACTCACTACAAAATATTTGTACAAGAGTATCCATATTTTATCTTTCGCAATCATTTGGCTATCAACCCCGATCATTTTCATTATGTTCATGCATGCTATCACTATTAGGCTTGAATTATGTGGATTAGACCATGACACAGACTCACTACGCACTGACACCTATCCTCTTCAATTTCTCACCAAGGTGCTAATTTTTCCGGTATTACAACTAGTGTCCTCACTTCAAACAAACATTCTCATTTTTCACACAATGATTTCAGTTTGAGTATAAGGATTACTTTTCAACACTCGCTCTCAGAACAACTTCACAACCCATTTATACATATTGCCATAAGCTTGCCCTTATTTTCACTGCTTTAAGTTCGCCATAACAACTCTTAGGATCACGATAGGACATTCTTAGCTTGTAACATAGGCTCAGGGTCAGGTAGGGTATATTTAGGTATACTTTAGTGACTTGTTTCCCTCCTTGACATATCGGCTAAGCGTACCACCTTTTTATCATTTTATTTTGCCCTACTTCTCAATTTTCTTTCACCTTGCTATTTTCCCTTTCTTCTCCTTATGTGTAAGTGACTCTTCTCTTTTCTTTTGTTTATTTTATTTTTATTATATATATATATATATATATATATATATATATTAAAGAAATCACCTTTTTTTTGTTCTTTCTTCCTCTTTATTATTTCAACCCCACTTTTCGGAGTATTCCTTATAACAGCCACCCTCAACTCATGTTTTTGCCATGACTCAAGGTTCACAATACCCATGGTTGGGTCAGGGCCATGACAAGGTTGCTTTCTGCATTAGCCACCCTCAACTTATGCTTTTTGCATAAACTGAGGTGCACATGTCCAAGGAGGGACCAGGGCCAACACATTGTTCCCAGAGAAGATCAGTTGGGGTGAAAAAGAAAGATCTATTTTAGGCTCAAATCATTTGGATCAATAAGGGATCAACTTCATTTGGTTTTCTGTTATTTTTAGGCTCAAGATTGACTATTTCGAACAATGGCCTATGATACTTTCTTAATTGTTTATTTCGGCTTACTTTTAGCAAGACTAACCAGGCAAGTTCTAGCTCAGCATCAATGCTGGATCATTCGAATTTTCCTCACACTCACTTGACATGTCGTTATACTACCAGATTATCAAACTCCTAGTTTGAGTCTTAGATTCAGGGTCATACAGTAGTATATCTCTATGTCATGCTTGGAGCCACACATTTATCAATTACTATGCCTAGTCATGCATCTTTTTTATTACACTCGGGATATCATTTCTGTTTTAGCCATCATGCTTCAGAGTTATACTATGTACACAAGATACAAACATGCCGGTTTAACAATAAAAGTAATCAGTCTATTGGGGAAAAAGAACACAGGCAAGAAAACCCCAAAACAGGATCGTGAATTGGGCTACTCAGACTTCACCCTAGCACTCACTTTCCATTTACCCCACCCCCAACAAAAAGATATGCAATTGTCCCCAATGCATAAAAGAACCTAAAATAATCGAGTGGTAGGTAAAGCAAACCTGAGGCACAAAGGGCCGGCGATCAGTAAGCTGGTGGGTCTGGTTTCACTGAACCCACTCCCTCTGTAGTCTGGACACCCTCAGTAGTGTCCTCAGCAGCGACAACACCATCAGTAGTGCCTCTCTCTGTCTCCACAACTCTGGAGCTAGACGCCCAAGCAGCCAACTCTATAGCCCTCAACGTACGGGCCTCCTCATCAGCAATCGAGGCTCTCCTCGCAGCCTCCATCTCACGGCGCTCCTTCTTTCTCGCCCTAGCCTCATCCTCCTCTTGACCCCTGCACCTCTTGGCATGCTCTCGTGGGGGAGGTGGTGGCACATCAGAAGTGGCGAATAAAGCAGCCATCACTGTGTCCTCAGCAGGCTCTGCATAAGGGGCCTCAGACTCAGGCATCCTAGCCTCTAGAATCGTGTCTATATCCCCTCTCAAACTCTCAACCGCAGCCTGAAGGGTCCACACGTACACCGGAGGGGATGGACGGGCTAGCACACACAACTCAAAAGTGTCCAAGCGCTGATGAACCTCCATGATCTTTCTCTCCGTGTGCTGGCCATCTTCCGCTCCATGCGCTCCTCCGCCTCAGCAATAGACCTCTGCATACAAGGATGGATGTGATGCAAAAGTGTGGCCATCTGAGCCTCGAGTTTATGTACCCTAGCAAGTGGGACCAGAGTGGCGGAAGGAGCCGAGCGCGAGGAGCTCGGGGCAGTGCTACTACCCGGGATAGACTCGACCAGGGTAGTGTCAGTGGGCGCAGAAGTAGCCTGGGTAGCCGCTTGGGCATGCTCTACTGTGTCCGCCAGGTTCTCACCAAGAGGAGGCACCTCCGGGCAGGGCCCTCTGTGTGGTTCCAACTCATTAGCCTCATCCCTGATGAGGCCGATATCAACATTGCCCTGCGGGGTCTTGAACTGATCTATGTGCCAAATGGGCACACCTGCGGACCTGCATAAAGAAAACACCATGCACGGAAATGGGTAAGTAGTGGTGACCTTGAAGACCCTTTCGTGCGTAAACTGGATCTTGCTTTGGCGCCATAAGTGTTAGTACCTATAAAGAATAACAATTAGTACCAGTAGAAGCAAACAGGACATGCAAAGAAGAAAACAAGAAATATAAAACCAAAACTATAATGGTATTGCTGTTGTGTCTGTGAAGCACGACGGACCAATTGACGGCCCGTCGTGAGTACCACGGACCGTTATGGGGTTCCGTCATGAATTACTTAAAAAAAATGGAGACTCTCAGAAAGAAAGTCTCTGACAGTCATGATGGTTAAGAAGGACGGACCATCGTGGGTACGATGGTCCGTCGTATAGGTCCGTCGTTGGACACTTAGAAAAAGTTTGGAGACTATCAGAAAAAAAGTCTCTGACAGTCGTGATGGTTGTGCAGGATGGACCATTGAGGGTACAACGGTCCGTTATAGAGGTCCGTCATTGGACACTAAGAAAAAGTTTGGAGACCCTTAGGAATAGGGTCTCTAACAACCATGACGGTTGTGCAGGAGGGACCGTCGAGGGTACGACGGTCCATTGTAAATGTCCATCATTGGACACTTGGAGAAACTAAATTGGGTATTGGTGGAATGGACCCCATGACGGTCCGTCGTGGGCACGACGGTCCGTCGACGGGGTCTCGTTCTGTCCTTCAGTGAAAAAACTGAGGATGCCTCAATCATCCCCTAAAATTTCAATTGAATGACTACATATCAACCCACACTTTCTAACCCAAATACCCAATAAACTAGCAATTTTAAGGCATTAATTTCTCGAGTTTTAATATGCCAATTTGGAGGACTATCCACCTAGGTCAGAACAAGTTTCAGAAACATATTCCCCCCTTTTTGATTTGGTTAACCTAATACCCACATCAATTTTACTTATATGACGGGCCTTAAGGCATGTAGGATGAATGGGATGAGTTATTAGCAGACAATAGGGGTCAAAATTCAAAGACCCAACATTCAGAAATAGGCATGTGTTATGTGAATACAATAATGAAATATAAATGAGTTAGAGATCAGAAAAACATACTTGAGACTTGGAGAAGATGAAAACCGGGTTAGGCACACAACTATCAAGATCAGCAGAAGAACAGTAGACTCCGACCAACAGAATACTTTGAAGAAGAAGGGAGATTAGGAGATTGGGAGAGGGAAGATTAGGGGAATTCGGGAAGGGATGGTGAATCAGGAGTTTGGGAAGAGAATGAGAGTGGTAGGGAGTTGAAAAGAGAGGAAATAGGAGAAATGAGGGAAAGAAACGGTTCAAATAAAGAGGTGGGAAGTTAAAAGGTTTAAAAACTTTTAATATTCGCCGGTAGGGTCGGGTCAGGTAGATGGGTATTGATGCGACGAGTCCCCGTCGACAGTCCATCACAGGTGTGACGGTTCGTTGTGGGTTCCGTCATGGGTGCCCTAATTTAAAAGAAATAGACAAACTTACCTGGCACGACGGATTCCTGCGATGGTCCGTCGCAGGCGTGACGGTCCGTCGATGGATCCGTCAATGAGTGTTTCAGACCAATTTTCTGGTGATGTGCTACCTACAAATTTAACACCCATTAAGCTATTCTTTATGTATTTCACTGGACACTTAGTGGACACGGACCCTAAACTACGCTCTAGCCAACACTTCTAACAAAACGAAAAACAAAGAAAATGCGACTATTACTAGAAAGTCATAAAAAAAACTATAGTTAGCTTAGAGGATACATATTGGGTTGCCTCCCAACCAGCGCTTGATTTAACGTCGCGGCACGACGGAGGATACTCGATTACTCAGACTTCATCAAGATGGTATGCCTCGACCACTTCATTCGTCAATTCAGCATGCCCCAGATAGATTTTGATTCGTTGTCCGTTCAGCTTAAGTCGCACACCCTCCTTGTTTTCCAACTCAACCGATCCGTGAGGGAATAATTGGCTGATCAAGTAAGGGCTAGTCCATTTGGACTTGAGTTTGCCCGGAAACAAGCGCAACCTAGAATTGAATAAAAGCACCAAATCCCCAACCATAAAATCGCATTTCTCAATCTTTTGGTCATGGTACTTCTTCATCTTTTCTTTGTAGAGGGCTGAACTTTAATAAGATTTTAGGCGAAATTCATCGAGTTCATTCAACCCATTTAACCTCTATTCTGCAGCTTCATTCCAATCCATTTTCAATTTCTTCATTGCCCACATGGCTTTATGCTCTAATTCAACCGGTAGGTCATAAGCCTTCCCATATACAAGTTGGTATGGGGACATACCTATGGGAGTCTTATATCCTGTTCGGTAGGCCCAAAGAGCATCATCAAGCCTTTTTGACCAATCCGTTCTACTAGCGTTCACCGTTTTTGACAAAATCTGCTTGATCTCCCTATTTGACACCTCAACTTGCCCACTAGTTTGAGGATGGTAAGGAGTGGCCACATTATGGCGAACCCCATATTTCTCCAATAATCCCTTAAATAATTTGTTGCAAAAGTGGGATCCCCCATCACAAATAATCGCCCTTGGGGTACCAAATCGAGAAAATATATTCTTTTTCAAGAACGCGGTGACACTCTTCCCTTCATTATTTGCGAGTGCGATAGCTTCCACCCATTTCGACACATAATCAACCGCTACTAGAATGTACTTCATCCCATGAGAACTCACAAAAGGGCCCATAAAGTCAATACCCCAAACATCAAATAACTAAATCACAAGAGTGGGATTTAAAGGGAGCTCTTGCTTTCTTGAAATACTACCATCTCTTTGGCATCTATCACATGTTTTGGCAAACTCATGAGCATCTTGATGAATAGTTGGCCAATACTAGCCACATTGTAAGATCTTATGATCGGTCCGGATACCACTATGATGTCCACCTACGGGTGAAGAATGGCATGCCTCCAAAACACTCAACATCTCAACTTCTGGCACACATTGCCGAATAAGCCCATCGGCACAACTCCTATATAAGTATGGTTCATCCCAAAAGAACTTCTTCACATCGTACATGAACTTTTTCCTTTGATGAAAGGACAAGTCCGGTGGAACAATATCGCTAGTCAGATAATTCGCAAAATTTGCGAACCATGGAATCAAGTCTTGAGAGGCAGGCAATACATGCTCATCAGGAAAAGTATCATCAATATCAATCTTATCCCCCAACTCTCTCATTGCTTCATCTTATAATCGGGACAAGTGATCAGCAACTTGATTCTCGGTCCCTTTTCTATCTCTTACCTCAAAGTCAAATTCTTGCAATAGTAATACCCAACGAATCAACCTCGGTTTCGCATCCTTCTTTTCCATCAAATATCTCAAAGAAGAATGATCAGTAGGCACTATAACTCTATTGCCTAGCAAATAGGAGCAAAATTTCTCAAAAGCAAAGACTACTGCAAGGAGCTCTTGCTCAGTCACTGTGTAGTTCTTTTGGGCTTCATTGAGGGCTTTACTAGCATAGTAAATGGGATGAAGGATTTTGTCCCTTCTTTGTCCCAATACCACACCAACAGCAACCCCACTAGCATCGCACATCACCTCAAATGGACTGCTCCAATCCGGAGAAGTAATGATAGGTGCAGACAACAACTTTTCTTTTAACTCGCCGAATGCCTTAAGACAGGATTCATCAAAATAAAATTTACACTCTTTCTCCAGCAATTTGCACAATGGATGCGCAATTTTTGAAACCTCCGGTAAAAACCTGCATGCCCAAGAAAGCTTCTCACACCTTTTACAGAGATAGGTGGGGGAAGTCTCTCTATTACCTCGACTTTAGCTCTATCAACCTCTATACCCTTCTCTGAAATGCGATGACCCAATACAATACCTTCTTTCACCATGATGTGGCATTTTTCCCAATTTAGTACTAAATTGCAGTCTTCACACCTCTTACGAACCTCAGATAAATGACTCAAACACCGCTCGAATGAGTCACCAACCACAGAAAAATCATCCATGAATACCTCAATAGTATCCTCCACCATATCCGAGAAAATCGATATCATACATCTCTAAAATGTGGAGGGTGCATTGCACAACCCAAACGGCATTCTCTTGAACGCAAAGGTCCCATATGGACAAGTAAAGGTGGTTTTCTCTTGATCTTCTGGTGCAATAGAAATCTGATTATACCCCGAATAACCATCAAGAAAATAGTACCACCCTTTTCCGGCAAGTCTATCCAACATCTGATCCGTGAAGGGCATAGGGAAATGGTCTTTTTCGGTCCATGCATTTAATTTTTTGTAATCCATAAACACCCTCCATCCAGTCACCGGTCTCATTGGAACAAGTTCATTTTTTTCATTGGGGACCACAGTCATTCCCCCTTTTTAGGTACACACTAAACAGGGTATACCCAACAGCTATCAGCGATCGGATATATTACGCCGGCATCCAACCACTTAATAATTTCCTTCTTCACTACCTCTTGAATAGGTGGATTTAAGCATCTCTGGTGCTCAATACTCGGCTTATGATCGGGCATGAGTTGGATTTTATGAGAACAAATACCGGGAGGAATCCCAATAATATCCGTAATAGTCCATCCAATAGCTCTTTTGAATCTTTTTAACACTTTCACCAAACTCTCAACTTGTGGTACATTCAGATCTGATGCAATGATTACCGGCAAAGTGTCACCATTTCCTAAGAATTCATACCTCAGATGAGGTGGGAGAGCTTTTAGTTCTAACTTTGGAGCCTCCTCTATAGATGGTTTCGCGGGTGGAGACTCGCGATTCTTCATGTCTAACTCATATTTCTTTGGTTTAAACCGAACATCACCTTGATCAAGTGCCGCGACCAATGACCCATACTCTTCAATGCAATCGCTATCAAAATTCATGATCACTGCCGCTAGTGCTTCTACACCCAGACGTTCTTCTATTTGTACCTTAGTTGACTTTTTAACATTGTAGGATATGGCAGATACAGATTGGAGCTCAACACTCTGTCTCATGGACCTACAAATATTGAAGGTCACTTCTTCATTGTTCAACCAAAATTTCATCTGACCTTTTTCCATATCAACCAAGGCTCTACCCGTAGCAAGGAATGGCCTACCAAGAATAATAGGCACCTCAAAATCGACCTCATAATCAAGAATAACAAAATCGGCCAGAAATATGAACGACTCCACTTTTACAAGCACATCGTAGAGTGTCCCAATAGGCCTTTTTACTGTTCAATCGGCCATCACCGCATAGGAGTCCTCCGCATAGGTGTTTCTTCCAATATATGACTTCCTAGTACTCCAAGCTTTATTATTTCAGGAGATTTTCTCTAACTTTTCAGCAATCTCGGCATAAGGACACTCCCCATAAGAACCCCCTGCTATCGTATCCAACACCGCTTTATTATTATCATCCTGTCCCCGATAGAATTATTCTTTCAGAGACACATCATCAATGTGGTAATTAGGGACACTTCTCAAGAATGAAGTGAACCTATCCCAAGAACTGCTAACTGACTCTCCTGGTAGTGCCACAAAGTTGTTCACTCTGTCTTTGTGGTTTAGTTTCTTAGAGACCGGGTAGTAACATGCTAAGAAAGCATCCCTCAGTTGATTCCAAGTGAAGATTGAGTTATAAGGGAGATCAGTAAACCAGATAGCAGCTTCTCCCGTAGTGAAAGAGGAAATACTCTTAGCCCTATTACATCCATATTCAAATTGGGCCTTCCTACACAACTTTTGCACACTGCCCTTACCTTAGCAATGTTGGCATGTGGATCCTAAGAACGTAGCCCTGAAAACAAACCTCTAGTGAGCATTTGCATCAGACTACTGGTTACCACAAAAGTCTGGCCGTGTGGTAGAGGGGGAAAGACTAGTGGCCCATCAGAGTCTGCGATGTTATCATAACCCCTATAGTACTCTTGAGGGCGTGGAACGGGGTGTTGTCTCCTTTGTTCATCTTCACCACGAACAAATTGCGTAGTGTACGCTCTAATTCGTGGTCGTATGGAAATAAGGGTTCTCTTTTACTCCGCGTAATTGGCATTCACGGAAGTTAGACCTGCAAGAGACAAAAACAACAGAAAAAGTAAAATAAGGAAAAATATTGACTAAACTTTTAGTAATAAGTTTAAGTTAATCTAAAAGCCACTTTCCCCGGCAGCGGCGCCAAAATTTGATACGCTCAATCTTACTTTTCAAATAAGAAGTAAAGTGGTCGTATCAAGTAATGAACCCAACTAATGAGGTTGGGGTCGATCCCACAAGGAAAATGGTTCAGACTCAACGTTATTCTATTATTACTTCTATTTAGTCAATTATTTTCCGAAAAAAACAAATAACTAAAGGAGGGTTTTGATTAATAAACGTAATTAACTAAATTAAAGTAATCAACTAGCAGGTTCAAGTATTGGAGTTTAATCAAGTGATGAGAGTAACTAGGGCTTATGTGTTCCCCACAAGCTCCTAACTCGGTAATTCTAGCTATAACAAATCTTTCCTAATATCTTACATGTAAAGTGATAAGTTAGGTATCTCTAAATCCTTGGTCCGGCATCTAGAGAATTTAACTTCGCACCTTGGTCCGGCTACGTGTGTTGCTTTACTAAATCTTATCTTTACCTCATATTAAGCATCGTAATCGATATTTGACTAAGTTGTTACTTCGTACCAACCAACACTAGCCTATTAGATAGTATACACTAAATCTACGTTGATAATTCTTTTCCTTTTATCTACCTCCTTGGTCCGGCAAGTAGTATTAAGGCAAGTTCTAATGTTGGCCATCCATTAAAAAGACTTCTAAACGAAAGAATTATCAATACATGCAAGACACTATTCTAGAATTGATATTTAAGCTAGATTTTACATTGTTATTTACCCATGGTTCCCACAACCCTAGTTATGGAGTTTAGTTACCCATGGTCATAATCACACAATTCATATTAATAATATAAGAATTCATGCACTTACTTTAATGAGAAGGAAGAAAATCCAAAAATTCACTTGGATAATTCACAAAAACACTAACAATCGATTCCGAAAAAGTATGATCAAATACCAAAATCAATAGTTCAATACTTAAACAAGAGAACTAAAATATATCCAAAAGTCTAACCCTCAAAACGAGGTTTTTCGGACTATTTATAATAAAATAAAACCTAACAAAAGAAGGAATCTAATTAAGGAAAATCTGTCCAAAACGCGTCTGAGACGACGGACCGTCGTGGCCACGACAGACCGTCGTGGCCTCCGTCGCTCCATTCTTGGACTCTAATCTCTGCTGCTTCCTTCATCAACTCTGTTACCCTCGACGGACAGGTCTGACGGGCCGTTTCAAGCACGATAGTCCGTCGAGGGGTTTCGTTCCACAATACTTAGAAACTTCTTGGAATTGGGTACTGGGACTACTCTCTGACAATCACGACGAACAAGCAGGACAGACCATCGTGGATCTGACGGTCCGTAGTGAGGCTTTCGTAGACCCACACTTAGTCAGACTTCCCTATCTTCCTTCATCAGCTACTCTCTTCTCACTACGGTGCCACCTACGGACCATCACAATCGCGACGGACCGTCGTGAGCTCCGTAGGTGGTCACTTCTGCAATTCCTGCTCAAAACCTCCGCATTCTCCTTTGGACAGATTTCCTTCAAATAAAGAGAAACCTACATCAAAAATCAATACAAAAAAGTCTTTGGACACACACTAAACTTAAGGAAAAAGCATTAAAAGTACCGTAAAACCACGGTACATCAACACTACATGAATACTAGCTAGTGGATCAACCAAGAGTGCTATGTTCATGTTTTGGTACTACCTTGGCAAGTAGTCTGCCTTCTTTTGGTGTAGGGTTTCATGACACCGGATTCCATATTTAGCTCATGTGTTCTATGTTGATTAAGGTAATTGTTCCCGAAAGTAAAATAAAGTAATAAAGTGAACACCAACTAGGATGACGTGAGGGGTTTGACTTTGTGTAGGTACGGGTATGGAACTCTACCTATACATTGCACTAGTTGGCCTTGAGGGAAGTCCTAAGAGGTTGTTCTTATGATTATTCTGCATTTATGATATCATGATATGTACATGTGTTGACTCTATATGATGTTGCTCTTATATGATGTTGGTTACATTGATGAACATGGTATTGTTCTAAATTGCTATATGTGGTGATGACTACCTATGATTATGTGTGTTATGAAGCAAGGCATTATCTAGGATCTCTTATCTTGTTTATATGATTGTGTGGGGTTATGGGGTGCACCTGTGGGCTTGGGATGGGATTGTTGGTAAGGGTTTTGTATGATATGTTGTTATGAGCTATTGATTATGAAGTATTGGTATGGCTTTATGTTGAAGTTGTCTTTGGTTATGAACATGTCTTATGTTTCTGTGATTCCTTGTCTTGTATGTGATATCTTGTGTTTATAAGGGTTTTCAAATGACTTAGAATGTTTCTAAAGAAATGATCCTTTTCATGCATGTCTTCAAATGGTTTACTTTCCTATACCCATACTTAGAACAAGTGGTGTACTAAGCCATATTTCTATGTTTACTACGATAGGTAGGTTCCGAAAGTTGAGTTCTTAAGAGGTTGATTGAAGAAGACTTGTACTCTTTTGTCCAAGTGTTGGTAGGTCCTCATGTTCGGGGAAGTTACCTTTTTCTACATTCTAGCTTACAAGTTGTATTGTCATAGAGACATTGTTCTTTCCTTTATCATTTTGATATTGATGTAAGCCTACATTTTCATGTTGACTTTGTATTGGTTATGTCCAAGATTTGTACTCGTTTACATGGTTCAATATTAGATGAAGTATTAGACTAGTTCTTGTGTATTGATTATTTTGTTTAAAGGAGAAGCCTATGTACGCTTCCTATGTGAGTAGTCTATGTAATCTCCATATGTAATGTAATCTCCATAAGTTGTATGTCAGAGGTCTATGTAAACCTCACCATATATATATATATATATATATGCACATACATTTAAGTCTTTAAACCCTATATTAAGTCACTTAGAAATCAAAACTCCCAAATCCCTCTCTCTCAAATAATTCTCTCTTTAAGTTTTGAAGAAGAAGCTAGGGCTTGAAGCTTTTGTCAAGAACAACCTCCATTGTCGAGAGCATTCTTTAAGTCTTTGGTCTAAGGTATGTGAATCTTGTTCATCCATGAGTTCTTCCACCCGTGGAGGCCCCATAGTTGTCCCACAATTGAAGTCAAAAACCCTAATTTGAGTTAGGGTTGTGCTTGCATTGTGGGTAGTGCGTGTTATTCCAAACTAGTGGATATCACCCATTTATGATTGATTTAGCTTTGTTTAGTGATTATATGATGAAATTATGTGATTTCAATGGTTAACCCTATCTTTCTTTTTGAATTTCATGATTTGCGGGTTGATGCAATTAGAGGTGAAGTTCAAGGTTCATGAGTGACCTTTTTGAATTATTGATTTGTAAAAAAATTGATCAAAGTTAGGATCATCACATGATGAATTGAAATAGACCTAATTGATTATGGTTGATCTTTGCTTGTAAAGTTGAGTTTGAACCTTTATGGTCAATTGTGAGAAGAATCATCTAGTAATGAGGGTTATGACTAGAAAACCTTGATGTTTAGCTATAAAGAAAAAATTAAGAGAGAAACCATGAGAATAAGGTTATGATCGTGATGGTTAGGATGAATCTAATATGATTAACTATAAATGTAAATACTTTAGGAATGAAGTCTAAAAGAGAAAAAGAGCCTAATAGGTTGGGTTATGGTGAAAGGCCTATACTCACCTAATCTATTTTATGAAAACATGAAAGTAGGAAGTCATAGAATCACTTGAGCATTGTTAGGTTGTAAAGGACATTCTTCCATGAGTTATAAGTGTTAAGTAAGGCTTAACAAGTAAACCTTGGGTGTATTATTTGCTCCAAGTGGATATTCACAATGATATGGAGTGTCAAAAAAGAAAGGGTTTGGAATCCAGTTCGAAAGGAGAACCACACAAAATTAATGTGAGGATTATCCAAGTACAAGGGGGAACTCTTAGGTTGTAGAGTGTGAGTTTTCACATAGTTAGGTCTCATGAGATGGGATCCTTCACGTAGTTGAGTAGAGGTTCCTAGTAGCAATCTCCATATCCATGAACTAATATATACTTGAGAATAATTTCATAGTGTTCTTTCACACCCGGATTCTGGAATCCGAATATAATCGGAGTCGTTAACCTCTCACAGGTCGCAGACAAGCCTCTTCATAGATTTCATCACTATCATACAGTTAAATTTGCAGAAAATTTAAAACTTTTTAATACTTATTGAAGTATACATAGACTTCATATAGTACTGCATAAGAGTGATATTCTAATAGATCAAACTAAACAACCATCTATTAAAGATTAAACAATTGAAATAAATTATCGTGATAATAATAATAATAGTTTGCCAATCAGACTTATTACAAACAGTTGAACAAATGTTTGAATTGAAATGCTAGGGACAGAATCCACTAGCTATAAATAATGTACTAAGCTATAATAATAAATGTAGCATCCTCGAACTCAAGAGGACCTACAAAAGTCTGGAGATCGCTAATCCAAACTGCTTCGTCGAATCCTTAATCTTCTCTCAGACATGCACCCATAAAAATAGTAATAATACATGGGGTTAGTACACACCTGTACTAAGTATCGGTGTATACACATAAACACATAAGGACAATGCATGATCAAGGAAAGCTCTTCTTAAAGCAACATGTCGTTTTTTGGAAAGTTAAGTCACTTTACTTTCTTAAATCGTTACTTATGATTCATGCTATGAATATGACATGTTCTCATGCAATTAGGGCACACAAGTCATTTTCTATATGAATATAAGACCTTTAAATCATGAACATAATTTTTGAACATCTTAAACAAAAGTTTATTAATTTGCTCCCTTAGGCCGAGAGCTACTATTCCCAGACTTAGCTCATTTTTCAGTCTTATCTTCTTTCTGTTGTGTAGTTCAATTATCTCCTTTGATCCTATGTTTTACTTACAAGTGCAATGTTCATTGTAGTCCCATACCTACAATGAATCGAGTAAGTAATTCACGAGACTAAGGAAATGATTTGTCTACCCTACTCACAAATTATACTTCTCATTCTTATTAAATTGGGTATGAATGTATTTATAAGCCTATCTTTATTGGCTATGCCCACTAATTGGTTGTTAACCTAATATATAAATCTTTGAGGCATATATTCATACTCCAATATTGGCATAAACCACTAGCTTATTAAGACTTTATTCTTATCAAACACTGATGATTGACATTCTTAAGCTCTTACTTACTTAATTCACTATGAACTTACGTTTCTACTTCTTTGATCTGTTGTTTACTTTGAACATGCTACTTTTATTCTTTCTTACTTCTTTAAAGAATTCTTTAGCATTAACGGAAGTAGATCATGCGAGCTAACATGA
Source organism: Solanum sitiens (assembly GCA_016801875.1). Classification (NCBI taxonomy): domain Eukaryota; kingdom Viridiplantae; phylum Streptophyta; class Magnoliopsida; order Solanales; family Solanaceae; genus Solanum; species Solanum sitiens. Next base: position 219,272 of record JABWTJ010000187.1, on the reverse strand, counting down.
AATCCAGTGTCTCCCCCACACCGAAAAAGGGTGGTTCACCGGTTAAGGTGAACCAAGTTCTGTGTTTACCCCACACTAAAAAAGGGGGTTCACCGGCTAAAGTAAATCCAAGTCAGTGTCTTCCACACACCTAAAAGAGGAGTTCACGGCTATAGTGAACCGAATACTTTCCTGAGCTTCAATTGACATAGATCATGTGAGCTAAACATGAAATCCGATGTCTTCCCCACACCGAAAAGAGGTGGAATCACTGGCCAAAGTGAAACCTACTACCTAGCATTCTTAGGTGGAGACATCCACTAGCTAGTTCCCCTATGCTGGCAAAAATAGTTCGAAGACTAGGAGAAATACGGAGACCCTGTTCCACCTGGGTGGTGATCTCATCTCATGAGGCTTATATGTACTGGCACAAGCTCATTGTTAATCTATCGGTGCTAAGCTCAGATATATTTTACTTTATTATCTTTTAGAGTTGACTCAAACATTATGGAAGCTTGCTTCTAGTTATGAGGTTTACTTAACTCGGACGACTGGTCATCCCTTTCTTTACTTGATGAATATGAACTTAAGTCTTACATTATCATCATGGTGCGAGTGAGACTTGTCTCACGGATTCTAGCACCCTCTTATGTGAGTATTTTTGACATAATCGATTTAAGTGTAATTGAGACTTGTCCCACTTCTTTTAACATTCTATATGAGGTCAATATTATATATTAAGCTTTTAGTTATTTCATAACTCACCTTAACTTGTTCAACGTTTATTGGTAGTTTTGTACAATTCATTATGAAAGTTATAACTACTTATACAATGCTACTACGTTTACAAGTTTGTATGGATAGGGTATGTTGGGACTTGTACCATTGATTGGCATACCCTATGTTATGAGTTCATTGATGTAGAGATTAGTATGACTTTACATAATTTGGAAGTAATATGATTGGACATAGTTTTGTTAGCCAATTTGTTGGCATAAATCACAATTTCACTATATACTTGTCATAATATTATCACTAGCCAACTCAATTACTTCATAAATACATTATAGTAATATAACATGTTAACAAGCCAAATTTTAACCTTTGATTAGCCGATGAAACAATTCAATGAACAACTTATAACAATTTCATCTTCTCGAACACAAGTAGGCATTACAACATTTAACGTTCATGTAAATAACACCCTAAGTATGCGGATCTAACATGTAGGTTTTCATTCGTTATATAAATCACTAAAACATACACATAATGATCAGTTAGCACAACATACAACAAACATGCATTGAGATTTACATTATACATACTATAAGAATCGGAAATCGGGAGAACTAGGGAGATGAACATGTGATTCATTGGGAACAACACTAGTTTCGATATTCTTGAAGTTAACACGTTTGAAAAGCCTCTTGGAGAAAGAATTCCAGGAGAGAAAACCCATACCTTACTGTAGAATTAAATATACGAAGATCACCTTGCACTTTGCACGAAGACCTTGAAGAACTTGCTTGAAATCGCCTAGGGTTTTCTTACGTTTTCTCACAGCTTTTCGGTCTTAGGGTTTATGATGAATAAAGTGAGTCTAAGTCTTTAGGAACTGAATGTTAACTAATTCAACTTAGACTATATAACTTAATTAAATTAAACCAATTAGCTAATTACCAAAACGCCCCTCCTAAATCGACTAGAGATAGAAGAACGCTTGACTTAACCAAAATCTGGAAATTGCTTAAGGGTTTAGGTTTTGACTATTTAAATTAATTAATTAAGTTGCTAAATTAATTAATTAGGTAACCTAGGGTAATTACTAAAGTACGCCTAAGTTATTTGGACCTTAACGAACCCTTTGGACCATCCTAGGTTAGATACTAGGATGTTTCTTAGTTAGTTACTTGTCTTAGTGTCATCCGGTTAGGTATTAGTTGTCGGGTCCATTAGTTAGTTATTTTTGGTTTGTCCTAGGTTAGTTAGTTAGTTAGGTCAGTTAGTTAGGGTCTAGGACCGGTTAGAGAGCTTGGCCCCATGTGGGCTGACCCGTACGCGCGCCTGTCCCCAACCGCCCTAACCAAATTGGGTAGCTTGTCCTTGGCCGGTTGCACGTGTGCTTGCACATATATTTGCACATGTTTTGCGTTCACTTTCCTAACTAACTATTCTGGAAGGTTCATTTGGAATATTTACTTATTGTCCCAAGGATCCTCACTATGTCCTTGGGCACTGCTTAATCTACATGATCATTTTAAATGGTTATGTTCTATGGTACCTAGGCTTGACACTTGGATTCCTAGTACCTAGTGTGTTAAGTTGAGAATCAATAATTTTAACTTACGGTCTTCATTGAAGGTACAATCCTTATACAAGCTTGGATTATATTTTAAATACTTGTTATAAATAGAAATTGGCTAACACCCTTAAGCCAATATTCTATAATATGCCCAATATTTCTCAATATTGGGCATTGGGATGCCTATGTATCCCAATACGCATTCTTAAAAACCTACTAGGATCTTCACTAGACATGTAATTTTCTGGAATGTTACATTATCCCCCCCTTAGGAACATTCGTCCCCGAATGACAGTACACATCATTTTAAATCAAAGAGAGTATTTTCGAAAAACACATTAACATACTTGAAACTTTACCCTTTGTGAATATCTTATTCACAACTTACTCTGGATGATGCACATTACTCTAAGCTTATCTGAAGCTTCATATCTGAGATTGAGAAACTTTCTTCTCAATCTTACTTTAACTTAATGCACATCACACTCATGCAACACATAAATAACGTAAACACTATACAAAAAAACAATAACATTTCCTACTCGCTGTAATATCTCATAGGGACCTATATACCTCGGACTCAACTTCCCTTTCTTACCAAACCTCATCACCCCTTTCATGGGTGATATATTTAGGTATACTTGATCACCTACTTCGAATTCAAGAGCTCTCTTTCGGTTATAAGCATATGATTTTTGACGACTGTAAGCAGTAGACAATCTGTCCCTGTTTATTCTCACATTTTCCAAAGCCTCATGTACGATCTCGGGGCCAAGGATGGCAGTTTCTCCCACTTCAAACCATCCAACTGGGGACCTACATCTCCTACCATACAGTGTTTAAAAAGGTTCCATCCCAATACTGGAATGGTTGCTATTATTATAAGAGAACTCAATTAGTGGCAAGTGATCATCCCAACTCCCCTTCAAGTCAATAACACATGCTCTCAACACGTCTTCAAGGGTATGAATGGTACGTTCTGGTTGCCCATCTGTTTGAGGGTGAAAAGCAGTGCTGAGCATTACTTGCGTACCCAAAATCTTTTGAAAAGATCTCCAAAAATGGGAAGTGAATTGGGCTCCCCTATCCAAAATTATAGATAAATGAATCCCATGCCACCTCACGATCTCATCAATATATAGTTTGGCATAGTCTTCGGCTCGATAAATAGACCTCAGGGGAATGAAGTGAGCAGACTTAGTCATTCTGTCAACGATGGCCCAAATTGAATCATGCAGTTTTCCAGTTCTGGGCAGACCAACCACAAAATCCATATTAATAGCCTCCCACTTCCACGTTGGAATCTCAATCGATTGAGTAAGACCCCAGGCTTAAGGTGTTCGGCCTTAACCTGTTGGCAATTGGGACACTCTTCCACAAACTTAGAGATGTCTCGCTTCATACCTTCCCACCAATAAATTTCCTTCAGATCATGATACATCTTGGTGGAACCTGGATGAATGGAATACTTAGAGCCATGAGCCTCTGCAATAATATTAGGCCTCAATTCATCAATATTTGGTACGTACAATCTTCTTTGGTACCTAAGTACACCATCCCCCCAGGGAGAATGATCATTCATCTTACCTAAAACTGAATCTTTCAACTCCATGAGTGCTGTGTCGAGATGCTGCTTGGCTTTAAGATCTATAACAAATGAGGATTCGGAACTTTAGTGGACCGTAACACCCCCATTTGGTGCATCTACAAGACGTACACCTAACCTAGCCAATCGGTGTACTTTTTTAACCAACTCTTCCTTCTCATCATCGATATGACACACGCTGCCCATGCTCAATCGGCTTAAAGCATCGGCACTACATTGGCCTTACCTGGGTGATAATGAACAGTCATGTCATAATCCTTTAGTAACTCTAGCCATCTTCACTGACGATGATTCAATTCTCTTTGTGTAAAAACATACTGAAGACTTTTATGGTCAGTAAATACATAACATGTACACCATATAAGTAATGTCTCCAAAGTTTTAAATCAAACACCACGACGGCTAACTCAAGGTCATGTGTAGGGTAATTCTTCTCGTGGATTTTCAATTGTCTTGATTCATATGCAATTACCTTACCATCTTGCATAAGAACACATCCCAAACCTACTCGGGAAGCATCATAATACACCACGTACCCTTCACCACTTCTCGGCAACGTGAGGACTGGGCCAAAGTGAGTCGGTCTTTGAGATCTTGGAAGCTATTTTCACACTTTTCAGACCACTCAAACTTCACCTTATTCTTTGTTAATGCGGTCAATTGTGCAGCAATTGCGGAAAAGCCCTCCACAAACCTGCGATAATAATTAGCCAAACCCAAGAAACTTCGAATATCGGTAGGAGTAAGGGTCTCGGCCAATTCTTTACCGCCTCAATCTTTTTCGGATCGACCTCTACACCTTGATCGGTCACAACATGACCAAGGAAGGTCACTGATCTCAACCAAAATTCACATTTGCTAAACTTTGCATACAACTGATGTTCTCTGAGTACTTGCAATGTCATTCTCAAATGTTGTTCATGCTCTTCTCTGGACTTAGATTATATGAGGATATCATCTATGAATACTATGACAAAAGAATCAAGATATTCATGGAAGACTCTATTCATAAGGTCTATAAACGCGGCTGGTGCATTAGTGAGACCAAATGACATGACAGGAAACTTGTAATGACCATACCTGAGCCACATCCTTGAGCCGGTATGCAGCCAACTCAGCCTTGTTCTCTTCATGAACACCCATAGTAGGTATTAGAACCTACCATGCACTCACCTACGTGCGAACGACCACGCTTACCACACATCTTTCTATCATGCTGGCATTTCCATCATTGCCCTTCCTACAAAGGCCAGATCTTGAGTCTGGCGCCTTAGACCACTCGGCCATCCTAATTCTTGTGTGCATTTTACGCGCTAACACAAGAAGGAAGTTAGATTCTAGAATGACACAAGATGTCAAAACACTAGACCGCACGATAAAGTGTAGAAGAAGTGAGAATTCCTAACATCACAGAGTCTCTAAGTCATGATTGTGGTGCACTTCACAACCATAAGTTAGAAACTACGCGACGTGGTTGTGTTGAGCCTTAGTTCCTAGGTAATTTAACCTCATGCTCTGATACCAAGTTTGTCACACCCGGATTCTGGAATCCGAATATAACCAGCGTCATTAACCTCTCAAAGGTCGCAATCAAGCCTCTTCTTATCTTTTATCACAATCATATAGTTAAATTTGCGGAAAATTTAAAACTTTTTAATACTTATCAAAGTATATATAGACTTCATATAGTACTGCATAAGAGTGATATTTTAATAGCTCAAACTAAACAACAATCTATTGAAGATTAAACAATTGAAATAAATGATCGTAATAATAATAATAATAGTTTGCCAATCAGCCTTATTACAAACGCTTGAACAAATGTTTGAATTGAAACGCTAGGGACAGAATCCACTAGCTATAACTAATGCTCTAAGCTAGAATGATAAGCGTAGGCATCCTCAAACTCAAAAGGACCTACCAAAGTCTGGAGATCGCTAATCCAAACTGCTTCGTCAAATCTTCAATCTTCTCTAGAACCTGCACCTATAAAAATAGTAATAATATATGGGGTTAGTACACACTTGTACTAAGTATGGGTGTATACACATAAACACATAAGGACTATGCATGATCAAGGAAAGTTCTTCCTATAACAATATGCCATTTTCGGAAAGTACTTGACTACACTTTCCTAATTCGTTACTTATGAATTATTAATATGAATATGACATGTTCTCATGCATTTAAAGCACACAACTCATTTTCTATATGAACATAAGACCTTGGAATCATGAACAGAATTTTAGAACGACTTAAGAAAAACTTTATAATTTTTCTCCCTTAGGCCGAGAGCTCCTATTCCCAGCCTTAGTTTATTTTTCAGTCTTATCTTCTTTATGTTGTGTAGTTCAGTGATCTCCTTTGATCCTATCTTTTACTTACAAGTGCAATAATTCATTGTAGTCCCATACATACAATGGATCGAGTAAGTAATTCCCGAGACTAAGAAAATGATTTGGCTACCCTACTCACAACTTATACTTCTCATTCTTATTAAATTGGGTATGAATGTATTTATAATCCAATATTTATTGGCTATGGCCACTAATTGGCTGTTAACCTAATATATAAATCTTGAGGAATATATTCATACTCCAATATTGGCATAAACCACTAGCTTGTTAAGACTTTATTCCTATCAAACACTAATGATTGACATTCTTAAGCTCTTACTTACTTAGTTCACTATAAATTTACATTTCTACTTCTTTGATCTGTTGTTCACTTTGAACATGCTACTTTCATTCTTTCTTAATTCTTTAAAGAATTCTTTAGCATTAACAGAAGTAGATCATGCGAGCTAACATGAAATCCAATGTCTCCCCACACCAAAAAAGGGTGGTTCACCGGTTAAGGTAAACCAAGTTTTGTGTCTACCTCACACCAAAAAAGGGGGGTTCACCAGCTAAAATGAAACCAAGTAAGTGTCTTCCCCACACCTGAAAGAGGGGTTCACGGCTATAGTGAATCGAATACTTCCTTAGCTTAATTCGACATAGATCATGTGAGCTAAACATGAAATCCGGTGTCTTCCCCACACCGAAAAGAGGTGGAATCACCGGCCAAAGTGTAACCTACTGCCTAGCATTCTTAGGTGGAGGCATCCACTAGCTAGTTTCCCTATGCTGGAAAACATAGTTCGAAGACAAGAAGACATACGGAGACCCTGGTCCACCTGGGTGGTGATCTCATCTCATGAGGGTTACATGTCCTGGCACAAGCTCATTGCTAATCTATCGGTGCTAATCTCAGATCTATTTTACTTTATTATCTTTTAGAGTTGACTCAAACATTATGGAAGCTTGCTTCTAGTTATGAGGTTTACTTAACTCTATGGACGACTGGTCATCCCTTTCTTTACTTGATGAATATGAACTTAAGTCTTACATTATCATCATGGTGCGAGTGAGACTTGTCTCACGGATTCTAGCACCCTCTTATGTGAGTATTTTTGACATAATCGATTAAGTATAATTAAGACTTGTCTCACTTCTTTTAACATTCTATATTAGGTCAATATTATATATTAAGCTTTTAGTTATTTCATAACTCACCTTAACTTGCTCAACGTTTATTGGTAGTTTTGTACAATTCATTATGAAAGTTATAACTACTTATACAATGCTATTACGTTTACAAGTTTGTATGGATAGGGTATGTTGGGACTTGTACCATTGATTGGCATACCCTATGTTATGAGTTCATTGATGTAGAGATTAGTATGACTTTACATAATTTGGAAGTAATATGATTGTACATAGTTTTGTTAGCCAATTTGTTGGCATAAATCACAATTTCACTATATACTTGTCATAATATTATCACTAGCCAATTCAATTACTTCATAAATTCATTATAGTAATATAACATGTTAACAAGCCAAATTTTAACCTTTGATTAGCCGATGAAACAATTCAATGAACAACTTATAACAATTTCATCTTCTCGAACACAAGTAGGCATTACAACATTTAACGTTCATGTAAATAACACCCTAAGTATGCGGATCTAACATGTAGGTTTTCATTCGTTATATAAATCACTAAAACATACACATAATGATCAGTTAGCACAACATACAACAAACATGCATTGAGATTTACATTATACATACTATAAGAATCGGAAATCGGGAGAACTAGGGAGATGAACATGTGATTCATTGGGAACAACACTAGTTTCGATATTCTTGAAGTTAACACGTTTGAAAAGCCTCTTGGAGAAAGAATTCCAGGAGAGAAAACCCATACCTTACTGTAGAATTAAATATACGAAGATCACCTTGCACTTTGCGCGAAGACCTTGAAGAACTTGTTTGAAATCGCCTAGGGTTTTCTTACGTTTTCTCACAGCTTTTCGGTCTTAGGGTTTATGATGAATAATGTGAGTCTAAGTCTTTAGGAACTGAATGTTAACTAATTCAACTTAGACTATATAACTTAATTAAATTAAACCAATTAGCTAATTACCAAAACGCCCCTCCTAAATCGACTAGAGATAGAAGAACGCTAGACTTAACCAAAATCTGGAAATTGCTTATGGGTTTAGGTTTTGACTATTTAAATTAATTAATTAAGTTGCTAAATTAATTAATTAGGTAACCTAGGGTAATTACTAAAGTACGCCTAAGTTATTTGGACCTTAACCAACCCTTTGGACCATCCTAGGTTAGGTACTAGGATGTTTCTTAGTTAGTTACTTGTCTTAGTGTCATCCGGTTAGGTATTAGGTTGTCGGGTCCATTAGTTAGTTATTTTTGGTTTGTCCTAGGTTAGTTAGTTAGTTAGGTCAGTTAGTTAGGGTCTAGGACCGGTTAGGAAGCTTGGCCCCACGTGGGCTGACCCGGACGCGCGCCTGTCCCCAACCGCCCTAACCAAATCGGTTAGCTTGTCCTTGGCCGGTTGCACGTGTGCTTGCACATATGTTTGCACATGTTTTGCGTGCACTTACATAACTAACTATTCTGGAAGGTTCATTTGGAATGTTCACTTATTGTCCCAAGGATCCTCACTATGTCCTTGGGCACTGCTTAATCTACATGATCATTTTAAATGGTTATGTGCTATGGTACCTAGGCTTGACACTTGTATGCTAGTACCTAGTGTGTTAAGTTGAGAATCAATAATTTTAGCTTAGGGTCTTCATTGAAGGTACAATCCTTATACAAGCTTGGATTATATTTTAAATACTTGTTATACATAGAAATTGGCTAACACCCTTAAGCCAATATTCTATAATATGCCCAATATTTCTCAATATTGGGCATTGGGATGCCTATGTATCCCAATACGCATTCTTAAAAACCTACTAGGCTCTTCACTAGACATGTAATTTTCTGGAATGTTACATGTTCAAAGCATAATGAACTAAGACATGCTTGAGAAGCACCTCATAGTGTTCAAAGCATAATAAACTAAGACATTCTTGAGAATCATCTCATAATGTTCAAAGTATTATGAACTAAGACTTACTAAGTAACTCATAGTTTTCTAAAGTGTAGATGGACTAAGACATGCTTAAGATAGCATCTCATAGGGTCCATGTGAATGAAGGAACTTAGACATACTTTAGAGAGTATCTCATAGAGTTCAAAGTATGATGGAGTTAGACATGCTTAGTAAGTATCTCCTAGTACCCATGCTAGTAATGAAATTAGACATACTAAAAATTGTATCTCATAGGGTTCAAGTTATAAATGAACTAATATGCGATTAAGAGAGCACCTCCTACTATTCTAAAGATAAAGAGAGGAACTAGAATCCAAACCAATAAGTATTAGTAAGAGAACCTAAAACTCATACTTATCATGATAAGTATTATGGGATTCTATGAGCGCATTACACAAGTATGACTTAGGGTTACTAAATACAATAAGAAAAGCTAGGATTGTTCGATAGTTGCCTATCTTTTAATAGTTGACTAAAGATGAGAGATTCCCTTAGTTATGAGAAGTAGGATAATAGTGAGACCAAAGTAAGGTTAATATGACTAGAATGACTTCAAAGTTATTCTTAGTGTGAAGGGTATTATGGGATGCCTTTAATGCATTGCACAAGTGTGCTTTGTGGTTACCTAGAAGTATTGTGACCTTATGGTAGTGAAGCCTAAAGACTTAAATTATGCATGTAGGCTGTAACATTCCAGAAAAATGTACTTGTCTATTAAAGAGACTATTAAGTTTTAAGAATAGGTATTGGGGTACATAGGCATACCAATGCCCATTATTGAGTAATATTGGGCATGTTATAGAATATTGGCTTAAGGGTGTTAGCCAATGTCTACACAAGTAAATTAAAATATACGTCGATGTCAAATACTCCAATCCAAGCTTGTTTAGAAATTGTACGTGCAATGAAGACCCTAAGCTAAAACAACTATATTCTTCATATACACTCATTAGGTACTGGTCATCCAAGTGTCAAGCCTAGGTACCATAGCACATAATCATTTAAAAATGATCATGTAGATTAAGTAGTGCCCAAAGACATAGTGCGGATACTACGGATAACAATAAGTGAACATTCCAAATGAACTTTCCAGAATAGTTAGTTAGGAAAGTGCACGGCAACACATGTGCAAGCACATGAGCAACCGGCCAAGAGACCAAGCTAACCGATTCGGTTAGAGCGGTTGGGGAGAGGCGCGTGTACAGGTCAGGCCACGTGGGGCCAAGCTCCTAACCGGTCCTAGGCTCTAACTAACTGACCTAACTAGGTAAATAACCTAGGACAAACCAAAAATAACTAACTAGTGTACCCGACAACCTAACACCTAACCGGGTGACACTAAGCCGAGTAACTAACTAAGAAACATCCTAGTACCTAACCTAGGATGGTCCAAAGAGATAGTTATGGTCCTAACAAATTAGGGGTACTTTAGTAATTACCCTAGGTTACTTAATTAATTAAATTATCAACTTAATTAATTAATATAAATTGTCAAAACCGAAATCCTTAAGCAATTTAAAGTGTTCTCCTATTTTTAGTCAATTTAGGAGGGGCATCTTAGTAATCAATTAATTGAGTTATTTAATAAAGTTAATTAGTCTAAGTTGAATTAGATAATATTCAGTTCCTAAAGACTTAGATTCACGTTGTTCATTAGTAAACCCTACGACCGAAAAGCAGTGAGAAAACGTAAAGAAACCCTAGGCGATTTCAAGCAGTTCTTCAAGGTTTTTCGAGCAAAGTGCAAGCTGATCTTCGTAGGTTTAATTCTACAGTAAGGTATGGGTTTTCTCTCCAGGATTCCTTTCTCCAAGAGGCTTTTCAAACGTTTTGAATTGAAGAATCCGAAAACTAGGGTTGTTCGCAATGAATCGCATGTTCATCTCCGTAGTTCTCCTTATTTCTGATTATAGTAGTTTGTTTAAATGTAAATCTCGAGCATGTTGTTTGTATGTGGTGATAACTGATCATTATGTGTAGATTTATGTGATTCATAATGTCGAATGATACCTATATGTTAGATCCGTATGATTAGGGTGTTATTTACATGAGATAATAATGTTGTAATGTCTACTTGTGTTCGAGAAGATGAAATTGTTATAAGTTTTTCATTGAATTGTTTCATAAACTAATCAAAGGTTAAAATTTGTCTTTTTTAACATGATAGATTACTATAATGTATTCATGAAGTAATTGAATTGGCTAGTGATAATATCATAGTTTGATTTATGCCAACAAATTGGCTAGCAATATTATTTCCAAAATATGTGAAGTCATACCAATATTAACTCAATGAACCCATAACATAGGTTATGTCAATCAATGGGACAAGTCCCAACATACCCTATCCACACAAACTTGTGAACGTAATAACATTGAATAAGTCCTTATAACGTTCCTAAAGAATTGTACAAGACTATCAATTAACGTTAAACAAGATAAGGTGAGTAATGAAATAACTAAAAGCTTAAGTTATGAAATTGACCTAATATAAAGTGTTAAAGGAAGTGAGACATACCTCACTTACACTTAAAAGATTATGTCAAAGATACTCACATAAGAGGATGCTAGAAGCCGTGAGACAAGTCTCACTCGCACCATGATGATAATGTAAGATTTAAGTTCATATTCATCAAGTATAGAAAAGGGAGACCAGTCATCCACTGAGTTAAGTATACCTCATACTAGAACCAAGCTTCCATAATGTTTGAGTCAACTCTAAAATTTATAAAGTAAAATAAATCTGAGCTTAGCACCAATAGACTAGCAATGAGCTTGTGCCAGCACATGTAAGCCTCATGAGACGAGATCACCACCCAGGTGGACCAGGATCTCCGAAGTCTCCTAGTCTTTGAACTATGTTGCCAACATAGGGACTAGATAGTGGATAAATCCACCTAAGAATGCTAGGTAGTTTCGGTTTCACTTTGGCCGGTGATACCACCTCTTTTCGGTGTAGGGAAGACACTGGATTTCATGTTTATCTCACATGATCTATGTTGGTTAAAGCTCAAGAAATTATTTAGTTCACTTCATCCGTGAACCACCTCTTTTCGGTATGGGGAAGACACTGACTTTGGTTTCACTTTAGCCGGTGAACCACCTCTTTTCGGTGTAGGGAAGACACTGAGCTTGGTTTCACTTTAACCGGTGATCCACCTTTTTTTGGTGTGGGGAAGACACTGGATTTCATGTTAGCTTACATGATCTATATCAGTTAATGCTAAAGATTCTTTAAAGAAAGTAAGAAAGAATGAAAGTAGCATGTTCAAAGTGAGCTTAAGAATGTCAATCATCAATGTTTGATAAGAATGAAGTTTTAGCAAGTTAGTGGTTTATGCCAATATTGGAGTATGAATATATGCCCCCAAGATCTATATTTTATTCAAACAACCAAATAATGGGCATAGCTAATAAAGATTGGATTATAAATACATTCATACCCAATTTAACAAGAATGAAATATCTAACTTGTAAGTAAGGTAGCCAAATAATTTCCTTAGTCTTGTGAATTACTTACTCGATTCATTGTAGGTATGGACTACAATGAATCATTGCACTTGTAAGTAAACCATAGGATCAAAGGAGATCATTGAACTATACAACAGAAAGAAGAAAAGACTGAAAAATAAACTAAGGCTGGGAATAGGAGCTCTCGGCCTAAGGGAGAAAAATTATAAAGTTTTGTTTAAGTCGTTCTAAAATTATCCTAGGTCTTATGTTCATATAGAAAATGAGTTGTGTGCTTTAAATGCATGAGAACATGTCATATTCATAGCATAATTTGTAAGTAACGAATTAGGAAAGTGTAGTGAAGTACTTTCCGTAAATGGCATATTGTTATATGAAGAACTTTCCTTAATCATGCATAGTCTTTATGTGTTTATGTGCATACACCATACTTAGTACAAGTGTGTACTAACCCCATATATTATTACTATTTTTATACGTGCAGGTTCTAGAGAAGATTGAAGACTCGACGAAGCAGTTTGGATTAGCGATCTCCAGACTTTGGTAGGTCCTTCTGAGTTCGAGGATGCCTACGCTTATCATTCTAGCCTAGTGTTTTATTCGAAAAAATATTTTTTGTAAGTCTTCGACTTTTTAGAGTCGCCACTTAATTTTGAGAAAATTAAGAAAACATGTTCTTTCATTTGGACTAAAACAGGAAATCAATTTGAAAGATTTTTTAAGGGGGGTTCGGGGATTCCTATTTATATTTTAGGAAGGGTTTTACGGCACCTAAAATATTTGCTAACACGCAATTATCCGACAACTAATCTATTTGGCTAAAAAAATGATCTAACTTATAAAATTGTTTGAAAACAGAAATTAATTACTAAATATTTTTGCAAAGTTTATTCCTACTCTTAAAATTCATTTAGATTCGGATTTCAATTTTTTAGTAGATAAAAAATTACGGCGTTTGCGCGGATTTGGATTCTTTAACTTTAAAACTAGCAACAAGTAAAAGCGGATAAATAAACCAAAAGTAAGAGAGAGAGATAGAGAGAGAGATAGCTAGAGAGAGAGAGAGAGAGAGTTGTTGGGTCCAAATCCGGGTTCTGTCCTCCTGAACCGGTATTTGGACCCATTTTCTGCGTTTGAGCCTTAGGCCCATTGTACCTGTCCTAAATCCTACCAAAATAATAAACCATAAAACAAAGGGCGACAAGGGCTTAAGCCCCAAAATAACACAATACAACATTTCAAAAAAATAAATTTAGGCCTTAGTAACCCAATCCCACTTCTTCCACTTCAATTTCATTCTATTTGAGATCTGTTCGTCGATTTTAGGGCTGGGAGACTCGATGGAAAAATTTGAGCCTTTACAGCCTCAAGGTGGAATTCAAGTAGGGGAGAGAGTCCAATTTGGACTGAAACGTGCGAGTTCATGCAAAGAACAAAAGAACGAAAAGAAAATAAAGTTAGTAAAACGAACAATTGCTTACTAAACTAAGCTATAAAGCTCAAAAGTAAACAATTCAACAAACTTATCATTCACAGTGATTTAATCAACATACCCGTTACTATGAAAAAAGAAAGAAGCTACAGCATTAACAAATTAGAATTAATCCCAAAGTAAACTTATAACATGAAACTAATGGGGATTAAGAATATCTAATGATCAAGATGTATTTCTCAAAGTGAATAAAGAGATCATAATCAAATGGTCACTTCAAAATAACCAATAACGTCATAAAAGCCATTTAAACAACAATAAACTTTATAGCACTATAAAGATAAGGTAGACTAGCAATTTCGGGAACTATAATACATTTAAGCAAAAGATCATAAAATAGATAGGGAAGGGGGGAAATTCGAATATTAGACATAAACTTGAGATCCTTAAGAAAAAGATAAAATAACTCTTTATGTGAAACAAGACATTTCAACACGTAGAAAGTAAGAAGGAAACTAGATTTAAAACATGAATCCACACAACATGGGAACAACTTAAATATCTATCATATCTATCACTGAAGACATAAACAAATGGATACTGGAAAACAAGAGAAAAAAATGGATATGATAATGAAGATAACACATAGCTTGAAGCTTAATAACGACTTCAACATGTTTTTAAAGATATTGAACCTTTGAACTTAACGGAACGAATACCTTGAAGTATACTAAACTACCATCAAAGTCATGGTCAACTACTACAAATATACATAACTGAAATTAGGACGAGGAAGAAACTAAAGTTAATCCCATTATATAACCAAAACGTCACCTATAAAGGCAAACTACGGTGGACATATACGCTATTTGAAATCGAAAGATATTGAAATCGAATGGACATGCCGAAGGTAAACATCCAAAATATGCAATGAGAACACATATATTGCTGCTAACACATACTCATACAGCACGTATCAAAATGAACATCTTCAACATACTTCTTAAACAAATGCCTCCGACCAGAAGAATTTCGCTAGGCACAGATTTCACAACCTGTCATGAAGCTCATATGAACATAAATAAAGGAAGTTTATACATCTCGACAAGAAGTAAGACAAAAGAAAATTTTAATCATATAGGCAAGGCATCACACAAAGTGAATACTTTAAAGTTAGTTTAAAGGCAACATATTCATGTTGATCAAAATAAGAAAGGAACATACACATAAATTTGAAATATGACCTCAAATTCAAGCTACTGGAAACATAATTACTTAACTACATAATGGATACAACCCATACAAATTACATATCAAAAGCAAACAAGTCCGTGAGAAGAGAGAAAGAAAGAAAAAAGAAAAATTACCTTTGGTCGAGCAGCAAGTCGAGACGATGAGTTAGGGATGCTGAACTTCCACCACCACGAAAGAATTCCAAGGAACTTCCGCGAAATTCCAGCGAACCAACGTACAAGAACAAAGGATGAGAAAGTGACTTTTAAGCGTATTCTTACTTGTATCTAAACACCGATGTTCAATCCTTTTTGTTATTTTCTGTTAAAACAAAAACTCCAATCTCTTTTTTTCTTTTACTCCCAAAATTTTCCAATCTTCATCTAACTCCCCCTCTCGACTACCTTTAGTTCAGAAATTGTTTTGCAGCTCAAGACTACTTTCCAATTTCTTATCTGATTTTTTCTAGCCGAGAGAAGAAAATAAAAATAACTTCTCCAAAAACTGCCTCTTTCAAGAACAGAAAGAGACCTTATATAGTGATGGATTAGGGCTACGAATTTGTTGAAAGGTGGGCCGATTTGGATCGAAAAAACAGACCCATTTTGAATTTTCCCTTAAAAATTCAAAACAAAACTTTCACCAAAAAGGGGAAACCATTTTTCTGACCCTCTGAGCCCTATCACAAAAGAGGAAATATGGATGGACGGCTCGATCAATTTATCCGTCCTTGATGGGCAACGTCGCTCAATCTCACGCTATCAAGGACGTAACATCAGCTGGAATCAAGGACAAAGCTGTGCGAGATTATACCAGCTTGCCGAAAAGAGACGTGTTTCGTGCTTTGGAGACGTTAGAGGAAAACGACAAGGGATGGGGTCGCTTTTGTGGTCTGGTAGTGTGTGGGAGAAACACGCACAGAATGGTGCTGTTGTACGCTTCTAGGTTCTTTGTGAAGAAGAAAACAAATGTGGGCCAGGTCGAGTGAATTTGGAGTTGGGCTGGCTGGAATCTGAAATGGGAATTATTTGGAATTTAAAAAAGAGGGATTGGTCATGTTGATTTTGCTGTTGGTGAATTGGAATTGGGTCACTTAGAAAATGATCTAAATTATTCCCTTGATGGCATTAAAACGAGTCAAAGCTAAAGGAAATTAATTCACTACTTAAGGCAAGATTTAGGAGACGAACTAACTAAAACAAAAATACGAGCTTTTTTAAAGTTAACGAGATAAATTAAATATCTTAATCAAAAATATAAACACTTAAGTAATCAAAGTATCTAATTAAGATAAAATATTTTTTAGACGTTTTTCAAATACTTATAAAATAAGCTAATTATATAAAGGACATATATACTATTTTAAAATTATAAAAGCTACTAAAATACTTTGAAATGACTTAAAAAACATTTTGAATTTTATAAAACTAATTATTTTAAAATGCTCAAAATTTGAGGAACTCGTGAATTGATTTACATCAGGGAGGGCCAAAATTGGGTGACAACAACTGTCCCTCATTTTACTTGGATTGATGCAAGAAATTTGAGGAAAATGAAATTGACCAAACCGATTTTGACCGACCACATATTCATCTAGGAATGGAATTTGGTACGGACCGCAGGAATTATGGCCGAACCCCGGAAATGGGTTTCCTATATATCTCAGGCTATATGAGAATTCAGGACACTTGTAGTTCAATACGCACAATTTAACGCACGATTTTAAAAGAAATCAAAAGTCATCTTGATACCGGATTATGAGGGTACCGGAATGATCGGGAATGGGATTTAAGAGTGAATGATGAAATACAGCCGAGTTTTTCAACATTGAGCTCGCCTACATATCCTTGAATCTCAGGAATCAAAATTCTTGTAGTTCGACTCGATCGGTGGAAATGAAATCCATTATGCGAGATAACCTTCAGTTCTGGATGAGTGACAAATAAAGTCGAGTATGAAAAAGAGGCTTGTAACCTCTTAGCCATGAATGTGGCGCGATTCACACCCATAATTAAGAATTTACACAGACATAATTTCCAAGGATCTTGGCGCATTGTCACTCAGATTGGAAACTTGCTTCCGGTAGACGCCAAAATTTCCGGATGCAAAACTGAAACTGACAAACCGAAAGAAAAACCCACATGCCTTATGATAGGGGTGTGGTTTAATTGTGGTGGAAGTCGCTCCTCTGCTCGCGTCCTAAGAGTTTGACACTCCTCTTTGGACTATGTCCCAGTTCACTACTAAGAAAAATTTCCACGTTGTGCTGCATCCTTTTTGATGTCGTCCGCACCTGTGGTTTTCTTTTTTTTTTGGAGACTCCATCCTTTTGGATGCTTTCGACAAAAACTGAGATAAAACTTGTCAGCATAAAAATGCAATTGAAATGAGAGGTGGTGTCTTTTACCGTGTCGACACTTAGTTTCTCTCCTTCAATATTTATCGTCAACTCCATTGGGTTTGACGTAAAGCAAATAAAGCTTATGTCTTGTGTTTGTAATATAATCTTCAATGTATTGTTCATCTGATATCCAAATAGATAAAAGCTGATGCGTTGTTGATATTTTCTTGATGTCGTCTTCGATGCTCTTCTTGATGTTTACTTTTGTCAAATTAAAAGAATGCAGTTGATGTTGATGGGTAAATATTTCTCTTGAGACGCACGATTTCTTTCTCTAGCAGTGCATGATTTCTGCAGGGCATGAATATTTTCCCGCGATGCGTGATTTCTTGCGGGGCATGAATATCTTCCCGCGATGCATAACTTTCTGCGAGACATGAATATCTTCTCGCGATGCATGAATATTAACTCGCGATGCATGAATATTAACTCGCGATGCATGACTTTCTGTGATGCATGATTTTCTGCGGGGCATGAATATCTTCCCGCGATGCATAACTTTCTGCGAGGCATGAATATCTTCTCGCAATGCATGAATATTAACTCGCGATGCATGATCTTCCACGATGCATGAATATTAACTCGCGAACCATGACTTTCCGTGATGCATGATTCTCTGAGGGGCATGAATATCTTCCCGCGATGCATAACTTTCTGCGAGGTATGAATATCTTCTCGCGATGCATGAATATTAACTCGTGCTGCATGATCTTCCGCGATGCATGACTTTTCGCAATGCATGATTTTTTGCGGGGCATGAATATCTTTCCGCGATGCATAACTTTCTACGAGGCATGAATATCTTCTCGCTATGTATGAATATTAACTCGCGATGCATGATCTTCCGCGATGCATGAATATTAACCCGCGATGCATGACTTTCCGCGATGCATGATTCTCTGCGGGGCATGAATATCTTCCCGCGATGCATAACTTTCTGCGAGGCATGAATATATTCTCGCGATGCATTAATATTAACTCGCGATGCATGAATATTAACTCGCGATGCATGATTTTCTGCGGGGCATGAATATCTTCCCGCGATGCATAACTTTCTGCGAGGGATGAATATCTTCTTTCGATGTATGAATATTAATTCGTGATGCATGATCGTCCGCGATGCATGATTATTAACTCGCGATGCATGACTTTCCACGATGCATGGTTCTCTGCGGGGCATCAATATCTTCCCGCGATGCATAACTTTCGGCGAAGTATGAATATCTTCTCACGATGCATGAATATTAACTCGCGATGCATGAATATTAACTCGCGATGTCATCCTTGGTACCAAATGAAGATAATGCTCCAATCGGGCGACATAGTTATCTTCTGGGTGCCTTATGGATAATCATATTGTCTCAATTGAGAATAACGACAAGATGACCCTTCAAGTAGTGTATCATCTAAATTAACAATACAAATAAAATAACCCCTCCGGGTAGTGCATTGTCTGGATCGACAATAAAATAAAATGACCCTGCAGATAGCAACACTATCGTGTCTGGTAATGTGATGCAGATGACGTTCTTGATAAAAAATTGTAAGCTGTATTTCTTGGGATTTTCATTTGATTCATCTATGAACATAGCTGGACGCTCCTTATAGACTTCATGTTGTTGAGAATTGAATGAAATAAACCATTAAAATTTCCAAATCTTCGATATGAAAAATTCCTGTATCCAAGAAAAATTTGTAAATTGGGAGACGTCTTTTCCCCCTTGACTTCTCCATATTCATCGATCGAAGAAATCTGGTGTTTTGAGTGCGAGACTATAAACCTGCATTCACAGAAAAATTGTTAGTTTTAAAAATGAACTGATCTTTGTCGATTCTTCGGTTGCCTGCTCCCTGTCATACTATCTTCGGTTGATTTTTCTGATCTCCTGACTCTTGATAGATAAGACAAAATATGTTTTAAGCAAAAACAAATGTAACACAGATGTAAAATTTTAAGAAAGAATAAATTTTGAAAAGTAGCATTTTGAAAAAGGGTTACTCTAAGTATTATGTCACGTCAGGCTTAGCGGACTTCTTTGAGTCTGATGCTTGGAGGTATATCTGATTATTGTTTGGGGAGTATTCAAAGTCGCTCTAGACTGTCGACGAACCGTATTAAAATTTTGAGGTCATCCTCAAAATTTCTGTCCTAGTTATATATCCCGGCTTATCTTCAACAACCAGTGAGTGGATCGCGGAATTTTTTAGATCCTCTCAAAATTTTTGTCCCAGTTGCGAATTTTGGAGTATCCTCAGTCTTGATTTGCTCAGGAAAATCTTCTTTTAGAGAATTTTGAGTCCATTTCAAAAAATTTGTCCAGTTTCTATGTAAAGAGGAATAGAAATTTTACGGGAGATATGACCAAACCCTTGTGGCGCTTACATATCCCGTTGAGACAGTAATCAGGTCAAACGTAGTTCCCCCTCAAAGGTAGCGACAAATAAGAAAATTTACAAAGAAACCAACCGAGGACGACATAGGCCGCCTACGTATCTCATTCTTGAGAATTCAGGTCGAACGTAGTTCAGAAATAAAGGAATTATTAAAAGGGATAAATGGGGTGACCGAGGCCGACATAGGCCGCCTACGTATCTCATTTTGAGAATTCAGGTCAGACGTAGTTCGTTACAAAGAGGATAAGATTTTAAATGAAACAATTACAAGCAAACCAAACATTTACAGGGAAATAACAGAAATACAAACTGAAGCTTCACACGTAGTATCTCTTGACAGCATTTGAGTTGATCGGTTTTGGCCATGCGGTGCCATCCATCTCCGACAGGACAAAAGCACCTCCAGATAATACTTTACGAACCATGTAGGGTCCTTGCCAATTTGGTGCCAATTTTCCTTTGTACTCGTCTTGATGAGGAAAAATTCATTTAAGCACCAACTGACCGATTTCAAAAATTCTAGCTCTTACTATCTTATGAAAAGCATGAATCATTCTCTGTCGATACAAGTGACCATGACAGACAGCGACCATTCTCTTTTCATCAAACAAGGTTAACTGATCAATCCGCTTGCTGACCCATTCATCATTACTCAACTCAGATTCTTGGATGATTCACAAGGACGGTATCTCGACTTCAACAGGTATGACTGCTTCCGTTCCATATGCCAGCAAATACGGAGTGGCTTACGTTCTGACAATTGTTCGGTAACCTAACAAAGCGTATAACAACATTTCATGCCAACCTCGGTTATTGTCAATCATTTTCCTCAGGATCTTCTTGATGTTCTTATTGGCGGCCTCTACAGCTTCATTCATTTGAGGACGATAAGCGGTTGAGTTTCGATGAGTAATCTTAAATTGCTCACATATGTCTCTCATCAAGTGACTATTAAGATTGGCACCATTATCAGTAATGATGGATTCTGGTATTCTAAACCTGCATATCAGATTGTTGCAAACAAAATCAGCTATAACTTTTTTGGTTACCGACTTATATAAAGCTGCTTCCACAAACTTGGTGAAATAATCAATGGCAACCAAAATGAATCCGTGTCCGTTAGAAGTGGCTGGCTCTATCGGACAGATGACATCCATACCCCAAGCTACAAACGGCCAAGGTGAACTCATAGCATTAAGTTCGTGAGGCGGCACTTGAATCAGATCACCGTGCACTTGACATTTATGATATTTCTGCACAAACTTACAACAATCATTCTCCATAGTCATCTAGAAATAACCGGCTCGAAGGATCTTTCTCGCCAAAGTGAGCCCATTCATATGCGGGCCACAAAATCCAGCATGTATTTGTTCGATAAGCTTCGCAGTTTCAACAGCATCGAGACATCTGAGGAGACCCAAATTTGGAGTCCTCCTATAAAGGGTTTCTCCACTTAGAAAGAAATTTAGAGCCATACGGTGTATTGACTTCTTTTGGTTGGATGTAGTGTCTTCAAGATAAATCCCGGATTCCAAATACTTCTTTATATTAAAATATCATGGCAAACCGTCTGGTTATGCTTCACCATGTAAACAATGGACTGGATGTTGTTTCAGTTCTATATCCAGGGGATCAATATAATCAGTATATGTATGTTTAATCATCGAAGCGATGGTGGCAAGAGCATCGGCCAACTCATTTTGTATTCTGGGAGTATGTCTAAACTCGATCTTATAAAATCTTTGGCACAACTTCGTACATATTGTATGTAAGGTATAATCTTCTGGTTCTTCATAGCCCACTCCCCTTGAACCTGATGAATCAACAGATCTGAATCTCCAATAACCAACAACTCATGGACATTCATGTCGATGGCCATTTTAACCCAAGAACACAAACTTCATATTCAGCCATGTTGTTCGTGCAATTAAATTGGAGCTTAGCTGCCATGGGATAGTGTCGACCAGATTTTGACACTAAGACCGCTCCGATACCCTTTCCTTGGTGATTTGCCGCTCCATCAAAGAATAACCTCCAACCAGGATATGCTTCAGAAATATCTTCACCCACAAATGATACTTCTTCATCGTGAAAATAAGTCCTGAGTGGTTTATATTCTTCATCAACAGGATTCTCTGCAAGATGATTAGCCAATTCCTGTGCGTTTATTGCCATCTGAGTCACATACACAATATCAAATTTACTCAACAACATTTGCCATTTGGCTAACTTTTCGGTCGACATCGCCTTCTGGAAAATGTACTTCAATGGGTCCATCCTGGAAATAAGGTATGTAGTATACGAAGACAAATAATGTCCCAATTTCTAGGCAAGACAAGTTAAAGCACAACATGTTCTCTCCAACAGAGTATAACGAGACTCATATGGAGTGAACTTCTTGCTTATGTAATATATAGCTCTTTCCTTCATTCCTGTCTCATCGTGTTGACCAAGCAAGCATCCGAATGCACTATCTGAGACGGTCAAATACAACAACAATGGACTCCCTTCTCGTGGAGGAACCAGTACTGATGGATTGAACCAATAGTTCTTGATAGCAACAAAAGTAGTCAGACACTCTTCAGTCCACTTTGTCAAAGCGTCTTTCTTCAACATCTTGAAGATAGGCTCACACACAACGGTTGATTGAGCTATGAATCGACTGATGTAGTTCAACCTCCCTAAGAAACTCATCACCTCCTTCTTAGTCTTCGGAGGAGGTAGCTCTTGAATTGCTTTAATCTTGGAAGAATCGAGATCAATACCCCTTCTGCTGACTATAAATCCAAACAACTTGCCAGTTGGAACTCCAAAAGCGCATTTGGCGGGATTTAACTTCCAGTTGTAATGACGCAAACGATCAAAGAACTTCTTCAAATGCATCAAGTGGTCCAAACTCTCGCGGGACTTGATTATGACATCATCAACATACACCTCGATCTCCTTATGAATCACATCATGAAATATGGTCATCATAGCCCTCATATAGGTAGCACCAGAATTCTTGAGGCCGAATGGCATCACCCTGTAATGATATACACCCCACGGTGTAATAAAAGTTGTCTTTTCTGCAACTTTCTCGTCCATAAAATCTGATGATAACCTGCGTAACAATCCAGAAATGACTGTATTTCATGCTTAGCAAAGTTATCGATCAGAATATGAATGTTCGACAATGGAAAGTTATCCGTAGGGCTGGCTTTGTTGAGATCTCTGTAGTCAACGCAAATCCTGATCTTCACATCCTTTTTGGCGACCGGAACAACATTGGCCAACCAGGTCGGGTATTGCGTCACTTCCACCAATCGAGACTCAATTTGCTTGGTGATCTCCTCTTTGATCTTTAAACTCAACTCGGGCTTGAACTTCTGAGCCTTTTGCTTCACCAGATTGAACCCTAGATTAATCGGTAATTTGTGAGACACAACATCGGTACGCATCCCTAGCATGTCGCTGACTTCCCAGACGAACACATCAATGTAATCCATGAGTAAATGAATCAGGCCCCTTATTTGAGTTTCATTCAAGTGAATGCTGATTTTAACCTCTTTGACACACTCCTGGTCTCCCAGATTGACAGTTTGAGTTTCCTCTAAATTCGGCTTATGCTGATTTTCAAACTGCAGAAACTCTTCAGCAACATATTTTGGTGCCTATTTTTCCTCTTTGTATTCATCAACCTCGTCATCACTTGCCTCATTTTGTTCATTCAGCTCGTGACATGACATGCCATTGGCAGGTTTAAAACTTATATTACTGAAACCATGAATAAACAAAGTTAGGAAAGTAAAATATAGCAAATAAGTAAATAAATAAATTTTCAATAAAAGAGGCTTTCATTCAAATTGGGAAATAATGAAAACTTTTTCCATGGCGAAGGACCATGTTGCCTTTTTCAAACATCACGGGGGAATTTTAAAATTCAAGAAATTAAGAAAATGCAAAATGGTGGGTCTCGGGCCTCTTCTGGACCGCCACCGATGTAAATATGCATAAATGATGCCCTTCTACCAAGGATTTTGGGGAATCAGAATCAGCGTGGAGGTTCAATTCTGCAGCATCTCCCCAGGCTCAGCATCGCGGAATCGTGCTAGCTTGACCTCTTCCTTAATAACAGCATCAATCTCTTCGAAAAGGCCGCAGATTCCCTCCCCAATGTTGTCATGCTCGGCATTCTCCCGGATCGGGAATGATTAATACATATGAGGGATTGTCTTATCCAATGGTTGATCATTCTTCTTCTTCGTCTTCATATCATTATTTGTGGGGATGTACCTCAAACCATATCTAGCTCCTTTGACGGAGACCAGAATGGGCTCAATAATTCCTTGGGAATTTCTTCACAATACAAAACCTGATTCAAAACCATTCTGCAGCATCACAGTGGCTATCATCTTATACACGGCACGCATAGAAGAATGTGGGGCCAAATCCTCGCCAGTGGCATTTACCAGCTCCACAATGTAGAAATCAGTACCTCGCGAAACTTCGTCAATAATGGGTGTTTGCCTGCATGAATGACTCCCTTCACCGTGAATAACTAGTTCTTCATCCTTCCAAACGAGTTTCATCATCTGATGTAGAGTAGAAGGCACAGCTCCAGCCATGTGGATGAAATGCCTTCCCAAAAGAAGGTTATAGCTGGTGTCAATGTCCAAGACTTCAAAATGTGCACTGAATTCCGCTGGCCCCATTTGGACGACCAAATTCACCGCTCCCAACGTGTCTCTATGTACCTCGTCGAAGGATCTTACATTGACTTGGTTCTACTCCAGTTTCCCCAAATCAAACCGTAACTGCCTCAGTGTCGACAATGGGCAAATATTCAGACCAGATCTGTCATCCACCAAGACGCGATTTATGACCTTCTCGCGGCATACGACAGTGATGTGCAGCGCCTTGTTTTGTGACTTCCCTTAAAAAGGCAACTCATCGTTGCAAAAGCTAATCTGATGCCCTCAGATAACTTGATTGATCATAGCTGCCATATTATCGCTGCTCGTGCCCACAGGCACATATGTATCATCAAGAGCCTTCATCAAGGACTTCCTCTGCAACTGAGAGCTCATCAACAGGGCTCACACGGAAATCTGGGCTGGAGTCTTCTCCAAATGCTTAACAATGGAATAATCTTTTAGTTGCATCTTTCTCCAGAATTCCTCTGCCTCGCCTTCGCTTATCGACCTTTTGACCTGATCCTTCTTCTGCCCTCCAAGAGCCAGCTATTCGGGAGTATAACACCTTTCAGATCGGGTCATACCCTGCGCGGCAGCGGTTTCAATCATGAATTTTGGCCTGACAAGAGTTTCTGATGGCACCAAGGCAACAAACTTTGTGGGTGTCAGGATAATGAACTCTTTTTTCTCTTTGATGCTCAACGAGGCCACGGCCCTTTCAAACTCGTCATGAACAATTGGAGTTATCATTTTTGTCACGCACCAATCGTCATATGTCTCTATAATATTAATATTGCCGCGTCCATGATTTGGCAAAGGGTTGGTGTTGACATTAGGCGCGGCTGGTTTAAGAGAGACAACCTCTTGGTCGATCAAGTCTTGAATTTTGTGCTTGAGGTTGATACAGTCCTCAGTATCATTCCCAACGCAGTTGGAATGATAAAAAACACCTTTGATCAGGCTTGTAGAATTTAGAACTAGTATCCACCGATTTGGGGCCCACTGGATGGATATATCTGATTGCAGCGAATCGCTCGTACATCTTTGTTTGGCTTTCGGCGAGTGCAGTAAAGTTCGTGGGAGGCTTTTTCTCGAATCTAGGTCGAGGTGGATCATAACCGCCCTATGGAGGAGACATTTGTTAATAACTTCTGTTATTGGGAATGGGAGCTTGATTTCTGGGATAGGGATTTTTTTGTTTGTTTGCCGATGGAGCTTGGTAATTCTGAGGGGGATTTTGGCATAGTGGAGCTTGGACCTGATAAACAGGAGGGGGTGCTCTATAGCTCGACTGCACATTGGCACAGCTGGGAGCAATATTTTGGTAGACTGGTGAGGGAATTTGGTAAAGTGGAGGAGGACTTTGGTAAACAGGAGGTGGATTTTAGTAACTTGCGGGGGTATTTTGGTAGGTGGGGGTAGCATTTTGGTAGACTGGAGGAGGATTGTTTGGATGACTAGCTTGCGTGTAGCAAGCTGGGTAGGAGTTCTAAAAAGGTCGAGGCCAACCTTAGGAGGACGATGATCTTCTGGGGGTCTTCTTCCTCTCATAGGAGACAACAGCAATATCCTCTCTCTTCTTCTTCAACAATCCCGACGATCCGGCCGATGAAGCTACGCGGGCTATCTTTACTATTTTCAAACCATCTTCGATAGTCTCACAAATCTTGACTATCTCGGCAATGTTTCTCCAACAAGCAACATGATTCTGTCATAATATTCAGGCTCTGGCACCCGTACAAACACTTCGAAAATCTCTTTCTCAGACATAGGCGGCCTTACTCTTCCAGCTTCCTTTATCCACCTATAGGCAAACTCTCTATAGCTCTTAGTGGATTTCTGCTTCATCTTTTCCAAGGAGTATCGATCGGGAATGATTTCTACATTGTAAACAAACCGATCAATAAATTCCTTGGCCAAGGCATTCCAACTGGGCCATTGCCTGGTTTCGTGGGAGGTGAACCATTCCAAAGCCTCCCCGCACAGACTTTGGCTGAAGAGCCGCATCAACAGAGCTTCATCCCTACCAACTCCAACAAGCTGGTTGCAGTAGGCTCTCAGATGAGCCATAGGGTTCCCCACTCTATCAAATTTTGGAATCTTGAACCCTTCTCGAAGGTCCAGATTTGGATGAATGCACAAATCTTCAAAATTACGACCGGCGACATCAGGGACGCATTGGAGCTCTTTCATGGCTTTCTTGATCTCTTATTTTATATCCACTTTTGTCTCTTCTTTTGCTCTCCATTATCTTTCTTGTTCCTCGTAATGGTCCATTTCAGAACCGTGCACGTCGTGCTCAGCAGGGATGGGAATCTGGAAAGTGGTTCTTTTAGGTAAGGGTGGAGCTACGGAAGGACTCTGGGCATTTTTAGCGGTTTGGTAATTCTGTGGCTATGATCTTCACATTTCCTTGTAATATGTAGGGGGAATGAATGAAATTTTTTAAAGATAGGGGCCGGGCCTTGGAAGGATTCCTACGTATCTCAGAAGGAGAATTCAGGCCCAACGTAGTTCGAATAGAAAATAAAACATTGATTTTCGTTACATTCATTCAGCACGGTTACAATGGAAATTGAAAGACAACAAAGCTTTAAAGATAAAAATGTTGACTACATCTCAGTCATTCCTTTCTCAAACGTCATATTAGCCACGGGGAACAAACTCGGCTTGAATTTTTCCCATGTTGAGGAGGGCTTCAACGTCGTAGCAAAAACTGCGGCACCTTGAGAGGCTATGATCTGTAACATTGTGGTAGGCACAAGGCTTCCTGATTTCTTCCCCAACGGGATCGAGATCACTGTCTTCATCGTGGATAGAGGCTAAAACCCCATTCTGAACCAAATCACTGTAGATTTCCAGCATTGACATTCTGAACGGTATGAAATAATTACAAACAAACTGAGTGCGCTCAATTGGCTCTGACTGATCATAAGTTAGAACGATGTTATTACCCCACGTGTGTGGGATGTTTCCAAAGTCGATCTGGAGTCAGATCCTTGCTTTAAGCTGCACACATTCCTCTATAGTATGCCCTCACTGGTTTGGATGAAAGGCACATACTTTTGAAGAGTTTTATTGCCCAAAGACTGAAGCCACTCCCTCATAAGGTTTCCACTCAAGATGTTCATACAAGATGGCGCAAAACATTACTTTCGCTCCTACGCGATGTGTTGGCTCGTAGGCCGAGAGGGTGATCCACTTGTCTCCTCCTCTCAGGCGGCCCAGGAACGGAGGCTTGTAGACGATTTCCTCTTCAATGTCTTCCCAGTGACACGTTTCTAGCTAATAGACTAGTGGTTTCCGACTTTATCCTCGCCTCTCTCGCTTCTCTTTCTTGCAACCTCAGTCGAAGCATGTCTTACTTCTCACTCAAGTCCTCTGTCTCCATCTCAACGTCCTTCTTCCTCTTCATCTTTGATGCCAGATCCTCATTCAGCGTCGCAATTGCAGCTTTGCAGATCACTATGGACATTTCGACCCTGAGCCCTTCCTCTTTGGCCTCTTGGATTTCTTGAGTGATTTGTTCGATCTTTCTTTGTAACCCTTCTCCAGTGAGCTCCATCTGGATATTCTTACCCTTATCCGTAGCAGTTATTTGCTTTTCCTTAGACAGTAGAGTAATGTTTTAGGATTTGGGGTATGAGAGGTGTCTTTTGAGTGAGAAACTTAAGCCTCAGAAAATTTTGGTCGGACATTTTGTAGTAATGACTTGTATATTTATTTATTTTTTGGAAATTTCTGGAAAGGAGCGAGTTTCCGATATCCTCATTCATATCAACATAGCACATAAACAATTAAAACACATATATCGCGTCCTAATTATGCATGTGACCCTTTTGTGCCAAGGGTAGGCCTAGCGATCTGAAGGATGTATTGCGTCATTTTAAAACATATTGTTGCTCCCCCCAAAATAAACTTCACTTATAATCATAGAGTTTGTTACATAATTTCAATCAAAACGGGGGTACATTTTTCAGGGAAAAGGAATACATTGCGAATACAAATAGAAAACAATCCTACGCAGGAGAATTAAAAGGTTGACGGTCCTGCTCCTCCTCTGGCTTTCTCTACCTCTTCGTGGATGATGTACTTTCTTGTTAACACGTATGGCTCAGCGAACACAGTTTTCGAATACGGCTACGCGACTAGTAGAGTGTTGATCTGCTTATCTAGGGTTACATCCAGATGCATCAAACAGGTCCTTGCATCGGTCAACTCTTTTGACATCATAGCTAAAGCCCTCTGATTTTCTAGCTCTCTAGCCTGGTACGTTTGTTCCCTTTGTTGGAATTCCTGCTCCCTTCGGTCCTATTCTTGCTGAAAATGATATGCGTGGATCTGAAGCCTTACTTGTACATCATCAATTTCTCGACCCACGCGTGGTGTTGGGTTCACTACACCACACAAATCATTCTGCAACCATGTCTTGTATTCATCCACATACCCAGCTTCATATTAATTTTCAGCCATATCCCATTTCTTATTGACTCATTCGGCCCATTCTTGGAGGATGATCTGGGCGGAAGCTATTTTAGTGCACCCATTGTAGACTACTACAAAGGAGCTAGCATCCCCTTGGACAGGTGTGATTTTTGTTCTACCGAATTACCACATCACCCTAGCTGGGTTGTAGGGTCGCAATCCTCTGACGCCGGGAATGATCAAAAAGGGAAGTTTGTCCCTCTGCGCTGCTATCTTCTCTGACATGAAGTTCGGCAACATCTATTGTATGTCTCTTTCTCATAGATCATAAAATACTCTCGCCCACGCATCCCTGGTGGTATGAATTGGGAACCTGCGGATGCTTACATAGAATTCGTAATTATCAAAGGGACTCGTCTGGCTCGGCTTGGCCAACTCTTGTGGCTGGGCACCGTCCCTTTTGCAGAGATGTTCAGTCATCCAACACTGAAGTAAAATGTTGCAACCTTGGAAAAATGGGAACCCGTTCTTACACAAGCTCAGCGATCGATAGATGTTGGCCAGAATGATCGGGGCCAAACTGCAGTGTTTCTTTTCTTCTTGTTTCTTTCCAACTCCTCTGAAGATGTCGTCCACTACCATCATAACCCGGGTGTCGATCTCATTTCCTTCATCCCGATGGAACACCATCGTTCCTAAAAGGCATGCGGAGAATTCAATAGCCTGATTTTGTCTCCAAGTACAGTGATCATGGAATTCGTTTGGAAATAGTTTAAAATAGTTGTCGTGCCCCCATATTTTGAAAAATCTCATCAGTGGTATATTTTGGGCATCCAACCAGTTTGCATTCACCAGCAATAACATGTCTTTCGATTCTTTACTAGTCGGCCTATCCGGTAGAAGGATGTGATTATCGGTATATTTTTTCCTCTTACCACATGTTCCGATAGAGCCCAAACAGTCCTTTATCTCTTATAGTGTTGGTGTTATTTCGACATCTCCAATTCGAAAAACTATCTTCTTATCGTCCCAGAACTGAGTGATAACCTCGATAAATGTGGGCCAAACCTTGAAATCCATTATCGAAGGTAAGTGGTCCAAGTGAATTGAGATTTCTCTTTTTTGACAGTCTTTGAGATTGTCCCACCACATGTGGAGAACATCTGGTGCCTTGGTGACCATATTGAAATTGAGGAACTGACTTGACATCTACAAAAACATACAACTAGTTAGTTTCCACCCCCCTAGGACACTACAATTCGTAAAACACGCAAACATCCTTCAGATAACACATAAATATGATCGTCCTATCGAGCCGTGGGCTCTTTGGACTCAGGGCGGTCTTTCTAATGGGCCCAACACTCCTTGGGTGTTACGTCATCTTATGCCAATGCGCTACTTTTCTGGATTTGGTTTTGCTCTATCTTAGTTTAACTAGGAGTGGGTTTTATTTATAGTGGAAAGGGTAACCCAAGCGGACTACTTAGGCTGGGACAGTTAATGACCGTTGACTATCAAGTAGCCAACTACATTCGTCAGGGTTCCCCGAGAAAGATATGGTTAACGAACGACTGCAAACCCACATAATCGTCCTTTAAGTGGTAAATAAAAATAATCGTTGTTTGACGGAGTTATGATATGCCATGAATGCAACACTTGAATAAGGCGATCAGTAAACAGATAAACAGTAAACTTCACATAGCCAAATCACGTTAGTTTTAAGGTTAGAATCCTCAAGATCTCCATCAGAGTCGCCATTTTTGTTTTATTCGAAAAAAATATTTTTTATAAGTTTTCGACTTTTTTAGAGTCGCCACTTGATTTTGAGAAAATTAAGAAAACTTGTTCTTTCAATTTGACTAAAACAGGAAATCAATTTGAAGGATTTTTTAAGGGGGGTTCGGAGATTCCTATTTATATTTTAAGAAAGGTTTTACGGCACCTAAAATATTTGCTAACACGCAATTATCTGACAACTAATCTATTTGGCTAAAAAAATGATCTAACATATAAAAATTGTTTGAAAAGAGAAATTAATTACTTAAATGTTTTGCAAAGTTTATTCCTACTCTTAAAATTCATTTAGATTCGAATTTTAATTTTTTAGTAGATAAAACATTAGGGCATTTGCGTGGATTCAGATTCTTTAACTTTAAAACAAGCAACAAGTAAAAGCGGATAAATAAACAAAAAATAAGAGAGAGAGAGAGAGAGAGAGAGAGAAGAGAGAGAGAGAGAGAGTTGTTGGGTCCAAAACTGGATTTTGTCCGCCTTTACCGGTATTGGGACCCATTTTCGCGTTTGAGCCTTAGGCCCATTGTACCTGTCCTAAGTCCTACAAAAATAATAAACCATAAACAAAGGGCGACAAGGGCTTAAGCCCCAAAATAACACAATACAACATTTCGAAAAAATAAATTTTGGCCTTAGTAACCCAATCCCAATTCTTCCACTTCAATTTCATTCTCTTCGAGATCTGTTAGTCGATTTTAGGGCTGGGAGACTCGATGGAAAAATTTGAGCCTTTACAGCCTCAAGGTGGAATTCAAGTAGGGGAGAGAGTCCAATTTGGACTGAAACGTGCGAGTTCATGCAAAGAACAAAAGAACGAAAAGAAAATAAAGTTAGTAAACGAACAATTGCTTACTAAACTAAGCTATAAAGCTCAAAAGTAAACAATTCAACAAACTTATCATTCACAGTGATTTAATCAACATACCCGTTACTATAAAAAAAAACTACAGCATTAACAAATTAGAATTAATCCCAAAGTAAACTTATAACATGAAACTAATGGGGATTAAGAATATCTAATGATCAAGATGTATTTCTCACAGTGAATAAAGAGATCATAATCAAATGGTCACTTCAAAATAACAAATCACTTCATAAAAGCCATTTAAACAACAATCAACTTTATAGCACTATCTAGAAAAGGTAGACTAGCAATTTCGGGAACTATAATACATTTAAGCAAAAGATCATAAAATAGATAGGGAAGGGGGGAAAGTCGAATATTAGCCATAAACTTGAGATCCTTAAGAAAAAGATAAAATAACTCTTTATGAGAAACAATATTACCAAACATATACATAGGTATCTAAGACATTTCAACACGTAGAAAGTAAGAAGGAAAATAGATTTGAAACATGAATCCACACAACATGGGAACAACTTAAATATCTATCATATCTAACACTCAAGACATAAACAAATGGATACTGGAAAAAAAGAGAAAAAATGGATATGATAATGAAGATAAGACATAGCTTGAAGCTTAATAACGACTTCAACATGTTTTTAAAGATATTGCACCTTTGAACTTAACGGAACGAATACCTTGAAGTATACTAAACTACCATCAAAGTCATGGTCAACTACTACAAATACACATAACTTAAATTACGACGAGGAAGAAATTAAAGTTAATCCCATTATATAAGCAAAACGTCACTTATAAAGGAAAACTATTGTGGACATATACGTGATTTGAAATCGAAAGATATTGAAATCGAATGGACATGCCGAAGGTAAACATCCAAAATATGCCATGAGAACACATATATTTCTGCTAACACATACTCATACAACACGTATCAAAATGAACATCTTCAACATACTTCTTAAACAAATGCCTCCGACCAAAAGAATTTCGCTAGGCACACATTTCACAACCTATCATGAAGCTCATATGAACATAAATAAAGGAAGTTTATAAACCTCAACAAGAAGTAAGACAAAAGAAAATTTTAATCATATAGGCAAGGCATCACACAAAGTGAATACTTTAAAGTTAGTTTAAAGGCAACATATTCATGTTGATCAAAATAAGAAAGGAACATACACATAAATTTGAAATATGACCTCAAATTCAAGCTACTGGAAACATAATTACTCAACTACATAATGGATACAACCCATACAAATTACATATCAAAAGAAAACAAGTCCGTGAGAAGAGAGAAAGAAAGAAAAAAGAAAAATTACCTTTGGTCGAGCAGCGAGTCGAGACGACGAGTTAGGGATGCTGAACTTCCACCACCACGAAAGAATTCGAAGGAACTTTTGCAAAATTCCAGCGAACAAACGTACAAGGACAAAGGACGAGAAAGGGACTTTTAAGCGTATTCTTACTTGTATCTAAACACCGATGTTCAAACCTTTTTGTAATTTTCTGCTAAACCGAAAACTACAATCTCTTTTTTCTTTTACTCCCAAAATTTTCCAATCTTCGTCTAAATCCCCTTCTCGACTACCTTTAGTTCAGAAATTTTTTTTGCAGCTCAAGACTACTCTCCCAATTTCTTATATGATTTTTTCTAGCCGAGAGAAGAAAAGAAAAATCACTTCTCCAAAAACTGCCTCTTTCAAGAACAGAAAGAGACCTTATATAGTGATGGATTAGGGCTACGAATTTGTTGAAAGGTGGGGCGGATTCGGATCCAAAAATCAGACCCATTCGAATTTTCCCTTCAAAATTCAAAACAAAACTTTCACCAAAAAGGGGAAACCACTTTTCTGACCCTCTGAGCCCTATCCCAAAAGAGAAAATATGGATGGACGGCTCGATAGATTTAGCCGTCCTTGATGGTCAACGTGGGTCAATCTCACACTATCAAGGACGTAACAACAGCTGGAATCACGGACAAAGCTGCGCGAGATCGTACCAGATTGGCGAAAAGAGACGTGTTTCCTGCTTTGGAGATGTTAGAGGAAGACAACAAGGTATGGGGTCTCGTTTGTGGTCTGGTAGCGTGTGGGACAAACATGCGCAGGGTGTTGTTGTTGTACACTTTTGGGTTCTTTGTGAAGAAGAAAACAAATGTGGGCCGGGTCGAGCGAATTTGGAGTTGGGCTGGCTGGAATCTGAAATGGGAATTATTTGGAATTTAAAAAAGAGGGATTGGACCTGTTGATTTTGCTGTTGGTGAATTGGAATTGGGTCACTTAGAAAATGATCCAAATTATTCCCTTGATGGCATTAAAACGAGTCAAAGCTAAAGGAAATTAATTCACTACTTTAGGCAAGATTTATGAGATGAACTAACTAAAACTAAAATACGAGCTTTTTAAAATTTAACGAGATAAATTAAATAGCTTAATCAAAAAATATAAACACTTAAGTTATCAAAGTATTTTTTAGACGATTTTCAAATACTTATAAAACAAGCTAATTATATAAAGGACATATATACTATTTTAAAATTATAAAAGCTACTAAAATTACTTTGAAATGACTTGAAAAACATTTTGAATTTTATAAAACTAATTATTTTTAAACGCTCAAAATTTGAGGAACTCGTGAATTGATTTACATCGGGGAGGGCCAAAATTGGGTGTCAACACTTAGTACATTAGACATAGTTAGTGGATGTTGTCCCTAGCATTTCATTTCAAACATTTGTTCAAGAGTTTGTAATAAGACCGATTTGGCAAACTATTAGTATTATTATGATTCATCATTTTGATTGTTTAATCTATTGATAGATGGTTGCTTTATGTTGAGCTATTAGTATATCACTCTATGCAGTTATGTGAAGTCTATGTATACTTCAATAAAACTTTTAAATTTTCCGCAAATTTAACTGTATGATTGTGATGAAAGCTAAGAAGAGGCTTGTCTGCGACCTCTGAGAGGTTAACGGCGTCGGTTGCATCTGGGGTCTAGATTCTGGGGGTGACAAACTTGGTATCAGAGCATGAGGTTAAATTACCTATGAACTAAAGCTCAAAACAACCACGTTGCGTTGTTTCTTACTTATGGTTGTGAAGTGCACCACAATCATGACTTAGAGACTTTGTGATGTTAGGAATTTTCCCTCTTTCTACTCTTTGTCGTACTGTCTAGAGCTTTGACATTTTGTGTCATACTAGCATCTAACTTCCTTCTTGTGTGTGCGTGTAGAAAATGAACACAAGAAGAAACCTAGGCAAAAGAGTCGAAGAAGCAGCTGCTGGAGGCAACTAAGCTCCTCCTCAAGCCGCAGCTGCTGGAGAGCAAGTGCCTGTCAACCCAGCTGTGTTGGCGGATGGAGAAGTGAGAGAGACACTGGTTCATATGGCCCAAGACATCACTGTGCAGGCACAGGCTATCATGGCCCAAGCCACTAGAAAGGGTGCTCCCAGGGAGAACCCGCATGCTAGCACCATGGCTAGTAGACTAAGAGATTTCACTAGAATGAATCCCCCAGTCTACTACTGGTCCAAGACCAATGAGGATCCCCAAGAGTTTGTGGATGAGGATCACAAGATTCTCTGTGCTATGGGTGTTAGTAAAGAGGAAAAGGCTGAGTTGGCTGCTTATCAACTCAAACATGTGACTCAAGTGTGGCCCAGGATGTGGGAGATGGCCGAGCACCAGGGGAAGTCCCCATCACTTGGGACATTCTCAAGACTGCATTCCTGGAGAGGTTCTTTCCAAGAGAGCAGAGAGAGGATAAGGTTGAGGAATTCATTAATTTACGACAAGGAGTTATGTCAGTCAAGGAATACTCTATGAAGATTGTTAAGCTTTCCAAATATGCTTCTTCTCTGGTGTCCAATAGTAGGGATGAGATGAGCAGGTTTGTGACTGGTGTATCGGAGGATTTGGAGGATGAATGTCGGGCATCCATGTTGCATGATAACATGGACCTTGGTAGGTTGATGGTGCATGCACAGCAGGTTGAGGAGAGTCGTCGGAGAAAGAGAGGCCGAGAGGAAAAGAAATCTAGGCCCTCGGATCAGTCTGGTTTGAGCACTGGTAGGGGTTCGTTTGGAGTACAGGATAGACCCAAGTTCAAGAAAGGGCACAAGCACTCAGGTAACCCTACTTCTTCCAATAACACTAATGCCAAGAAGGGCAATGATAGAAATACCCAGCGTGACAGAAAGATTTGTGGTAAGTGTGGCCGTTCGCATGGAGGTGAGTGCATGGTAAGTTCAAATGGATGCTATGGGTGCGGTAAGAGTGGGCAGGTGATAAGGGACTTCCCATATGCGAATAATCAGGCCAAGGCAGATACTTAGCCTCGGCCTAATCCTACTGCTGCAGCCGAGCCTCCTAAGAGGAATCGTTTCTATGCGTTGAAAGGAAGAGAAGAGCAAGAGAAGTTGGTTGATGTGGTCACTGGTAACTTGTTTGTCTTTTCTTTTCCTGTTTATGCATTATTAGATCCAGGATATACCTTGTCTTTTTTTACTCCTTCAGTAGCTAGTAAATTTGACTTGCTTCCTCAGATCTTGCATGAGCCATTTCTAGTTAGTACTCCTATAGGAGACAGGATTAGGGTCGAAAGGGTATATAGAGATTGCCCAATAACTGTTCTTGATAGAGTACTTATGCGGACCTAATAGAATTAACCATGCTTGATTTTGATATAATTTTGGGTATGGATTGGCTCCATAAATGTTATGCTACCATAGACTGTCGAAATAGGGTAGCAAGTTTTCAGTTTCCAAATGAGTTAGAGTTAAAATGGGGAGGGCGTGGTTCAAATCCAACCTGCCAAATAGTTTCGAATATTAAAGCCAATAAGATGTTATCTAAGGGGTACTTATGCCACTTAGTCAGAGTCAATGACTTAGAATAAGAAGTTCCTTCCATAGACTCTGTCTCTATAGTAAATGAGTTTCAAGATGTCTTTCCGGAGGATTTACCAGGAATCCCTCCTCAACGTGAAATTGATTTTGGTGTTTACTTAGATCCCAACACCAAACCGATTTCTGTTCGTCCCTATAGAATAGCTCCAGTGGAACTCAAAGAGTTGAAGTTGAAGTTAAAAGATTTGCTTTATAAGGGTTTCATCCAGCCGAGCATATCCCCATGGGGTGCTCTAGTGTTGTTCGTTAAGAAAAAGGATGGAACTCTTAGACTGTGTATCGATTATCGGCAACTCAACAAAGTCACTATAAAGAACAAATACCCTCTTCCAAGAATTGATGATCTATTTAATCAACTTCAGGGTTCAAGTTTCTTTTCTGAAATAGATCTTCGGTCAGGTTATCACCAAATTAGGGTGAGACAAAAGGACGTTCCTAAGACTTCCTTCCGTACTAGGTATGGTCATTACGAGTTTCTTGTCATGTCATTCGGTCTCACTATCGCACCAGTCGCGTTTATGGACCTTATGAATAGAGTGTTCCATGAATATCTTGATCCTTTTGTCATAGTATTCATAGATAACATACTCATATACTCTAAGTCCAGAGAAGAGCATGAACAACATTTGAGAATAACATTGCAAGTACTCAGGGAACATCAGTTGTATGCAAAGTTTAGCAAATGTGAGTTTTGGTTGAGATCAGTGACCTTTCTTGGTCATGTTGTGACCGACCAGGGTGTAGAGGTCGATCCAAAAAAGATTGAGGCAGTAAAGAATTGGCCGAGACCCCTCACTCGTACCAATATTCGAAGTTTCTTGGGTTTGGCTAATTATTATTGAAGGTTTGTGGAGGTCTTTTCCGCAATTGCTGCTCCATTGACCGCTATAACAAAAAAGAAGGCGAAGTTTGAGTGGTATGAAAATTTTGAAAAGAGCTTCCACGATCTCAAAGA
This sequence comes from Solanum sitiens, assembly GCA_016801875.1. Taxonomy (NCBI): domain Eukaryota; kingdom Viridiplantae; phylum Streptophyta; class Magnoliopsida; order Solanales; family Solanaceae; genus Solanum; species Solanum sitiens. Next base: position 181,367 of record JABWTJ010000187.1, on the reverse strand, counting down.
CCGACTCACTTCGGACCTGTAACGAACCGGATTCTTGAATCCGAATCGCCACCGGCGTCATTGATCTCTCAGAGTTCGCAGACAAGCCTCATCTTGCATTCATCACATTCATCTAGTTAAATTTGCGGAAAATTTAAAACTTTTTACATGTATGAAGTTTAGTTAGACTTCATATAGTCATTACACATTTACATCATATACTAAGCTCAACTTAAGAGAACAACCATCTATCATAAAGAATCAATTCGAAACTGAAGATGAATATATCATAAATAGTTTGCCAAACACGGCCTTCTTACAAAGCTTTGAAATGAAAGTACAAAAGAAACGCTAGGGAGAACATCCACTAGCTATGTCTAAAACTAAGGCTAGACTAAATCTTTAGCATCCTCGAAATCAGGAGGACCTACCAAATGGTTTGGAGAAACGCTAAAGTCCAAACCGCTGCAAGTGTCGTCAATCTGTCCTCTAACCTGCACCTATAAAAATAGTAAATAGTAGGGGGTTAGTACACCACTTGTACTAAGTATGGGTATATGCACACATACACATAAAGCTATGCATGATCAATGAAAGCTCTTCCTAAGCAACATGCCATTTCTGGAAAGTCTAGTCATTAGACTTTCCTAATTCGTTAGTTGTGAATTGTGGTATGAATATGATGTATTTTAATGCATTCAAAGCACACGACTTATTTTCTATATGATTACAAGACATTAGTATCATCAACATAATTTTAGAACAACACGGGCGAAGATTTGAGATTTTGATCCTCTTAGGCCGAGAGCTCCTCTTTGTACACTTAGATTATTTTTCAGTCTTTTTCTTCTTTTTGTTGTGTAGTTCAATAACTCCTTTGGACATATGTTTTACTTTGCAAGTGCAATGATTCATTGTAGTCCCATACCCACATTGAATCAAGTAAGTAATTCAAGAGATTAAGGAAATGACTTAACTACAATTTGGGGCATGAATATATTTATAAGTCAATACTTATTGACTATACTCATTCTTTAGTTGATTGCATAATGTGCATAGTTCTTGGGGCATATCATTAAAGCTTATGATCTTGCTTACTTTGGGCATGAGTTCTTTATAAGCCAATCTTTATTGGCTAAATACATTAGTTAATCATTTTGGATAAGCATATTTGAATTCATTATTGTCTTTGATATTTTCCTAATAAAGGAAGTCATTATAAGCCAATTTTATTTGGCTTTGTTCATTCTCATGACATGAAGATTCATTATTAGCTATGCCCTTTACTTATTGTAAACTTCATTGGACATGCTTTGACTATTCTTATAGCTAGTCATTCATTACACTATATATTCATTACATTTCATAATCCATTCTCTATTGATCATTCCATTGATTTCATTACTTTCATGTTAGGGAAGTTATGGGTTATTTAGTTAACGTGTTCATGTTTTATATATAATACATTTCGTATCTACGAGACATTGGAATTGTGGATGTAGCATTAAGACATCTCAAGTGAGGGCCCAACATATGGGACCTCAACCCGAGGGCCTTCTTTAGTAAACACAAAGTCTGCTTCATTCGTTCATTCGTACTTTACATTATTCATTTCATTCATTCGTAGGCTTATGTAAACAACAACTATACCTAGGATGAAGTTTAAGACTCTCATCGGGATCATGAAGTGCAATGACCAAGAATGACCTAATGTCATTACTTGAATCTGATTTCACCTCCTGATTGTCTTGCACAAACACCTTCGGTATCGTTCATTTCTTTATCTTTCATACTTTGAGGAACTTTAACTTTAACCAACATAGATCATGTGAGCTCATGAAATCCTGTGTCTTCCCCAAACCGAAAAGAGGTGAAGTCACTGGCCAAGGTGAAACCAAAACATCCCTAGCTCGCTTAGGTGGAAAAGCACTGGCTAGTTCCCTATGTTGGCAGCATAGTTCAAAGACTAGGAGATTTAGGGAGACCCATACCCACCTTGGTGGACAGTCTCATCTCATGAGAATTACGTGAACCTCCGCCCTTCACGAAAGAAGGCATCACCACTCATAACTAGCCTATCAGTGCTCAGTTTAAAGTTCCTATTTACATTCAACTCAAACATCATCGAAGCTTGCTTCTAGCATGAGGTAGTCATAGCTGATTAGATGATTTCTCATCTCTTCTTTACGTATTAAGTGTGAATTGTCCTTACACTTACATATAGAATGTGATTGAGATTTATTTACTCTTTTGATGACTTGTCATCCTTACTTTACATTGATGAAATATGAATTGTCCTTACATATCATCCTTACTTTACATTGATGAATGTGAATTGTCCTTACATATCATCCATAGGTGTTAATGAGACTAGTCTCACACATTCTAACACCTTCATTCGTGAGTATTCTTTTAACAAATTAGTTTTGGTGTAAGTAAGACTTGTCTCACTTCCTTTAACACCCCATTCTGGTCAGTTACTTAATTTAGACCCCTTTAATTATGTTATAACTCACGTTACTTACTTACTTTAGTGTAGTAGCTTCATATCACCGTTCAGGGACGATGAGCACTTCATTCAATGAGTTTCATGTGTTCATAGTTCATTCTTGTGGAGCATGTTGGGAGTTGTCCCAATGATTGTCATGCCCTTGGTTATGGAGTCATTGATATTACTTTAAAAGTGCTTAATATATAGTTGATACTCTTACTACACAAGAATTGGCATATGATTAGTATTGGCTCAAGATTTGGGATGTTAGACTAGCAAATTCATTATTTTTGGCATAAGCCAATTTTACGTATGTTCATATTTAAATTTCCACATATATGAACCTTTATCCAATCTTTTAATCATTTACATAAGTTCCTAGCCAGTAGCATATATTCATTTTGACCAAATAGAGTTAGCCAACTTTATTGGAACCGGATAGCCAATTTATTCAAGATATGATTTCATAGATGTCTTTGAGCCAATTCCTAGTTTATGGCTTTTAGTGTGAAGTTTCAAGAACATATTGGACAGCATCATATTAGCATTTGATGGCTTTAGCATCTTCATAACATCACAACAACATCAAGTCAACATTCCTCCAAAGACACATAATTCACTTAACACATCATGGACTTAACTTAGCATATTATCGATCCTTAATTATCATGATAAGATTAGCTTTACGCAATTACAAGTTCATAAATTCATTCGATACTCATTATTCTTGAACAATACATGTTAAGAACAGCCAGCACCACATACCAACAACATGATCTCTAACCTATTCAACATTGAAATCGAATAGGATACTAGGGATAAGGAGTTCGACGAGAACGGGAACAACCCTAGTTTCAAGATCATTGAATTCGTTGAAAAACAATTTCTCTTGGAGTTCTTTATCTTTCATACTTTAAGGAACTTTAACTTTAACCAACATAGATCATGTGAGCTCATGAAATCCGGTGTCTTCCCCAAACCGAAAAGAGGTGAAGTCACTGGCCAAGGTGAAACCAAAACATCCCTTGCTCGCTTAGGTGGAAAACCACTGGCTAGTTCCCTATGTTGGCAGCATAGTTCAAAGACTAGGAGATTTAGGGAGACCCATACCCACCTTGGTGGACAGTCTCATCTCATGAGAATTACGTGAACCTCCGCCCTTCACGAAAGAAGGCATCACCACTCATAACTAGCCTATCAGTGCTCAGCTTAAAGTTCCTATTTACATTCAACTCAGACATCATCGAAGCTTGCTTCTAGCATGAGGTAGTCATAGCTGATTAGATGATTTATCATCTCTTCTTTACGTATTAAGTGTGAATTGTCCTTACACTTACATATAGAATGTGATTGAGATTTATTTACTCTTTTGATGACTTGTCATCCTTACTTTACATTGATGAAATATGAATTGTCCTTACATATCATCCTTACTTTACATTGATGAATGTGAATTGTCCTTACATATCATCCATAGGTGTTAATGAGACTAGTCTCACACATTCTAACACCTTCATTAGTGAGTATTCTTTTAACAAATTAGTTTTGGTGTAAGTAAGACTTGTCTCACTTACTTTAACACCCCATTCTGGTCACTTACTTAATTTAGACCCCTTTAATTATGTTATAACTCACGTTACTTACTTACTTTAGTGTAGTAGCTTCATATCACCGTTCAGGGACGATGAGCACTTCATTCAATGAGTTTCATGTGTTCATAGTTCATTCTTGTGGAGCATGTTGGGAGTTGTCCCAATGATTGTCATGCCCTAGGTTATGGATTCATTGATATTACTTTAAAAGTGCTTAATATATAGTTGATACTCTTACTACACAAGAATTGGCATATGATTAGTATTGGCTCAAGATTTGGGATGTTAGACAAGCAAATTCATTCTTTTTGGCATAAGCCAAATTTACGTATGTTCATATTAAAATTTCCACATGTATGAACCTTTATCCAATCTTTTAATCATTTACATAAGTTCCTAGTCAGTAGCATATATTCATTTTGACCAAATAGAGTTAGCCAACTTTATTGGAACCAGATAGCCAATTTATTCAAGATATGATTTCATAGATGTCTTTGAGCCAATTCCTAGTTTATGGCTTTTAGTGTGAAGTTTCAAGAACATATTGGACAGCATCATATTAGCATTTGATGGCTTTATCATCTTCATAACATCACAACAACATCAAGTCAACATTCCTCCAAAGACACATAATTCACTTAACACATCATGGACTTAACTTAGCATATTATCGATCCTTAATTATCATGATAAGATTAGCTTTACGCAATTACAAGTTCATAAATTCATTCGATACTCATTATTCTTGAACAATACATGTTAAGAACAGCCAGCACCACATACCAACAACATGATCTCTAACCTATTCAACATTGAAATCGAATAGGATACTAGGGATAAGGAGTTCGACGAGAACGGGAACAACCCTAGTTTCAAGATCATTGAATTCGTTGAAAAAACATTTCTCTTGGAGTTCTTTATCTTTCATACTTTGAGGAACTTTAACTTTAACCAACATAGATCATGTGAGCTCATGAAATCCGGTGTCTTCCCCAAACCGAAAAGAGGTGAAGTCACTGGCCAAGGTGAAACCAAAACATCCCTAGCTCGCTTAGGTGGAAAACCACTGGCTAGTTCCCTATGTTGGCAGCATAGTTCAAAGACTAGGAGATTTAGGGAGACCCATACCCACCTTGGTGGACAGTCTCATCTCATGAGAATTACGTGAACCTCCGCCCTTCACGAAAGAAGGCATCACCACTCATAACTAGCCTATCAGTGCTCAGCTTAAAGTTCCTATTTACATTCAACTCAAACATCATCGAAGCTTGCTTCTAGCATGAGGTAGTCATAGCTGATTAGATGATTTATCATCTCTTCTTTACGTATTAAGTGTGAATTGTCCTTACACTTACATATAGAATGTGATTAAGATTTATTTACTCTTTTGATGACTTGTCATCCTTACTTTACATTGATGAAATATGAATTGTCCTTACATATCATCCTTAATTTACATTGATGAATGTGAATTGTCCTTACATATCATCCATAGGTGTTAATGAGACTAGTCTCACACATTCTAACACCTTCATTAGTGAGTATTCTTTTAACAAATTAGTTTTGGTGTAAGTAAGACTTGTCTCACTTACTTTAACACCCCATTCTGGTCACTTACTTAATTTAGACCCCTTTAATTATGTTATAACTCACGTTACTTACTTACTTTAGTGTAGTAGCTTCATATCACCGTTCAGGGACGATGAGCACTTCATTCAATGAGTTTCATGTGTTCATAGTTTATTCTTGTGGAGCATGTTGGGAGTTGTCCCAATGATTGTCATGCCCTTGGTTATGGATTCATTGATATTACTTTAGAAGTGCTTAATATATACTTGATACTCTTACTACACAAGAATTGGCATATGATTAGTATTGGCTCAAGATTTGGGATGTTAGACTAGCAAATTCATTCTTTTTGGCATAAGCCAATTTTACGTATGTTCATATTTAAATTTCCATATGTATGAACCTTTATCCAATCTTTTAATCATTTACATAAGTTCCTAGCCATTAGCATATATTCATTTTGACCAAATAGAGTTAGCCAACTTTATTGGAACCAGATAGCCAATTTATTCAAGATATGATTTCATAGATGTCTTTGAGCCAATTCCTAGTTTATGGCTTTTAGTGTGAAGTTTCAAGAACATATTGGACAGCATCTTATTAGCATTTGATGGCTTTATCATCTTCATAACATCACAACAACATCAAGTCAACATTCCTCCAAAGACACATAATTCACTTAACACATCATGGACTTAACTTAGCATATTATCGATCCTTAATTATCATGATAAGATTAACTTTACGCAATTACAAGTTCATAAATTCATTCGATACTCATTATTCTTGAACAATACATGTTAAGAACAGCCAGCACCACATACCAACAACATGATCTCTAACCTATTCAACATTGAAATCGAATAGGATACTAGGGATAAGGAGTTCGACGAGAACGGGAACAACCCTAGTTTCAAGATCATTGCATTCGTTGGAAAAAAATTTCTCTTGGAGTTCTTTATCTTTCATACTTTAAGGAACTTTAACTTTAACCAACATAGATCATGTGAGCTCATGAAATCCGGTGTCTTCCCCAAACCGAAAAGAGGTGAAGTCATTGGCCAAGGTGAAACCAAAACATCCCTAGCTCGCTTAGGTGGAAAACCACTGGCTAGTGCCCTATGTTGGCAGCATAGTTCAAAGACTAGGAGATTTAGGGAGACCCATACCCACCTTGGTGGACAGTCTAATCTCATGAGAATTAAGTGAACCTCCGCCCTTCACGAAAGAAGGCATCACCACTCATAACTAGCCTATCACTGCTCAATTTAAAGTTCCTATTTACATTCAACTCAAACATCATCGAAGCTTGCTTCTAGCATGAGGTAGTCATAGCTGATTAGATGATTTCTCATCTCTTCTTTACGTATTAAGTGTGAATTGTCCTTACACTTACATATAGAATGTGATTAAGATTTATTTACTCTTTTGATGACTTGTCATCCTTACTTTACATTGATGAAATATGAATTGTCCTTACATATCATCCTTAATTTACATTGATGAATGTGAATTGTCCTTACATATCATCCATAGGTGTTAATGAGACTAGTCTCACACATTCTAACACCTTAATTCGTGAGTATTCTTTTAACAAATTAGTTTTGGTGTAAGTAAGACTTGTCTCACTTACTTTAACACCCCATTCTGGTCACTTACTTAATTTAGACCCCTTTAATTATGTTATAACTCACGTTACTTACTTACTTTAGTGTAGTAGCTTTATATCACCGTTCAGGGACGATGAGCACTTCATTCAATGAGTTTCATGTGTTCATAGTTCATTCTTGTGGAGCATGTTGGGAGTTGTCCCAATGATTGCCATGCCCTTAGTTATGGATTCATTGATATTACTTTAGAAGTGCTTAATATATACTTGATACTCTTCCTACACAAGAATTGGCATATGATTAGTATTGGCTCAAGATTTGGGATGTTAGACTAGCAAATTCATTCTTTTTGGCATAAGCCAATTTTATGTATGTTCATATTTAAATTTCCATATGTATGAACCTTTATCCAATCTTTTAATCATTTACATAAGTTCCTAGCCATTAGCATATATTCATTTTGACCAAATAGAGTTAGCCAACTTTATTGGAACCAGATAGCCAATTTATTCAAGATATGATTTCATAGATGTCTTTGAGCCAATTCCTAGTTTATGGCTTTTAGTGTGAAGTTTTAAGAACATATTGGACAGCATCATATTAGCATTTGATGGCTTTAGCATCTTCATAACATCATAACAACATCAAGTAAACATTCCTCCAAAGACACATAATTCACTTAACACATCATGGACTTAACTTAGCATATTATCGATCCTTAATTATCATGATAAGATTAACTTTACGCAATTACAAGTTCATAAATTCATTCGATACTCATTATTAAAGAACAATACATGTTAAGAACAGCCAGCACCACATACCAACAACATGATCTCTAACCTATTCAACATTGAAATCGAATAGGATACTAGGGATAAGGAGTTCGACGAGAATGGGAACAACCCTAGTTTCAAGATCATTGAATTCGTTGGAAAGAAAGTTCTCATAGAGAAAGAAGTCCAGGAGAGAATTCCATACCTTATGTAGAACTTAATCTACGAAGACCATCTTGAACGAAAACTTCGACAAACCTTGAAATCGCCTAGGAGAATCAATGGAATTTTCTGTCTTTTTCTTGCGTTCTTTTCTTACTCTTTATGCGTCCTTTTTTTTCTATGAGTTTGAATGTGATTTTTAGGTTTCAGAACTGATCTTGAATTATAAAACTTAGGTTTAATAAGTTAATTTAATAAACTAATTAACCAATTACCAAAACGCCCCACCTAAGTTGACTAAACATAGGAGAACATAACACTTAGTCAAATCTGGAAATTGGTGTTGACTATGGTTTTGGTCAAAATTTTGACTTTATATTAATTAATTAAATCCTTAATTTTAATTAATTTAGGGACCTAGGGTAAGTACTAAAGTACCCCTAAGTCATTGGAACCAAAATTAACTCTTTTGGACCATCCTAGGTTAAGTATTAGGATGTTTCTTGAGTTGTACTAGGTTAGTGTAAGAATTTCGTTTTGATCATTTAAACTAATTAATTAAATTGCTAATTTAATTAATTAGGTGTTGTAATTACTAAAGTACCCTTAAGTGGTTAGGACCATAACCAATCCCTTGAACCATCCTAGGTTAGGTACTAGGTTGTCTTTTTCTTGTTTTAACCGAAATCTGGAAATTGCTTTGTGATTTCGGTTTTGCCCCTTTAAATTAATTAATTAAGTTGATAAATTAATTAATTAAGTAGCCTAGGGTAATTACTAAAGTATCCCTAGGTTTTTAGGACCTTAACTAACTCTTTGGACCATCCTAGGTTAAGTACTAGGTTGTCTTTTTCTTGTCTTAACCGAAATCTGGAAATTGCTTTAAAATTTCAGTTTAAATAATTGATTAAGCTGATAAATTAATTAATTAAGTAGACTAGGGTAATTACTAAAGTATCCCTAAGTTGTAAGGACCATAACTAACCTTTTGACCATCCTAGGTTAGGTACTAGGTGGTCTCTTTAACTAGTTACTAGGTTAGTGTCACCCGGTTAAGTCTTAGGTTGTCGGGTGCGCTAATTAGTTTATTTCGTTTGGTCCTAGGTTAGTTATCTATTTAGGGCAATATCTTAGAGCCTAGAATTGGTTAGGAAGTTAGTCCTCGCATGGAGTGGTCCCTTGTGCACGTTTTTCCCCTAACTACCCTAACCAAATTCGGTTAGGGTGTTCCCCTCTTGGGCGTATCTCCCCATGTGCTTGCACATGGTCTGCTTGTACTTTCCTAACTAACTATTATTTATGGTTCCTTTGGGAATGTTTACTTATTATCCCAAGGACCCTCACCATGTCCTTGGGCACTGCTTAATTTACATGATCATTTTAAATGGTCATGTGGGATGGTACTAGGCTTGACACTTGGATGCCTAGTACTTTGTGTGAAACTATTCTGAACGGATTTTCTTTTAGCTTAGGGTCTTCATTGCATGTACAATTCTTAAACAAGATCATTAATGTCAGAAAATTGGCTAACACCCCTTTAAGCCAATATTTCTAACATGCCCAAAATTTTGCTTATTTGGGTATTATATAGAAATTGGCTAATATCCCTTAGCCAATTTTCTATACTATGCCCAATATTTCTCAATATTGGGCATTGGGATGCCTACGTATCCTCAATACACATTTTTAAAGACCTATTGGGCTCTTCACTAGACATGTAATTTTCCGGAATGTTACAGACCCCAATTCTCACATTTACGAGAAGCGATGAAGGGTACGTAGTGTACTGTGATGCTTCCCGAGTAGGTTTGGGATATGTTCTTTTGCAAGATAGTAAGGTCATTTCATATGCATCGAGATAGTTGAAAATCCACGAGAAGAATTACCCTACTCATGATCTTGAGTTAGCTGTTGTGGTGTTTGCGTTGAAACTTCGGAGACATTACTTATATGGTGTACATGTCGATGTATTTACTGACCATAAAAGTCTTCAGTATGTCTTTACACAGAGAGAATTGAATCTTTGTCAGAAAAGATGGCTAGAGTTACTAAAGGATTATGACATGAGTGTCCACTATCACCCCGGTAAGGCGAATGTAGTGGCCGATTCTTTGAGACGATTGAGCATGGGCAGTGTGTCTCATATCGACGATGACAAGAAAGAGTTGGTTAAAGAAGTACACTGATTGTCTAGGTTAGGTGTACGGCTGGTAGATGCACCAAATGGGGGTGTTACGGTACATTCAAGTTCTGAATCCTCATTTGTTCTAGATGCTAAAGCCAAGCAGCATCTCAACCCAGTACTCATGGAGTTGAAAGATTCAGTGTTGAGTAAGATGAATGAATCATTCTCCCTGGGGGGGATGGTGTGCTTAGCTATACTCTTTGTAAGTCCGATTTTGTTAATGAGACTCTAACTTTTATTGCATTAGGCGGTTTTGGTGTTTTAAGTCCATAACTGTGTGTTTTATACTTGCACTATATGAGTTAATATGAGTTCATTCTTGCATTCATGTTGCTGTTTTTGTATAGCGTAGACATGATTTTTGTGTTGCATGAGTGTGATGTGCATTAAGTTAAAGTGAGATTGACAAGGAAGTTCCTCAGTCTCACAGATGAAGCTTGAGATAAGTTTTGAGTAATGTGCATCATACAGAGTAAGTTGTGAATCACATATTCACAAAGAGTAAAAGTTTCAAGTATGGTTATGTGTTGTTTGAAAATACCCTCTTTGATTTAAAATGATGTGTAGTGTCAGTCGGGGACGAATGTTCCTAAGGGGGGGATAATGTAACATTCCAGAAAAATGTACTTGTCTAGTAAAGAGCCTATTAAGTTTTAAGAATAGGTGTTGGGGTACATAGGCATCCCAATGCCCAATATTGAGTAATATTGGGCATGTTACATAATATTGGCTTAAGGGTGTTAGCCAATGTCTACACAAGTAAATTAAAATATACATCGATGTCAAATACTCCAATCCAAGCTTGTTTAGAAATTGTACCTGCAATAAAGACCCTAAGCTAAAACAATATATTCTTCATATACACTCATTAGGTACTAGGCATCCTAGTGTCAAGCATAGGTACAATAGCACGTAATCATTTAAAAATGATCATGTAGATTAAGCAGTGCCTAAGGACATAGTGCGGATCCTTGGGACAACAATAAGTGAACATTCCAAATGAACTTTCCAGAATAGTTAGTTAGGAAAGTGCACGGCAACACATGTGCAAGCACATGTGCAACCAGCCAAGAGACTAAGCTAACCAATTCGGTTAGAGCGGTGGGGGACAAGCGCGCATCCGGGTCAAGCCACATGGGGCCAAGATCCCTAACCGGTTCTAGGCTCTAAATAACTGACCTAACTATCTAACTAACCTAGGACAAACCAAAAATAACTAACTAGTGTACCCGACAACCTAAGACCTAACTGGGTGCCACTAAGCCGAGTAACTAACTAAGAAACATCCTAGTACCTAACCTAGGATGGTCCAAATAGTTAGTTAGGGTCCTAACCACTTAGGGGTACTTTAGTAATTACCCTAGGTTACTTAATTAATTAAATTAACAACTTAATTAATTAATTTAAATGGTCAAAACCAAAACCCTTAAGCAAATTCCAGATTTCGGTTAAGTCAAGTGTGCTCCTATTTTTAGTCAATTTAGGAGGGGCATTTCGGTAATCAACTAATTGAGTTATTTATTTAAGTTAATTAGTCTAAGTTGAATTAGTTAATATTCAGTTCCTAAAGACGTAGAGTCACGTTATTCATTAGTAAACCCTACGACTGAAAAGCAGTGAGAACGTAAAGAAACGCTAGGCGATTTCAAGCAGTTCTTCAAGGTTTTTCGTGCAAAGTGCAAGGTGATCTTCATAGATTTAATTCTATAGTAAGGTATGGGTTTTCTCTCCTGGATTCCTTTCTCCAAGAGTCTTTTCAAACGTTTTGAATTCATGAATCCGAAAACTAGGGTTATTCCCAATGAATCTCATGTTCATCTCCCTAGTTCTCTTCCGATTCTAGTAGTTTGTTTAAATTTAAATCTCGAGCATGTTGTTTGTATGTGGTGATAACTGATCATTATGTGTAGGTTTATGTGATTGATAATGTCAAATGATACCTATATGTTAGATCAGTATGATTAGGGTTTTATTTACATGAGTTAATAATGTTGTATTGCCTACTTGTGTTCGAGAAGATGAAATTGTTATAAGTTGTTCATTGAATTGTTTCATAGACTAATTAAAAGTTGGCTTGTTTAACATGATAGATTATTATAATGTATTCATGAAGTAATTGAATTGGCTAGTGATAATATCATAGTTTGATTTATGCCAACAAATTGGCTAGCAATATTATTTCCAAAATATGTGAAGTCATACCAATCTTAACTCAATGAACTCATAACATAGGGTATGCCAATCAATAGGACAAGTCCCAACATACCCTATCCACATGAACTTGTGAACGTAATAACATTGAATAACTCCTTATAACTTTCTTAAAGAATTGTACAAGACTATGAATTAACGTTGAACAAGATAAGGTGAGTAATGAAATAACGAAAGCCTTAAGTTATGAAATTGACCTAATATAGAGTGTTAAAGGAAGTGAGATAGACATCACTTACACTCAAAAGATTATGTCAAATATACTCACATAAGAGGGTGCTAGAAGCCGTGAGACAAGTCTCACTCGCACCATGATGATAATGTAAGATTTAAGTTCATATTCATCAAGTATAGAAAAGGGATGACCAGTCATCCATTGATTTAAGTATACCTCATACTAGAAGCAAGCTTCCATGATGTTTGAGTCAACTCTAAAAGTTACAAAGTAAAATAAATCTGAGCTTAGCACCAATAGACTAGAAATGAGCTTGTGTCAGCACATGTAAGCCTCATGAAACGAGATCACCACCCAGGTGGACCAGTATCTCCAAAGTCTCCTAGTCTATGAACTATGTTGCCAGCATAGGGACTAGCTAGTGGAGAAATCCACCTAAGAATGCTAGGTAATTTTGGTTTCACTTTGGCCGGTGATACCACCTCTTTTCGGTGTGGGGAAGACATTGGATTTCATGTTTAGATCACATGATCTATGTTGGTTAAAGCTCAAGAAAGTATTTGGTTCACTTCATCCGTGAACCACCTTTTTTCGGTGTGGGGAAGACACTGACTTTGGTTTCACTTTAGCCGGTGAACCACCTCTTTCCGGTGTGGGGAAGACACTAAGCTTGGTTTCACTTTAACCGGTGATCCACCTATTTTCGGTGTGGGGAAGACACTGGATTTCATGTTAGCTCACATGATCTATATCAGTTAATGCTAAAGATTCTTTAAAGAAAGTAAGAAAGAATGAAAGTAGCATGTTCAAAGTGAACAACAGATCAAAGAAGAAGAAACGTAAGTTCAAAGTGAACTAAGTAAGCAAGAGCTTAAGAATGTCAATCATCAATGTTTGATAAGAATGAAGTTTTAACAAGTTAGTGGTTTATGCAAATATTGGAGTATGAATATATGCCCCCAAGATCTACATTTTATGCAAACAACCAAATAGTGGGCATAGCTAATAAAGATTGGCTTATAAATACAATCATACCCAATTTAACAAAAATGAAATGTCTAACTTGTAAGTAAGGTAGCCAAATCATTTCCTTAGTCTTGTGAATTACTTACTCGATTCATTGTAGGTATGGGACTACAATGAATCATTGCACTTGTAAAACATAGGATCAAACGAGATCAATTGAACTACACAACATAAAGAAGAAAAGACTGAAAAATAAACTAAGGCTGGGAATAGGAGCTCTCGGCCTAAGGGAGCAAAATTATAAAGTTTTGTTTAAGTCGTTCTAAAATTATGTTCATGATTCCAAGGTCTTATGTTCATAGAGAAAATGAGTTGTGTGCTTTAAATGCATGAGAACATGTTATATTCATAGCATAATTCATAAGTAACGAATTAGGAAAGTGTAGTGAATTACTTTCGAAAAATGGCATATTGTTATAGGAAGAGTTTTCCTTGATCATGCATAGTACTTATGTGTTTATGTGAATACACCCATACTTAGTACAAGTGTGTACTAACACCATATATTATTACTATTTTTATAGGTGCAGGTTCTAGAGAAGATTGAAGATTCGACGAAGCAGTTTGGATTAGCGATCTCCAGACTTTGGTAGGTCCTTTTGAGTTCAAGGATGTCTACGCTTATCATTCTAGCTTAGTACATTAGACATAGCTAGTGGATGTTGTCCCTAGCGTTTCATTTCAAACATTTGTACAAGTGTTTGTAATAAGGCCGATTTGGCAAACTATTATTATTATTATGATTTATCATTTCAGTTGTTTAATCTATTGATAGATGGTTGCTTTATGTTGAGCGATTATTATATCACTCTATGCAGTTATATGAAGTCTATGTATACTTCAATAAGAGTTTTAAATTTTCCGCAAATTTAAACTGTATGATTGTGATGAAAGCTAAGAAGAGGATTGTCTGCGACCTCTCAGAGGTTAACGACGCCGGTTGCATCTGGGGTCTAGATTCCGGGTGTGACATAGGCTATGATTAAGATGACCAATAAGGGATACATGGCTTGGGTGGTAGTATTGGATCTATTCTTGTCTTGAACTTGTATGGTTTTGAGGTTACTTGAGAATGGTGTTATTATGATGTAGATAACTAAGAGTCAATAATTCTTATATGATGCTTATGATAAGGACTTGGATTATTATGATTATGATATATCTCTTATTCTCATTTATTATACTTTATGTTGACTTAGGCTTATATGAGGCTTATATGGAGATTATGTTATGACTATGATGACCATGTTTATGTTTATGTCTACGGTCATGATTATGTCTTATGTTGACTAACCATTTTGAGATGCTCTTATGATGTTGTGTTATCTTCCATACTTAGTACGTTTTGTACTAACACATATTACCTATATTCTAATCAAATGTATGGATTGGAGGCTTGAGTTGCTTTGGAGATAGGTTCTTAGAAGGCTAAGGAAGATTGAAGTTCTTGACCTCATGTGGTATGTGAGTCAGATCCCTCCCGAACACCTCGAAATCAATACCAACCACCCAACGAACAAAAAAAAAGGGTAAAATATACATTAATTCATCATACTGTGGTGATTAGAGTATGCAAACACATATTATGCTGTGAATTCATAAGTAAGTACTGTTGGAATAACATGTCTCCGATTCTGAATAAATCCTCTTTTTTTAAAATATTGAAGAACAAATTTTTATGCTTTATTTGTATCACTCTCGGAGCCCACATCGAAGCCGCAATTCGAGTGGTATCAAAGAAATTAGCGAATTCATCACTAAATAGATTCAAATAAATGCAAAGTTTGTCACGACTAACTAATAATCTCAAGTACTTCATGTTTCCTCTTAGACAATAATGTCTCCACTTTTTGAATGAGTCTCAATTTTTTCTAAATGGTTTCACAAACATGCCGAACCTTTTCCTCAATATGCGCTCAGAGGCGTTTCCAAGAGTTCAAGAAAATGAGTCCATAATACTAGCTATTGTGAGGTTTAATGTTGTTACGACCCAAGGGTACCCCTTAGATAGAACATGGCACAACGAACCACGAAGTGCCCCAAGTAAACCACTTAGCTTCTCATCATCACAAAAGTATAGAATAATAGAGAATAAAACACAAGTTTGAGTATTTAAGAAAATCTTTAAAAAAAATCCCGGAATCTAGTCAAAGTCTCATTAAGCCATCTAATTCAATCAAAAGTCTCAATACAATAGGGCCATAGCCCTTACAATAGAGAATATGAAATTTTGTCTAGTACATCAAAGGAATGTAAACAACCTTAAAAGTTCCTGTCCTCGAATCCATGAGGACATACCACATGCTTGAACAGTAGTCAACCCAATCTTTAACTAGAAGGGACAATATCCTCACACGCCGGAAGCTATACTCGTTTGAAAAATATATGAAATCTGAGTTAACACATTTAATGTACCAAGTATGATAATCATGCACACAATCATGAAAATATGCAAAAAGGGACAATTAGTTTAAAAGTATGCATCTTTGAAAGTTGGAGAATAACAACAAAAATTGTTATAAATGCATGTACCATTAGCATAACCAATGTATAAGTACTCACATCATAATAGGAACCCACCATGAATACTCTCAAATTCTACTTGTTCCATGCATAAGTAAAGTCCCATAACCCTACCCATGCTAAATAAACTCCTTAAGCAAACATAGCTAATACTTTTACCTTCATAATTACTTTGGGAATAAACCTTAATCGAAATAGACCATGTGAGCTAGACATGGAATCCTATGTCATGCCCCACACCGAAAAGAGGTGTCCTACTTGGCTAAGGTAGAATTATTAGATTTTAGGTGGATCCACTAGATAAAGACCTATGACGGCACATATTTTTGGGATACGAAGATTGTTACTAGAACCTGTCCTATCTAACGGGGAGCTTCCATCTCACGAGATACATTATAGAAATACGCCCTCTCTACATGGGGAATTTCCATATCATTTTTCAATATCCTCTCAATGCCAAGCATTACTTCCCATAATTACATATTTCGATCGTCTTTGAATTTAATTTACAAGCATGAAGAAGTATCTTAGCCTCCATCCAACACAATTAATAATAATAGCTCATACGTTTACAGGTGAGAATGGACTTTCTACCTTAGAACCCTAACATAGTGAGAACTTTCACATCATGATCATTAGGTGTTTATGCGAATGAACTTTCAATTAATACAATGATAAGATTATAATCATGTTCATATAGTGCATATACATGTAACTCATATAGATGGTATAAATCTCATGTCCTACTCATCATGGATCAAGGATCTCTTTCCCCCAATAAATCTAGGGTTATTACATTCAACATGAATAATAATATGATCAAGAAATCACAATACAACAAGAACAATTCAATACAATTGAGATTACTACAATTCACCCATATTACATTCATGAAAATTAGGGTTAGAGGGGATTTCATGGATTCATGGTAAATTTCTCATAAAAACATCCTAAAACAGTAATTAATCCATAATAATTGTATTGAACTTGTACGTAATTTATAATTAATATTCATACATCAAAAATAATGAAAAAATAGGTTCTCTAGAATATTAGAAATATTCCAAGAAGAATTTGATTATTTGTCACTATCACATAACTCAAGAACCTCTAATTAATGAATTATTCACGAAATAATAAATCATTTGTTCTTTAATCAACATTATAAGGAAAATAAAGAAGAAAATAAGAATATATATACAAAGGCATTTAATAATAAAAATAAACATTTCAGTTGTATAGATTATACAATTGTGATACGTCTTAGGATAAATTTCAAAAAATTGTAAACATATTTAATAAAGAAATTATGCTTGAACATGAAAGCAATTATAACTTTGAACTTCTATAACGAATTTCTTCAATTGATAAGTTAGAAATTTTATATGTATGTAAAAATAAATTAATATGTAAACTTATATATAGTACTTTTAAGTTATAGAATTTAATATAGAATATCAAAACATGATTTTTTGGAACAGAGTACAATAATTATTTTATACACAATAGATATCTGTACTATATGTGTATATGTTCAATATAACCGGAGATAATAATTTTTCAGAAACACAAACAACAAAGTTTAAAACATGTACCCAAAAAACAATAATTAATATCATAAGCATAAATTAATGAGTGTAAAAACATACCATAATATGTAAAAATAGAATGAAATAGAAAGGAAAAAATCGAGTCCACTAAATGCACAATATCCCCTTATGAAAACTATTCCCCTCCACTACCAGAGGTTTAAAGAATTACATCCTCTCAGAATGGAACGATTTCATCCTCCAACTTATTGATACAAAAATAGTGGTGTCAATAAGTCACTCAACAGAAGAAAAGTACACGAGTATTTAATTTTGCGGAAGTGGAATAAGAAGATCAGAATTTTCTGTTTTTAAAATGAGAGAAAATCCTTTTATTCATAGACAACAAAGGATAGTGTGAACAAATATTTATTGTGTCTTATCAGAAAGGTTACATCTATTTGGAAAATTAACAACCCTTCGAAAAGTTCAGAACCTTTCATAAAAGTCGCATATTTTTGCAACTTTTCATAAAAGTCACAACTTTTGATAAAAGTCGCAACTGTTAGTCACAACTTTTCATAAAAGTAGCAACTCTTCATAAAAGTCGCAAGTTTTCATAAAAGTCACATATTTTCATGAAAGAGGAAGGCTAGTTTTGGAAATAAATAAATTTAAAAGGGAATTCTTGATTGTGGTAGCGCCATGTAGGCGAGCCTAGGGTTATCTTTTATATAAATATATGATATGATATGATATGATTAGTATTGAACAACCATAATTAGTTATTTAATTAACCTTAAGCCCCTTCCTTATCTATAATTAAAACAAATTAAATACCCTACAGGTGTAACCCACGACTCCCACCAACGGACCGTGCGTGGGCTCACGCTTAATGCTGTACAAATGTGGTTAGGGACTTCAACTTGGAGGTTACATGGGAGGCCAGGCATCGACCCATGACCACTACCTACATGGCGTGGGGGGTAACATCTCCTAACTCAAAATAGCTAGGAATAAGCTAAGAAACCAAAAATAATCACTTTTGGAAAGAAAAGGAAAAGTTGGAAATTTCCTAAGTTTAAATTTTGTTCATTTTCAAACGGCCATAACTTCTAGCTCGGAAGGATTTAGGGGCAGTTCTTTATATGGTTGGAAAGCCCTTGGGAAGTCTGCTAAATTCTAATGTCGTATGAGGGAGATATACCTTCCAGAAGTTGGGTTGTTGGACTGAGGAAAGTCCAACCCGGATGGTAAGGGTAAAGTAGTCTTTTCACCCTAGTATTTCCTAATTTGTTTTAATTGTTTATTAGGGGTAAAGTAATCCTTAATTCTGTTTTAAAAAAATTAAATACGCTTAGGGATTTAGAGAAAAGATAATAGAAGAGGAAGTTCAAGAATCCTTCAACAATGTTAAGGTTTCGCGAGTGGAATTTGTCGTGGTGATCCCTATCTAAGTATTTGAGATCTTTCTGTGTTGCGTTCTTCCACCCATACAACATTTTTAATTCAGCACAATTAGAGTAGATTGAATGATGAACATCAAAGTTCTTGATGAAAAATTGTTGAATTCTTGTTGGTTGAGTTGTAATATACCTTTAGTTGTTTGATTCGTGTATCCGAGATGTTTTATGAGTCTAAACTATTGAGTTTGAGAATATTAGTGATACTAAGTGTTTGAGGAAAGATCCTTGGATGTTTAGAAGGTTTAAAGATGAAAATTGGAGAATAAAAGTTGGAATTCCCATCTGACAGACCCTGGGGTGCCGCGCCTGACAGAGCCCCTCAGGGCAGGCTCTGTCTAACATGCTTTTGCGCGGCACGCCAGCCAGAGCGCCTCAGACTAGAGTCTGTCTGTCAGGCTCTGGCACTCCGCGCCTCTCAAAGCGCCAAGGTCACCTGTAGACCCAATTCTTTCCCTATATTTTCTTACTAGTTCCTAAGTGATGTACCCATGTTACTTGATTGATTCCTACAGTCTAAGGTACGTCTAAACATCATAAAATCATCCATAAACATGAGATCATGATCTTTGAATCCATAATCCAATTCATGTAGTGTTAATATCAAAGTCAAAGAAGTTAAGAGCCAAGTAAAAGAGTTAAGAAACAAGTCAAAGTGAGTTCGTAAAGTTCCAAGAGTATTTAACAAACATTTTAAACTTTGTTTTAAGACTCAGGTTACAAGTTAAGCAAGAGTAAAGAGTTGAGTTCATTCTCAAAAGTTATAAGGGGACTAAGTAATCCCTAAGAGTTACAACTGTTTTTATATTTAAACAAGTAAACAGATTTCAGGCTAGTTTTCAGAAAGAAGTAATAGCGTTATGAAATGAAGTAAGCTGGGAAACTACAATTTCCAAGAGACCTTTTAAAGCTAAGTTTTGAGCACGAATCTCAAACCACAAAATCAGTATATTTTAAAAACTAAGAGCCAGTATATTTCTGGGAATAGTATTGAGCACCTATGTGGGAATGTGGGTTCATATTAACTCAAGTCTCCATTAAAATTATGTAGCCATCATGGGTAGAAGAGGGTCATACTTTTTAAATGAACCCTTTTCACAGTATACTAGTGATCCATTAGGCAGTTCAGGTCATATACTTTGGCAAGGTTAGGATGGCCAAACAACGTGGGCCGAGTAACGTTGTATCATCACTATAGCTCTTAAGTGATGGTCGTAGGTTAGAGAAGCTCCTGTAGATGTTATTGTATTTTCATATACAACAATTATTTATATTTATATATACATCTAAGAGAGTTATTGTATCCATGTATACACTAAGAGTTTCAGCATGTTTGTAGTACATTTTTCGTTATATTTCATTTACTTTTAAATTGCATTATATTGAAATTAGTAGTTATTCATGAGTTGAACAAAGCTAAGGTTAGTGTTCCTTCTTAGTCCTTTTTGATCTTATGTGTTGTTTTAGCATTCACACTCGCATACTTGTACATTCAATATACTGATGCCAGTTGGCCTGCATCATATTATGATACAGACGCAGGTAACTCGGATCAGCATTCGGTGCACCGTTGATCCAATGAGAAGCTCAGAGTCAATTTGTGAGCCTCCATTCATTCCGGAGGACATACTTAGTTTTAGCTATTTGTTTAGTATTCAATTGTTAGGATGATTGGGGTCATGTGACAACATCCATCTTTATATTAGAGGCTTCATCCTTTCACTTGTAACTGACTAAGACTTGGGTTGCCACTTTGGCTAATTACTTTCCTTAAAGTTATTTCTTGAGATTATATCTTGTGTTAAGACTTTCGCTGAGTTAAGTAAGCCTGGCTAAGAGTACGCTCAAGGCCAGAAATGGTCATTGGGTGCTGGCCATGTCCACGGTGTAGACTCGGGGAGTGATAAACTTAGTATCAGAGTACAGAGTTCAAGAGTCGTATGGAGTCTATGAGGCCGTGTCTGTAGAGTTTTAGTCATCGGTGTGAAGCGCGCCACATCTATGATTAGGAGGCTCAAATTTTAGGAATTTCTCACTTCTTTCATATTCCTTTTTGTGCGTTAGAGTTTATATCTAAAAGTCTCTCTCTAATTCGTGCCTGCGCGTGTTTCAGTTAACTATGCCTCCACGAAGAGAAGCAAGAGGTCGTCAAGCTTGGAGGAGTGTAGAACCTCAGGAACAGGAATTACCCAATGCTCCTGAAGTGAAACCTCAAGGGGAGGTTACCAATGCTGAGTTCTGTGAGGCTATCCGGATGTTGAGTCAAGTTGTGACCAACCAAGTCAGAAAGAAAAGAGGAGATCGACAAGAAGGGGCTAACACTTCAACGATTCGGGAATTCTTGAGGATGAGTCCCCCAAGCTTTACTGGTTCAAGCACTACTAAGGATACGGAGAATTTTGTGGAAGAGTTAAAGAAGATATTCGATGTTATGCATGTGATTGATGCTGAGAGAGTTGAACATAACGTATATAAACTCAAGAAGTGTCAAGGACCTTGTTCAATTAGTGGATGGAGGGTAGAGATGAGAATTCACCACATCCGAGTTGTGCTTATTTTGAAGAAGCTTTGTTGGGGCGTTTCTTTCCCCGGGAATTGAAGGAAGCAAAGTTAAGAGAGTTCCTTACTCTGAAACAGGACTCCTTGAGTGTTCACGAATATGTATTGAATTTCACCCAACTGTCTCCCTATGCTCCTGAGATGGTTAAAGATATGAGAAGATGAATGAGCTTGTTTGTTGCTGGCTTGGGGCGGGCATCAAGAAAAGAAGGCAGATGTACCATGCTTATTGGGGACTTGGACATTTCAAGGTTACTGGTCTATGTGCAGCAGGTAGAGGAAGAGAAGCTTGGGGATAGATAGGAGTTCAAGAGCAACGGAGCTAAAACAGGGAATGAGTTTGGGCAGAAAAAAAATGATGCCAACCGGTCATCCTTCCAATAGAAATAGAAGGGTCCAGTTCCATCATCTTCTAGTGCACCTACACCTAAGAACAATGGTAAGCACTATGGGAAGAATTCCAGAGTTAAACCTGCCTTCTCATAGGGTAGTGTGGCACAGTTAGGTAGTAAGCCTCCTGCCTGCACCAAGTGTGGTAGAAATCACTTCGGCATTTGTCGTGACGGTTCCTCAGGCTTTTTCAAGTGAGGTCAGACTTGGCATTTCATGAGAGAATGTACAAAGAGCAAGAAAGGCAGTGGTAATTGGGGCAATAGAGCTCACTCTTCATCATCTGGTCCACCGGACAGGGCTGCACTTATAAGAGCTACTTCTGGGCTGGCGGAGGAACAAACCTCTTGTATGCTTTAAATAATCGCCAAGAATAAGATAATTTGCCAGATGTTTTCACTAGTACGTTTCGAGTCTTTGACTTTACTATTTATGCATTGTTAGACCCAGGAGTGTGTTTATCTTTTGTAACTCCCAACGTTTCTATGAACTTTGAAATTATTCCTAAGCGACATAGCGAAACATTCAGTGTTTCCACACTTGTTGGTGAATCCATTCTAGCAGAAAGAGTCTATCGTGACTGTTTATTTCTGTTAGTCATAAAAGTACCATGGCCGATTTAATAGAGTTAGACATGGTAGATTTTGATATCATTCTAGGTATGGACTGGCTCCATGTCTGTTATGCATCAATAGATTGCAAAACTCGAGTTGTCAAGTTTCAGATTCAAAATGAGCGAGTCATAGAGTGGAGTAGTAGTTCAGCAGTGCCTAAGGGTCATTTTATTTCGTACCTTAAGGGAAGGAAGATAGTTTCAAAGAGATGTATCGATCACTTAGTCTGAGTTAATGACTCAAATGCTGAGCTACTTCCCTTCCTTCAGTTCCTATAGTAAAAGAGTTCCCAGAAGTCTTTCCTGATGATCAACCCGGAGTCCCTCCTGCGAGAAAAATAGACTTCGGCATAGAAATCATTCCAGATACTCATATTGTCTCTATTCTTCCATACAAAATGACACCAGCAGAGTTAAAAGAGTTGAAAGAACAATTGAAAGATTTGTTAGACAAGGGCTTTATTTGACCAAGTGTCTCACCTTGGGGCATTCATGTCTTGTTCGTAAAAAAGAAGGATTGTTCCCTTAGGATGTGTATAGACTATCGTCAATTGAATAAGGTGACCATAAAGAATAAATAACCTCTCCCAGGTGTAGATGATCTTTTCGACCAGCTTCAGGGTGCTTCCAGCTTCTTAAAAATTGATCTCAGATCAGGCTACCATCAGTTGAAGGTTACGAAATCTGACATTTCAAAGAAAGCTTTTAGAATAAGATATGGGCATTATGAGTTTTTGGTTATGTCCTTTGGTTTGAAAAATGCACCTGCAACATTCATGGATGCTATGAACATAGTTTTCAATCCTTATTTAGATCTAGTTGTCATTGTGTTCATTGATGAAATTCTGATTTATTCTAAAAGTGAACAAGATCATGCTAGTCACCTCAGGATAGTTCTTTAGACTTTGAGAGATAGGGAGTTTTATGCCAAGTTCTCCAAGTGTGAGTTTTGGCTTAACTCCGTGGCACTCTTGGGCCACATAGTTTTCGATGATCGGTTTAGAGTTGATACCCAAAAAATAGAAGCAGTTTAGAGTTGGCCAAGACCAACATCTCCGAATGATATAAGGGGATTCTTAGGTTCTGCTGGCTATTATAGGAGATTTGTTGAAGGATTTTTGTCTATCTCGTCTCCTTTGACCAAGTTAACTCAGAAGACAGTCAAGTTTCAATGGTCTGAAGCTTGTGAGAAAAGCTTTTAGGAGTTAAAAAAGACATTGACTACCGCTCCGGTTTTGACCTTACCAGAGAGTACTCAAGGTTTTGTGGTGTAGTGTGATGCATCCATAGTTGGTTCGGGTTGTGTGTTAATGCATAATGGCAAGGTTATAGCTTATGCCTCCAGACAGTTGAAGGTTCATGTGAAGAATTATCCAACTCATGACTTAGAATTGGCTGTTGTAGTTTTCGCCTTGAAGATATGGTGTCACTACTTATATGGTGTTCATGTTGACATATTCATTGATCACAAAATCCTCCAATATGTGTTTACTCAGAAGGAGCTAAATTAACACATATGAAGTGGTTAGAATTACTCAAGGATTATAACATGAGTATTCTTTACCACCCAGGTAAGGGTAATATGGTTGTTGATTCCTTAAGCAGGTTATCCATGGGGAGTACCACCCATGTTGAATAAGAAAAGAGAGAGTTCGCTAAATATGTGCACAGACTTGCACGCCTGGGAGTCAGACTTATGGATTCCACAAAAGGAGGAATAGTGGTGACCAATGAGGTTGTGTCATACCTAGTATCAGAGGTGAAAGAGAAACAAGACCAATATCCCATTTTGCTTGACTTGAAGGCAAATGTTTATAAGCACAGAGTATTCACCTTTGAACAAGGGGGAGATGGTGTGCTAAAGTATCAAGGTAGGTTGTGTGTACCTATGGTGGATGGACTCCGAGAGAGGATCATGGAGGAGGCTCAAAGCTCCAGATATTCCATTCATCTAAGTTCCACAACAATGTACCGTTGTTTTAGAGATGTTTATTGGTAGGAAGGTATGAAGAAAGACATTGCTGAGTTTGTTGCCAAGTGCCTGAATTGCCAGCAAGTGAAAGTAGAACACCAAAGTCTGGGAGGTTTCGCTCAGACTATAGAACTTCTGAAATAGAAGTGTGAGATGATTAATATGGACTTCATCACAGGCTTTCCAAGATCTTGCAGGCGGCATGATTCTATTTGGGTAATTGTCGATAGAATGACAAAATTAGCTAACTTTTTACCGGTAAAGACTACCTACTTGGCCGAGGATTATGCTAAATTGTACCTAGTAAGACTTCATGGAGTCTCTTTTCCCATTATTTCAGATAGAGGTGCACAATTTACTGCATAGTTTTTGAAATCTTTGTAGAAAGGTTTGGGTTCAAAGGTGAACTTAAGCTTTTCTTTTCATCCTCAGACAAATTGACAAGCAGAGCGCACTATCCAGACCTTAGAAGATATGTTGAGAGATTATGTGATCGACTTCAAAGGGATGATCATATACCGCTCATTGAGTTTGCGTACATCAAGAGTTAGCATTCGAGCATCCAAATGGCTCCATATGAAGGTCTTTATGGGAGAAGATGCAGATCTCCAATTGGATGGTTTGAAGTTGGTAAAGCAGGGTTGATAGGGCCAGATCTAGTTCACCAAGCTACGGATAAGGTGAAAGCGATTCAAAAGAGATTGAAAACGGCCTAGAGTCACCAAAAGTCCTACAGAAATGTTAGGAGAAGGCCGTTAGAGTTTGAGGTGAATGATTGGGTGTATTAGAAAGTTTCACCCATGAAGGGTGGTATGAGGTTTGGTAAGAAGGGGAAACTTAGTCCCCGGTATATTGGTCCTTATAGAATCTCCAAGAGAGCTGACAATGTATCTTATGAGTTGGAGCTACCCCAATAGTTAGCAGCGGTTCATCCGGTATTCCATATTTCTACGTTAAAGAAGTTCTTGGGTGATCTTTCATTGATTGTACCAACTGAGAATGTTGGGATTAAGGATAAATTTTCCTATGAAGAGATTATGGTTCAGATTTTAGATTGCCCAGTTCGCAAGTTGAGAACTAAGGAAGTTGCATCAGTCAAGGTCCTTTGGAGAACCAATTTGTTGAAGAAGCAATTTGGGAAGCTGAGGAGGATATGAAGAAGAGATATTCACATCTCTTTGAATCCGTAGAGATGCAGATTAGTGTACTAAATTCTTTTCTTAGCACTTTATAAGACTGTGTAAGCATGTTATTACTTGCTTTTGTTTGTTGAGTGCTGAAATAATGTTACCATCTTTAGCTTAGTAAAAGAATTCTCATTCGAGGATGAATGTTCCCAAGGGGGAGATATTATAACATCTCGTAACTCGAAATAGCTAGGAATAAGCTAAGAAACCAAAAATAATAAATTTTGGAAAGAAAGGGGAAAATCTGGAAATTTTGTAAGTTTTAAAAAAGTGACTTTTGGTCATTTTCAAATGGCCATAACTTCTAGCTTAGGAGTATTTAGTTTCATTTCTTTATATGATTGGAAAACCCTTTGCAAGATATTTCCAACGGCGCCAAGTTTGCTAAATTGCAATGTCGTATAAGGGAGATATGCCTTTCGAAAGTTGGTCTATTGTACTGAGAAAGTCCAATCCGGATTTTGGTAAAGGTATAGTATTCTTTTCACCCTAGTATTTCCTAATTCGTTTAAAGGTTTTACTAGGGGTAAAACTAAGCCTTAATTTAGTTTTAGAAAAGTTGAATACGCTTAGGGCTTGGAAGAAAAGAAAAGAGAAGAGGAACATCAAGAATCCTTCTAGAACACTAAGGTTTTGCGAGTGGAATTCATCGAGGGTGATCCCTATCGAGGTAAGTGAGATCTTTCTGTGTTGGGTTCTTCCACCAACACACAACATGTTTAATTCAGCACAATTTGAGTAGATTGAATGATGAACATTGAAAATCTTGATGAAAAATTGTTGAATTCTTGTTGGTTGAGTTGTAGTATACCTTTAGTTGTTTGATTCGTATTTCCGGGTTGTTTTTATGAGTCTAAACTATTAAGTATTGAGGATAATAGTGATCCTAAGTGTTTGGGAAAAGATCCGGAAGTTTAAAAGGTTTAGAGATGAAAATCAGAGAAGAAAAATCATAATTCCCGTCTGACAGACCCTAGGGCGCCGGGCCTGCCAGAGCTCCTCAGGGCAGGCTCTGTCTAACAAGCCCTGGCACGCCGCACCAGCCAAAGCGCCTCATAACAGATTCTGACAGTCAGGCTGTGGCGCTCCGCGCCTCTCAGAGTACCAAGGTCACCTAGAGACCCCATTCGTTCCCTATCTTTTTGTACTAGTTCCTAAGTGATCTATCCACGTTCCTTGGTTGATTCCAACACTCTAAGTTACGTCTAAACATCATAATATCAACCATAAACATGAGATCCTGATCCCTGAATCCATTATCTAATTCAAGGAAAGTTAAGATCAAAGTTAAAGAAGTTAAGAGTCAAGTCTAAAAGTTAAGAAGCAAGTCAAAATGAGTTCCTAAATTTTCCAAGAGTCTTTAACAAACATTTAAAACTTCGTTTTAAGACTCAAGTTACAAGTTAAGCAAGAATAAAGAGTTGAGTTCGTTCTCAAAAGTTATAAAGGGAATAAGTAATCCCTGATAGTTACAAATGTCTGTACATTTAAATAAGTAAAGAGCCATCGGGCTAGTTTTCATACAGAAGTAATAGCGTTATGAAATAGAGTAAACAGGGAAACTACAATTTCCAAGAGAGCTTTTAAAGCTATGTTTTGAGCACTAATCTCAAACCACAAAATTAGTATGTTCTAAAAACATAAGAGCCAGTATATGGGAATAGTATTGAGCACCATTTATAAACACTTTTAACATCCATTTAAAATAATCTAAAATATTTAGATGCAACATATGTAAGAAGTAACCGAATAGACTCTAACCTTGCTACAGGTGCAAAAGTTTCATCGCTCCTTCATGTAAGGAATAACTATGTGTGACTAATCGAGCCTTGTTTCTTATCACTTCACCACAATCATTGAGTTTTTTTAATACACCCATTTGGTTGCAATAATATAATTCTTTTCAGGTTTAGGAACCAGAGTCCATACCTAATTTTTTCAAATTGATTCAGTTCTTCTTTCATAACCTTTATACTATGTTCGTCTGTGAGATCTTTATTTATCTTCTTAGGTTTTAGTTGAGAGATGAGAGCAACATTTGCTTCATTTCTTCTCGATGCTCTAGTCTTCATTCCTTCACCGAGATCTCTGATGATGACCTTTCTTTCATATCTTGATAACTTTATCATTCGTTTGGAACTATTTCATTATTTGTTTGAAATAGTTCCAAACGAATGATAAAGTTATCAAGATATCAAAGAAAGGTCATCATCAGAGATCTCGGTGAAGGAATGAAGACTAGAGCATCGAGAAGAAATAAAGCAAATGTTGCTCTCATCTCTCAGCTAAAACCTAAGAAGATAAATAAAGCTCTCACAGACGAACATAGTATAAAGGTTATGAAAGAAGAACTGAATCAATTTAACAAAATTAGGTATGGACTCTGGTTCCTAAACCTGAAAAGAATTATATTATTGGAACCAAATGGGTGTATTAAAAAAACTCAATGATTGTGGTGAAGTGATAAGAAACAAGGCTCGATTAGTCGCGCATAGTTATTCCTTACATGAAGGAGCGATGAAACTTTTGCCCCTGTAGCAAGGTTAGAGTCTATTCGGTTACTTCTTACATATGTTGCATCTAAATATTTTTAATTATTTCAAATGGATGTTAAAAGTGTTTATAAATGTTGTAAAAATATAAGAGCCAGTATATTTCTGGGAAGACATAGGTAACTAGGATCTGCATTCGGCACCGTTGATCCAGTGAGAAGCTTAGAGTTAGTTGGTGAGCCTCCCTTCGTTCTGGAGGACATCTTTAGATTTAGACATTTGTTTAGTATTTAGTTATTTGGATGATTGGGGGTGCTGTGCAAACATCCATCTTTATATTAGAGGCTTCATAGACAGATGATATTAGTTTTCCTTAGTCTTTCCTTTCACTTGTAACTGACTAAGACTTGGGTTACCACTTTGGCTAATTACTTTCCATGAAGTTATTTCTTGAGATTATTTTTTTTGTTAAGTCTTCTGCTGAGTTAAGTAAGTCAGACCAAGAGTACGCTCAAGGCCATAATGGTCATTGGGTGTCGGGCACGTGCAGGGTGTAGACTCGGGGTGTTACAATGGGTCCACCAACGGACCGTGTGTGCTATATCCATAGGTCAAGACTACAATTTGACACCTTTTGGAAGCTCGTCTAGTCCTCCTCAAGGACCCTAAGATGGGGGGAGGGGTCCTTGCTAAAGATTCAAAAGAAAAATTTGGAGATGGATATCTAAAATTTCAGTCCGATTCCCACATAAAATTTAAGTAATTTATCAGAATAATTGCAGTACTTTCTATATAGTCTAGGGAAGGATGCATAAGTTGGTTCACAAGTACTTTCCACAATCCAGGGAGGGTGCATGGATTCATGAACAATTTGCATAACCATTCATGTTGTCAATGCTCATCAAGTTTTTTACCAGAGCTCAATCTATCGATACCAATTTTTTCAAAGCCATTCTATACTTGACACAATCCATCATAACTACCATCTAATAAATCAAATGAAGAAGCCTATCAAACTCAGAAGTAATATCTTCCCCTCGGGAATCAAGCATACGCAGATGGCGTGCATATGTATCTTGAGCCTGTGTAGGATATAACGTGCAAGATATAATTAGTAACTTACGAGTAAATTAAGAGAAATCAGTAACTTTGCATACAAAATCTTAGAATGAAACTAAGTAGATCAACAATATCACAACCATGTAATTCAACAAGAGGGATCCGAGGAGGGTAGCATATACTCAAACCTTAACGTAGATACGTTGTTTTTGATAGACCTCGACTCAAAAGAAATGTAACAAACGCAGGTAAGAAAAAAAAAGAGAGAGCAAAGTAAAAATGTAAGAAACAAGTGTAGCAACATATATTAACACATATAGGTGTTATAAATAAAAATAGTGAGGTGGAGGCCAACGTGGTTGTACCAATTGTGCCAGCTAGGTACATCACACGAGTTAAGAGAAGGCCAAAAAATCAGTTGATTTTGAATAAAAGGTTGAAAACAATGTGAGAAGGAATCTGAGAGTATGTTGTCACTATGAGTTAGTTATAAAAGAAGTGATATCAATAACAAAAAGTAGGGTTTTAACGTTATGGAAATTTTCTGTAGCAAAAAGTAATATCAGAAAGCATGTGGGCACTATATGCTTCTCATCCCCCTTCTTCTCTATCTTATATTTCAGTCTTTTATTGTTACTTTCATTTGATGCATTCTATAATATAAGGTCAGTTGGGTCATACTGTTACATTTGTGCTCTCATCTTTGGATGTCCAATGGTGGACCGACACTTGAACGGTATGGTAGACATATCAGTTGCCCGGTATAAATTGCAGCTCTGCGCTCTTCTATATAACAGTTGGTAGCTTTATTGACTACCTTAGTTCCGCCTACTCGTGTTCCTTCAGTGGATCTAGATCGTTATCGTGAACTTGAGTCATGGATGAACCTCTCAGATCCACAGCCAGCCCCTTCAACTCTTTGTCACAAGCTAGCCCAGGTGGACTTGGGACGTTTCTATGGCATTAATTCAGAGGCTAGGATCTTCTTGGCAGAACTGTATATTTTGTTCTTATCATATTGTCGAAGACCGTAAGTTCTTCCTATCTTCGTTCTATCTGTTAGTGCAAGAATTATTTTAGTGATAAACAATTATGGATCCTTACAGGATATCAAAAAGGAAACAATCAAGCAAGACCAAACAAGAGGCAAAATCAATGGGAATCAAATCTTATAAATGCAATAATCAGGATTTTATTCAAGAGAACTGAAATGGCTACGATAATCATCATTCAAAGTCTATAAAACGGCTACAAAACAACTTGCCTCAATCAAAATTAATGAAAGGACATACAATCATCAAGGAGTAAATTCAGATATCAATATTACTCAAAGGAAACCAGATGATTATGGAGTAAAAAGGAAAGTTGAAGATTACGAAAAGGAAGCTAAAGATTAGCCTCTTCTTTATTCTTGGAAAGAGGGATTCTCAATTACCTATTTCCAAGGATCAATTCTCTTGAGTTCCTATCACTTCACAAAAAGAATATTCAAGTCTTGACTCTCTATAAAATCTTGAAAAAAGCCAAGGAATGAGACATACATTTAGTCTGAATCTTCACATATTCTCTACTATACTTTTAACAAGAATTTTACTACTTAGTTTTACTCCGTAAATAAAAAGAGAGGAAAGAAAAACATTGTTGGTAAGTCTGTGTATCAAAACGAAAAGACTGAGTGTAGACATAGGAACTATACTCTAAAATTGTACTAAAAAGAAATATTCCAAAGGATAGAAGAGAACACATTGCAGCCCAAGGGACTGGATGTAAGATCCAAATCAGATCCCAACAAATATAAAAACATCTTGTGTGAATCTTAATTTCTACACTTCAATTTTTAGTATTAATTTTTGGATCTAATAGTCAACTAGTGAATCTCAAAAGTAGACTATTTGAATGAGAAATCGAAAAATGAACAATTCACCCCCCACCCCACCCCACCCCACCCCGCCCTTTCACCTTCATATAGTATCAGAACTTCGTCTCACTAATCTCTATTTAACAAAAATAATATGATTTGAAAGTATGGAGGGCTATCAAACTTGGAGACATTCCCATTCAAATTTTAAAAAGCTCAGATGATAGTCAATCCTCAATCACTCCAAGCTTTGAGAACTATACGAATGAACAGATAGAGATTATTCAAATACACTCCGAAGAAAAAAAAGTCCTATACTCTGCTATTAGTGTCAAAAGATATGAAAAGATATCATGCTGTGAAGCTACTAAAGAAATATGGGATAAATTGGAAGTCACTTATGAAAGATATGACAAAGTTAAAGAAACTATCATTTCTCTGCTAGTATATGAATATGAACTATTTCAAAAGAAGTTAGGAGAAACTATTGAAAGAATGTTTGCACGTCTCACTAATATAATTGATAAACTAAACGCTTTAGGAAAAACATATCCTCAAATTGAGCATATACGAAGAGTTCTCAGAATCTTACCACCTCAATGGCATGCTAAAGTAGTTACACTTGAAAACGTGAATTTAAGCACTCTAACATATGATAAGGTAAGAGGAAATCGAATTGTTTTTGAAAAAAATGCACCTTAAGAAACGAGGTCAAGAAGACAACAAGAAGAAAATTGTCGCTTTCAAAGCAAACCAACAGGACAAAGGAGAAGATTGAATTGACTTAATCACTCAATAAGTCATGGAATCATTTAGGAAGTCCACAAACAACATAAGAGGAAGAAACTATGGAAGAGGTAAATATATTGATAATTAACCAAGAAATTATGGAAAATACTATGAATGTGGAAAATATGGGCATATACCCAGTGAATGTCTGGAAGCGAAGAAAATTATTCCTGAGGAAATCAGAAGAACAAACACTAAGAAGCTGCAGTGATGATGATAACTTTGAAATTGAGAATAAAGAAATTGGAAATATTTGCTTCATGGTAATTGGAGAATCGAGTACATTGAATTAACAAAATTGTTAGACTATTCTGTCTCTGATATAAATCGAGTCTTTACTGATTTTCAGAACCTTCAAACTAAGAGAAGAAATTTGAATATAAAATTAGAATTCAGTGAAGGTGAAAAGGATCTATTGTATGAAGAGAATCATGAAATTAAAACCATGCTTTAAAATTTTCAAAACATATCTGATTCATCTAATAACTCATTAAAAAATACAAGAAGGTTCGGATGTAAAAACTCCTCAAATGGAAGCTACTTTAGTTGCAATCAATCACACTTATCTGATAAGTGGACTAAGTCTAAAACTAACAGTAGAAACTCCATCTCAGAAAAAGACATTCCTAAAAATTGCAATTAATGTGAAAAGTCTAGGCACTTTTCTTTCAATTGTAGATTTCATAATCATGGTACTTGTAATTGGGTCTAGAAACCCAAGAGAATTTGTGATCATTCGAACCTCAAAGAACCCAAAAGGATTTGGGTGCCTAAGATAAGATAATTTCTTTATTTTACAAGAACTCCGCAGATAAACAAAAGGAAAATGGTATTTGGATAGTGGATGTTCAAATCTAATGACATGAGATAGGAACCTATTTAAATATGTTGTTGAATATAAAAGAGGAAACATTCGATTTGGAGAAAACCAAAAAGAACAGTAATTGGTATTTGTACAATCTCTTTAATGAATCTTGTGATCTCAAAGATGTGCATCTAATGACAGGACTAAATTATAATCTTCTAAGCATCCGTCAACTATGAGACTCAAACCTAGAAGTTTGATTTCAAAAATTCAATGCATAATAGAAGATATCGCTATAAAACAAATATCACAAGGAAATAGAGAGAAGAATGTTTAAATCCTTGACTCAGTAAAAAGTACAGGAGAACATATATGCCTTGCTTAAATGATTGATGATCCCTTGATTTGGTCATGAAAGTATGCGACTAATAGAAAAACTTTCAAAGAATTAACTATTTATTGGACTACCTAAGCTGGACTACTCAAAAGATGATATTTGTGATGCACGTCAAAAGAGTAAGCACACTAGATACTCATTTTCTGGTAAAGATACTGTTTCCCCTAATAAACCCCAATAACTACTACATGTGGATTTATTTGGACCTACTAGAACAACCAACATTGGAGAAAAATGATACACATTTGTAATTTTTTATTATTATTCTCGCTTCACTAGGGTAATATTTTTAGCTCATAAAGATGATACTCTCAAAAACTTTGAGTTGTTTGTGAAAAAGTTCAACGAGACAAAGGGTACTACATCATATCAATAAGAAGTGATCACAGAGGAGAATTTGAAAATAAGTTATTTGAAGATTTCTCTAATGAAAAATGGTACTCACACAAATTAGTATCTCCACATTCGAATTCAGTTTTAGAACGGAAGAATAGAATCTACAACATATTGCAAGAACTATAATTGTTGAACATTCTCCGGCACATAAGTTTTGGGAAGAAGTGGTTATAAGTTCAACTTGTCATTATTAAATCGTTGTCTAATCAAACCAATTTTGAAGAAAACTTCATACGAATTATGGAATGGTAGAATACCAAACATTGAAAACTTTCATCCATTTTAATGCTATTGTTTTGTTCACAACATTGGCAAGTTTGATACACGAAGCGATAAAGGTATTTTTATTGGTTATTCAAATTCTAGCATATCTTATGGAGTCTTTAATAAACGAACCTTAATCATTGAAGAATACATCCATGTTTGATGAATCTAATAAAACTGTTGAGATTAGAACCAATACAAATGAAGAAGAAAATCAAATGATAGTATCAACCCAAAAGAAAACAAACTCCTTAGAAGAGTCGATTGCTAAGGAAACTCCTTATCAAACAAATAATGAAATAGTTCCAAACGAATGATAAAGTTATCAAGATATCAAAGAAATGTCATCATCAGAGATCTCGGTGAAGGAATGAATACTAGAGAATCGAGAAGAAATGAAGCAAATGTTGCTCTCATCTCTCAGCTAAAACCTAAGAAGATAAATAAAGCTCTCACAGACGAACATAGTTTAAAGGTTATGAAAGAAGAACTGAATCAATTTGACAAAATTAGGTATGGACTCTGGTTCCTAAACCTAAAAAGAATTATATTATTGGAACCAAATGGGTGTATTAAAAAACTCAATGATTGTGGTGAAGTGATAAGAAACAAGGCTCGATTAGTCGCGCATAGTTATTCCTTACATGAAGGAGCGATGAAACTTTTGCCCCTGTAGCAAGGTTAGAGTCTATTCGGTTACATCTTACATATGTTGCATCTAAATATTATAAATTATTTCAAATGGATGTTAAAAGTGTTTATAAATGGTTTTATTGAAGAATAAGTGTTTTTAAAACAACCCTCGGGTTTTGAAATTTCCAAATATTCCTATCATGTCTTCAAACTATTAAAGCTCTTTATGGTCGCACTTCTTTTAATTAATAATGGGCTTACAAGAGGAAAAGTACATACTAATCTTTTCGTCAAAAGTTGTTTCTCTGAAAATTTTATTATTTAAATTTTGTTCGATTATATCATATTTGTACCTGCTAATATCTCTTTACACAAAGATTTTTCTCATCACCTAATGCAAAGTGAATTCAAGATGTGTATAATGGAAGAATTAACATTTTTCCTTGGACTATAAATCTATCAATTAGAGAGGTACGTTCTTATGCCAATCTAAGTATTGTAAGGAATTAATTAAAAAAATGGTATTGAAAGCGCCAAATCATTAGGCACTGCAGTTAGCTCCAAGTGCTCTCTTGATAAAGTAAAGTTGTCGATTAAAAGAAATATCGAGTTATGATTGGATCCTTATTGTTTCTCATTGCCAGTTGACAAGACATACTATTCAAAATATGTAAATGTGCAATATTCCAGCCAAATCCTAAAGAATCTTATCATACTGCTGTAAAATGAATTATTCGATATTTGGTAGGTGCCATTTTTATATGGATTGTGGTATCCTAAAGATATTTTTTTCCTCGAAGTATTTTTTGATGATGATTATGCAGGTGACAAAGATGACAAGAAAAGCACCAACGGTACATGTCAAATTCTTGGAAAATTTCAAATTTCCTGGAATAGCAAAAAAACATGGTTCTGTATCTCTTTCTACAACAGTGGCTGAGTATATAGCGATAGGTTAATGTTGCACCCAAATTCTATGGATGGTACATCAATATAAGTGATTATGATCTATCTTTCAAGGATGTTAAAATTATGTGCGATAACTCTAGTGCTATTTGTCTTTCAAAAATTTTGTGCATCATCTCGCGTTGAGCGTATTGACATTAGGCATCATTGTATTCGTGATTATGTTTTAAATGGAGATATTGAAATTTATTTTACTGGCACTGATTTTCAATTAGTTGATATTTTTACTAAATCTCTTTTAGAATAAAGATTTTGCAGCATTCGTAAATCTTTGAGTATTGTTGAAAATCCCATAAATTGATGATTATTATGGCTTTTATTAATTATTTTCCTTTTTTGAAAGAGCATTTTGTCGCCTCATATATTGTGTTTCCTTGCATTAATTTATTTCATCTGAATTTGGCTCTTCATTTACACTTCCGTCTAAATCATTTTAATCATTCAACTATCGCTTACTCTGTCTTTTCAATGGTCTTGTGCAAAACCCTTCAACTTCTTCACTCTATTTGCCTTTATCTATCCCTCTCTTCCCTCCCCTTTTTCTTACTTTTTCTTTGCTTCTCCTTGTCTCTTATGTAAGACTCAAAACTTTTATACTTCCAGTACTCGTAAAAGTTCTCGCAATAAGAACAAGAACAACTCTTCATCTTTTGTCTCTATTGAATCTGATTGTTCTTATGATATGCTTCCTCCATTGTCTATTGCTTCCTCTCTTGGAAAGCTTCCTTTAGAATCTGATGACTATGGCTCCTCGAAGAAGAAGTTCAAGTTTGATTTTGACAATACTCTAGATTAAAAGGTAGATTTCTTGAACTCTTCTCATGAAACTCTTTTTCATTACATAAAAGACAAAACCCTTAGGCATAGCAAGGTAGTCGACCTTGATATTCTCTCCTCGTTAGACTGTCCCATCAAACACTTATTTGAGTTTCAAGGTTGGGACAATATCTTCTCCATCCCTATGGAAGTTTATGAACTTCTCATTTGACTCATTTAGCAAATCTTCGATCCCCTAAAGAAGCAAAAATCGAATCCTTGGTTCTTGGTAGGCGTATCTTTCTCGACTGCAAAAAATTGATTCCATTTTTGGTATGTCTTCTTCGGGTGTCATGGCTCCTCCTAAAAATATTTGACCCCATAAGTGTGTTGCCTACTTTGATCAGGCCAAGCGTGAACTTGATATTGATCTCTCTTTTTCTCATCCTTCCCATCTTGGTCCTAAAGATCTTTGTTTGAGACTAGGGTTATCACTCATCTTGTTGCCACCACTCTTCTTCCAAGGGTTGGGTCTCACTCATCTCTCTCTCTCTCTTTCTGTGTACGTAGCACATGTTCACGTAATCTTACTGACATAGATATCAAATTGGATGCTCTAACCAAATATGTCCCTCATAACTACTTGTTGCCCACTTCAAGATAGATGTTGTTAAGGAAGTTACCGAAGATACTGGTGCGGCTCGCATCGTCTAAGGCTCAACCATATTGTCAAAGAGGTTATTAAGATTGCTACTAAGGTCCAGGCAGGCTCTGAATCCATTTCTACCTCTCTTTTCTCAAGGTTCAACGAGATGTCCACTACCATTTTCAACACGCTTACCTACTTCTGGCGCCCACGCTAATTTATTTGTCTTTATTGTGTTTATGATATTCTGCTGGTTTTGTAAAGGGCGGTGCATCCCTCTTTTAAAACTGCTGTTTTATTGTTTTTTATGCTTTATTCTTTCCTTTTTGCTGATGCCAATGGGGGAGAATGACTGAACTATTATGGTGTTGAACATTATGTGCTGCTATTAAGGTATTGAACTGTTATGTGTTGCTATTATTTTATGTTGTTCTATTAGGGTGTTGTTACTATTATGATTGTTGCTCTGTTGTTTTACAATTGTTTTGTTAGAGGTTGTCCTGTATCTATCTTACAAGCCACATGGGAATACTACTATGAGGCACAATATGTTTGAGAGGGAGAGGAGGGGGTGGGGAATAGTCATACCGTTAAGGGGAGCATATGAAGTCTTAGTCAGCTATACCAGCCAACTATTGAAACATGGAAGTATCACTACTACATATTGTAATTATAAAAAAGAGGGAGATTGTTAGTGCAAGAATTATTTTAGTAATGAAAAACTATGATCCTTTTAGGATAAAGGGAAAGAATCAAGCAAGACCAAACATGAAGCATTATGAATGGGAATTAAATCTCGTAAACAGGAGAATCAGGGTTTTATTCAAGGGAACAGAAACGGCTACAAAATCTTCAACGAAAGGATCCGTAAAAATACTCTAAAATAACTTTCCTCAATCAAATTTCAAGAAAGGATATACAATCATCAAGGAGTAAATTTAGAGATCAATATCACTCAAAGAATAGCTGAAGATTACGGAGTAAAAAGATATCAATATCACTCAAAGGAAAGCTGAAGATTAAGAAAAGGGAGCTGAAGATTAGCCTTTGCTTTATTCTTGGATAGAAGGATTCTTAACTAACTACCTCTTTCCAAGGATTAAATCTCTTGCGTTTCTATAACTTCACAAAAAGGAGATTTAAGTCTTGACTCTCTATAAAAATCTCGAAGAAAGCCAAGGAATCAAACATACACCGAGTCTGATTCTTAACACATTATCTACTCTACTTATAACCAGCATTGTACTAATTAGTTTTACTATGTAAACAAAATAGTGAGGAGAGAAAAACATTGTTGGTAGGCTGTGTATCAAAATAAAAAAATAAAAAAAATATTGAGCATAGACATAGGAACTAAACTCTAAATTTGTACACATAAGAAATATTCAAAACGCTAGAAGAAAACCACGCTCGCAGCCCAAGGGGATTGGAGATAATATGTAATTTGGAATCTAACCACTAAACATCTAGTGTCAATCTTATTTTCAGCACTTTCATTTACATCATTTACTTTTGGATGTAATAGTCAACTAGTGAATCTCACAAGTCGACTATTTGAATAAGAAAAATTAAAAAGAGCAATTTACCTCCCCCCCCCCTCTTGCACCTTTCACTATGTCGATGGCAAAGCTCTCTTATGGTATTGTTAATTATATCACTATAATAAGTTGATTAGTTGGAATCGCTTTGCTGAGAAATCGGTTCATCGATAATGAAAACGTGAGTTAGACGCACTAGAGGGATGTTTGGCAAAGATACAAGAGATTATGACAGTGGCAGAATATTGGAGCAGACTTTAAGCTCTCACCAATGAGACTACTCCCATCGGTGAGAACTGGTTGGTACATTTTTGGATTTCTAGGTTCTGAGCCGAATTAAATCAGCAGTGGTGGATCATGAGCCTTCTTAACTGGATTGAGCTATGTCTGTGACCCTTGTGCATGAACAACAGATGCTAGAACACATCTGATTTTACCTAGTCCTACTATGATGCCCCACTCCTTTAAGCCTTCCTCATCGGCATTAGTCCCTACTGCACCACCACATGCACATCCGAATCGCATATCCTTCAAATGTCTTTCCCCTGTTGAATGACATAGTTGTCGTAAAAGAGACTTATGCTACAATTGTGATGAGAAATTCTCTCCTTCTCAAACATTTAAGGCACTACCCTAATTATTTTTGCTACTGAAGATTCGGAGTCATCGCTAGAGTGGTCAGAACCATTCGAATCTATGATGTTCTGGATGAAGACTTGAAACTATTGGAGGTACAAGATCATTATTCTTTTTCTTTCAAGCTTTGTTTGGTGGAAATTTACCAACTACTTTGCATTTTATTGGCATTGTTAATGGTTCTCCAATACAAATCCATATGGATGGGTTAGTACACATAATTTTATACAAGCAAGGGAAGCCAATTACTTGCACATGGTGGTTGAATCCATCCCTAGTTTTTCTGTGGTAGTTGGCAGTGGCTAATATCTCCATTGTGATGGGGTTGTGCGTGGAGTTCCGTTGAACATTTAGAGGTATGATTTGCATATGGATCTGTATGTTTTATCTCTTCATGGAGCATACGTGGTTTTGGGTGTATTTTGGCTACCAACATTAGGACCAGTTGTCACTGACTATGCAGCCCGCATCTTCGAGTTCTCCATGAATATTTCTCTTGTTCGTTGGGTGGGGGACCCTCCAACTGAGCTGCAATGAGTAAAATTCCATAGTACGTGACGTTTGGCCACCACGGATGCCATTGCTTCTTTTAATTGCTTAGAGTTAACTAATACTAGGAACACAACCCTCATTGATAAGCCTCTTCTATTAATGCCTCTATTAGAATCCTTTGTTGATGCTTTTAAAAGCTTTCCAACATACCAAATATGAGATTCCAGGATCATGATATAGATCTAACACCTGGGGCGGGGCGTAGACAAGTCAAGCTGTATCGCTACCCCTATTTTTAGAAGCAAATTATGGAGCAACTTGTGACAGATATGCTCAATAAAGGAGTTATTTGACCAAGTACCAGCCCTTTCTTATCTCTTGTGCTTCTTGAACAAAAGAAAGACGGTACATGGCATTTTTGTGTGGGTTATTTTGAATTTCATTACTTCATGGCACAAGTTGAATTCAAAGCTTGACATATTGTCTGGATACCATCAGATTGGTGTCCAGCCTGATGACATTAAAAAAATATCTTTTCGAGCTCATGAGCGGCACTATGAGTTCTTGTTAATGCCCTTTGGGTTATCCAATGCACCCTCCACTTTATAGGTTACTATGAATGAGGTATTTCGCCCTTGTCTTCACCGTTTTGTGTTGGATGTTTTTGAAGACATCCTTCTCTATAGTACAAACTGGAAGTCCCATTTGGAGCATCTCACCACTGTCCTAGAGCTTCTTTGCTCTAACCAATTGGTGGCTAAAAGGAGTAAATGTTTATTCGTCCAAACGACCATTGATTATTTGAGGCATGTATCTCTAACAAAGGTCTTTTTGTCGATCCAGGTAAAATTATAGCTATCCAACAATGGCCAGTATCTAAGTCGTTGAAGGATGTTTGGGGTTTTTTAGGGCTTACTCGCCAACCAAATGCTACTCCTTTTGCTATTTTTGTCAAAAAATTTTCCTTAAAACATGAGCTAAAGGATTTAAATCAATCTCATTCATACCTCTTAGCCATTCAATAAAAACTCACTACACAGTCTTCTGACTCAGCTGGCTATGTTTTTCGTGAAGGGCTGCTCTTTCACTATGGCAGATTAGTTATCCCAGATGACTCTCCATTATGATAATGGCTGCTATATGAGTTTCACCTCCACTGCTGTAGATGGACATGCTGGGATAGATCATACCTACCATCATTTGGCTTCAAATTTCTTTTGAAAACACAAGCGATAGGATGTTCGAACTTAACTTCTTCCCAAGTTTGCCAACAAATGAAAAGCTCTCACCAGCTTCCATCTGGTCTCTTATAGACCCTCCCCATTCCTCAATTTGTCTTTGAGGGCATCACTATGGATTTCATCATTTGCTTGCGTAGTTCTAAATTAAGATTCACCATTATGACAATTCTCGATAGTTTATTTAAGTATGGTCACTTCATTCCATTGGCGTTGACTCTTACCACTAATATTGTCGCAAAAGGTTTTGAGACTCAAATTATTTGTCTTCATGGACCTCCTTGCACTATTTTCACTAAGAGGGACCCTCAGTTCTTACGTTCCTTCTGGCAAGAGATCAATAGATTGAACGGGACCTCGCTTGCTATGAGCACCGTCTATCATTCTCAAACAGACGGACAATCTGACTATCTGAGGCTATTAATGAGTATGTTAAGAAATAGTTGAGATGTTTTGTTGTTGATGTCCCCACTGACTGTGTTGCCATGGGCCAAGTATTGGTATAACACCTCCTATCAATCTTTCGGGGGCATGAGCCCTTTTCAGGCTTTGTGTTGCCGTGAACCTCCTATAATAGCACATTACATCTTGTGAAGTACTTCCAGCGACTTAGCCGAAGCCTATTTAGTATAGGCTGATGAGGTTTTGACCTTGCTCAAACAGAATATTTGCAATGCTCAAGTTCACATGAAGAAATTCGCTGATGCCAAGTGCACAGAGGTCACCTTTTTTCAGTTGGCGATTGGGTCTATGTTTAATTAAAACCTTATCGTCAGACTTATCTCAGGGAGCTTCCCTCTCACAAGTTGGACAGGCATTTCTTTGGGCCTTTCCAGATTCTTAAACGAGTTGGAGAAGTTGCTTACAAGTTAGAATTACCAGAGGCTCCCTGGATTCATTATGTTTTTCACTGTGCAAAAACGATGTGTGGGCAGCCTAACACAAAAGTGCTCCTTTGAACTTAACTAACTATGATCCTCCCATCTCGAACCTTGAGGACAAGGTTCTCATTGAGAAATAAAGTATTGAAAAGTAGCTTGCCCCTTGGAGTTGATCAAACAAGTCGTCAATCCGAGGGAGAGGATACTTGTTCTTAATGGTGACTTTATTGAGTTGGCATTAATCAATGCACATTCTAAGGGATCCATCCTTCTTCTTCACAAACAATACCGGAGAACCCCAAGGGGTGCGAGAACCAAGTGGTGGCTCATTTGTCTCAGTTGACTCTAATTAGAGGGAAATTATGGTCGAATTTCCCGATGAAAAAGTGATGAGGGTGAACCAAGGCAACTCACATTGGTATGTTGGCTTTTCTAACTATATTATGTGTGGAATAATACCCAAGGCTCTAAACTTCTACCAACAAAAGAGGTTCTTGATTAATATAAAGAAGTGTTCCTGGGATGAACAATATCTATTTAGAGAATGAACAGATCATATAATTCGAAGATGCATTCCAAAAAAGTAAGTCAATGCAATTCTCAATGCTTACCACGTTTCACTTGTGGATGGTCATCAAAGGGGGATGTGCACAGCCGCCAAAGTGTCTATAATTTGCGATCACTATACCAAGATGTTCACGGTTTCGTTAAACAATGCATAAAATGCCAAAACCAAGAAAAACTATTAAGAAAACATGAGTTGCCTCTTAACCCATCCTCGAAGTCAAACTATTTTTTGTGTGTGGAATTAACTTCATGGGACCATTTTTGAGCTCCTTTGGAAAGAAGTGTAAATTGGTAGCAGTCGATTATTCCTCCAAGTTGGTAGAGGCTATATCTTTGCCTAACAATGAAGGAAGGAATGTGGCGTGTTATTATCAGTGATGAAGAGTCTGATTGCAACAAGTTATTTACTACACTATTGGGAAAATACATAGGCAAGCATAAGGATTCAACACCCTATTATCCATATAAATATGGCCAAGTTGAAGTATCAAATCGAGAAATAAAGGGTATCGTGGCAAAAACAGTTAATGCAAATTGGACCGACTAGTCTCGGAATTTTGATGATGCTCTTTAGGCATACGACACTACTTTTAAGACACCTATTGGCATGTATCCATACCAAATCGTATGTGGAAATTCATGTCACCTACCAATTCAGCTTGAGCATAAAGCACTATAGGCATTAAAGGCGTTATATCTGAATTTCGGGGGTGCTTCAAAAGGGAGAGTTAGTCAACTCCATGTATTCGAGCAGTTCCGGTTGAGGGAATATGAAAGTTCATTCCTTTATAAGGAGGAAATGAAGAAGTGGAATGACACTAAAATCCTTCAACGAGAGTTATAAGTAGGTGATTTTGTTTTGCTCAATAATTATTGTTTAAGACTTTTTTGGGTTTAACTCAAATCGAAGTGGTCTGGCCAATTCAAAGTAACTCAGGTGTTCACAAATGAGGCAATTGAAGTTTAGGGTAAAGAAGGTCCAGAATTCAAAGTAAATGGACATTGTAGAAACAATATTTTGGATAGTGTCAGGAAATTTTGGTTATTGAAGTTGTGTATCTGGAAGATGTGTGAGAGCATTTCCAAGTCGTGTTACGATGTTAAATATGGCGCTTCAGGGAGGCAACCCAAGTTTTAGTTGCTTTAAATAATGTTTGTGAAATGTGTAGAAATTATTCAATAGTTGATGAATGAGAATCTTTTGGCGGTCCGCCTACTAGTTTGACGAACCTGTTTTAGTCTTCCTTTTTTGTCTAGCCGAAGAAGCCAACGTTCTTGAAACTTTGAGAGCTAGTAGACGATTCGGTGGTTCACTGAATGGTTTGGTGAGCCTATTTTGGTCCGCCCTTTTATCCGGACTAGAGGGCCATCATTCTGGATATTTCAGTGAGTTTACTTCCTATCGGCGTTGCCAAACTGTTCAGCATTTGGCGGCCTTATGAAGTTCTCAACCAATGAGACAAGCAGTGAAGATTTTCTCTTGACATACTCTTTCAATTTTATTTTTATATAGTGCATTTGAAGATGATTGCTAGTTTAGTTTGGCGGGGTGAGGTATATGCATACCTACAACCTTTGGGTAGTTTTAATGGATAATGTTTGATTTTGTTGGTTACTATTAGGTTTGATCAATTGTTTTAATGTGAATGTGCTCGTGTTGACATAAATTTTTTTAAAAAAAATCACCTCTTGATGTTTGTAAAAGTTGTTGTTCCCTTGCAAATTTGACTGTATTGAATAGTAGTCTTGATTGAACAATATGTGTGTGCGATTTCAATGAGGCAAATTTGAGTTGCATAGGTTATATGTGAACTCTTAGCATCTCACTGTGGCTAGTCGATTACTGAAATGAATCTTGTGATGACCGTTGCAGTCTAACTAAAAATTTTGAGTGTTGTTTGATGATTGTGTTGAATGTCATCTGTTGTGAGGTTTCCTTGAAATGTGTGCTTGATAATACCTAGAACTTTCCTCGTTTGTCCAATTGACCAATGTAGGTTAATTATATAGATGATCTTAAGCACAATTTGTATATAGTGAAACATAATTGTCATTATACCTCTTTGTGACCACCTTGTGAGAGTGTGAACCTTTATTGGCACCGTTTGAGCCTATTATTTTCTTTTGATGAAAATTGAACACATTTGACCTCTTTCTTTCC
Source organism: Solanum sitiens (assembly GCA_016801875.1). Classification (NCBI taxonomy): domain Eukaryota; kingdom Viridiplantae; phylum Streptophyta; class Magnoliopsida; order Solanales; family Solanaceae; genus Solanum; species Solanum sitiens. The sequence continues at coordinate 136,781 of JABWTJ010000187.1, read as the reverse complement.
ACCTAAAATCTACATGGAGCATTGAATATTTTTCAATGGTGTGGTGAAAAAGTATGAAAGTCAAGAAGTTTGAGATGTTTTCCTTGAAGGATCAGGTTGAAAAATATGGAACACGTCCATGTTAAAAAAAGAAAAGTGAAAGAAGAAAAAGATCGATAAATAAAAAATTTGTTGAAATAAATTTTGTACAATGGACAAAAAATGGGGTATCAAATGAGTCATTCTTAAAAGTACATAGGGTGGATTGTGAAAATCGAAAAGAGTGAAAGAGAAGGAGAAAAAGTGAAATGCAGGTCATGCTTCATGAAGTTAGAAGTCCCGAAGACAAATTGATCTTACCTTTAACTTCAGCCCTGTTACAAGCCTTGAAAGTCCTTTGTGATCTTGATTGACCTTATCATCATTTATTAGAAAATATGGGCAAGTCTATGGAAAAAGATTATGCATGTGCTTATCTTTAAGAGAGTGAGAGTTGCTTTTGATTCTAAATGAACTTTATTTGATCATGTCCAGTCACCGTTTGAAACTTGTAGTGCACAATTGAACATTGCATGGATAGATTGAATTGAACCTCATGTGCATTCATATAGAGTCTTTAGTAGCTTTATTTGTAAACATCTTGGTTGAACTAATTGATTGATATGCTCAAATTACACCACCCTAAAGAAGTATAAGCGATCGTAATCAAGTAAGAACCCAACTAGTAGGTTGGGGTCGATCCCACGAGGAAAATGGTTTAGACTTAACTTCAATATACAATTATGTCTATTTAGCCTAGGTTTTTTCGAAAATAGTTAATTAAAGAGCGGGGGGTGGGGGGTGGTTGTGAAAGAAGTTTCTTACACAGTTCTAAGTTAATAAGTGAATGAAAGTAAAAAGTGAGTTTTTATCAAGTTGTAAGACTAACTAGGGTATATGTGTTCTCCATAGGTTCATAACACCGTATCCCTAGCAATAACAATTCTTCCCAAGTGTTTTGCATGTAAAGTGATAAGTTATGTATCTCAAAATCCTTGGTCCGACATCCAGAGAATTTCTCCCCGTACCTTGGTCGGGCTACGTGTGTATACTTCACTAACCCTTACCCTTACTTCATATTAGATATCATAATCGATGTATTACTTAGTTATTACTTCACACCAATCGACACTAACCTATTAGATAGTATCCCACCAAATCTATGTTCATAATTCTTTTCCTATTACTACCTACTTGGTCCAGCAAGTAGCAACAAGACGAGTTCTAACGTTGGCCACCGTTAAAAAGACTTTTAAGCGAAAAAAGAAATCAAAACATGCAAGAACCTATTTTAGAGTTGCTTATTTGCTAGGTTTACTTTGTTAATTACCCAAGGTTCCCACAACACTAGTTGTGGATTTAGTTACCTATGCAATCAAGATCACAATTCATAATTTTTAAGGAAGAAATCATGAACTTACTTCAACAATAAGAATAAACCCAAAAAATCAACTTGAAATTGCAAGATAAATCTTCTAACCAAATTCGGAAATTGAATTATTGCCAAAGTTTGCAAAAAACAAACTCCAAGCAAAACAAGAACAATACTAACAATGTCTAACCCGAAAAACTATGTTTTAAACCCTATTTATAGAAAACATTGTCCTAAATTAAAAGGAATTGAAATAAGGAACATTTGTCCAAAAATGCGGCATTGATCGATGACCCATACTGAAGGGCTGTCAAACGACGATCCGTCGAATGCCTCCGTCAGTCCAGACTTAGAATATTTTTCTCTCCTTCAGATGGCACCTTCTCTTAATCAAACGACGGACCAACAACACGGTCCGTCGATGCATTTACGGTCCGTCGATGCCCTCCATTGCTCCATCCTTAGAATTTCTCCAACTTCAGGTATTGGAACTATCTGTGATCAAATCAACGGTTTTCCAGTACGGTTCGTCGATCCCTTCCGTATTTCCAAACTTGGTTAGAATTTACCTGAGTTTCTCCATCAGTCTAAGCTACAATCGACGGTCACCACCTACGGACCGTCGATTGAATGACGAGCCATCGATGGCCTTCGTAGGTCGTCTTACTGCACTATTTTCCAGCTGCCTTCTGCTTTTTTATTCTGGACAACTTTCCTGCAAAACAAACATAAAACATGTTAAAACTATTACAACAAGTCTCTAGATACACACAACTCTACAGAAAAAAGCATTGAGAGCACCGTGAAACCACGGTACATCATTGATCTTGTGTTCTACTTGAGGACGAGAAAAATCTTAAGTTGGGAGTGTTTACGAGTAAAAGAATTTGACTCATTTAGGGCTTCATGTTCATAGTTTTAGTATCCTCAATGCCTACTTTATGCTATAAACTGATTTTAAAATACTAATTTGCATAAATGAATAAAAAGAGAGCAAAGCAAGGACATTACCAAGAAAAAAGGAGCAGAAAATCTGAAATTGAAGAAACTCAGGGTTAATGATCGACAAGATCACTAGACGAACGGCGGAGTGGCTCTTCACATCGCTAAAGGTTCTAGAATGTTAGCCTAGGGAAAGTCTAACTCGGAAAGGGGAAGGAAAAATTGGTGTTTCCCTGACTAAGTCGGCGATGGAGACTTAGCTCTCCCAAAAATATAGAATGATTTGTAAAAATCCAAACCAAAAATGGTGAGGTGAAGGAATATTTGGCGCATCGTCGAACAGGTAATCTAGCCCAATATGGATTGCCTGAAGTTAAAGCAAGGGAGTGCTGAAAAGCCTAACCATGCAAGTGATGGAAGACACATTCGACACATCGGCGACCTCGTCGGCGACACATGATTTAGTCTACCAATCTTTCCTGAAGTTGAAAATCTAGTAGAGTATAAATGCAATTTTTAAAAGATGAAAAAGGGAACTTCCGATTCCAACAATTTCCTACACATTCTAACTTTGGTTTTTTTATCCAAACACTGATTTTAGTAGTTTTTGAGTAGGAAATTTAATTGGGTTTTTATTTGAAGTTGATTTCAAGCATTGTGAAGACTGAAATTGTGTTACCCAGTTGATGGAGAATATAATGGGTAATAACTTCTTGCTTTTTATGATGTGTGGCTAAACCCCCCATTCTTAGGGGTGTGATCGTGTGATTATATAGTCTAATTACCTTATGGGTCTTAGTATTTACTGATTTAATTATCCTTATGGGTCTTAGTATTTACTGATTTAATTATTGATTTCAAGTGAGTTTGATTGATAGTTGTGTTTGAATTCATGAATTTTAGTGACAAATGCAGTTCTAACTTAGTATTCTAGGTTTGTTTGAGAAAGAGGTTTTAGATTTAAGAATATCAATTGAGGATTTTAGCGATTGAGTTATTGTTGATTTGACTTGAGAAAGTGAATCTGAATTAAATCCTACCAATCTTGCTCGGAAAGTAGATTTATTGAGGTTTTGGGCTATTCATATTGTTATGTTTGCTGAGGTTTGAGTGCCCTCTCCTAAATCATGGTATGTTATCAAGATGTGGCTATTATATCTAAAGCCTAGACGCTAAAATTCAACGTGTTTTAGTAAATTATAATCACCCATATGGAAAAGTTAGCATTTTATCGACTAAATCCCGAGAATACTACTCTACTTGATTACTCCCCTATTTTCATAGTTGTTAATAATCACTCTATCCTCCCATTTGACACTAGTTGACAAGCCCTGAAATTTACTTAAACTGTTATCGATAATGTTTACTTCTACAAACGACAAGAACATGCATTTTACTTCATAATTGAATTCCATTATAACTCCATGTGGGATCAACCCCAACTCTTCATTGGGTTTATACTTGATTGAAACAACCTAGACTTAGAATTAGATGAGGTGTGGTTGAGAGTTATCATGATTTCGACCCATTTAGGATTTAATACTTAGAAAGTTAGTGTCCTCAATATCTAATTTATACTCATACAGATGTTAAAATTTTAATACACAAAAATGAAGACAAAATAGAAAGGAAAGGACATTACGAGGCAAATAGGAGAAAAAACATTGAAAAAGTCAGAGGAAAGAAAACCTGGTACTCGCCAAAGCCACTCGGCAAGTTGCCGAGTGGACCTACAACTTACCTAAAGTTCCAGCAGGCCATCCCATGGACAATACCAACTTGGAGAGCATATTAGTAGTTTGGCAATGTGGCGAAGAGATCGGTGATGCTGATATCTATCGCTAAAAGTTACAGAAAAAGCCATGCCAAAAAGACGAGAGAAGGAGCACTCGGCGCATCACCAATCCAATCAGTGAACCCCGACTTACTTCATCAAGTAACTCCAATTTTGAAATTCTTGGAAACTATAAATGCTATTTTTCAAAATAAGAGAAGGACTTCTAAACAATTCTGGAATTTTACACACATTACTCAACTTCTAGTTTTTGATATTTTACATTCTAGAACATTATTTTGAGATTTTTGAGCAAAGATTTAGAAATTATGAGATTTCTAGCTTTATTTGGAGCATTTAGGGACTTGTGGATTGTTGCCACACTGATGGAACACTTTGTTGGTAATGATTTCTTGTTCTTTACTATGTTCGGCTAAAAAACCCAATATTCTTGGGGGTATGAATATGTAGTTGAATGTATTACTTAGCTAATGGGTGTTGTTAGTTACTGAATTTATTGTTTATTTAAAGTGGGTTGAATTAATTATTCATGTTTTAATTTAGGAATTGTAGATGCAAATGCAATTCTAGCTTTAAACTCGATACTTTCTTGAGAGAGAAGTGTTAGAGTCGAATTATTAGTTGAAAACTGTTTTGATTGCATTGTTATGAATCTAGCTTGAGGATGAACCCTCTAGAGTTTTATGGGTCCACGGTGGATACGGATCCTCTACGTTTCATAGATGAGGTTTATAATGTACTTGCCATCATGTATTTGACTCACTAGAGAAAGTGAAACTAGCCGCTGATCAATTGAGGGACATAACACAAATTTTGTATGAACAATGGAAAGATAATAAGTCGTAACGAGCGAGTCCAGAAGAGTGGGAAGGGTTCAAGGAAGCATTCCTTTATAGGTTTTTTCCCTTAGAATTGAGGGAACGGAAGACGCAAGAATTCGTCAACCTTCGTCAAAGAGGAATAAGTGTGAAGGAATATGCCCTTAGGTTCTCCCAACTATCAAAGTATGCCCCAACTCTAGTGGCGGACTCAAGGGCTAGAATGAATAAGTTTGTGGTGGGAGTATCCTACTTAGTAGAGAATGAGTATAGTTTGCAATGCTTATACCTAGTATGAATATTTAAAGTCTTATAGTTCATCCAGAGCAAATTGAGGAGCAAAAGCTCAAAAGAAATAGAGAGGTATAGAGGGCTAGGACCAATGATGTGAACTTTCCTAATGCTAAGTCCGATGGACAAGGTAGGACCAAGACTAAACCAAGGTATTCCGGTCAAGATTCTTCCAAGACCTCTAGGTTTGATCAACAGAAGGGTAGTGGGGATCCTTCTCCCAAGTATACTTGCTTTAAGTGTGGGAGGAGTCATTATGGTAAGTGCCTAGCCTGCATGGATGGTTGCTATGGGTGTGGTTTAGAAGGGCACAAGATGAGAGATTTCCCCGTTCTCAAGGCTAAGGGAAGGGAGGAAAGAAAGTTTTCTGTAATGATTTGGTTAATAGTGCTCGAAAGAAGAATAGGTTTTATGCTCTCCAATCTAGAAGAACATCAAGTGTGATCTTTTTATGTAATTACCGGTATGTTCCACATTCTTTGGTAAATTTTTCGGATTCCTTATCTATGGTGACTTGTTTTGCTGGGTCATAATGTTGTCTTTAGTATAAATGATATTTCATTTTCCCTTTTTTGCAATGAAAGATGTTTAGAAAAGCATGTGTAGGCTTACTCCCAAGGGGGAGATAGTATTCCTATTTAGTAAGGTTATAGTGTATCTATGAGTTGCTATGTTTTTCCTGATTTGCATGTCCATAAAAATGCCTAGGTCTTGTTAGAAATGATTTACATGCATTATTTCCCTCATGTTGTAGTGTTTTGAGTAGAGTTGCATATAGACTATATGACATGAGTATTTGAGCATGCTTTAGTTTTTGAGTTGCAAGATTCTTCCTTGAAAAGAATGCTTTTGAGAATAAATTGTGTATAGGATACACGAGAGTATGTTGAGCATGTTGTATTAGGAGATGGTATTTCCTCGTTTAACATGACAATTTAAGAACATTCCATGCATAAATAGGTTTCTATAAGTACTTTCTACTTCCTTGAGTTACATTGAGTTTGTTCGAGTTGGGAATGAAGTTTCGCTCTCTTGTTTTTATGCATTTAGATGTAGTTCATACATGATGGGTTGTTAGTATAGAGTCATTTCGTTTTAGAAGTATTTAGGATAGTCATTTGAGGATGAATGTTCCTAAGGAGGAGATATTGTAACACCCCCGAAATTAGTAGACTAAACTAGAGTCAAAAGCTAGGGTTGTAGAGTGTGATGTTCAATATTAGAGTCATAGATGAGACTTTACGTGCTTGGAATAAGAGATTTAGTAGTTTGAAGTCAAGGCACGTGTTAAACCTTGTAGCTTAGGAGGTCATCTATGGATTGGTATAGGGTTTCAAGGGCAAAGGCAAAGGCCAAGGGGGCAAAGCATAAGCCAAGGGCCAAGACTGCCCAACCTTGGTCAAGTCTGCCTCAAGACCACGACCTCTTTCATTGCCAATGGTGTTGAATATGGATCGTGAAGTCGTCCGTGAGAACCCCTTAGTAACTTAGGAGGCAAGGCCTATAGGCCAAGTCACTGCCTCAAGTCCACGAGCCACTTCACGGCCAGTGGTATTGACCACTGTTCATAAAAGTGGCCGTGAAGATGCCTTAGGATTTTGGGAGCTTGAATCGTCGAGGAGGGATAATGGTGAAGGCAAAATGAGCACCACCACGGGTAATGGTGACCTTGACGGTCCGTACAAGTGGTCGTGACCACTAGATGGGATTGCCTAGTGTAAGGGGTTTTATGTTAAATCATATTCGACTTACATTAAGTGGGGGTTGTTTTGTAAAGGTTTTATACACACACACACACACTCAATATATATATATATATATATATATATATATATATATATACTTTTAAGTCATGAACCCCCAAGTATAAGTCACTTTACACTACACAAAAATCAAAAACCTCAATCACTCCTCTCTCAAATATTTCTCCCTCTAAGCAGAACCTCCATTGAAGAATAAGGTAGGGTTGAAGCTAAGGTCAAGACAGAGGTTATATTGATAAAGGATTGTGCTAGGTCATTGATTATGGTATGTTTAAATTTTGATCTATGGGTTCTCCCACCCATAGAGTTCCCATATTCCCTCCCCTCCCCCCATAATTGTGGATTCAAAAACACAAATATGTCTTGGGCTACTTGTCACATCCCGATTTACCCCCTTGACGTAACTGGCGTCGTTGTCCTCTTTGAGGACTAAGACTAGCCTCTTAGTTTACATCATTGCATTCATAGGTCAAAAACGTGGAAAATTTTAAAAACTTTTCATTACTTCTACTTGGAGGTTTACATAGACCTCTACATACACATAATATATATCTGTATCGAGTATACATAGACCCTTTGAATAGGAAGGTTACATAGCCTTCTACTTTTATTGCATATAAGTATATATATATATATAAAATAGAAGATAGTCTTAAAAGGTTGTCTCATCTCATAACCATATAACAAGATTAGCAAATTGGGCATAACCCATACATCAATATAAGATACCCACATATAGGCTTTATACAATCGTACTCAAATGAAAGGAGATAGAACATAAGAGTCTAAAAACTAAATCAACATCATAAGCTCGATATTGGCATTGCCCTCGGAAAGTGAGGACCTACCCACTTGGATGAATGAGAAACTCCAAGCCTTCTTCAAAGATGTCTCAAAGAGCCTTCAATGACCGGAACCTAAAATGTTTGGGAAAAAAGGAAGAAATGGGGTTAGTACGCCACTTGTACTAAGTATGAGACCATATACACACATACATGAAAACATGCTAAGAAAAGGGACATTTCATAAAGTATGCATTTTTCATTTATAAACCCTTATGCACATTCAACAAAACCAATCCAACCAATATTGCATATTCATTATGTCCTAAGCATGTTCATCACAAGAATAACATCATCAAGTCTATTCAAGTAATTCATACATATCATATAATTAGACACATGTTCAAGTAACTCTATCAACTAGTGACATTAACAATAAACATGAATAAGAGTACATTTCATTATAACCAAAGCAAGTCCATTACCCATGAACCCCTATCAAGTCAACAAGTGCAATGACCAAGAAAAGCCCCATAACCTTACTCAATCATGTAACCCAACAAGAATCATGACTAACACCCTACTTTACATAACATGGCATTTAGAAATACATATCATCCTACTTTATCAATATAAACCATCACATATCCATAAGTGAACTAATCAACATATAGTATCAACAATATGCAATTTCATCACATACATAACATATACCATCATAAGCATGATTACACATAAGAACATCCTCATAATACTCCCCTCAAGTCTAACTAATGCAATGCTTAGGTAGAGTCCCATACCCCCACCTAGACTAAGTTATACCCCTTAGGTCACCTTAGTTAGAGTTCAATCCTTTAGTTCATTTTACCTTTTTGTGAACATCTTGCCCTAAGCGTCATAGACCACATGAGCTAATGTGGAATCCAGTGTCATAAAACCCTACACCTAAGGAAGGCGTACTACTTGCCAAAGTAGTACCAAAACATAAAACATAGCAACTACGTGGATCCACTAGCTAGTATTCCTATGAGGGCAACATAGTTAAAGAACTAGGAGATATAATTGGGACCCTGTTTATGCTACATGCATTGTAGTCTCCAATATCAAGAGTACATTAGTGATCCTAACTTCCCTATGTGGGAAGGGACACTCCTAAATCTAGTTCACTCGGTGCTAAGCTAGAGTCCCTTTTTGAAATGTCTTTAAAGCCTTTATTATCAATCATAACTTAGTTTAGGTCATAGGGTCTACCCCTTATATAATAATAATCATCAATAGCTCAATAAGAATTGCATGAGTATAAATCCTTTCATTAAAATTCATATAGGTGAGGTTAGCACATTAACATCTTCTTATCATGATAAGGCATATTTGTAATTCATTCACCCTCCTTATAACACTTACTCCTTACGCCAACCCTCACAATAATAATCAAGACATTTCAATTCAACATCATACCACCCTAACAATCCTAATACAAGGCATACTTGAATACAACATCATGACATAATCACAATTAAGCACAAATTGAAGTAAAGGGTAGAAACCATAAGACTTACCAAGTCTCCTTCATAGTTCATCATCAAGGTCTTACCATAACCCTCAATTCAACCCAATTTAGGGGTACATCATCATACGTAAATAATAAATCATGATAACAAGACTAGGATAATCACTACATCACAATTCAACACTTGATCATAGCTTAAGACAAGACACTTAGGTCAATTCACAACTCACAACCTAGATCACCTATAAAGAACTAGTATGAAAGACTACAATTCACCCTAATTTGTTCATGAATAGTGTAACAATATCATCTAATGGTAATTCAACCAATAACCAAGTAAATTGAATTAAATACAACCTAATTAATATAAAGATCAAACCTAGGGTTAAGGGTCATCATCTACAAAATAGACCAAACCATCAAGATATATCATAATTAAGTTAGAATTCATGTTAATCTATTCATATTATCCATAAGACACCATAAACAAAACAATTCATAACATAATTTTCGAGATGGAGAAGAACCTACATGAAAACTCAACTTTTGGAAATACTTTGAAGGAACCCTTTGAGGGAAGAGGTCTCAAAGGTGAATTAGATCCCATAACTCAACGTTTGATGAAGAATTTATGGTGAAATCGTCCCTTTAGAGCCCCCAAATCCCTCTGCTAGCTTGCCTTCAATGGTGTCTTCCAATAGAGAGAGAAAGAAGAGAGAAGGAAGAGAGTTTTGTTTACAGAGTTTTGATTAGACTAATGGGGTTGGGGTCTTTATATGGGGGGTTGATTAACTTAATTAGGATTCCCTAATACCCTAAGTAACGACCTAACCCCTTAATTAATAAATTGAAACTTAATTTAAAATGTGCAGAAATTGCAGTACCACCGACGACACCACGATTGACGGATCGTGGGTCAATCAACGGACCAGGCCTCCTCCGTGCTGCACATCAGTGGTACTTGTCAGAGAATTTTACAGGCAAGGGCTCGAACGATTTTTCTAAGTGTTGGTCGATGGTTGGCAACGACGTCCCATCGATCAACACACTAATCGTCGATGGCCTCTTGTCGTTGCACACTGCCCAGGCAGTGTTGACTCCAACGTGCAAGGCTCCTCCTCAAGGGGCCCTTGGTTGGTCCTTGGGGAGTCGTACCCATACGTTTCAACCACGAATCAACTTAAACACATGTTAGCCACCCTTCCACCAATTTATTTAGATTTCCGACTCCTAAAGGCTAGTCAAATTGGCTAAGGCACGCTAGTACCTCTTTTAACAAATTTCCGGACGTCCTTGGACGTTTTGGTTTCTAAACTTCCTAAATGACCTATATTCCTTAGAATGACCCTTAAACAGTGTCTAGACCTCATGACACTTATTTTAGGCTTTAAGACGCGTCTTGGATTTTCGAAGTGTTACACTACCCCCCCCCCCTTAGGAACATTCGTCCCCGAATGACACTAAAATTCTTTGGCAGGAAGGAATATACTCAAGACTAGCAGACCAACAGACAACAATTCATAACAACATCAACCATATCCAAAAGCACAATACAATGCCAAAACTTCAATTACCACACATAAGGATCAAATATCACATTATGAGGAATTTTCTTGTCACAACAACAACATGATCTCAACATGCTTTACATGAGTCATCTATGCCAAAGTTCAACTTACCAACATGCTACATATCATTTCATAAAGACTTATCATATAAAAAAGCATAAGATAACTGAAACAAGCCAAAGAGCAAAATTTCAAGTTCAATGTACAACTTCACTGTAAAGCTATTCAGAAATGAACATTTTGCAAGACTTCACCTAAAATCAAAGCAACTTCAATTTTAGTCATTATTTTTATTCTTATTAAGAACTACTAACCTTAATTATCAAATAGATGAGGGCAACGGGACTTCATGTCGGCCTCGGCCTCCCATGTTGCACCCTCAACTAGGTGATTCTTCCATAACACCTTTATGGAAGCCACCTCTTTATTCCTCAATTTCTTTACTTGTCTATCAAGGATTTGAACCGAAACTTCCTCATAAGAGAGATTATCCTTCAAACCAAGATCCTCAATAGGAAGAATATACTCGAGATCACCAACACACTTTTTAAGCATGGAAACATGGAAGACCAGATGAACCGAAGCCAATTCACTAGGAAGTTTCAATTCATAGGCAACCTTACCAACCCTTTGCAAGATCTCATAGGGACCCACATAACGAAGACTCAACTTTCTTTTCTTGCCAAATCTAACCACCCCTTTCATAGGTGAAATTTTCAAATACACCTTATCACCTTCTTCAAACTCCAAATCCCTTCTCCTATGATCGGTATAAGACTTTTGCCGGCTATAGGCCATTTGCAACCGGTTCTTTATGATATGAACTTTCTCAAAGTCTTATAAATCAAATCGGGACCAAGAAGCGAAGGCTCAACCAATCCCTGTCATTTCACACTGAAAATGTTCTGTTTTGAGCGTTTGAAGAGGACGAACAATCAGTATACGTAATAGAGTTTCATGCCATCATGTCTTTCTGCCCAGCAGCACTGGAAACCGCTTTCATGTGTCTTGGTTGATTGTGGAGAAGAAAACCCGCCTGAAAATAAAGTTTTGTTATAGCATATATAACCGCTTCCAGTTTAGGTGGACAACCTAGCAAATATACATCTACAGGAATTAGCTTTTTGTTCAAGGGTATGTTAAAAATCATCGTCTTTTTTTTGTTTGTATAACCGAGATACCCGAAGGGCCGACCATATGTACCTCGGGAGCTCCGGCCCATTCAAATCAAAATAGAGTTGTGTTCGGGGGGGAGTTATTGTCTATCATTGGCCTCTATGGTAGAATCAATCGGGGGACCTGAGAGGCGGTGGTCTACCCTACGTAGGATGTCAGCGGTTCGAGTCCGCTTATGTCCAACTCGTACGGATGGTCCGAGGGGGACCACCACGGCTCCTCTCTTCTCGAGAATCCATACATCCCTTATCAGTGTACGGACAACTATCTCTTGAGCACAGGTTTAGGTTTGGCCTCAATGGGAAAGTAGAACTTTCCATTTTTAGAATAGTTACAAAATCTCCATGAATAGGATCAAACCTTATTCCATGGTATTTACATGAGGTTTCTCTTTAAGAAAGTCCTCGAGAGGGCTTAGTTGATCTATGATTTATGTTTCATCTTTCGTTTCCTTTTCGTTTGTTTTCAAGAAATCTATCGATCAATTCTGATTCTACGATAGAGGCCAACGATAAACATTAACTTCCCACCGAACACAGCTTACAAATTTCCTCTTATTGTGCTCTCCAAAGAGCAACTCTTCTTAAAATCTCTCTCAAAAGGTGCTGAGTTGGATTCCCATTCTAACTAAGGATTCTTGTGGTTCCGGGGGATCCAACTACCAACTTCGAACCGTCCAACAGGAGGCCTACACCTCCAACCATACAAGGCTTCATAGGGAGTCATGGAGATGGATGAATGAAAACTATTATTACAAGCAAACTCCACCAAATGCAAATGCTTATCCCAATTTCCCGTAAAATCAATAATACAAGCCCTAAGCATATCCTCAGGGGTTTGAATAGTACGCTCCGCTTGACCATCCGTTTGGGGATGAAAAGCGGTACTAAACTTCACCTTAGTACCCAAACCTTCTTGGAATGACCTCCAAAACCTAGATGTAAATTGTGCACCCCGATCCAATATGATGGATAACGGAATACCATGGCGACACACAATCTCATCTATGAAGATCCTAGCATAATCTTCTGCCCAATAAGTAGACTTGACGGGAATAAAATGAGCGGACTTGGTCAACCTATCCACAACCACCCATATAGAGTCATATTGCCTTTGAGTCCGAGGCAAACCCACTACAAAATCCATATTGATGTCTTCCCAATTCCAAGTAGGAACTTGAATTTCTTGTAGTAAGCCACCCGGCTTTTGATGTTCAGCTTTTACTTGTTGGCAATTTGGACACTTAGCAACAAACTCCGCTATGTCTTTCTTCAAACCTTCCCAGCAATATACATCCCTAAGGTCGTGGTACATTTTTGTCAAACCCGAATGAGTGGAGTAGCGGGACCCATGGGCTTTCTCAAGGATCCGGTCCCTCAACCCATCTACCTTGGGAACACACAATCTCCCTTGGTACCTCAAAACACCATCCCCACCTAAGGAGAATGACTCATTTAACTTATCAAGTACCGACTTCTTCAACTCCATCAATGGTTTATCAAGGTGTTGTTTAGACTTCACCTCCATCACCAAGGATGACTCGGAGTTATTATGAACCATGAAACCACCATTCAGAGAATCTTCCAACCTCACACCCAACCTAGCCAACCTATGAACATCTTTCACTAGGTCTTTCTTCGCTTCACCTATGTGAGACACACTACCCATATTCATACGACTTAGACCATCCGTAACCACGTTAGCCTTGCCGCGGTGATAGAGGACACTCATGTCATAATCTTTCAACAATTCTAACCACCTTCTTTGTCGGAGATTCAACTCCTTTTGGGTAAACACATATTGGAGACTCTTATGGTCGGCATATACATCAACATGAACACCATACAAATAATGCCTCCATATTTTCAAGACAAACATAACGGCCGCTAACTCAAGGTCATGAGTTGGATAGTTTCGCTCATGCACCTTAAGTTGCCTAGAAGCATAGGCTATCACCTTTCCATGTTGCATAAGAAAACACCCCAAACCCACTCGGGATGCATCACAATGCACAGAAAACCCCTTTGAACCCTCCAATAAACTCAACACCGGAGTTGAAGTAAGCCCATCTTTCAACATTTGGAAGCTTCTCTCACATGCCTCCGACCACTCAAATTCTTACACTTTTGGGTCAAAGTAGTCAAGGGAGATGCAATGGACGCAAAACCCTCCACAAACCTCTGATAATAACCCGATAAACCTAAGAAACTCCTAATGTCGGTTGGAGTCAATGGTCTAAGCCAATTTTTCACCGCCTCCATTTTCTTGGATCAACCTCAACTCCCTCACTAGAGATGATATGACCAAGAAATCTCACCGACCTCAAAAAAAACTCACATTTGCTATATTTGGCAAACAATTGATGTTCTTAAGTACTTACAACACCACCCTCAAATGGATCATGTGATCACCCTCATTTTTCGAATATACCAAGATGTCGTCAATGAAGACAATGACAAATGAATCTAGGTAACTTCGAAACACCTTATTCATTAGGTCCATAAACGCCGCCAGAGCATTAGTGAGACAAAGGACATTACTAGGAACTCATAGCGACCATATCTAGTCTGAAATGATATCTTTGGTATATCCTCACCTCTCACCCTAAGTTGGTGTTTCACACCCAGGTCCTAGACCCTAAATGAGACCGGCGTCGTTAACCTTTCAGAGGTCGCAGACAAGCCTCTTCTTAGCTTTCATCACAATCATACAGTTAAATTTAAGGGGAAATTTAAAACTTTTTAAGTTTACTAAAGTGTACTTAGACTTCATATAATTCTTGCATAAGAGTGATATACTAACAGCTCAAAATAAACAACCATCTATTTACAGATTTAACAATTAAAATGAAGAATTCATAATATCATTAATAGTTGCCAAACCGGCCTTAATACAAAATCTTGAACAAATATTTGAAGGGAAACTCTAGGGACAACATCCACTATCTGTGTTGTCACGACCCGATTTTGGAATCCGAATTGCAACCAGTGTCATTGACCTCTCAGAGGTCGCAGACAAGCCTCTTCTTGCATTCATCACATTCATATGGTTAATTTTAGCGGAAAATTTAAAACTTTTTTTTTATATTTGAAGTATACATAGAATTCATATAAACGCGTATTTGTAAGGAAGTTAATTTCTCATACATCAACCATCTAGTTATAGAAACATCCAACTTGAAAGAAATAGAATCTCATGTCATAAGTAATACTTGCCAAAACGGCACTATTACAAGCGTCTGAATAAAATAGAAAAGAAACACTAGTGGAACATACTCCACTAGTTCAAACCTACTATTAATCAAGAAATGTAAAGGTAGGCATCCTCGAATGCATGAGGACCTACCAAGTCCGGATGAAATCTCCGAATCCGAATAGCTGCAATGATACCTTCAACGTCTACATGAGCCTGCACCTAAAATAGGAATATTGTATAGAATTAGTACACACTTGTACTAAGTATGGGTACATGCAGCAACACATAACGGTAATGCATGAACAAGAATGGCTCTTCCTAATCAACATGCCTTTTTAGAAGGTCAAGTCTCTTGACTTGCATAATTCGTAATAGGAAGGTCATACCATGAATATGTCACACATCATACATACATAGGTTCACATAACATAAATTTCATGTTTCAAATAGCATACATTTCATATCCACGAGACCTTGGAATCATGGACGTAGCATTAAGACATCTCAAGTGAGGGCCCAATATATGGGACCTCAACCCGAGGGCCTCCTTTAGCAAACACAGAGTCTGTTTCATTCGTTCATTCGTACTTCACATTATTCATTTCATTCATTCATAGGCTGATGTAAACACGAGCTATACCTAGGATGAAGTTTAAGACACTCATCGGGATCATGAAGTGCAATGACCAAGAATGACCTAATGTCATTACTTGAGTCCGGTTTTACCTCCTGATTGTCTTGCACAAACATCTTTGGTATCGTTCCATTATCTTTCATACTTTGAGGAACATTCAACCTTAACCGATATAAATCATGTGAGCATCATGAAATCCGGTGTCTTCCCCACACCGAAAAGAGGTGGAGTCACTGGCCAAAGTGAAACCAAAACATGCTAGCTTTATGGGTTCGAACCAAGCTAGTTTCCTATGTTGGCAACATATTTCAAAGACTAGGAGATTTAGGGAACCCATACCCACCTTGGTGGACAGTCTCATCTTCATGAGAATTACGTGAACCTCCGCCCTTCCCGAAAGAAGGCATCACCACTAATAACTAGCCTATCGGTGCTTAGTTTAAAGTTCCTATTTACATTCAACTCATACATCATCGAAGCTTGCTTCTAGCATGAGGTAGTCATAGCTCATTAGATGATTTGTCATCTCTTCTTTACGTATTAAGTGTGAATTGTCCTTACACTTACATATAGAATGTGATTGAGACTTGTCTCTTAATATTCAACACTCTCCTAGGTGAGTACTTTTGGTGACCTTTACTTAGGCTTGGTTGAGACTTGTCTCACCATTCATCTTAGCCTCTTATCATGTTGTCGCCATTTTCATTAGCATCATAGTTTAACATAATTACTAATCTCATTACGTGAATGTTCATTTCTTCATCTTGCCAGTAACTTACATCATATGCCATGCACATGGCCTTTAATGTACTTTACACTCATGGTAATACCCCTTTTGGGTTACTCATATTTGGCTAAGTGCTTCATGATCATCTAAGTGATATTGTGCAAGACTTATGCATCTTGCACAGTTCAGCCTTGGGACCCGAGTTCGATCCCTAGTGGCCGCATTTTATTTTAATATATGTAGACTTATGTGCCTCACAATTTCGGTCAAGGGGACCCGTGTTCGAATCCTTTGGGAAGCAAATAAATTTTGATTATATGTGAGACTTATGTATCTCACACGCTTGGCCTTGAGGCCGGGTTCAAATCCCCTCTCTCACACTATTTTTTTTCTTTTAATTCAAGGCCTCTTTTCTTAATGTTAGGACCTTGAGGTCTCGGATTCCACCCTCAATGGCAACATCTCTTTTTCTTCATTTTTACAAGTGGTTAGCCGAGACTTAGTCAATTAGTATAGGCCTTTAGTTCACTTTCCTGAATTTAGCCAAACTGTTTAGCTTAGAGTTTTACATGACTTTTAACCAATTCGTTAAGGACTTTACTTTCATTTTCTTGTCCATGAACATCACGATTTCTTCTTGCATGTTAAACACACAACATTACGTAACACATAATTCACAATTTCTTCAAGTAGACCGTAACAACATAATCACGGAAAACAGCATACTTGTGCACATGTAACGTTCAACATTCGGACGTACATAACAAAATCATAAACAGTCCGAGAACACACATTGCACATAATCACAATCTTTCATAAAATCATCTACCAGAAGTCATACCAACGCATGCATCAATCGTTCATAGGATCTAATGACAGGGGCATGCAACGGGGACAACCTTAGTTTTTAGATTGGATTTGAACTGAGCCTTAGGGGACTCTTGGGAAAGGGACCAAGAGAGAAGAAAACCCATAATGTTTTCAACTTTGACAACCAGCCACCAACACGTCCTAACCCATACACAAACCTCTCTTCCGATCCTTTATTCTTGTTGACAAGTAAAGTTCTTTACGTGATTTCTTAAAACACTTAGGCGTACGAATTTTTCTTTTGTTTTTGATGGATGAATGCCGAGAACTCTTAGAATAGTAGACTTATTTTATTTTTCTGTTTTTGAATTGCAAGGTAAAGCTGAAAAAGGTTTTGTGGATATATATAATGAATTAAGAGTGTACATGGAGTACACTCCTAGTTGGAGTCGTGCGCCCCCTTTTCTTGGGGTTTGTTGTTGACTTATTCAACACAATTTAAATGGTAAAAATCAGATTACAATCTATATGTTAAGTTACTATAATGCCCCTCCTTATTTTTGTCTAATTTAATTCACTTAAATTGCCCACTTTAATGCCTCCAACTCGGCTCGAACCCAAGTGTGGAGATCCGATCAAACTTGGGTTTGACCACCAATCTTTGACCCATTGACTAATTAAAAACCTTATTTAATTAATTAAATATCAACCTAGGGTAATTACTATACTACCCCTAGCCTCGAAATTACCTTTTTACCCCTAGAACCCTTAAAACATAGGACTAACCCTCTAAGTCCGATTTAAGACTCATCCGGGTGAATCCTAGTGTTCGGGGACCTAACATGGATGGAACCAACCCTGCCTAGCTCAACTAACTCACCAAGTTGGTTAGCTTGGCTGGTGCATAGGCCCAGGGGTCTGGTTCCACGTGCACCAAGTCGTGTGAACCCGGTCTAACCTATGCATTCTAGGTACGTTTAGGTCTTACTTAGCATAGTCGTTTTAGGGTTGTTACATATGTGTAATCTACTAAAGCTAGAAAATAAAGCGTAGGCATCCTCGAACTCAAGAGGACCTACCAAAGTCTGGAGGTACTAGTCTAAACAGCTTCAACTGATCTTCAATCTTCTTTAAGGACCTGCACCTATAGAAATAATAATTGTATATGGGGTAGTACGCACTTGTACTAAGTATGGGTGTATGCACATAAACACATAAGGACTATGCATGATCAAGGAAAGCTCTTCCTATAGCAACATGCCATTTTTGGAAAGTGAAGTCACTTCACTTTCCTAATTCGTTATTTATGAATCATGCTATGAATATGACATACTTTCATGCATTTAAAGCACACAACTCATTTTATATATGAACATAAGACATTGGAATCATGAACATAATTTTAGAACAACTCAAGCAAAATTTAATATTTTGGCTCCCCTTAGGCCGAGAGTTCCCTCTCCCAGACTTTGTTTATTTATCAGTCTTTTCTTCTTTTTGTTGTGTAGTTCAATGATCACCTTTGATCCTATATTTTACTTACGAATGCAATGATTCATTGTAGTCTCATTGCTACAATGAATCAAGTAAGTAATCCAAAAGACTAAGGAAATGATTTGACTACCCTACTCACAAGTTGTTCTTTCCATTATTGTTAAATTGGGCATGAAGACTTTATAAGCCAATCTTTATTGGCTATGCCCATTCTTTGATCATTTTCATAATATAAAGATGCTGGGGTATATATTCATACTCCAATTGATGAGTCATTATGTTTGCTCCCTTTATTGGCACAAACCAATAACTGTTAAAACGTCATTCTTATCAAACGCTGATGATTTGATATGCTTATGCTTTTGCTTACTTATTCACTTTGAACCTACATTTCTTCTTCTTTGATCTCATGTTCACTTTGAACATGCTAGATTGACTTAGGATATTCTTTTAAGACTTCCATTGGGATCTTTCTGTGCAATAACTAAGAATGACTTACATCATTACTTAGTCTAACCTCACCTTTTGGTCATCCTATCCGAACACCCCTCATCTTCCTAGTTCTTTCTTTCTTTCTTTCTTTATTTCTTAAAGAAATCTTTAGAACTTAACCGACATAGATCATGTGAGCTAACATGAAATCTAGTGACTTCCCCACACTAAAAACGGGTGGCTCACCGGCCAAAGTGAAACCGAATACTTCCTAGCTTTCTTCGGTGGATCCACTAGCTAGTAACCAATGCTGGCGACATAGTTCAAAGACTAGGAGAATTTGGAGAACCTTATCCACCTTGGTGGTAGTCTCATCTCATGAGGCTTACATGTGTTTGCACAAGCTCATTTCTAGTTTATCGGTGCTTAACTCAATTTATTATACTTTACAACTTTTAGAGTTGACTCATACGCTATGGAAGCTTTCTTCTAGTATGAGGTATGCTTAGCTCAATGGATTTCTTGTCATCCCTTTCTATACATGATGAATGTGAACTTAAATCTTACATTATCATCATGGTGTGAATGAGACTTGTCTCACAATTTCTAACACCCTCTTATGTGAGTATCTTTAATATTATTGTTTAGGTGCAAGTGAGACTTGTCTCACTTCCTTTAACACCCCATTCTAGGTCAATTTCATAACGCATAAGCTTTTACTTATTTCATTGCTCACCTTATCTTGTTTAATGTTATTTGGTAGTCTTGTACCATTCTTTATGAAAGTTATAAGGACTTATTCAATGTGCTACTATGTTCACAAGTTCATTTAGATAGGGTATGTTGGGACTTGTCCCAATCATTGGCATACCCTAGGTTATGCGTTCATTGAGTTACATCTTGTCAAGTCAATATTTAACATGTATTTGTCCTTACAAGAAACATCATAATTTACATTGGCCATATAAGATTTGTATGACTTAGTCATTGGCCAATTCTATTACATATTTTGGAAATAATATTGTTTGCTAATTTATTAGCATAAACCAAACTTTCACTCAACACTTGTCATGATATTATCACTAGCCAAGTCAATTAACTTCATGTATATACTATAGTAATCTCATCATTTTAAGTAAGCCAACTTTTAACATTTGATTAGCTTATAAGAACAATTAAGTGCTTAGTTTGGCCAAGCTATAAAGTTGATTTGGTATTGAGGATTCATTAACCGGCTTTTATTCTCATTCTTATTTTTTCGTGGAAACATTGCATTCCAAACACTTACAAACATATCTACTGTAAACACACACAGTAATCGAAACCTTCATTCCTTTCAACGGTAAACTGAATTTCATAAACGACTTATAACAATTTCATCTTCTCGAACACAATTAGGCATTACAACATTTCTTATCTCATGTAAATGATACTCTAATCATACGGATCTAACCTATAGGTCTCATTCGAACAAACCTACACACAATGATCAGTTAGCACAACATACCAACAACATGCTCAAGATTTGCATTATACATACAACTAGAATCGGAAATAGGGAGAACTAAGGAGATGAACATTCGACAATTTCATTGGGAACAACCCTAGTTTCTGTTTTCTTGAATACAAAATGTTTGAAAAGCATCCTGGGGAAAGTAATCCAAGAGAGAAACCCATACCTTATTGTAGAATTGAATCTACGAAGATCACCCTGTACTTTGCACGAAAATGTTGAAGAATTTCCTTGAAATCGCCTAAGGTGAACCGAGAGTACTTTTCTATTTATTTATTTTTTACGTTTGTTCACTGTTTTTCAGTCATGAGTTTCTACTGGATAAACGTGAGTCTAAGTCTTAGGAACTGAATATTGACTAATTCAACTTAGGCTAATTAACTTAATTAAATAAATCAATTAGCTAATTACCAAAATGCCCCTCCTAAATTGACTAAAAATAGGAGAGCATTTGACTTAGCCAAATTCTGAAAATTTGCTAAGGGTCTCGGGTTTGACCATGAATTTAAATTAATTAATTAAGTTGCTAATTTCATTAATTAAGTGACCTAGGGTAATTACTAAAGTACCCCTAAGTCGCTAGGACCATAACCAACCCCTTTGGACCATCCTAGGTTAGGTACTAGGATGTTTCTTTAGTTAGCTACTCGGCTAATGTCACCCGGTTAGGTCTTAGGATTTCGGGCAGACTAGTTAGATCATTTTAGTTAGTCCTAGGTTAGTTAGCTAGTTAGGTAAGTTAGTTAGAGCCTAGGATTTGTTAGGAAGCTTGGCCCCACGTGGCTTGACCCGACGCATGCCGGCCCCCTAACCGCCCTAACTGAATCGGTTGGGCTTGGTCGCTTGGTATCTCGATCGGTAGCACATGTGCTTGCACATGTGTTGCCGTGCACTTTCCTAACCGTGCACTCTGTAGTTGCACTTAGAAAGTTCACTTCTTGTCCCAAGGATCCTCACTATGTCCTTGGGCACTGCTTAATCTACATGATCATTTTAAATGATCATGTGCTATGGTACCTAGGCTTGACACTTGGATGCCTCGTACCTAATGTGTGTATGCGAAGAAATTAAGAATTTTAGCTTAGGGTCTTCATTCCAGGTACAATTCCTAAACAAGCTTGGATTGGAGCATTTGAACATCAAAGTGTATTTTAAGTTACTTGTTGATACATAGAAATTAGCTAACTCCCTTAAGCCAATATTCTCTAACATGCTCAATATAACTCAATATTGGGCATTGGGATGCCTATGTACCCCAATACATATTCTTAAAACCTAATAGACTCTTCACTAGACAAGTACATTTTCTGGATTGTTACATTATCCCCCCCTCCCCTTAGGAACATTTGTCCCCGAATGACACTACACATCATTTTGAATCAAAGAGGGTATTTTCGAAAAACACATCAACATACTTGAAACTTTACTCTTTGTAAATATTTGATTCACAACTTACTCTGGATGATTCACATTACTCAAAGCTTATCTGAAGCTTCATATCTAAGATTGAGGAACTTCCTTCTCAATCTCACTTTAACTCAATGCACATCACAACTCATGTGACACAAAAATCATGTCAATGCTATACAAAAATAGCAACATGAATGCAAGCATGACCTCATATAGTGCAAGTATAACACACACAGTCATGGACTTAAAACACCAAAACCGACTAATGCACTAAAATTTATAGTTTCATAAACAAAATCAGACTTAGGAAGAGTATACCTAACCTCAATAACTGGACAAGTGAGGGTAACGGGATCTCATGTCGGCCTCGGCCTCCCATGTTGATCCCTCAACAAGGTGGTTCCTCCATAACACTTTTACGGTGGCAACCTCCTTGTTCCTAAGCCGCTTCACTTGGCGATCTAAAATTTCAACTAGAACCTCTTCATAAGAAAGGTTCTCGTCGACTCCTAACCCCTCAATAGTGAAGATGGATGTTGGATCACCTAGACACTTTTTAAGCATCGAAACATGAAAAACTGGATGAACAGAAGCCAAGTCATTTGGTAACTTCAGTTCATAGGCAACATTCCCTACTTGCTATAAGACCTCATAAGGACCTATATACCTAGGACTCAACTTCCCTCTCTTACCAAACCTCATGACCCCTTTCATGGCTGATATCTTTAGGTAGACTTGATCACCTACCTCGAATTCAAGAGCCCTGTTCATGTCATCAGCATAGGATTTTTGACAACTATAAGCAGTAGCCAATCTATCCCTGATCATTCTCACCTTTTCCATAGCCTCATGTATTATCTCAGGGCCAAGGATGGAATATTGCCCTACCTCAAACAACCCAACTAGGGACCTACATCTTCTACCATACAGTGTTTCAAAAGGTTCCATCCCAATACTGGAATGGTATCTATTATTATAAGAGAACTCAATCAGTGGCAAGTGATCATCCCAACTCCTATTGAAGTCAAGAACACATGCTCTCAGCATGTCTTCAAGGGTCTGAATGGTACGCTCTGCTTGTCCATTCGTCTGAGGATGAAAAGCAGTAGTGAGCTTCACCTGTGTACCCAAGCTCTTTTGGAAAGATCTCCAAAAGTGATAAGTGAACTGGGGTCCCCTATCCAAAATGATAGATTAAGGGATCCCATGCCACCTCACTATCTCATCAATATACGGCTAGGCATAATCTTCGGCCCTATAAGTAGACTTCACAGGAATGAAGTGAGCAGACTTAGTCATCCTGTCAACAATGACCCAAATGGAATCATGCAGTTTCCTGGTCCTGGGCAGACCAACCACAAAGTCCATATTAATAGCCTCCCACTTCCATGTTGGGATCTCAATCGACTGGGTAAGACATCCAGGCTTAAGGTGTTCGGCCTTACCCTTTTGGCAGTTGGGCACTCCTACAAAATTAGAAATATCTCGCTTCATACCTTCCCACCAATAGATCTCCTTGAGATCATGATACATCTTGGTAGAACCTGGATGAATGGAATACCTGGAGCCATGAGCCTCTGCAATAATATTAGGTCTCAAATTATCGATATTGGGAACACACAATCTGCCCTGGTATTTAAGCACACCATCCACCCTAGGGAGAATGATTCATTCAGCTTACTCAACACTGAGTCTTTCAACTCCATGAGTACTGGGTCGAGATGTTGCTTAGCTTTAACATCTACAACAATGAGGATTCAGAACTGGAATGAACTGAAACACCCCCACTTGGTGTATCTACCAGCCGTACACCTAACCTAGCAAGTTGGTGTACCTCTTTAACCAACTCCTTCTTCTCATCATCAATATGAGACACACTTCCCATGCTCAATCGGCTCAAAGCATCGGTCACTACATTGGCCTTACCTGGGTGATAGTGGACACTCATGTCATAATCCTTTAGCAGCTCTAGCCATCTTATCTGACGAAGATTCAATTCTCTCTGTGTAAAAACATACTGAAGACTTTTATGGTTAGTAAATACATCAACATGTACACCATATAAGTAATGTCTCCAAAGTTTTATCGCAAATACCACAACAACTAACTCAAGATCATGAGTAGGGTAATTCTTCTCATGGATTTTCAACTGTCTTGATGCATATGCAATCACCTTGCCATACTGCATAAGAACACATCCCAAACCTACTCGGGAAGCATCACAGTACACCACAATATGAGAACTGGGGCTGAAGTGAGTCAATCTTTGAGCTCTTGGAAGCTCTTTTCACAAGTTTCAGACCACTCAAACTTCACCTTCTTCTTTGTTAAAGCTTTCAATGGAGCAGCAATAGCGGAAAATCCCTCAACAAACCTGCGATAGTAATTAGCCAAACCCAAGAAATTCCAGATATCTGTAGGAGTGAGGGTCTC
The DNA here is from genome assembly GCA_016801875.1 of Solanum sitiens. NCBI lineage: Eukaryota > Viridiplantae > Streptophyta > Magnoliopsida > Solanales > Solanaceae > Solanum > Solanum sitiens. Next base: position 112,098 of record JABWTJ010000187.1, on the reverse strand, counting down.
GGCCAGTTCTTTACTGACTCAATCTTTTTCGGATCAACCTCTACACCCTGGTCAGACACAACATGACCAAGGAATGTCACTGATCACAGCTAAAACTCACATTTGCTGAATTTCGCATACAACTGATGTTCCCTGAGTACTTGAAATGTCATTCTCAAATGTTGTTCATGCTCTTCTCTGGTCTTAGAGTATATGAGGATGTCATATATGAATACTATCACAAAAGAATTAAGGTATTCACAGAAGACCCTATTCATAAGGTCCATAAACGCGACTGGTGCGTTAGTGAGACCAAATGACATGACAAGAAACTCGTAATGCTATAGTAGTATGGAAGGCAGTCTTAGGAATATCCTCTTGTCTCACTCTAAGCTGGTGATACCCTGACCGGAGATATATTTTAGAAAAGAAACTTGAACCTTGGAGCTGATCAAATAGATCATCAATTCTGGGAAGAGGGTATTTGTTCTTTATAATGACTTTGTTGAGTTGCCGATAATCGATACACATTCTAAGGGTTCCATCCTTTTCTTAACGAACAACACTGGAGCACCCCATGGGATATGCTCGGCTGGATGAATCCATTATCAAGTAGATCTTTTAACTGCAACTTCAACTCTTTGAGTTCAGCTAGAGCCATTTTATAGGGAGGAATGGAAATTGGTGTGGTGTTGGGATAAGTCAACACCAAAGTGAATTTCGCGTTCAGGAGGGATTCCTGGTAAATCCTCCGGAATGACATTTTGAAACTCATTCACTATGGAAGCAGAGTCTATGGAAGGAACTTCATGTTCTAAGTCATTGACTCTGACTAAGTGGTATAAATACCCCTAAGATAACATCTTATTGGCTTTAAGATGGGAAACTATTTGGCCTGCTGGATTTGAACTACGCCCTTCCCATTCCAGCTCTATCTCATTAGGAAACTGAAATCTTACTACCATGTTTTGACAGTCTATGGTACCATAGCATTTATGGAGCCAATCCATACCCAAAATTATATCAAAGTCAAGCATGGTTAATTCTATTAGGTTAGCATAGGTAAATCTACCGAGAACAGTTATTGGGCAATCTCTATACACTCTTTCAGCTCTAATGATGTCTCCTATGGGAGTACTAACTAGAAAAAGTTCATGCGAGATCTCAGGAAGCAAGTCAAATTTACTAGCTACTAAAGAAGTAACAAAAGACAAGGTGGATCCTGGATCTAACAATGCATACACAGGAAAATAAAGACATGCAAGGTACCAGTGACCACATCAGCTGACTTCTCCTGCTCCTCTCTACCTTTCAAGGCATAGTACATGTTCCTCTTGAGAGGCTCGGCTGCAGCAGTAGGATTAGGCCGAGGCTGAGTATCTGCCTTGGCCTGATTCTTCACAAGTGGGCAGTCCCTGATCATATGCCCACTCTTGCCGCACCCATAGAAGGCATTAGAAACGACCATGCACTCACCTCCATGCAAAGGGCCACACTTACCAAACGACTTTCTGTCACGCTGGGCATTTCTATCATTGCCCTTCTTGGGGCCAGACTTTCCCCCTTTGGCATTAGTGTTCCTGGAAGGAGTAGGGTTACCTGAGTGCTGGTGCCCCTTCTTGAACTTGGGCCTATCCTGGACTCCAAACAAACTCCTACCAGTGCTAGAACTAGCCTGATCCGAGGGCCTTGGCTTCTTGCCTTCTCGCCTCTCTTCCTCCGATGACTCTCCTCCACCTGCTGTGCATGTACCATCAACCTAGCAAGGTCTATGTTATCATCCAACATGGATTCCCGACATTCGTCCTCCAAATCCTCCGATACACCAGTCACAAACCTGCTCATCTCATCCCTGCTACTGGACACCAGGGAAGAAGCATATTTGGAAAGTTTAACAAACTTCAAGGAGTATTCCTTGACTGACATACCTCCCTGACGTAAGTTGATTAAATCCTCAACCTTATCCTCTCTCTTCTCTCTGGGAAAGAACCTCTCTAGTAATGCAGTCTTGAGAATGTCCCAAGTGATGGGGACTTCTCCTTGTCCTCGGCCATATACCCACATCTTGTACCATACCTGAGCCACATCCTTGAGTTGGTATGCAGCCAACTCAGCCTTCTCTTCTTCATTAACACCCATAGCATAGAGAATCTTGTGGACCTCGTCCACAAACTCCTTAGGATCCTCATTGGTTCTGGACCCGAAGTAGACTGGAGGATTCATCCTGGTGAAATCTCTTAGTCTGCTAGCCATGGTGCTAGCATGTGGGTTCTCCCTAGGAGCACCCTCTCTACTGGCATGGGCTGTGATAGCCTGTGCCTGAGCAGTGATGGCTTAGGCCATCTGAACTAGTGCTGCTCTCACTTCTCCATCCGTTAACGCAGCTGGGTTGATAGGCAGTTGCACTCCAGCAGCTGGGGCTTGAGGAGGAGCTTGGTTTCCCCCAGCAGCTGCTTCTCCAACTCTCCTGCCTGCGTTTCTTCTTGTGTTCATTTTTCAACATGCACACACAAGAAGGAAGTTAGATGTTAGAATGACACAGAATGTCAAAACTCTACATAGCACGATAAAGAGTGGAAGAAGGGAAGATTCTTAACATCGCTAAGTCTCTAAGTCATGGTTGTGGTGCACTTCACAACCATAAGCTAGAAATTACGCAACGTGGCTGTTTTGAGCCTTAATTCCTAGGTAATTTAACCTCATGCTCTGATACCAAGTTTGTCAAACCTGGGTCCTAGACCCTAGATGATACTGGCGTCGTTAACCTCTCAGAGGTCGCAGACAAGCCTCTTCTTAGCTTTCATCACAATCATACAGTTAAATTTAGCGGAAAATTTAAAATTTTTTAAATTTACTGAAGTGTACTTAGACTTCATATAATTCTTGCATAAGAGTGATATACTAACATCTCAAAATAAACAACCAACTATTTACAGATTGAACAATTGAAATGAAGAATTCATAATATCATTAATAGTTGCCAAATCGTCCTTAATACAAAAGCTTGAACAAATGTTTGAAAGGAAACGCTAGGGACAACATCCACTAGCTATGTCTAATCTACTAAAGCTAGAAAATCAAGCGTAGGAATCCTCGAACTCAAGAGGACCTACCTAAGTCTGGAGGTACTAGTCCAAACAACTTCAACTGATCTTCAATCTTCTTCAAGGACCTGCACCTATAGAAATAGTAATTGTATATGGGTTAGTACTGTCACATCCAGGGAGAACCCCCTAGAAATAACATGGCATACTTGACCTCTCGGAGGTCTTATACAAGCCCATAGTTATCATTCATTTCATTGACATAGTAAATTTAGCGGAAAATTTAAAACTTTTCTTAGCACATCGTATGCTAGAACATTTCTTCATATAAGTATAAAACATAATTCACAAAACATAAATAGACCTTAAGTCTCTTTGCCATCTTAGACTCAACAGCATTAGAGTACATTAGGGACACATCCCATAAGACACATTACATAACTATACATTATTTAAAGACTTTACATTAAAGACATAAGTAGGAGATCCTTGAACTTTAAGGATTCCTTTCATTGAGCTTGGGAATCATCTAGCAAGCTTTTCACAATCAGAGACATCCTTTCAGCATCTATAACCTACACTTTGTGTAAAAAATAGAGAAGAATGGGATTAGCACAAGAATGTACTAAGTTTGGCAACCATGCAAAAACATGCATTTAAAAGGGACATTTTCTTGAAAATCATACTTCATGCTTTTTGAGTAAATCTTCATAAAACCTTTAACCAATAGCATTTATATCATTCACATACATAATATAAACATATTCAAAGGCCAAACATTACATAAGATTACATATAGGATTTATTACATTTTTAAGCCACTTTACAGTAAGCTACCCTTACCTTAACAGTGAACCCCTTTTTCCTTTAACTCATCAACCTTCCAAGTAACCTCTAGTGATACTAAGTGCAATGCATAACCCTAAGGCCACAAGGAAAAACATACATACAATCTATACAAGGCAACACATACCATCTTAGAAGTATAGTACAACATATACACATTTAAGCCAAACTATAAAGACATTACAATAAACTACATCAAGTCACACATACATGTATTTCTTTGAATATGCATCATTAGTTAACCTTGTTCATGATCCCAATCTTAGTCTACTAGTGCAATGAACATATGAAGCCCCATAACCCCATACATTCTTAGCAAATCCCTCATGAGACCACAAACCTTAACATTCAATTCATATACATAAGTAAGTGAATATAACCTCATTCATGTCAATACAAGACCTTCATCATATATTCAATAATATCACATCATACATATAGACTCATACCATGCACATCTTCATAACAAGTAGACCAATACTACAGAGTCATACATAAAGAATCATATACAAAGACACATGCATTAGAACACCTTCCTAGAACTTCCTAAGGAGATACTTGTGCAATGTCTAGATGGGTTCATTACTTCCACCTATCCTAAGTAACATCCCTTAAGTCATTCTAGTTAGGGTCCTAGTCATTTACTTCCATTGTCCATTTTACTTTAGGGAAACTATAGCCTTAACTGACATAGACCATGTGATGCTAAACATGGAATCCGGTGTCATAAAACCCCACACTGAAAGAAGGTGGTCTACCGGCCAAAGTAGAACCAAACATAGCATAGATTTCTAGGTGGATCCACTAGCTAGTATCCTATGGTGGCAACATAGTTATGGAACTTGGAGGTACATGTGAAAATCCTCTTTATGCCTAATGGGGCATTATAGTTATTCACTTATGGAAACCCTATTTATACCAATTGAGGTATTGTGGTAATCCACCTCATGAGATTTATGGTAGACCTTCCTTCCCACATTGGGAAGGGACACACACTCATATTCAAGTTCACTCGGTGCTAAGCTAAGTTCCCTTTATTGAAAAAGCCTTTATTATCATTTTTCATAAAACATAAGCTTAGGATATTTACTCCCACATGCTTATAACATACTCAAGCACCTATCTAGTTGTAGAGTATTCGTGGGCACACCTTTCAAGGCCCCTCTATTAACTAGATCATCTTTCATGTGTGTGAGTGTATACATATATGTGAGCAAACCTTTCACATAACACATTAAGTCACACATGTTCATACATCATATTCATACATATAGAAACCAAAACTAGAAATATCCTATCAAGGTACACATGTGCAATGCATAGACAAAGTCTCATACCCTTGCCCATACTAGTACACCTATAAAGTCATCCTAGTTAATGAAACACATATCATACTTTCATAAACGTCATCTTAACATGCATAGTAGTAGACACTAGTGAATATGAGAACTACCTTTCATTAGACACTATGAACCTTTACTACCTATAAGCATGCATGAAGTGTGAGTGTGTGTACATTGGTCACATGATCACAAAATGGATATCAACAACATATTGAGGCAGCCAGCCTCTTAGACCAAAATACTCTTCAAGCTTACACCACACAACACACAATAGCATAGGAGACAAGTTAACTTCATAGAGCAGACTCCTATCATTAACTATTCACACATTCACATAGGGGTACATGGGTAGGGATCATCAACCATTATAACCTAAGACATGGCAGCACCGACACATTATATTACACAACCCCTTACATGTTCATAAAAATAGTAACATAACCTAGATTCACAACTCAAATAGAAGACTAGGCACAAATTACACATAAAGTGATTATCATAACCACTCCTTCATATATTCATCAAATTTGCCTTCAAGGCCATGGTCAACACATATATAATGACATAAAGTAAACACCGCCACCGTAAGTGGACCATACCACACAATGCCACTGACGGCTTCATCAACATTATTATAGAGAAGTAGAGAAGTAGAAGAATAGAGCAATTCTTACCAATCCTTTAGCCTTTGGTCATCATTGACCTTTAATACTCTTTCATCAATATTTCAAGTACAAGTCAGTAGCTAAAGTACCATAATCATAAAAGAAACCACGTACAATTCGCTACAAGATCACATTACAATCTAATACAATACATCACATGGATACTAGAGAGTAGAAGAGCATAGATCTTTAATCCAATTCGCTTGCATTGATCATCAATTATATTTCATTAATAGCATAAGTCTAGGGCAGTAGCTTGAAGAAATCATAGCTTAAACTAGATCCTACTACAATTGCCAAAGAACTATAGATCACTGTAAACATGTTTCAAGTTAGATATTCATGGAAGATAAGTTTACATAGGTTCATCCTATTCAAACTATCATGCATTGATCCACATTTTACCTATTATCTATAATTCATAACCACATTACATCATAGGCAGTAGATAAGGACAATTAACCATGATCAATTCATATAACAACTATTCCAGCGTCGAGATTACACATTAATATCCCATAGACTAGAAGAACCTAGTTCAATTCCCATAAGCCATCTTTAATTCCATCATAAAAGATTCATATTCATAATTCAAACATGATATTAACCTCGAAGAGTAGATACAACCAATTTAACATGATCGAAATCCACATTAATTCATTTAAAAGTCAATGTTACAGTGAACTATGGAAACTAGGCTAAACATGCTCAAATCTTCATACATTGATCCTCATGGATCCTTCAACATCAATTAAACATAAATTCATGTAAATAACAGTATATACAATCACTTCAACATAATAGAATCATAATTCAATCGATAGCAATTCAAGATCACAAAGCCCATGCAAGGCTAAATCGTTTTGGTGAAAGAGCATGGGTTCATCAAGCAATTGGAGTAAAATTCACGTTAAAACCACTGTAATAAATTCAATTAATCATGATCTAACCATTCAAAACCTTTTTAGAAGAAACCCATGGCATATTGAAGAAGACATTGTTTGATCATAATTTTCTTCCTTGAAATCTTTGAGAATAGCTCTCTAGATGAAAAGTTAACTAGAGATGAAGGTCACCATACCTTAATCTTCATGAAGACCTCTAAAACCTGATGATTCAACCACGAAAATCCAAGCTCCAAGCAGCTCTTGAGCTTCACCATCAATGGTGGTTTCTAGGGAGAAGATTTTTAGAGAGAAGATTCTTACGTGTGTATGGGATTGGGAATGGGTTGATCACGTTTTGAATGACTTATATACAACCAAAATCAGTTAAATAAACCTACTAGAGTCAGTTTAGGACGTGGGGTGAATTTCCCATTCACCCCTTAATTAATACAGACGCAGACAGTAACTTACAGGCCACCATCGACGAGCAATCGACTGGCCGTAAGTCAGTCTACTGGTCGTCCTTTGGCTTCCGTCGACTGGTCCTTGGCCAAATTTTGGGTTGAGACCTGCCCAAGCTAAGTACCAATCGACGATACCTAACCAACGGGCCGTTGGTTGACAAACTGGTCGTCGTTTGGTCTGTCAATTGACACTGCCAAGGCAGTGTCTCGACCAACCTTGGGCCCTTCTTGTGGGGCCTTTTGCGGGGCCCTTTAGAAGTCATACCCAAAAGTTTCCAACGTAAATAGAACCCTTAACAAGTTTTAGACATTCCACAAAAGTTTTACCCAAAACAAACACCTGCAACTCGTCCAAATAGGCTAAGCCCCATCAAGACACACGTTGAGCGTCTTAAGGGCTATCTTTCGAACGCCTTGCACGTTCTTAGTCGTTTGACCTCCAAACTTCACGAAACTTCATATACTACCATTTGACATCATTATAAACCATTTTAATATTTCATAAGCTCATGACATACAAACGTAAGTATGCATAGACACATGAGTCACATAGGTGACTAGTCGTCGAACGTTTTGGTCGACCCTTGACGTTTGACTTCCAAATCACCTAAAACTTCATACACTGCCTCTAAACCATATAATAAGTCATTTTAGTACCTTAGAGCATTAAAGCAAAAACGTTAGGCTCTATACACCCTTTCTCATTTTGGGGGTCTTACAAGTACACACTTGTACTAAGTATGGTGTATGCACATAAACACATAAGGATTCCTATAGCAACATGCCATTTTTGGAAAGTGAAGTCACTTCACTTTCCTAATTTGTTATTTATGAATCATTCTATGAATATGACATATTTTCATGCATTTAAATCACACAACTCATTTTCTATATGAACATAAGACCTTGGAATCATGAACATAATTTTAGAACAACTCAGGCAAAATTTAATATTTTTGCTCCCCTTAGGCCGAGAGATCCCTCTCCCAGACTTAGTTTATTTTTCAGTCTTTTCTTGTTTTTGTTGTGTAGTTCAATGATCTCAGGTGATCCTATGTTTTACTTACGAGTGCAATGATTCATTGTAGTCCCATTGCTACAATGAATCAAGTAAGTAATCCAAAAGACTAAGGAAATGATTTCACAACCCTACTCACAAGTTGTTCTTTCCATTATTGTTAAATTGGGCATGAAGTCTTTATAAGCCAAAGTTTATTGGCTATGCCCATTCTTTGATCATTTTCATAATATAAAGATGCTGGGGCATATATTCATACTCCAATTGATGAGTCATTATATTCTGCTCCCTTTATTGGCATAAACCAATAACTGTTAAAACTTCATTCTTATTAAACACTGATGATTTGATATTCTTATGTTTTTGCTTACTTAGTTCACTTTGAACTTACATTTCTTCTTCTTTGATCTCATGTTCACTTTGAACATGCTAGGTTGACTTAGGATATTCTTTTAAGACTTCCATTGGGATCTTTCTGTGCAATGACTAAGAATGACTTACATCATTACTTAGTCTAACCTCACCCTTTGGTCATCCTATCTGACACCCCTCATCTTCCTAGTTCTTTCTTTCTTTCTTTCTTACTTTCTTAATGAAATCTTTAGCATTTAACCAACATAGATAATGTGAGATAACATGAAATCCAGTGTTTTCCCCACACTGAAAAGAGGTGGTTCACCAGCCAAAGTGAAATCGAATACTTCCTAGCTTTCTTCGGTGGATCCACTAGCTACTAACCTATGCTGGCGACATAGTTCAAAGACTAGGAGAATTTGGAGACCCTTATTCACCTTGGTGGTAGTCTCATCTCATGAGGCTTACATGTGTTTGCACAAGCTCATTACTAGTATATCAGTGGTTAGCTCAATTTATTATACTTTACAACTTTTAGAGTTGACTCATACACCATGGAAGCTTTCTTCTAGTATGAGGTATGATTAGCTCAATCGATGACTTGTCATCCCTTTCTATACTTGATGAATGTGAACTTAAATCTTACATTATTATTATGGTGTGAATGAGACTTGTCTCACGATTTCTAACACCCTCTTATGTGAGTATCTTTAACATAATTGTTTAGGTGCAAGTGAGACTTGTCTCGCTTTCTTTAACACCCCATTCTAGGTCAATTTCATAACTCATAAGCTTTTAGTTATTTAATTACTCACCTTATCTTGTTCAATTTTATTTGGTAGTATTGTACCATTCTTTATGAAAGTTATAAGGACTTATTCAATGTGCAACTATGTTCACAAGTTCATTTAGATATGGTATGTTGGGACTTGTCTCAATCATTGGCATACCCTAGGTTATGAGTTCATTGAGTTACATCTTGTCAAGTCAATCTTTAACATGTATTTTTCCTTACAAGAAACATCATAATTTACATTGGTCATATAAGATTGGTATGACTTGGTCATTGGCCAATTCTATTACATATTTTGGAAATAATATTGCTGGCCATTTTATTGGCATAAAACAAACTTTCACTAAACACTTGTCATGATATTATCACTAGCCAAGTCAATTAACTTCATGTATATACTATAGTAATCTCATCATTTTAAGCAAGCCAACTTTTAACATTTGATTAGCTTATAAGAACAATTCAGTGCTTAGTTTGGCCAAGCTATAAAGTTGATTTGGCATTGAAGATTCATTAACTAGCTTTGATTCTCGTTCTTATTTCTTCTTGGAAACATTGCATTCCAAACACTTACAAACTTATCTACTGTAAACACACAGTAATCGAAACCTCCATTCCTTTCAACAGTAAATTGAATTTCATAAACGACTTATAACAATTTCATCTTCTCAAACACATTAGGCATTACAATATTTCTTATCTCATGTAAATGGTACACTAATCATACGGATCTAACCTATAGGTCTCATTTGAAGAAACCTACACACAATGATCAGTTAGCACCACATACCAACAACATGCTCAAGATTTTCATTATACATACTACTAGAATCGGAAATAGGGAGAACTAGGGAGATGAACATTCGACAATTTCATTGGGAACAACCCTAGTTTTGGTTTTCTTGAATTCAAAACGTTTGAAAAGCCTCCTGGGGAAAGGAATCCAAGAGAGAAACCCATACCTTACTGTAGAATTGAATCTACGAAGATCACTCTATACTTTGCACGAAAATCTTGAAGAATTGCCTTGAAATTGCCTAAGGTGAACCGAGAGTATTTTTCTTTTTTTTTCTTACGTTTGTTCACTATTTTTCAGTCGTGAGTTTCTACTGGATAAACGTGAGTCTAAGTCAACTGAATATTGACTAATTCAACTTAGGTTAATTAACTTAATTAAATAAATCAATTAGCTAATTACCAAAACGCCCCTCCTAAATTGACTAAAAATAGGAGAGCATTTGAATTAGCCAAATTCCAAAAATTTGCTAAGGGTCTCGGGTTTGACCATGAATTTAAATTAATTAATTAAGTTGCTAATTTCATTAATTAAGTGACCTAGGGTAATTACTAAAGTACCCCTAAGTCACTAGGACCACAACCAACCCCTTTGGACCATCCTAGGTTTGGTACTAGGATGTTTCTTTAGTTAGCTACTCGGCTAGTGTGACCTGGTTAGGTCTTAGGATTTCGGGCACACTAGTTAGCTCATTTTAGTTAGTCCTATGTTAGTTAGCTAGTTAGGTAAGTTAGTTAGAGCCTAGGATTGGTTAGGAAGCTTGGCCCCACGTGGCTTGACCCGACGCGTGCCGGCTGCCTAACCGCCCTAACTGAATCGGTTGGGCTTGGTCTCTCGGCCGGTAGCACATGTTCTTGCACATGTATTGCTGTGCACTTTCCTAACCGTGCACTCAGTAGTTTCACTTGGAAAGTTCACTTTTTGTCCCAAGGATCCTCACTATGTGCTTGGGCACTGCTTAATATGCATGATCATTTTAAATGATCATGTGCTATGGTACCTAGGCTTGACACTTGACTGCCTCGTACCTAATGTGTGTAAGCGAAGAAATTAAGAATTTTAGCTTAGGGTCTTCATTGCAGGTACAATTCCTAAACAAGCTTGGATTGGATCATTTGAACGTCAAAGTATATTTTAAGTTACTTGTTAATACAGAGAAATTGGCTAGCACCCTTAAGCCAATATTCTCTAACATGCCCAATATTACTCAATATTGGGCATTGGGATGCCTCTGTACCCCAATACATATTCTTAAAACCTAATCGACTCTTCACTAGACAAGTACATTTTCTGGAATGTTACATGGTGATACCCTAATCTCAAGTCAATCCTACAAAAGTAACTCGCCCCTTGGAGTTGATCAAATAAGTCGTTAATTTGATGAGAGGATACTTATTATTAATAGTGACTTTATTGAGTTTTCGGTAATCAATGAACATTCTTAAGGATCCATCCTTTTTCTTCACAAATAAAACCGGAGCAGCCCATGGAGAAATACTAGGTCTAATGAAGACTTTGTCTTGTAAATCTTTGAGTTGAGCCTTCAACTCTTTCAATTCGGCCAGATCCATCCGATAAGGAGGAATTGAAATGGGATTTGTATCCGGTAGCAAATCGATACCAAAATCAATTTCCCGTTCAGGAGGAATACCGAGAAGATCATTAGGAAAGACCTCCTACAGGGACCGACTCAATGGGAGGAATTTTGGAGTCTAGATCTTGTACTCTTACAATATGATATAGACAACCTTTAGAGATCATTTTGCATGCTTTTAGACAAGAGATGATACGACCTCTAGGAATAGAATTTTCCCCCTTCCACTCTACAACGGATTCATTTGGAAAGTTAAACTTCACCACCATTGTCCTACAATCAATAGAGGCAAAGCAAGCATGCAACCAATCCATACCCAAAATAATATCAAAATCAAGCATATAAAATTTTACTAGTTCAACATAAGAAACTCTATTGGGCAACATTATAGGAAAATTTTTATACACCCTTTTTGCAATAATCGACTCACCCACCAGAGTAGACACTATAAAATGTTCATGCAAAATATCGGGTAAAATTTCAAACTTTTTAGCTACTAGAGGGGTAAACAATGATAAAGTAGCACCGGGGTCAAGTAAAGCATATACATCAATAGAGAAGACTTTCAACATACCCGTCACCACGCCGGGAGAAGTCTCTTGCTCACCCCTAGAGCGGAGAGCATAGAAGCGGTTCTTCTTTGGAGCCTCACTAGAACCACTTGCTTGAGCTTGACCACCCTTTTCTTGACCCTTCATATTGGGGAAATCCCTAACCTTGTGGCCACTCTTGCCACAACCAAAACAATTGTCCGTCCCGTTAAGACAATCACCATAGTGCCTCTTGCCACACTTTCCATAAGTTGGCTTCTCAATTGGTGAACTAGTGCTTTTTCCCTTCTTAGGCTTAGGGTTAGACACACTATCACCACTAGCCATAGGGAACTTGGAAGGAACTTGACTAGAAACCCTCTTCTTGAATCTAGGCTTGTCTTGTATTTCAAGCATATTCTTTGAAAAACCACCATCAAAACATCTTGCCCTTTTTGCATCTCTACTACTCCTTTTAGCCCTTGCCTCTTCCACATGTTTGGCATGCACCATAAGACGATAAATGTTCATGTTGTCATGTAGCATAGCTGAATGACACTCCTCTTGCAAATCATCCCACACCCCCATCACAAAGCGGCTCATTTCATCTCTAGGATCGAAAACTAAAGAAGGAACGAATTTCAAGAAGTATTCATGCACACTCATACCTCCTTGGCGAAGGTTGATGAACTCCACCACTTTAGACTCCCTCATCTGCCTAAGAAAGAACTGATCAATAAAAGCCTTCTTGAAGATCTCCCAAGTCACCGGACCACCCATTAATGGGTATTATCACTCCATTGGACATACCATGCTTGAGCCACATCCTTGAGTTTATAAGTGGCTAACTCGGCCTTCTCACTAGTAGACAACCCCATAGCCAAGGGTATCTTGTAGACTTCATTGATGAACTCTTGGGGGTCTTCTTCAACCTTTGACCCCTAAAAGGTAGGAGGATTCATCCGAGTGAAATCCCTTAGACGGGAAGCAATAGTATCAACTTGTTGATAAGCTTGGGGTACAACCTCCCGATTAGCTTGGGCCGTCATGGCTTGGGCTTGAGAGGTGGCGGCTTGTTCTTGGGTAGTTATGGCTTGGTCCATTTGGAAGAGAGCGGCCCTTATGTTCTCATCCGTCAAAGGAGGAGGATTCATCGGGACTTGGTCATCATTAACACCTTCCTCAAGAGGAGGGACTTGATCTCCATGGGGAGGAGCCCCGCATTGGCAATCTCTTCTTCAAGTCTTCGTGCCGCATTCCTTAGAGTATTAATTGCCTATAATCACAATGAAAGGATTAGATGCAAAAGAAAACAATAAGTATAATCTAGTGGCACGATATTAGATTTCCAAGAAAGTGAGAGTTTCTTAAGCATCACATAGATTCCTATTCATAAGTGTGGCACGCTTCACAATTATGAATACGAACTTACATAGACGTGATTGAGAGAGACATTGACTTAAAGATATTCAACCTCATGCTCTAATACCAAGTTTTTCATATTCGAGTCTACCTCCTAGACGTAACTGGTGTCGTTGTCCTCTTTGAGGACTAAGACTACCCTCTTAGTTTACATCATTGCATTCATAGGTTAAAAACGCAGAAAAATTTAAAAAAATTTCATTACTTCTACTTGGAGGTTTAAATAAACCTCTACATACACATAATATATATCCGTATCGAGTATACATAGACCCTTCGTATAGGAAGGTTACATATCCCTCTACTTTTATTGCACATAAGTATATATATATATATATATATATATATATATATATATATATATATATATATATATATATATATATATATATATATATATATATATATATATATATATATATATATATATATATATATATAAAACAAAAGATAGTCTTAAAAGGTTGTCTCATCTCATAACCATCTAACAAGATTAGCAAATTGGGCATAACCCATACATCAATGTAAGAGAGCCACATATAGGCTTTATACAATCCGTACTCAAATGAAAGGAGATAGAACATAAGAGTCTAAAAACTAAAACAACATCATAAGCTCTATATTGGCATCTCCCTCGGAAAGTGAGGACCTACCCACTTGGATGACTGAGAAATTCCAAGCCTTCTTCAAAGTCGTCTCAAAAAGCCTTCAACGACCGAAACCTAAAATGTTTGGGAAAAATGAAGAAATGGGGTTAGAACACCACTTGTACTAAGTATGAGACCATATGCACACATACATGAAAACATGCTAACAAAAAGGACATTTCATAAAGTACGCATTTTTTATTTAGAAACCCTTATGCACATTCAACAAAACCAATCCAACCAATATTGCATATTCATTAAGTCCTAAGCATGTTCATCACAAGAATAACATCATCAAGTCTATTCAAGTAATTCATACATATCATATAATTAGAGACATGTTCAAGTAACTCTATTAACTAGTCACATTAACAGTAAACATGAATAAGAGTACATTTCATTATAACCAAAGCAAGTCAATTACCCATGAACCCCTATCAATTCAACAAGTTCAAGACCAAGCAAATCCCCATAACCTTACTCAATCAAGTAACCGAACAAGAATCATGACTAACACCCTACTTTGCATAACATGGCATTTAGAAATACATATCATCCTACTTTATCAATATAAACCATCACATATCCATAAGTGAACTAATCAACATATAGTATCAACAATATGCAATTTAATCACATACATAAAATATACCATCATGAGCATGATTACACATAAGAACATCCTCCTAATACTCCCCTCAAGGCTAACTAGTGCAATGCTTAGGTAGAGTCCCATACCCCCACCTAGACTAAGCTATACCCCTTAGGTCACCTTAGTTAGAGTTCAATCCTTTAGTTCATTTTACCTTTTGGGAACATCTTGCCCTAACCGACATAGACCACATGATCTATGGGGAATCCGGTGTCATAAAACCCTACACCGAAGGGAGGCAGACTACTTGCCAAAGTAGTACCAAAATATAAAACATAGCAACTACGTGGATCCACTCGCTAGTATTCCTATGGGGGCAACATAGTTCAAGAACTAGGATATATAATTGGAACCCTATTTTTGATACATGCATTGTAATATCCAATATCAAGAGTACAGTAGTGATCCTACCTTCCCTATGTGGGAAGGGACACTCCTCAATCTAGTTCACTCGGTGCTAAGCTAGAGTCCCTTTTTGAAATGTCTTTAAAGCCTTTATTATGAATCATAACTTAGTTTAGGTCATAGGGTCTACCCCTTATATAATCATCATCATCAATAGCTCAATAAGAATTGGATGAGTATAAATTCTTTTCTTACAATTCAAATAGGTGAGGTTAGCACATTAACATCTTCTTATCATGATAAGGCACATTGGTAATTCATTAACCCTCCTTATAACACTTACTCCTTAAGCCAACCCTCATAATCATAATCAAGACATTTTGATTCAACATCATACCACCCTAACAATCCTAATACAAGGCATATTTCAATACAACATCATGACTTAATCATAATTAAGCACAAATTGAAATAAAGGGTAGAAACCATAAGACTTACCAAGTCTCGTTCATAGTTCATCATCAAGGTCTTACCGTTACCCTCAATTAAACCCAATTTAGGTGTACATCATCATACGTCAATAATAAATCATGATAACAAGGCTAGGAGAATCACTACATCACAATTCAACACTAGATCATAGCTTAAGACAAGATACTTAAGTCAATTCACAACTCACAACCTAGATCACCTATCAAGGACAAGTATGAAAGACTATAATTCACCCTAATTTGTTTAGGAATAGTGTAACAACATCATATAATGGTAACTCAACCAATAACCAAGTAAATTGAATAAAACACAACCTAATCCATATAAAGATCAAACCTAGGGTTAAGGGTTAGGGGCGATCATCTACAAACTAGACCAAACCATCAATATATATCATCATTAAGTTAGAATTAAAGTTAATCTATTCATATTATCCATAAGAAACCATAAACAAAACAATTCATAACATAATTATCGAGATGGAGAAGAATCAACATGAAAACTCAACTTTCGGAAATACTTTGAAGGAACCCTTTGAAGGAAGAGGTCTCAAAGGTGAATTAGATCCCATACCTAAATGTTAGATGAAGAATTTATGGTGAAATAGTCCATTTACAGCCCCCAAATCCCTCCCCTAGCTTGCCTTCAATGGTGTCTTCCAATAGAGAGAGAAAGAAGAGAGAAGGAAGAGAGTTTTGTTTTGAGAGTTGTAATTAGACTAATGGGGTTGGGGGTTTTATGGGGGGTTAATTAACTTAATTAGGCTTCCCTAATCTCCTAACTAACGACCTAACCCCTTAATTAATTAATTGAAACTGAATTAAAAATGTGCAGGAAATTGCATTACCACCGATGACACCACGATCGACGGATCGTGGGTCAGTCGACGGACCAGGCCTCCTCCGTGCTGCACATCTGTGGTTATTGTCAGAGAATTGTGCAGGCAAGGTCTCCAAGAATTTTTCTAAGTATTGGTCGATGGTTGGCAACGACGCCCCATCGATCAACACACGAATCGTCGATGGCCTCTCGTCGTTGCACACTGCCCATGCAGTGTTGACTCCAACGTGCAAGGGTCCTCCTCAAGGGACCTTGGTTGGTCCTTGTGGAGTCTTAACCAGATTTTTCAACCACGAATCGACCTAAACACATGTTATCCACCCTTCCACCAATTTATTTGGATTTTCGACACCTAAAAGCTAGTCAAACTGGCTAATGCACGCTAGTACCTCTTTGAACAAATTTCCGGACGTCATGGACGTACTTGGACGTTTTGGTTTCTAAACTTCCTAAATGACCTATATTCCTTAAAATGACCCTTAAAACTGTCTAGACCTCATGACACTTATGTTAGGCTTTAACACACGTCTTGGATTTTCAATGTGTTACACCATTCTTACATTGTGGGTATAATTCCATTCTAGTGGATAATACATTATTATGATTGATTTAGCTTTGTTTAATGATATTATGATGATTTAATATGATTTCTATGGTACACCCTAGTCTAAATTGATGAATGTGATACTTGTGGGTTGATGTCATTAAAGGTGAAATTTAAGGTTTATGTGTGATGTTCTTGAATCAATATCATGAGTAGTAATTGATCAAAGTTAGGAACACATAAACATGAATTGAAATTAACCTAATAAAATATTATTGGTATTGACTTGTAAAGTTGCAATTGAACCTTTAAGGTGAATTATGGATAGAACCGTCTAGTAATGAATATTGTGATTTAATGCCTTGTAATTTAGATTCATAAGATCATTTCATGTTGTTGAGTTGTAAAGAATGAGGATACATAGTTATGAATGTTGATCACTAGTGATTTAGAGGGAAACTAATATGACCAATTATAAGTATAATGCTTTGAGAGTAAAGTATAATGAGAATAGAAGTCTAATAGGTAGAATTGTGGTGAAAGGTCTATACTCACCTAATTTACTCTATGAATACTTGTAAGTATGAAGTGATATAATCACTTGAACATGGATTGATTGTCAAGGACATCCTTCTATGAGATATGAGTGTTAAGCAAGGCTTAACAAGTAAACCTTGGGGTGTATGCTTGGATCCAAGTGGATATTGACAAGTTGAAAGTTGGACTCTTATGTAGTAGAGTGTGGGTTTTCCCAAAGTTAGGTATCATGATATGGGATCCTTCACATTGTTGAGTCAAGGTTCCTAGTATAGTGTTCAAATGATAAATTGAGTTAGACATTCTTAAATAAGTATTTCATAGTATCCTTGCTAGTAGTGAACTTAGAAATACAAAAGTAGTATCTCTTAGGGTTCAAGTTATTAATGAACTAAGATGTGCTTAAGAGAGTACCTCAAAGTGTTATAAATCTAAAAAGAGGAACTAGGTTCCAAACAAGGAAGTATTAGTAAGAGCACCTAAAAGTGGTACTTAGCATGATTAGTATTATGGGATGCTATGATTGTATTGCACAAGCGTGACTTAGGGTTACTAAAAAGAATGATTTGATATAGGATTGTGACATAGTTTCCTTCCTTTTTATAAGATGACTAAAGGTGAGAGATTCCCTTAGTTATGAGAGTTAAGCTAGGAATGAGGCTAACGGAGGGTCAATATGACTAGGATGAGTTCAAAGTAACGCTTAGTGTGAAGGGTAGTATGTGATTCCTTTCATGTATTCCATAAGTATGCCTTGAGGTTACCTAGGAGTATGGTACCCTCCAGCTAGAAAAGCCTAAAGACTTAGACCATGTATGTAAGACCTTGATTAAGATGACCAAAAAGGGATACTTGGCTTGGGTAGTATTTTGGGATACTACTCATGATTTGCACTTGTATGCTTTTGAGGTTACTTGAGAATTGTGCTATAATGGTATTGATGACTACGATTAAATTTTGCTTACATGAAGCTTATGATGAAGAATTGGCTTTTTATGATTATGATGTATCTCCTATGTTCATTAACTATGTCTTATGTTGACTTGTGACAATATGATGCTTATGTTGGAGATTATGCTTATGAATATGTTAATATCTCTTATGCTTATGTCTTAGGTTGACTAAGCATTTTGAGATTCTCTTATGATGTTGTGCTAGCTTTAATACTTAGTACATCTTGTACTAATGCATATTGCCTACATTCTAATCAAATGTAGGATTTTGGAGATTAAGTCGCTTTGGAGGCTAGATTGCTAAGGTGCATGAAGATTTTAAGAGTTGGTGAGTCCTCGCTTTTTGGATGAATCCTTGTATTTCCTTATGTCTTTTATAATGTTTTAGACTTTGTATGGTCTGCGTCCCAAGACTTTTATTCTACAATTTAATAGATGGTTTAAGACAAATGTGTATTACAGACTTCCACTTGCTTATGAAAATGTTTTCGAATGTACGATCTAAAGAAGGTTTAAATTCCCATAATTTTCTAGTATCTTATGTTATGTATATGCTAGGGGTTTTATAAGACCCCTTTGGGGTCAAGTACGCCATGTTACATCTAGGAGGGTACCCCCATGTGGTGACACATGCATAATCTCATACTTTACCCTTTCAAGGTTATAACCCACTTCTAATCATCACATCAAGAATTCAAGAATTAGACATGGATTTCATTATAAATCATATGATTCTATCACTTCATGCATCAATTCATAAAATTCTTCTTTCATTTACAAAGACCCACATTATAAGATCCTAATTGACAAAATATGGGGTTTCATGGATTCTTGAGGATACATCATAAAAATCATATAAAATCATCACTTCATGATTATAAATAACATAATTCAATCATTCGAACAAAGTTTGAAAGAAACCCATGACTTTTGAATCAAACCTAACAATGGGGGATTTCTATCTTTCTTTTGAAATTGAATTTTGAAGGAACTCCATGGATGAAAGATGTACATGGATAAAGCTATAATACCTTAATCACAAAGCCCAATGCTAAGCCTCAATGGAGAATTGAACCTTGACCTTGATCCTTGTTGAACTTCCTTCTTGTTTTTCTTCTTCTTCTTATAGTTTCTAGAGAGAGAAATATTTGAGAAGAGGGAATTTGGAAAATTCTTTTTGGTTTTGGAAAACAAGATATGAATGGGTGAGTTTGAGATTTAATAAAGACTTATATAGTGGTCCTAGACTTATTCAAAATGATCTAGCTTTAGTTCGATTAAAACCGAAAAAAGACCAATTAACCCTCAGCTTAAAGTGACTTGCCAAGGGACCACGTAAGGTAACATGAGATGTGGCCATTACGACGAGTGGTGGTCCACTTAGTGGACCTTTAGGTAGTGTCTTGTCAAAATTTTCCCTTAGCCCCTCAAATTTAAGGCAGCTTCACTGAGGGATCCATGAGTCGTGGTGCCTACCACGAGCTGTGGTCCCTATCGTGGGCCTTGGGACAGTGGCTAAGTCACCCTCATTTAAACCCTCACACACTCAACTCCCTCCATGAGCCTTACTATGAGTTATGGTCCTAACCACGATCCTTGAAGTGGCTCTTGAAGAGGGGATCATTTTAGAAAGCTTGGGGAGGCTACTGCCTAGCCTACCACGAGTAACACTAAGGATTGTCGCTTTACCACTAGTGGTGGTGGTGTTAATACTTACTTAAGAAGTCTGTATGAGAGAGTGGATTGCCCTAGTTTTCTCCCTTGTCCCTTTCTCACTTCCATGGCTCTAACTCTCACATTTAGCTCTAGTTTAGCCTACTAGGTTCCAGGGGTATCTCCTCCTTGGAAACATTCGTCCTCAATGACATTCTAGACACCTTACGGAAGTCAATACTCAAGAGTAGCAGCCCATCATGCATTCAAAATCATAACAATGTACAAAACGAAGGAGGAAACATCAACTCCATGCAAAACACGTTCAATTTATCACAAGGAAGTAGGAGTTGCATCTAACAACCCATTATGCTTGAAATATTTCAACGTTTCTCATGTTCTAGGAGGAACTACCTTCTCCAAGCTCAAAAGCATTCTCAACACAATCTCATCGAGACAATATGCAATTCAATTTCAAAAAGCATACTAAATCATGATCAACAATTTATCTCATGAAGCATATAGGCAACTCATACTTAATGCACAACAACATGAGAAAAAAATCAACATCATAATTCATTTTTCTTTCAAATCATAATCTTTCATGAACATGCATAACTTAAGGAGATCATGGGACACATAAAATACACATGACTCCAAAACATAGAACAAAAATAAGATGAACTCATTACCTCAAGCTAGAATAGGAGTAGAAGGAAAGAGATGAGGATATCAGGACATCATATCGGCCTCGACCTTCCAAGTATAACCCTCAACTAAGTGATTCCTCCACAATACTATTACGTAACCAACTTCCTTATTCCTTAACTTCTTAACTTGACGGTACAAAATCTCAACCAACTTCATCATAAGAGAGACTTTCATCAACTGCCAACCCTTCTAAAAGATTTATGAATGTCGGATCCCCAACACACTTATTATGCATAGATACATGGAAAATCGGATACAGGGATGCCTCATTTGGAAAATCTAATTCATAGGTAATCTTACCAATAAGTCTCAAAATTTGATATGGGCATACATACAGGGGACTAAGATTCCATTTCTTACCAAACCTCATTACACCCTTCATGGGTGATATTTTCAATTAAACCCAATCATGAACATCAAACTCCAGATACCTTTTTTTAACATCGGCATATGACTTTCGGTGACTTTGAGTTATTTTCAACCTCCCTCTTATAAGTTGAACTTTTTCAATAGCTTCATAAACTAGCTCGGGACCTATCAAAGCAACTTCACCCACCTAAAACCAACCTATAGGAGACCTACATCTCCTACCATAAAGAGCTTCAAATGGAGCCATACCAATACTCAAGTGATAGTTATTATTATAGGAAAATTCAATCAATGGAAAATGGTCATCCCAATCACACAAGAAATTAGCATGTCTTCAAAAGATTGGATAGTACGCTCCACTTTCCCATCGGTTTGGGGATGAAAAATCATGCTAAGCTTAAACCTTGGTACCAAGACCCTTGGTAATGACTTCAAAAATTGAGAAGTGAATTCGGTACCATGATCAAAAATGATAGACAAAGTCACGCCATGCAATTTTAACATATCTCAATTAAATCTTGGCATGGTCCTTCACTGAATAAAAAACCATGACAGGAAGGAAATGAGCTGATTTTGTCATCCGATCTACCATCACCCATATAGAGTCATTTTATTAATGGTTGTCGGGAAAACCAACTATAAAGTCCATATTCTAGTCTTCTCACTCCAAGTAGGAATAGAAATGTCTTGGGACAAAAATCCCATCCATTGGTGCTCAACTTTTACTTTTTGACAATTAGGAAACTTGGCCACAAATTCCGCAATATCTTTCTTCATCCCATTCCACCATTAGACTTCCCATAGGTCACGGAACATATTGGTGGCTCTCGAGTGAATAGAGTATTGAGAGTTATGGGCTTCCTTAAGGAGTTTTTTCCCTCAAGTCATCAACATTCGGAAAACATAAGCGGCCTTGATATTTAAACACCGATTTCCCCTTGGGAGAAATCCTCAACGGATTTCTTAAGCACCGATTCTTTCAACTACCAAAATGGGATCAAGACCTTGCTTAGCCTTCACATTTATTACAAAGGACAATTTGGAACCATGATACCATTCATGGTGGAATTCACTAGTTGAACACCTAGTCGGGCAAACCTATGAACATCACAAACTAAATCTCTCTTTTCTTCATCTACAAGAGCCACACTACCCATTGAAAATCTACTGAGAGCATCCCCTACCACATTAGTTTTACCGGGGCGGCAAAGGACACTCGTGTCATAATCCATCAAGAGTTCTACCCACCTTTTTTGGAAAAGATTCAATTCCTTTTGAATAAACACATATTGTAGACTTTTCTGATCGATGAAAATATCAACATGGACCCTATACATATAATGCCTCCAAATCTTTAACGCAAAAAAAAATGTCGCTAACTCAAGATCATGGGTAGTATAATTCTTCTCATGAACATTAAGTTGCCTTGAAGCATAGTGTCACGACACTCAAGTACACCCTAGAAGTTAGAGTATCCTTGAGTCGTCACACGGAAAATGAGACTTCTCTAAACCACTTGTATCATTCATTGGATAATAAACATACTGAAATAAGTAAGAATTTAAAACTTTCTTCACACACAAAGAACTCTTTTCATTATCAATACGCAAACGGAAGACTTTCATTTAAAACATTAAACCTTTACAACATCTCCTTGAACCATCTAAACTTTAGAGTATAAAATGCTTGGGACTAATCCCATACAAGATATAAAGTAAAGACTTAAGACATAAAGGAACATGTGGATATTGTCCTCGAATCGATGAGGACTCACCAATACTTCATCTTCAACCCTTAGAAACCTATCCATACTCCATGGTACATGACTTCCAATTCCCTACACTTTAGTGAAAATGGGAAAAGAAGGGGTTAGCACATTAGATGTACTAAGTCTGGAAGCCATGCAAAAACTATGAAAAAGGGACATTTAGTAAATACCATGCTTTTCATGAATTTCAATTAAAACATCATACTATAATCATAAGAACAACATTTAACACTTTAGAAATACATAAGAAATCTTTTAAACAATTATCACATTTTTAAGAAAACATTACAGTAAACTACTTCACTGTTACAGTGAAGTCAGTGAAGTTCCTTAGCTTCACTTTACACACCTTTTTACATATAATCCCCTCACTAAAAGCTATCCTAAGACTCACTTAAGCAACACAAATAGAGACAGCCCATACACCCTCTCTATGCATGCCTAAATGATCCTTAAGACTACTTACAATGAGACACATTCAATTACAATACATCAAGCACATCAACATGAGATTCTCCTACCAAAGGTGATTCCTAGGTTCACTTGAGTGAGTGTGGAGCGACCGCCCATACAATCCATTTCACACACACGCAAGGGATCCTATAAATTACCTAAGATAGAATCATTCTCACTTAATACATCAACACATAGATAATATGACATTCTCCTTCCAAGGGCTATCAAAAGACTTACTTAAGTAAATCAAGAAGATAACGTCCATGATTGACCTTTTCAAGATTACCAAAGTAATCCTTAAGATTACCTAAGTTTGTATCATGTCCACATGAACAACCATCTTCCCTAACTAGAGTCATTCTTAAGACTTATCTAGGTAAGATAAGAAGTGACCATTCCTATGTCCCCTTCACACCTTAACTAGACAACCCTGAACTACTCTAGATAAGTACTTATTCATTTAACATATTTACTTAACTTAAGTCATTACATTCATTAGTTCATTAAGAGACATTCATCACATAAAGGACATTCAAGTAATGCTCTTGGAGAAGACCTAGGGACTCTTACTAACATCTTCAAAGCCTATTGTGCAATGTCTAGATAGCGTCTCATACCACCACCGAAACTTCATAGAACTTGTCTAACGCTAATGAGTATCCCACAAGATGAGAATAGGCAATAACTGACATAGACCATGGTAGCAAAGCATGAAATCTGGAGTTCTAACCTACTCCGATGAGGGTGTTCTACTTGCCAATGGTAGAACTCGGACACATCCCATGTAGGCACATGGTTAAGGAATATGAAGGGTGTGCTTTGTATTCTAGTCTCATACTTTAACTAGAACTACTTCCCTTGCCATACTCACTCGGTGCTAGCCTTTATTCTCATAGAGTAATTCACATTTAAGGTTCATACAATTGGGTTCCATATCTAGTTCATAACCCAATCACATTTACCCTACCAAAGAGGTCCTCTGCTACCTTCCAATGGCAACAAGAATCTCATTATGACTTTCCTAAGTATTGATACGATGCCGTTCCAGTCAATCAACCTTTGTCCATCATTCATTATATGAAGGATACCATTACGGCTTTCGACTTCAAGTTTCATAACCTTACCACTAGGTTCAAGGTTTCACATAAAGGACCTTCTTATCATCATTCAAGGTCTCACATATCATTCATACATTCAATACTAAGAGGCTTTAGCATCCTAAGTCTAAACATATCATATTCACATTCATGCATTCATCAACTAAGAGACACAAGTCTACCTAAACAAGACACAACATACTTCACTTTAGCACATATTACATATCATTCTTTAAGTCACTTAGGGATAACCATTATCATCTTTATGTCATCCTATACATTACTATATCATCATCAACATAACCATTATATACTCATATAATCAAGTAGGAACAACCATGCATCAACCCTAAGACTACACACACAAGCACATAGCCATAGTCTACATGATTTCCTAACATACATAGAAAGAACACATACTTTCACATTACTTCACATATAGATATATATGCTCATACTTCAAATAAATCAACTATACAAATCATCATAATACTTCAAGTAGTGCCAACAAGGCCATGATCATCATATTGCATAAAGTAATGCCGACACGGCCACGTCAAATTCACATAGCACCGCCACCATAAGTGGACCATACCAATCACAACATAAATCAAGTCTAATTAACATGAAATAAAGGGAATTAGGGCAGCATAGCCCCACTCCATCTTACCACTTTGATTCCAAAGCTAAATCATCCAATTCAATATCATAAGGCCCTTAACAATGGCCATGAACAATAATTCAATGCAATTATAACAATACTCAATGAAACTAGGTCAATTCACTACATATTCATCAATCTAATACAACCTAGATATAATTGAATATAATTATCACATCATTAGATAACCCATAGAAAACTACATTAGAATTCATAAGCCTTAAGTCAATATCAATTCAATAAGCTTAATATTCAATAGATCTAAGAATATACAATACTCGATTGATCAAATTGAAACAGCCTATAAACCAATTAATCGTAAGCTATACATGAATCAAAAGCCCATAACAATTTACACATGAATTCATCAATATCAAAGCATGATCACATAACCCATATTTTAGTCAAACTGAGAGATTGTGAAGGTCAAGGGTTCATGGAGAATTTCATTGGAAAACATCAATTAAACATTAATAACATCATATCTTAACGTATGAAAACCTTTCATGCAAGAACCCAAGACTTAGAGTAGAAATTGAACTTTTTCATCTTTTTGAAATCTTTGAAAATCATCTTTGAAATTGGCTCTAAAGTGATAGCAAGACTTAGATGAAGAATTCACATACCTTATTGGAAGAATCCAATTATAATTGAAGAATAAACTCCATTGAAGATCCTTCTTCAAGCTCCATCTTCACCTTGAGCTCTCATGGAGGTTTTTGAAGAAACTTTGGGAGGGAAAGGGTTTTGATTTAGATGCTAGGGTTTAAATGATAGTTTTATGACTTATATACTCTTAAAATAACCTTAAACACCTAAATAACCGTCCTATTTTTATAAGACTTGGGGCGAATATCCTAAAAACCCCAAGTCTTAACAGAAAAGCTACAAGTTTTCAGCACCATCAACGATCAGAATCGATGGTCCGTGGTCTCACCCACGCCCCGTCGATGGGGTCTCGTGGTTTGATCCTGCAGCCTCTCCACCTGCACACTTGCAGGTTCCATCGATGCCCCAAGTCGAAAAGCCATCGTTCCATCGACTGGACATCATTTGGGTCGTCGTTTGGCACTGCATGCAAGCTGTCATGCAGCTTCAAGTCTTAAGTTGGGGTCCTTCTCTAAGGCCCCTTGTGGGTACTACATGGAGTCGTATCTGGATGTTTTCAACCCAAATATGTTCATATATGAGTTTAGTACCTCCCACATGATTTTCATCCAAAACGAACACATAAAACTCTATGAAATATGCTTAGACACACAAGGTCATTTCAAGGCACATCTTTCGAACATCATGGACGTTCTTGGACGTTTGACCTCCAAACTTCACGAAACTTGACACA
Source organism: Solanum sitiens (assembly GCA_016801875.1). NCBI lineage: Eukaryota > Viridiplantae > Streptophyta > Magnoliopsida > Solanales > Solanaceae > Solanum > Solanum sitiens. The sequence continues at coordinate 85,296 of JABWTJ010000187.1, read as the reverse complement.
CTGCCTATATAAACTATAATAACTCATTTAAGGACCTTATAACCTCATGAATCACACATAAACACATAAAACCACATATGAGGCACCTAGGTGACTTAGTCGTCGAACGTCTTGGTAGTCCCTTGACGTTTGACTTCCAATGCACCTAAACTCTTAGGCACTGCCTCAAACCCACATTATAAACCATTTTAGTACCTTATACCATCATGACAACTATGTTAGGATCTAGCTTCACCTAAGTCATTTTCAGGATCTTACACATAGGCAATAACCTATCCATTTAGCATAAGAATACATCCCAACCCAACTCTAGACACATCACAAAACACCACAAAACTATTTGTAACTTTCGATTAGGTCAACAGCATAATGGAAGTGGGGTAAACACTGTACTCTATGTTATGGCTCACATGGTCTTTATGTCGGTTAAGGTTGATTTCCCACAACGATAATGTTGAACTAAGTTTACTTATAAAGGTATCCCACATGTGCTCAAATATTATGTTACTTACATTGAACATGATCATGATTATGTAATAATCTCTTATTTTATATTTGGCATAATACATAAATATGACCCTTAGCTGGAAACTATGACCTTTAACTTTGGATGTGCACAAGTAGGCACTTAAACTTGTATAAAATTGAACAAACAGGCACATCCTTCCTACATGGCACCCTGCATGGAAATTTTGTGTCCTACGTGGCATCTTACATGTATTATTCCATGTAGGACACGTTTGTCTACGTATTCAATTTTATATATGTGTAAGTGTCTTTGTGCATACACTAAGTTAGAGGGCATAGTTGTCCGTTTAAGCCAAGTTAAGGGTAATGTTTATGAATTATTGTCACGAACCGAGAGTACCCCCTAGAAGCTAGGGTAACCCTTGGGTCAGACAATTGCGTACTTGACCTTTCGGAGGTCTTGTACTAGCCATTTGCTATCATTCATTACATAAGACATGAAAAGTAGTGCGGAATTAAAACTTTTCACGACATTTATAATAAATAAGGAAACATATTTTATAAATACTAAAAAGTCTAGTCGTCACAAGCTATCTTAAAGACACGACTTAAATATCTTAGGGACACAGCCCTTTACATTGAATGAAAATACATAATAAGTCTTAATAGTAGAAACTAAGGAAATAGAACTAGCCCTCGAATATATGAGGACATACTTAGTCTTGAGAGAGTCAATTCCAAACTTTGTCTCCAATCCTTCAACGTGACTCCAACCTATACTTATAAAGTATATAAAAGTATGTGGCTAGTACAAAGAATGTACTAAGTATGGCATACATAAAAAAAATGTGAAAAGGGACATTTTAGTAGAAATAAGTTTTCATGCCAATAAGTAAAACTTTCATGAATATAGAAGTAACATAGCATAATAATAATCATTTATCACAAATAATAGAACTCACATGATTTTAGGGCCAAAACATATTTTTACAGTAAACCCAAATAACTTTACAGTGAACCCAAGTGACTAACAATGACCACATTCATATCAAAACACGTGAAACCATTTCCTTTGAGGTTTGCCTAACCAAGTTATCCTAAGACTCACTAAGGTAAGACATGAAGTAACCACCCACAGACACCCTTCAATACACACCTAAGTGATCCTTAAGACTATCAACCATAAGCTTACCTCGCATGGAAAACAAGTCCACACTCTATAACTAGACATTAGAAGAACATTCATGCATTAAGGACTTCACATAAGTCCCTTCCCCAAGTGTACTTACAAGTTACACAAAGTGCAATGTGAGAATAGCATCCCATACTACTACTCCCACTTTGTGCTTCTTGAGGATTCCATGAGGTTAGGTACATCACATTCATCATTCATAGCCTTCATTATACAAGACATAAATTTAACATGCTTTCTTAAAATTAGACATTAAGTCACATAAGTTCATTTCATTACATAATGACACATTCATACATTAAGACAAAACACACCAAGACTCCCCTTTCGAGTGTCTACTTGTGCATTGAATAAATAGCGTCTTATACCACCACCTACCCTAAGTAGTACACTCACTAGGAGACATAGTTCATTACATTCGTTTGTGGGGGATAGCTTTAAATGACATAGAACATGAGAGTTAGACATGGAGTCCCGATATTTACCCCTATCAGATGATGGATCCCCACTTGCCTAGGGTAGGGTCATTCTTTTAGCCTTTACATGGAATCTCCAATAGCTACACCTATGCGGGCGCATAGTTAAGGGATAAGGATATTGCTTCTAAGTAACTCATTCTCTACTAATGAGGAGTACTCATCTCAAGAAGTACATTGGGTACAACATCTCTACTCACAATGTTTACCCACCCCTTCTTCAAATCCTCTCGGTGCTAAGCATAAATCCCCCACGGAGTCTTAAACATTCATTACTATAGGTTAAGGGATAGCTAATTAGTATCACATCTTAACTCACGAAGGGTACTTACTCCTAGAGGTTACATTGGAATACCACATCTCAACTAACGAAGGGCATCCAACCTCCAACCTATCTTGGAAAGCTCTTGGCAATAGTGAGGTTGCTACTAAACACTTCATCTCAACTCACTAAGAGTGTTCACCCCAAAACTCCCCCTTTTCATTCACATTCTTTAGTTTCATTCATTCATTCATTCAAAGTGTTATTGTGTGTACATGTGAGCACACCTTCCACATAATCACCATTTTCATAACATTGACTTCTCAACATGCTTACATCTTCATTAATCATATTACGCATATTAACATGCTTCACATAAACATATAGTTCACTTAGATTTAATCTCTAGCATACTTCACATAACAAGCTTCATAAAGCACATCAACAAGACAACATCATTATCATCTTACTTCACATAATATGCCTTCATGACCTCATTCACAATACACACATTTATACAAAATAATCATGAACTTCAAGCAAACACCGCCATCAAAGGTGGACCATACCACTCAACAATCATCTCAATGGAAACTAAGCAAGATAGAACAACTTACACTCATTGAAGCTTTCACCACCTATTCACAATTTATCAAATAATTCATCGTAAAATAGGCCTTAGGGAAGTAGCTAAAACACAATATAACTATAAACAAAACATATTTCTAACATTCTCTAATCATGATCATTAAACCCATTTCATAAGCTAAAAGTTGATAAAAAGCATAAACATGGTTTCATTGGGATTTTGACATTAAAATCGTCATTTAATACTAATAAGAACTTATTTTAATCATTAAAATGTTTTCATACAAAGAGCCATACTTAGAGACAAGGAATAAAGAAGTTTGAAGCTTGAAACCCTTTTAGAAATCTCTTTGAAGTGGCTCCTTATAAGAAAGAAGGTTCAAGGATGACTACCATATCTCAATAAGAAGAAACCCTTGAATGTTTAATGAATAAGCGTCCACAACCAGACCCTTCTAGCCCTTCCTTGATTTCAAGCTTCTATTGGGTTTTGAGAGAGTCTTTCTTGAGGGAGGATTTTGGGTTTTTGAAAATGAATTCTAAAATTAGGTATTAGTTTTTGAACCCTCTTAATATACCTAAAAGACCCTAGAATAATCATTCATGGTTCATAAAATACTTGGGGTGAATTTACCAAACACCCCAAGCCTTGGCAGATTTTTGACAGCTTTAGAGGCACCACCTACGCCCCCTTAGTGACGGGTTGTCGCGCGGTCGATGCCCCTTTGATGGGGTCCGTCGATTGGGTATGAGTCTCCATTTTGAGCAGTCCTTGAATACCTTGCATTCCCAATCGACACCCAATGTCGACGGGCCTTCGTTTGATCAACGGTCCATCCGTTGTGGCCGTCGTTGGTCACTACTTGGCAGCATCCTACCAAAGAGATGGGGTCCTCTTCTAGGGCCCCTCGTGGGTCCTATGTGGAGTCATACCCGGACGTTGAACCCCTAAACATGGTCATCTAGGTCTTATGATCATCACACATCAATTTCAACTAAAACAAACACGTAAAACTTGTTAAAACACATGAGGACACACAAGCACTTTCTAAGGCATACCTTCCGAACGTCATAGACGTTCTTGGACGTTTGACCTCCACAATTTAGACACTGCCTCAAAATATCGTTATTAACCATTTTAGCACAAAATTAACTCATGAGACACATGCAAATCTCTAGTTCAACCTAGTTCATTTTAGGGATGTTACATTCTCCCCCACTTGATCAACATTTGTCCTCGAATGACACTAAACACTTTAAGGATATCAAGGACTCAAATAGAAGCATTTAAAACATATACATAAGGTCAAAACATTATAAGTTAATGCAGCACCTATCAAGGAACACAACTACACATCTTTAGGCACTCTAGGCAACATAGAAATTTGGAACAATTTCCACAATTCAAACTGCACACATACTTCATCATTCTCATTTTATTCATGGAGGAACTACCTTCTCCAACCTTATACATGCTCATATACATCATTTCTACACACATTGAAACCATTATTCATAAAAATGCAATTTTTTCATTTTTTTTATACTTCTTTACAGTGAATGCGAAAACCTTAACAGTGAAACATGTTAAAAAATTCAATAGTTCATCTTTCAAGCAATTTTACCATGACTACATGACAACATGAGAGACAAAATCATACTAACGAGCATTATAACATGACAAGACAACTTTGAAGAAATTAAGCAATATCATTAGCCAAACCTTAACATGAGAAATATTGGTTGACTACCAATTCTTCTAATGTAATCATAATATTAACAAGAGCATACAAAACATTATACCATCAAGAGCACTCATAACATAAAGAGAAATATAACTCCTACTAATATGCAAGACTCTTAATCATAACCAAACTACAAAGTATTTAGGTCTAAAGCTTGAATATAAATAGAAGGAAAGATAAGGATATCAACTACCTTTCTACTCAACTCATTCACCCCCACTTAGGGTAAAGCCATCTTCAAGGTCTCATACTTCAAAATACCACTGTGCATCTCACAAGGTAAGAACTCATACTATCCTTAAATCATGCACATCAAGACTAAACATCAACCTTACAAGTCAAGCATAAAACCCTCCTCTTAGGATTCAATCTAGAACAACACCCTTAAGGATCACCTCACTCAACTCTTAGGCATCACATATCTCAACTCATGGAATAAAATCCCTTCTTTCTCACAACATTACCACATTCTTTCAACACTCCTCAAATTTACATCTTAGTTCTTCTACTATCATTTTACACAATCATAAGATAACTCATTTTCGTCCAAAAAGGACTTCATTTAACCATTTTAACTCTTACCATGCTTAGAACTACATCACCATACAATTTCACATCATAATACTTCCAATCTCATAATTCACACATATCCATCAATGGCATCACATCACAATCCTCAAAACTCACCTTCACATCTACTCTTCTAGCCACAAAACTATCATCAACATCAAAACTCAATTTTCTCTCCTTCAAACTTAGAAACATCTCCCCTTCCAAGCAATCACATCTAGAAGACAACCGGACAAGGGGAAAGAAGAGAAATTCATTATGGAGTTAAGTTCTATGGAATGATAGAGTAATGAAGAAAGCAAAACTCTATCGTCCTATAGCCTCTCACTCATGGTTGTGTCGCGACTCACACCGATAAACAAGACTCTACTAGACGTGGCTTGTGAGACTTTAGATCCTAAACTATTTCCCATAAACTTAAGCTTTGATACCAAGTTTGTCACGATCCAAAAGTACGCCCTAGAATCTAGGGTTACTCTTAGGTTGTACAATTGCGTACTTGACCTTTCAGAGGCCTTGTACTAGCCATTTGCTATCATTCATTACATAAGACATGAAAAGTAGTGCAGAATTAAACCTTTTCACGACATTTATAATAATAAGGAAACATCTTTTATAAATATTTAAGAATAGTATCGTCGTCACAAGTTATCTTAAAGACACGACTTAAAAATCTTAGGGACACGGCCCTTTACATTGAATGAAAATACATAATAAGTCTTAATAGTAGAAACTAAGGAAATAGAACTATGCCCTTGAATATATGAGGACATACTTGGTCTTGAGAGAGTCAATTCCCAAGCTTTTATCCTAGCCTTAAACTTGCCTCCAACCTATACTTATAAAGTATAGAAAAGTATGGGGTTAGTACAAAGAATGTACTAAGTATAGCATATGTAAAAAAACATGCGAAAAGGGACATTTTAGTAGAAATAAGCTTTCATTCCAATTAAGTAAAAACTTTCATGAATATATAAGTAAAATAGCATAAGAATCATCATTTATCACATAAAATAGAACTCACATTATTTTAGGACCAAAACATATTTTTACAGTAAACCCAAGTAACTTTACAGTGAACCCAAGTGACTTACAGTGACCACATTCATACCAAAACACAGTGAACCCATTTTCTTTGAGGTTTCCCTAACCAAGTTATCCTAAGACTCACTAAGGTAAGACATGAAGGAACCGCCCATATACCCCCTTCAATACACACCTAAGTGATCCTTAAGACTTCCAACCATAGGCTTACTACGGGAAACAAGTCCACATTCTATAACTAGAAATTAGAAGAACATTCATGCATTAAGGACTTCACATAAGTGTCATTCCCCAAGTGGACTTACAAGTTACACAATGTGAGAATAGAATCACATACTACTACTCCCACTTAAAGCTCCTTGAGGATTCCATGAGGTTAGGTACACCACATTCATCATTCATAGACTTCATTATACAAGACATAAATTTAACATGTTTTCTTAACATTAGACATTAAGTCACATAACTTCATTTCACTACATAATAACACATTCATACATTAAGACAAAGACACACCAAGACTCCCCTTTCGAGTGTCTACTTGTGCAATGGATAAATAGAGTCTCATACCAGCACCTACCCTAAGTAGTACACACTTTAGGAGACTTAGTTCATTACATTATTTTGTGGTGATATCTTTAACCGACATAGACCATGAGATCTAGACATGGAATCCCGATATTTACCCCTATCGGATGAGGGATCCCCACTTGCCTAGGGTAGGGTCGTTCTTTTAGCCTTTACAAGGTATCTCCAATAGCTACACCTATGCGGGCGCATAGTTAAGGGATAAGGATATTGCTTCTAAGTAACTCATTCTCTACTAATGAGGAGTACTCGTCTCAAGAGGTACATTGGGTACAACATCTCTACTCACAATGTGTACCCACCCCTTCTTCAATCCTCTTGGTGCTTAGCGTAACTCCCCACGGAGTCTTAAACATTTATTACTATAGGTTAAGGGATAGCTAATTAGTACCACATCTCAACTCACGAAGGGTACTTATCCCTAGAGGTTACATTGGAATACCACATCTCAACTCACGAAGGGCATCCAACCTCCAACCTATCTTAGAATGCTCTTGGGAATAATGAGGTTGCTATTAAACACTTCATCTCAACTCACGAAGAGTGTTCACCCCAAAATTCCCCCTTTTCATTCACATTCTTTAGCTTCATTCATTCATTCGTTCAAAGTGTGAGTGTATGTGTACATGTGAGCACACCTTATACATAATCACTATTTTCATAACATTGACTTCTCAGCATGCTTACATCTTCATTCATCATATTACACACTTTAACATGCTTCACATAAACATATAGTTCACTTAGACATAATCTCTAGCATACTTCACATCAAAAGATTCATAAAGCACATCAACAAGACAACATCATTATCATATTACTTCACATAATATGCCTTCATGGCCTCATTCACAATACACACATTTATACAAAATAATCATGAACATCAAGTAAACACCGCCACCAAAGGTGGTCCATACTACTCAAGAATCATTTCAGTGGAAACTAAGCAAGATAGAACAACTTACACTTCATCCAACCTTTGTCCACCTATTCACAATTTATCCAATAATTCATCATAAAATAGGCCTTAGGGCAGTAGCTAAAACACAATATAACCATAAACAAAACATATTTCTAACATTCTCTAATCATGTTCATTAAACTCATTTCAGAAGCTAAAAGTTGAAAAAAAGCATAAACATGGTTATTATTGGGGTTTTGACATTAAAATCATCATTTAATACTAAGAAGAACTCACTTAATCATTAAAACGTTTTCATACAAAGACCCATACTTAGAGTCAAGGAATAAAGAAGTTTGAAGTTTGAAACCCTTTTAGAAATCTCTTTGAAGTGGCTCCTTGAATGAAAGAAGGTTCAAGGATGACTACCATACCTCAATAAGAAGAAACCCATGAATTTTTTATGAATAAACGTACACAACCAGCCCCTTCTAGCCCTTCCTTGAGTTCAAACTTCTATTGGATTTTGAGAGAGTCTTTCTTGAGGGAAGGTTTTGGGATTTTGAAAAAGAAGTGTAAAATTAGGTCTTAGTGTTTGAACCCTATTAATATATGTAAAAAAAACCTAGAATAATCATACATGGTTCATAAAATACTTGGGGTGAATTTACCAAACACCCCAAGCCTTGGCAGTTTTTTACAGCTTTACAGGCACCACCTACGTCCCATTAGTGACAGGCCGTCGCCCAGTCGACGCCCCTTTGATGGGGTCCGTCGATTTGTTCTGAGCCTCCATCTTAAGTAGGCATTGTATACCTTGCAAGTACAATCGACTCCCAATGTCGACGGGCCGTCATTTGACCAACGGTCCATCCCTTGTGGCAGTCAATGTCACTGCTTGGCAGCATCGTGCCAAAGAGATGGGGTCCTCTTCTAGGGCCCCTCGTGGGTCCTAGGTGGAGTCGTACCCAAACAATGAACCCCAAAACATGGTCATTTAGGTCTTAGTATCATCCCACATCAATTTCAACTAAAACGAACACATAAAACTTGTTTAAACACATGAGGATACAGAAGTACTTTCTAAGGCATACCTTCCGAACGTCATGGACGTTCTTGGACTTTTGACCTCCAAACATCACCAAACTTTAGAAACTGCCTTAAAACATCATTATTAACCATTTTACCACAAAATTAACTCATGAGACACATGCAAAGCTCTAGTTCAACCTGGTTCATTTTAGAGATGTTACATTCTCCCCCACTTGGATCAACATTCTTCCTCGAATGACACTAAACTCTTTAAGGATATCAAGGACTTAACTAGAATCATTTCACACTTATCATTAAAGTCAAAATATTCTTAGTTAATGCACCTACTAGCAAGGAACACAACTACACATCTTTAGGCACTCTAGGGAACATAGCAATTTGGAACAATTTCCACAATTTAAAGTGCACACATACTTCATCATTCTCATTTCATTCATGGAGGAACTACCTTCTCCAATCTTAGACATTCTCATATACATCATTTCTACACACATTGAAATCATTATTCATAAATGCAATTTTGTCAAACTTTGAACTTCTTTACAGTGAATACGAAAACCATAACAGTAAAACATGTTAATAAATTTAATAGTTCATCTTTCGAGCAATTTTACCATAAAGGCATGACAACATGAGAGACAAAATCATACTAACGAGCATTATAACATCACAAAACAACTTTGAAGCAATTAAGCAATATCATTAGCCACACCTTAACATGAGAAATATAGGATGACTACCAATTCTTCTAATGTAATCATAATATCACCAAGAGCATACAAAACATTATACCATCAAGGGCACTCATAACATAAAGAGAAATGTAACTCATACTATTATGCAAGACTCTTAATCATTACCAAACTACCATGTATTTAGGTCTAAAGCTTGAATACGAATAGAAGGAAAGATAAGGATATCAACTACCTTTCTACTCAATTCATTCTCCCCCAGTTAGGGTAAAGCCATCTTCAAGGTCTCATACTTCAAAATACCACTATTCCTCTCACAAGGTAGGAACTCATACTACCCTTAACTCATGCACATCAAGACTAAACATCAACCTTACAAGTCAAGCATAACACCCTCCTCTTAGGATTCAATCTAGAACAACACCCTTAAGGATCACCTCACTCAACTCTTAGGCATCACATATCTCAACTCATGGAATAAAATCCCTTCTTTCTCACAACATTACCACATTCTTTCAACACTCCTCAAATTTACACCTTAGTTATTCTACTATCACTGTACACAATCATAAGGAAACTCATTTTCTTCCAAAAATGACTTCATTCAACAATTTTAACTCTTACCATGCTTAGAACTACATCACCATACAATTTCACATCATAATACTTCCAATCTCATAAATCACACATATCCATATATGGCATCTCATTACAATCCTCAAAACTTACCTTCACATCTACTGTTCTAGCGACAAAACTATCTTAAGCATGAAAACTCACTTTTCTCTCCTTCAAACTTAGAAACATCTCCCCTTCCAAGCAATCACATCTAGAAGACAAGCGGACAAGGCGAAAGAAAAGAGAGACCTTGTGGAATTAAATTCTATGGCACGATACATGAGTAATGAAGAAAGCGAAACTCTATCGTCCTATAGCCTCTCACTCATGGGTGTGTCGCGACTCACACCGATGAACAAGACTCTACTAGACGTGGCTTGTGAGACTTTAGATCCTAAACTATTTCCCATAAACTTATGCTCTGATACCAAGTTTTTCACGACCCGAAAGTACCCCCTAGAAGCTAGGGTAACCCTTAGGTCGGATAATTGCATACTTGACCTTTCGGAGGTCTTGTACTAGCCATTTGCTATCATTCATTACATAAGATATGAAAAGTAGTGCGGAATTAAAACATTTCACGACATTTATAATAATAATGAAATATCTTTTATAAATACTAAAGAGTAGTCTCGTCGTCACAAGCCATCATAAAGACACGACTTAAATTTCTTAGGGACACGTCCCTTTACATTGAATGAAAATACATAATAAGTCTTAATAGTACAAACTAAGGAAAAAGAACTATGCCCTCGAATATATGAGTGCATACGTAGTCTTGAGAGATTCAATTCCCAAGCTTGTCTCCTAGCCTTCAACTTGCCTCCAACCTATACTTATAGAGTATAAAAAAGAATGGGCTTAGTACAAAGAATGTACTTAGTATGGCATATGTAAAAAAAACATGCGAAAAGGCACATTTTAGTAGAAATAAGCTTTCATGTCAATTAAGTAAAACTTTCATGAATATAGAAGTAAAATACCAAACATATTTTTACATTAAACCCAAGTAACTTTACAGTGAACCCAAGTGACTTACAGTGACCACATTCATACTAAAACACAGTGAAGCCGATTCCTTTGAGGTTTCCCTAACCAAGTTATCCTAAGACTCACTAAGGTAAGACATGAAGGATCCGCCCACAAACACACACACACCCTTCAATACACACCTAAGTGATCCTTAAGACTACCAACCATAGGCTTACCTTGAACGGGAAACAAGTTCACACAATATAACTAGACATTAGAAGAACATTCATGCATTAAGGACTTAACATAAGTGCCCTTCCCCAAGTGGACTTACAAGTTACACAAAGTGCAATGTGAGAATAGCATCCCATACTACTACTTCCACTTTGTGCTCCTTGAGGATTCCATGAGGTTAGGTACACCACATTCATCATTCATAAACTTTATTATACAAGACATAAATTTAACATGCTTTCTTAACATGAGACATTAAGTCACATAACTTCATTTCATTAGATAATAAAACATTCATACATTAAGACAAAGATACACCAAGACTCCCCTTTCGGGTGTATACTTGTGCAATTGATGATTAGCGTCCCATACCACCACCTACCCTAAGTAGTACACTCTTTAGGAGACTTAGTTCATTACACTCTTTTGTGGGGGGTAGCTTTAACCGACATAGACCATGAGAGATAGACTTGGAATCCCGATATTTATCCCTATCGGATGAGGGATCCCCACTTGCCTAGGGTAGGGTCATTCTTTTAGCCTTTACATGGAATCACAAATAGCTACACCTATGCAGGCGCATAGTTAAGGGGTAAGGAGATTGTTTCTAAATAACTCATTCTCTACTAACGAGGAGTACTCATCTCAAGAGGTACATTGGGTACAACATCTCCACTCACAATGTGTACGTACCCCTTCTTCAAATCCTCTCGGTGCTATGCATAAATTCCCCACGGAGTCTTAAACATTCATTACTATAGGTTAATGGATAGCTAATTAGTGCCACATCTCAACTCAAGAAGGGTACTTATCCCTAGAGGTTACATTGGAATACCACATCTCAACTCACGAAGGGCATCCAACCACCAACTTATCTTAGAAAGCTCTTGGTAATAGTGAGGTTGCTACTATACACTTCATCTCAACTCATGAAGAGTTTTCACCTCTAAACCCCCCTTTTCATTCACATTCTTTAGCTTCATTTATTCATTCATTCAAAGTGTGAGTGTGTGTATACATGTGAGAACACCCTCCACATAATCACCATTTTCATAACATTGACTTCTCAACATGCTTACATCTTTATTCATCATATTACACACTTTAATATGCATCACATAAACATATAGTTCACTTAGACATAATCTCTAGCATGCTTCACATAACAAGCTTCCTAAAGCACATGAACAAACCAACATCATCTTACTTCAAATAATATGCCTTCATGTCCTCATTCATAATACACATATTTACACAAAATAATCATGAACTTCAAGTAAACACCGCAACCAAAGGTGGACCATACCACTCAAGAATCATTTCAATGGAAACTAAGCAAGATAGAACAACTTACACTTCATCCAAGCTTTCACAACCTATTCACAATTTATCCAATAATTCATCATACAATAGGTCTTATGGAAGTAGCTAAAACACAATATAACCATAAACAAAACATATTTCTAACATTCTCTAATCATGCTCATTAAACCCATTTCATAAGCTAAAAGTTGATAAAAATCATAAACATGGTTTCATTGGGGTTTTGACAATAAAATCATCATTTAATACTAAGAAGAACTCATTTTAATCATTAAAATGTTTTCATACAAAGACTCATAGTTAGAGTCAAAGAATAAAGAAGTTTGAAGTTTGAAACCCTTTTAGAAATTTCTTTGAAATGGCTCCTGTAATGAAAGAAGGTTCAACGATATTGACTACGATACCTTAATAAGAAGAAACCCATGAATTATTTATGAAGAAACTTCCACAACCAGCCCCCTCTAGCCCTTCCATGAGTTCAAGCTTCTATGGTGTTTTGAGAGAGTCTTTCTTGAGGGAGGGTTTTGGGTTTGTGAAAATGAAGTCTAAAATTAGGTATTAGTGTTTGAACCCTCTTAATATACCTAAAAGACCCTATAATAATCATCCATGGTTCATAAAATACTTGGGGTGAATTTACCAAACACCTCATGCCTTGGCAGATTTTTACAGCTGTACAGGCACCACCTACGCCCCTTTAGTGACGGGCCGTCGCCCAGTCGACGCCCCTTTTATGGGGTCCGTCGATTCGGTATGAGCCTCCATCTTGAGCAGGCATTGTATACCTTGCAGGACCAATCGATGCCCAAGGTCGATGGGCCATCGTTTGACCAACGGTCCGTCCCTTGTGGCTGTCGTTGGTCACTGCTTGGCAGCATCCTGCCAAAGAGATGGGGTCCTATTCTACGGCCCCCTCGTGGGTCCTAGGTGGAATCGTACCAGGAAGTTGAACCCCTAAATATGGTCATCTAGGTCTTAGAATCATTCCACATCAATTTCAACTAAAACGAACACGTAAAACTTGTTAAAACACATGAGGACACACAAGCACTTTCTAAGGCATACCTTCCGAACTCCATGGATGTTTTTGGACGTTTGACCTCCAAACATCACCAAACTTTAGACACTGCCTCAAAATATCATTAATAACCAAACGCCTGAGCTAATTTTGTGCTAAAATGGTTAATAATGATGCTTTTACAATTGGAAATTAAAAGTAAAATTTCATTAAACCAAACTCCAAGATTTAAATTGCCGAAAGTGTTTGCAAAGAAATCTCAAAGCCACAAACAAAGGTTTCCAATATTTTCCAATCCCCAAAAATGAAATTACAACTAGTATTATAATATCTAAATCCTAAAGAAAGTAAGAAAGGTAATAAAGACAATTTTGCTCAGATGCGGCTTCGATCGACGACCTATGAATTGTGGATCAACCTACGGTTTGTGGTTCACCTTCATGGGTCAGTACTTGGTAAAAATATCAGGCTCTTCAAATGAAGGTTTGCCACCTACAGTCCGTGGATTTGACTACAGTCCGTCACTTGCCTCTCTAGTTCAAGTACTAGAAATCAACTTTCTGATCACAAACAACAGTCGTGCAGGACGGTCCATCATTCACTCTATGGGGCGTCTTTTAACTCCGTGGTTCCACACTTGGTCAGACTTTGTTGAACTAAGATCCATGCCTTTTCACCTATGGCCCGTCACTGGATCGAAAGTATGTGGTTGGCTCCGTCGATTTCTATTGCTGCCACTTTAGTTCTTTTGTCTCTCAACCACTTCGAACCTATTTCCTGCAAAATGAGATCAAATACTATCTCATCTAATAACATACAGCCCAAGACTCACACAAGATCCAAGTGAAATGCATTAAAAAACAGTAAACTCACGGTATATGAACACCCTCAACTTAAATTGTTGTTTGTCTTCAAATAACATACTAAAATTCTAAACGACACTCATTTAGAAGCAAACATACAAACTCAAGCAATCACATGGATTTCTCAATCAATTTCTTCACTCGGTGCAAATTTTTCCATATCAGTATGATTCCTTTTTCTAATACCCAAAATACTTACATCTTGTTTTGTAGCTTTAGTTCTTCTTTAGATTAAGAATCAATAGCATAATCCTTACAACAATGATGAGGAGTATCTACTAAATAAAATTGTCAGTGCCTCTTACTTACCAGCTATGAGTTTCTTCTTGTTTCCTAGTAAGTGATTGGGAAAATCCAATCTAAATATGATCATTCTAGGTGTCTCCTTTCCAGATAACCTCTTATCCAACATAACTTGGAAATGTGTCAATATACTAGATACAATTGTGTTTGACAATTTGATACTAGTAATTAATGTATTTCCCCTGCTTTCTAGTTTACCCGAATGTAAAGTAGGCACAATATTTTCAACATATGAGAAACATAATGAGTCATTTGCCCCATGTACTTGGATTTGGAAATTCTATAGCCCTAGATTCTTATTTGGATATGTTGTCTTTGAAGTTTTCTTGTGAGGAGACTTATGTTAGGGTGCTCTTTTTCAGATTTTAGATGAATTTAACTTGTTGGTTCTCCTAAAGATTTATGTTGGAACTGGTAGGACACCTACTGGAGCTCGGCTATTTGTGGTTGCTCAAATCCTGCAGGTTGACATATGTGGTAAAAGTTTTTCCTAGTTGGTTAGTTGACAAACTCAGCTCTGTAAACATGGAATATATGTGCTAATAAGGTTTTAGTTACTCTATCTTTGTGAGTTTAAACTTTGAAATCACAATGTGCAATTATATACGAGTAGTTTCAATGTCACGTTGTGTTTAAACATATCTGAGCTGGTTAATTTACTCTCCTGATCAGGTTGATTTTCTTTCTCAAAGGTTTTTCACTTCTTAACGCTAAGGACAATTTGATTAAGTGATAATAGATATTTCTTATACTTCAATTATAATTTCTGGGATTGACCAAATATTTATTTGTAAGTTTGACTTGAGCTTAACATGTGCAGTATCACGGTGGAAAGGGGGTGATGTTCGGACAAGAGTTTCTTGACCAAGATTTTTCCTATCCAACAAGATTATTTCCCAAATTAAGATTTTAAAAAAATAGAATTTATTTAATAGTCAACTTACAAGATTCTCGCCAAATTAAGATAAGATCTTGCTCATGATTCCATGCTTCTGTATGATAGAGGAGTTTATGTGCTTTCTTTGTTTACTCCACCCTGTTTGATCATAACTAATTAATTAACACCAAGGACTACATTTTGTGGCTAACATATATGAAGTATATCACCACCTGCATAACTATCTTGTGCAACTGCAAACATGCAAAATATATCTTATCGTCAATTTTTTACAAGTAATATTTGGAAGTTCAAAAAAGTTCATTTTGGATGTTTGAATTTATTCTAAGCTTCATCTGTACTATGTTTCCTTCTGGCCTTAATTATATTATTTTTATGCTAAGTTTTTGTCCTTCGTTTATGTTAATAGGTTGGAGCACTTGCTCGTGTTGGTTTGGTGGATCCCGTTGAATGTTGATGTTGTTATACCTCCTGAAAACAATGGTCTTCAGTGCTTTTCTCATGCTCCAAAGGATTTGATTTCACTTGTCTACTAATAAGTATTTTTCTTTACCTTACAATATATTCATGCAGGGGATCAAAGCTTGATACATTGTGCAGATTAAGAGATTTTTTTCTAGTTTGGATTTTAGTCCAAATGGTCAGTTGCCTTCTTCTGGGAGCATTGATGGGCATATGAGAGTGGGACACAACTTCAGATAGTTTGAAGGGCAAACCTGAAGGTCCTATAGGGAAATACAAGTGAAACATTTTCTTGTGCCAAAGAAATTCATTCTTGAATGATAATTTGAGATCCAGTGGGTCAGGTACAGGGGCGGACCTAAGTTTTGTTTAGGGGGTTCACCCGAACGCCCTCGGTCGAAAAATTACATTATATATGTAAGATCAGATTCTGATTTTATGTGTACATATATTAAAATGAACCTCCTGAAAATAACTGAGAAGTTTTAGCTCAATGAATAAGGGATTCGGCAGAGGCACAGCAATTGCTCTTCTTTTTTACCCTTTTTAATGCATGGAATTGGGCTCAACTTTTGGGCTTGGATCATCTTCTCTTTTCATTATCTTTTCTCTTTTTATGTCTTTTTTTAAAAACTTTTTGTTTAAATTTATTAGACACATTTTTTTTGTTCTTTTTCTTATCTATTAGTCATTTTATTTGAACATAATTTTATGTACAACTCTTTAAAAATGATTAGTATATATATATATATATATATATATATATATATATATATATATATATATATATATATATATATATATATATATATATATATATATATATATATATATATTTAATAATATATATATTTAATAGAATTCATGGAATTTCGTCATTATTTTTTCAATTCTATTTTAGGGAGATGGAAACTAAACTTATTTGATTTTATTTGTATTTTTTTTTCAACAAGTGATGACTAACCTTGTAAATTAATGTCACGCCCTGGGCCTATACCCTGGGCGGGACTGGCAAACGGTGACCATTGTTGGCCTTGAGCGAACCCTTGGTCTGGCTTACTTAACTCAATGGAAGACTTAACTTAACTTAATATAAACAGTACAGAACATTTTCAAGGGAAAATACTCTAGTGTAATAATCTAGACAAAATGGCACTTGAGTCTCAAAGTTAAAACATCTGAAAGGAAAGATAAAAGAGACATCAAAGTGAACAATCTAACTGACTATCTGTCTATGAAGCCTCTAATAACTGAGATGGATGTTGGGACAGACCCCACAACATCCTAATGAACTAAACTAGAAAGCAATAAATGGATCCTCCGGAAAGCAAGCAGGTTCACCACTAACTCTGAGTGCTCGATCTGAATCAACGATACGGTGGATGCTCTCCTGGTTACGTGAATATACATCATTAGACAATGCAGGCCAACTGGCATCAGTACATTGAATGTACGAGTATGCGAGTTGGAATGCTACAAACCACACTTAGGCTTGAAAGGAGTAGGAAGAATGCTTACCTTGGCTCTGCTCAACTCATGATTAACTACTCATTTCATTATAATGCAGTTTACAAGTGTAAAGTGCAATATAAAGAAAACTGTCTGAAAACATGCTAAAACTTTGATTGTATGCAAGATACAACTAACTATGACATGTATATAAAAATACTAGTAAAGTGATGTATATGAAAATACAATTAACTTCCGTGTATAAAATTACATTAACTTCTGTGGGAGAATCTCTTAACCGACAACTATCACTATGAGCCTAAGTGATGATACAACGGTTTACCTCACGTTGCCAAGGACCATCGTATACATTACCATCGGTATAGGACCTTACTTAACTTAGTGGATCCACTAGCTTAACTTACGTGATATCTAAAAAGTATGACCCGTTAACATCGATGATGGCTACATGGTTTACATGGGGACTTGAGTTAATATGAACTCTTATCCCCAAATAGGTGCTCAATACTACTCCCAAAATATACTTTAGCTCATATTTTTAGAATAAATTCCTTACTTTGGGTTGAGATAAGTTGCTCAACACTTTAGCTTTACAAAAGCTCCTTTGGAATCGATGTTCCCCTTTCTTATTCGAAACTCTTTTGAGAAGACTTAGTTTCCTCTTAACTTAAATGTAAAAAAACATTTATAAACTTTCTAGGGAATAATTAGTTCCCTTATATCTTTTGAGAAATGAACTCAACTTTTTCTTTAACTTGAGATATGAGCCTTAAAACGAAGTTAAAACATTTGAATAAGACTCTCTGAAGCTTTAAGAAACTTTACTTTATCTTAGTTCATAGCTTTAGACTTGACTTCTTAACTTCTTTGACTTTGATTTTCACTTTCCTTGAATGGATTATGGATTCATGGTTTTGATTTGAGTTCTTCGATGATTACTAGGTATTTAGAAATCATTTGAAATAATTAGAATCACTGGAGGGTGTTAATATACCTTGGAAGGACTTAAAAGGACTAAACTACGAAGACTAGAAGAAAAACGCCGGGTCGAGCGTATGGGTGGCTCGCCGCGCCAGCCTCAGTTGACTAAGGCCTGGTTCAGTCGCATAAGTGACGTGCCGCGCCAGGCCTTGGTTGACTCAAGAGGCCAATTTTTGGCGCACTGCAAGCACGCCGCGCCTGCCCCTACCCAGGTGCATCTGATGAATTGTTCAACTCATTTTTCATCTCCAAACCCTCCAAACCTTCCTAGTTATTTCACCGAACGCCTGGGACTATTAGTACACTTCATAACTATCAAATTTGCTCAAAACAACCCGGAGAAACAATAATTCGTTCAACAATGGTAGCCAACAATCCAATCAACAAGAAATCAAACTTCTCTTCAAGAACTTAACTTTTAACATGAAATCAACTCATAAATTGCTTAATTGAAATGCCAATTTTGTCATGCCCCGAGCCTACACCCTGGGCGGGACAGGCACTCGGTGACCATAGTTGGCCTTGAGCAAACCCATGGCCTGGCTAACATAACTCAGCGAAACACTTAATTTAACTTAATATAAACAATACAGAATATTTTCAAGGGAAAATACTCCAATGTAATAATCTAGCCAAAATGGCACTTGAGTCTCAAAGTTAAAACAACTGAAAGGTAAGATAAAAGAGACATCAAAGTGAACAATCTAACTGACTATCTCTCAATGAAGCCTCTAATAACTGAGATGGATGTTGGGACAGACCCCACATCATCCTAATGAACTAAACTAGAAAGCAATAAAATATATCCTCCGGAAAGCAAGCAGGATCACCACTGACTCTGAGTGCTCAATGTGGATCAGTGTGCGCTGGATGTTCCCCTTTCTTATGCGAAACTCTTTTGGGAAGTCTTAGTTTCCTCTTAACTTAAATGTAAAAAAATATTTATAAACTTTCTAGGGAATACTTAGTTCCTTATATCTTTTTGAGAAATGAACTCAACTCTTTCTTTAACTCGAGACATGATCCTTAAAACGAAGTTAAAACGTTTGAATAAGACTCTGTGAAGCTGTAAGAAACTTTACTTTAACTTAGTTCATAGCTTTAGAATTGACTTCTTAACTTCCTTGACTTTGATTTTCACTTTCCTTGAATGGATTATGGATTCATGGTTTTGATTTGAGTTCTTCGATGATTACTAGGTATTTAGAAATCATTTGAAGTAATTATAATCGTTGGAGGGTGTTAATACCTTGGAAGGACTTATTTTAAAGGACTAAACTACGAAGACTGGAAGAAAAATGTCGGGTCGGGAATACAGGTGGCGCGCCGCGCCAGCCTTCGTTGATTGAGGCCTGATTCTGGCACACTGGTGGCGCGCCGCGCCAGGTGCATCTGGCGATTTTTTCAACTCATTTTGTATCTCAAAACCCTCCTAGTTGTTTCACCTAACGCATGGGACTATTATTACTCTTCATAACTATCGAATTTGACTCAAAACAACCCGTAGAAACAAGAATTCATTTAACAATGGAAGCCAACAATCCAATCAATAAGAACTCAAACTTTTCTTCAACAACTTAACTTTTAACATGAAATCGACTCATAAATTACTGAATTGTAACAAATTGGTGTGTGGGTGAGTTATCCCAAAACGAAAGTTCCCACATACCTTAATAGGGAACACCCCCGGCGAATTCTAGACGATGACCTTGGCGTTCTTGATGAATCCTTGAACTTTTCTCCCTTTTTCTTCTTCCCCTCTCTTTTCTCCAAAACCTTAAGCGTGAATATTTTTCTCAAACTGAATTAAGGTTTAGTTTTTACCACTAATAAACCCTTAAAACAAATTAGGAAATAGTAGGGTGAACAAACCACTTTACCCTTACTAAAATCCGGATTGGACTTTCCTCAGTCCAACAACCCAATTTCCGGGCATATCTCCCTCATACGATATCAGAAATGAGAAAACTTGGCACCGTTGGAAATATCTTCCCAAGGGTTTTCCATCCATATAAAGAACTGCCCCTAACTCCTCCTGAGCTAGAAGTTATCGCCATTTGAAAATGACCAAACTCACTTTTTAAACATAGGAAATTTTCTAGATTTTTCTTATTCTTTCCAAAAATAACTATTCTTAGTTTCTTGGTTTAATCCTAGATATTTCGGATTACAATATGTTACAATTAAACTACATGAACTAAAAAAAAAATTGAGGATACCATTTATTTATCTTCTGAATATGCATTATAATATTAGTAAATCTATACTTACACGCTTTTAGAGAATCTTGATAATTTTCCTACTAATATGTGTTGGAATGGATACTAATTTAAAATATTTTAAAATGTAAAATAAAAAGTAAAACATTACAAAATAAAAGTATAAAAAGTACAAGAAATTTAAAGAATGTTCAATGGAGCAGGGTAAAATTAGAAAGAAATGCTTGATATGGTACGATAAGGTAATATAAATTTAGTGATTAAGGTAAAAATTTAACTTATGTAATACAACTGATCCACAAATTGTTTTTACCAACGTAGCTTTGTTCTCAATATCTTTAATTAGTTTGGGGTTAACTTTTATCAACCAATGAGATACCTTGTACAAAAAGCATTACGGGGTTGTTACGTTCACCGCACACTTACGTTACCACATGAGCTTCTTCTTTAAATTTCGAACCCCCTGAGATTAATTCCTGGATTTGCCACTCGTCAGATAGAACCCAAGAAGACATTTGGTGTTTGCTGGTGCAAGAGTATTCTTCTATATTGATGTGCAATGATGGCACCCGAGAGGACATGATAAACTAGTTTTTGAGAGGATATAGATATGTACTTTATGATGTTTAGATATTCGACATATGGAAGACTATTGAAATCAAAACTAGATTAGTTTTTGGAATCGAATGGTGTAAATTTTCTATGTTATTTTTTAACATTAAGATAACGAATAAATAGTTGTTTTTTTATTGTGATTTTAACGAAACACGACATTTTTAATATTAGTATTTGTCAATTTGTGAGAAATATTTGTCATACCCCAAACCTAGGTGAGGCGGACAATTACCATATTAATACATGTTTTGCAAGTGACCTATGATGAGAAAGTAAACTACGATGCAGATAGACTTATAATTGAGAAGCTTCATATACCACACATGTTGACTAGTTAAACCAATAGACGTGAAAAGTGAAACTATGAATATAGATAATATCTTACAATGTCTACAAAGCCTCAACTGGAATTCATGACGGTACCACTATGAAAATATGCATACTAAAGACTAGGCAAAGCCTCGAATCAATCTGGAGAGCTCCAACAACCATTGAGTATAATGTGCTTCCACATGGGAGATTTACTAGTTGAGTACTTGTACCTGTAGCATGAAATGCAGCGTCCCCAATAAGGGACGTCAGTACAAAATAATGTACTGAATATGTAATGCATAATACAACCATATGTAAAATGAGAGTGCAAGTGTAACCAAATACCAATAGATAAGGATTAGAGACCACTTTTGCTTATACTTGTGGAATTGTGTATGTTACATTCTTTTCTTTACTTTTTTGTACATTATAATATTTATAAGACATATGATGCAAATGACCAGCTGATCAGTGGTAGAAAAGGATAACCCATGCTAGACATTTTTTAACGCCTGGATATTGTCCTCATAATTCGACAAATTGGGATCGACCCATGCTAGGCTTTCGCCCCTGAGCTGACACCCTTTTATACCAATTCGCATCGACCCATGCTAGGAATTCGCCCCGGCGCTGCCACCCATAATTATACAGATAGCTTCACTTAGATTCTTTAATCTTTGAGATTGTTTTTTGTTGTTCATAAGTCTTTTGAGATTGTTCTTTGGATAATCATAACTCTTTTGAGATTGTTGTTTTGGTGGTCATAATCATTGTTGAGATTTAGAACTATGGACCAGTAGTAGAAGACATACAAATATGGACTTACGATAATGACAATGATGTGGGAAGCAAAAGTGACACAAATGTAATACTTAGGAGCTTCTATGACTCATAAAGCATTTTGACATCTCTGAAGCACATATCAAGTGAAGACATTTAACTTTCATCCAAGAGATTTGAACTCTATATGATAGCCAAATACTCACAAACTAATAACAAAGACAAGGTATACATGAATGTGGAACCAAGGAAGAATGTGGACAATTCAACTTAAGTACAGATACATATTCGAACTAAGTAAATATAAAATGTACAATAGAACAAGTAGACATCTTGTGAGGTAACATTATAGTCTAACACAACGGGAGTAATAACCAATAAGGAAACACATGAACGTGTGACAAGATGACATATATATAAATAATTGAAACAAGTTGACATAATATGGGCAGATTGTATATCCAACATATAAACATTGTACCATGTGTAATCTAGGATCATTTTGATTTATATAAGGGAAATAGGTGCCAAGGGTACTTTGACGGTGAAACAAGTTTAAACCATGCATGTTAATACTTGGTAGAGTAAGCACTTACATTTAGTAACAAACTCATATTAGAGTGTTTACTTTAATTCTCTAGGGAGTAGGAACTACAACTATGGACACTCACTACAAAGGGCACTTAGAAAGCATACTTTTTGTAATGCAAGTAATGGATTCATACTAAAGAAATAGGAAATCCAATAGCCTTACAAACCTTGCTGCACAACTTTAGATATTACAATAAGTTAACAGTCTTCCTTTCTGATTAATTATCTACAATGGAGTAAATAACAAAACTAGTATTAGTTTCTGATAAATAAGTTTGGGCTACTTGATCAGACCAAAACAACAATTGGCAGTATATCTATAATTGATCCCATTTAGAGTTATTCCCATCCATTTTACCCTAATCATTTTAATATACTATACATCTTTCTTATAACGTCCTCCAAAACCCCTCGGGCTTCATCACGTTTGGAAAACAGTGTTAAAGGAATGGCAGGAAGCAAGCTTATACAACACTCAATTAAGTGGTGTATCACTTGTAAGGTCCCTCAAAATGAATTAAGGTAGATAGAGCCTCACATGTGCCTAAAAAGGTTATTAATATGTTTATTAAGTGTTTTACAGTGTTTATACTTGATTTGAAGTGGTTTCGAGGTCACACATCCTAGAACGTCCAAGTCGTTCGAAAGTTAGCCTTTGGACGTGCTAGTATGTTCTAGTGATCCTTGGTATGTTTTACGTGTTTTTGGGTGCTCAAATTTATAGGAGAGGTTCCTAACATGTATACGAGTGTATTTAGGGTCAAAACGTACGGGCACAACTCCCCAAGGACTACCAAAGGGGTCTTTGAGGTGGACCCAAATGCTGCCTAGACACTGCCTTGGTAGTGTCCAAACGACAACCAAGTCCATTCCTCATGGATTAATCGATGCCCCGTTGTGGGGTAGTTTCTCAACACTTAGCCGTGTGATCTTAGCCCCTAAGATGGGAGCCTCAATACTAAATGATAGAGCAGCAGGATGGATCGTCGATTAGAAGACGCTCCAATTAGAGTATGGACGGTTACTTTAGGTTATTTTAGGTATTTTAAGTTGGTTAATAACATGAAAACCAAATTCTCAATTCATTCTTCAAATTTCACCCTTCCCTCTGAAAACAAACTCTCTCTAGAAACCTCCATTGTAGATGAAGCTCAAGAAAAGCTTGGTTGATGGATTTTCACGGTTTCTTCATCAAGTTTTTGTGTCTTTCTTATGTAATGATATATGGTAATCCTTAATTCTTAGTTAACCATTCATCTAAGGAGTTCCTTCAAAGTTTTCAAAGAAGATTTCATGATCAAAATAGTTATCTTTCAACCTAGCCATGGGTTCCTTCTCAAATTGATTTTAAAAGCATGCTCATGATAAATTGATGATTAGCTGCTGTTTTTAATGTGAATTTCAATTAAATTTCATGAAGAACCCATGATCCTTCTCAATTCTCAATTTAGCCTATAATGTGGGTAATTCAATCTTGTTGAGATATTGTTAGAATGTTATTTGAATTATGTTAATGTATGTATAGCTACTGTTTTCCTTATGAATTGTTTATGAATTATTGAGAATTGATCAATGATGATCAAAGCTTGGAGAATTAGTAAGATTGCTCTACTTTCTCTATTTTGTATAGAATTGGTAGTGGAATTGACCTTGAATGGCATTGTGTGGTATGGTCCACTTATGGTAGAGATGTTTACTTTCTTGTAATTCTATATGTGATCTGATCATGGTCTTGAAGCCAAGTTTATAAAAAATATGAAGTGTGGCTATGATGATCACACAA
This sequence comes from Solanum sitiens, assembly GCA_016801875.1. Classification (NCBI taxonomy): domain Eukaryota; kingdom Viridiplantae; phylum Streptophyta; class Magnoliopsida; order Solanales; family Solanaceae; genus Solanum; species Solanum sitiens. The sequence continues at coordinate 60,272 of JABWTJ010000187.1, read as the reverse complement.
TGTGAAGTATATGCCTAGTCTCCAACGCTAGTATCATGTTCTAGGTATATTGATGATGCTTCTTATATGTGAATGACTATGTTAGGGCTAGGTATGGTCTACGTGTTGATGTTGGAATACTCTTGTGTAGCATGACCCCTACCTATGAACCCCTATATGAATGTGTGGTCTCAAGTATGATTAGGAGTCTTAGACTCAAAGGACGATGATGTCTTGTGTCCTATGCTATAATGTTTGGTGTGTGGTCTATAGTCACTAGTAATATATATGTGATTTGTCTATGGTTCAAGGGACATGAATGTGTGTTGTGATCCTAAGAGGGTGGCTGCCCCAATGTTATGATTGTTTCCATTATCGTGATCATGTTGACCAATGTACACACAGAACTCATGCATGTCTATGAGTAGTATAGGTTCATGGTGATCAATAAAAGGATAATTCTCATATGCACCAATGTCTACTACTATGCATGTAAAGAATATGTTCATGAAAGTATGAAAGTGTATCTTAACTAGGGATGACTTGATAGGTGTACTAGTATAGACGGTATGGGACCTTGTCTATGCAGTGCACATGTGTGCCTTGATAGGATAGTTCCTAGGGTGATTTATCTATGTACATGAATATGAATGCATGATGAAGATATGAACATGAAGTATATGTGATGATGTCGAATATGATATGATGAAGTATGAAAGTGTGTAGTGTCTAAATGTGTTTATATGAAAGGTTTGCTCATATAGGTACACCTATACACTCATGCATGAATGAACTGAAGTATGAACATGTGTTGTCTAAGAGTGTCAATGTGAAAGGTTTTCTCACATATAAGTACACATAAACATACATGAATTCATATATGAAGCATGTATGATATTCTAATAAAGTAGGGTCTCTTGAAAGGTTTGCTCAATTGTACTCTAGACTAGATTGTGCTTGATTGCGCTATGTCCATGTGAAAGGTTTTCTCATATGAGTTAGGTTGATGAAAGGACATTCTCATCTATAACCTATGAGCTGTGCATATGAGGAGTTAATCTCCTAAAGCCTATTTTATGAAGTAATTTTATTAAAGGCTTTTCAATAAGCACCCAGTGAACTTGATGATGAGGGTGTCCCTTCCCAATAGGAAGGAAGGTTCACCAAAGTCCTCACGAGGTGGATAACTATAATGCCCAATTGGCATAAAGAGGGTTTCCTTATATACCTCCAATTTTCATAACTATGTTTCCCTCATAGGACCTAGCAAGTGGATCTACCAAATATGATAGCATGTATGTTAATGTTCTACCTTGGCAAGTAGAGTACCTCCTTTCGGTATGGGTTTCCATGACATCGGATTCCATGTTTAGCTCACATGGTCTTAATGTCGGTTAAGGCTATAGTTTCCCTAATGTAAAATGGACAATGGAAGTAAAGTAATGAACCCTAACTAGGATAACCTAAGGGAAGTTGCCTAGTATAGGTGAGAGTAAAGAACTTAGCTATGCATTGCACAAGTGGCCCTTGAAAGGAGTTCTAGGAAGGTGTATATGTATATCTATATGTCTCTTATGCATGACATTGTAGTATTGGTCTACTTGTATGAGAATATGCTTAGTATTGATCCATTGTGTCTATATGATGAGGTCCTACTTTATATGCATAATGTTGGTCTTAGTGACTATATGATAAAGGTCTTACTTTATATGTATGAAGTTGTCTATACTTGTCATGTTGATGTATGAAGTAAGTGATAAGGCTTGTAGTCTCTTTGTGGGTTTACTTAGTATGTGTGAGGTTATGGGGCTTCACATGTACATTGCACTAGTAGGCTTAGATTGGGATTATGAGTAAGGTCTTAGGATGTCTAAATGAAATGAAGTTAAGGTACGCCAATGTTGACTATTGCCTTACTATGATGATGTTGGAAGTCTTGACTTGCATGTTTTCTTGCAATGAGTCATCTATGTGGTTCATGAAGTATGTTGGGTCATATGTGAAGTATGAGTCTCATGATATGATATGTTATATGAATATGTATGTTTGAGTTAAAGAAGGTTATATGAATGTTCACCTTGGTGGCCTTAAGGTGATACTTGAGTGTTGATGGTGGAATGGGACACTATTCATACATTGCACCATGTGTTACTAGAGGGTTACTTAGGAGTTAATGAATTAAGGTAAACGAAGAGAATGTTATGAACATGATTGATGTGCTTTAAATGCAATACATGTGACTTGGTGTGTTGACATGAATAGTGTCTATGCCTATATGAAGTATGTGAACTATATTGTGTAATTGTGCCAATGTTTATGAAGATTCTTTCAAAAGGCATGTTGCATGATTTCTAAGTAAAATGTCTTCTTTAAAGGCATGCTTTCGCATGGTTGGCATACTTAGTGCATTCTTGTACTAATACCATTCTTCTTCATCTTTTTACACAAAGTGTAGGTGGTGATGGCTAGAGGATGTCTCTTAAAGTGAAGGGCTTGGATAGCTTTCCCAAGTTCAAAGAAAGGGGTCCTTATGATTCAAGGATTTCCTATATCATGTTTATAGTCAAGTTATTTAATAGTTAGATATTATACTATGTTGTAAGGGTCGTGTCCCTAATCTACTCTAATGATGTTGAGTCTAAGATGGCAAAAGAGACTTAGAGTCTAAGATGGCAAAAGAGACTTAGAGTCTAACTATGTATTATGGGATTTTTATATATAATGGAAGTGATGTTGTAGCATATGATGTGCTATGAAATGTTTTAAATTTTTCGCTAAATTTTGTATGACAATGCGATGAATGATGACTATGGGCTTGTATAAGACCCCCGAGAGGTCAAGTACGCCATGTTACTTCTTGGGGGTTCTCCCCGATCGTGACATCACTACACTTTCAATGTTCTATCCTCTAACTAGTTCCCATGACTTCTCTACATATCCAGCCTGACCCTCTTATTTTATGATAAACAAAACAGTCCCTAAGAATCACAGTGTGGAAGAAATAATATATGAACTCACGGATTCCGATCGACACCACATGAGTTCCAACTAACATTACATTTAAGATGCTCAAAACAAGCTCACAATCAAAATTTAAGGGGACTCCACTCCATGGTTGTCCCAACAAGCACATCCTTCCTGAACATTTACCAAGCCCACACCAAAACACTCCTCATTTAATTAACACATACAAACTTTCACAAACAATTAAAGAACAAGAGAGGAATAAAAATTTCCATGGCTTACCTTGCTGCAAGGAAACCTCACTTGCTAAGACTTGGATTCTTCAAGGTTTAGGTTGTCCTCTTCCCCTTACCTTGATGTTAAATCATATTATTCACTTGAATTCCTTAAGATGGAGATGTTCTACCACTTTGTACTTTAAAAACACCTTTTTCCTTCAGATTCTAATGGTGAAGTTTTAGAACATAATTCTTTGGAGCTTTTATGGCTTTTCTTGGGAGTAATTTTCTGGAAAATAAGTGATGAAGGAGATGTGATAAGCTTGAGTGCTTTAGAGGTCCCTTTTGGACGTTTTCACTTAATAAATGGAGAAATAATATGGTACTTTACTTTTAAGCAAGCAGGTGCATCACCTCCTCAAGTTCTGCCACAAGTTTCTAAGTAGGTGCATCACCTACTTGCTCTTTTCACTTAAAATGCAGTCCACTTGTTCTAAGTAGGTGCATCACCTACTTGCTCTTTTCACTTAAAATGAAGTCCATTTATTCTAAGTAGGTGCATCACCTACTTGACCTTTTCACTTAAAATGCAGTCCACTAATTCTAAGTAGGTGCATCACATACTTGTCACCTACTAGCATAGTTTAGTAAAGTAAGAACCTCACTTATTTTACACCATTTTTCCAATCTTAGTTTCTTAATAAGACTGTAGCACTAATACGCACTTGACCACTTTGACTTTTACATCGAATACCACTTTTTACTATCCCGAGTTCGAATTGTTTTTGAGTCCTGTTATTTGTATATGTGTTGGAAGGCACGGGTGGGATATTACGACTTTAAACATATTCTATTATCACCAGTCGCATAGGAAACCAAGTCCATAACTATACCACAAGGAAATTTTTAAGCGGCATATACATAGAACTAGTACACATATAATATTGGGTGTTACATCCTCCCCTCCTTATGATCATTCATCCTCGAATGATGGGTGAAGCTGATAGTTTGGTTAACCTAGGAATTTCATTTGGAAATTTTTGAGAGTTCCCATCATAAATAGGACTATCCAAAATCCATAGACTAATCTAAAACACGTATAGACAAGTCTAGCATGAAGTCTCAATAGACATGGTTCATAAAATAATAAAATGACAAATTAAACCCCTTTCTTAACCATATAACTCACTTATGATACACAAGTAGAACTCATACAAATAAGGAATTTAATACACCTACTAAACTCAAGACATGCAAATGACATATCAAATGAACAAATGCTAGTAGGACTTATGATCATATAAGGGACCATATGATCTCAGATCCTTATGTTGATGTTTTAAATGAGGAGGGTTACTTAGGATCTCTTCCATCTTCTATTCCCAAGTATCTTTTGTTATATTCAATTCCCTCCCTAATACTTCAATGGAGGTTACACATTTTGAGCTTGGATTTCGTACCTTAACAATCAAGAATAACTATAGTATCTCCCAATTTTTTGTATATGGAACAGACACATAAAATCATAGGCCTAACCTATCGGTGCAGTACTTTCCTTTGTCTTTTATCTCATGACGCTTTTTAGAGGTGAGTCTTATAAGAATGCATAGTTGTTAATATAAACTCTAAAGTTTTATGTCGCATATCGAATAGGGCATTATGCTAAGATATATATCTATGGTTCATTAAATTTAGATATATACCAAAAATTTAGATATATAAGAATGCATAGCTGGTCAAAAATCTTCACTACATAATGATACAAAGGAAATGTTTCTCAAATTGTTCAAAACCTAAATCAGTAAGCACAGAGGGGCATAGTATACATATGAATAAGTCACATTGGGCATGACACATAGGCAGACTAGACCAAAAGGGAGCGCCCAAGGTATACCGTCATTAAGCTATAGAAATACATGGTGTACGCGTGCATATAAGCTATAGGGTAGCGTGTGAGCGAATGAACTATATGGAATGTAGGAATGGACTAGATGATCACATGATGCATGAGTACATAAGCTAAGGCATGTAGACTATATGATATGCAGACATATAAGAAAATGGACTACGGAACACAAATCATATTGAGCAAGTATGTTATATCGCATGGATAGGTGGTCAATAAGTACACATGTGAACTATGAGTAAGTGAACACATAACGGGTGGATAGAAAAGGTAGGCATGTAATGTTTAAGAAAGTAGTCTACGAGGCATGTAAAATATATAAAAATGGTCATATGATCAATTAGCATGCGGTACCCACACAATATGGACAAGTGACACGTGAAAAATAACCAGTGCAATAAATAACATGTAGGGAAAAGGTCCTACAAAAATGTATAGCAATATAAACAAGGGTGTCTCGGAGAGGATAACACTTACATGAAAGCATTCAATGACATTAGGTAACATGTGAAAAATTGATCCACAAAAGGTCAAATGACATACAAATAGATAAGTTATAGAACATGCAATATGTATAATTATGTACGAACCATCATTGGAGACAATAAAAGATCCTATAGAATCACTCTACCATATTAAGGTCAAATACACTGTCTTAAGCGTTAAGTCATGTATGGGATAGTTCTGCTCATATTCCTTACTCACCTCAAATCACATATAGTTGATTTCCCCATATACTCTCTTCAATCACCTCGGAATTCTTATACATGTTCTGCTATTGGGACTCTGTTTCCCTCTAGGTATTGATAAATACCCCAGTTAAGATAGAAAAAGAAAATCCTCAATAGTTCATCTTTTGGAGTAGAAGGTCGAGGTCAACTTTGCCTTCATTACTAGCTTGTGTTATATCACACTCAATGCCTGGTGAAGCTTGAAAACACCATAAAACATGAAATCTAATAACATGTAAATGTCAGGTACCTCTGTAAAGTTATGTCATGATTCATAAAATCTTAGAGTTATCCCTTTTGGGCTTAACTAGATAGGTCCAGCCATACTAATAGATTTTTTTTTTAAAAAAAAAGTGAGGGTGCTCCGACTCTTTTCCCAAGCAAGATAACGAATAAGAACAACTAGCATATGATCAATTTTTCCTCTTCCTTAACAGGACTATGACTGATGAATTATTGCAGGCATATATTAAAGGGAAAAGGGTAAAAAATATCCCTTAACTTTAGTTTATTAATTAATTATTCTCTTGCCGTTAAAATAAAGTAATTTTTACCCCTGCCATTACTAATTTAGTCATTTATACCCCTCTATTAACAGAAATCCCCAAATTGACTCAAATAACCCAAATTTTTAAAAACGACCTATTCCCTATTTTAAACCCATATCTCGGCCCGTCTAAAAACCTAGCCTCATAAACATTTAACCTATTTCCTCGCCCAATTGATTAAGTCTCGTCGAAGTTCTTTCCATTGAAGTAAAATCAAATTGTTTTACCATTTTCTTATCACAGTTACAACAATGGAGAAATTAAACCCAAAGTTGCAACAATGGAGAAAGAGGAAGATGAAGACGAAGACATTAAGTTGAAGGAAAAATACTGAACAAGATAAATTTATGATTGAAAATTTGAGGAAAATTTTAAGATATGAATATCCACAAATCTGAATTAAAGCAACACACTTTAAAAAAATTACCACAGATTTGAGTTTTTTGATTTCCAAGAAATTCCCCATTTCCATATTCATTTGACTCTCTTTCAGATTATTAGAATGGAAAGCAATATCAGTCTAACAACAACGTCAATATTTAATGATAAAATCGATACTCCAAACCTTGTTGATTTTCTTAAAGTCAAACAAGATAACAATAATCTTGTAGGCCTTACGCATTGTGTTAGATCAACAAACAAGAATCTTCTCCTTCTTATTCTTCCCCTATTCACCATTCAAACACAACTCGGAACGATTCGAGTAGCAATAAAAGAAAACCCAAAAAATGAAAAAAAAAAATGAAAATAAACTCTGTCTCAAACCTTACATTTTCATCCAACACCATAACAATCCAATAAAACTTGAAGGTTAGAGTAAACAGATTACCCCAAAACAACAACTTACTAATTTGTGTTAGATTTTCAATGGAATAAGGAATAAAACCAGAGAATTGACATTCATAGAGGGACAATCTTTTCAATGATCTGAAGGTACCAATTGGATCATCCAGCTCACCAGTGTGAATGAAATATTCAACTCCATTTAGGCAAATGGGTTAAGTATCTGCGTTTGGTTTTTAGACGGGTCGAAATATGGGTTTGAAATAGGAATGGATCGTTTTTTAAAAATTGGGTTAATTTGAATCAATTTGGGAATTTCCGTTACTAGAGGGGTATAAATGATGAAATTAGTAACGGCAAGGGTAAAAATGACTTCGTTTTAACGGCAATGGCATAATTAACTAATAAACTAAAGTTGAGGGGTATTTTTTACCCTTTTCCCTATATTAAATGAACCATGTAGTAGCTCTATTCAATTGGATGGAAGTCTATATATGTGTATAATGCTCTACTTCTCTTTTGTACTAATGTTGTGGATGAACTAGGTCCATTAACCTTTCTATTCACCTACTTTTTTCTTGTTGTTATCAAGACCAAATATCAAGACTTGAATCAATACAAAATTGACTTCTCTGTCCAACAAAGGTTCACAAAGTTGTTCCCAAATGCACCATTATAACTCTTTAGGGTTGAAGAGTTGATACGATATCACCTCTACTCCTGTGTTTAGGAATTTGATATATCCCATCTCTTTCTAACTAGAAGTTGTACATATTCGTCTGTGTCATTCAAGCTTCACTCTCACATGTTTCCTATCTAATAAGTACCTTTAGCTTCATGTACTTTAGTCCCACGATGTACAACCGACTAATCACAACTTAAGTCTAACCAATCAAATTTCCTTTTGAGCCCCTTAGTCACAAACTAATACTCTATAGCCAACACATAGGTCATAATAGGAACTACTTTCATATATCTTCTATAGAAATTGGCACACTTATCCCTAAGTTTTATAACCATAAAAAGAATACAAATGTTAATAATACTTAGTTGGGGTGGTTGGAACATACCACATAAACCGACTATTAACATATTTGGTATGATATATGGTGAGAATTTAGGCCTTGTCAACCAATTAGGGGTATCTCTAGTAACACGATTGACTGATACATTCAGCTATCGGATTGGGCCACTGCCTTCTTCCAACAAAAAGAATCTAGTTCAACTATATCAATTTCGAGTACATGTTTAACACTGGAAATTCTATGTAAATCATTGACTAAGAATAAGTGTCCTATATAGGAATAGATCCTATAAATATGGAGGAAAATAGAACTCAAGAATTGGGTACATCCTCCTAAGTAGATGTTCTTGGGAATGCTACATCTCATATATGTAACTAGGTAAACCCGTCATTTTTTAAGCATATGGATAATTATACTATATCTTTCTCAATTGAACCAACGTGATACAAATGGTACAAATGCAACTTTAGATGCAAATAACATAAAAGTGTGTATATACCTTGTGGAATGGGATGGTCGAATAAAATGAGCTCAATCTAGTCTGTTGACAGTTTAGCTAAAATTAACCTTAACCATAGTAAGCATAATATGAATAACATGATCAGGTAAAAGTGGAAATTGACTTCTTAACTTAGCTCTATCGACGATCTGGATTATGAAGGAAGGTAACATTTCCTAAATGTCCAAGCAGCCCCCTAATTATAAATGTGTCGCGATACACATTCATAAGTAATCTTCTACTAGACACGGCTTTGTAGACTCCCTAGGATTACTGCTCTGATACCACTTTTTGTCACACCCCGACCCTAGGTGAGGCGGACAAGTACCATATGAAAACATGTTTTACAAGTGACCTATGATGATAAAGTAAACTACGACGCAGATAGATTTACTGATGAGAAGCTTCATATACCACACATGTTGACTAGCTGAACCATTACATGTGACAAGTGAAACTATGAATTGTCACGTCCCTTTTTTTTCCTCAAATTTTGATTTATTATTTTGAAAGAAAAAGAGTTTTTCTAATTAACGTGACATTTTGAAAAGGGATATATTTTATTATTCAAAGTCGCCGCTTGGAATTGAGTTTTGGTGTTCCAAGTCACCTTATTTAAATCTCTAATAAAAAAGGAAATTTGACTCTATTTTTAATGGTCTGCGAACTAGAAATTCGGGTAAGGAATTCTATTGACCGAGGGAAAGGTGTTAGGCACCCCTCGAGTCCCATGGTTCTAGCACGGTCGTTTTATTGACTTTAGTATGACTTGATTTTATTTTTGGATATTATATTATTTAACTTAATAATAAATTGCTATTTATCAAAATTTATTTTAAACTTATTTGAAACTGACTTATTTATTTTAAATGGTCTTATTTTTTTGCTGTACGTCCATTAATTTTAAACTTGAAACATCCATATATTTTATTTTATTTTTATTAACATTTGTGTGTATTTGTGTATATATATATATATATATATATATATATATATATATATATATATATATATATATATATATATATATATATATATATATATATATATATATATATATATAATTTAATGAATATATATAGGTATCTAATATTTAGAAAGTAAAGTTTATATAGGTGTGAACACCTAATTTTTTACCAAACTTAGATTTTACACCAATCTTAATATTTAAATATTATTAAAGGATTATATTTAAATAAATGAAAAATAAATTTGAAAATTATAACAAATTATAAGCTCAATTTATGTTTGATAAAGAAAGCTTGTAAATTTATTGTATTTGTTTTAATCCTTCAACTTTTAAGTAGTTTAAAAAATAATGATAGTATATATTATAAAAAAGTAGAAAAAAATAAATATAAAAAGAAGAGTCCTAAAAATTTTCAATCACCTTACCTTTTATCCTAATTACCCTCAAACTTCTATAACTAATTTTTACTAAAAGATCTTCCCCATTTGATTTTTTTTTTCTTTCTCTCCACATTTTAATGCGCAGTATTTATTTATTTTTAATTCTTTTTCCCCACTTGCACGTTTTTATTCTTCTTTTTTTTTTTATCTTTTGTCTTATTTTATTTTATTTTATTTTATTTTATTATTTATTCATTTATTTTATTTTCTTTCCTTATTCAACCCTAATTTTTTCAACTAAATTTTAAACTAAACATAATCCCACTTCATTACTTCCCTTTAATTAGCACCAGACTCTCACCCAAAACTATTATAAAAATATACACTCAGTAGAGAAAAAAAACAGGGACAGAGAATATACACAGAATGAAATTGAAATACACAGAGAGAGAAAAAAAGCAAGAGCAAAAAGCAAAGAAAAGTGAGTTTTTCATTTGAGAATTAAATCTAGAGTTAGAGGTTTTGCTCGTGGTTCCAGGTTTGTGGATTCTTAAAGTTATTTTTATGGTATCAATATTCACAACGAGGTAACTCTAAATTCTCGCACGATTTAAATGGAATGCTTGTACGAGATTCGATTTCAATGATATGAAGTTCTTTAAATTGCATGTTATTATTATTATATAATATCAATTTGTGATGTATGTTGCGATTATTTTGAGAATTTATGAATGATTAGGAAAACATAATCGAAAATGCTTCTTGCTAAGAGAAAAATAAAAATAAAAGATGTATCATATATTTTTATTATTATTATTATCTTATGGCCTTTAGATATAATTCATATCGAAATTGCTATCGTGATACTTCATTTTGAATAGTTAACGTACTTTTCTTGGAGCTTAGTTTTTTTTCACTAAAAAGTTTTTATAGACTCCTCGGATTAGGATATAAACTAAAGCTAAATCATTAGTGATTTAGAAAGGCTATGCAGAACATGTTTTAGTATTTTTTTTGATATATTATTATGATGAAAATAATTTGCCTTTAGAATAAGCGTAAGATGATTATCACTTTAATTCAAATTATTGAGATATATTATTAAGAGGATACATGAATATTATTTAGATTTTTTAATAAAAAATATAAATAATAAATAACTCAGAAGATTAATTTAAAAGAAAAACATAAGAAGAAAACAAAATTGTAATAAAAGAATAAAGCAAAAAAATAAACTAAAAAGTTAAATAATAATAATAAAACATAATGTTAAAAACAAAAAAAGATAAGGAAAAAGATTTTAAAAAAAAAGAAGAAGAAGAAGAAGAAGTAAGAAGAAACAGAAACAGAATATAAGAAAAAAAAATAGAAAAAATAAGATAACAGTAGAAAGAAACAATGAAAGAATAACAAAAAATAATAAAGCATAACAGAAACAAAAAGAATTTTCAAACCAAAAAGTAAAAAGAAAAATAAATGAATAAATAACTAAATGAACAGAATGTTAATATAAAATATACATAAAAGAAAGATAGAAAAAAAAAAGTTTACAAAACGTAAGAAAAATGATTTAAAGATAATATATAGATAGATAGATAGATAGATAGATAAAAGATAAAGATTGACAGAACGTTTAAAAGAATGTCAAATAAAAATTAAAAGAAAATTTTTTATTTTATTATAAAATTTAAGAAAAGAAAGATACAGAAAAAAATAATAAAAAATGCAAAAGATGATTACAAAAAAAACGTTTAGCATTAAAAAGGAAATTAAAAGAATAGAATTTTTCTTTGTAAAACTAATCGTAAATCTCTTAAAATTTTACTTTCTATTTTAAATGTAACTAAAAAAAAATATTCTAAAATTACTCAAACTCTAAAACCTCTTTACTATTGTCACGTTCCTTTTTTTTCCTCAAATTTTGATTTATTGTTTTGAAAGGAAAAACAAAATTCAATTAAAGTGACATTTTGAAAAGAAATTATTTTATTATTCAGAGTCGCCACTTGGAATTGAATTTTGGTGTTCCAAGTCACCTTATTTAAATCCCTTATTAAAAAGAAATTTGACTCTATTTTTAATGGTCTGTGAACTAGAAATTTGGGAAAGAAATTCTGTTGACCGAGGAAAACTTGTTAGGCACCCCTCGAGTCCCGTGGTTCTAGAACGGTCGCTTTATTGACTTTAGTATGACTTGATTTAATTTTTGGATATTATATTATTTAACTTAATAATAAAATTGTTATTTACCCAAATTTATTTTAAACTTATTTGAAACTGACTTATTTATTTTAAATGGTCTTAGTTTTTTTGGTGTACGTCCATTAATTTTAAACTTGAAACATCCGTATATTTTATTTTATTTTTATTAACATTTGTGTGTATTTGTATATATATATATTTTTAATGAATATATATAGGTACCTAATATTTAGAAAGTAGAGTTTATATAGGAAAGAGATTTTAGAGTTTGAGAAATTTAGGATTATTATTTTTTTTAGTTATATTTAAAATAGGAGGTAAAATTTTAAGAGATTTACATTAGATTTACAAAGAAAATTCTATTCTTTTAATTTCTTTTTTAATGCTACACGTTTTTATTTTAATCACCTTTTGTTATTTTTTATTATTTTTTTTCTGTATCTTTCTTTTCTTAAATTTTTATAATAAGTAAAAAAAATTCTTTTTTAATTTTTGTTTGACATTCTTTTAAACGTACTGTTACTCTTTTATCTTTTTTTTTAATTTATTTTTTAAATCTTTTTTATTCTTACGTTTTGTTAACTTTTTTTTTTCTTATTTCTAATTTTTTTTCTTTCATGTATATTTTGTATTACATTCTATTTATTTATTTATTTATTGTTCTTTTTATTTTTTATTATTTGTTTGATTTTTTTTTTATGTTATGCCTTTTTTTTTTAATTCTTTTTACCATTTTTTTATTATTCTTTTTCTGTTCACGTTGCTTTTTTATTATTATTATTTCTTTCTTTCTTCTTATTCTTTTTCATTTGTTTTTCAATTAATATTCCTCATTATATTTTTTATTTTTAATCATAAACCTCTAAATAATATTCATATATCCTCTTAATTATATAATTTAAGAGTTCAAATTAAATTGTAATTATCTTATTTTTACTCTAAAGATAAATTATTTATTATTTATCAAAATAATATGTTAAAAAAAACTAAAGCATATTCTACAAAGTTTTTCTAAATCACTAATCAATTAAACTTTAGTTTATATCCTAATCTAACAAGAATAAAGTAATTCAATAAGACTTTTTTTTAGTGAAAATTAAATTCAAAAAAAGAAATACTTATTCAATATCATAGAACCAATTTAATATAAATTGTAAATCGCATTTAAAGAGGATAATAATAATAATAATAATAATAATAATAATAATAATAATAATAATAATAATAATAATAATAATAATAATAATAATAATAAATATGCTATTCGAAGAACTTCATATTATTAAATCAAATTTTCGTACAAATATTCAATTTAAACCATGCGAGAATTTAGAGTTACCTCGCAGCGAAAATTGATACCACAAAAACAACTTCTACAATCGATTGATTTTCAAAGTTAATAATCAATATTAACTTTAAAGAGCCATGAATCCGTAACCTTGAGCAAAACCTCGAACGCTGACTCAATTCTCAAAATAAAAAACTCACTTTTGTTATCTTTTCTCTCTGTTTATTTGATGAATCTCTCAGTCTGTATATCTGTCTGTTTTTTTTCTCAAATTTTTTGTCCCCGTCTTTCTACTGAGCGTGTGTTTTTATAATAGTTTTGGTTGAGACTCTGGTGCTAATTAAAAGGATCGTGATGGAATGGGATTAGATTTAATTTGAAATTTAGTTGAGAAAAATTAGGGTTGAGATAAGGGAATAAATTAAATAAATATACAATAATAATAATAATATTTATCAAAATAAAAAAAATAATAAAACAAAAGAAGATGAAAGAAAACGTGTATTGTTTATTTTTCTTTTCTTCTTCTTATTTTTTATTTTTTATTTTTCGAAAAATCGTGCAGGAAGAATTAAAAAAATAGAATAAAAATTTAAAAAAAACTATATGGAGGAGGATTTTTAGGAGAATAAGTTAAAGAAGTTGGGGGTAATTAAAAAAAAAGGATAAGGTAATTTGAAATTTTTAGGACTTTTTTTTTCTTCTACTTTTTCATAATATATACTACTATTATTATTATTATTACATTAAATTCAAAAACTTTCTTTATTTAACTTTAAAAATAAAGTAAGCTTATAATTTGTTATAATATTCAAAAAAAAATCATTTATTAAAATATAATCCTATAATAATATTTAAAAATTACAATTGGTGTAAAATCTAAGTTTGGTCAAAAATTAGGTGTTCACAGTATGCCCCTCTTTGCTTGGAAACATGAAGAGTTTTCATGCAAAGACGTGAACAATGTGACTAATTTTTGACTTAGACATTTATCCCAAAATGTGAAAATAAGTAAAAGAGAAGAGGTTTGTCAGCGTCCTAACTTTTGAAAACTACCTATCCTGAGTTGATGATAAGGAGTCAGGTGTGGCTCCAATGAATTAGGTAGTCGAGTGAGGTTTTGTCGAGGTTCCGGTTCATAGCTCCAATTATTACATTAAAAGGGCAAAATACAGAAGAAGAGAAAGGAAAGATACAAAATCCTATCTACTCCAATATTGTTGAGTTTTCATTTTGAATCTTCTATTATCGCTTCACTCTCTTTGGTAGGTACATAGATTTCGAGCCTTGATCTGGACATCTGAGTTTAAAACTTGAAACTTTATGACTTGATTTCAGCCGTTGACGTTCTTCCGCAGGATATTCTTGAATACTTATTTTCTTGAAAGGATGAATTTTTATTCTTGAACTTTAAATTGGTGTACCACATAGGAACCTGCACACCATAAAACAAAACAAACCAAACGAAACAAAATTTTCTGGCTAGTTGCACTAGAAAAATTTTGTGAGTTATTTATGAAAGCTATAAAAGTTTATACTAAGCATAAAAATATTGTAGCCAATACAAAATGTAAAAATAAAACAAAAAAGAAGATTTGTGTCCAAAATGCAACCAAGGTTCCTATGTCTTTGTGAAAACATGAAAAAAATAAGATAGGGGTTATTGTGCCCTATATGCAACTAGGGGTTATGGTGCCCTGTGAAGACATGAAAAAATAAAATAAGAGTTATTATGCCCTATATGCAACCAGGGATTATTGTGCCCTGTGAAACATGAAAAAATAAAATAGGGGTTATTGTGCCCTATATGCAACTAGGGATTATTGTGCCCTGTGAAGACATGCAAAATAAAATAGGAGTTATTGTTCCCTATATGCAACCAGGGGTTATTGTGGCATGTGAAGACATGAAAAAATAAAATAGGGGTTATTGTGTCCTATATGCAACCAGGGGTTATTGTGCCCTGTGAAGACATGAAAAAATAAAATAGGGGTTATTGTGCCCTATATGCAACCAGGGGTTATTGTGTCCTGTGAAGACATGAAAAATAAAATATGGGTTATTGTGCTATATATGCAATCAGGGATTATTGTGCCCTGTAAAGACATGAAAAATAAAATAGGGGTTATTGTGCCCTATATGTAACCAGGGGTTATTGTGCCCTGTGAAGACATGAAAAATAAAATAGGGGTTATTGTGCCCTATATGCAACCATGGGTTGTTGTGCTCTGTGAAGACATGATATAAGATAGGGGTTATTGTGCCCTATATGAAACCAGGGGTTATTGTGCCCTGTGAAGATATGATAATAAAATAGTGGTTATTGTGCCTATACGCAACCAGGGGTTATTGTGCCCTGTGAAGACATGAAAAATAAAATAGGTGTTATTGTGCCCTATATGCAATCAGGGGTTATTGTACCCAGTGAAGATATATATATATATATATATATATATTATTTTTTACTTTTTACTTATATTATTATTATTTAATTATTTTATTTTATTTTATTTTTATTAGTATATTGACCAATCTAAAAATAAAATAAAATGCCACAAATTTATTTAAAAATATAATTATTTTTATTGTTATTATTATATTTCTTTTTTGTGCATATTATATGAGAGACGAGGATTCAATAACTTACCTTCGTGGCGTTTGTCTTTAGCGAATTACATGCAAGATTTGTCTTTATAGCTCTTTCAGCCTGTAACTTTATTTTTATCTTGATTGTGCTCATGCCAAGACGGAATGTCATCATTTGATCAATGGTGTCGTTCGTGGTTTATTACCAAGTAGACATTCTTATCTTTTTACTGTCGTCTTATGGTTCTCGTGAGGGTTTTCACTCATAGGACCCTCTCATTTTTTTTAACACACCATAGGTCACAATGTCATGTTTCAACCCTTGGAGATTTGAAATAACATGATTATTATTTTATTGAGTGAATAGATCGAACCTCAATGAAGGGCTGCCTACGTATCCTCTTAGGAATCAGGTCGAACGTAGTTCAAGAATAAAAATTATTTTTCTTTTTCTTGATTTATTTTTAGAAATATAATGAAAAAAATGAGAAAAAGAATCAGTTCATGTTTGATAATGTCTTGACTTTAGTTGGTACCAACAATTAGTATTATGCATATGAATCACATTCAACTACTTTCAAACAAATTTGAGATCCACTTTGAGTAATTTATATAGTTTCAAATTGTATCTCAAATATGCTTAAGTAATTAATTTATCTTGAAAAAATTAAGGGATATATTATTCGTATCATCATATTTCAAATGCACTCGCAACGTATAAAAGTCCTACTTCACACAATATAATAATTTAGATCGTAGGACATTTTTGAAAGTCACTCACACTCAGAAAGATGTTCAATGCATGAGATTGAGATACCATATGCTTGGCCCTCGTGTAAGCATCCACTACTGTGAGAACATAAAAAATGAGATTAAATAGGACTTGTCATTGGCGTGTAATGTAGTCTTAGGAAAAGGTAGGATATTCATTCGAGATAAAGTGACTATTTTCTCCTTAAAATTTGCACAATGCTTTCAATATTTTTTTTCATTTTTGCATTTGACCTTTGTTTTCTTGTAAGGTCTTTCTCATTTATTTTTCTCTTTCTTTTTTTGATTTTCTCTCCTTTTTTTCAGTTTTTTTCATTTTTTTATTCTATCTTTTTTTTTTGGCATATTTGGTCTTTTTCACTTTGTTACCCAACTTAGGTCTTTGGTGTTATGTAGCTATTTCATAGTGCGCTCAAAGAGGTGAGATAAAGAGATTAGTGCATTTATACACTCAAAAGGTATATGCTAAGATGTGGTTATTCAAATAAAAAGCATTCAGGCTCAAAATGGAAGTTCTATGGATAACATGTCATTTGGTAGGCTTGAAAGGCACAATCGAATCAAAGAAAGCCTATAATTCTTTCTCAAGTTAAATGTTGCTCAAAATTTCGTGTCAATCAACATTCGGGCCAAGTTCTAGATCAACAAAATTATGTCTTTGAATTTTATATCTAAAGCTCACCACACAATGCATTTGAAATAATGAGATCGAATTTATTTTATCCATAACTTTAAAAAAGATAATTTCTCAGGTATTACACATGTATATTGAGAGATGCCAATAGAAGTCTATAGGTCACAACAAAGTTAATCGGTCTTGCCAAATAGTTTAACACTTTATTATTTTTTCTTATGCATAATCCTAAGCATGTTGTTACCAACCAAGTCAAAAAAAAAATCTATTTTTTTGCCCCAGTTTATGTGACGAGAATTTTTAGATTTTTCTCGATTGGACCGAACCTCACAATAAGGTTGCTTACGTATCTTGTCAAAGTAAGAATCATGTCAAACATAACTCAGAAATATGAGTAAAAATATTTTTGTTTTATTAAGGACAAATTCCCTTTTTAATGGATACACATATTATTTCATTTTTTAATTTTTAAATAATAATTAAGATATTTTTTAATTTTTTAATTTTTAAATAAGGATCACCGAACCCAAGAAAGGTTGCCAACATATCTCATCAAGGTGAGAATCAGGTGTGCGTAGTTCGTCCAGATTAAACAGTTGCTTAAAAAATTTATTGACAAATGCAACTATATTCTTCACTTAGGGTGATATAAAAACTTTTCAAGTTTCTTTTTGTAAACTATACATAATAAAAGAAGAACTTTTTTTCCGTTGTGATTTTTGTTTAGAAGAAAAAAGTTTCTCTTTCATTTCATTTGTCACCATGGATTTGGTTTATATAAATACATTTTAGTATAGCATATGGAATAATTTAGGTTATTAAATAAAATTAGGGTATCTATCCCAAATGAATTTGATCATATGTCGAGTCTCATTAAGTCAAATATAAATGATTCAAATAATTGAGATCTAGTAGAGATAACAATATCTGATTTCAGTTCTACCAAGGTTAAACTTGATGGAGAAATGTATTTAGACTGGCTGTAAAATGAGCGGACAACTCGAGTTAGGGAGTAACAACGTACCGGTAGTAGCGCTTTCCGGCTTTGTGCATGGGTGCTCCCTATCCTAAAAAGGTGTGACTAAATATCTTTCACCATGGATCGAAGATCCACTGGCTATCTTTACAGAAGTGGGCTGTGCAGTCGCAATTCCCATAATTATATTAATGAATACTCATAGTTGTGCGCAAGATAAGACAATTTATATACCGTTCAAATAATATTAAAATAGTAAATAAATAGACAATTAGCACATTAAGACAATAAATACAATATTCAAAAACGTAAATAAATAAATAATAGTCATATATAAGTCAACATTATAAGCTCGAATTCTGATTTTCCCCAACAGAGTCGTCATCTGTCACGCCCCTTTTTTCCCTCAAATTTTGATTTATTGTTTTGAAAGAAAAAGAGTTTTTCCAATTAAATTGACATTTTAAAAAGGAATTATTTTATTATTCAGGGTCGCCACTTGGAATTGAGTTTTGGTGTTTCAAACCACCTTATTTAAATCCCTAATCAAAAGGAAATTTGACTCTATTTTTAATGATCTGCAAACTAGAAATTCGGGTAAGAAATTCTGTTAACCGAGGGGAAGGTGTTAGGCACCCCTCGAGTCCCGTGGTTCCAGCACGGTCATTTATTGACTTTAGTATAACTTGATTTAATTTTTGAATATTATATTATTTAACTTTAATAAAATTGGTATTTACCCAAATTTATTTTAAACTTATTTGCAACTGACTTATTTATTTTAAATGGTCTTATTTTTTCGATGTACGTCCATTAATTTTAAACTTGAAACATCGGTATATTTTATTTTATTTTTATTAACATTTGTGGATATTTGTATAGATATATATTTTTAATGAATATATATAGGTATCTAATATTTATGAAGTAGAGTATGTATAGGAAATAGATTTTAGAGTATGAGTAATTTTAGGATTGTTTTTTTTTTAGTTACATTTAAAATAGGATGTACAATTTTAAGAGATTTACTATTAATTTTACAAAGAAAAATTCTATTCTTTTAATTTCTTTTTTAATGCTACACGTTTTTATTTTAATCATCTTTTGTATTATTTTTTTTTTCTGTATCTTTCTTTTCTTAAATTTTTATAATAAAGTAAAAAAAATTCTTTTTTAATTTTTGTTTGACATTCTTTTAAACGTTCTGTTATTCGTCATCTTTTTTTTTTAACTTTATTTTTTAAATCTTTTTTTCTTACGTTTTGTTAACTTTTTTTTTTCTTATTTCTATTTTTCTTTCTTTCATGTATATTTTGTATTACATTCTATTTATTTATTTATTTATTGTTCTTTTTATTTTATTTTTTTTGTTTGATTTTTTTTGTTTATGTTATGCCTTTTTTTTATTCTTTTTATCATTTTTTATTATTCTTTTTCTGTTCACCTTGCTTTTTTATTATTATTATTTCTTTCTTTCTTCTTATGCTTTTTCATTTATTTTTCAATTAATATTCCTCATTATATTTTTTATTTTTAATCATAAACCTCTAAATAATATTCATATATCCTCTTAATTATATAATTTAACAATCCAAATTAAATGATAATTATCTTATTTTTATTGTAAAGATAAATTATTTATTATTTATCAAAATAATATGTTAAACAAAACTAAAGCATATTCTACAAAGTTTTTCTAAATCACTAATCAATTAAACTTTAGTTTATATCCTAATCTAACAAGAATAGAGTAATTTCAATAAGATTTTTTTTAGTGAAAATTAAATTCAAAAAAAGAATTACTTATTCAATATCATGGAAACAATTTAATATAAATTGTAAATCGCATTTAAAGAGGATAATAATAATAATAATAATAATAATAATAATAATGATAATACTAATAATAATAATAATAAATATGCTATTCGAAGAACTTCATATTATTGAAATCAAATTTTCGTACAAATATTCAATTTCAACCATGCAAGAATTTAGAGTTACCTCGCAGCGAAAATTGATACCACAAAAACAACTACTACAATCGATTGATTTCCAAAGTTAATAATCAATATTAACTTTAAAGAGACACGAATCCGTAACCTTGACCAAAACCTCGAACGCTGACTTAATTCTTAAAATAAAAAAACTCACTTTTGTTATCTTTTCTCTCTGTGTATTTGATGAATCTCTCAGTCTGTATATCTGTCTATTTTTTTTCTCAAAATTTTTGTCCCTGACTTTCTACTGAGCGTGTATTTTTATAATAGTTTTGGGTGAGACTCTGGTGCTAATTAAAAGGAACGTGATGGAATGGGATTAGATTTAGTTTGAAATTTAGTTGAGAAAAATTAGGGTTGAGATAAGGGGAATAAATAAAATAAATATACAATAATAATAATATTTAACAAAATAAAAAAAATAACAAAACAAAAGAAGATGAAAGAAAACGTGTATTGTTTATTTTTCTCTTCTTCTTCTTATTTTTTATTTTTTATTTTTAAAAAAATCGTGCAGGAAGAATTAAAAAAATAGAATAAAAATAAAAGAAACTAGATGGAGGAGGATTTTTAAGAGAATAAGTTAAAGAAGTTGGGGGGTAATTAGAAAAAAGGATAAGGTAATTTGAAATTTTTAGGACGTTTTTTTCTTCTACTTTTTCATAATATATACTATTATTATTATTTTTACATTAAACTCAAAAACTTTCTTTATTAAACTTTAAAAATAAAGTAAGCTTATAATTTGTTATAATTTTAAAAAAAATCATTTGTTAAAATATAACTCTATAATAATATTTAAAAATTACAATTGGTGTAAAATTTAAGTTTGGTAAAAAATTAGGTGTTCACATGAATACAAATGATAGCTTTACAATGTCTACAAAGCCTCAACTGGAATCATGACGGTACCACTAAGAAAATATGCACATTAAATACTGAGCAAAGCCCCAAATGAACCTGAAGCTCTCCAACAACCGTTGAGTATAATGTGTTTCTATTGTGGAGATCTACTAGTTGAATACTTGTACCTGCAGCATGAAATGCAGCGTCCCCAATAAGAGACGTCAGTACGAAAGAATGTATTGAATATGTAAGGCATAATATAACCATATGTAAAATGAGAGCTCAAGTGAAATCAAATACCAATAGTTTAGGATTAAAGACCACCTTTGCATATACTTGTGGAATTGTGTATGTTACATTATTTTCTTTACTTTTCTGTGCATTATAATATTTATAAGATATATGATACAAATGACCATCTGATCAGTGGTAAAAGAGGATGACCCATGCTAGGCTTTTTAACCCATGGGATGTTGTCCTCATAATTCCACATATTGGGATCGGCCCATGCTAAGCTTTCGCCCCTGAGCTACCCTTCCATACCAATAGGGATCGGCCTAATATGTTAGGCTTTCGCTCATGAGCTTCTACCCTTCTATACCAATTGGGATCGACCCATGCTAGGCATTTATCCTTGGGCTGCCACCCATAATTATACAGATAGCTTCACTTAGATTATTTAATCTTTGAGATTGTTGTTTGATGTTCATAACTCTTTTTAGATTGTTCTTTGGATAATCATAACTCTCTTGAGATTATTGTTTTGGTGGTCATAGTCATTGTTGAGATTTGGAACTATGGACCAGTAGTAGAAGACATACGTAATACTTAGGAGCTTATATGACTCAGTAAGCATTTTGACATCTCAAATTGAAGCACATATCAAGTGAAGACATTTAGCTTTCAATCAAGATATTTGAACTCTATATGATAGCCAAATACTCACTAGCTAATAACAAAGACAAGGTATACATTAATGTGAAACCAAGGAAGAATGTCGAGAGATTCAACTTAAGGACGGATATATATTTCAAGTAAGTAAATATAAAATGTACAATAGAGCAAGTAGACATCTTGTGAGGTAACAGTATAGTCTAACACAACGGGAGTAATAACCAATAAAGGAAACACATGAACATGTGAAAAAGATGACATATATATAGATAATTGAAACAAGTTGGCATGATATGGGAAAATTGTATATCCAATATATAAACATATGTACCATGTGTAATATAGGATCATTTTGATTTACATAAGGGAAATACGTCCCAAGGGTACTTTGACGGTGAAACAAGTTTAAACCTTGCATGCTAATACTTGTTAGATTAAGCACGTACATTTAGTAATAAACTCATATTAGAGTGTTCAATTTAATGTCAAGGGAGTAGGAACTGCAACTATGGATCAGTCACTACCAAGGGCACTTAAAAAGCTTACTTTTTGTAATGCAAGTAATGGATTCATGCCAAAGAAATACGAAATCAAATTGCCTTACTTGCCGTGCTGCACAACTTTGGATATTACAATGAGTTAATCGTCTTCCTTTCAGATTAATTATGTACAATGGAGTAAATAACAAAACTAGCATTAGTTTTTGATAAATAAGTTTGGGCTACTTGATCAGACCAAAACAGTAATTGGCAGTATACCTATAATTGATCCCATCCAGAGTTCTTCCCATCCATTTTCCCCTAATCATTTTTATATACTATAAAGCCTTCTTATAAGGTCCTCCGAAACCCCTCGGGCTTCATCACATTTGGAAATCAGTATTAAAGGAATGGCAGAAAGTAAGCTCATGTAACACTCAATTAAATGGTGTATCACTTGTAAGGTACCTGAAAATGAATTAAGGTAGCTAGAGCCTCACATGTGCCTAAAAAGGTTATTAATATGTTAATTAAGTGTTTACAATGTGTATACTTGATTTGAAGTGGTTTGGAGGTCAAACGTCCAAGAACGTCCGAGACGTTCGAAAGTTAGCCTTTGGACGTGCTAGTGTGTTCTAGTATGCCTTGGTATGTTTTACGTATTGTTTGATGCTCAAATTTATAGGAGAGGTTCCTAACATGTATAGGAGTGTATTTAGGGTTGAAACATCTGGGCACGACTCCCCAAGGACCATCCAAGTGGTCCTTGAAGAGGACACAAACACTGCCTAGACACTGTTCAAACGACGACCAAGTCAACGCCTCGTGGATGAATCGATGCCCCGTTGATGGGGGATTTGCTCAAGGATACATGAACAGAAACTAAGTTCCTCAAGTGTAGACTGGCTAAAAATAAGCTTTTGATAAGCTGATGTTTCATCAGCAGGTATTGGACTATCAACCACAAGTTGTAATTGTGTCAACTTTTTACAATTCATAAAATGAGATTACATTGATTCTCGCGAATAGCCAAGTATGCCAACATAGATGAGACAACAATGTCGAGGTACTGAGTACCTTTACAGTATATCAAGGACAAACGGACAAGACGAGGGAGTTTAATAACACAAAGGTTATGTTAAACATATGGAGGTCTATAAGATTCGGAAAACCAAGGAAAGAATTTGGTGGTTTGAATAAACAGTTGTGTATTGTAGAATTAAATATATGACAAGGCATTTTATAAGTAGTATTATTTGACAGGTTAAGGACTACACCATTTTTTGTGACATAACGCATCCATCTATCAAAGCTTGAAATGTGTCCAACATGCGTGCTAAATAATTGGCAAGACTCTAAATATATGGCAATTTTTGTGTTGGTCAAGGAATTCTACCTAAAAGGTTGTGTACGTGAATGAGTCCGAAAATTTACTATAAATAAAACTTCAAAACTCGTTGTTTTTGTCTAAAATGAAAATACAATTACATTTTTTTGTCGCACAAACAATTCTCATAGACACTTATATACAGTTAACCGATAAAATAAATTTTCACATCTTGGGCACTTTTACTTTCATAAATGAATTTTGATGAAAAAATATATAAGAACTTTAAAATTGCTTTTAAAATTAAAATATATATGTATAATTTGTCGATTCGATTCAAAAATTGAATACCCCTACTTAAACTATATGATTTTTATAATTTTAAATCATCAAAGAGTCTTTGTTCTTGTGAAGATGTTTCTTTGAATGATTTGTTTGATGATTAAAATTATTTATATCATATTTACTACATGTAGAAGTATAAATTTTATTGGCTTAAATTCATACAAAGTTTTGAATTTAGTTCATGTTCATTTGGGTTGATTAATTAATTTAAACTTTACAAAATTAATTAGTTCATTTATTAATAAATTCAAATTCAAGGTCTACGCATTATATCTTGAAGCTCAAATTCATGTCAGTGTTATGATAACTAGTCAGTCAAGACCAACAAGATAACGCTATATGTCCAAGTAATTTGATAGTCTCAATCAAATAATTCAAGAACCAATCACCATTCATCATGAGTTAAAATGACATCTTTTGGTTATCATAAACAATTTTAGCACCCCCTACAAATATAATGTTGGGACAGACATGGTAAACACATCAACAAGCATTGGAACAAACATTATAGAAAGTTACAACATCTATTGTAGTACTTCCAAGGAGTGACTGACGGAGTTCTTTCTGGAGATATTTCTGAAGCAAAAAAGAGCTGGTATATGTATATAATGTAACATTAGGCATTGAGTGTGTGATGTGACACCTCGTCTAGTCGGACTTTGCACAGTTTTCAAAAAGTATCAAAATATTTAGACATTTTATCTAAAAATGTTATTAAAGAAAGAAAAAAAAAATCTAATATTAAAATAAGATAATGATAAAGTTACAATATGAATTTTTAGTAGATTGGAGTTTAAGCGAAATATATGTGTATTATCAAAAGTTCTTTTAAAATAAAAAGTATGATTTGTTTTTAAAAGTTCATATATTATGATGTTGTATATTCTTTTTAAAATTGGAAAAGGGTCAAAAAAATATCCTTGAACTATAGGAAAAGGTCTACAAGTATCCTTCATCCATCTTTTGATCTAAAAATACTCTTACATTCACCTTTTTGATTCATTTATACCTTTGAAACTAACAATTCTCTCTTTATTCTTTATTAATATATATTATGTGTCATTCTCCTATTGGATAATATAAAGAGCCCATCTCAATTAGATTATTTATCATTATTTATTCAAATCAAAACAAATATACTTCTTCAAGACTTTAATATTTTTTATAAAAAAATATTGTAATTTTTTATTATTTATTTATTTTTGGATCCAACTCCTCTCCATTTCCTCAAAAAAAAAAATTAATTGTAGACTCATGACAAAAGAAAAAATCAATGGCTAATATTCAATTAATTAAATCAAAATTCTAAACATGATATAGATGATTAATATTTTATAAAAAAAATTTATTATGTCATACTCATAACAATATATTATTATATCTACAAATACATTACAACATTTTTCTCTATTTTCCTAATTAAATTTTCCCTATTGCTACGACCATCCATCTGCTTTTTTTTTCCTTCATTTTTTTAATAAGTTAATCTTTTAAATAAAATTGTTTGTGGAACATTTTCTTTAAAAAAAAATTGGTCAGATTTTCTTTAAAAAGTAGTTATCACAGATTATCAAAAAAAATTAAGTTAATAGTTTTTCTATTTATTTATTTTTAAAAAAGGAAAATAGATATTGTGGAACTATTAATATTTTTTAATATATTAATTATTTAAAACAAACTTTAAAAAAAACTAGAGAAAATACAAAAATTACAAGAGTTTTTTATAAAAAAAAGTGGGATCTTGAAGAGGTATATATATTTATTTTTTAAAATTTAAATAGATTGTGGGGAAATAATTAATAGAGATGAGATTTTTATTTAATCTAATAAGAAAATGAGAAATAGTAAATGTTGTTAAAAAAAATAGTTATTAGTTATAAAAGTATAAGTTAGTCAAAAAGATGAATAAAAGGATACAAGTGAGTCAAAAAAGTGAATGAAAGAGTTTATGTAAGCCAAAAAAGTAAATAGAAGAGTATTTTTAGACCAAAATATGAATGGAAGATAATTTTAGACCTTTTCCTTATAGTCCAAGAATAATTTTAATCCTTTTCCATTTTAAAATTTATCATAATTTGAATACATGTATTTAAGAATTTAATTTTTTTCTTACTTTCATTTAAGAATTGGCAGGGATCAAGTCAGAGGCAGAGATAATGCACCTGATATGGACAGAGGGTCATATAGCCATTGATAATTACTATATGTTATTCCTTACGTGCCAATGTGAAATTACGAGAGTCAATTAGATTTTTATATATTTTTTTTAGATATTTTAAGTTATAAATTATTGTGATTTATAATATTTTTTACGTAATTTTTAATATATAATTATTAAAACATAAGATAGATAAATTAAAATTCAAACTAAAGAAATAAAAAATATAACATAAAATAGTTCACATTTATACATATTGAGAAAATTTCCAGTAGTTTTATTTTGTAAATTTTCAAATAACTTTCATATTTAATAATTGAGAAATAAATTTGTAAATAGGCATTTGAATTAGCTAGCAATGGGCCACTTTTAGGCTGCTGCAAATAAAAATAAAACTAAAAGACTACGAAAAATCTGACACGACTCACGCTGATTGCTGATTACTCAATTACCCAAGGATGGTTTCAATTTTTGCTTATACAAAAATCAAGTACCTACCAAAAAAACTAATCATATCTAAAACTCAAATCAATTCATTATTTCAGAATTTTCTCTAGATATTGGAGCTTGTGTCAGCACCAATCCAATATATGTTACATGTTTATCTCAATTTATATTATATAAATTTGAAGAGTCAATTAAAAAAAATTATGATTTGTAAATGTTTTAAGTTATGAATTACTGTGATTCTTATTAGTATTCTTTACATAATTTTCAAATAAGATGTGTAACTTCTTCTGCCCCAATATAAGTGGCATACAATTTTGAGTCTCAACCAAGTTTTTTTGTCATTTAAATATTGTAGAGAAAACGGTCTAAAGCCCATTAAAACTATACATGAAATCTCAATTACACACTTTAATTTCACGGGTGTCCTATTACACCCTAAACTGTTTAAAACTGATATAATTTACTCCCTAAACGCTTATGTGGCACACTTAGTGTATCTCATTCTCACAAAGAGAGTGGGGACCACACCAAATAATAAAATTTTATTTTTAAAAATTTCTTTTCATAAATATGTGTATTTTAAATTATTTTTTTTTCTTATTTATTTCCTTTCTTCTTCATAACAACATAAACCAAATCTCTCCATCACTCACCTTCTCTAAGCTTGGATTCTCCATGGCATTTCATTCTTCTTCTTGATTCTAGAATTTGATTATTCAATTTGTGCATGAAATTAGGAAATTTTAAAAATCAACTCTTTATTAATATTATTAAAATTGATAATCATCATGCCTAACCACATGACCAAATGGGTTAGCAAATTTTTATCTTGATATCTTGGTGCCCTAGTTTAATAATTTAAATTCAAGTTCAGAAAGAATTTTGGGTAGTCAACTAACCCATATGTGATTTTGAAAATAGAAATGAAAAGATTTATTGTTATGTATCCATTATCTCAATTTGAAGAATTCGACAAATTCATCCATGAAAATAACTTGAGTATCAATCAAATAGTGGATGAAACGTTACAACTAAAAATTTTACTAAATTTTGTCTTTCAAAATTGTTGTTGCGGTCATCCATGATGAAAACATAAACATATCGTCAACTCCTCCAAAACTTGAGTTTTTTTACATATCAAAGATTTAAGACTTGGTAATATTAATGGTAAGAAGGAAGAAGTGAGTTGGGTTGATTGATAAACTTTTGATGTTTGCAAAAAGATGAAAATGATGGAAAAAAGATTAATCAATTGCAAAAGACAAAAGATTATCAAAGATTTATAACTTTACTTTTTAACAATAAAACTTGAAATTTCATAATTGTACATTTCATAAATGTAAGCTTAAAACTATCATAAATAAAACTTGAAATTTTCTCTTCACTGGCCAAAAAAAAAAAGAATAAGAAAAGAAGAAAAGGCCTGGAAAGAGTGAAAAAAATATTAAAAGAAAATAGAACAAAGAAAGAGATAATAATTTTTTTATTAAAAATTAATATATATGACGTGGCAGATGAGTTTATCTAACACAAATTTGGGTGTGACCTTTTAGGGGGCTATATATTCCATTTTTAAAATGTATGGGATATTAGGACCCCTGTGAAGTATGAGTGTGTAGTTGGAAATCCGGTAATAGATTAAGAAGACATTTGATTATTTTCTCAATATTCTAATTTATAATACTTTGTACGTAAATTCAAATAAGATATGGTTTACTCTCTATCTCAATTTAAGTGATACTCATAAAATTTTGAGAGTCAACCGAATTTTTATGTCATTTAAAATGTTAAATTGTTAATATTGTGATTTATAGTAAGCTTTTAGTTATTTCAAATAATATATAGCAGGGAATTTTGAAACTCAATTAAAGTTTTTGATATATGTATTAAATTTGATATTATGAAGTAATATAATCTAATTGGAAAGAGGGATTGTTCATGTAGTAGTATGGCAAACATCTCTTCCTCTTATAGGGCTTGACACTACTAGTATGAGTGTTTAGCATTATATTTAAAGTTCTTCCAAGTGTTGGAGAAATGAGTAGTGTACGTCCATTGACCACGATGGGCTGTGAATGTGTAGAAATGAAAATGATTCAAAAATGTTCTAAGTGTGGGGGTGCCCAAAACCTTTAGGGAGTGCGGCACTGACCATTGCACTGAGAGTAACCGAGATATATAGTGGCCGGGTGCGGTGCCAGGTTCAACGTGATGGCCATTGTGGCAACAAGACCTGCTCTTCACGGTTAGCTTTGGACTGCATGTACTCTATAAATACGTGGTAGGTTGGGATTTTTGTTGATCTTATCATGGAGAGAAAACACCCTAGAGCTTAATCCAAAAATTAAAGGTGATCCACTTCTTAATTACTCTATCCCTGTTATTCCAACATTATTTTTTTTATCGCGATATGAAGAACTTTGAAGGGATATTTTGAGGACAAACAAATTGTTGAACGTCGGGGTTTGCGCATTAGCAAAGATTGAGGAGTAACATTCTTTGACTACGAGGTTTTGAATATATATATATATATATGTATATAGTTGCATTGCATGCCTTGATGGAACATAAGAGTTGCATAACTTGGGAGACTTAGAAGTATAAAGACTTGTTACGGTGAGACATCATCCTCTTATAATATCTAACTTATGCTATTTGTAATTATTTCTTTGAGTGATAATGTTAAAAATTAATTAGTAGCATGCCAAATTTTTTAAAATTTCAAATATTTTTATAATGTTAAATTTTGTCAGTCGGATTTCCACATCCATATCTGTGCTAGAATATGTACCTCTAAATTTTGAAATTTTGATTTTGCCGAATTAGACTCACTTAAAGGTACATCAGGTTCATAAATCTTACTTCTTATGGCACTAATTGAATCTTTGGTTTTTGTTAGTCGAGTACAAGATATTGTGATCAAACAAAAGGTGGAATACATTAATGGAAATTCCCGATGGTCAAAGGCACACGATATATTCAAAATCGATTTTCTTTTGTGTATGTATATAGAGTATTAATTGTTGAACCCCGTTAGTGAAATTGTGTCTCCGCCACACAGTTGATTGTCAATACCATCTCTAAGTCTCTCTATTACTCCAAAATAGCAAAGACTTAAAGCTGATAATCCACTACTATATATGATCTCAAGAGGGGAGCATGAGTTCACGTGAAACCGGTGACCCCCCCCCCCCAGGATACGCCTCTGCCATTGTGTGTCTAATTTCAATGCTTTTACGTGTACAATCGATTCACAGTTGTGTTGAAATACCTTCGACTAGATCGATGTAGGTGTTGATTTACGCTCTAGTTTTTGGACGGCAGGGGCACCAATGTCCCTAAAGTATGACGGAGGGTAACTGCATACCTTTTACGATAGTTCGGGGGTTCAGTTATCCTTTTTCCCTAAAAATTATCGTAAATTTTAATAAGAGAAAAAGGACAGATTTACCCCCGAACTTTGATAAATGGTACGTATATGCCCTTTATTATACTTTGCGTCCACCTAAGCCCTTACCGTCCAATTATAGGTACACATATGCCCCTCTCACTAACGTCCCCTCATTATGTACACGTGTCTTAATCCTAATGAACTATCTGTTTGACCTTTCTTTTTAACCCATAAACCAACAACCCTCCCCATAAACCCGATACCCACCCGAATCCCTCTATGATATATTCTAATTAAAAAACCTAATCTAATAAGTCCCGTGCTATCACACAAAACTCTAGCCTCCATCAAGCTCGTCGATTCCGACGCATCTTGCTCGATTTTGCCACATTTTGCTCGATTCATCGCGTGTCCTTAGATTCAACAAATGTTCGTCAAAGGTACCCAAATAGCTAGCCCATTCGATTTCATAGTTTTCTTGTTTTTTGTATTCGATTTGCACTAATATGTAGTTAAGAAATATATTGTTGTTTTTTGTTTTTGTTTTCTGCTTTCGATTTGCACAATATCTAGTGTTTTTTAGTTGTTTTTTTACTTGTTGTGTAAAATATTTGTTTTATAGTGAAAATGAAGTATACTTTTGTAGGGTTTTGGGAGGTCCGAGAAATGAAGTTCACGTTCTAATTATTGTGTTAAAAAATATATTTTTTTGTTTGTATTTAGATTTGTTTTTGGTAAAGTCACTTTATTCCATTACTTTGTCCTCTGTATTCCATTATTGTCTATTTTATTACATTATTTGTCTTCATGCCTTTAATACTTGTTTAATTGTTGATTGTGGACCACTTAAAATAATATTTAATGTCAATGTGACTGACTTATACTAACTTATACTAATTAACTTAATTGACTTATATTTATTAAATTTAACTTACTTAACTGACTTATACTAATTAACTACTTATACTAATGTGACAGACTTATACTAATTAACTTACTTCAACTTACTTAATTGACTTATATTAATGTGACTGACTTATACTAACTAACTTATTGTCAATGTGTCACTTAATGACTAATTAACTTACTTAACTAACTTGTACTAATGTGACTGAGTTATATATACGAAATGACTTGTCCTCAATCTGACTTAAAAACCTAACTAACTTATTGTCAATGTGTCACTTAATGACTAATAACTTACTTAACTAACTTGTACTAATGTGACTGAGTTATATATACTAAATGACTTGTCCTCAATCTGACTTAAAAACCATAATATATATATATATATATATATATATATATATATATATATATATATATATATATATATATTTTGATTTACTATCAATTAACAGAAATTATTAGTTAAAGCATCTATTGTAATTATTTACGGGGCATAAAAGATTTTTGCAAAAATTCTGACATTATTAAATGGAGATATATTCTACAGTGGTGGATGCAATGAGACTTGTTTCAAATTGACAATAGATTAAATACTTAAATATTTACAATGAATGATTATTATGTCTAACTAGACTAATTAACATACTTCAATCCTAATATGACTACTAATTAACTATGTCATACCTTAAGCTTTCATTTGTGGCTGTCTTACTTTAATTGACTTAACTCAATGTAACTCAATGACTAATTAGCTTACTTTAATCCTAATGTGACTACTAAACTATGTTAATGTCTTATACTTACATTTGTGACTGTCTTACTTAACTGACCTGTACTAATGTGACTGACTCAATGTGACTTATTTACTAATCTGACTTATACTCAATGTGACTTATTTACTAATTAACTTATTGTAGTATGATAACTACTTGACTTTCTTAACTGACTTACTAAATGTGACTGACTTACCAAATGTGACTTATTTACTAACTAACTAACTTTAATTCTAATATGACTAACTTACTTTAATTCTAATGTGACTTACTTAACTGACTTATTTAATAACTAACTTACTTTAATCCTAATGTGACTAACTTACTTTATATGATTACCTTACTTTAATCCTAATGTGACTTACTTAACTAACTTACTAAATGTGATTTATTTACTAACTTACTTATTTTCTATTATTACTTACTTATGTTATTTCATAACTATGTGTAGGTAATTAACAAGGTTGGCATTACAATATACTTTCATCATGGTAGTGAGTGGCTAATCAGTCCACCACATTATGATAGAGAATGAGTCCATTATCGGAAAGGTATGATCCTGACCTAATATCTTTTATTGACTTAGTGAATGAGTACACTAATAAGTTAGGTTTTGTTGGTGTGCAAGAACTTATTGTATTTGCTCCAATTGAAAAATATTTTGAAATAATAGGTGATGAGGAGTTAGGACCTTAACATCTTTTATCTCTACTGAGTACAAATCTATTCACTTGTTTGCTACTAAAGATTACCAATTGTCTGTTGATGTAACTGATATTGTCATGCATGATGGGTCATTTCTACTTTCACCAATTGTTAATGATGGCACAGACTATAGTGAAAGTGAAGATGACAGTAATAATGGAATGGTGTTTAGTTGTTCATATTATGATAAAGATGAATTAGAAAGTTTTGTTATAAAAAAAGAGGAATACAACTGATAGTTTGCAAGATTATAAGGAGATCGTTAAGGGTATGGCCTTCAAGGACATAGCTGAAGCAAAACAGTTTTGTAAACGTTATGCTCTAGCTAAGAATGTAGAACTAGTTGTGGTGAAGAGTGATGAAAAAATTGAGGTATATATGTGTTGCTGAAGGTTGTCCATTTTTAATTCTTATTTCTAGGGATCTGACCACTCCTGATGTTAGTGTCGAAACACTTGTAGATCATATAGAGTGTGGAACAACATATGATAACTCTTTGGTGGACTAATCAACAATACCTTTGTATTTTAAGGACAATTGCAAAGTAACCCTAAGTACAAGGTCAAAGAAATGAAGGTTGACTTACATAGAGTGTTTGAGCTAAATGTAAGTGAATAAAAGTGAAATAGAGCCAAAATGGAGATACTAGAGAGTGTAGAAGGTAGCTTTGTAGACTCTTACAACAAATTAGAGGGTTATGCTACTGAATTAAGAAGTTGTAATCCAGAGTCTGACATTGTGATTGATTTATCTAAAGAGGCATTATCTAATGGTAAGACAAAATTTCTTAGGATGTCTATATGTTTCAAGGCAATGAAGTCGGGTTTTAAGTCTGGATTAAGACCATTTATTGGGTTAGATGGTACATTCATTGAAGGAAAAGCTAAGGGACATGCATTGTGTGATGTTGATCAAGACAGTAATAACTCTTTCTACCATCTAGCTGGGGATATGGTAGATAAAGATACTAAATAGACTTGGGCATGGTTCATACAACATTTGCAACATTCAGTTGAACTTCAAAATGGTGAAGGACTGACATTCATAGATCAGATATACAGAAGGTAATATTATACTACTAATTTGTAATTTGTTTACCTTTATTTGATACTGGTTTTTTATTAATTGTAGTTGTTTTAATTGATACTTAGGGGCTGCTTGAAGCAGTAAGGACAGTCTTACGTGAAGCACATCACATATATTGTGCAAGGCATATTGATGCAAATTGGTGCAAAAGATAGGGTAAAGGTGAACTGAAAAAGTTGCTATGGTGGGTTGCATGGTAATCATTTAGAGGAGTTTGAGGACCAACTTCAAGAGATCAAGAAAGTTGATGAGGAGACTGGACAAGATCTAATAGATAGGTATCCTCCCAAAGCATGGTGCAAGGCCTATTTAGATACAGTGTGCGAAAATCAGGTTGTGAGCAATAAATTTACTGAACCATTCAATGCATGGATACTTGAAGCAAGGTATAAGCCAATTATTGAAATGTTGAAAGACATCAGTGTCAAAATAATAGAGAGGTTAGCAGCAAAAAAAGGTTGTGAGGAAAAGAAAAGATGATGGGTTTAGTCCCAAAATTTAGTTGCTGTTTATTGAGTATTTGAAGATTTCCAAGGTTTGTAAGGTGAGTGGCAATGGGAATAATAGCTATGAGGTTACTGAAAGTGCAGATAGATACATTGTCTACTTAAGAGAGAGAAAATGCACATGCAAAATATGGGATCTGACTGGAATTCCATGTCCACATGCAATTAAGGCCATGGAGCACAAGAAATGATACAAAAAAAAGAAATTGATTGGTATTATAGTAAGGAGGCAGCCTTGACAGTTTACAAACACAAATTACAACATGTTAGGGGAGAACCATTCTGGAAATGTGATCTTTTGCATGTCATTGAACCACCATAATTGGTCAAGCTTGTTGGTAGACCTAAACTTATGAGGGAAATAGAAAAGAATAAAGTTGTTAAGAGGCAAGGAGTATGGAAGCAAACAAGAAAAGTAAAAATGATGACATGTAGTAATTGTGGAGAACAAAATCATAATGCAAGAGGACTCCATTTTACTATTTAATTATCTATCTTTTATTATAATTAATAAGGCAAAGCAGGGAAAGTAACCTGCTAAGAAGCAGGAGAAGCAACATGCTAGGCAAAGAAAAGAAATTGTTAGGGGGAAAAGAAGCAGCATAGGGGAGGTTTAGTTAATGAAGATGAAGCTTCGGAGGAAGACATCAACTGCACAGCCCCACAACCAACACAAGATAGCCAATATGCATATGCTTCTTCTAGCAGCTATTTTCCAGCTGAGGATGATGATGAAGACCCTAGGCTAAGGCCAAGAACAATTTCAGAAGAAGCTTTTCTAACAAGATTGAGAAAGAGACACAACCCACAAGAACCAATTGAAAGTAAAGTAATAGGCTTCAGAGGTGACAAACTTGGTGTTAGTGAACCTATAATTCTTTCCATAGCACCAACTGGCTTAACTTGGAATGGACAGGGTGCAGTTACTACAGACCAGCTACAAAAGTTGAGGCCACGAAAGGGATGATAATTATGTGTTGTTACTATTTTGTATATGTTGGTGCCTTTATTAATGGTAAGGCTAAACTTGTTTTTTTTATATGTTTTGTATAGGCAGGTGCCTTTATTAATGTTAAGGCTAAACTTGTTTTTTGCTATGTTTTGTATAGGCTGGTGCCTTAAATGATATTTTTGTGATGTTTTGGTAGTACTATTTTGTATAGGCTGATACCTTTAAGGTTAAACTTGTTGTTTTGGTACTCTGTTTTGCTTATACTGTTTGTAGGTTGACCAACTGTCGTATATAATATGACCAATGTTTGAATGTTATCTATGGTGTCTTTTCTGTGCTTTTGTGCAAGTTTGATATTGCCTTACTTTAGTGACTTACATGTTGACAGTTTAATATTGCCTTAGTGACTTTCATATTGATAGTTTAATATTGCCTTGGTGACTTTGTGTAAGACAAGCTTTCATTTCATTTTCAGATTCTCTAAATACAAGGAAAACATAATGGCAATACCAAGAAGTTTATCCATCTTCAACATAATGACTATAACACCTCTAAATACTACAAACTTTAAGGCAAAAGACATAAAATAATATTCAAAGCCAACTCAAAATTCACAATACGCTTGAAACAATAGATACACTAAATAATGGTCAACAATTGAAGATTACATTCAAAACATAAGATTCACTAATACGTATGAACACTTGAAATAACTAACACTTTCAAAATACAGTTCAACAACATATATTCCTCAAGCTACACAACAGTTAATCACTTGAAAATTGCAACAACGATTAGCACAAACACAGTAAATGGCAATACACACAACATCTTTAACTATGACACTTTCGCTTCCGAATTTCTTGATTTATTCACCTCGAAGTGGTTTAAACTCTCTAAATTCTTTAATTTTTTATTCAAATTGTCTCTTTCAATCTTAACTGCACTCAACGACTCTCTCAAATTCTCCATTTTCAACGTAGCAACTTCCAATTTAGGCTTCAGTAAATTAACTTCAATGGAAGAATTTTCTAAAGAACTGTCTTCCCACATCCAAAATCAACAACTTTCAATCTGATAAAAATGACAAAGAAGAACTCATAATCACCAAAATACAAGCATAAATCATATTAGTTTACATTTAGCGAAAAATGTACCTTAGGTTTAGAACATCTATAAAATCTTCTTCCGAGGTTCAGTGGAGTCCTTCAAGTGAAATAACGAGCCATTTCACCACAAACACAAGTTATTATTGGAGTTACTAATTGAATTACAAGTACTTTCAGACATGATTTTAGGTCTGATTTTAGATGAAAAATTGACTACAAAATTAAGAACATGCGATGAATCGAGCAAGACGCGGCGGAATCGACGAACTTGATGGAAGCTAGGGTTTTCTGTGATAAGAACGGGACTTGTTAGATTCGGGTCTTTTAATTAGGATATATCTTATAGGGATTCGGGTGGGTATTGGGTATATGAGGCGGATTGTTGGTTTATGGATTTAAAAGAAAGGTCAAATGGATAGTTCATTAGGATTAAGACACGTGTACAAAAAGAGGAGGCCGTTAGTGAGAGGGGCATGTGTGTACCTATAATTGGACGGCAGGAGCTTAAGTAGACGCAAAGTATAATGAAAGACATATACGTACCATTTATCAAAGTTCGGGATAGATCCATCCTTTTTCCCTTCTAATAATTAAGATCTAAAGTACTGTGATTTGTGTCTTTTCCTCATAAATAAAATAAGGTGATGATACTTCATCTTTTAGCATAAGAAAAAAATATACCAAGAATTAAAAAATATAAAAAGAAAGATGATTCCTATAATCTGCACCAGTGGTTGCACTGATTGGGAATAATTAAATTGAAGTGGACCAGATCTACCATTACAATATACCAAATGATTCAATTGTGCCCCTATACTACAGTGTAAGATTCAGTTTTCCCTCCACCAACACCACAACTAGCTTTATTTTTATTTATCTTAAATCATTACAACATTTACTAGCTCTTTTATCACTGTAGTTTTGACAGTCTGCTTGCATTCCAAATAAGAAAGTCTTGTTCAGCTATTTCAACAAGACATGTATGCTACTTCATCCCGTCATCGCAAATCAAATATCTCTAGTCTTAGACATGAATTAATATAGACATTGGAGCAATCCCCGTAAAGGGGACTCCCATCGACTGGTTCTTTATGAAGATGCAATCCTTTCTCTGGGCAGTCCTTGAGGATTTTCATTCCACCTTCAGATAGCCGAAATATTCCGTATACCCTAACACATTCCAAGTAAACACAAATAAGTTATTGCTATCTCTGTGTTTCAAACTACTGTCAACTTGACAAGTACTCTTGGACTAAATGAGCTTAAGAACAAGAAAAAGACCTTGATGTATCGGTAGGAGCCATGACAATGCCAATAGCCTCAGGTACCATGACCTAAAAAATATATATCAGGAAGTGAAAAGATACTGCAAAAAACACGGAGGTAAATTATAACAATGCCAAAGTCACATAAGTTTAGTGCGAAATCTTGGGAAGTAATGCTGGAACAAAGCACATAGGTGAATGCAATAGGGATAAGACACAAGTACCCCCTAACTAAACTAAGGTCCTATTACCCCTGAACTTTTTTTTTGTAATTTTGTACACCTTTTGTCTTACGTGGCACACTCCGTGACTCCACACAATTGAGGCGCGTGGAAGATATTTTTGATGCCACGTAAGCCAAAAAGGTGCACAAAATTACAAAAAAAAAGAAGTTCAAAGGGGTGATAGTACCTTAGTTTAGTTAAGTGTGTCTCTCAGATTTCGGTCATAGTCTAGGAGGTACTTGTACCTTTTCCCAAATATGTTAAATGTAGAATGTTAAGAAAACTGCTTTAGTTGATATAATTTATGTGACTTTTCAACCGTCTTTAACACAAGAAATGGCTTGATGAGTTCAATTCCGAGTGGACATAGGTTAATGAGATGGGTGGACTCCTTATAAAGCTTGAGAAATCCTCCTCCCTTTGAGCTAGCTTTTGGGTGCGAGTTAGGCCTGAGACCTAATTTCACTTGGCATCAGAGTCAGGCCCATCTCACTTTGTTGTTCACCGATGATGGGCTCCCATTTAGAAGTGTTCACGCTCCACTTGAGGTCTGGGCGTGCGGGGGAGTGTTAAGATGTCCCACATTGGTAGAGGGATGGAAATTTTGTCTCCTTATATGGACTTGGACAAACCTCCTCTCATGAGCCAACTTTTGGGGTTGAGTTAGGCGTTGATGCCATATCTTAACATGGTATAAGAGCAGGGCCCGTCTCACCCGATGTTGGGGCCCCCAAAATCAAAATTGCCCACGCACCAGATGCTAAGCACTGGGCGTGAGGTGGGGTGTTAAGGAATGACAAAAGTCCCACATCGGTGGTTAATGAGATGGGTGGACTCCTTATAAGGCTTGAGCAATCCTCTTCTCTTTGAGCTAGTTTTGGGGTGTGAGTTAGGCCTAAGACCTAATTTCACAGTTACTATTCCTACTAAATCACACAGTGCACTATAGTTTTGGTTTTCGTACCTTCTTCAGTGTTTCTAAGAATGGTGGAACTATGCTGATTTCAGTGATAGTAATATTCAGTTTTACTTGTAAGTGAAAAGTGTGGAAGCTAGAAAAGGAACATTTTCTTAGTTTGATACACACATTATTTATAATTTACAGAAATACTTTCAAATATTCCAATCATATCTTGTACCACAAGTTAGCACATGGTATACCTGTAACACGGTTCTATCAATCACAAACCTACAGAATAAAGTAATCTCATCCATTATATTCTCAACATTTGAATTATCTCCAAAAATGAAATGCACAGAGGTGTAAATCCATCAGGAGTAAACGTACCTGATACGAATATTGAGTGTGCAAATCGATCGATGACATGAAACAGCTCTGACATGGATGTGTCTGGAGAAATAATAGAAGGGTCACACATTAAGTTATGCCGAGTTACATGCCCTTAGATATGTAATTGCTTAAACATGTGAACTAGACATAGGAATGTACAAAGAAGAAAGCCAATGGCAATAAAAGTTGATCTTCAATTACATGTTTTCAGTTATTACCGTAAGTATAATGGAAACAAGAATATTGAACTTAACAATCTATTTGAACTATAGCCAGTTCATATTTAAAGTTACCCTGTAGACTATTAAAGATGAAGCTTACAACAGACAAAAATCATCCTTCCTCAAACTCAAAACATATAATTGCTCTAACACATCTCTGAAGATTCTATAATAGTGGAGTTCAAGATTTTCTTACATATTTAATCATCTCGATGTTATTTAAGCTACAGCACATAAAGTCCCATATGAACAGATTAAAGGTTCTTCAAACTCTTGAATGTCAATCTTTGTGTTTTACAGTTGCCAGCACAATCTTTGTGCTGATGAATATGTTGCCTTCCTCAGAAGAACTCATTTTATGGAAGACAAAAGAAGAGTTTGCAGCATATTATCTGTCTTCATTCCAATCATCATAGTTCGATCGATCAACTACACCCATCCAATCTAACAATCTCTACTGAAGCCCTTTCCTTTTAGTATAATAGTCCTTCATTGTTATTGAAACATAGCGGCGGACTTACCTTATTTATAGTATTGAATTCATGTTATTGTTTCTCATCATCCTTGTTGAAACGGAACAAGAAACTCCCTTTATGCGAAGGGAAGGTCATATTCACGATAAATTTACCGAAATTCCTCCACTACGGATGGATTGATCTTTTTCCCTTACTCTTTAATATCAACGCAAGTTTTTTGCTATCACTCTAGATTGTGTATAGCATAGTTGTATATTTAGATTCTCCTATTCTATTCAGTAAGCTACGTAATCCTCCATGAACAAGTAATGTACAGATCTGACGCCAAATGCATTAAGTCGCTTAAAATTCAGCTCTCATTCAGTTATTTATCACCTTAATTTCAGGATTAATGAGCATTACATATAGGAATTAGAGAAATCTCATCCAAATATATATGAAGCACATTAAAGGAAATTGAGAAAGAGAAGAGAACTTACATGAATCCATCCGATTGGAAATAGGGATTGTCCATGTAGTATGGCAAACATCTCCTCCTTTTGCAGGGCTTGACACTAGCAGTAAGTACAAATAAGTTAGAATCTTGTTCTGCTTACTAAATTGGCCATGAATAAAGCAACAATCTTCAAATGTTGAATTACTTACAGAATTGGAGGTTGATTCTTGTTTTGGTATTATTAGAGAGGTAGTATAAAACGTGTCATCTTTCTGCATGATTATAGGGGGAAATTGCCAAAAGTCAGTGCATGAAAAAAATTCAGTTTCAATCAAGCCTAACCTTCTCAATGCCAAAAGGGGAAGAAAAGTCTGCATAAAGGTGCCAGTAAAGAGGTAAAGAGTTTACCTCTCTCAAAGAAAAAAAGGGAAGAAAAGTTTGAGAAAAGGTGTCATTAAACAGGTACATAGTTGATGCCCCAAAATAAACAAAGCAACCGCCAATGAACATGGTCCTAGAAAGCATCTACTAAATGTTCTAATAGAAAAATAGGACTAAAGTTACATAATACAGCCACTGAATGAGCTGTGTAGTTTCTACTTCAAGAGAAGTCATCATTACAAACATATAAAGGTGCTTCAGAGATGGAACAATAACTACTGCCACAAGGATAACATCTTCGTAACATCCATAAGTTTGGGTTATGTATGAACTAGCTAAATGCGTGTGATTCAACCTGGACCATGAATAATTTCGTATGGGAGGTAAGACCTATCCTAATTAAGGAAATTGAGTTTGGGTTCCAACAATTTGAACCATTCACCGATCGGAACACTGTACAAAAAGTTATGAGTGTTTTACTATATAGCGAGCACTGAAAATTCTTCTAAGTGTTCGAGAAATGGCAGTGTGATGCAGTGCCCATTGCACTGAAAGTCACCACGACGGGCGGTGTGGCACGGTGAATGTGTAGAAATGAAAATGATTTGGAAGTATTTGAAGTGTGGGGGTGCCCAAAACCTTCAAGGGTCGTTTGGTAGAGTGTATAAAATAATGTTCAATAGAGTGTAATAGTAATGTTTATATTAGTTATGATTGCATTAGTTAAGCATAAATTATTTTTGGGAAAAGGGACGGATTTACCCCCGAACTTTAATAAATTGTACGTCTATGCCCTCCGTTATACTTTGCGTCCACATAAGCCCCTGCCGTCCAATTATAGATACACATATACCCCTCTCACTAACGGACCCCTAATTATTTACACGTGTCTTAATCCTATTGAACTAACCGTTTGACCCTTTTTTTAAACCCATAAACCAACTATCCACTCATAACCCAATACCCACCCATAACAAAGCATTATCTCTTAATAACTCAAAGTGGTCAGGCATGAATACGGTTAAAAGGAGGAGGATCAACTGAAGGAAACCTTACCGCCGACTAATAGAGAGGTGAATCATTGCTCCGGTTGTCGAAGGAAGGTAGGATTGACCAGATTCCGATGCCGGTACGGTGAATTGTTCTGCGGTGAACATCGATACTCCAATCGTCATGATTGTAGCTACGACTACAAAACCGCCGACCGAGAAGCGATCGCGAGGGAGAATTTGATCGTGAATGCAGCAAAAATCATTAAGGTTTGCAAGGAAAACACGAAAAACACATCCTTTTTACTTTTAAAATCAAATTTCAAATGATGAAAACTGGAGCGAGATCGAGTCTGATCTCCGTAACTGCTGTTGTTGTTATTATGCTTTTCGTCGTCTCAAATTTAGACGAAGTCATTACAGATAAACTGAATCAATAGCAATTCCCACAGCTTCTTCATTAGACATGTCCAACAATTATGTTAGCGCCTTTTTGAATTGTTATTTGAAGAATTAAATCCTTTTTAATGTTTTTCCAATGTTCTACAGAAAGATGGTGGGTTATGGGTTGGATAGTTGGTTTATGGGTTAAAAAAGGGTCAAACGGGTAGTTTAATAG
Source organism: Solanum sitiens (assembly GCA_016801875.1). Lineage (NCBI taxonomy): Eukaryota > Viridiplantae > Streptophyta > Magnoliopsida > Solanales > Solanaceae > Solanum > Solanum sitiens. Next base: position 17,980 of record JABWTJ010000187.1, on the reverse strand, counting down.
GATTAACACGTGTAAATAATTAGGGTTCCGTTAGTGAGAGGGGTATATGTGTACCTATAATTGGACAGCAGGGGCTTATGTGGACGCAAAGTATAATGAAAGGCATAGACGTACCATTTATTAAAATTCGGGGGTAAATCCGTCCCTTTTCCCATTATTTTTTATGCATGGTTTGGTTTGATGAATTAAAAATAGTATGCATTGTACAAAAATATCCTCCAAAATTATGGTGGAAAAGATCTAAAAGTGCTTTTGAGGGGTAATTGAGTCTTTAACCATGTTGATGCATGTATTAAATTCCTTTGCATTACTAATACCTAGAAATCCATGGTATTAGCTAGCGTTTGGCCATAGATATTCAAATATTTTTGGCAAATATTATTTGGATGAATATTTGGGTGAAATTTCACATGTGTTTGGCCATAGAATTTGGAAAACATATTTCATTTTTTTAAGAAATATGATTTATACCCATAAGTTTTTAAAACTATCAAAACTAACCATAAATTTATATTACATAGCAAAATAGAAATCTCACGTAACAAAATTCATGACTTTCGCAACAAATCAACAAGCATCATTACAGTAAACATTCGTATAGTGAAAAGGTCTTGGTACAAATCATGATAATGAAAATACAATTAATATAAATTCGAAAAAAAAGAACAAAAAGAAGGAAATAAATATTGCAATCCCTGAATAATCTGAAAGAGTTCAAACTATTCTTTAATATAATCTTCCCATATTTTATGAACAATCTCTTCTCGATGAGCTTGCATTTTCCATATACAATTTTTTCGCAATTATAGAATCCTTTTTAGCTCTGACGTTTAGTTCTTCGTCAATGTGCTTGCTTATTGACTTATAATGCCAATTTCTATCCTTTCTGTTGCAAATATTTATAGAAAATTGTCATTATTATGAAATAATAATATTTCGTTTTACTTACTTCAATATTTCCTAATAAAACTTACTAACGACTTATTTTAATTTCTTAACAGAAATAATTTTAAATTTTTTACTTATTTTAATATGTTTACCCACCCGTTTATTATTTTACTTAACTTAACACTTTCCAATAAAACTTACTAATTACTTACAAAAGTATAAAATTGTTATTACTATTATTATTACTATTATTATTATTATTAAATGACAATGTTTCATTTTACTTACTTTAATATTTTCTAATAAACTTACTAATGGATTATTTTAATTTCATAATATAATTAATTATTAAATTTTAACTTATTTCATTATGTTTATCGACCCCCTCTACAATTACTTATTTTACTTACTTCAATACTTTATAATAACATTAATTAAGTAAATAAACTCCTAATAATATTGATAAATAAACTCCTCAAATTACTTTAATGCTTAATTAAATTAAGTTAATTTCATTGTCAATATATATAAAATTAAAGAAAAAAATTTAAGTCATGTTAAATATCTTAAATATTTCACAAATATTATTGATCTCGTGCATAGCACGAGCTATATTTTACTAGTATAATAGAAAAGTGTATTAATTGAGTTAGTTGATAGATGGGAGCTAATTGAATTGGTTGGTGTCAATAAATAGATTGTTTTTGTAAAATATAAAAGTTAGGTGTAAAATTGAAATTTAAAACTTCCCAAATAATGAAATTTGGCCCAAATACTAGTTTTTTCTAGTATTTGGGAATTTGGAAAATTTGCCAAAAAAATTTGCCAAATAATGAGAAAGTGTATGGACAAACAAAATTTGCCAAATTTTTCTCCAAGTTTTACTTGCAAAATCTATGGCCAAACGGGCCCTTAGTAAGTAATAAACTCCTCAATACAGAATAGAGTATATAACATAGTAGGAAAATGTGTACCAAACAAGTGACTACTAATACACAAAGATATGCATGCATTATTTTTGTTAATACACTCTACCAAACGACCCCTTAATGAGGCGCACTGTCCATTGCACTGAGATTCACCGAGATGTATAGTGCGACGCGATGTCAGGTTCAACGCAATGGCCATTGTGGCATGCAGCCCTGCTCTTCCCGGTCAGCTTTGGACTGTGCACTATTAATACGTGTTAGGTCGGGATTTTTGTTCCCCTTCCTTTTGGATGATCTTCTTGGAGATAAACACCCTAGAGCTTAATCTAAACACTAAAGGTGAGTTGTTACTCTATCCCTGTGATCATAACATTGTTTTATCGCGAATTAACACGCAAATTATCATCCAAATCCATAGATCAAGCACTTGATTCAGTAGCTTTGAAGGGACATCTTGAGGACGAACTCTACAGATCAATTGTTGAACATCAGGGTTTGCGCGCGAGGTTCATTAGCAGGATTGAGGTATGTCTCTTTTTGAAAATACTTTTGACTACAAAGAGGTTCTGAATAGTTGCATGCCTTGATGGAACATAAGAGTTGCATACCTTGGAGGCTTGAAGTATAGACTTGTTACAGTGAGAGACCATTCTCTAACCCAACCATAGTATTTTTAATTTGAGACAGTTCCTCGCACAACATCTATAGCAGCCCATGAATCACGATTTTTTTTTTTCACAGACCTCCATTCAACTGTCACCAGTTGTATAGTTTGGAGACTTGTCATAGTTAGAGACCATTTTCCAAGCCCAACCTTAGTACTTCAATTTGAGACAGTCCCTCACTCACCTCAGAAGAACATCCATATCAACTTATGCATCACTAATTTTGTTCTTCTAGACTTGGTTCAACTATTACCAGCTGCAATATTCAAATGATTTGCATCTAAAAGGAAAAAATCCCATCATTGCATATGATATACTTTAGATGTATCATTCTGATATTTCACAAATACCTTGTTTTCCCTTTAGAGTGAAGCAATTCAAATGCTTTACGAAATTTCTCCAAAGTCTATGAGAACTTCCTTTCCTATTTTGAGTTATACTGTTACATGATGACTACTCATAAAATTTTCTTTGAGGTGCTTTATCTCCACTACCTAATCTCTACTATCACTCCCTTTAACTTGTAGGATTAGTATTAGCAATTACAACAAGTCACTCAACAATCCAATATCATCAATACTTAGGAGAAGCAGAAGATTAGGAGAAAGTGCATTGGTGATCTGAATATCATCTAGGAATTGATCATATAATACAAGTACTTGTGAAGATTTTTAACGTAAATGTTTGAATACCAGTAAAGGAATAAAAGAAGATAAAAGCCTTGTTTATACTGGGAAAATAAATTGGTGTACTTAAGTATGTCCGACTTAAAAGTTAGTTAGCCAATGGAAGTACTTTTAATTTCAAAAGAACAGTAAAAATTTGTGTCCTAAATCCTAATAATATAGTAGTATCAGAACAGAACACAGTTTTATTCAGCGCTGCTTGGATGTGTTTGAAAGGATGAGATAATCAAGCAGAGATGGAGAACTCCAGTAGTCTTTAGCTCAAAGGACCAATACTACTTCAAATGGAACAAATTTAAAGAGATGTATATGTTGAGTCATATCGTTAAGGTTTGATGCCAAATGCTCCAGAACACATTGACTAAAAATTTACAGGTTTAACATTCTACAATGCATCACTTAAAGTTTCTTTTTTTTCTTTTTTCGATGACAAGGGCAACCCGCAGCCGCTACCCTTTGGGTGCGCATAGGATAAAAACCCCGCTCCTATGCAATGACTCGCAAATCACACAGGAGAGGTAATCCGCACCAGGCTTAGACCCAGAAGGCAAACCCCTTGCTTTCTTTGGCAAGGGGTTTTGAACTTGAGACCTCCAACATGGAAGTCCCAAACCCAAGTCACACGGCCATCCCGAAGGGTACAATGCATCACTTAAAATTTCCATAACCAGTCATGAAAAATGCAAAATCTAGAGCACTTGGTGTTCCTCATCATTAAACGATTGTCTTAAAGTATCATTCCAGAAAGCAAAATAAATACTAGTGATCTTACAATGATGGCACCAAGAACTCCACAGGTCTCCATATCCTTATTAGTGTTGTCGCTGGCAATTTCCAGAAAATTCTCCATCAACCTTGTCGGCTAAGGAAAAAAAAAGTGATACCTCGTCAAGGATTTATTATCATACATGACCTTCTACGCTCTGCACGGCACCCTGGGTTTTGGTACCATGGGAAAGAAATAGTTGAAGCAAAGTATTTAGGCTACTGCGGGTTATATTTCAGAAGGCATAATAAATTCAGTACTTACTATATGTACATCATTGATTGGCCCAAATGCTACCTGCACATTGCGTGAATAATTTGACGGACCACTTGATGAATCAGTACTTGAGACACTTGAGATTTCAGCTTCATGAGGAAAATTATGTATCAAGGAGATTCCCGGAGAAGGAGAAGTCTGTGAAACTGTATGCACATTAGTCTGGAAACATACTCCACCAGCCATAAACTGCAAGGAATTCAAGACAGAAGTCAGACGTGCTCAGATTTGCAAAAGTTGCGTAGCAACACTAAACACTAGAAGCAAGCTTATGCTACTCTAGGTATCATATATTAAAACAGCTCAATACAGCAAGCCATGCAAAGAGTGTAATCCAAAACAGGTTTCCACAACATCTGGGAATAATCAGACTCTTCACTCTGTTTTTCTTAAAGGCCTGCATTACTAACCAGAGTACGCAAAGGTCTGCATTAGTACAACAAAACATGTCCAATGAAATCCCACAAGTGGGGTCTGGGGAGGGTACAGTGTAGGCAAACCTTACCACTACCTCGTGGAAGTAGAGAGATTGTTTCCAAAAGATCATCAGCTCAAGAACAAGAAATCCAAGTACAAAGAAGAAGAAAGCAATGTAGAAAACATAGAAACTAACAAGGGAAGCAGTGAAAAGCCTGGAAGAAAGGAAAAGACACAACAAAATAGTATAATAATCGAAACACACTAAACAACAGTATTGATTGGCCCAAATGCTACCTGCACATTGCGTGAATAATTTGACGGACCACTTGATGAATCAGTACTTGAGACACTTGAGATTTCAGCTTCATGAGGAAAATTATGTATCAAGGAGATTCCCGGAGAAGGAGAAGTCTGTGAAACTGTATGCACATTAGTCTGGAAACATACTCCACCAGCCATAAACTGCAAGGAATTCAAGACAGAAGTCAGACGTGCTCAGATTTGCAAAAGTTGCGTAGCAACACTAAACACTAGAAGCAAGCTTATGCTACTCTAGGTATCATATATTAAAACAGCTCAATACAGCAAGCCATGCAAAGAGTGTAATCCAAAACAGGTTTCCACAACATCTGGGAATAATCAGACTCTTCACTCTGTTTTTCTTAAAGGCCTGCATTACTAACCAGAGTACGCAAAGGTCTGCATTAGTACAACAAAACATGTCCAATGAAATCCCACAAGTGGGGTCTGGGGAGGGTACAGTGTAGGCAAACCTTACCACTACCTCGTGGAAGTAGAGAGATTGTTTCCAAAAGATCATCAGCTCAAGAACAAGAAATCCAAGTACAAAGAAGAAGAAAGCAATGTAGAAAACATAGAAACTAACAAGGGAAGCAGTGAAAAGCCTGGAAGAAAGGAAAAGACACAACAAAATAGTATAATAATCGAAACACACTAAACAACAGTATTGATTGGCCCAAATGCTACCTGCACATTGCGTGAATAATTTGACGGACCACTTGATGAATCAGTACTTGAGACACTTGAGATTTCAGCTTCATGAGGAAAATTATGTATCAAGGAGATTCCCGGAGAAGGAGAAGTCTGTGAAACTGTATGCACATTAGTCTGGAAACATACTCCACCAGCCATAAACTGCAAGGAATTCAAGACAGAAGTCAGACGTGCTCAGATTTGCAAAAGTTGCGTAGCAACACTAAACACTAGAAGCAAGCTTATGCTACTCTAGGTATCATATATTAAAACAGCTCAATACAGCAAGCCATGCAAAGAGTGTAATCCAAAACAGGTTTCCACAACATCTGGGAATAATCAGACTCTTCACTCTGTTTTTCTTAAAGGCCTGCATTACTAACCAGAGTACGCAAAGGTCTGCATTAGTACAACAAAACATGTCCAATGAAATCCCACAAGTGGGGTCTGGGGAGGGTACAGTGTAGGCAAACCTTACCACTACCTCGTGGAAGTAGAGAGATTGTTTCCAAAAGATCATCAGCTCAAGAACAAGAAATCCAAGTACAAAGAAGAATAAAGCAATGTAGAAAACATAGAAACTAACAAGGGAAGCAGTGAAAAGCCTGGAAGAAAGGAAAAGACACAACAAAATAGTGTAATAATTGAAACACACTAAACAACAGTGAATGATAAGATATCAAAAGCAAGAACTAGAATAATATGTCTAGTAAAATGACAAACACCGACGGGCTGAAACCCTCGAAAAGCAAAAACAATCATCCACTACTTACTAACATCTTACACTAGTATGCGACCTCCATACCCTCCTATCTAAAGTCATGTCCTTGGTAAGCTGAAGATGCATCATGTTCTGCCTAATCACCTTCTCCCAATATATCTTCAGCCTACCTATGTCTCTCAGTTTCCCTTCACTCATCTTGTCCACCACGGAGGCCATTCCACTTTGTTGCTGATATCTTCCTAATTCTATAGTTCCTAATATGCCCACACATCCATCTCAACATCCTCATTTTCATAAAGGTATATAACGATCAGAAATCTTAGTGTTTATGGCACCAATTGAACCACTTTTTTGTTAGTCGAGTACAAGATATAGTATCCAAGTCTAATAATGAAAGTCACGTCTATTTTTTTACCCCATTCACATTCCAATCACAAAGTCTCAATCTTTTATTTGTCTCTCTTCTCCCTTAATCATTATTATTACTTCCAATTCTGTAATTCAAATGGAAATACACAAAAGGACAGGTAGAGATTGCTGGAAGGCACGCGGTATATTCAAGATCAATTTTCTTTTATATATGTATATAGAGCAGTGTTGAAACTTGAACCCCTAAGTGAAATCGTGCCTCTACCACAGGTGATTGTCAATACCATCTCTAAGTCACTATTACTCCAAATAGTAAAGATTTAAAGCTGATAACCCACTTAACACTATTCAAATAGAAGAACAACTGAACAATCAACAGTATAAAATAACCTTTGAAAAAAACAGACAAAATAAACAAATTGGGGGTGGAAGAGAAGAACCTCATAAGAAAGTTGATGGTGAATTCTCCCTTTTGTCTTTCTGTAATTTATTATTTGCTTCTTCATATCTTAGCTTAAGCATCAACCAAGGACATGAAAAGATAGTCTCTCCATCAAGTCAACCCGACCCGAATGTCCCTACTAAAAACATGTTATGTTATTAGGGCGGTTTATTCCTCTTCCATTATAAAATTTGAAAAAAAAAATCACAATGAAAAATCATAAATATAAATTAGAGTTATTCTTTTATTTTTTATGAGTAATTTGAAATGATTATTTTTTATTTATTGATAATTCAGAAACTTAACTTCAAGTTAAATTTTAAAATTTTATTACCAAATGTATTTTTTGGAGTTCAACATTTTTTTTAAAAAAAAAGTTCACCTTTGTACGCCTTGATTTGTCATTTGTCACATGTATATAGGGTTATAAAGTAAAATTAATAATTATATAATTTTTTTGTTGATATATTTTTCTAATGTGAAAAGACATAAACTCATTATTTGAAGTTGTCCCAAATTTTTTCAAAAAGATAACTTAACCTTGTAACTGTCTTATTATTTCATTAAACAATTTTGAATAGATATTATTATTCCCTCCATTTCAAAAAGGATGGTCTAGTTTGACTTGGAACGGAGTTTAAGAAAAGAAAGAAGACTTTTTAATCTTGTGGTTCTAAATTAAAGTTATATCAAATATATCAAAATGCCCTTTAATCTTGTGATCTTAAACATGTCACGTGAAAAGTTAAAGTTAAAGTGTTGCCAAAAAAGGAAAAGGGTCATTCTTTTTTAAACAAACTAAAAAGAAAATAGGGACATTCTTTTTTAAACGGAGGGAGTATATTATTTTCTGATCAACGCCAGATTTTAAGAAAAAAGTTTATTCACACGTCAATTATTACATGACACGTGTTAGTTTAATTAAAAATATATACTCTCTCCGTTTCAAAAAGAATGTCCATATTTTCTTTTTAGTCTGTTTAAAAAAAATGACCCCTTTCCTTTTTTGGCAACACTTTAACTTTAACTTTTCACGTGATATGTTTAAGACCACAAGATTAAAGAGCATTTTGGTGCATTTGACATAACTTTAATTTAGAACCACAAGATTAAAAAGTCTTTTTTTCTTATACTCCATTTCAAATCTAACTAAATCATTCTTTTTTAAACGGAGGGAGTATCTTTTTCATTTTAAGTTTTTTTTATTTTTTTTTTATTTTTTTCTCTCTCTTACTTTTTGACTTATTTTAATTTTGATTTCATCTTAAATTTTACTTCCATCTTCCAGTCTCCACTTTCAAGTGATTCATCCCTTCATTTTCTTTTTTTTCTTCATCTATCACCCTAACCCCCACCCCACCCCCACCCTGCACGTCAAGTTAAACTGCTCTCCCTTTTTTTTTCTCTTCTTATTCGTTTAAATTCTTTATAGAATTTATACTATTTTATACTTTATTAAATTATTGATGACAAAATTATTTGTTTTTCTAAGAAAATTAAAAGTTTGAAGATATCATCATCTACTCCTTTTCATATAACTTCAAAATTAGAAATGATAATTTTAAAGAATCAATGAATATCTCAAAAATTGAAAGAACTTAATCGAAATCAGACAAAAAAAAAAACTATATGATACTTCCTAATCACCTTGAAATCTAACAGATTTGCCAACTTGTTCGAAATGTAAGAAAATATTTAGATAAAGTTTTAAAATTAAAGAGAGTAAAATTGATAGTAGTAAAAAAAGAAAGATGAAGTTGTGGTAAAAATGGTGACATCGAAAGTGAGAAAGATGACAATGAATTTTTGAAAAAGAAAGAAGAAAGAAAGAAAAAAAAAGTTAAAATAATAAGAATAATAAGAAAATATATTTTATAATAAAATACTTATAAAAATTAAATTATATTAGTTATTTTAGGTTGATCACTCTCTTTGAGAGAGTGCACACCACTCTCTATGTCAACTGGACGAAAAATGATATAGTTGTAAAACTCTGGAAATTCCATGACTTAGACTAGAGCTTAATCTATTAAATAATGTTTAAAATGATATTTCCAGACATATTAATTTAATAAGTTCATTAAGAAAAGGTTACAGCCAAAACGACAAAGAAAGACCTTGACGTCCGGAAACTAGATAATTTGATTTAGCTGACGTCCCTATGTTTGGTGAAGGTTTCGAAGTATCAAATGAGGTTCAAAATTTGTAAAGAGACCTTGGATAGATAGTATATAGTACAAAGGGTTCAAACGTTCGGTAACAACACCCCAAGGACCACCCGAAGGGTCCTTGGGGAGGACCCAAACATGGGTGGGCAGGCTGCCTGGCAGCCTGCGAACAGGCAGAATTGGAGGCAAGGTGCGCGGCGCACAAGCAGCACGCAGGCTACTGCCTCAAGATTTGCGAGGTAGCCTCGCGACGCGAGGATGACACGCACCTCACTGCTTCAACCAAAAATCTCAGAAAAATGATGGGATTTGGCCCCGCGACGCGCAGCCACTTCCCAGAATCGTTAAAGTCCGTATTTTTGGTAATTTAACTTCATAAAAAGACCCATCTAAGTGGAGGGTCTTTTGGGTAATTCATAGGACGACTATATATGTATAATAGGTCAGTTTTAGACCACTTTTACACGTCCCAAATAAGATCAAACAAGTTTTCTCTCATTTCTCTCAAGAACGCTCTCTTTTCCAAACCCCATTGAAGAACAAGAAGAGCTTAAGGAAGAAGACGAAGACTTCAAGGTTTTAGTCTAAATTTTCGTGGATTCTTCATCTACAAGGTATGGATTTTCACTCTTGGGATTCCTTAACCCAAGAGGTCCTTTCAAAGATGGTTTTCAAGAAATTCAACTCTAGGATTTTTACTCTACAAAACGGATTTTCTTCCTAACTCTAGATTTATGATTTTTGATGAAAAGTAATTATTTTCTATGGTTAATTATGCATGTATTGTTGAGTGTTTGACTTGTAATGATAGAATTTCGTGTGAACCAGGTTTATTATCAATTTGATGGTTTCGAATGGGTTATACCTACTATTTGATAATATGAAAATGTTGAGATTGGAACTAAGACTTGAATGAACTCTTAAATGACCCCTTCCCTTATCCTACATTACGGATTGGTCTTGTATATGATTTGAAGAATGGTTCTTGGTTATTCTATTGAGTATTTCACTACGTTATGGTTATGAATGTTGTAGGTTAAACGTAAATTCTTGAATAAGGAACTTGAAAGCGAGAGGTAAGTCTTCTAAAGTCATGATTTTTCTACAATGTTTAAGTTAGCACTATAAATCATGATGCTAGGTTATGGAAGTATGTATGATGTTGCTATGTGTATATGTTTGGCTATGAACATGTTACTTGTGAGATCATGATAAGAACACGATAAATGCAAGTTACGTTATTCTCTTGTTGCTTTACACAAGATGACTATGTTATGTTAATCTCACAAACGAAGGGTTAGAATGAAAGGAAATTCTCATCTAATCTCAAAGAGCTCATGATAATGTTTATACAAGGAGTTAATATCCTATGACCTATGATAAGTTTATGATAAAACACAACTTAAAAGGTTATTCAAGAAAGGGAATTAAGCTAAGCACCGATGAACTAGATATGAGGGGTGTCCTTTCCCTAGTTGGAAGGTAAGTTCACAATGACTCTCATGAGATAGAGGCTGCCATGTAATGTGGAAATATGGGTCTCTAATACTTATCCTAGTTCTTAAACTATGTTGCCACCATAGGATATTAGCTAGTGGATCCACCTAGAAAGCTATGTCATGTTTGGTTCTACTTTGACCGGTAAACCACCTTCTTTCAGTGTGGGTTTTATGACACCGGATTTCAAGTTTAGCTCACATGGTCTATGTCGGTTAAGGCCTATGTTCCCTCATGTAAAATGAAAGACAAGTAAATGGACGTTGACTAGGGTGACTTGAAGAGTCTACTTAGTATTCGTAGGGGTATGAGACTCTACCTAGACATTGCACAAGTTGACTCTAAGGAAAGCCCTAGGAGATTGTTCTTATGTAATATGATAACATGAAAGATATATGTTTATGATACATGATGTTACTCTTATATGATGTTGGTCATTATAATAAATATGTTATTGGGTTATATTGTTATATGAAGTGAGACTACTTATGTTACAAGTTATATGAAGTAAAGCTTTACTTATGGTCTCCTATCTTATCTACTTGGTTGTGTGGGTTATGGGACTTCACATGACCATTGCACTTGTAGGTTGGGGATGGGATCATTAGTAAGTGTTTTGTATGTTATGTTACATGATCTATTGAATATGAGAAGTTAACATGACTCTATGATAATATGTCTTTGATTATGATCATGCTTTATGTTGATGGAATCCTTAACTTGTATATGTTCCATGGTATGTGCATTGAAGAGATTCACATGACTTAGCATGTTTTCTAAAGAAATAATCATTTTTCATGCATGTCCTTAAATGTTATATGCATATACCCATACTTAGTACATGTGGCTTACTAACCCCATTACTTTATATTACTACAATTGTAGGTTCAGGCCATTGAAGATTAAGAAGGTCGATTGAAGAAGCTTGGAACTCTTTCTCCAAGTCTTGGTAGGTCCTCATGTTCGGGGATGCTATCTTTTCATATTCCGACTTATGAAGACTTTAGCAATTATTAAGAATACTCTATTTCCATTTATGTTCTTTGGATTCTTTTGTATTGAGGCCTATATGGCATATTGACTATTTATTGGCTAAGTTCAGATTCGTACTCTTTAGATGGTTTTATACATGTGAGACAAGTTTTTAGAATACCGTATGCTTTTATGATTATTAAGTATGAAGTCTAAGTACACTTCACATAAGTATGTAAAAGTGTTTAATTTTCCGCAAATTTTAACTGATGACATGTTATGACGAACGCTAAGAGGCTTGTCTGAGTCCTCTGAGAGGACGCTGACGCCGATCGCATCTGGGGTGTACTCGCCGGGTGTGACAATAGTAATATATGTTCAGGATTTTTTAGTGGGATAATAAAACGATTGTATAGTTAAGTTGGCTTTTTGAAAATTCGGGACAACTTCAATGGTGACTTTAGCTAGCGTTTGATCATAGATTTCCAAATATTCTTGGCAAATATTATTTGAGTAATTTGGGTGAAATTTCACCATGTGTTTGGCCATAGTATTAGGAAAATATATTTCACTTTTTTAGAAAAATATGATTTATATCATAAGTTTTAAAAACTATCAAAACTAACTATAAGTTTGTATTACAAGTCAATTGGATGTTCTTTGCAACAATAACAAATAGTGTCCATGACACTAGAGCAATGTAGTAGTTTGGAGTGAGTGCAACAAGAATCATTCTATACATCGTGAAGTAGACAAAACACATGACTTTGTTACCTTGAGCCTATTGTTCATCATTTTCATCAACAACCATATCATCATTTAATATTCCCTGAGTATTTTATCACTACTTTAGTGTTTACATAAAAAAGATATGTAATACAACGCAAACAAATACTATAGAGGGTGTTTTTATAAAATATAAAAGTTTGAGGTAAAATTTTAATTTTCAAAAAATTTCAAATAATGTGATTTGACCCAAATACTAAAAAAAACTAGTATTTGAGAATTTGAGATATTTAAAAAATATTTGCCAAATAATGACAAATTGTATGGACAAACACTATTTACCAAATTTTTCTCCAAAAATTATTTGAGAAATCTATGGCCAAACGCTATTTACTCTTTTCTAATAGATATTTTCTTCATTAGATTAAATAAAAATAAGATATGTCTGAATAATACAAATCATGTATTTGTTATAATATACTATTAATTATAATTTTTTTGAGAAAGTATTATCTGTGCATTTATTTAATCCAATTTAATAAAGAGTTATATTAAATAGATAAGTTATCTATATCTATATATGTCATAGACTTTTAACATTAAATAGGAAATTTTTCAAAAGAACAAATTATAAAATTAATTTATTTGAAAAATATATTGAAATTGGGAAAAGTGTGAACACGAAAGGAAATTTAGGAAAAGTGGGTTTATAAATAGTATTTTGAAATTTCGTGTTATTAAAAAGGGCTTTCAGTTAACGGCATATTTAGTTTCTATTTTGTTTTTAAAATTGAAACTTATTTTATTTAATATAATTTTAGATATTTAATTTTAATTGTCCAAAAAACTGATTTATTTACTATTTTAGTGGCATACGTTATTTGTGAGTTTGTAAAAAAAATTAATTAAATTTTGATTCATAAAATTAAAATAATTTAAATTATGAAGTTTTAGGAAGGAAGAAAAAAAACTCCTAGTCAATTACCTATATTTTAGGAATTCAGTTACATAAATTTAAAGGGTAACTTTCACATATAGTAAACATAAAATTCATATTTGTATGCTATAGCAAAGTTTGCATAATTACACTCCATAACAAACATATAAGTGTATAATTTGCTCTACATATACAATTGAAGCGAATTGTATAAAATGAAGTGTATAAAACGAGAAAGAGAAAGAGACTTGGGCAGAGAATTGTATAAAACGAAGTGTCTAAAATGAATTCTATAATTATAAGTGTATAGAACAATTATATACAATTTGAATTTGTATAAAATGAGAAAGAGAGAAAGACAAAAGAGACTTGGGCAGGGAATATACAATTAAATCGAATTGTATAAAATGAGAAAGAGAGAAAGACAAAAACAATTGGGTAGGGGAGTATTTTTATTGTATAATTATAACTGTATATGACGAAAATATGTATTTGCATGTGTATATATATAATTTTCTCTCTCTTTATACAAACAGAAACACAATTTATACATTTCGTTTCTGTTTGTATAAGCGAGAGAGGCGAGGGTGGCGAGCGAGATTAGGGAGAGTGGCGAGCGAGATCTGGGAGAGGGGAGAGAGGGGAACAAAAATATATGTATTTATAAAATTTCCTCTCGCGTTATACAAATAGAAACAGATTTTATACACTTGTGTTTGTATAAAAGTGAGAGGAAGCGAGCGAGAGAGGAGAGTGGCGAGCGAGAGTTTGAGGGAGAGAGGTGACTGGTTGTAACGGCCTGTATTTTGTATGTGGTAGTTCTATTCATGTTATACTTGACATAGACTTATAGTGTAGGTGAGGGATCATGTTTCTTATATGATTAGTGTTGGTTTAAACTAGCTCGGAAGGTGATGTAATGCCTTGCACGTTTCAGCATATGTATTGCAAGTTAACTCCGATGGAAAGTATTTAATTAATTATAGTAAGGTGTAATTGAGCTAGCTGCTGCATCACCTACTTGAGCTATATTATAGTTAAAGGGGCCAAGTTTGATTGACCAGATTTAGTCTTATATTTAGGGGCTCATTTGAAGCCCAAACCTATTAAAGAAAATTGTGAATGAAAGAAAGCCCAGCAGCCAAATCTGCCAATTGGCCCATTATGGATAAAGCCCAAGTGAAATTAGGTAAGTGCATCACCTCCTAAGATTTGTTTTACCATGTTATTGGGCCAAGTGTGTACCACCTACTTGCATTAATCTGTCCAAAATTGAATATAAGGACAAAGGGAAAATGGACAGCCAAGGTCCAATAATCTTGAGTCCAAAAAGGCCCAAGTTAAAAGGACAAGCACGTGGGATACCTACTTGACATTATATGACCCAAAATTGGTCAAGAATGTCGGCCATAACACCTCCTTTTTCAAAGGATAAGGATCAAGTCTATTTTCTCCATTTTGAACTTGCAAAATTTCAGATTTCCTTAAGTTTCTTTCTTGGTCTCTCTTGGCTTCAATAAGCAGCCCTAAAACACCTTAGGGTTCTTGAGTGCTGTCTGATTTTTCAAGTAAGAGTTTGAAGGAGAGTTTGAATTCTTGAAGTACAAGTTTAGAGGATAAATTTCCAGAATTAAGGTAAGACTTCAACCCATTTGTTTTCCTCTCTTTGATCATGTTTGGAGTGGAGAATTTTGTATATATTTATCAAGAATTTATGGATTATGATAGATCTTTGAGTCAATATTCTCCTATTATGCTGAAAGATTTGAGATTGATAGTGGCTGCCTTATGAATATTGTTGTTGAGGGCAGTTTGGGTATCTTGGAAGATGATGTATGAAGTTGTATTAATGTGTAGAGGAAGGGTGTGGTGGTTCACCTTTTATGTAAGGGTTGTATGGGCCTGATTTCCATCAAATTTTTAGCTACTATTTTCGAGGACCTTATTGTGATTAGCTGCTGATGTTAGCTTAATCATGATTTATGTTGTAGATTAGCACCCAAAAAGGAAGGCTGAATCGTGATAGTAGTATTGGTCAGAAAAATAAGGTATGTAAGGCTATTCGATTCTATATCCTTTTGGCATGAAATCTGGCACCTGCAATTAATATCAATGAAGTGTTTCGCATAAGTTCTATTTCTAGAAAAGGAAGCATAGTGGCAGCGTACTATCTCCAAATAGCTAACAATATTTCTTTCCCCATTCTAAGTCAATAGAACTACTTCATTATATGTTCACTACTCTATACTTGTGTAATTATTCCCCTTGTGCTGTTATAAAAATGGTATTTGCAAAACAAAGTTTGATGAATCCCTCTCCTAAGCCAATTGAAGTCAATTGTGCCATTAAGGTCTTAAAATAAGGTGTTGATGTTTCATAGCTCCTTATGTCATTGTTACTGCCTCAAAGTATTATTTTCATGTATTCCACTACTGTTCCGTATTTCCATATCTCCAAGATGATTATGACCACCAAACCAACATCTCAAAAGTGTTATGATTATCCAAAATAATATCTCAAAAGAGTTATGAACTGATTAACAATAATCTCAAAGATTAAAGAATCTAAGTGAAGGAATCTATATAATTAAGGGTGGCAGCTCATGGGCGAAAGCCTAGAATGGGCCGATCCCTATTGGTATAGAAGGGTGGCAGCTCAGGGGCAAAAGCCTAGCATGGGCCGATCCCAAGTTGTGTAATTATGAGGACCGCATCCCAGGGGTTAATACGCCTAACATGGATCATCCTCTCCTACCACTGATCAGCTGGTCACTTGTATCACCTGTCCAACAAAGATTATAACATACAAAAGGTAAAGAAAAGAATGTAGCTTACTTGATTCCACAAGAGTAAGCAAAGGTGGTCTTCTCTCCTAATCTATGCACTCATATGTTGCTACTTGATTTCATTTGAGCCTTGTATTACATATACTATTTGCCTTACATATTCAGTACATTTTTCGTACTGACGTCCCGTATTGGGGACGCTGAATTTCATGGTGCAGGCTCAGGTACTCCAGCTAGTAGACCTCCTCAATAGGAGCACTCAAAATTCTGCTACTTTTGGTGAGCTCCAAGTTAATTCGGAGCTTTATTGAGTCCTTGGTAAATTCATTTGGTATTGTATCATAGTTAAGGGTAAGGCGGGGTCTGTCCCGACCTACTCTAGTCTTCTATCTTTTAGAGGCTTTGTAGACGTATGTACATGGTTCAGTTGTGTCTTAAGGAGTTGTGGCCACGACGGCCAAGTCTTGTACATAAATTTTGGACCTACTTACGTTGTTTTGTATCGCTGCATCCTAAGTTAACTTGTCTCAATTGTTATAGTATATGCTCAGTAAGAACAGGTTGCAGGTTGGTTCTCTCGGGCCTTTAGGGCATCGGGTGCCTGTCCGTCTTAATGGGTTTTGAGGCGTGACAAAAGTGGTATCAGAGCAGGTCATCCTAGGGAGTCTACAAAGCCGTGTCTGTGTACAGTCTTGCTTATGGATGTGATGTGCACCACATCTATAAACAGGAGGCTACGGGACATATAGGAGTTGTCTCATTTCTTTCATTTCTTAGATCGTGCGATAGAACCAGTGTTGTAGGTGAATCATATCTAATTTCTCAATTGTTTTATTATAGCAAAGATGCCGATTACGAGAAGGAGTAAAAGTACTGGTAAGCGAGTAGATGTGGCTGCCCAAGAAGGGACCAGCCAACCACCACCAAGTCAAGCTGTTCAAAGTGGGGCTCAAGATGAGTCTCTATCGCAGACTTCCTCGACTCCTCCATCTCCTGAAGAACTAAGGAGGGAAGATGAACCTCAGGAACCCCCTATTAATGCTACCGAGCAAGATTTGAGGAATGCAGTCCAATTATTGACTCGTATAGTTGCTGGTCATGGCCAAAGGCAAGAAGGTCCAGTTGCAGGTACTAGTGGCATAGATAGATCAGCTGGAACACGGATACGTGATTTTCTTAACTTGGACCCTCCATCATTTAGCGGGTCAGATCCTAATGAAGATCCCCAAAACTTTATAGATCAAATCCAACGCACTTTGGATATTATGCATGTAAGTGGTAAAGAAGCACTTGAGCTAGCTGCATATAGATTAAAGGGTGTGGCTATATTGTGGTATGAAGCTTGGAAGCAATCTAGGGGAACAAATGCACCTTCAGCTATGTGGAAAGAGTTCAAAAAGGCATTCCTTGATCATTATTTGCCATTGGAGATCCGAGAGGCCCGTGCGGATCAATTCTTAAATCTCCACCAAGGAAATATGAGTGCGAGGGAGTATAGTCTCAAATTTAATTCCTTGGCCAGGTATGCTCCTAATGTAGTAGCTACTATGGAGGATATAGTTCATCGTTTTGTGGATAGATTAGATTCATATCTAGTTAGAGACTGTACAATTGCTTCGTTGAATAAAGATATGGATATAGCAAGGATGCAGGCTTTTGCACAAAAATTGGAAGATCAAAGGCAAAGAAGAAGAACACAAGAGTTGGAAACAGGGCATTCTAAGAGGGCCAGATCCA